>OZ002740.1:268093860-270493860 GCA_963924295.1 Dioctria rufipes
CGCTCCAATTCATGTTACCTAAGAGTATGTGAAATAGCAGATAATCACGTGGAAAAGCTTTTGCTAGGATTGCATTTTTTACTAAGACGACTTTGTCATTCTTTGGTAAGTTAGTGAGTGAGTAAGGATCAGATTTAAAGTAATTTTAGTCAGCCTTGGTATCAGTACTAATACCGCATGGAGTATAATAATTATGTGATAAAAAAGTGCATGATGTGAGATATTCTTCTGAACATAGTGTCTTATACAAGTGTTGGGTTGTCTGTTCAACGACGAAAGCTTGAATACCTATAGCTTAACTCAAAAAATAGTTTAAGTTCATACAGGAATTTACCACGACTGCAAGGAAAACCCCAACGAATAAGATCTTTACAATATTAGTTTCACCAAATTAATTAGTCCTTCCAGTATCAAAAGACATATCAAAGTTTTGCACGCGACCACACCAACAAAGAAACAGCACAAAGATACTTGTCTGTCGTTTTGAACTCAATTAAAGTTTACTAAAAGTTTGTGTAGGATTTTACCACGCCTGCAAGAAAAACCCAAACGAGTAAGATATTTAGGCATTGTAGCGTATTCCCCAGACACTACTTTCTTGCATCAAAGACGAGATCGATATTAATTACACCTTATCAGCCAGAAAGAAAAGATATGGCGAATCTTATGAAGATTATATTCTTCCGATGAATAATTTGGCAAAGCATAGAAATTTAAGCGAACATGCTCTTTTGAAATACATAATCAGAGGTATTGGAGATCCTAACAGTTTACATCATTATGAGACCTTTGGATCATCTGAAATGTTTCGAAAGTTTTAAGTCAGCAAGTTTTAAAGACCAGCATACGAGTCAAACAAGCAATAAGCAGGACAAAGGTAACATTGGCAAAATACAAATTATTCTATAAAATCTAGGTGGTTTAACAATGAACCGTGTCATTTGGCAACAGCATGTGTCAGACCAAAACGAGTTCGTGGGTCTTGTTATAAATATGGCAAAGAAGGTCATAGTATCCGTAATTGTCGGGAGATGGATAGAAGGCCAAAGGAAGTCAAATCTATCTGCAAATCTAGTATAAGGTCTGCTGACAAAACAATTTGTGAGGAAATTATAATAAATTTTGGAAACGATGCCGGTAATTTTAGATTTAAGGTTAAATTAGAAACCATAATTGATTCGGGTAGTCCTATCAGTTTAATTTTCTTAATTAAAAATATGAACGAAGCTGTAGATTATTTTGAAATCAATAATAGTAAGCTAAACATTATAGGCAAAAATCATGTATTTATAGGTGACAGAAACTATGATTTGAAATTTTATGATGTACCTAACGAAACTATGTGTTCTCCTTGTATTCTGGAAAGAGACTTTCTTAATAAAAGTGATTCCAAATTAGTTTTTGGAGGAAAAGAAATAAAATATTCAAACACGTATTTTAACAGCGAATTACTTAATATTAATTTAGATTCTAGCGCAGAAAAACATTTTGATGTTAACGAGTTGAATCTAAATCCGTTACTGTCACACGAGGACAAAAAAAAGTTTTTAACAGTTTTCGATCAATTATATATGAGAGAAAAACGTCCGGTGTAATCTGTAAATAAATGTGAGATGACTATTAAAGTAACAAAAGAGAAAGTTGTTTGTTGTTCTCCACGAAGGTTATCGGTATTCGAGAAAGAAGAAGTTGGCAAAATAATAAGAGATTTAATCGAGAGAAATATCATTAAGGCTAGTATATCTCCATTCTCATTACCTATTGCTCTCGTGAAGAAGAGAAATAACGAGTACAGAATGTGTGTAGATTATAGAGAAATAAAAAAATTACAGAAAGGCATAATTATCCATTACCGCTCATTGAAGACCTTATTGACCATATGGACAACGAGTACAACGACATACGAGTTTTGTCACTCCTGTAGGTCAGTTTGAGTATATATGCAGGTTTTTAAATTAATTAAAGTGAATCATCTTGAACTTCGTTCGGACAAGTGTAAATTTTTATTTAGTGCAATTGAGTATTTGGGATACTTGTGTCACTGTTACAGCTCCTATGGCTGTACATAAAAAAATTAAATGAAAATGAAAAATGGAAGTAAAAAAATAGGTAACTTGCTGATTGAAAGATTAACCTGCTTTTAATACGTTTATTGCGTACTCTTACAAACTAACAATAATTCTACAAATAAATATTAAAATAATAATTGAATTCAAACAAAAATCAAACAAAAAATTAATTCAAAGAAAAAATAAACTTAAGCTCTACTTATTGCTAATTATCTGCAATAAGAGAAGAAAACTCAAATTAGTGATGTGCACAAAAAAAGGTTTATAGCAATTCAAATTTTGTTAGAAATTTTCTGATAAAATAGAATTAATTAATCTCTTCTGAAACAAAAACGTTAGTAAGTTTTATACTTATTTATTTCCTGTAGTATACTCAACCCTGAATGGTGTAGCTAATCCCTGTACCTATTTTTGACCTAATTTTGGTCTCTGGATTGAACCCTTGAAAATCTCCCAAAAGATTCAATACCAAGATATTGTCCCTTTCCTGATTCCAAAACCAAATCAGCAAAAAAAATCCCTGGAAATATCCCAAGGGATTTTGCCGCCGATTTAGCCTAGATATTGACCGGGATTTCTAATTAGTATGGAAATCGCCCAATACTAATGATTTCCCGATTGACTTGAGTTTCCTGCCACACTTCACTTGGATATATCCCGAAATGAAATGTTTTGTGAAACCTTTTTCGTTAACCTTAGTTAATTGGATATTTCCCAAATTAACTTTGCTTACAAAAAGATGAGACAAAAAATAACTTAGATTGCAGAATTTTATTCTTAGCTTGGTAATATCCCAAAACTGCGAATTAACTCTCCAATCTCAGTATAAAAAAAATTTAAATGAGAAATTCTCTGGTAATATCCCAGAATATTTTCCCTTTTTTATAAAGAAAAAAGATCTGAAATTATAGAAGTCTATTCTTAATTTGGTAATATCCCAAAATCTTGAATTTATTCTATGTTTCAGTAGTGTTTTTAATTAAATAGAAAATTTCTGGTAGTATCCCAAAAAAAAATTTCTATTTGTATTACCTGTGTATGGTGAAGATTTGAATGTGGGAATAACCCTACAAAAAATTTGAGGACAAGTGAAAAAAAATGCTAGTGGCAATGGTCCAGCTAGCTGACTTTACTGGTGAAATACCGAGCAACAAGTGATTTTTCTTCTAAAATCGCCCCCTTTTTATATGGTTGGGGCCAGCTGCCGCCCATTGTTCTGTGGCTTCGCTTAGTTGCTGGCTATTGTTCTCGACTTTGCGCAAGTTCACCACGGCGCTGTGGGAGTTTTACGAATTTGAGATGACGGGGGCGCCACAATTTAAATGTTGTGGTTTGACATTTGTCATTAAATGACAAATGTATTTTTGTTCGTGTTGTGTTTTTGTTTTTATTTTATCATAATAATTCGTATTTATTATGATAAAAGTGAATAACAACAATTGTGCAACGTTGTGTTTATTGGTGGTGTGGACATATACGTCCTGCAACGACAAAACCCTGCACTGGATATTGCAGTAGATTGAGATAAGTGCCATAAAAGTTTTTGTAAAAACTGTTGTGATTAAGTTTTAATTTTTTAATTTTAGCTATGTTTGCTGGTGTTTACAGCATGTTCTGGTCCTTGCGTGGACAGAACATTATTTACTTATCAGTTTACCAAAATACATTCTATTATACCAAGGTGTTCCACTATGGTCAGTCTTTTGAAATCTTACATGAGATTTCAATCAGACTTCGGTGTATGTATATACATGCTACTATGCTTAAATATAGTAAGACCTGGAACACCTCACAACTTTATGGTGAATGTTGTGAATGTGAAGCAACTTAGCTGCAATATCTTTTTACTTGTGAGTAAAAAATGGCAAGAGTGGCACAGATTTCCGTCCACCGCAGGTATATATAAGTATTTCATTTTTATAAACTATATTGTTTATATTTATTTTTATATATATATTTTTTTTATTATTATATTATATATATAATTTCGGTTGCTAATTGCAACAGTCACTGAGTGACATTAAGGCAACATAGCTACGCGCAAAAAGTAGTAAAAGCCCGCCAGTGTAATTAATTTTCTGAATAGAATCCTGTTAGTTGTTTTTTTTTAAAATGAATTCAATGCCGAGCTTGGACGAGTATTTATGGATAGACGACGTCCCAGATTTGGACGCTGTAGCCATAAAAGAAAAACTGGGTAAATTAGAAAGTCCGAAACCACCCAAACCTCTTAATCGTCCGTTTGAAGCAGTACCAGCTTCTCCAAAGATCCGCAAAATGGTCAAGGAACCAGGAATTCGAATTCCAACCCTGCCAATGAAAATTCCTACAGGAACCAAACCGAATAAGATACCAGAAGCTCCTATAGAAAGTAAACGTGCAAGGCGAATGGAAAACATTCAGGACCAGTAAAAAATACACCTAATAGTCCAATAAGGGAAGACCATTTATTTAACAGATGAACTTCCAATAAAAAAAAACCACACATCCAGACACAGAATCAACAAAACGACACGAGTGTTCTGCAATAAAAAATAGACACAGTCAGCTTATAGAAAAGGAGCCATCACAATCAAAACAGGCAATCTCCCAGTCAACATGTGAACACCCAGCAGAGGATAGTAAACCCATAAATAAGGCCACAAAAAAGCAGTCAAGCTAAATCGGCAAGTACCAAGCCGCCGCCAAATTTAATTATCGATCCTCAATTACGGAATATCATCAAGGATCAGCCCATTCCTTGGTTAAGAGTTTTTTCTGCCAAAAAAGGCTTTAGGATGGAAACAAGCGAAATGACACCCTGCGTATTATAAAACAAGCTGGTGGCAAGGTCAGAGTTCGGTTACAAATCAAACACAGTAAGTCATGTCAATTATTTACTATAAAAAAAAATTATTATTAAAATACTATTAAATCATTTTTTGAGGCGGGAAGATGTTCAGCCATAGAAACATAAAAACTTACAAGCTAAGTATAAAAACCACAAACCATATGTTCATATCCATAATATCCTACGATGCTTTCACTAAAGGGATAAAAAACCATTTCCTAGCCCATTAGGGCTCTCTTTTTGGTGCATCAAAACCTAAAAAAAATAAAAACAAACAGTCAGTTACTAAAAGTAAATAAACATAAAATACAATAATTTTAACATGGAAATAAACTCACATAAAAATCCTGGAATCCAGCTCCAATGCTCCACGAGAATTCTCCAAATATTCTGAAATAGAAGAAAAAATATTTAAATACAAATACAAAAGGAAACAATATAAAAACTTACCCAAATATTCAAGATGACAACACATCCAACAATCTCGCTGTCACTGACATCCGACGTCAGTACAGTCACATGTTCGTAGCTCTCACTCATTCTAAGCTGGAATACGCACAGCTGGACCACAATACATGCGACAACGCGCAACTTTTTTCTGAGCCCCCATTTACTCTGTACATTTCCAGAGTATAAATAAAGCAGGGGCTGAAGCTAAAATTCATTGCAGTTCTAGCAGTCTTCCGAGACGATCAGAAGTTCTGAATCTGACTTAGTCAAGGAAATCTTTGGGTGAATTTTAACCTATACAAATTGCTGCGCTTTTGAGCAGTAATTTATTCAAAGGGCGGATCAGCAGCATTGACCCTGAAAAAGTCATTATTAATTAAAAATTTTATTTTTTCAGCTCATTTACGCCGGAAGGTTAATTGAATTCCGACAAAAATTAACATAGGCAGCAGTGAAGCCTATTAAATTATTTGTAGATTTTAATTGACAGAAAACTAATACTATTTTATTTTTTTTTTTTTAATTATTTTTTATCATTTATCATTTTGTTTTGTTTGAGGACGATTTTTTGGTTGAATTATTATTTTTTTAATTTCAGTATTATTATTTAAATTGAATTATTATTTTTTAATATTATTATTTGAATTGAATTATTATTTTTTAATATTATTATTTAAATTGAATTATTATTATTATTTTTTGTTTGAGTTGAATTATCATTTATTTTTTTTGAAAATATTTGTAAACAAAGTTTGACAAAATCAAAGCACTCAAGTGTTGTCAATTATTGACCCGGCACCCCCCCCCCCCTGATTTCGCTTAGACCTGTATAGGCCTAAACAATACTTAAAGCATATTCCATAAATATAGCTCACAAAACTTTTTCCCGAAAACGTATTATGTGCCGCGTTCGGATTCAAACAGACGTCCAGCCGGTAAATTACATAATCCTTATTTTAATATAAGAACAAAGCTAAGAAAAAAAAACCCCTAAAAACAAGTCCAAAATATACCAAAACAGTCTTCTCGATGATGGCCCTGAGGAATCAGATGAGTTACTGATTGCCACACTTAAATCAAGGCTCAAGGATAATGATTTTCCTTTTGAGGATGTTATCTATAAATGGCGCCAAATTTGTAATTATTGTCTATATTAAATCTATCGTCTATAATTAAATCTGGAGATGCAGTAAAAACCAAACCCAAACTTTATAAGTATTTTTTTAATTGGTTGTTACTTTTTATTTAGCTTTAGAAAAGTAGAAGTTATTTATTTTGAACTTTTCATTAATTCAGCAATGAATGTAATTAATCTTCACGTAGAAGAAATACTGTTTTGTTTAGAAAAAAATTCGTTTGAGTTATGTTTAAAATAATTTTTACTATTCGCAACATTAGAAAGCTTAAAAGGTAAAATAACTAACTTGGTTATGTTTGTTTTTATTTTAGATCAACATAGATTTTGAATATTTGTACGCGAATAAAAGAAATGAGCTTTTAGAAAACGAGGAAAATTTTATTAAAAAAATTATACCCTATTTCCGACAAACAGTACGAGAAAAGGAATCCAGAGATCTTTTATTAATTCTGGAAGGAGAAATTCATGGAAGTAATAATATAGAAAATTTTAATTAAATTTCAAATTTTAATCGATTTCTTATTAATTTATAAATTCGAGAGAATGCATCATAACTCTACTTTTAAATGCTGTAATTATTCCATTCACAAGACTTGAAGGCCGGAGGGCAACAAACGAAAAAGGAAAGTTACAATAAAAGATGCAAGAGATTCCCTGGTATTCCACGTAAAAGATCCGATAAATTTTTAGCTAGATTTTGTAAAATTAAAAGAGAGGCTTTATCAGGTAAAACTTACAATACAGCCACTTATAATTGTTGTAGGCCAAAATTTAGAATCCTTAGAGGAGTTTTATGTCTACTTTGATGATGTAAAATTCAAGTTTACGTCATTTTTGTCCTGTGTAGATTGTTGTTTTAAAGTTTTTGAAATATTTAATTTAAAGTATTCGGATTACTGTGCTGGAGTGTGGGTATTTTTTAAAAGATTCTTTTATAAAATTTTTCATAACGATGAAAGACGCTTTTTCCAAATCTCGAGATTAATTTCTTACATTGACAATAGGAGCTCTTAAGACTTTTGATCTATAATTTTATCTATATTATATTTTATATCATATATTTTTGTTCAATTTGTAAAGTTAATTTTAATATGGTAGCTGACCTTATCAATCATTTAAAGGACATCCATGAGATGAAGACATATGCTACTTATAAATGTGGTCAATACAGGTACTTCCAGACATTTCAAACGTAAGGCCTTCAAAAAACACTTACTTTATACACACAAAACTTTTACCGTCGTTACAATTAAGCGATTAGATAGTTTCTCGGCAGAAAATCTTAAGACTGGAAACTTACGAGACGACAGTAATCACAAGTAGTGAAGTACAGTCATTCGTGTCTTCTTCTTTAACATCACTCGTTACTCAAGAACCTTTGGAAAGTTTAAATTCCTTAGCAATTAATTCGTCTTCGGAACTCTATTCGAAGTACAATATTACTAGAAAAGATACGATTATTCAAAATAAAGTGTTAAATATCACAAAATTCTTAGTAAATACGTTGCGAAATTTGAATTTTTCAAATTACCAATCAAAGAGCCAAGATATCTTGAATGATTGCTTCGACCCCTTCAAGGTGATAAAAACTTAATATAGATTCATGCAGTATATGTTAAATAAGGACTTCTTCCGTTTTCCTGTAAACCACACCATTAATAATGAAATACAAGAAACCCCTATTAATTCTGCACCTACAATAGCTGAAATTGCATCGAAGGATAACTTTTTATGTTTAAAATTTCAATTTAGAAATTTTTTTTAATTACCTGGGGTATATGAAGCCACTATAAATAACATGAAGAATATGGAAAAAGGTGGTAATATTTGCAATTTTATTAATGGTGAAAACTTTAAACGTCGAAAAAATTTGATTGGCATTGAAAAGATAATCATCCCCTATTTTATTTATGCCGACGATTTTGAGGTAAATAATCCTCTAGGAAGCCATTCTGTTCAAGACAGTCTTTGTGGCATATGCTACAGTTTCCCAATATTACAAATTTTTATACGAGCACCAACGTTGGAAACTTTCAACTAAATCCAAAATATATTTATTACACTAATTGGAAAGATTCATCAATTTGATATTGGAAAGATTCATCAAGCTGAAGAAAGCGGAGAGGGTTTAGTTAAATACAAAATTGAGCTTAATAACAAAAGTCAATTTAAGCATAAGCATAAATAACAATTTGTACAAAAGTATAATTTATATCAGTTTGTTTGAACAATAGGCAGATGATCGTAATTAGAACTGTGAAAATAGATCTTAGTGAATTGCTAAATTATTGTTATTGCGAGAAAGCATGCGTAGCACAAGAATAGTGTACAAATATTAGTCATAGGTTTGCTACAGCATAAAAGCGCAGAGAGGTGGTCTTAAATTTTACAGGTTTTCCAGAGGCAACGGACAGGTAATACTCTGTTTATATAATTTATTAGATATGAAGTAATTTGTGTGAGTAAAAAATATAATTATAATAGAAGAAATAATGCGAGCTACTTTTTTGAGCCCAAGGAAATATTGTGTCAGCATGCAACCACGACACATCTTGAATTTTTTCAATAATATTCATTTCAGTTCAGATTTTTCGTGATCCTTCAAATGACTTTTCCACCCAAAAGTAAATGCCAGCCAATTTTTGTATAGCAATGTGTATATGGTCCAAAATTTAATTTTAGATCGAAATGTTTTATTGCTGCTGTAATCTCAACCTAGAAGGATTTGATATGTTAGAAAATATTATTTTAAAATAAATATTAAGGAAAAATACATGTTTGGTTATGGCGTATATCAACAATTTTTTCGTCATCATGTACAATTACTCTGAAAGTATTGTATTTAGCTTAGGAAATATAGGAATGAGTTATATATACTTTTTTAACAATAATTCCGTTCGTGCAACTTGTTCATTGGCATACTCCAAATATACTTCTTTTGTTTTCAATTTCGCCTTAAAATAGTCGATTTTAACTTCAGAATCGTCAGCTTTCTTACCCCGTGAATGTTTTTTTAAATACATATACAACGTGTCCCGTAAGTCAACGTCAAGCCGGAACCGGGTGATAGACCAAATCATAAAAGTCACCAGAAAAATATAAAAAAAAACTAAGTCATAAATTTTTCAAATTATAAACATTTCTTTTGTTTTCGAGAAAATATACACCCTGTGATGGTTTTTTAGCTCCTGTTGCTACAAATCTCTACTTTTTTTCAATTTTATTTTTCTCATGTAATCCCGAATAGGGCTTATGTAACCTGTTGCTTTAAATTCTAAGTCAACTGTTCCAGCTTGGAAGAAATAATCACATTTTGCCGAACCAAGAATAAAAAAATTAATATTTCACCCAACTTTAACTGACTGTAATGAAAAACAAAATGTACTACGCCAGTTTGGCAAGTAACTTTAAAACTTGACACATTTAATAAGGATTTCAAAATGGTATAACACTTGCTACAATATTTATTAGATTACGGAAAAAAAATTTTTTTCAAGAAACCCAGTTTCGAAAAATTTCTTTTCACCTACTAAAAATGATTCTAGTGTATTGCTGTAAGACCGTAACTTTAATATTCTAGTTCGAGTGAGCCGGAGAGTCATTACATGAAATGTGAGTGAGACAGATAGTGACACTTTCAAGTTAGATCCTAACGTTTTATTGAATCTAGGACAAATTTTCCTTAAGTTTAAAATTAAACACCAATTATTTGGATGCTAAGATTTATTAATTACAAAAGATGTTTAAACTGCCTTCATTCTACTGCAATACAAGTTCGACATCTTCTTGAAAAGGATCTGGTTATCAGACGGGCAAATCTTCCATTGTTGACAAATTTAACTGCTTCCGTAATTCTGGAGCTCTTGTTTTTGTAAAATTCGGTGTGCCTATACTTTTAGGCACTTCTGTGCTCTCATGGATTGCACGTACAGAAGTACTTGGGTCTTCTTCAACTGCTTGAAGTACTACGTCCTCGTAAGGTGAGAAAATCTTCCTTCACCATGTATTTGGTTTGGAAGTCGGCCCTCTGTGGAGAGTAGACGATGCACGTTTGTAAAAGCTCAATGATTTGACTAGCTAGCGTCACTATCTTGCTCACTCATATTTCATGCAATGACTGTCCGTCTCACTCAAACTAGAATCTTAAAGTTACGGTATTACTGCAAGCTTTGGGTACACTAGAATCATTTTTTCGTTGGTAAAAAGAAATTAATCGAAAGTGTTTTTCTTGAAAAAAAGAAGTTTTTTTTCCCGTAATCTAAGAAAAAATGTAGCAAGTTTTATACCATTTTAGAATCCTTATTAAATGCGCCAACTTTTAAAGTTACTTGCCAAACTGGCGTAGTACATTTTTTTTTTCATTACAGCCAGTTAAAGTTGGGTGAAATATTAATTTTCTATTCTTGGTTCGGCAAATGTGGCATTTTCTGCCAAGCTGGAATAGTGGGCTTAGAATTTAAAGCAACAGGTTACATAAGCACTATTCGGGTTTACATAAGAAAAATAAAATTGAAAAAAAGTAAAGATTTGTAGCAACAGGAGTTAATAAACCATCACAAGGTGTACATTTTCTCGAAAACAAAAGAAATGCCTATAATTTTTAAAAACACATAACTTAGATTTTTTTTTATATTTTTCTGGTAACTGTTGATTTGGTCTATCACCCGGCTTGACGTGGACTTACGGGACACCCTGTATATATATAAACTATTTGAATGGCTTTTCTTTCAATGATTTGTCGATATGTGTTTTAATGAAAGACAATTGCATTTGTCAAAATTATTTGACAATTATATGACTATCTCTTCGGAGCAGCGTTGCCAAACGTCCAGATTTATCTGGAGAGCGACGATATAGCCTGATTATCATAATGGCTGACTACTACCGGCGGCTTGTGTTTCCCCTAGCCAAAAGCCAAGTATTTTCTTTGGTGTTGGTCAGCTCCGAGCTCTTGTCACCAGAAATTCATAGGAATTTTAAATTGAATGTGCGAATTTTCAATGTGTCATTTATAACGTTGGATTGTTTTGTTGAAATGAAGGAATTTTTAGAAACGAGTGAGTATAAACACTGAATAATGGAGTAAGGATATTAATTAAATTTTAATTTAGCTAAAAATGGATCAAATTCAACTGGAAGTAGTGAATTAAACTCAAGGAATGTTTTAAGTCGAACAAGTTCCAGCAATAATGGCAAAATAGCTGGTGAAAACGAGAAATCTAATATCTTGCAGCGATTAAAAAAGTATCTTAGTTCTAATTAGTTTTTATGGTTTTGCATTTAGAAGAAATTAAAAAAGTGAAACATGAACAACAATTTAGTGCTGCTTGGAAAACTGATTCTGAACTGCACAATTGGTTAGTTGAAAAACCCAGAGGAGTTGCATATTGTAAATATTGTGAGACACAGTTAAAAATTAAAGCCGGTAAAGCAGATCTAATGAAACATAGCAATAGTAATAAACATATAAGTTATGAAAATGCTATTAAACTTCAGCCAAGTGTTTTTTTCGAAATTCCAAAAAATTTCTCAGAAAAAAAAATTCGACTGAACTGGAGCTTCGATTGTGTGCATTTACCGTGGAGCACAATATTGCCTTATCAACAATGGATAATTTAGTGTCCTTAATTAAAAACAGTTTTCCTGAGTCTGATGCAGCAAAAGACTTAAAATGTAATCCCACGAAGGCAACGGCTGTGGTAAAAAATGTTTTAGGTGCGGAGCAGTTTAGTATGATTTGTGAATTACTACGATGCAGCAAGTTTTCTATTTGCATAGATGAGTCCACCGATAAGAGTACGGAAAAAATTTTGAGTATAGTAGCAAGGGTATCAGAAAATTGTAAGGTACATGACTATTTCATTCACTTAATTTCGGTTAGTAATGCAAATGCCAGCTCTTTATACAATAGCATTGTTGAAATATTTAACTCTAATAATATTGAATATAAAGAAAACTTAATAGGTTTCGATGCAGATGGTGCCAGTGTTATGACTGGTATTCATCACTCAGTTGCAAAGTTATTAAACAATGATTGCAAAAACTTATTTATTCTTAAGTGTGTATGCCATTCCTTTAGCTTGTGTGCATCATATGCCTGCACTAAATTGCCAGACAATGTTGAAAATATGGCAAGAGAAATTTATTCATATTTAGCGCCCAGTCCAAAAAGAATTGCTCAGTTTAATCAAATTCAATCGCTGTTTGATTATAAACCGGTTAAAATGTTGCATCCTGCACAAACACGGTATCTTTCTTTGTAGGCTGTAGTTGTTCGTTTATTAGAAAGATTTGATTGTTTATTTTGCATTAGCTACTAATGTTGATGAAGTGAAAAAAGCGCAATCAATTCTAACACTTTTGGAAGATCCGTGCAATAAAATTTATCTTGAATTTTTAAGTTATATCTTACCTGTTATCAATAACCTTAATAGATTGTTCCAAAGTGAGTCACCACAGATAATTAGACTACACTCAGAAATAAAAAAGTTCACGAAGCAATCTTAGATAATTATATGAAACGAGGTTAATTACAAAACACTCCCATTGAGAACGTGGATTTCAAAAATGAAGCATACTTTTTACAGACAAATGATATATATTTAGGAGTTAAAGCTGATACAAGTCTAAGAAATAGAAATGATTTATTTGCACTAGAAGTTCGAACTAATTGTCTTAGCTTTTATATAGAGCTTGTTAGTCAAATTTTATTTTACAAATGAAATATTAAGTAAGTGTGGGTGGCTTAATCCAGCTGTCGTTATTTCTGGAGCGCAATCTTCTATTTCAGAATTTTGCGTCCTCTTTCCTATTTTAATTAAACATGATTGTGTGCAAAACATTGACTCGTAATGGCGGGAGTTAAGAAATCTTGACTTTGAGATTTTAAGTTTAGATACACATGTTAACGTTGAATTGTTTTGGGAAACTGTACTTGAGTTAGAAAGATCAAATGGTGAACCTATTTTTCCTATATTAAAAAGTTTTGTTTTTGGAATTTTAAGTTTACCAACTCTTCAGCTTCAGTTGAAAGAACTTTCTCCCAAGTAAATCTAAATAAAACAAAAATTAGAAACCGTTTAAAAATAAATATAAAATAAATTAACAAAAGATTATTTAAAATACAAACAAAATTCACTCTGCCAATTTAAAATTAGAAAAGCCGTTATTGGAGAGATTTAATAAAAATATGTATTAATATACATTCAGGATATAAAAAATTATGCAATGAACTTCAAGATTCCTTTACTATTCAAATACAGAATGTTTTTTGTTATGTTTTTGATGTGTTATATAAGTATAATAATATATGTGAATAAAATTGCTTTGTTTTTATAGCCTATGTCTTTATCCAGATTATTTATAAATGTTCCAGATTTTTAAACAAAAGCTGGCAACGCTGCTTCGGAGTAAACGGCTAAAAATAGGGGGATTCTGTAGAACAGCTTTGGTAGGTGAAGCGGGTGACCCAGAGAGAGAGATAGATGCAAGCCGGGAGTGAATCGAAGATCAGTTGGTTTGAGGTCGAGTAAGAGGAAAAGTCAAGTTCGGACAAAAAGGGCTGTTACAGCGAAAATCAGCCTCCCTAAAATTGCTATCAATAACGTCATAGAATTGAGTTGTTTAATCTAAGAGGTAAATTTTGCTTATCATTGTATTTGTATTTTGGTGCATACATTATTTTAAATTATCATTAGCAGCTCGGTATTTAATCTCTTATACAGTTACTATGGAATTTGCCTCGTTTTTTCACTTCTACTCAGTCAGTCAGTCTAGTAACATTTGTCCGTCGCGCCGCTGCTACACTTTGTCAAATTACTTAAAAGAAATTAAATTCTGAATTAAAATAAACATAAATGTTTTTTAATCATCCACCTGCTTAGGTAAAATCCTCACTCATTAACAAGGGCAGAAGGAAAAAAATGAATTAAAGCCAGAGGAAATTCTACAATAGAAGCACGATAAATAAATGCAAGAAGAAAAAAACAAAAGGTGAGCCTGGATCTAAAAGGAAAAATTAATTAATTGAGAAGGTGAACGTACACACGCATATTCCATTAACTGGTTAATTAAATTAGCCTATTTTATTCCATGTGTATCACCAAACACCCCGAGTATTCTGACAATTACCCTAAAAAGCACGCTAGTAATTTCGGGGTATTCTATATATTCAAAAATTGCTGGGTAATTGCAATTACCCTGATAACAGCGCCAACTGGTAGTCGCTAGAAACATAACATTTGTGTGAGCACATGTTTAGCGATAGACAGTGACAACCCAAAACCAGTTTCTTTTTTCGGAGAACGTCGGATGGCGATCAGCGTGTTTCGTGCGTGATTTAATAAATCTTTAAGAATTTAGTGGTAGGAAAGGTGTTAAATCATATCTGTGCTTAATCTAATTATTGTAATTAGGCAAGGTTATTTCAAATAATAAAAGTTAAAATAAAATAAAAGTGATTCCGGCAAAGAAAAATAAAGAAAGGATTGCCCACAAGGGCAATCAATACACAGAAAATTTTAAGGCAAGAAAGAACTGAGCAGACCTCAAACCAGCGCCCGAGAGGGCGGGTTTAGAGGAAAAGATGCCAAGGAAAATAATATTACCCTAGGATTTAATAAAGGATCCCGATGAAATTAAAGGAATAGAAAAAAGGGCTTTGATTTCCGCGAGGAAAATGCAGTTATAAACACAAACACGCTGAAAACAGATGGCGTCGGTAACCAACCCAGACCAAAATTTCAGACATATATATATAAACACCAACTTCAACAATGAAGGCACAGAGAAGACTTCCCCCCTTTTGGAGTGGCAAACTATTAAAATCAACAAAAGGAAAGCATCAAGCTCACAAAACGAGATTATTAAAAGAAGACAGATTCAAAACACAGAGAAGACAGTACCGGAACAAAACAGGTTTACTATATTAGAGAATACTATTGATGAAAATATAGATATAAGTAATACAGATATAAGTAGTAAGTGAACATACACATGCATATTCCATCCAACAAAAGATTAGTACCGTTCCTTTACTGAAGAATCTTTTAAACATCTTTTCCAGCTTTTTGTGATTTTTCTTGTTAGTTTCTGAGTTCATTAGAAAAATACGCGCGCTAATTTGCTTGCTAATTGCATATAATCGCGCTGTATTTAATATAAAACAATCTAGCAGGTGTGCGCTATTTAAGTTAATCAGTGCGCGTAATAGTGTGACTGCGCTCCAGAATCGATGTCCAGCGCAAGTGTTTTCTGATTTATAGTGTTGTTATAGTGCTTCCCAGAGATACGTGAGCTCCGTGGGAGACCAGGGGGTAACCGAATATTAAAAAGGCAATTGGATAGCTTTACTAGTTGTTTGCCAAGTAATCTCCACAATTATCGGAGTTGCTGCAAGTAAACAATAATCGGAAAAGTTTCTATAATCGTTTGAGAGTTAGTAATCCGCGATTTAGCAGTATCAATTACTTGCTAGAGTTGCTTGAAGTCATTAAAAGGCAAAAAGTTTTCTAAATTAGTTTTAGAGTTGTCAACGATCTATCAAGTACGGAATACTTTCTATATTTGTTTGCTACTTGGCAACGAGCTGGAAATAAAAAATCGGAAAAGTTTCTATATTCGTCTGAGAGTTAGTATCAAATACTTGCTAGAGTTGCTTGAAATTTGCTAAGGAACGGTCTATAAAGGACAAAAGTTCTCTATATTGGTTTTATATTTGATAATTAGTGAGCTTTGGAGCACGAAATTGTTTTCTAGATCTGCTTGATATTTGTTAATCGACGGTCTATAAAAGACAAAAGTTTTTCTATATTGGTTTTATATTCGATAATTAGCGAGCTTTGGAGCACGCAATTATTTTCTAGATCTGCTTGATATTTGTTAATCGACGGTCTATAAAAGACAAAAGTTTTTCTATATTGGTTTTATATTCGATAATTAGCGAGCTTTGGAGCACGAAATTATTTTCTAGATCTGCTTGATATTTGTTAATCGACGTTCTATAAAAGACAAAAGTTTTTCTATATTGGTTTTATATTCGATAATTAGCGAGCTATAGAGTGCCAAGACCCAAGTGTGGACTAAACAACTACAAAATACCAAAGATCTTAGACCGGTTTAGTATTTGCTGCGGTTTAATATTTGTTAACCTACCAACAACAAATTGTTAAACACCTTCTATATTTGAGATCAATTCTAGTAAAGCATCAAGAGTTTTAGTCACATGGTGAGCGATATTTATATGTGTTTTGTATGAAGACTAAATCTCTAAGTTTTAATAAATTTTCTATATTTGCGATCAACTTTACTAAAGCATCAAAAGTTCAGTCACATGGTGAGCGGCACTTATAGTCGCTTAGTACGGAAACTAAATCTCTATGTTTTGATAAATTTTCTATATTTGCGATCAACTTGACTAAAGCATCAAAAGTGTTAGTCAATGGTGAGCGATGTTCATATTTGCTCGGTACGAGAACTAAAGTTTTCTATAGTCTTGAGAAGTTTTCTATATTGTCGTCAAATCTTAATAAACAATTTAAAGTGTTGATCTAGAAGTCAGCAATACGCTCGGTATTCTGTCCATTTTCCGGGTAGGATAACTAGGCGATTTTCTATGTTCCTGATACTCTTAAATAAACAACTTAAACCTTGGGCTAACGTTGAGCCATAGTAGTCGTAACTGCTCTACTAGATTGGCACGATACCTAACATTCCCTGAATTCTCCGATACTACCAAAATAGTTTTAGATGTTCAATGACCAGGGACGCACAAAATAATCGTTAATTTTCTAATACTTGCTGATTAATATAATTTGACACAAAATAAGTTTTAGAGTTCTAGTGAAGAATTAAACAATACACAAAGTAACGTCTAGAACAGGCTTACATTTATGGACAAATTACAACTGCCAAGATATATCCTATAGTTCCTATATTTGGAAGTAAATGACCATACTAGGAACCATAGTCGATAAGTTTCACATTCGTTGTCAACGGCTTCCGAAGCACAGAGTACTTTCAGAAAATTTTATATTGGATAGTGAACGACTATGAACTATACCGAATAACCCCTAGATTTGACTCACCTCTGTTGACCAGATACTCCCCAACTTGTCATACTTGCTACCAAGCACACTGTTCGAATCCTTCACGGAGGAACAAAAAATAGGTCAATCTTTGGTCTCGTCCCGTTCATAATACATGAAGGATTCGCAGTAAATTTTTCCATAGCTGCGAACCAACGACTAATAAAAACCACGTTTTGTCAAAATTTTCGAGATCTGCAGATCGAAGATTTCTGTTTTACTAGAGGTTGGGAAGTAAATAAAGCGCTTCGGCTTTTGCCGGTTGCCGTACCCGAGATATTTTCTAAACCTGCTAGACTTGGGAGCGACCGTGCAACATTTTGACTAGAAAGGGAGAAACATTTCCAGCGTTTTATCGTTTGCTGTGCTTAGTACTACCGTGCTAATCGGCAAACTCTGCGACAATTGGAGTTAAGTCGACTAGCTCACGAGTGGCAAGGGTGCTATTTAGACAGACTTCGAAACCCAACCGAAAAGTAGTAGAAATTGAGCATAATGAATGAATGAAATGGATCGCAGGGAATCCCGATCATGAAGATTTCGAAATTATAAAAAATAAAATAAACAATGTTCTAGAAAACAACAATAAGCAAGCAATAATAAACCAACTACACAACGAAAGAATAAATAATATCACCAGAATTACGAACGAAATTTCTAGTGCTATAAAAACAGATAATGGGATAATTGATCAGCTAGGTATGACCATACAGTACAAGTTAAGACTTATTAAAGAAGAAATAATTAATATAAAGTATGCCATTCATTGGGCTAGAATAGGAGTCATAAATTCATTTATATTATCAAGTTCAGAAATAAAATTAGCAATCGAAACACTAGAGAAAGAAAATTTACCGTACGCCACCCCTGAAGAAGCACTAGACTTCGCAGACATTAAAATTATAACTAATAGGACATGTTTGCTTTATATTGTTTACAAATCTATGACAACATCAGAAATCTATGATAAATTATTAGTAAAATCTGTTAAAAGAAACAATAATATAAATAAAATCGAACACAACCAAATATTAAAAGTTAAAAATAAAATCTATGGTATTCTGAATGAGTGTAAAACAGTTAACTTTTTGTCAATCTGTAACTATAGGAATATTTTCAATATAAGTAACTCTACTTGTCTACCAAATCTACTTAAAAGTCGACCTTCAAAATGCAACCAAACCAGCAATCAACATATCCCAACGATAGAAGAAATTTCAGAAGGATTACTACTTCTTAATCAATTCGATGGAAATATCAACATAGCAAACGAATCCAATAACCTCAACGGGACATACCTTATCAAGTTTCATAATACAAGCGTAACCGTGAAAAACAAAACTTTCACCTCCATAGAGAAATCGATGCTCCAGGCACTTCCAGCTATTCTCCAACAAACCCCTCAAGAGCGCCAATACAAGGAAATACTATCGCTTCAAATGATGAAAGACATTCATATTAATAATACTAGCCAAATAGAATTGCTGCAAACAGAAAAATAGAAATAGATCAATACGAATCTCAAACTCAACCTACAACACTGAGAATCCTAATCCAGGGGAAATAGAGCATACAGAAAGGAACGCAGTTGATAACCCGCAGAGCCCTAAAACACCAGTACAAAACGCAGCATCCCAGGCAACAGATTCTCCGTAAACAATCATACCGAGACCTTCCAGGAGGAAATTTTACGAAACGCCATTCTTCTAAAACAAATGAGGACATTAGAACTTAAGAGGGGAGGAGTTAAGACGCATTTAATTTACTTTCCCACAACACAACAAGGAATCGTATTTCACCCACGGCAACATACCGGCAGCACGTTGCAAGGCCACATTTCATTCCCATGCATTTTATGCTGACTAGCCAACTTTCCGTTCACACGGATTTCAGCCAGCAGTATTTTTCCCTAAAGTAAATTTTTAGATTTTAGATTTAGTTAGTTGTAATTTGAATTTCAATAAAATCGCTTGAAATAAATTTCGTGTTATTTTTTTTAGTTCTGACCGAATTAAATTCATTAACTTGTATACACAAAATCATTTATAGTTTATCCACTAAACTAAGCATACAAAAGTTTATTATACAAAAATACAACGAATTGGTGTTTCTAAAAATAAAATAATTAACAGTTTATCCACTAAACTAGATATAACAAAATGGACACTGACTATGAAGAGATTTGTACAAAATCTTTAAGGGAATTATTAAGTAAAGAACCCATAAGAGGAATATCACCGCTGCCAGACACACCTCCAAGAGCACCAAGGCCAGTAACGCCACAAAATAAACCAATGGAGTGCCAGCCAGCTACGGCATCCATAAGGGCACTGGCCAAAAGATTGTTACACTGCCCACAAGAAGCATTTGCATTCCACTCGAGACCAAAAAATTAACAGACATTCCAAAAAGAAGGATGACCAAACAACAAAACCAGATTCCTGATACCATAATGAGGAACCTACAAGTATCTCCCGATCTGCTACAGCAAATAAAAGTTCATGATATTCCTTGGACAAAGGTACTGGCAGCCAAACGTCATTACATCCACAACATTGACATCGATAAAGAAGTCAAGATTAAAAAAGGGGACGTATATAAGGTCATGATCAAGCCACGGAGTAAGTATTAAATAGCATTCAAATCGAGAGGCGGAAGAATGTACAGTCGTACATCAAATAAATCGTTGCCAGAGCAACTGAGGTGTATGGTTTCATAAGAAAGTAAAATCAATAAAAACGTCTCCAAGGTTACGTAAGAAAATCTTTTACCTCAATAGTCTTTGCAACGAATGAACCGCCTATATAAATGGGAATTGGCGCTCTAAGAATGGCAGTCATTTCTGAGCAGACCAGGTATTTACTTTAAATTATCAATCTGCTAAGTGTGTGTGTGTGTGTGTGTGTGTGTGTGTGTGTGGTACAAAGGGGGCCGCCGGGCGGCTTCTTTGAAGTACAAAGGGGCGGCCGTAAAATTTGCGGTTAGATGCAGAGTAGAAAATGTGTGGGAAAAATTAAGTGAATTAAATGTGCGCGGCTTCTTTGAAGTACAAAGGGGCCGCCATAAATTTGCGGTTATATGCAGAGTAGAAAATGTGGGGGAAAATATTAAGTGAATTAAATGTGCGCGGCTTTTTTGAAGTACAAAGGGACCACCGTAAAATTTGTTGTTAGAAGTTCAGATGGCTGGCATGCATTTGTGCGGGGGCCTTTAAGTGGGTACAAAGGGACCACCGGATATGTGGGAAGTTCATACGCATCACTGTTAGAAGATGTTTAGCATCAATTATGGTATAAAAGCAAATGTATATTTCGAAATTAGATTAGTATTTATTGCGGTAGGGTTGATAGCAAATTAATTTTTTTAATTTTCTCAGTTTTACTAATATGTGGGGTGAAACACCGCCGGGGACGAGTGATGAGGAGGAGTGGGATACGGATATGGATTCTGGAGTTGAAGTTTGTTCTGCTGAATCAGAGGCAACCTCTAGCGGCTCTATCTCGGAATTACTGGATTTGGCACTTGTAGGAAAAATAGCATGAGCTGCTTTTTCTTTATTTTCTTCTTCTTCAAAGAAAAATTGCTATGTTCATATGCCATCGATTTGTCTAATGTCTCCGTTCAACTTAAAGTACTTGGCTTTAAAAGCCTGGTACAACTCTCTATACTGGGAAGAGGTAGTATATGAATACCTGCGTCATCAAGTTACTTGGGATGCGTTTATGTATCAACTTAGGCCAAAAGTATGTACAGGGATTCTGGAGCAAGAGGTGTATCAAGTAAATATACCAATAGCGAACATCATTCAGACGTAGATGAATAGAATTGATACGTGTGTGAAAAATGAAATTGATCTTTTAGAACCCAGTCTCCGAGATCGATTTAAATATGGATTCTTTTCTAAGACAGAATATAATTTAATTAACGATCCATCATCTAAGATTAAGTATTTTTACTTTTGTGCAGAGGATGCTACAGAAAATAATGGAGTTTATCATTTTATAGAAGGAGAAGATTTTGAAAATTATGAGTATGATGTACAACGTAGAATTTTTATAAGAAAAACAGAACACTGAGTATGATGTACACCGTAGAATTTTTATAAGAAAACAGAACACACACCTAAGATTAAGTATTTTTACTTTTGTGCATTTTAATATGTTTGATTATAAAAATTTACAGATTCAGTGTAATAACTTAATTCAATTTGATGTAAAATCTTAAGATCGAAAGATTTTCCAATTTCGCCTCTATTAACTATGTAGAAATTTCCATCTTTATTGGTATCCTCAAGAACTTCATCAGATATAGGTAAAGGACACTAGACTTCAGTTCCAATAAAACCCTTTCACCAAATTGTGTTGAACATCTTCGCACCTTAATTACTTCGTAATATTAAAATATGCATTTTATAAAAAATTAATAAAATAAAATTGGGTCATAGTATGATGGTTTTTTACTGAGAAATGTGTATGTGTGTATATAAGAGTATGTCATCTTCCCCACCCCCCTTTTTTCTATTTCAGCTTCATTTTATTTGTAGGATCTAAGCTCACAATGAGAAGAATAAAAGGACTATGATATGATTAAGGATCATAGATATTTTATTTTATGCTTTTACAATATTTCCTTCACACAATAACAACAATAAGGTTTCTTAATCCTGCCATATAATTTTATTAGTTTTGTTATTCTCTTAAATAATGATTTAACGGTCCAACATTCGCAAGTATCTGGTCCTGATGTTGCAGCATCGCTGAATTGAAGTAACGATTTTGACATTTATAAATGGTTTCAGGAAATTGTAGTCAGTAATTATCTCTTCTTTATGTTCATCTAAGACTATATCCACATACTCTTGTAAAAATCTGTTTATGTTGAATTCTTGCAAAAATCTTTGTAGTTCGTCATTTAGGCTTGCCATTGTTTTTGCTTCTAAACTGAATTCAATGACTGCTGAAGTCTTTCTATTCTCGATGAGTCTGAAAGAGAAAACAGGGGTTAACATGCTCTTATGCATTGCAATCCTAGATTCCAAAAATAAATTAAGGCTGAAAGAAAAAAATATTTCTGATGACATAAATAGAGAGAGAGGCTGAAAGAGAAGAAAGAAAAAAACACGAATTCAGCTAGTTTTTATATTTGAAAGAGAAAAAGAAAAAAATACAAATTCAGCTAGGTACATTTGAAATTTCATTTAGTAATTTTATTATAATTGCCTTACAATATCCGAAGAACAGCAGATCGTCTGTATCTAGGGATGCATAGCCATAGAAAACAGCTTCACGCAAGTTCTCCATTTCTTCATAATCGTCATCCGTTCCGAAGCCGGTTGCAACTAAAAAGTCCAGCATCCTTTCCATGTTAATGAGGATACACTCCGTATCCTCAAGCCCCACTGTTACACCTTCCACAACCTTGCCGAATAGCCATACCAGCTCTTCACGGACGATAATCAGGTATTGCGTGAGTTCGCTGCAGAACTGATTATGAAGCTATCAAATTAATACTTACTCATATGCCATATCTGTATTCATCATCATGTTGCTATTGCTAATCATGTTTCTTCTTCCATAAACGATTACTTTTGGTAATTCTCGAAAAAGAATTTCAGCTTTTATAGTAATATTTTGCATGTAAACTCTTTTTTCAATTTTTCATAACAAGAAATCAGAATTCTCACGGTACAATTTGATGTTATTTTAGAATTCATCACTTTCAATGCTCCAGAAATGAATTTTCTCACGCAAAAGTAAAGTTCATTAGAACAAATTTTTGCTATTTAAGAAATCATAATTTTTTAAAACTGCAAAATATCCCACATACTGCAAAATAGAAACAGATGGTAAGTGTTAAGCTGTGAAGATTTGAATTTTTATCAGGCTTCTGACACAGAAGCATGCAGCACGCGACAAGCACACTTCAAAGCAATTTGCCGCCACCGTGCTGTGCGAAATGTATAAGCCGCCCGATGACACCCACATTCATTTTCACAATTCCCATACTGATATGTGTCGGTACCATAAAGACTCAGAGCTTTTGAATTTACGATAAATAGGTACGATGTATGTTTCTAAAAATAGAAAATTTTACTACTTAGCTTTGAATTTTACGTTAAATGAGAAGATACATAAGTATTTCTAAAAATAGAAACTTTGCTAATTAGGTTGAAATGCGTTTTACTGAGATTTAATAAATATATATAGGTATGTATATAGATTATTCATATCTATTATCTTAAATTAGTATTCAGGTGTGGTGGTGGAAGAGAGTATAAATACATAAAGATATTTCGATTTTATCACCTGATCATTGATTTACACAGTTTCAAAGGGAAAAGTAAGAAAATGTTTTGGGCTTATTCTATATGGGATGGAACGCATTTTTGTACCTGTCTGAATGGCTGGATGTATATGAAGATTGTGCATTCAGTTGTAAGATGTGATTTAATGAAAGTATATATGACTGCTGAAAATGGTTAAAGATGCAAGGTATTAACTTTGACTAGAGGTCAACCAATTCCCCCAAATTTCCAGAGGATACAAGAGACCAGATAGCTTTGGAACACTTCCTAGACGGAATTTTCAACTTAGACGTGCAGGAAAGGGTTCGGGACTTGTTGTGACTCAGGTACCCAATGCCCCGAATCACAACGATAAGGTCAATGCACCAACATATTGCCCTATGCAACATATTGGTGCATTGCAAAGTTGACCCTGAAAATTACTTTTAATTATTTTTAATTCAAAATTTCATTCCATATTTCAAATGCATTTAAAATGCATTTCATTGCTACAACAAAATGCAATTTAAGCATAAATTGCATTTTGTTATCTAGCCTGCATTCCGCTCCCACGATATGCACTGCATACTTACCTACATACTTCCATTTTTTTTTATTGTGCAATATACACTTCACATACGTACATTATTCAATTGCTCAAATCTAATTGTATGTACATACATACATACATACATACGATTATTCTCGCCCGCTTAAAAGTAATATTTTAAGACAGGCACACAAGTGCATATCGGGTTGCATTTTCTACATGATGCATATGCATCTAAACATAAATAATTTGCATTCTCTCACGTACGAATTTAAAATCGCCGTGAGAAAGCAAAAAGAAAAAAGCTTTTTCTAAAAGTTTTTCGTGGGTACCTGGGGGCAGCTAGCCCAAACCTCGAGGAGTTCGTTTTTTTCAACCCCGTCGAGAGGACACCTCTAAGAAAGTTAAAATTAGAAGAAATCCAGTAAATGGTTTTCTTAAAAGTGAAAGTTATAAATATGTATAAATTGTAAAGAAATTTTGTTAAAAGTGAAAAAATAAAAAATATATATAAATTATAAAGAAATTTTGTTAGAAGTGATAATTGTAAATAAATAAGGAAAAAAGGAGAGTTTGTGTCTTGTTAAAAAGGAAGCCTTCAAATATTAATAAAGAACTAAAAAGTGTTTTGCGTTTTAATAGAAGGTAGGCCAAAACCTAGACGTTTGTTTTCTGAGAGTTCCTACTTATGCACAGATCGCTTCTACCTGGACGTGCCAGGAAGCAAGAGCGATTCGTTACCCAACATACTGGTGGCAGCGGTATTTTAAAAAAATCAGTGCCTTAAAAAGAAAAAAATTTTTCCTTAAAATAATAAAAACCCGCCAAATACAACATATTGGTGGCAGCGGTATTTTTTTTTTTAAATCAGTGCCTATAAATTAAACCTAAATTAAATAAAAAGAAGAAAAAAAAATCCTGACATATATCCAAATCAGTGCTTAAAAATTATTTTTAAATAAACTGATTAAAATAATAAAAATCTGCCACAAATAATATTTTGGTGGCTACCTCAAAAACATGCACAGTGCGAAAAAAAGGGATTACCAGTGAAAAATAATAAATATATTTAAAAAAAAAGTTATAATAATAAACCCGGGTACCCGAAAAAGGGTACTTAGAGGAAAATTGAAGTTTAAGCGCCAAAGCGCTCAACGTGGGACCCAAGGAGGCTTCATCCCTGCCTCACTAAGACGAGATATAGAAGGAAGGAAGATATATCTTCAATACAATCACACAAATCAACATCTTCAAGAAAGGAATAATAAATATCCTCAACAAAATCAGCATCTTCAACTACAAGAAGTCGTCGCCCCGGACGCGCGACGCATCAACCTCATCTACATTCAACGATAAAATCACCAAATCAACAATATCATAGGAATATTGAAAAGAAGGTAGTAAATAAAATTTGATATTTCAGTCTTTTATTTTGAATTAATTATATTAGTTATATTAATTGATTGTGTTTTTGTTATATATCATTATTGCTATCGGTGGTGTTAATCAAACTAGCTCGATACAAACCCCTTTTGTGTGCTTATAAAGAAGCAAAATCACAAAGTACAAAACAGTTTTTTTTTCTACCAAATAAACCCTTTTTTTTAAAAATTTATTTATTTTTTACATTTGCCCTTCCGTGAAGCGACCCCTGCGGCAAGACTTCGTGAGCTTGTTGGTCAGAGGGCTTCGTAAAAGATCAGTAATCGATCACTTGCGAGAAGACTTTATAGACCTCTCGTCAGGTGAAGATATTGGTCGGAGGAGGCGATTAAATTAATTTGATTAATTTTTTCCTTCATTGCTTTTGCTTATAAAAAAAAAATAATTAGAAAATTTTACTTAATTATCTACATACAAAGGAAAACCTTACACCTTTTTTTTATTGTTGAGAGCCTTTCTATATTTTGATGATTGTGATTAGAACAAAATTAGAATCCCATTTTGTTTCCTTTCTCTTTTTCAATCCCATTTGTTGACTTACTACCAGGCATGTGTATATACAATTCGAAAAACAAATAATAAATAATTTCAATGCAATTTAAGCACATACATACATACCGTTTCCACACGGAGAATTTAATTTTTAATTTCTCAAACTAATTCATTGTTTTACCCCACTGATATTTTTAGTTCTAATTGAAATCAAGCGTTCTTAGAATTGTTCACACATTTTTCCCTTTAATTGTGGTGCTGTGTTTCAAAATTTTATTTGCTGTACTCTCCTCAATTTTTACGCCCCACATAATATAACAACATGACTGAGGAAAACAAATCTTTCAATGAGCTTTGCTTGTCACAAGTCCCAAAAATGTCAGACAAATTCTGTCCGACTATCATAGAGCCAATAAAAGCAAAAGGACTTCAGACTTTACTTCTGAAAAACTCCAAAATTTGGAAGACGTATGGGCTTCATTTGAAAAAACGGAAACCCTGATTCAAGATCATGAGGATTTTACTGAAACTCATGATTATTTTAAGCAGTCCTGCTATGACAAAACGGAGGACTGGTACAATCTTACAAAGGCAACTCTGTCTGATAGGTTGAAATCCATATCGGTCCACACAGAGCGCAAAAATAACCCATTTTACGTCCCACTTCCAAAAACTTCTCAAAAAACAACTGCAGCTGATAATCAGGACAACTCAGACCAAGACCGAGAAAATACAGTACGATTTCGGCTGCAAGAAGATAGGCGGAAAACAATTTCACATATTATTCAGTCTATTGGAACTAATTCACTAGCAGATGCAAGCCAGGCATATCTAAACCAAAAGATAAATTCGTTACATAAATACTGGGATGATTTTGAGGCTACACATAATGAAATAATTTTAAATGCTAGCCCTAATGACAAAGACAGCGAGTACTTCGCAAATGATGTATATATAAACATGGAAACATCATTCTCAGACACTATAATTGCCCTACAAGAACAATTAGACTCTCGATTGCAAAACATATCAAATAATAAACATAACTACACAGACCATCACCATAATGTCTCCTTTAGAGACCAATCTACCTTCTTCTTATCAGAAGCAAGATCATTAGTTCCTAATTTCAGCGGAAATCCAAAAGATCTTCACAAATTTGTTTCAGGTTGTGATGATGTATACGCAACGGCAACGACGGCGAATGAAAGGAACTCCCTCCTTAGCCTAATAAGGAGTAAACTATCCGCCGAAGCGTATGATGTATATAGGTACAATCAAGTTGCAGATTGGCCTACTTTAAAATCACTTTTACAACAGACTTTCGAGGTAAAAACCTCTAGATCCACCTTACAATCTGAACTAAGTAATTCGAAACAAAGAAGAGAAGAAAGTGTAAAAGATTTTCTTCAAAGGTTAAATACAATCTTGTCCAAATTAAATGAGGCAACGCACTCTTATACAGCGGACAAAATACTTCTAAAATCTTTATTAAAAGATAATGAGGGTCAGGCTGTAAGAGCAATTGTGGACGGTCTATCCAATCCACAATTACAGACCTTAGCTAAGGTCCATTCGGATAAATCTTTCGCTTCACTAAAATCACATATTCTAGATCACTCATTACGTATAGAGCAGAAGCAACCCAACTTCCAAACAAAGTACAAATAATAACCTTCGTTGTTTCAAATGCAATAGACTGGGGCATGTTGCTTCAAGATGCCCAGTCACACAAAGCTCAACGCAAAATGTCAATGTAGCTCCAAGAGTTACTTCGCAGCAACAACGCCCTCAAGATTTTAATAAAGCTACATCTCCGTCACAGGCCCCTAGTTGCCGATATTGCCATCGGATGGGCCATTCTATTGAAGAATGCACGACAAGAGCTGCAAATAATTCCCGATTTAACGACAGCCAGGGAAATCAAAATAATTTCCAAAAGGAGAAAAATATTCCACCAACAAACACGGCTGACAGACAGCCTCAAAATAGGAACTGGCAACAGCCAGTATTCCGAGAAAGTCGAACTTCACCGCCGAGATACAATAATGCCAATATCTCGGCTAGATCGCCATCTCCAACTAGGAAGAATAACAAAACTCCATCGGCATCCAGGCAGGGAAACTGGATGCAGCGGGGGGTCTCATTCGGCAACCCCTCGCAGATAGAAACAACGGCGCAAGTTCATCGCAATCCCGAGACAATATCGACGAAAAACTAAACAGCAAAAAATTAATTCGTATCCCCGTCCAAATTAATAAAAATTCACTAACGCTTTCTTTGCCTGTTGATATATGCTCTGCTCCAAAACTTACCTTTTTGATTGATACTGGAGCAGAAATCAGCTTAATTAAACTTCATCCATTAAAGCCAGATAGCATCTGCTACAGAGATGCTGTCTGCAATATAAACACACTATTTGTTATGTGTACCAAATGTTCTTATACGTTGAATCTCTGATACTGCTTTAATCTCTATTTCAGGATAAATTATAAAAGCCAGCTAGAAGGAATCTCCACACACACACACACACACATACACACACACACATTCGGATGGATACTCATGGTATATCTTATACACACGGGTCACACGGACAGTTCCTTTGTCTGAAAGTCATTGGGGGATCGTGAAACATCACATTTTACACATAAAACACATCAACCTTGGGTTACACAAACACATCCTTGCTAATATATTTAGCATAATTTGAATAGTTGTACTTTTTTTGATACATTCTTATATTCTTATATATATATATATTGTTATATAATTTCTTTTGGAAATACTCTAGCTGGCATGGGGCTTATATATAAAATTAAGAGTAACAAATGGTCCAGGTCCCCTCAACACAGAAAAGAAAAAAAAAGAAATTCATAAACATATAATTATTTAAAAAGAAAAAAAAAAATAGAAGGAAACAATAATAAAATTAATCTCGTCTCGCTCAGCACAGAATGAAATAAAATCAAACCCATCGTCACCAATCGGCAAGCCATGGTCAAGAAAATTAGCACATTTATTAAGTTATCCAATCCTAACTAAAATTGAGCCTAACCTTAAGGTTAGAGTCTCGGAGGATGCTTAATTGTGACAGAGCATGACTATCTTTTTTTTTTTTGGTTCATGGAAGAGGCCATGTTGCTTCCGGGGGTTAGATCGATATGTTTTTGGGTGATAAATTGGAGAAGTGCCAGTGAGCGAGCTAGGAGAGAAAAAAAAAAAGGGAAAAAAAAACTTTCGAAGGAATGAGGAGAGCTGGACCAGTCGAGCGTAGATATTAAAAGAAGAAAATTTAAATCCTGAGACAGTGAAGATCCCCTACGCCCGCCGGAGTATCTCCAGGTCGAATTTCTTTTGGTTATTAGCCAGGTAAAATATTTATACTATAATCTGTGGAATTGTTTAGTGACTAAGAATAAAGAAAGAAATAGTGAAGTGTGCATAAAGTCCTTTCTCTTCTTTTGTTTGGTTCGTGAGTTTCGTAGTAGCTCCATATTTTTTTTAAAAAAAAAAAAAAACTACGTGGCGCCCAAAGAAAAAAAAAATTTCACTAACTAATAATCCAGAAACTTATTACAATGCTATTAAAACCCCACCCTTCTCCACTGAGCTGAAAGACGGCTAAAATAGGGAAGCCTGTGTTACTCCGGCCAAAACGGTGGTAGCAGTTTGGCGCCCAACGTGGGGCGCCATAAATTATAATATAATAACAATCTCGCAGGTAGTGAAATGAATATTTGAATCCAAGTTCAAAAAAAAAAAAAATATTCGAACAGTTTAAAATTTATTCAAAACATCCTTCAATTTCCCTAAAGTGGGTCATATTTTATTATGGTGGTCTATATGTAGTGCACGATTAAAACACAAAACGAAACAAAAGCAGAAAAAAAAGGCACACAATAATTAACCTTGGTGATGGGTATAACAACGAGTTCAAAATTTTTTTTTTGTTTGCTGGGAGTCTGCAAAAATTTTGTCGACAGTAGCGAATGAACGGTACAAGCTTTGCGTAATATTTTGTTTTTTTTGTTTGTGAGTGATCGATTGCGGATCACATGGCATGACGCTGGTGGAATTATAATAAATTGGGTGCAATTCGTCATTACTGTCAGAGAATTAAAGTTGAGTGGAATTATGGTAAAGATAGTTTCAAGTTTCGCGAATTTCCCAGTGATACAAAAGTGTGTTGGAGGTAATATACAAGTTTGAATATTGGAGTCGAAGGGGGTCCAAGCTATAAAAGGCGGAAAAAAAAAGGAATTTTCTCTTATCCTCTAGACCAGCTGAAGGGAAAATAAACGGTGGTGTTACTTTGATAACGATATAGTCGCCATCATATGCGTGGTATGTGGGAAAACAATCAAGCTCATCGTCTCAAAGAGACATAATTACTGATTATTGTCCATATGGATTTCTAAGGCGAATTATTAAATTCTGATAAACCCGTGAGTACCAACATATTATTTAATTAATTTTCATTAGTTTTTTTTTTATTTTATCTCTGTGGTGGCTCATAAGTTATTTGGTGTACATATACATATATATACGCTACATGCATTCTAATTAACAGAAGCAGCAATGCCATATAACAGGAATGTGGGGTATGATAGTGGACAGTGATATGGTGATAACCGTATATTGCTAGAAATTTATATACCTATGCATATCTCTATAAAAAAAAAAGGAGGACTGTGATTAGTGTGACTCATTTTGGAATTTCAGGCACCTACATACATATATAGGCATCTTGTTTTTTTATTACGAAAAGGATTGAAACGTCATAAATGCGGATTTCTATAAAAATATTATTTATAAATATATATATATCTAGTACATTCTTGTATTAGATTAAAAGATTATTTGGATATAAGTTTAGTGGATTTATATTATATGCATGAAATTGAATTTCTTTACACAATATACGCAATTTTCTTTTAAGCCGTATATCAATTATCGAAATGGGAATCAATCCTCATTGGTTATATACATCTATATAAGTTGGGCACATATATATGACCTGCGTGTATAGTTAGTAAGTAATTGAATTTAAGGTACAGCTCGCATTTATAATTATAAGCTCTAAATTGAATTTTCTTGGTCGCTTATACGCGAGAAGTGGTTATTTTGACGCTTTACACATGCATATATGTGAGTTTTCTTTCCCGCGGGCCCGTGCATAAATGGTCGAAATGGTGCTCAATGAAGATTTATATACAAACATATAGGTTAGATACACATACATTTTTTTTTTTTGATTTAGTAATTAATTGGATATAACGCGGATTTATAGTTGAAAGCCTAAATTCAATTTGTTTAATCACAAGCCCTACTAATTCGTAAGAAGAGATTATCCAAATATAATTTTAAGTGTAGTATTACCGAAATCACGATTGATCATAGAGGAGAGCCCAGGTCGTTGAACTTTTCCCTCTATCTGTTTGAGCTAAGGCCGAAGTGCCCTCATCTAAAGTTCTGAATTACAATCCTAGTAAGGAAAGATTAGTAATTTTTTTTTTTTTTTGCAAAAACTTAAGACGGTACGGTAGCGAATATACTTCTTTTACAGGTCTGTTGTCTTTACACGATTTTACAGTAGAGCCAGTATCGCTGATATCGTTGAATTTATTTTAAGAAAATGGAGATTAATAGACTAAGTCAGGATGAGCTCACGTACGAAGTGGGTGTAAGGGGTCTTTTAAGTGGGTCTGTGGATGAAATGCGGAAGTTATTAAGGGCTGCCAGACAAACTGAAAGAACACAAACAATCGAAAAGCCAAAGTACCCCTTTAAATTTCTCGAAGATAAAGAAGCTTTAGATAAGAAATTAGTCGAGATAAATACTTTACTGGAAGATTTCAAAGGTGATGAAGATAGCAGTGAGTATAAGAAGTTGTCCACAAAAATTCTTTGGGCATTTGGTAGACTAAATAATTCTAAAGCGCAAGGGCAAGATGAGCAGAAAGAAAAAGCGCGTTTAAGAAGCGAGTTGACTGTAGCTATGGGGGCCCTACAAAGCAAGGTTGGGGATGATAGTCCTATCGCTGATTCCGATTCAGAAGAGGATTGTTTAAGGATGTCATGCACTTCAATAGCAAACGGGAAGGTCAGCACTCATACAGTAATTCATAAATGGGGTATCCGGTTCTCAGGTGAAAAGGGACAGTCCCTTAACTCGTTTCTCGAGAGGGTAATGGAACTGGCTGAGGCTCGAGGTCTAACGAAACAGCAGCTATTCAAGGCGGCATTGGATCTATTTGAAGGTAGAGCATTAATCTGGTATCGCGCAAATAAAAGCAAATTACATAAGTGGTCGGATCTTGTCAGAGAATTGCGTAAAGAATACCTTCCTCCAGATTACGACGACCGTTTGATGGATGAAATCCGAAAGCGCACTCAAGGAAAAGATGAGTCGATAGGGACATACGTAGCCATCATGGAAAGTTTATTCTCACGTCTGACAGTCCCCATACCAGAAGCTCAGCAACTAAGGATATTAAAGCGGAACGTAAGCCCCTTTTACCAGACACAGTTAAGCCTGAGCAATGTAGACAACACCCAAGAAATGGTAGATCTGGGAAGGAAACTGGAAGCAGTAAGAGTGTCAGTAGAAACATTTGTGCCTCCACCTTCTCGGCGCAGTGGAAATCTACTTGAACCTGACCTAGCCTATATAGCATCGGAGCAAGTAGAGGTGTCGGCTGCGGAATCTCAAAACTCTCCCTCACGTTTTCGGTGTCTTAATTGTAAGAGAGACGGACATACTGCTCGTTTCTGTCGCCAGCCAAGAAGATGCTACGGTTGTGGCACTGTCGGTGTCATTCGCGCCAGATGTCCTCGATGTACCCCTGTTAATCGCACAAATCAGACGGCGGGAAACGGAGGCAGGGCTCAACAGTAGGCGTCGAGTTGAGCTCAAATATAAGTACAAAGGATGCCGAAAAAAACAAATCAGGATTCATATCGGAAGATATTTTGAAAAATTGTACGTTATCAGCAACGCTGGATTATGTTTTCGCTCATGAAGAATATGACGTACGACCTTATCTTAAGATAACTATCTTTGGTGTCAACATGTTAGGACTTTTGGATTCGGGGGCATCTCGCACAATTATAGGTGGAGCTGGTTGGAATAAATTAGAAGGAATGGGGTTAAACTTAAATAAATATGGTACTCAATCAGTATGTCTAGCAAACGGGAAGCATATTAAAGTATTAGGAGAAGTGAGTATTCCTATCGATTTACACGGTCGTATTAAACTATTTTCGGTATTAGTGATTCCTGAAGTACCACATTGTATCATACTGGGTATGGATTTTTGGAAGGAAATGGGCATATTCGCCGATTTAAGAAAAGATACATGGGGATTTACGGATGTCCAGCAGAGTGAATACGTGAGTTCACTAGAAAATAAGTCTACATTAACGGAAGTGCAACAGCGCGAATTGGAGAGAGTAATTAAAGATGCGGAGGTAAAAATGGGTACTGGTCTCGGATGCACAAGGCAAGTGGAGCATAAAATTCAGACTGACTCGGCCCCTATAAAGCAGCGTTATTACCCAGTTTCACCAACTATGCAAAAGGTTATTAATGATGAACTTGATAAGATGTTGGAACTGGGGGTCGTAGAGGCTTCAAGTAGTCCATGGGCGTCCCCTATAGTAATGGTACGGAAAAAGGACGGGACGTATCGCTTTTGTGTGGACTTCCGCAAATTAAACAAAGTTACTAAACGTGACGCGTATCCCCTCCCGTTTGTATCAGCGACATTGGATAAATTAAGGGACGCGAAATTTATGTCTTCATTGGATATCAAATCTGCCTTTTGGCAGGTCCCAATGGAGAAGAGCTCAAAGCAATATACAGCATTTACAGTGCCGGGACGAGGACTCTTTCAATTCCGACGTATGCCATTTGGGCTTACCAATTCGCCAGCTACCTGGCAACGGTTAGTTGATCGCGTTTTAGCAGGGCAGCTCGAGGAGCACGTATTTGTATATCTCGATGATGTAATTATCGTTACGCAGTCCTTCGAGCAACATATAAAGGTTCTCCACGAAGTCTTAATGAAATTACATGAGGCAGGTCTTGTAATAAATTACAGTAAGTGTGAATTCTGTCGGGCTGAGCTTCGTTACTTAGGCTACCTTGTCGGGCAAAATGGACTGCAGGTGGATCCGGAGAAGGTGAGATGTATTCTGGATATACCAACACCTAAGACAGTTTCTGAGGTCAGGCGGTTTATAGGGGTCGTAGCATGGTATCGAAGATTCGTCCCAAGTTTTTCTACAATCCTTTCACCACTCACAACCTTGCTTAAAAAGAACCGACGATTCAACTGGGCTCCTGAATGCGATGAAGCCTTTCGGAAAGTAAAAGAAAAATTAATAGCAGCACCAATTTTATCTTGTCCCAATTTTGATGTTCCTTTTATCGTACACACGGATGCGTCAGGATACGGTATAGGCGCAGTACTTACTCAAGTGATCGAGGGTGAGGAAAGTGTAATACCATACCTAAGTAGGTCCTTAAATCGCTGTGAACGGAACTACTCTACGACGGAAAGGGAGTGCTTGGCAATCTTGTGGGCAGTAGAGAAGCTTAGGCCATATCTGGAAGGAACCCGTTTCACTGTTGTGACTGACCATGCCTCCTTGACATGGCTACAGAACTTGAAGGACCCCTCGGGAAGACTAGCGAGGTGGACCATAAAAATGCAGCAACACGACTTTGAGATAATACACCGGAAGGGTAAGGAGCATCTCGTGCCTGATTTATTATCGCGTTCAGTACCTATAGTCGAATGTGTGAAGCAGTCATGCGAAACAGTCGAGGATAAATGGATTGATAAGATGCTAAAAGAAGTTAAGAAGGAGCCGTCCAAGTATCCCGAATGGAGGATTAAAGGAGAAACGTTACTCAAACACGTCAAGGTAAAATATCCGGAATTAGGCTTAGAGTCTGATAACTGGAAAGAAGTAGTGCCTAAACATAGAAGGAGACAGGTTATGTGGGAAGCTCATGATCCACAAATAGCGGGCCATGGTGGTATACAGAAGACTTTCCATAGAATCGCGCACCAGTACTACTGGCCCAAAATGAAAAAAGACGTAGCTAATTATGTCCGAAGCTGCACGGTTTGTCAAGCAGTTAAACCAGAGCTAAGGAAGACTGCAGGATTGATGGCAATAAGGAAGCCTGCCAGCTTCCCATGGGAAGTTATATCAATTGATCTAATCGGTCCACTGCCGCGATCTCAAAGGGGTTATGTTTATATACTTACCATAGTAGACCAATTCAGCAAGTTCCCGCTTCTTTTCCCTCTACGAAATGCTACTACCAAATCAATAACCCAAATCTTAGAAGACTCAGTTTTGTTGATATTTGGAGTTCCTAAGCAAATTATATGTGACAATGGTCCTCAATTCACAAGTCGGGAGTTCAAGAAAATATGTGGAAATTACGATATTAGTATCCAGTTTACTGCATATTATCATCCGCAAGCCAACCCAGCTGAACGTACTAATCAAGTCGTAAAAACAATGTTAAGGGCGTATATTTCTGAAAACCATCGTCTCTGGGATTTAAACCTATCCAAGGTTGCGTGTGCAATCCGCACATCCACTCACGAGGTTACAAAGATGACGCCTTACTTCGTAAATTTTGGCCGACAAATGATAACTAGAGGTAAATGTTGGGATTTATCAGAACATGATAATCATTATGACATATTAGCACATACGAACGCCTTAGAACAGGTGAGGATAGATGTTAGGCATAGGTTACAAAAGGCGGCCGAATCAAGCAAAAGAGTGTACGATTTGCGTAGAAGAGATATCCAATACTATCCTAATGATCTTGTCTGGCGAAAAAACTTTGTGCTGTCGGATGCAGCGCGTTATTTTAACGCGAAACTAGCTCCGAAATTCATAGGTCCTTTTCAAGTCCGGAAAAGAGTTTCTCCTTGGACATATGAGCTTGCAAGTACGGATGGTAAGTTTCAAGGTGTCTGGCATGCGAAAGACTTGAAGCCATATAAGAGTACGGAGCCTAGCCCGGACTAATTAAGTAACAGAGGCAGTTTACCGCTTCCTCTCCTTATTGGTATTGGAAGCAACTATGCTCATGTAGACCTAGTCCAATTTTGTGTTTATGTATGTGGTTAATTTTGTTTGGTTTTCCTAGTAGGAGATTTCGGGGAAATCTCTTGAAGGAAAGGGGGGAATGTTATGTGTACCAAATGTTCTTATACGTTGAATCTCTGATACTGCTTTAATCTCTATTTCAGGATAAATTATAAAAGCCAGCTAGAAGGAATCTCCACACACACACACACACATACACACACACACACATTCGGATGGATACTCATGGTATATCTTATACACACGGGTCACACGGACAGTTCCTTTGTCTGAAAGTCATTGGGGGATCGTGAAACATCACATTTTACACATAAAACACATCAACCTTGGGTTACACAAACACATCCTTGCGAATATATTTAGCATAATTTGAATAGTTGTACTTTTTTTGATACATTCTTATATTCTTATATATATATATTGTTATATAATTTCTTTTGGAAATACTCTAGCTGGCATGGGGCTTATATATAAAATTAAGAGTAACAAATGGTCCAGGTCCCCTCAACACAGAAAAGAAAAGAAAAGAAATTCATAAACATATAATTATTTAAAAAGAAAAAAAAAAATAGAAGGAAACAATAATAAAATTAATCTCGTCTCGCTCAGCACAGAATGAAATAAAATCAAACCCATCGTCACCAATCGGCAAGCCATGGTCAAGAAAATTAGCACATTTATTAAGTTATCCAATCCTAACTAAAATTGAGCCTAACCTTAAGGTTAGAGTCTCGGAGGATGCTTAATTGTGACAGAGCATGACTATCTTTTTTTTTTGGTTCATGGAAGAGGCCATGTTGCTTCCGGGGGTTAGATCGATATGTTTTTGGGTGATAAATTGGAGAAGTGCCAGTGAGCGAGCTAGGAGAGAAAAAAAAAAGGGGAAAAAAAAACTTTCGAAGGAATGAGGAGAGCTGGACCAGTCGAGCGTAGATATTAAAAGAAGAAAATTTAAATCCTGAGACAGTGAAGATCCCCTACGCCCGCCGGAGTATCTCCAGGTCGAATTTCTTTTGGTTATTAGCCAGGTAAAATATTTATACTATAATCTGTGGAATTGTTTAGTGACTAAGAATAAAGAAAGAAATAGTGAAGTGTGCATAAAGTCCTTTCTCTTCTTTTGTTTGGTTCGTGAGTTTCGTAGTAGCTCCATATTTTTTAAAAAAAAAAAAAAAAACTACGTGGCGCCCAAAGAAAAAAAAAATTTCACTAACTAATAATCCAGAAACTTATTACAATGCTATTAAAACCCCACCCTTCTCCACTGAGCTGAAAGACGGCTAAAATAGGGAAGCCTGTGTTACTCCGGCCAAAACGGTGGTAGCATATTCACAGAGTCCACTTCTACAGAAGGACTCATATTTGCAAAATTGAATTTGAAATCTACCAAATTTAACTACATCCTAGAGCACCCATTTCAAATTGTGGGAAATAACTCCATCCTCTCATACGATGGCCTGCTTGGTCATGATTTTTTATCTCGATACAATGCGAGTATCGACTATAAAAATAAATTCATTTCTCTGGAAGTTAATGAATCTGATTCATCTTATCCATATGAACAATATTATTCCAATTATCCATACGTATATTTGAAAAGCGAAGACCCAGAAAAGAGGTCTCAAACAAAGAGTCTGTTATATACAGGAATAACAGTCTCTAATAAAGATATAAATACAAATCTATCTCCATCAATTGCTTCGAAAAGCAATGAAAATCGATCGCCGGCAAATGCTTCACAAAAAGTGAAGCATGAAGATAAAAATCTATCTGCATCTATAGCCAGAAAAAAGGCTGAATCAAATAAAATTCTATCTCCATCCAAGGCTTCACAAGATATGAAGCAATAACATAAAAGTATATCTCCATCTACAGCCGCACAAAAGGCTAAATATAATAAAATTCTATCTCCTTCATTCAGAAATAAATCAGAAGAGAAGTCAAGGAATTTCAATAAAGTATTATCTCCTTCAAATTCTATCGAGTCGGAATCATCGAATAACTCCTTCCAAATTCCACAAAAGTTGGAATCATATCTCCTTCCTTTTAGAAATCCGAAAGAATCGGATAAATTAAAATCATTTAAAATTCCGGCTCGATCAGAATCCATTATTGAAATTCCAACGCCTTCTATTCAAAATCAATCGGTCTGTTTCAAGAAGGAAATAAGGCCAGGTTTATTTCTTGGAAATTCGATAGTCGAACCAGTCAACGGTATGGCAAAAGTCCTAATCCTCAACACAAATGAGGAGGACGCCGATCTGGCACCTTACGAGGTGAACCCAGTTTACCAAGACTTGGACGACTTTGTGGTCATCTCCACAGACTCTGACAGAGATCCAATTAAGGGCAGAATAATTAAACTGCAAAACCTTATAAAATTGGATCACTGTAATTCAGAGGAATCTGAAAGTGTTCGCAATATCTGTAGGGAATTCAACGATCTCTTCTTCATAGAAGGGGATTTCCTATCTTATACAGATGCGATAACCCACAAAATCGAAACACTCCAAGATAAACCGCCCATCTATACCAAGCCATATAGACTTCCTGAAGCAAGCCGAATAGAAATAAACCGGCAAATACACGAAATGCTTGAGTCAGATATCATAAAACCATCCCATAGTCCCTGGAATTCTCCACTTCTCCTGGTTCCTAAAAAACCAGATGAGAATGGAAACAAAAAGTGGCGAGTAGTGGTAGACTTTCGTCGTATTAACGACATTACTATTGGCGATGCGTACCAACTGCCTAATATCACTGATATATTAGACCAGTTGGGGAAGTCGAAATATTTTACCACACTCGACTTAGCCAGTGGATTTCACCAGATAAAAATGGACTCGAAGCACAGGGAGAAAACTGCCTTTAGCACACCCTATGGCCACTACGAATACAATCGTATGCCATTTGGTTTAAAAGGAGCCCCTGCTACTTTTCAACGAGCCATGAACAATGTTCTATCTGGACTTCAAGGCATCTATTGCTTTGTATACATGGACGATATTGTAGTCCATGGATACAATCTCAAAGATCACAATTCCAGACTCACAGCAATATTTAGCCGTCTCCGCAACTTCAATTTGAAACTTCAACCCGACAAGTGCCATTTCCTAAGAAAGGAAATTATGTATTTAGGGCACATTATTACAGAAAATGGAGTCAAACCCGACCCAGCGAAGATTAAGTCAGTTCAGTCCTATCCCAGACCCAAGAAGGAGAAAGATATTAAAGCCTTCCTTGGTTTCGTCGGCTACTATCGCCGTTTTATACCAAATTTTTCCAAAATTGCAAAACCACTTACAAATCTTTTGAAAAAAGATATCCCTTTCAAGTTCGATGCAATCTGCGACGAGGCATTTTGCGAATTACGCAATAAACTTATTACAGCACCAATTCTATCATATCCCGAATTTGACAAAGAATTTTTTGTCAGCTCCGATGCCAGTGACTATGCCATCGGAGCTGTTCTTTCACAAGTTGATGATCGAGGAGATCATCCAATCGCCTATGTGAGCCGAGTTCTCAATGGTGCAGAGACTCGTTACTCAACAATAGAAAAGGAGCTCTTAGCTATCGTCTTCGCAGTTGAGCAATTCAGACCATACGTTTATGGTAGACAGTTTACAATTATAACTGACCATAAACCATTAGTATGGCTCATGAATCTGAAAGATCACTCCTCAAGACTGATGAGATGGAGAATACGTCTTGAGGAATATGACTACAAGATAGTCCATAAATCAGGTAAGCTCAACACAAATGCAGACGCTCTCAGTAGAGCTATTCCGGATGATAGCGAAAACTTCATAGAACCTACCACCTGCGTAAATGTGGTTACAAGGAATCAAGCTAGAGCTCAGGCGGATTCGAACACTCCCAACACGAGTGTCATTAATCAAAATCCAACTCCATCACAAGTGTTGTGTGTTGAAAAATTCCATAGAAGCTTGGCATCAAAAAATCGTAGTAAATTGCTACCAAACCACCGAAGAAAATTGCATCAGCAATTTTCTTCACATGCCATTTTCGTTTTCAAAAAAGGTTCCCATGACAAATTTTGCTGAAGGCAAAATTTGTCAGTAGAAATATTTAATTTAAAAAATATAAAACAAAAGACAAATCGTACCTTCAGTACGATTTGTAGTGTAAATTACAATATGTATGTACGAACGTACATACATATAAAAAAAAAAAAAAAAAAAAGCTTTCGCGATAAGAAATGCGCGCCGCGAAAATACATTGCATGTATACGCGCGCCGCAATTTCAATCGACGGGACGGTGGCTGATGTTTATAAAAGCATCAAATTTCAAGCCTCCGTCCAACGAAAAATATTCTGGACTTGTTTAATCAAGTCCAGAAGAAATGAAAATTTTCTCAGGGTGAAAATGCAACTATGCATTTTTTACCCTGAACGAAGGCTCTTGATCGCGACAAAAGTGATCAAGAGCCGAGTTGAATTTTAAATTTCCTAAGCGGGAGTTGATTTTTGAACGTGAAAAATTGTCGTCGGTTTTCTTGTAGAGCGGTAGCGCGTGCTCTGAGCAAAAAGAGTGAGATCTGAAGAAGCAACGGAAAAGTAAAAATTAGTTTGTTGAAATTGAAAGTAGTGAAATACAAAAACAAGGTTGGATCCCAGAAGAAAGATCTGGTGTGGTTCGGCGGTTCGGCAGGGCTAAAAGTGTGAATTTGTAAAATAAAAAAAAGAGAGACGTGAATACGTACCGATAAAATAAGGGGTCCAAGTGGATTAAGTGTAAATAGTGAAATTATAACCCACGAGGAAAAATAAAAGAAAATTGTAAAAGGAAAGAAACAAGTGTTATTAATTCAGTTAAGTGCTAAGCCCGACAGGAATACTCGAAGAAAAGGAATACACGTAAAAAGGTATTTAACAATTGGCGCAGCCGGTAGGATAGAGGAAGCCTACTTTGAAAAACAAAAAAAAGTATAAGCGCTCGAAAACCCTCTATCCTACGAATCTAAAAGGAGTTTAGGACGAGATCGAATACTGGGCAAGACACCCTACCCTCCGCCTGAAGTTGAGTCTGGCTTCAGGAGTATTTCGATCTTGTCGGCTCCCAACGCTCGGGGTCGGACAGCTTTAACTGCCTCTGTTTGCAAAACACGCAGCCACCCCCTCATCAAAGCACAAAGTGCCAACGTGGGACAATAGCGGGCTTCATCCCAGCCCAGGATAAAAAAGTCCACAACCCAAAATTTCGAAATTTACACTTGAAGGAAGGAAGTTTGGAAACCATCCGCTATCTGCGATCCGGAGCTGAAAGGGACTTCGAAGTAGGCAACGCGCCCCCCTTTCAGCTATTATCCAGGGGAATTTAAGTAGGCCACGGGCCCCCCCGGCAGCAAAAGAACTTCAAGAAACCGAACCAACGATCCTGAATTGAGAGGGACCTCGAAGAAGGCAATAAGCCCCCCTCTCAATTTGAACCAAGGGAATTAAGACGGCAGAAGCCCCCCTAGCTGCAAATTTCACACACGGTGGTCCATGAGCGAGGAAAACTCCCACCAAGAAATACCGCCGGAAATCCAACTTCCATCAACTCCTCAACAATCTTCCTCGCCGGGCGACGCACAGGAAGATCCGTCCCGGTACGAAGGAGGCAACGCGGGAGCAACATCCGCAACAGAGGGTGCTAATCAAACACCCCCAACAAATTCAACAAAAAAAGGGGTAACACTCAGGAGTGGGACAATCCTTACAGGTCCCCAACAAGTAAGACCTTCTACTTTAAATTTAGAAAATTATTTAAAATATCTAGAGGGGAAAGTGCGAGACTCCTCCGAACTTTCTGTTATACAGTGCGATTCTATCGATAAACAGCTCAAAAAGTTCCGTGAACGGCGGCTTGAGCAAATCGCGCAATTCAAAGAAAGTACGGAAAAATTTAAAGAAAGCTTAAAGCAGTTTGGAGAACTCTCGCACTCTCTCGAAACAGAAATTACAAATAATAGTGTAGAATTAAGAGAAGGTGCCATTGAGGACAGTGTCAGTGATTCTACCGTGAGTGAAATTCTTTTAAATTGGCTGGGCGACTCCCTTCTGGAAACCAGCATAGAAGAAACTAGCTCCCCAAAGGTGCCAAACTTTAGCTTCAGAATCCCCAGTATAAACATGGCAGATTACGCTAAAATCGCCAAACTGACTGCCCAGCTCGTCCCCCTATTCTCGGGAGAGCAGCACCCAAAATTGAGCCTTGAGCTCCAAACGTTCCTAGGATGCTGCAGGCAGGTAATCCAGTGCATTTCGGTGGATGAACTAACAGCATTTTTGCAAATCTTCCCCACCAGACTTCGAGGCGAAGCTTATCAGCTTTTTGCCTCAAATATGCCCACTACTTTCAAAGAAGTAGAAGAACGGCTAAATCGCACATACCTGCCTAGAGAAACTTACCAGGAACTGGTAAATAAATTAATCACTACAAGGCAGTATCCTTTGGAAAACCTCACAGCCTTCACGGCACGAGTGAAACAAATGCTGGCACTCTGCAGTGAAGCAGCAGAATCCAAATACGGAGCCACAGCAGCGCCAGCTGTTAAAACGCAGCTGGAAGATTTCGCGAAAAACGCACTAAAAACAGGAGTCAATAACCCGTATATATGCCAATACCTCCTGACCATGACAGACGGCACGGTGGATGACCTCGTACAAAGAGCGCTTGACATGGAGCGTCTCCAGCAAAGTGCTCTATTCCTGCAACCTCCAGGACAGTTCCAAACAAATATGATGCAGAATACATTGCCAAATTCTGCCTGTACTAGTGTACCCAGTAACACACATTTAACTCCAAGCAGTACCCTAGTAAATCAAAGCGTATACAATCCTGGCATCATCTCATACTCACAGGCCCCCCTCCAAAACAATATGCCCATTAACCCAAGCAGTCACATACCAACGTCACAGTTCACACAGGGAGGCACAGCATATATCAAACAGGAACCAAGATCGCCAAATAAGAATTATACTGTAAATAATAAAAATACCTATTTAAATAAAATCAGTTGTAGTTTTTGTAACTTAAGAGGCCATACATATGCTGATTGCCTCAAAAGGAAAAATACGCCTTATTGTGTGAACTGCAAAATGTATAATCATGACGTGCGTGACTGCAGAAGGAACAACAATAGTTTTCAAAGACCCCAAAACAGAGAAGCAACAAACCAACGTCCTAGAGAGCCGCAAAACCCCAACAACTCCAGAGTCTATAACGTGCGTAAAAAGTGCGAATTTTGTGGTCGTTCTGGACATGCAGTAAATAACTGCCAACAAAAACGTAAATGGGAAGCCCGGAGTCAGGGAAACGACGTACAGTCGACCCAAAACTCCCCGGCTCGACTATAAATCTCCCATCTAATAAATTAGGGTCCCCTCAGCAGCCCGATTCCAGTGTCGCTACAGTAAAACTTCCTTTAGACATAGGCCTGAACGGCCAAACTAAACTAGTAGTAGACACAGGCGCTGAGGTAAGTATAATAAAGAAAAGGTCATTAAAAGATCTCAAGGAAATTAACCACAATGAGGCATGTACACTCCAGACCCCATTTGGTACGGGAAAGACGCTGGGAAATTGCCAGGGAAACTTCGTTTTCAAAAACAAAATTCCCTGCAAGTTTCAAGTCGTAAAGAACTTGCCTGGTTCCCTCGCACGGAAACTAATCCAGACGAATTTGCTTTGCCATTAGAGTTTGAAACGGACAAGCTACATTCTGAAAAAGCAGTCGAAGTAAGAACACTTGCAGAAGAGGTAGAGTCTAAACAGGCTGAACTATCCACCTGCAGTGTCTTCAAGGCTTCTCAAACGAGAAAAGCTGGCTGCCAAGCTCCAAAAGGGCCCAAGGAATGTGAAAAAAGCTGTCTGGGCGAGCAAGAGACCGATGAAGGCAGGCAGCAATTGGTTACCTTTAAGGAACCAATCTGCATACCTGCGCGCTCTCAAATTGTGGCCCCAGTGCCGTTACAAACTCAAGAAGAAATGCTCTGTTTATCCCAAGAGATAAGCGATGGAGTCTTCTTGGCAAACAGTTTGCTGTCATCTGGAGAAGAATTAGTGCTGGTTAGTATTCTCAACGCTAACAGTCATCAAGTAGTCATACATAGCTTAAAGTTACAGCTATATCCCATAAACGACTACACCATAGTCCCATTAATACACACAAAAAACCACAACCATACGCACATTCCAATACCAAATAAAGAGGCAATACCAAACAACACAAGAGACGGAACTGAGTGTCTAAAGCCTGCCAAAAAGGTGCATATAACTCTTCCGTCCAAAATCCCGAGGCATAAATCACTATTAAACAAACAACGGCCATATAAGAACGGTAGCGAGTCGCCAAAGCCTATATTAAAGGTGCATATTACTCCACCGTCCCACAGCACAAAAAATTCTACATGGTCAAAAAGCAATAGCATTGACGTGCATGAGTATATCACACAACCTAAGGCAAAGACCACACAGGTGTATCAAACTCAGCCGTCAACAAAGTAGGAAGCAAGTACCCTGTTACATGCTAAATACAACAAAATAAAGCCTCATAAGGAATTAACTAAATTCAATCCAATTTCAAGACACAAATTTACAAGGAATAGGAAGTCAAACCAAGGTTCAGCCGACAAGACGGCGATATTACAACATGTACGATACCTATACCCGGATAATGAGACTCCGGACGATCCAAAACAATACCCGCGTATTTCTAGGTTAGAGCAAGAACTCAGCCTAGACACCAATTTAACCGCGGAAGAAAAAATTTCGATATCAGAACTCTGCGAAGAGTATAACGATATCTTCTTCCTCAAAGGTGACAAACTCACCTATACAAATGCGATAACGCATAATATTCCCTTGGTGCAAGATCATGCACCAATCAATCAAAAAATGTACCGCTTACCTGAAATACAGCGGAAAGTCATTAACGAGCAGCTAAAAGAAATGCTAGACAGCGGGATAGTCCAGTCTAGTAAAAGCCCTTCGAATTCACCTCTACTAGTTGTCCCCAAGAAAGCGGGACCTGACGGTGAAAAAAGGTGGCGCGTCGTTGTCGATTTTCGTAAATTAAACGAAAAGACAATTGGAGACGCATTCCCGCTACCCCGAATCGAGGATATTCTCGACCAACTAGGTCACGCAAGGTATTTCACCACACTCGATTTGGCCAACGGCTATCACCAAGTTCTAGTCGACAAAAAGGATCGACATAAAACTGCTTTCAGCACAAGTTATGGGCACTACGAGTTCAAGCGTATGCCATTCGGACTCAAAGGAGCCCCCGCCACATTTCAACGCCTAATGAATTTCGTCTTAACAGGCCTACAAGGCCTCGAATGTTTTGTCTACCTAGATGACATTGTCATCTATGGAAAAAATTTAAATGACCACAACGAAAAGTTGAGGAAAGTCTTCAATAAGTTGAGAGAGAACAACTTGAAACTGCAGCCAGAGAAGTGCCAGTTTCTACGAAGAGAAGTTGTTTACCTAGGACATAAATGTTCTAGCGAAGGAGCCCTACCAGACCCAAGTAAGACGGCTTGCGTCCAAACATTTCCTGTTCCAAAAACAGTAAGGCAAGTTCAGTCATTTTTAGGACTTGCCAATTACTACAGGAAATTCATTCCATACTTCTCCAAAATTGTACGCCCAATTACGAATTTACTCGGAAAGGATGTAAAATTCACTTGGACAGAGAAATGCCAAGAAGCATTTCAGAGCATAAAAAGTGCTTTAATTTCTCCACCACTTTTAATTTACCCTGATTTTACAAAATCATTTAATCTTACTACTGACGCAAGTAACGAGGCTCTAGGAGCTGTTCTTTCTCAAGGAGAAGTCGGAAAGGACCAGCCCATTGCCTATGCAAGCCGCACATTAAACAAAGCCGAAAGAAATTACTCTACTATAGAGAAAGAGTTATTGGCTATTGTTTGGGCTACCAAGAATTTCAGGTGCTATCTTCAAGGCCGGAAATTCACGGTCTACACTGACCATAAACCTCTCAAAGGTGTCTTCAATGTGAAAGACCCTACTTCCCGTTTGGGGAGATTTCACCACAAATTATCTGAATTCGATTACAACATCGAATATAAATCAGGGAAGTACAACACTAATGCCGATGCACTAAGTCGCATCCCTCAAGCATTAAAGGAAGACAGTTTAGGCAATACCTTAACGGTAAAAGCCCTAGTCCACCACACGATGGACTCAGATGTGGAGGAAGTCAATTCCACAAATAATAAGAGAAAGAAGAAATCCGCTCATTGTTTCGTCGTGACTCGAGCTCAGAAGCAAAAGGCTCAAGAGACAATAAATAGCTCCAGTGTGGAGACAGAAGAGCACACGAAAGCGGACCAAAACGAAATTCAACTCACAGAGGCGGTAACACTAAACCCAGCATCGCTTGAGCAAAAAGTAAGTACTGATAAGACACCCGAAGTTATTACGAGCCCCACGGAGATACAAACAATCTTAAAAGATTATCACGATTCTCCATTTGGTGGCCATCAAGGTGTCATAAAAACTTACAAACGCATAAGACGCAAGTATTGGTGGAGACACATGCTTAGCGACATCAAGAAATACATAAAAAAATGCCCAAAGTGCCAGACGATGAAAGCTTCTCCACAATATAAAATGCCAATGGTTATCACGGACATCGCAGAACAACCGTTCGACAAAGTCTACCTCGATATTGTAGGTCCATTAGAAGAGACCACGTCAGGTAACAAATATATCTTGACCTTCCAAGATAATTTAACAAAATTTGTCGACTGGTATGCAATACCTAATGCCGAAGCAGTCACAGTAGCGCAAGTTTTCTTTGATGAAATCGTTACGCGCTATCGCATACCCAAAAGAATACTCACCGATCAGGGAACAAATTTCCTGAGTGAATTATTCAAAAGAGTATGTAAGCTTCTAAAGGTAAAGAAGTTACAGACTTCGGCATACCACCCGCAGTCTAACGGAGCACTAGAGCGTGCCCACAGACCCCTGATTGAATACCTGCGAACAATCGTAGACGAAAATCCCAAAACATGGGACCAATTCCTACGAACCGCTGCATTCGTGTATAATAATAGTGTACACGAGGGTACTAAACTTACCCCAATGGACTGCCTATACGGCTTCACAGCGGATGTCCCATCAAATTTAAAACGGGATCCCGAACCCGTTTACAATCATGAGAGCTATTATCATATACTGAAGTATAAGCTCCAAAAATCATATGCCACGGCAAGAAAGAACTTATTGGCAAGTAAACAGCGCTCAAAGGGGTACTACGATAAGACAGTACGGCCCCTAACTTTCCATGTAGGAGACAAGGTCCTCATCAAGAACGAAAGCAGAAAACATAAGCTTTCTCAAATCTGGGTAGGACCTTATCAGGTAATAGCAATCCCAAGTGATGTGAATACCACAATCAAAATTGGTAAGCGAATGGTGACGGTACATAATAATCGTTTAAAACCATATTTCGAATAAAAGCATGTTGTACAAAAATGAACCAGGTTGACTTAAAATTCCTACTTCAATGTCCATTAAACGTCATTTCAATACCTCCCCAGAAACATTTGCGGTGGAGTCACTCCACTGCCCAGTTTAAAACGGCACAATGCAAGTACAAATATACTTAAAGAATTGTTTTCTTCCTCCGAATTGTCCACAGAAATGGCGCTAAAATTCATCGTATTTGCCCTCCTCATCCAATACACAGCAGGAGAGATCGCTGACAAACCCTATATAAGGACCCAACTAAATGGCTCGGGCATATTTTTCGAGGACCTAGGAAGCCTCATGGTATATCATGACACCTGGAATGTCCTCATCGAAATAGATTTGGATGAATTAGATGCCCAGATAAAGCTAGCAGAATATGCGGAGCACTTAGTGCATAAACTCTGCATAAATGTAACCAACCCAGAAGACCTGTGTAACGTGCAGCAACTACACATACACGCTATAATAGACAGCGTACGAAAGCGCACGGAAACTATAAAGGAACTAGCACCAGCAAAACGCAAGGCCAGATCGCTATTTGATGGAATAGGCAATGCCATGCACTATTTGTTTGGCACTATGGACAGCAATAACGAAAAAGAAATTTACAGCAGGTTAGAAGAACTTGAATCGAATACACAAGCCCTAGCCGAGCTAGAGAAACAACAAATCAGTGTTGTTAAAACAACCTTGGAAAAGATTCAAAAACCGCTGGCCATGTTAATAGACAGACAACAAAAAATAGCACACCAGATAAACGATCTCCACCATGTAGCCGATGATTTAACTAAAAGGCAGCTAAGACAAGAGATTATATCAAGCTTATTGCTCCAAATCATCGAAGTTGAATATCGACAACAGGCCCTTCTGGATATAATAATGGCTAGTAGGACCAATCATATTCATCCACTCCTAATGTCTCCCAAAAATCTACTGGAGATATATCGCAAAACAACTTCGTATTGCCCTAACGATCAGAATTGTTTAGCCATCCTCTACCAAACAGCAGGAGCCCAATCACTCCTTATGCGGAACAAATTGGTGGTGAGAATTACTCTCCCAATTTTTAATCTGCCAAAAATGAGGCTACAACAGATTCAATGCTATCCTACCCAAGTCAGCAAATTATTCATTAATTCCAGACCCTAGTTATTCATACATAGCCAATAGCGCTAAAACCCAGGAATTTCTCCTATTAAAAGGCGAAGACATGAACAACTTTAAGAAAATAACAAGTAATTTGGAAGAAAACACGTATGTAGGCCGACTAAATACGCCCATAATAAAGGCAGCAACATCAAATGAATGTGCCATTAAATTACTATATAATCCTTTAAATGAAGTGCCCAAATGCAGGACCAGAGTACAAGCTCCCCAAAAGGACATGTTGATTAAACTAAACAAGCCAAATACGTGGCTATTTTCATTTATCACCTCAACGGTGCTACACATCACATGTCCAGATCACTTTCTGATCTCGAAACTGGAAGGACAAGGGATATTAGAGATAACGCAACCATGTCAAGTGCAAATAAGTGACAAGGTGCTCAAATACGAAGGTCAAAGAAAACGCCCGCTGAATATAATTCAACCCAAACAATTTCCACAATTCAATCATTCCTTATTGAATTTGAGTCTGGCCGACATTTTACCAGAACCTCAAAACCAAACGCAAGTTTCAATGGAAATTTTAACGGGGGACGATATCCACAAATCAGTCTACCAGGGTACACACTCCTTAGAGGAAATGCAAAACAAAATCATTAAATACCAGGAAAAGGTATCAAGCCGACAATCCCATATCCTGTCCACAACCTCTTTATCATTTACGAGCCTATTAGTTCTGGCCATAATGGTTGTTGTGGCAGTGAAATATGTACACCCTGTTGTCACAAGAATGAAACAGCGGTCAAAACACCCACAAGGTAACCCCGAATTTTTATCAGAGGGAATTCCTATGGAAGAGCGAACTAACGCTCCCCAAGCTACTCTAGAGCGAGCTAATGCTCCCCAACCCAGTTTAAGGCGAGCCAGAAGCCTCCCGAAAACAAAATCAGTCCAAATCGTTTAAAAAATGGAACACGGACACTGTCAATATGGACAATCAACTTAATTAAGGACATTAAAGGTAGACCTGGTAAAAGACGAAACGTACATAGATGCGATAATGTACCATAACAAAAAGTAAAAGGTATAAAACAACATGTATTACAGGCAGCAAGGCCTAAATAAATATATTGTAAACATATATATAAAAATAAAACAAAATTTTAAATAAACCCAAAATAGAGTAGAAATAAAAGTAAAATTGAAGGTGGACGTAAATGAACAAAATAGAAATAACCATAGATAGAATAGTTAAAAAATTAATTAAACCTAATTATAAATAGGAAGTTTTTAAGCTAATAGCTTTAAACGGAAATGATTTAGAGTTAGTTAAACATAAATCAACAAATAAATAAATATGAAAATAAATAGAAATAAAAAAAAAATTTTACACAAAGTTATATTAAAACTAAATAATAAATAAATAACAAACTAAATTGTAGTAGAAATAAAAACAAAGATGAAGCAAACCAAAATAAAAATGGTTAAATAAACAAAAGAATGTTAAGAGAAATAGTATACAAATAAAATTAATTTTGAAGGTATACATAGAAAAATGTTAACCTAAAAAGTAAAATATACTAAAATATGGAACAGGCGGAAAGTCCTAAAACCCATTAAAACTAAATGTACAGAAAAGATAGATGAAAAAATAGAATTAAAATAAAAAGATATTATATGAAGTTATGAATAAAATAATAGAAATAAATTGTACCTAAAAATGCACAAAGCAGCAAAAGAAAAGTAAAATACATTAGAATTAAAGATTTATAAAAATACAGTAAGGTACTAAAACTAGATAAAACATTTCCTAAAAGTAGAAATAAAGCGTAAATAAGAGATTATAAAATACCAGGCTACCATTAGAAAAATAAATAAGCCTTAAATAGGTTAGAAGAAGAAAATTTTAAAAATTAGCACTAACAAGAACACGCTATAATAAAGAAAGGCTGTAAAGCGAAGCCGAAACCGTCCGACCGAACCAACCTGACAAACACGGAAAAAAGAAAAAAAAAATAAGCTGGGGTATTTCGATTGTTCCCTTGTCTTCCTTTGAATCCTCCTGTAAAAGTACGAAAAGAAGAAGGAAAAGGTGGGATGAAGTATAGAACAGGAGCGCATTTTGTTCAGAAATTTCATTTATTTAATTATTTTTTTTTATTACAATTTTTATTGTTATTAATTATTAGTAGCAAAAAGAAAAAAAAAAGAAGAAAGATAGGAAAGACAAGCTAATTAAAAAAAAAAAGGGGGTAGTAACGATGGAACACGAGGCGTCATTCCTAGTCCCAGTCCTCGTCTGAATCATCCTCGATCTCCCGGACGGGAGGGGTGACCATCAGCTGCCGGAGAATCGCCATCACGGCCGGCCCGAACACCGGGTGGCAGCACTCACACAGCCCGTACTCTCCGGTCAAGTTTAAGGTTCCGCCTGAAAAAAGAGAAAACAACAGAGAATAAGCCTAGCAAAACACAGTAACAAATAGGCTTAAAACCCGCCTCTGACGACCCAGGACTGTCCTTGGTGGGGGTACAGCGGTAGGTTAACCCTGTAGGTGCGGCCGGCCACGGCATCCTCGCCCCACATAGTAAAGGGGCGCTCCCCCCGTCTGAGTAACACCAGTCGGATTGGGCCTCGCCACCCGGGTATCACGTGAACAACAAAAATCTCACCGGCCACCGACGTGAGACCCTCCGGGCTAAACAGAGGCTTGTTGCTTAATTTTGCGGTAAATAACATCATAACTGCAGTTGGCCAAGAACAAAACTCGAATGAGATAAACCAGCAAAGTCCTCCCTTAAACTTTTGAAATCAGCGGCCGCTACAAAGTAGCAGACGAGAGATTACTAGCAGTGGTAACCTGATAGCATCGATAACAGTTTTCAAATCCAAACAATATCGAAGGAAGTCCGTTCATACGAATATTTTTCCTAGAGAGTTCTCCCTCTCCCAAGGATAACTCTCATCTTCATAGAGGGAAGGCATGTTGTGTGTGGAAAAATTCCATAGAAGCTTGGCATCAAAAAATCGTAGTAAATTGCTACCAAACCACCGAAGAAAATTGCATCAGCAATTCTCTTCACATACCATTTTCGTTTTTAAAAAAGGTTCCCATGACAAATTTTGCTGAAGGCAAAATTTGTCAGTAGAAATATTTAATTTAAAAAATATAAAACAAAAGACAAATCGTACCTTCAGTACGATTTGTAGTGTAAATTACAATATGTATGTACGAACGTACATACATATAAAAAAAAAAAAAAAAAAGCTTTCGCGATAAGAAATGCGCGCCGCGAAAATACATTGCATGTATACGCGCGCCGCAATTTCAATCGACGGGACGGTGGCTGATGTTTATAAAAGCATCAAATTTCAAGCCTCCGTCCAACGAAAAATATTCTAGACTTGTTTAATCAAGTCCAGAAGAAATGAAAATTTTCTCAGGGTGAAAATGCAACTATGCATTTTTTACCCTGAACGAAGGCTCTTGATCGCGACAAAAGTGATCAAGAGCCGAGTTGAATTTTAAATTTCCTAAGCGGGAGTTGATTTTTGAACGTGAAAAATTGTCGTCGGTTTTCTTGTAGAGCGGTAGCGCGTGCTCTGAGCAAAAAGAGTGAGATCTGAAGAAGCAACGGAAAAGTAAAAATTAGTTTGTTGAAATTGAAAGTAGTGAAATACAAAAACAAGGTTGGATCCCAGAAGAAAGATCTGGTGTGGTTCGGCGGTTCGGCAGGGCTAAAAGTGTGAATTTGTAAAATAAAAAAAAGAGAGACGTGAATACGTACCGATAAAATAAGGGGTCCAAGTGGATTAAGTGTAAATAGTGAAATTATAACCCACGAGGAAAAATAAAAGATAATTGTAAAAGGAAAGAAACAAGTGTTATTAATTCAGTTAAGTGCTAAGCCCGACAGGAATACTCGAAGAAAAGGAATACACGTAAAAAGGTATTTAACACAAGTGAACAATTCCTCAGTCATTATAACTGGCACAAATTTCCCATTACTATTGACTAAAAATGCGAATCCTAAATTTTTCATCTTGCCAATGCAAGATACAGAACTTGAAAGAGTGTTGGATTCAAAACTAAAATTTTCAGATAAATCCCTACTTTCAGAAACTGAACTGAACTTCTTCAAGAAAAAAGACTCATCAATAATTATATCAAAAACTAATTTACTTTGTCGATCCCAAAGAGATAGATCAGACCTCGAAAAGATTTTAACTGAGATCTGCTCATATACAGAAGCAAATCAGTTAAATCAATTAAATATCTCCTTCCCAATTTTAGATGCACAAAACCTTCTAATAATTAAAAGCATTTTTAACGAGGTCTTCGCTACTAAAAAAATAACCATAAATCTCCATCAAGATTCGATTAAATATTTATCCGACATTAATGACATCGAACAAGTTTTAAAAGATTTTCACTCATTACCAACGGGAGGCCATCAAGGTATTTCCCGTACTATTAAAAGAATCAAAAAGCAATTCTACTGGCCTGGCATGTCAGACGACATCGTAAAGCACGTAAGGAAATGTAAACTTTGTCAGGTGAACAAAGTATCCAGGAACCCAAAAATTCCTATGAAAATCTCAAGCATTAGCTCCAAACCTTTCGAAAGAGTGTACCTAGATGTTGTAGGACCTCTCCCACTTTCTCATTCTGGAAACAAATATCTCCTTACATTCCAAGACGACCTTTCAAAATTTTCCGAGGCTATTCCCATAGTCGACACCGAGTCTAAGACATTAGCGGAAGCCATCACGACAACAATAGTTTGTCGACATGGTATTCCAGAAAGTATCCTCACAGATCAAGGTTCTAACCTCATAAGTGGCATGTTCGCCGAGGTATCTAAATTACTAAGAATAAAACGACTTAAAACTACTCCATATCACCCTCAAACGAATGGTGCATTGGAAAGAAGTCACAGAACCTTAGCAGAATATCTCCGATTTTATGTAGCAAAAGATCCACAAGACTGGGATACATGGATTCCTTATGCCATGTTTGTATATAATACAACCCCTCATTCGAGTACTAATTATACTCCTCGCGAGCTCCTATACGGATTCCCAGCCGAAATCCCAAATAATTTAAAATCATCTCCAACCGTTTGCTATAATTACGACAATTACGCAAACGAGCTAAAAGCGCGTCTACAGCATAGTTTCAAAATAGCTAAAGACATAGCCATGGCCAATAAAGAAAAATCCAAACTACAATATGACAAAAATTCCGTCCAAAAATCTTTTATGGTAGGCAATAAAGTCCTACTTAAGAGCAGGGTCAGAGATAATAAGTTCTCACCATTATGGTCAGGTCCATATGAGATAATGGAGATTAATTCCCCCGAAAATTCCACCATAAAGGTCAACAACAAAAATAAAAGAGTCCATAATAATGACTTGAAACTCTTCACAGATTAATGCCAGTAATTTCATCCTTCCAAAAAAAATCATTCCAAATGATTAATCAGTATCATCTTCCAGGTTTTCAAAATGATGCAAACAGCATTCATTTTAATTTTCATCCCTTTCATCCACGGCTCAGGAATATAGGTAAACCAGCTGAATGCTACTGCAGGCATTTACTTCGAAGAGATTGGCAGAGCCAACCTCTACACCAACGAATGGAAAATCGTCACCTATTACGACCTAGCGAATTTTAAATCAGAATTCAACAACATCCAGTTCATAGCCCAACAAATTACAGCGACCTGCCTGAAACTGGACAAACACTCAGTCTTGAGCCACACTTGTAACGGTACGTTGTTACAAATTAATCTTATATTAGCAAACATAGAATATAAGAATATGTTACTTGTGACCCAAAATAGAAAACACAGAGCACTTTTCAATGCTATAGGCTCAATCTCTAAAGCTCTTTTCGGCACATTGAACGAAGATGATGCCAAGATTTATGATGAGCAAATCCGTAATCTCACCTTAAACCAAAACTCCCTCCTATCACTTATGAAAAGCCAAACTGCGATAATCGAAGCAACCACAAATATTTTCAACAAAACTAAAACCGCAATTGAAAAGGAATTTCTGGTTATGCATAAAAAGTTAATATCAATTCAGATAACTATATCATCAATGGAAAGCAGAACGTTGGATAACAAAATATCAATTGAACTTGAATCCTTAATCTCGCTAGTCTCGTTAATGGTATTCAGGTACCAAAATACCCAGTCGGAATTAATAGATCTTTTAACAGATTCCAAGCATGGAAAATTCCATCCCACACTAGTATCACCGAAAAATATTGAAGATCTTTTATCAAAGATCAGGCAAGAATTACCAAATTCAATGATGCTTCCTATAAATTTCAGAGACAATATTTTATCACAAATTTACAAATTAAGTACAATTTCGGCAAATATTTTTAATAATAAAATAATTATTGAGCTCCGAATTCCACTTCCATTCAAGGAACCATACCAAATATTCAAAGCAATTCCGTTACCGACACTCCTTAACGAATCGTTCGTATATATCGAACCATCGAAAGAATACATATTAATAGACTACAATCGCGAGCATTTTGTTGAATTAACGCTTCAGGATATTCATAATTGCGCAACGTTGGACCATATGCATTTCTACTGCAAAATTTCATCCCCTATCCTAAACACTAATACAAGAACAAATCAATGTGAAGTGAATCTGCTAAAGAAGGAACCTATTACACAAAAGTGTAAAATTCTGATCTTGCGACAGGATTACTATTGGACGCAATTATCACAGCAGAACGCCTGGCTTTTCTCCCTAAAAGGATCCCTCCACATAGACATTATTTGTGAAGATTCCATTAGTTCACAAACCCTACATGGAATAGGAACAATGCACATCAATCCCGGTTGTTATGTTCGCAGCAAGGAATTCATCCTGCACGGGCATAACGTAAAAATGTCCAAATTCAATTCCCATTTCATCCCAACACTAAACATTTCCAATATAATATGGAATATGACGTCTTCTCCCATAGAAACGCTTATAGAAACAAATCCGTTAAATATTACAACGAACACGGACCTGGAGAGCCTTCTGGAATCCATTCGTTTCCAAAAACATCAAGAATTAATTCCTCTCAATCCCATAAATAGTCATCATATTCATCATTACGCGCTGTCATATTTAACAGTGTCTTTGATCGTATCTATTCTCTGCATATATCTATACATGAGATATAAATCAAGGGCCCGCAAATCTAAACATATTCCGCCGGAACCTAAATTAGAAGATGTGCCTAAACCCACACCTAGAAGGATAAATTTCAAGATAACCCCAGCACCTAAAAGAAAAACTACAGAAAACGTCTAACTTACGGACACTAACAAACTGACAACTGTACCTTTTCCTTTCTTTAACTTTTACCACTTTATTAACTCCTTACCCATCCCGAAAAGGAACACAATTTCTACGCCAGAATTATTTTAAAAAAAGAAAAAGAAAAGATTTTGGAATAATGGAAATAACAAAGAGATATAAAAGTAAAAATAAATACTAGTTTTTTAAAAAAAAAAAAAATAACTTGTTTCAGTATATAGTATAAAAAAAAAATCAATAAATACCGTTAACAAAAAAAGGGATCAGTTATAAGTAAACAACAATTACAAAAAACAATGTACAACCAACTGGTTTATATTACATAATAGCACCACTTTAAGGAATATATTAAATAATTAAGTAGCAAATACGCATAAATATAAATAGATAACGCAGATCGAAATCCGTAGGTCAAAATATATACATATATAAAACAAACAAAAATTCTGTTCCTTTGAGATAAATAATTACTATTAGTTTTATTATAAATTAAATCTAAAATAAATCGTAAATAGGTTACACATCTCTCATATTCAAAGGAAATTGCTTCTATTCATAGGATTTATTTTAATTAACTCCTATAATTTTATATAATTATGTATAACAACATTAGCCTAATTCTGTACCACGTAATGCATACTTATAATTTTTTTTTACAGAAAGAAAGATTTTCTTCCAAGTAGGAATAAAACTTTCTTACAGAAAGAAAGATTTTCTTCCAAGTAGGAATAAAACTTTCTTTTCCCCAGGGGGGAGGGATGTTGTGACTCAGGTACCCAATGCCCCGAATCACAACGATAAGGTCAATGCACCAACATATTGCCCTATGCAACATATTGGTGCATTGCAAAGTTGACCCTGAAAATTACTTTTAATTATTTTTAATTCAAAATTTCATTCCATATTTCAAATGCATTTAAAATGCATTTCAATGCTACAACAAAATGCAATTTAAGCATAAATTGCATTTTGTTATCTAGCCTGCATTCCGCTCCCACGATATGCACTGCATACTTACCTACATACTTCCATTTTTTTTTATTGTGCAATATACACTTCACATACGTACATTATTCAATTGCTCAAATCTAATTGTATGTACATACATACATACATACGATTATTCTCGCCCGCTTAAAAGTAATATTTTAAGACAGGCACACAAGTGCATATCGGGTTGCATTTTCTACATGATGCATATGCATCTAAACATAAATAATTTGCATTCTCTCACGTACGAATTTAAAATCGCCGTGAGAAAGCAAAAAGAAAAAAGCTTTTTCTAAAAGTTTTTCGTGGGTACCTGGGGGCAGCTAGCCCAAACCTCGAGGAGTTCGTTTTTTTCAACCCCGTCGAGAGGACACCTCTAAGAAAGTTAAAATTAGAAGAAATCCAGTAAATGGTTTTCTTAAAAGTGAAAGTTATAAATATGTATAAATTGTAAAGAAATTTTGTTAAAAGTGAAAAAATAAAAAATATATATAAATTATAAAGAAATTTTGTTAGAAGTGATAATTGTAAATACGGAACATACAAATACAAAAAAATAAATAAGGAAAAAAGGAGAGTTTGTGTCTTGTTAAAAAGGAAGCCTTCAAATATTAATAAAGAACTAAAAAGTGTTTTGCGTTTTAATAGAAGGTAGGCCAAAACCTAGACGTTCGTTTTCTGAGAGTTCCTACTTATGCACAGATCGCTTCTACCTGGACGTGCCAGGAAGCACGAGCGATTCGTTACCCAACAGACTTCAATCCGTCTACTCTACAAGATGCCGTCCGAACAGCCTACCGAATCGAAGCTAACCATCGAGCAACCCGAGCCACGAGGCGAAATATACGAGTCGCCGTAGCAACAAGTAATAATAGAGCTCCACTGCGAGAACCGCCGGACTTCAGAAGAGAACAATTGGGAAGGAATTCAGCACGGATGTCATCGGGAAACGCGAACGGGCTAGCGTGTGGGAGCCGCAGCTAGCTCAGCCAAATTCAACAGCTCCTACACCCACCAGCATCTACTCGGAACCCAGCCTGTTAGTCCAAAATGTCACGGGGACCATCCGCCGGTGCGACTTCCGAAGAAGGTACGGGTTTATCGTACGAGATGAGAGTCAAATAGACGTATTCTTTCATTTTGCCAACTTTCGGAGTTCAGTTGTAAATCCGGAAACCGAAATAGCTCCTGGCAACAGAGTAGTATTCGACCTGGTTGAAGGCCGCCCTACTAACAGAACAATCAACATTCTGCTAATACCTATCGAAGAAGGGAGGAATAAAACAACACATAAATCTACTCTTGGAACACGAGACGACTCACCGTTTAACTTGCAACCAACACAAACACAGCAGCTATCCGGAAGCACAGAATATACTAAGAATATCACTCCGTCTAGTTTAACAGAAACTTTCAACGCAGGGCAGCTGATCTCGGGGGGCAGAGATCAGTGCACTTCACAAACGCTCCACCTACCATCTGCGAGTACTTCCTCGACGGCACAAAGATCAACAGTCCATTAAAAACCAGCCTCCTAGAACTAACTAAGCTTACCACCATAACCGCACATACTTCGAACACCAAGGCACATATCGCACAACATTCCCCACTCGTCAAGCTTACACCGAACACTAACACACTAACAACTTACACCAGCCACACCTCACACCATATCAAAACTAAACAAACACACCCTATCCCCACCCCGCTTCCCACTAACACTGTAATCAACTCCTCCTTTCCCACTAACACACTAATCTACCATCCAATTCCCATTAACCCCCTAGCAAACCATCCACCACCCACTAACACATTAACCGACCTATCCCCAACAAACTCACTAACAAATCCTGCACCCACTAACACACTACTCTACCATCCAATTCCCGGTAACCCTCCAACAAACCGTCCTCTTCCCACTAACACCTTAACAAACCATCCCCTTCCCACTAACACACTAACGAACTATCCTACACCACCTATTAACATCCCAACAAAGAACACACCAATTCCTAACTCCCCAGCTATCCACCACACACCGCCTGCTATCACCCTAACCTCCCTTACATCAACCCTTCACCGAGAGCCAATATCCAGACATAACACGGAGATACGGGACACGACGGGGCCAATATCTTCGAGGCTACCAGCTCCACCTATCATAACTGTTAGTCATGGAATGATCTGTAATACCATTAAAATAAAAGGGAAGATTGAAGAAATTGTCTGCTACATGATCGTGGACACGGGAGCGACGCATTCTATTCTGCACAGAAGAATACTGGACCGCTTGCAATACCCGTATAGTCTCAACCCATCTTTAACACAGATTCGAAATGTCACTGGAGGAACCAGCATAGTGGACGGGGTCATTGAGCTGCCAGTTGCTATTAAAAATTTTACCACAACACACACCTTCTACGTAGCTGATGTCTTTGACGACTGCATCATCGGGATGGATTTTCTTGCAGGAAACAGATGTTCAATCGACTTAGCAAAGCACACTATTAGGATAGCTCACGAACTGGTTCCGATAATTGAAGAAGAGAGCACTGACATCTTTGTTAGAACAATACAGGACTGTATAATACCAGCTGAGTCATCCTGCTTCGTAACACACCTACCCTGTGGATGGAACCGGCAGTCGGCCAGTCCAACAATGGAAGTCTGATAGTTCGTGTGACAAATGTAACAGATAACCCAATCGAAATAAAGGCAAACACCTCTCTCGCAGATGTGGAAGCAGCTGCAGACATGGTCAGTTCTTCGGAGGAAGGAACCGCGAACTTCAATCATCTACCGCCTGAATTACACCTATTGCTGGAACCCACAACTGCACATCTGAATAATCAGCAGAGAATAATATTGGAAAAGCTACTCGTAGAACATCAGGATGTCTTTGCGCGAACAAAAAACGACCTCGGTCGAACCACGATTATGAGGCATCAGATCGACGTAGGCAGCAACAAACCGATTAAACAACCTCCCAGGCGGCTTCCATTGGCCAAACGTCAAGAAGCGGAAAATCTAGTAAACAAGATGAAAACCCAAGGCGTTATTAATCCATCTAGTAGCCCTTGGACTTCTCCAGTCGTCCTGGTGAAGAGAGAAGAGAGAGAAGAGAGATTTTGCGTCGACTACAGGCGGCTAAATGAGGTCACCAAAAAAGATTCATATCCGCTGCTACGTATTGATCTGACTCTTGACGCACTCGCCGGTTCAACTTGGTTACTGGCAAGTAGAAGTGGAAGAAGAAGACCGCGAAAAGACCGCGTTCACTACAGGCAGTGGATTGTGGGAGTTTTCAGTTATGCCATTTGGGCTAACCAATGCCCCTGCAACTTTTCAGAGGCTCATGAAAATCGTCCTCCAAGGAATTCCACCTCAGGCGTGCCTAGTATACAGGGTGTTTCCCCTTAGAAGGTCCATAGAGCGGGAGGTGATAGTACTCACCTAGACGAACCAAAAATTGTATGGCAGGGGGGGGGCAATATCAACCGTTTAGGAGTTACACAGGGTGATTCATAAAAAAAGCTAGGTTTTCACAAAACACCCTGTATCTTAAAAACTACAGGGCGTATGGTTACAGTTAAGGGCTCACTGTATGCAGAACTTCAGGCCTTTCCAACGACAGCTGAACCAGCCCAGTGCCTCCCCTCAGAAGTTATGAAGGTCTAAACTAAAAATTTCGGATTTTCTTTCCCTTTTTTTTACTTTGACCTCTATTATTTTTGCAAAAAGGTCGTTAACATAACTTTTTTTTATAAAAACTGTAAACTGTGGAGCCTCCTCTTTAATTTGACCTATTATACCCTATGTGCTATCTGTATCCGTTAAAGAGTTATTAGCTCAAAACCTCTATTGAAAGCTATTCTCAAACCCAAATTTGTTCCCTTACTGACTGAAAACACGTAATTTTACACAAATATCGGCTAATATCAGTATGACATGAATAGGTTAAAGAGGAGGCTCCACAGTTCACAGTTTTTATAAAAAAAAGTTTGCTTGATCGTCTATAGCTCTAACCCCTTCTGGGTTATTTTTCAGTAGGCGTTTTAACTTTCGTATCCTTTCTTCATTATTTCCATAATACGTCGGAGCTGAATAACATTTTTAGAAGGACACGATCCTTGTTTAACCTGCCCCTGCCTTAAATGAGCAGATGATTTCCCACTAACTCCTTCTGAGTTAGCCTTCGTAAGAAGGTTTTAATTTCCGTATCCCTCTTCATTAATTCCACGAACCGTAGTGGGTATTAGAGTGAAGCCTACAAATTCCTACCAAAGATGAGCCAGCTTGGACGGAGCTACAAGCTTGTGAGAGGGGGGTTGTGTTACAAAATTACTTACCCCCAGTCCATGGAACTCTCCTGCGTAGTTATAAGCAGGTGAGAATTAAGGCTGTACTCCCCACCCAGAGAAATTACTGGGCTCTCTTTCAAATTTTCCAAGTTTAAATTTGAACCAATTTGAACCAACTCCTGGTCGTCACAAATACACCACGCCAGCCGACTGTATAAAAGGCGAACCCAGACGTGGCCGCACAAAGCAGAAGTATTTCGCTGGACTTGTGCTTAGACATAGAATCGCCGAAGGTGGCAAGGAGATATTCTGTCATCTCTCAATGAGAAAATTAATATTGCCCACGCAAAAGTGTTAATGACTTAATAAACCTTTCGGCCTTTCTATGACTAAAATTGAGCGAAACTTTAGTAAGATTAGCAATTTGAAATTGAGCGAACTAATTCTGACAGATGTAGAAAACGAATATCGATAAATGATTTTCATCTTTCGCATTACTAGAGTAAACTAATTCTGACAGATCTAGAAAATTAACGCCGTTAAATAATGTTCATTTTTACACCATAGAAGCTAGCTAATTCTGACAGATCTAGAAAATGAATATCAGTAAATCATTTCCATTTTTACACCAGAAAAGCAAATATAATTTTGACAGGTATGACAACGCGAAGACCGTAAATAATTGTAGCAATTTCTGAAACTTGAGAGCAAATGATCTACGTTCACAGATATAGGAATATAAAATTGAATAGAGAACTCTGACAGATGGGGGGAGCTAAAATTAATTAAGAACTTTGAAATATAGAAATTTGAAATTGAATTAAAAGTTAGACCGGTACAGAAACCTAGAAGTATGTAAATGAAAACTTTGATAGAAATATAAATTGTTTTAGGAAACGTTGACAAATATATAGGAATGTAAAACTGAATAGAAACTTTGACAAATATAGAAATATAAAATTTTCAAAGGGAATGAAAGCTTTGGCAAATATGGAACTTTAAAATTGAATAAAATTTGACAGATGTGGAAGACCAAAATCGGTAGACAATCTCAACGTTCGTTACACGTGAAAGTCAATGAAAACTGTGACAGATCGATAAAGTGAAAGGTCCGGAATAATTCAAACCAGTCTCGCCAATCTAAATAAAAAGATAAATAATGAAGTAAAGTTAGTAATTAAAAATAGGAGAGTAAATTATTTGACCCATGTGAATTAAAAGTAAATCGAAAGTAGAATCTGTTTAACAAATGTCAATTAAAAATGAATAACAAGTTAAAATTAGTTAACAGATGTAAATTAAAAATAGAAATGAAAATTAATTGAATAATGTAAATGTAAAGTAAGCCACAAGTAGAATCAGTTTAACAAATGTCAATTAAAAACGAATAACAAGTTAAAATTAATTAACAGATGTCAATTAAACATAGAAATGAGTAATTGACAAATAGAGGTCGCTAAATCGGCCGAAACTAGCCTAAGTACAAGAAGACGTCCAAAAAATGGACTAGAGGGATAGGTAGGCGCGAAAATTTGTTATGGTCGTAGCGTATTGCATATAGCAATATGCTACACGTACTGCAGCGTGTACGCCGGCCTCCACGTAAAAAAAGAAAATGAACGCACCCCGACTGAAAGTAATGCATTTCCTCCCGCTCAGGAGACCTGTTGACGTGACAGAAAAGAAGAAGAAGATGCGCTCTGTCTTGTCAAGTCGTCAGCAAGCGAACAGTGCGTGAAATTAAAGACATAAAATTTCCGGATCCATCGGGCAGAGAAATATCCCCAAACGTAAGTTGAAAATACTTTTATTCTTTACGCGCATCCAAATTCACTTTTGTCAAAGTATTCTCCATTAGGGACTCAACACTTGTGTACGATTATAAAAAATCGGCGAGGCCGCTGAAATTATAGTAGTTGGCGCGTCTCATCATCAGATTTTAATTGTTGCACCAGTGATTCAGAGTGAGACAAGTACCCAGCAAGTTTGCTGAATAAATAGTAGTACGTGCTTATGTTCTTGTAAGTTGCATCTAAAAGTCATATTAAAATTCATATTCCCTAACCCCAAATTTGAAATAATTATTTAAAGACGACCGAGAATCCAAAGTCGGCCAAGCGGAGGCCTATTCACTAAGAGGGATAGATAATTAACAAGGCGTGCGAGCACTTCAATGCATGCATTAGCGGAGATTTTGGCTTTGGTGGATGAATGTTTGTCCAACCATAAAATTTTGACTGAACTAATCGTGCGCTACACCACACAAAGAATCATCAGTCTTAGTCGCAACAGGGATTCACCGTATCGGCGTAAATACTCTTGCTGGTCTCCAGTGGCACGCCCTGACTTTTTATGTGCGCATGAAGTCATCCTCTTCTCTAGAGTAAGGTATAATTTAGCTATTCAATTGCCTCAGCTTTTATACATAAGATTTTTGTTCAGCCTCCTACGACTTAGTTTATAAGAAACGAGATAATTAATGTGCAAACGTGTGCAAGTGATTTTGGTGACAGATACCAATCGGGCAGATAGAAATGCCCATGATAAACTTTCTTAAACGTTTTAGAATCAGAGGTGGTGATAGTGGCGTACAATTTGGGTTCATGGGACCATGATTATAGGCATATGCAACAACAGCACCAAACGCAAATAACCCTTTGTATTTGGGGCGCTTATTGCATCTAGTGACTCTTTCTGAGCATTTTATTTTTTTTGAATACCGTCACTTCTACGAGTAGTTTTCACTCACAGAATACCTTGGTTCAACTCTCGACAAGAAAACAAGAAAACGACAAGAAGTTTACTAAAATTTTAAGCAATTTATAATGTGTGTAAGAGCGACACTAAAGAGAAGTTTGTGCAGCAAGTAGGAATTAAATAGAAGTGACTGTAGAGCAATGTCATCTGATGGCTGTGATTTATCATTACGGTCTTATTCCAATGGGTTTTGCCCAAATCCACCACGTTTGTCTCCAACATTTGGGTCGCCAGTAATTGCAAAGCACTAAATCGTTTGATGTTGTTAATTGCTATAACGTTATCAGCACACTTTTGCACAAGTTTTAATAATATTTATCTAAGAAGGAGTAAAACAAGATTTAATAATATTTAGCTAAGAAGAAAAAGTTTTAATAATATTTAGCTAAGAAGAAAAAGACTTAATAATATTTATCTAAGATGGAGTAAAACAAGATTTAATAATATTTAGCTAAGAAGAAAAAGTTTTAATAATATTTAGCTAAGAACAAAAAGACTTAATAATATTTATCTAAGAAGAAGTAAAACAAGGTTTAATAATATTTATCCAAGAAATAGCAAGTAAAGATTCAATTATACTTACCTAAGACAGGAAAAGTAAAAAGACCAATCCGAATCAAACAAGGTCATCACAAGAAGCATGGTTAGCAAGAGAAATAGAATTCTTTTTCGTACTGAAGCAAGATTTAAGCTAAGTTTTTTTGTAAAATTTAAGACAATTATCGATAATTTTTTTAAATTATATTCACAAGCGACATCCCAAGTAGCAACAAGGGAACAGTTTAAGTTAATTAGCTATCTCGCAAGTGGAAGTTTTTACATTGCTATTGGTGCGCTATAAATATCTACATAAAAGAAAAAGAAGTAGTACGAAATACAACGCCTCATTTACACACTATCATAGATCGTTAAGACGCTTAAGGCTATAGGCTAGTATTTTTAGGAAGAAGCAAGTATCTAATTGAAATCATATGAAAATGTACAGGAATAGCTATACGAGGCATATTTAAAGTAAACAAGGTTGTTCAATGCAACCGGAAGAAATTAAATTTTGAGGTTAAGTCATCAAAGGAGTGCCTTTCCATATCTATAGAGAAAGCAAAAGGTTTATATAAAAAAAAAAAAAAAAAAAATATTTAGTAATTTTTAGTGATATTTGCAATTATAACGTGAACATGAATCGTTGAGGGTTTTATTCTTCCTTCACTATCCTGGCGTCCTCTTGCACACAGGTCGTATAGGTCCGCGCTAATCTCTTTACAGGTCAACAAGGGACTTGGAAATAGTGCTCCCTCAAGTCAAAGGGAGGATGGGGCAAGGCCATGAAGGCAGAACATCTGCGCCTTCCACAGTAAGTAGGTAAGTGACGTAAGGGTCCCCTCAGGGCCGAGTGTGTGCCGGCTCTTTGGTTGAAGGTAGGCATGAATTTTTTTTTATTATGGTTTGGTGACAGCGGCAGGTTTTTTTGGGAACCCCCCCCCCACACTCTCCGCCACCCTTAGCCGAGGTGCTAGCATGCCGCCCTGTGCCATCGCTGTCATCGAGTGATCTGTCAGCTCATGCTGGCAGTTTGGACTTCACGTCCTGAAAGTAGTCACTCTACATAATTCCATAACAAATTTTTGTAGTATTAAGAGTAGGCAGAGTAAAAGGCACACGAAATTTTTGTAGATCTGTGGCATTAAGTGACGCCAAGTCAAGTTTTGTTCTGTTTTCTTTTAAAATAAACGCTAATATTGTATTTCGAGAAAGTTCTTGTTTCTTGTTTTGTCGTGGTTCAGTTGCCTACCTCCCAGTAAGTAACGAGGAAAGGCACAAAAAGAGAAGAAAGGAGCTGACCAGGCAGGTAAGATGTACTGCCCGTAGTCAGAGCGTCCATGCAAAGAATGTATAATGTGATAAAATTTATGCCACTGGTATAAAGTTAGTGGTTGTATTCGTTTGTCTACAAATTCTACACTTCACTGTTAAACTAGAGCTTTAATACTCAATAAATCTTAGATACAAATAGTTTAATTCATCAATATTCAATAAATGAGAAATATAAAATATATAATAAATGTAGTAATTCTGTTGCAAATAACTTTGTACTCACCTGATCTATGTTTGGCAGTTGATTGACTTGATTTTAATAATTTTAACTGAGGTTAGGATTGGGATATTCTTTATTCTGGTCGATACCCAGAATAAAGTGAGGTGAGTAATTCTTACTGCAGTCGAAACCCACAGAGAATCTTTATTGCAGTCGTTCCCCACAATAAAGTGTTGGTTAGTAGTTTTCTTGTTATAGTCGTTACCCGTACCAAGAATCTTTATTGTAGTCGTTACCCACAATAAAGACTTTATTGTAGTCGTTACCTACAATAAAGTGTTGTTACACGCCACTTGGTGTATAACAATTTTTTGTTTTTTGATAATAATAACTTCCTTTTCTTTCTGTTGTACTAAAGTTTTATTATTCACCTTTTTTTTAAAAAAACTCTTTGCACTCAACAGGTTTTACAATAAAAACTTAAAAAAACTCTTTGCGTAACAATACTTTAAAAGAAAATTCTTTGCATAATAATTTTTACAATATACTTTTAAAAGAAAAACTCACTGGGAAACACTGGAGGCCTTACCTTGGGTAGGGCGACTCTCCAGTTTGAACTTTAAAAAACTTCTCTCTCTTGGCTTCGCTTCAACAGCCTTTTTATTCAAAATCGAACCAATTCTTTAACCAATCAGAATTGGTCGATTATGCACTTTCCTATTTTGTGGGAATTGTCGGGTAGACAATTCCATATGTTTGCACATGTTTCGATTTTTGTCCAAACGGAAAACGCTCAAATGACAAAAATCGAATAAACAATTGAAAATCACAATTCTGATTTTTGTTTAAACGGAAACGCTCAAATAACAAAAATCAGAAAAATAATTAAAAATTGGCTTTTCGTCTTGAACGGAAACGCTCGAATTTCAAAAATCGGTCAACAATTGGGATATCACAAAAACAATTAAGAATGACAAAAACAATCAGAGACAATTTTCAGGGTCACCAGTAGCATATGGAAAATGATAAACAAATTTTAGATTACATAAGAGCACTAGACCGACGGTCAGTACTCAGAAGGGATCGTATATCATGTTTTCGTTCTTATGAACGGTAGCTACTTCGCGGTGACGTGTTTATTTGATTGTCTAGCGGGTGCCCCGAGGAATGTTGAAATAAGACACCTGTTTCTGAGTGTGTTAATGGGTTAAGGTTTTTGTATGTTGGAAATGATCTTGTCATGATATCATGAATAGTATGTTAGGTTTATTTTTAGGTTTTTGTGATATGTGGAAATGATATACATATGTAGATATTGCCTTTTGGCTATTGAATAATGCATTTGGATAATTAGAGAATGCAATTATTGGAATGTGCGTTATGAATGTGGAGGAGGTGATGTGGATTCATGACACCTTCCCCCTAAAGAGAAATTTTGTATTTCTTGAAAAGAATTAGAAAATTTTTGTTGGAATGGATGTTGATGCTCCGCCGTTGAAAGTTACAATATTTGATTAGAGTTTTTGACAAATTACAATCTAAATATAGGTATTATAATTATTTTTGTTTTCAAATTATATAGGTAAGTGATATATGTATGTGCTTACATTTTATGACTATAATACCTTATTATATAACCTATATCTAGGGTTTGATACAAAAAATTATATGTAGGTATTAGTTTTTCTTATTAGTTGAGATACTTATATGATGAAAATATTTGATTTATTGAGATAAATTTAGTATTTTGAATAATAAAATTTATATATATATTGAAAAAAAAGGGTAATTGGCTTATATTACTAGAACAAAAGAAACTAAATTAAATGTTCCCTTTTTCTTTTTCGTTTTTAATTAACAGTTCTAGTCAGAGGTATGTTCCTAGGAGAGGATTCTAGTTCAACATTAGCCTGACTTAATTCATTTTCAGTGGTTTCTGAGATTACATGTTTTTTCTTGATATAGTACTTAATTACTCTTAATATAATAATAATAGAAGCTATTGCTACTAAACAGTATATGAGTAGATAATGATGAACGTCGTGTGGGGTGACGTTTTTTAATTTAGTTTGTTCTTTACTTCTAAGAGATTTAATGTCCTCGCTGATATCAAAAAGTTCTTGATGATTATTGTTTCTTATCGTAATCTCTTGTGGTACATTTAGATTAATTCTTTCCATCAAGGATGTCATATTAGTTAGATTAATTGATGGCAAATAAAATTTATCAAGTGTTGTTGTTCCTTCAGAATGTCCGTAAAGTGTTTGAAAGTCGCTTCGAATATAGCAGGTGGGTCGAATTTCTAAAATTCCGGTACCTTTTAAGGTTAGTGGTTTAATTTCGCCATTGCATATATTATCTAAAGTGAGGGGTGATCTGAGACTGTAGAGCCATTTGTTAGGATTTGCCAATTGTATCCATAAGGAAGAGCCTTTTAAGGTATTTAACGTACAAGAAGGCGGGAGATCTTGGGTATGTTTTAGCAATTCCATCTCGCATTGGTTATCTCTAGAATTAAGATTGAAGATTGGGTGAGTCGTCTGACATGTATAATGATGAGGAACATTTTGTAAACATTGATGAAAATCTTCGTGATTCACAGGATAGTGTTTTTCTCGATTCAGAGTGACTAATAGAAATTCGGTAGTGGGTTTGACATAAACAAAGGAGTCGTTCACGGCAATCGGGAATGGTATAATTTTATACACTTGGAATTGAGTACTTGAAGGTAGAGGGATTTTAGTTTCAATAATACTTTGATTGTTTATCTTATTAGTACTCGTTTGGCTAACTCTATACAAATCAATGAGTAAGTTTGGTGTAACGGGGACAGGTAATGTCGTTCCCGATGGAAGATTTTTCCTAATGATGGTAAGGGTATGTTCGAGTTGATAGGGAGTTATCATAAGGGGATTTGATGTTCCATGTTTAATGTCAAGCAACATTTCCAAAATAGCCTTTTGTGTGTTTTGGTATCTCATAAGGGAGAGTGTTGTAATGGTAATGGCATTTTCTAGTTCTAGTTCTATGAGGTTATCATTTATTTGAAAGGTTAAATTATTGACGACTTGAGAGATTTTAGCGAGTTTTTTTTTTATATTTCCGAATTCTTTTTGGATTTGGGACGAAGTTTTATTGAACACGTTGACAGTTTTGTCGACGATTAGGGTTTGAGACTTTAATAGTTCCAAAAGATGATCTTCGTTTACTTTTAGGAGTTGTATTTGTTCGTCGTAGTGCTTGGCATCTTCTTCGTTCAACGTTCCGAACAAATTTTTGCTTATACTTCCGACAATATTTAACAAAGCTCTACGTGACCTTAAATGTTTTGGTTCTAGGATTTCGTCAATCTGATCTATTTCGCTCAACAACACCTTTTGCATATTAATCTGCGCTTCACAGTGGTTTGAATGTGATTTGTTAATTGTACTGAGACAGAGATTTTCTATATTACTAGCTTGGATTTTTAAGTAATCTAGTTCTGTGTAAAAATTATCTAAATTATAATACGTTACTAATTTCCAAGAGTTACTGTATAGATGAACTGTTCCGAATTCTTCAAAATAGATACCCGGGGTAGAATCGAAAATCGTGACGTTTGTAGCGCTCGTCGTTGTGCATAATAATGCGAAGAATATAATTGGTCCGATCATCCTGACCTATGGAAAAAACGGATGAATAGTTCGTGATTAGTCGACGAATAACTTCAAATGGTTATTATGAATTCGTTTATTTTTGTTTTTAATTCTGACGATAGAGTTTTCGGACGAAGGAGTCTCTATTATATCGTATGGTCCTTCCCATAGCGGTGATAACTTACTTTTTCGGGTATGATTTTTAATTAAGACTTTATCGCCTATTACAAAATTTTTGGGTTTGGATGATTGGTCATAATATGTCTTGGATTTTTCTTTATTTCTTATAAGATTTTCCCTAGCAATCTTATGAGAATGTTGAAGTCTGGCTTTTAGTTCGCTGGCATAATTGTCGTAATTATACGCAACTTCAGGATTTTTTTTCAATGACGTTGGGATTTCGGCATGGAATCCAAATAATAAGTTATGCGGCGTGTAGCCTGTGCTTGAATGAACAGAATTGTTGTAAACGAACATAGCGTAGGGGATCCAAGTATCCCATGTAAGTGGATCTGTTGACACATAGTGTCGAAGATATTCAGCTAAGGTTCGGTGGCTTCGTTCTAAAGCTCCGTTTGTTTCTGGGTGATAAGGAGTGGTTTGTAGCTTATGAATTTTTAGTAGTTTACATACTTCATTAAATGTCGAACTTAAGAAATTGGTTCCTTGATCAGTTAAGATCGTTTCAGGTAGACCGTGTTTACATATGATTTGTTTCGTAAACTGTTCTGCTACAGTGTGCGCTTCGGCATTTGGTAAGGGTACGGCATCTGAAAATTTCGTCAGATCATCTTGGAACGTAAGTATATATTTGTTATCCAAATAACTAGTGGGTAATGGTCCTACTATATCTAAGAATATTTTTTCAAAGGGTTTATTACTAGTTGTGGTTATTTTCATAGGCATTCTTTTGTTTTTGCTACACTTATTTTTCTGGCAGGAGGGACACTTCTTAATGTAGTCTCTAATATCTTTGAACATGCCTTGCCAATTGTAGATTCTTTTTATTTTGCTTATAGTTTTGGCTTCACCTTGATGAAAGCCTAACGGAGAGATATAATGCTATTTTATTACTTGAGCTATATCTTCAGGGTCCGTTAGTTTAATTACCTTATTAAGAAAGAAAATTGGTCTAGTGCCTGACTTTTCAAATTCTTTAGAACATAGAAACTTTAGTTCGCGATAACTAGTATTATCGGTGATTGGTATGGCTATAGAAATAGTTTTCTCGTTCTTTGAGTAGGCCTTAAATTGTTGAAAAATTTTTATTATTTGATTTCGATCAGTTTCATTTCTGATAGGTATAGGAGCGCGTCCAACAATGTAAGAAATTTTGCCTTTGTTAAATTCAATAGCTTCTCCTAGGGGTATTACGTAGTTATCGGGTAAATACGTACTTAATGAATTTTCCTGTATGGAGTTATGAATTGGCAATAAGAAGTATTTTTTCTTAATATCACGAGTCTCTAGAAGATCTTTCGTGTTTTCTTCTACATAAGTCGATGTAGGATTATTATTTGTTTCCTTTGGGAATTCGATTTGAACCTTATTTTGACTTCTAGTTACCACCTGTATAGCTTTACTTTTATCAGGGATCGCACGGCTGAGTGCGTCGGCATTTAGATTTGCTTTTCCTGGTTTGTATATGATTTTGTAATCATACTCTTCTAACCTTATTCTCCACCTCATTAGGCGAGAAGTGGGGTCTTTCAGGTTCATGAGCCACGTGAGGGGCTTATGATCTGTGATGATAGTGAACTTCCGACCGTACAGATAAGGGCGAAATTGCTCGACGGCAAAAATTATCGCTAATAATTCCTTTTCTATGGTGGAATACCTCGTCTCGGCCTGATTGAGAGTTCTACTTGCAAAACAGATGGGTTTATCTTCACCGATTTTTCCTTGAGGCAATACACTACCTACAGCGTAGTCGCTTGCGTCTGAAGTCACTAAAAATTCTTTATCGAAACATGGGAATTGTAATATCGGAGCGTTGATCAATTTTTTCTTTAACGATTGGAAAGCTTCATCGCAAAAAGCATCCCATTTGAAAGTAGCATCCTTTTTTAAAAGAACTGTTAAAGGTTTGGCTAGCTTTGCAAAGTTTGGAATGAAACGCCTATAATAGCCTACAAATCCTAAGAAGGATTTTACGTCTTTCTCCTTTTTTGGAATAGGATAATTGGTAACTGCTTCGAGCTTAGCGGGATCTGGTGATACTCCGTTTTTGGTTATAAGATGACCCAGATAGGCTATCTGCTTACTGAGAAAGTGACATTTCTCGGGTTGTAGCTTGAGATTATGTTCTCGAAGCCTGTCAAAAACATTCTGGAGTCTAGAGTTGTGTTCTATCAGATTGTACCCGTATATAATAATGTCGTCCATATAAACAAAGCATTCTATGCCTTGGAGACCGACTAAAATATTATTCATCAGCCTTTGAAAAGTAGCTGGAGCTCGCTTTAGACCAAATGGCATACGGTTATAGTGGTAATGACCATAAGGTGTACTAAATGCAGTTTTTTCCTTGTCGCTTTCACTCATGGGTATCTGGTGAAAGCCGTTGGCTAAGTCCAACGTGCTAAAATATTTGGCTCTTCCCAATTGATCTAAGATGTCCGTTATGTTTGGCAATGGAAATGCGTCTCCCACAGTTATATCGTTGAGACGTCTGAAATCAACGACTACTCTCCATCTTTTATTGCCATCGGCATCTTGTTTTTTAGGAACTATTAATAGAGGTGAGTTCCAAGGGCTTGAACTGGGACTAATGATTTCGTCTTCTAACATTTTATTAATTTGATTGTTAATTTCTTCACGCTGAGCTTCAGGTAATCTATATGGTTTGACATTTACGATAGGTTTTCCAGGTAAGATAGGAATGTTATGTGTCGCTGCATCTGTGAATGTCGGGGAGTCTCCTTCCAAGTAGAATATGTCGTTGTACTTACGGCATATATCTAAAATGGATCTGAACTCTTCAGCATTGCAGTGTGAAAGGTCTAGCTCGGATGCGAGTCTAGCAAGCCTTTCTTGGATAGGATCCCTTTGAGGATTTAGTTTTATAATATTAAATTTATTAATTTCATGTAGGTGTGGTCTTATGTCCGTTTTCCTAATATGAACATCAGTTTGATTGGAATTGAGGATAAGAATATTCGCTTGACCATTTTTGTCTGGTTTTATAAGCGTATTCCCAATAATCACTCCTGATTCCAATTCTTTGTGTTCGCAGAAAAAGGTACCTCTTTTATTCATGGCTATCCTAGCTATTACCTGTGTACGTGCTGGTATATTTATCTCGTCAGCATCGCACTTGCCTTTATTCGATATCTTTGCTTTTTTATTTTGTACTTTGTCTTCTTTTGAGACATTTTTCGAATTTGGTCTGACGTGTTGGCTTGGGTCTTTCAAACCTCCACACCTTGCGTCAGATCTAACTGGAAATAGCTCGGAGCTTGGGTCTTTCAAACCTCCGTACTCACTGTTCGATACTATTCCAGGAATTGAATTTTGTATTTCTGTGTCGTCGGGGGACACGTTATTTATTTTAAGAGTTAGTGTTTTAGTTTCGTAGTTAATTTTGCAAAGAAACTTGTCTAAAAAATCATGACCTAATATTCCGTCATATTTTAATTGTAAATTACCATCGACCATATGTATAATATGCTTAAAAGTCATATTTTTAATGTAGAAATTGCATTCTGCAGTTCCTAGCGTACGCAGGGGGGTTCCTGCTAAAGAAGATAGCTCTATGCTTTTTGAAGTAGTGACGATAGCATTCCCAAGTGCCCTAGTAGCTTTTAATACCGATATTTCTGCTCCGGTATCTATCAAAAAGGTGCTAGTTTTAAACGCAGTAATAGAATTCTCGATCGTCACAACTAGCGATTGGCGATCGGCGATTAAGGAGAGAGAAAGTTCTCCTTCTAAATTTGAGGTTGCGGATGGACATCGGCGGTTATCATTAATTGATTTAGGCGAGATTGAGTTTCCGCTATCTCGTCTCGCCGCTGACTGTTTTTTGGAATTTCCCTTTTTGCATTAAATTGTGGCATATCAGGGTTACCTTTTGGATTCCTACTTTTAATTGCGGATCTAATATTACGAGAATATGTTGGAAGTGATGAGTTAGTAGGTTGGAATTGGAGAGCTCTATTTCCTTGTGGGTATTGGCCTTGCCTATCTATTTGTCGAAGATTTGGAGCTCTTATAGGTTGCTGCTGTTGAGGAATCCTATTGGATTGAAAATGTTGAGGGCTTCTTTGTGCGAAGCTAGTGGAAGGTTGAGCAAAAGATTGCTGTTGAAATAACCTTTTTCTACACTGACTAATGTGATGATTCGGTGTTTTACAATATGCGCATATAAGCCTGTTTTCCACTCTAATTCTAGATGTTAAACAAGAGTCAGCTGAATGACCCTTTTTGTGACATTTAGAGCAGGGTGAATTGTTTTCGTTGAAAGAACCATTTCTTTCAGATTGCTCTATGGCAAATTTTGTCGAATCTTTTAGGTCGGTGTAACTTTTAGCCTTGGTTAGCAGACGAACATGGTCATGTCTTAAACCATCTTCAAAAGCTGTGATAACCATCTTTTTATTTTCCTCAATTAGAAGATTTTTTAAAGTCTGTTCATTTGTCAGACTTGAAGTAGCGTCGTTGTAGATAGCTAATAGCTTTTGAGCTCGGAAAGCATATTCTTTAATGTCTTCCTTAGGCAGCTGTTTTAATGATAGAATTTCGTTCTGAATAAACATTCGAGAACGGGTTTCCATGAATTGTTCTTGGAGAGCAGATTGCAATTCTTTCCAAGAATTAATGTCATTATATTTGATGACATCGTATGCTTTGCCAATTAGTTTAGCCTTTATAATATGGAGGTATAGCGCTTTATCTGATTCGGCTGTACCTTGTTTTCGGAATAGGCTGCATATGTTTAAGAACCTGTGGAGATTCTCTGGATTCCCATCGAATTCTGGGATAAGACTCTTGGCATGATCAAGAGTTAAATGTACTGTAGTGTCATCAGGCATTGTTCGTTTTTGTTTAGGAGTAGGTTTCTTCCTATGTGTAACGAGACCTGGTAAAAGGGTTGCGCGTACACCACGATGTTTTGAAGATCGAGTGTGAAAATATTTGCGCGAATTTCCCTCAATTTTTGGAGTTCAACGTAGTTTCCAGTGAGACAAAGGGAGAAAAAATTTGGAGAAGTTTTGCGAGTAGGAACGAACTTGTACACTTTAACACTCAAAAAAAAGATTTCACTTGATAAAACGTTTTCACTAAATTCGAAAGATTGATTTCGCCGTCAAGAGAAAATACAACAAAAAGAAAACTTTATAACCATCAAGAGAAAATACGACAATAAATAAAAAGGATTTGTTAAAAAAAAATATAGTTTGAATCTCATATAAATTTATAATATGTAGGTAATAATTTGTCTAATATATATAGATTTGTAATTAGAATATGTGAATTTATCTAGACTTACTTAATTGTTATACTAATTTTGTTGTTGCTCTCCTCGTTGGAGGGCTCTTGACATCGCCCGATTTACTCGTTCTTCGGTGTATCCCGCGTTGAAAAATAGATGTCGGAAGAACGGCTCGCTTGCTGGTGTTAGTATCAGTTCCAGTTCGTCTATGTCGAAATGTGAGAGGATCAGTTGAAATCCCTGGTCTATCCTCAAATTAACTACCTCGTCTGGCTCGACTTCAGGGGAATCTTCTTCTTCTAGGTGGAGGTTTATATATCCTATGGAGTCGCTCGCTCCAATCGGGGGAATTTCTCCTGGCCAGCACATTAAATGCTGCTCGAGATTTGTAGGTTGGTGTTTCGTAGGTCTTACAAACCTTTACGAAATCCCACCGCTGCCACCAGTTTTTTGTTACACGCCACTTGGTGTATAACAATTTTTTGTTTTTTGATAATAATAACTTCCTTTTCTTTCTGTTGTACTAAAGTTTTATTATTCACCTTTTTTTTAAAAAAAACTCTTTGCACTCAACAGGTTTTACAATAAAAACTTAAAAAAACTCTTTGCGTAACAATACTTTAAAAGAAAATTCTTTGCATAATAATTTTTACAATATACTTTTAAAAGAAAAACTCACTGGGAAACACTGGAGGCCTTACCTTGGATAGGGGGACTCTCCAGTTTGAACTTTAAAAAACTTCTCTCTCTTGGCTTCGCTTCAACAGCCTTTTTATTCAAAATCGAACCAATTCTTTAACCAATCAGAATTGGTCGATTATGCACTTTCCTATTTTGTGGGAATTGTCGGGTAGACAATTCCATATGTATGCACATGTTTCGATTTTTGTCCAAACGGAAAACGCTCAAATGACAAAAATCGAATAAACAATTGAAAATCACAATTCTGATTTTTGTTTAAACGGAAACGCTCAAATAACAAAAATCAGAAAAATAATTAAAAATTGGCTTTTCGTCTTGAACGGAAACGCTCGAATTTCAAAAATCGGTCAACAATTGGGATATCACAAAAACAATTAAGAATGACAAAAACAATCAGAGACAATTTTCAGGGTCACCAGTAGCATATGGAAAATGATAAACAAATTTTAGATTACATAAGAGCACTAGACCGACGGTCAGTACTCAGAAGGGATCGTATATCATGTTTTCGTTCTTATGAACGGTAGCTACTTCGCGGTGACGTGTTTATTTGATTGTCTAGCGGGTGCCCCGAGGAATGTTGACATAAGACACCTGTTTCTGAGTGTGTTAATGGGTTAAGGTTTTTGTATGTTGGAAATGATCTTGTCATGATATCATGAATAGTATGTTAGGTTTATTTTTAGGTTTTTGTGATATGTGGAAATGATATACATATGTAGATATTGCCTTTTGGCTATTGAATAATGCATTTGGATAATTAGAGAATGCAATTATTGGAATGTGCGTTATGAATGTGGAGGAGGTGATGTGGATTCATGACAGTGTTTAGTGTTAGTAAATTTCTTATTACAGTCGTTACCCGTAATAAGAATCTTTATTGTAGTCGTTACCCACAATAAAGTGTTTAGTGTTAGTAAATTTCTTACTACAGTCGTTACCGGTAATAAGAATCTTTATTGTAGTCGCTACCCACAATAAAGTGTTTATTATTAGTAATTTTTTTATTACAGTCGTTACCCGTAATAAGAATCTTTATTGTAGTCGTTACCCACAATAGCAATGGTAATAGGGAAATTTGATTGAATCATGGAATTTGTGTTAGATTCGATGTCTCTAGTGCAATGTAGATGGCACTATTTTCGTTCCACTACGTATTTTCCTTCCATTTTATCGTAAAATGTGGTTCATTTTCACAGTTGTCACCACTGTGCGAGTTAATTGTGTTTGACGTATAGCTGAGCTGATGGTTGGTGTTTACGTGTACATCTAGAACATAATTAATTAGGTAAGATGATTTATAACTTATTAAAATATCTGGTTCTTGGTGGTTTCTTTTGTTGCAGAATCCATGCGGGATATTATGCTGATTACTGCCGCTCAGCATAGCAGAGGATTGTATATAGAACCGACAAGCGTTGGTTCCTAGGAGGATGTCGTTCTTATTGTGCATTTGTAAAATATCAAGATATCAAAATAAAGATACCATCATGAATATAGTAGAGATTTCTTTTTCCTGCAACTAGTTTGCTTCATATTTGCGATTTTAGATGTTGTGCAATGTTCTATATAAGCTTGAATTTTTAATTTGTTCTTTTATTTGAGTGAATTCTTCTTAACTTAATTTCCGAATTTAAAGCAATTCAGAATCAGCAAAGAAAAATTCGAGGAGTTTCTGCTCTGCCAGAGGATGTTGTTTCCTGTTTGGAACAACTATCCTGGGGCACGTCGAGAGCAATGAATACATAAATAACTGACCGCAAGCTTCTATGAATTGAGCCCAAAGCTGGTGCCATTTTTTCACGGACACAATAATCAGGACACTAATAGCTACCCGTACAACCAAGCGCAAAGCAGCTGTATTTATCGTTAAAGCTAAATATCGCCACTCGTAGCCCATTAGCGATTTAGTTATTAGTCGATGAATTTTTTTTTGTTTTTTAATTTTGGAGTTGAACCACTTGAAGCATCTTTATAGCTTCATATCGCTGTACAAAGAATTACAAAGATGATTAAAGTCAGTTAAAGCTTTTCCCGATCTGATACAGAGCTTTTCTGTATCGATGCTTCACGATGCTCACAGATACGCAAAATGCACATTATTGTCTATACAAGTAGTTAACGACGTATAAAGATGCATAAAGGCTGTTCACGTTTGTTTGTTTTATGTTCAGTTGTCAGTTTTATCGCGTCGTATGAACAAGTACCTACTCTCTTTTAAAATGAAGTACATGATAGCGGAGTTTATTAATAAAAAAACCGTGGTGGTTTTTCCTTCTAATTGGATTTGTCAAAATGAAGTAAGCTATACTGAATACAGAAATTTTAGGACTAAATCACAATTCTATATATAATGCAGGCTAACTGGAATGAAATATATTCACCAAGCTACAGCAGGGATTGTTTCCAAAAAATAAATGGAATACCTTCAAGGTTAAACAGCTTACATCGATTGTTTTTGGTAAGTATTTAATTATGTAAAAAATTGTTTGAGCGACCATTTACTAAAATTTGAAATATCTGCAGACACTTATAGGCAGGCTGAAACTTTAATGAATAAAATCTTAAATCTAAATAAAACAGACATTGAAGCCGATGACATTGATTCTGGCTGTGAAATTCAAAAGACGGGAAGAGATTCATCTTAAAGTGACGAAGACACTGAAAATCCTTTAAAATGTATAAAACCAATTGAAAATGAAGATCTTTGAAACTACAGTAACTTAACTCAGGGTAAAATAGGAAATGTAATGCACGCAGAATTTAATTTTGTTGTGTTTAATAAAAGTTCTAATAAAATAGTTTCGCATTTATTTCATAGAAATCTAATTAGTTCAGGTATGAATAAGTGAGCACAGAAAATATTTTGCTCCATGTAAATTGTAAGGAAAACAACACATTTTGTATATTATTTGGCTGGTTAAATACATTGAACATTGTGATTTAAAGTCACCACTTAACATATCAAATAAAATCATACATTTATCATTTTTTAGTGTCTTAACGTTCACTAGTTTTTGACCCATAATGTGTTTTTGATTTCCAAGATCATCCTTAAAGAAATATCTGGCTCAAATAATTGTTTTATCTGCTAACATGACACAATTATCGCCAAGCCTATCCGTTCGTATTATAAAGGATTCAAAACTTGCTTTATGATAATTTCTTCTTCAGCTGACTGAAATTATTCAACATCTGATTTTTTATTGTCATTTTCGCATGGTTTCATTAACTCAAATTTAATAGTTTCTTTAAGCCTGTTAGAAAATTGCTGTAGTGGCATATTCGGGGAGGAGATCATTCCTTTCACTTGTTTTATATGCGCTTCAAAAGCATAGCTGCTATAACTATCCAATGGACCATGTCGCTTTGCATAATCGGCTAAGTCCAACAAGCCATGCACGTTGTAGGTTACGTTATGCGTTCCATAAATTTTTGGGAATAATTTAAGAACAGAATCAAGTAACCTTTTGGCGTAATTATTGTATCTCATATAATTTTTTGCAGAACATAATAATCTTATTTCAACTAATGGTTATATGTATGTTCTTTCGGGTATTATATCTATTAAAACCGCAAGTCCAGTGTAAAGCAAAAAATTTCTAAAATTTACTTTCATTAAGATTATTCACATTATTTAAAATTAAAGTATCTTAAGATTTCTTACCTGAACTCTTTAGCTTTCATCTTTAACAGATTTTTAAGCACCTAGGCCTTCTCTGAAATTCCATGGACATAAAATGATCACACTTTTCTAAATGTTGATTTATTATTCCAACTTTTCTTGAGGGTATCTTCTGCCTAGTAACTTTTGTGGTTAGAAGAACAAGTATTCTTTTTACAACACCTTCATCAACAAGATTGCTTTTATCTAGTGGAAAATCCTTGTTTCAAATACAGTGTGTTCTTCAGACGTATGGTCAGAATTGTGCTCCATATTATACAATCTTTGACGATAGTTTCGGTCAGTATGCAATGGTGCATCTAGTTGACTGTACACAACAGAATTGCTGATTGAAGAAAAATTACTTTTTTATTTCAAATTTGGTACAAGCTGAATAGCCACCATGGCATTTCAAGTATTTACGACAAGCTTAGGCAGTAGCGTCTGCTATTACACATTTTAATTTTACGCCACATTTTCTGCCGTATACAGTTGTATAGCCACTCTTGATTAACTCACGCAATTCTTCTACCGTTTCGGACATAAACCTATTAAATGACGTTGGTTTTCCTGGGCAAAAAAATAAGCCAATGTGAAAACTATAATCCATAAAGAATTGATTCCACTTGATGATATAGGAATACAATCTACATTAATTGACAGGAGAATTGTATCAGTGTTTAGTGTTCTATATTTAAAAATTCTCGCAAGAAGTATACGATTCCTAAACAAATATATTGGCCATTATTCATGCTTCTTACTGATACATTTCTTGGAGTCTTAAGAAGGGTCCGAGCATTGAAAGGTCAATTTTTGTTGTTCTCATCTTCAATAAGTATTTTAAGCATTTTTGATAAATCTTTTAAAGATACATTGCTTTCAAGCCAATTTTTGTGACAAACTATTCACATTTATATTATGAGACTGTAACGCTGGATATTAGACCCACAAAATACCTAACCACATATTGTGTAATTATAAGATTTAAGAGCCACTATAAATACCCCATATGAATTATAAAATTAGCAAGCATTAAAATTCATGTTCTTGAAAATTTTTCGAATTTGATTACAGTTAGATAATTTTAATTAACATACAATATAAAAATAATAAGCGCATCTATAACCTTAATTAAATAAATTCTAAACTGATATAAAAACAAATATTCAAAAATAAACATATAACATTCTGGAATTAAACAATCAAAAAAGAAATGAATTAGCGAACCCAAGTGGAAGAAGAAGATCGACTTATCGATAATTGATACGGCAGTACAACGAGTCAACGAGGTGAATTATGCAGATGACAGAATGTGTGCAGTCTCTTTTTTCAGCTGCTTCTGGCTGGCGTTTTTTGGGGGCGAGTGAGTCGAGACCCGAGTGAAGAAAAATTTTATAACAAAAACGAAAACCAAAAATAAAACAAGTATTTTTTTGTGACAAAAATCTCAAGGAGACCTCAGTTCCGGGTCACTAATTTCGAAGATTCATGGGAAGATTTGAAGTAAGAAATCAATCCAGCGAAAGTAGCTGCAAGCCTACGTACAGACCACGAGGGATTTCGAATATTCAGGAAAGTAAACGCTTCATGGCTCCAACAATTCTAAATAACACCAATACTAATGTCGACACAAAATAAATAAATAAAAAAAACAAGAAATCGTATAAACATAACTTAATAAAAAAAAAAAAAAATAAAAAAAGTAACATAACCTGTAGCTGTACTAACCATATTTAGTTATTATTATATATTATTTTCATGTAAGTAGGACGGCCGATTAGGGAATAATTACCAAAAAGGAATTATGTAAGAAAAAAAATCGAAAAACAATCAAAAGCCTGAATTCTTCAATATATCATAAAACTTAAATCTATTTAAAATCTTTTCCTTGCTACCCTAAGTTATCATTTCCAAAATTTACAGAGCATTACAAGACTCCTAAAAGAAATGGGAAAATACTAAATTCGTGGATAATGAAAGTAAACTTGTATATGAAAAATACCTTTTCTTTTATTGTTGACTCGTTTTCATTGTAGTCTGCTTGTGTGAAAATTTCGTTACGATACAGGTTACGTTACGATGACAGGTTATCACTAAGTTTCAACGTCTTTTAAAGATCTTTACATGGCATGCAACGATCTTTAAAGATCTTTAATGTAAATGTAAGTATTGCTTCTTAAAGCTAAATAATGGATGGAATCGCAGCGTCAGCTTGATTTAATGTATAAAGCTTAGGATTTCTAATCTACGACACCAGAGTTCGAGCTCAGCGATAGTCCGATAGTATCAGGTAATTTTCAGTATATTAATAAAATAGTATAGTAAAATAGTGATATGAAAGGAAAGAAATAATAATTCCGTAATATCCGGAACAAAAATATAAAATCATATATCTTTTTATTTTTTCTCCAAATTCACATAAGGGGCGTCGATAACAATCGTTAAATATTTCTTTAAAGGCTTTTAGTGTGAAAACGTTTTCGAATTAGTAAAGAAAACTGAACAAAAATCTTTATCTAAAAACATCAATTTCCTTAAAGCTTACGTTAACTTTACTAGTTTTTTTCATACAGGAATGATGTCGATCTTTAGCACAAGCTCGATTATTTTCGTTATAGAATATCTAGGAATTAATCGAAATCTCTAATGCTATCTATAAAGTTGGTTGTCCGGGTTCTTCAATGAAACAAAATAAACACTTTCAATTTACTTTAATTAATTCTGTGGTTATACACTACAGTCTATTCTATTCGCAAGTCAACTTGTTAAGAGCGAGCTATGGCTTATAATAGGACCTTTTTATATGACCGTTCAATCGTAGATGCCGGAAATCAGGTTATCTAGTGGGCTCGGTCGTTATTGTCTTTACATGGCTCAATTTAACTTACTCCGAATTTGGTCTATTCTACGTATTTTCACCCTTCTGTGCAAGTTTGATTTTTGAAGTGGTTTTTCGCATATATTTCTAGAACGGTTTGCCGGACAGAAAAAATGATTATAACCAATTTTATAGCACTTCGCATTCTGAAGAAGTTTTTAGTACAATAAAAATGTCTTGGACTGATGGTTTTCACAGTATACGTAAAAAACTTAAATTTTTATATGCAACACCAAGAAGGAGTTGCCCGATTTAGTCCATTTTCGAAATTTTATTTGCTAGTACAATGAAAACACCATGTACCAAATTTCAGCTCTCTATATCGATGCGTTCTCAGGCAGTGTCCAAATATATAGTGGAAAACGAAAGTTTTGTGTGGCAACTCCACGAAGGAGTTGCCCGATTTGTCTCATTTTCGAACTTAATTTTACTTTTTTTTTTTTAAGTCCGTGTAGAAAAATTCAGCTCCCTAAGTATACGCGTTCTCGAGTTATCGTGCGCACGGACGGACGGACATGCGAAAATCAAAATAACTTTTCATTATGCGTGGGTGGGTATCCAATCCATTTTGCACTACCATCATTATTTCGAGGTGTTACAAACGGAATGACAAACTTAGTATACCCTATAGATTTCATCTAGGGTATAATTAGCAAATTTTACAATAATTAGCATTTCAATTTTAAATTAAAGCTCGTTGTGAATTTAGTCTATCTTTAAATTTCAGAAATGTTGCAATGATAGCCGGGACAGCTTCTGGCCGACTTTTGTTTTGCTACTGATGGATACATCAATTCTTCGGACCTTAACGGTCCCAAAAGTGAATTCTCCGCATTAATAGTGTGATGCTGTATTATCATAGATTTTAAAACTAACGCCCTATTTTGAACTTTTTAGCGACTCAGTAATAATAATTACTATTGCAATCAGTCGATTGACAATTTTAATCAGTTTTCTTCGGGTTTCATTGAGGTGACTATCACGTCGGTAAAAATTGCAAATTTTAAAAGCACAAATAGTTTATTTACAGTGATCATACCAATTCAAAAAAATTAAGGTAGGTAATACATCTCTAAGTAAACGTTTTTAGGGAAAAAAATGAATAAAAATATTGTGTGGTTACTTGTGGGGACTTGTGGGAATATATTCGACATTGACACACAAAGTATTGCTTTGTTGAGATTTTTTGGTATTTTTATGGGAAACAAAATGATAGTGTTATAATCTAAATAATAGATTGTTATAATTAATTTTCGCAGAAAATGTCAATGTGATTGATGATTATATTCTGGCGATGCTCGAAGCTAATTCTGATGTTGTTGAGGAAATAGTAGATAAAGGAGAAATCGTATTTGATGTGCCACAAGTACAATCAAGAGATGTTCAACCGGTGGAATACGATGCAGCAGAAAATGTTGATGAAATTGAGTCCCGCAATTTGAATTGTCAGGCAATACCACCGGTGAGCTCGAAGATGTGAGACTTTCAGTTCTGGAAATGAACATCGAGTACAATCCTCACACAATTGACGCACACAATTGTGGGTATAGTGTAGAACAAGAATCTTATCCAAACGGAGAGAGAGCACCAGAGCCCAATGGGCCATTGATATGCACATCAAAGAAAGATATCCGCAGGCGAAGAGTCAGGTTGGAGCAAATTCCAGAAGGCCCTATCTTTGAGCAAGCTCAAACAGCTGAAGCATTCGAAGTTGGTAATCCATATTCATATTTTTGCAAATATATATCTAGTGATCTCTTTTCGAAAACGACACACTTTACTAACCTTTATGCGCAGACTTGTTGTCATTTAAAGCATGTACTGTGGACGGAGTATGTATGGTTTTTGCCCACCACATTATGATGGGCGTCCTGAAATTTCCCCGAGTTGAGATGTTTTACGACCCAGCCTTAGGCTTAACATTTTTCACCGAGAATATGACTCCCAAGCCATTCTTTGCTATTCCCAATAATTTACATCTGATTGATATAAGCGCTTGGAAAACAGGATGCACAGATCGACTTTTCAAAGTAAGACCCATTATAGAGCTACATAGTTCGCAGCCGCCTTCTACAACTGCCACTTGAAGAAAACCTTTGCATCGACGAGCAAATCATCCCATATAAAGGAAAATTCATTGCAAAGCAATACATAAAAGGGAAACCGTGTCCATGGAGGATAAAAGTTTTCTTCTTGTGCGGTAAAAGCGGAATGCCGTATGATTTTATTGTCTACCAAGGGTCGACAACACATATACAGGAAAGATGGGTCAAAACTGTAGGCTTCGGTTCGACTATCGTACTTCATCTAACGCAACGTATTCCTCGCAATGAAATTGGCCACAAATTATTTTTCGATAACTACTTTCCGTCATACCAACTATTCGAAATACTAAAGCAAAAGAAAATCGATGCTGCTGGAACAATACGTACAAACAGATTCGCCAATCCTAAGTTACCAAACGAAAAAGACATGATGGCAGGAGGACGAGGCTCATCAGCCCCGATGAAATTGTAATTGTTACTCGCTGGTACTACAATAAAGCAATCAATCTTGGTTCAAGTTTTGTTGGAATCGGTGAACAAGATAAGGCTAAACGTTGGGACAAGGAAACAAAAAATTATATTCTCGTAGATAGGCCTCAAGTAGTGCGAATGTACAACGAAAGCATGGGCGGTGTCGATTTACTGGATCAAATGATGCAATATTACAGAATCAATATTCGCACCGCCAAATCGACACTGCGTGTCATAAAGCATTTCGTTGATTTGGCTTTAACTGCGGCATGGATAGAATACTGCCGAGATTGTAATTCCAAAGAAATTGCGAAAAATAAAATTTCAGATTCAATGAATTTCCGGATTCAAGTTGCTCGAACACTGCTCGCTGTCCAAAAAGACGAAGTGGCATAGCCGGAAACGCCACGCCAACGTGGTACACCGTCTAAAGAAACAGCTAGAGATCTCAGGAGTATCAGTGATAACGACTCAGACAGCGCCGAATCAATGCCCCCGCCACCACCACAACCAGCAGAAAAAAGGAAAAGAATATTTCAAATTGTACCACCAGCAGAGGTTCGCCACGACCAAAAAATGCACCTCCCAACCTTCTTGGAAGTCAAGAGCCCCGGTCGATGCAAGGCACAGGGTTGTGATGAAAGCAACTTCATAATATGTATGTAAGACATGCAATTTATACCTTTGTGTAAAACGAGGATATAATTGTTTTGAAAACTTTCACACACAAGATAAAAAACAATGAAAGAAAATATTAAATAATAAACCAAAAATTTCCGATAAAAAGAGCTTTTACTTTCGTCATTCCATTTCAAGAGTGGATAAATTGTTGGTTCCTCTGAGTGGTAATGTCGAATATATTCGACTCCGGCTACCGGACAGAGAAGAAATCTTAGCTGAAAAATATTATGTTTCAAGGCTTCAGCGCAATAATATTGCCCTATATACAAGTTTTCAGATTTTTAGCTCCACCTAAATTATTTTTGACACGGAGAGGGTTAAAATAAATAACTTTAGTAAATAAAGTGCACTACAAAGTAAAAAAATATTTTTTTTCTTTCTCAGCGATATAAACAAGAATAGTTTCATTGCAAAATAAGAAATGCTACAGCTCAAACATCTAGCCAAAGGTAGCCCGTTAATTAGCATGGCACCTTTCTTAGATGAAAGGGACATTATACGCGTGGGAGGACGTCTGCAAGCGGCCGACGTATCCTATGAGGCAAAGCACCCAATGCTACTACCGTATTCCCATCAGTTTACTAAAATTCTGATGATCAAAATTCACGTTGAAAATGTTCACGTTGGTCCACAGACTCTCCTAGCAATCACGAGACAACAATTTTGGCCAGTAAAGGGCAAAACGATTGCAAGATCTATAGTTCAAAATTGTGTACGCTGTGCAAGAGCAAAACCAAGAATGATGTCACAGGTAATGGGCAATTTGCCTCCTCATCGAGTGCAACCTGCACAGCCATTCACAAATGCTGGTGTGGACTTTTGTGGGCCAGTGTGGACACATTACAAGGTTAGAGGGAATGAACTACAACAGCGCACTAAATGGAAGACATCAAGCCAAAATATCGAAACAGGAACGTTGGTCATCATTAAGGAGGACAACCTGCCTCCACTTAAATGGCCACTAGGAAGAATAATTAGCGTCATTAAAGGGGACGACGGCTTCGCTCGGGTGGCTGATGTCCGAGTAGCAAACAATATCTTGCGTCGACCTATAAATAGGCTGGCACCACTTCCCATATTGAATGAGGAAACACCTTTGGTGGAGGAATCAGAACCAAGGAAAACTAGCACCAGCATTAAAATAGATGCAACCACCTCAAGCTCGGCATCAACGCAGCAAGACAAGCCTAGTTCAATGCCGGCAAATAAAATTCCAAAAAAGAAGGCACGATATTCATCAGGGTCAGCTATCAGCATATTACTTATGGTTTGTTTGTGCCTACCATCAACTATCGCTTCACCTGTTGAAATAACGCCATTTAAAAATCAGCCAGGGCTCCACTTTGAAAACCTTGGCACCGCGAGCGTGATTTCTAATGAATGGAACCTGATTGTCTATTATAATATGACACCCTATTGGAGAGAGTTCGAAAATTTACTGAATGGAAGTCGGGTGTTGCACGACCTCTGTAAATCAATCACACGAGAGAGGTCATGCAGAACTATAGTCACACAACTAGAGCATCTAAATGCAGAGCTGGCCAGCAATAACGAGCTGTTAAGGCCACAAGTCGATGGCGAACCAGGCCGAACTAGAAGAGGAGCCGTAAATTTTGTCGGAAACATCGCCAATGCATTGTTTGGAGTATTAGATGCCGATTACGCTGAGAAGATGTCTCAGACGATTGAGGATGTGAAGTCAAATGAAAATCACCTTCCCAATCTGATAAAAAACCAAACAACAATTATCGATTCGACTGTGAACATCATTAGAAGAAACCACGAACAGTGGACCACCCAGTATAAAGAAATAGAATCAGAATTAGCCCAACTTGTCAACTTCACTCGATTTACTTCAGAGGAACTTCAACAAGAAAGACTAACCCTCCTATTTACATCGCTGTCCATACAGACAATTTTAGTAGGCTCAAATATACAAAGAGTGCAGTTCGCCATCATAGATACGCTTACTGACACTCACAATGGACGAGTTAGTCCCCAATTGATCTCACCGAACCAACTAAGACAAGAATTGTTTACCATCAGAACCCACTTAGCACCATCGTTAAGACTGCCAGTGAGAGCAGATGATGTTCGCAGCTTATACAATCTACTGAAGGCAGCAGCACGAGTCACAGCGAGACACGTAATCTTTAAGCTCAGTCTACCATTACAGTCACCTGAGGATTTTGAACTCTTTCGGATAATACCGATACCAGTACTCATCAATGGCACCTTCATTAAAATTACGCCATCATCTAAGTTTTTAATCATCAACTTACATCGGGACCAATACTTCCCTCTCACCGAACCAGAGGTACAATCATGAATCTCCATCAATGAAGATCATCATTTATGTAAGCAGACTCATCCAATTTACAATCGGGGGTCAAGTAAAAGCTCCTGTGAGGTAAATTTGATAAACGGATTATCACCAGCGTCATCATGTCGCATCGTTGACATCGGAGATGAGTCCCAGTGGATCCAGCTAAACAATCCAAACCAATGGATATTTGCGATCAAGGAAAAGGTTTTAGTGAAAGTCGTTTGTGGCACCAATGTCACGACAACAACAATGGAAGGATCGGGCATTATGAAGCTACAGGAGCATTGCATGATAAAACAAAACGAAGTTTCGGTTCAGGGGCACAATATATACCCAAGTGTCAATAGGATGTCCTACACTCCTATAAGCAATATCACATCATCGTGATACAAGAGGAGATAGAGGCTGTAATAAACTAGGTATCACCCTACAACGCTCAGTTTCGCGAGCTGCAGGAAGTTAAACAACGCCTCGATACACAAATCGCCAACAGTAAGCTACCCACTAGACTCCAGGTGCACGATGTTCACCAGTATGCCGTAGGATACATAGCGGTGTTACTAGCAGGCACTATCGCTGTATGCTTGATATGTAAGTTTAAGGCTAATAGCTGGAATTGGTGCCGAAAACCGGACGAATACTTAAAACCAAAACCTCATCCAAGACGGATCGTTGCAGACCCTCCACAGCCAACCCCCTATCCAAGCAGAAGTTCGGCCGGAGATTTTGCAATAACCATCGAGAATCAACCATAGTTGAACTACAGTCCAACGCGGGGAGGATGTTCAAGTTTGCAAGAAATAATTTTCCCACAATTAACTAAATGTACCCACGAATTCCACTGCTAAAAAGTGCAATCTGATATGCAGCTTGTGCATAGAATTTGCCTGATATGCAGTTGAGCATAGAATTATCGCGACAATTTCAATGGTAAAGAATGAGAAATTGGATATGCAGCTTGTGCATAGCCATGCTTATCAGTAACCGAGAGCAAGCAATAAGAAAATTTCTCGGTACTCTGAACGACGGTGGAATTCGTGGGTACGATAAGTACTTACTCGTACATAATGTACAAAAATTAGCTAGTAAGCAGTTTTAATGTATAAATTTAGTTCAAATATTCAATAAAGGGTCAGTTGATCAAGAGAAGTTTTTAAAGCCACACAGTTAAGCCACTACGAAGTTCTGTTTTGCCCCCTACCCAAGGTAAGGCAACTAGAACAAATCAACAATTAATTGCTCAAGAGTCTTGGTACAAGCACCAACGACTCTCACAAGTGGTTGTTGACTCCGTGGATAAAGCTAATATTTTGGCTGCTAGATTCGCATCAAATTCTTTTCTTCCACCCGCTTCACAGGCACCTGTCGTGCATCCCCCGTGCGGATGTGTACAAGAGCCAATACACATCCGTACGAGGGATGTGTTCAAGGTCCTTAAAGGAATCAACGTCTCTGATGGTTTCTCGCCCCTATTAATTAAAAGCTGTGCCTCATCCTTGGCTAAACCTCTGCGCAAACTATTCTACCTGTCCTACTCGACAGGAAAATTTCCAACTGCTTGGAAACTAGCTCACGTTCAGCCTATTCCCAAGAAAGGAGAGGGTAGCGATCCCTCAAATTATCGACCAATTGCAATCTTTCAAAGGTTTTTGAGTCTATCATTAACTCCAAATTAATGAAGTATCTGGAAACCAATCAGCTAATCAACGATCGCCAATACGGCTTCCGGCACGGACGCTCATCTGGAGACTTGCTGACTTTTCTTACGGAACGTTGGAATCGTAGTCTTCACAATTTTGGTGAGTCCAAAATCGTTGCTCTAGATATTTCAAAGGCCTTTGATAGAGTCTGGCATTCAGCCCTTTTAGCCAAACTCAAAGCACTTGGTCTTTGCCCTCCTCTTCTATTATGGATTGAAAGTTTTTTATCTAGTCGCCAAATACGAGTTGTATTAGATGGCGTTATATCTGATCCTCATCCTATTAATGCCGGTGTCCCCCAGGGCTCTGTTATTTCTCCGACTCTATTTCTAATCTTCATTAATGATCTGCTTTCCCTTACTTTCAATCCTATCCATAGCTTTGCTGATGACAGTACCCTTGATTTCGCATACTCCTTTGACACCCTTGCGGATTCCAGAGGGAACGCCGCATGTGTTAAACGAGACTGCATGATTAGATCATTGAATAACGATCTTGACAATATTCTCGCTTGGGGCAAAGTGAATCGCGTCGAATTCAATGCATCTAAGACCCAAAGCTGTCTCATCTCATTAAAACAAGACCATCACTTAACCACTCCCGTTTCGTTTGATGGTGCATTAATTTCTGAATCACCGTCACTAAGAATTCTTGGCATTAATATTTCCAGTAAGTTAAGCTGGACAGATCACATCTTCTCGGTTGCCAAAGAAGCATCCAAATGTCTTGGTTTTTTGAAAAGGTGTAAGAAATATTTCAGCCCATCAAATACTATAGCGCTCCTCTACAAGTCCTACATCAGACCCAGAATGGAATACAATTCCCATATCTGGGCCGGGGCTGGTCGCACAGCCTTAGCTTCATTGGATATTGTCCAAAAGAGAGCCTGCAAGCTCATTGGCGATGTGGCAATTACTCATCATATCGACTCGCTCGAGCACCGTCGCAATGTTGGATGCCTTTCGCTCCTTTATCGCTATATGCATGGCCAATGTTCTGATGAAATATCTAGTCTGATCCCTTGTAGAATAGTTCCTGCACGCAATACCCGCGCTGCATCCCGCGCTCATCCTTTTACCCTTCAAATTACCTTCGGCCGTACACTTAAATTCCGTGATGCTTTCTTATCCCGAACTGTGCGAATGTGGAACAGTCTACCATCTTCTGTCTTTCCTCCGGCATACAACCTGCAAAAGTTTAAGGGCGACATACATCGGCACCTCCGCCACTCTCCTCATATCCCTTAATCCTTTCCCTATCTCCTTCCTGCCACGCTGTGCTTTGCATCATAGGGTATCCCCTGAGCTTGGCATCATAGGGTATCCCCTGAGCTTGGCTTAATAATATAAAAAAAAAAAAAAAAGTCAAGGTCCAAGTACCTTTGACTCCAATAAAAGAAAATTGACAAAGGCAAAAGAGCCTTTAACAATACTTTTATATACTTTTGCTGACGCGAGGGCGTCGACTAATTTCACTAATAAAATTATGTGACATCGTTAACTAAGTCGAAGCTCAGGATCGGGATTCTAAGATGCAACAAAGTGTGTAACTAAGTTTAATAATTATACAAAGTGTGTTTAATCTTTTAATGATACAAATTTTCTTTATGCGAAAATAAATACGATTTTAAATACGTAACGACGTAAAGGTGTTATTTTTATCATTTTCCCATCCCGAACGTCCCCCTGTGCCGCTCTTGTCGGTAATGAAAGCACGGCGGTTAATGGGGTTACTACAATATAATAATATAAAATAAGACAAAAATAAAAACAATAATAATAAATATAAATAAAAATAAATGTAACTATAAAGACAATTAAATGAAAATCAATAATACATTCTTACAACTCTATTCTATTATATTACTTAGCGTTGACTCCAATGTCTACTTGGGCAGAATGAAACACTAATGTCAAATAGCAAGTCACTTTATTTTTCCCTTTCTTATCTTATTTATATTTTAAAATTACTTGGTTGACCTAAGTTGGTTCCCATGCTTAAAATGCTTATTTTACAATAATTGCATGAGAACCAATTGACATCGATTAATTACGATTCAATAAACAAAGCTTCCTTTCACTTTTCCACCATTACGATTTTCATTCATAACTTGCCGCTACTTTGTAATTTGAGCTAAAACAAACAGAAGTCAGTTTATCATCGTCTTTGGTTTGTTTTAGCTTTTACATGCAGAAGGCAGTTAAGTAGGTCGGTGAGTCAATTCACGTTTGAGCTTATGCATATGAAAGTCGCTGACCTCACTTGAGGCAGGTAGTGATTGCTCATTATGCTACCTACATACATGTGTAATTGAACTTACTTTCTCACCGCGATTATGGAAATTTATGCAACTTCTATTATTGTGCTTTTGGGGTATTTTCGTGCGTATTACAATAGAAAAAAAAATTGGAAATGCTGTTTAAAAATATTAATCCAGTGGAAGGCAGTCAGTCGTCACAATATGTTATTAGCATGGAAAATTTTAAAATATCCTTATTTCAAAACACAGGAGATGATGCTCCCATAAAAGAAACAGTTCTAAAAGAAAATTTGGACAATGAAACTAATTTCACTGTTAATGACTTTGAAGTAGATTCTCCTGAACTACCAGAGACAGAAATTGTGTCACAGGGTGATTTTGTCGTCGTGGAATTTATAACTGCTAAGTCAAAAAAGGTATTTGTTGGCCAGGTGTTAAACACTAATGAGAATGATTATGAAGTGCTGTTCATGAAGAAAAGCACCGAGGAAACCTTTGTGCTTCCCACAAATGACGACAAATCTTGGGTTGAAGCAGAACAAATTATTAAAGTTTTATCACAACCAACCGTAAATTCTCATGGACATTATCGATTCAATTATAAGATTGAACTATGATTTTTACGTATATATGTCAACATACATTCATACAAATGTCAACATTTAACAAAATCCTATTTGCATTCTTACACTTATGTTAATATTATCTGTAATACTTTTAAGTTAAATATGTACTCACATGTTATGTTAGTCACGTTATGTTAGTCACAGGTAAAATTTATCAAAACTTTATATTTTTGTGTTATAATTAAAATTTGTATCAAACTTGCACTTAATAATATAACTACAACCTTTCATATGATACTGTCAGAGGAAAAAAAATTTGTTTGATGTTTCAGTTTTAGAGAATTATGATTATGAAAATTAATATGAAATCCTAGTGTTGCAAATCTGTTATGTTAGTCACATTGAACAAAATGCTCTCTAAATGTGAAATAATAATAATAATTAATCTTTTTTTTTTATTTACCTGCATAAAACCATCTGTCCAAAGAAGAATAACACTCTGTTTAAGATATTTTGACGAAAATAAAATTAGTGTGATAGCAAAGAACATTAAAAAAATCATTCATCCATTATGTTAGTCACCATTACAATATAACTGAATATAATTCTTTCTTTTATGATAATCCTACACATGAATTACAACAAACTACACATCAAAATCAAGCTAATAATCAAAATAACTATAATAACGACCATTTTAATAGATACTTCCAAACGTTGGACGAATTTCACTATCCAACCGAATCAATTGAAAACGAAATTGATGACGATAATTTTCCATCAATTGCCTTCGGCACCAAATAAGTTACACAGCCTTTAACACTCATCAATCAGATCTTCTGCCATACATTCGCATTCTGGGGTACAATAAAATTCCACTGAAATTTCTCATAAACACAGGAAACAATATGTCTTTTATAAATCCAGATTTGGTAAATCCAAACTTAATGGAAACAATGGAATCAGTACAAAAAAAAACAAAAACAGCCTTCAACACATTCAATTAATAAGAAAATTAAATTAAACGCATTCGGGGAATTCAGAACAAAGGAAAAACACACGTTCCTATTATTTAAATTGCACAATTATTTCGATGGATTAATAGGATTACAAATAATGAAACAGCTTGGAATAACCTTACATTTTAACAATTCTGTTTTGCAAACAAAAACTACAACCCTTGATCTATAAACCTAACTAAATGTCCAAATAGTACACTGTCCCATCTTGCTCAAAGTGTAAATAAGTTGCTTCCTTCCTAGATTCCGCTTGCCTTTTTCAATTCGATCTGTTCATTAAATGGGTGCGTTCACCGACAGAAAGAAAGCGTGCTAAAAGTCACTTTTTGTCACTACCAAACGCTTTCGTGCGTTCACTGAGCAGGAAAAATGACAGATAAACGCTACCGAAACACTTCCATTTACTTTCTACTGCGTTCACTCAGTCGGTCGAGAGTGACTTGTAGCGCGCTCCATTACACTCCAGTATTTTGTAAAGTAAAGTTGAGCGAAAGAAAGTGTAGCTATGGCAACGGAAGCATGTGGCATAAACATCATTCTGGATAGAAACAACATGGCAAGTTTAATAGGGGATAAATTGCTAATATTTGAAAATGGCAAGTAAATATTATTTTAATTTAATTTAAGTAGAAATATTATAAATCAGTATATATTTCTTCTTTTTCAGAAGAATTTCCCTTATTAAAAAAGTGTGCAGTTCATGACCAACTTAAGTATATTCGTTGTGAATGTTGTACTACCCACTTTTTGTTGCGTTTCTTTTTTTAGTATTTTAATAATTAAATATTTATTTGTTGTATAATTATCAAGAAGTACTGAAATAATGATTATTTTAACTTCTTAATTTCTTTATCTTTAATATAAAGTAGTTCAATTTTAATTCTGGTGATATGTTACTGCAAAATACTTACCCATTTTCTAACATTTTATTTCAGGTCAAAAAATTTATAAAAAGGTGTCGCCGCAAATAATCGAAATGTTGCAGGAGAGTAATATTATAATTCGGGTCGGCTTCCAAAGTGCAGAGGCGGCAGAAGTTGATGAAGGTGTAGGTGCCCCGGAATTCAGTGGAACTTTAGAGGTGCCGCAAGACCATGAAATGGAAGCGGTTGAAGATGTGGTGGACCAAGAAAGGCAACAAAGCAGTAAGTAACCTATAAATTAAAAATTCACAGTATGTTACAATGTTTAATATTTACTAGGTAATGGAAGATGGACGAGAAATGCTATTTTGCGCCTCTTCAACATTTACGCACGGAAGGAAATTTTAGGACAGCAGCATGCAGCGAATCCAATATCCTTAGCAAGTTCTTCTGAATTTCGGGCGCCACCTTCCACTGTGCAAGCGGAGATTCTGGCCGCAGCCAATAATGTGGAGGAGCAAACGCGCTTAAGTGGACCAAGCACTTCGCAGCAAAGTATTCAAGAAGAAAATAGTGTGGAAAATGAGGCAAATGATGTTCTCATACAAGCTTCAGGAACGAGAAGACGACGTAGAACCGTATCGGAGACGATAGAGCACCTCATACAAGAAGGAAGGGCAGAGAAAAGGCGGATGCACGAGGAGAAAAAAGAAATCCTGTCAAAGATGCTAGAGGTTCAGCAAGCCGTAGTTGCATCATACAGGGAGATGATGCAGAAACTTATAGACAAATAAGAGGAAAATTTTTTTTTTTATATTTCTTTAATTTTTCTATATTTAATTATTATACTTTTTTGTATTTTGAAATTTCCTTTTTAAGTTTTATATATTTTTTTATATTTTTGCAATATTTTTTGACTAACAACTGTACAGTTGTAATAAGTAATCATAAGATTTTTAGGATTAGAATTGACGAGCAACTTCATATTGAAGTTGTAATTAGTATTTATAAGTATTTACTGTAAATTTATTGATAAAGATCAATTAAATGACAAATTTTTAAATTTAAAACAAGTTTTTTGTATCTGAGAATTGAAGAATTTTAAGAATTTTTTATTTTTAACGATTCCAAATCAAATTATAAATACAAGAAGAAAAAACAACCGTCTCATCCGGGGTTTGAAACCGGGACCTTCCGCTTGCCGGGCGACTGCTCTTACCACTGAGCTAACGAGACAGATGATTTTCCCCCTTGCATCTATCAATTTGTACTTAGCCTACTAAGCCTCGTTGCTTTCAGCTGGCATTAACCAGTAACGATGAAAGCGCACAAATAAATTGTAAATTCAATTTTTTTATTTATTTTTTCCGGACTGGAATCGAACCTACACTTTTAGAATCGGTCAATGATGGAGAATTGAAGAATTTTAAGAATTTTTTATTTTTAACGATTCCAAATCAAATTATAAATACAAGAAGAAAAAACAACCGTCTCATCCGGGGTTTGAAACCGGGACCATCCGCTTGCCGGGCGACTGCTCTTACCACTGAGCTAACGAGACAGATGATTTTCCCCCTTGCATCTATCAATTTGTAATTAGCCTACTAAGCCACGTTGCTTTCAGCTGGCATTTTTTTTTGTATCTACCCATTTCTCCAACATTATCGAAGACAGTTTGCCATCTTGTCCGCAAATTTCCAGGCCCTTATAGATATCTATGGAGCGTAAAGGAAAATAGGATTCAAGTCGTCTCCTTACAGCTCGCGCAGTGCTTCATTTATTTTTATTTTTCAAAAGTGACACAAATCTGAACAAATGAAAGTCAAACGGAGCAATACCTGGAGAATGTGAATGAATATTAAGATTTCAGTACCTTACTTCGGTAACTTTAATTAGAATACGTACCTCGTCCTACTTTATATGCTGAATTCATTGCTATTTATTTATTTATTTATTTTGTAAGTTAAAAAGATAGTAAATAGAAATTTGCAATAGCATACTACCTTACAATTAGAATGGTAACGAATTTTAATAAATTTAAAGAAGAGGATAAAGTAATAATAATGTTTAGAAGTAAATGAAAAAATAGAGTAATAACTAAAGAAATAAAACTAAAAACATAATGTGAAAAAAAGAGAGAGGAAGAGAAATAAAATAAAAAAGGAAAAAACCAAAAAATAATTAAGCTAAATCTAAAATCTTAAGAACGTGAATGAAAAAACTAGAAAATGCTATGTACAGTTTTGACATGTAGTAACTTTTAGTATCCCTATTACTTTATACGTAAATGTTTTCCTGCTTTAAGTCTTACTATACACACTGTCTGTATTTGCTAAATCTTTCGCTGCACGTTTATTTGCGTACCGCTTGTGCCTGCCCCTGAAATAATGAAATCGAACTTGTGCCTGCCTGTGAAATAATAAAACTGTGAAATTGAAAATAAACATTGCATAAAAATTATAAATATAATTTATTTTCTGTACAATGTAAGAATACACAAAATAATTATAATATATAAAAAGGCCATGTGGATATTATTGCGTTTGTCTGCGTCTTCGATGTGTCCACAACAGTATTCCTTCTTTGTTCCTCATTTCGTCTTATTTCCTCAGTACGTGTTACCCGGTCCTGTGGCGTTTGATTTTCAGTGGACGGGAAATTTCATTTCTAAATACTAGAGCCTTCTAAATCTGCCAAAAAGAAGTGCAAAACTCCTCTCTATCACTTGACGAGCGGATGCATGAACTGTATTAAAATTCTTGTCTATATCAGTGAGATTTCCACGATCAGTGTATGGTACCAAACACCAATCAAGATGTGGATGTGCCTTATCTCCTAATATTTTCCGACCATTGGCCATAATGTCTCTGTATACAACTGAATTACGAAACACTCTGCTGTCATGCGCCGAACTTGGGAAACAATTTATGGGGTTACAAATAGCCTGAAGAGTTACGGCTGTGAACATCTTTCTGTTCGTATAGGATTCCCTGTGTTCCGCAGGAGCTTTCACTGGAATGTACGTCCCATCAATGGCGCCGATGATATTTTTTAATTTGGTGTTCTCCTCAATACACCTGGCAGTTTCAGCCATCTCGTCATGTGAAGGCCATTTAATGACAGAGCTTGCGAGTTTATTCAACGCAATGACAACTCTGAAGAATACTTTCGACAAAGTTGATTTGGCCATGTCAAATCTCTCACCTACTGATCTGAAAGATAATATTAAGGAATATAAATATATTATATTTCAAATTAAAAGAATTTTGATGTGTACCTGTAAGACTCCTGATTAGATAACAGCCAGATGAGGGACAGTACTTGCTTTTCCAGCGGAACACTTACATGTGAACTTTCCACCGATTCCAAAATGATTGGACACACCTTGCCCATCAAAAGTGTGAAAGCATCATGAGTGATGCGAAAGTTCCTCTGGAACTCTTCGCTGGTATAATTGTGCACAATACGCTCCACATATAGCTCTATTCTTTTCTGCTTTTCCTTGGCCAATGCTACACCTATTACATGAAGTAATTCTTCCTCATCAGCATCATCAGAATCAGCGCCAAGCAATTTATGAATGCTGATATACTAATCTGTAAATAATGAATAAATAAACATAAATTAATATAAACATCTTTTGGAAATAAAATAATATGCGCGCAACTCTTGGCGCCTCGAAAGTTTTACGAGTATAATAACAGAGCAAACATTTAACTAATTACTAATAACATGAAAACGAATAGGCTAGCAGATAGTGAGAAATGAAGCATATAAATTGAATATACATACTAAATTATAATATATTAATAAATAAACAAATCAAGTAGGTACGAAAATCAATATGGTAGCACAATAAAAAAATAAGATACTTTACCTGATTTATACTCATAGTTGAAAAAAGTTCTTCTCCCAACGATAACGCAACTTGCAAATCAATGTCCATTATAATTAAAATTTCTTTATTTTTCACTATTTAAAACTTCACAATTTTTTCTTTACTCACAACGCTACGCTTTTGTTCGTTCACCGTGCCAAAGTCACCACCGTAGTAATTAACTGTCAAAGTAATTCTTTTGACATATGTTTACTACGCTACGCTAACACTACGCTACAAGACGCTATCGTGTCGGTGAACGCACCCAATGACTTTTAATATCAGAGCTAAAGAGCTCAATCTTTTAAAAGAGCACCAAGTTTGAGCCAAAGGCTCAATATCTGGTGTTCGAATATGGATATCTTCAATGAGAGCTGAAAAGCTCATTACCTTTGATATCAGCCATGTTGGATCTAAAGAGCTCAATATCTGGCAACTGAATTAAACACCGACAGTTGCAGGTAAAACTCTGAATTTTTATTTCATATTGCACTTAATTTTTATACTTTTGAAAATTGCTTACATCGTTAAAACCTTAATACGAAATATTGTTTCTCATGAGAACTATTCTATATTACAAAGAGTATTACAAAATTGCTTACCTTGCTCATATTAGCAATATCGATCAAAAATATATATTATCGATAAACACATATACATTAACCCCTACATGAACAAGCATAGCATTGCTTAGATGCTTACTTTGCAATCTTTTTCTTATTGAACAAATGCTAAGTATATATGACACAGTTATCGATTGCGTCAATGAGCAATTACTTTTTTAAGTTCACTGAGTAATGCATTGTATGCATCATCACGGTGCAACGGTGACCAGTGGTGATCATATTGCATTTTTACAACTTTCTTTCACTTAGCGTAAATTTATGAATGGATCGTAGAATGGCGCATGGCTATTCCGATCACATTTCTTTTTTTGTTGTTATTTACTTTTGCTTGTTATGTTTGTTTCGTTTATTTTTATTTTTTATTATTATTTGTTGTTAAGGTACGCGCATATGCCTTTATTATTGTGGTATGTAGGTATGCTCTACAAAAATTAATTTACTAGTGAATGAAATATCCGGAGACATTCATATTAAACCTACAGAAGTAAAGGGACAATTGAGGATACCAGAAGGTATTTTTAGTGCTAACGAGTGGTAATGTAGAAGTAATCAACTTCTCAAACTCACAATCAAAGTTTAATTTTTAGTACAAAAATACATGCAGCGTCTCCAATTATGTCAAATGAAACTGATTATCAAAGACACCAAAGACAATATTAAGAGTGCTGTGATCCATAAATATTAAGTGTGCTTTTATCAGAAAAACTGAACTTTGACACAAATTATCAGAAAAATTGAACTTTGCTACAAATTATTGAAATACGTATTTGAATAGTGCTATTTCGTATTTATTTTGTTTATTTGATACTATGCCGTATTTATTTTATTTAGTTGTATCGATTTTGCATTATTTATTTATTCATGTTGTTATTTACTTCATGTTGATTATATTGAGAAGTTTTTAAAAAAATTTAGATCTATTTATATTTATGTATTAAGTTATATGTTACATATTGGCTAGGGCAATTAAAAAGGAACATTTCAAGAGAGTTTATTGGCACATAGTGTTACAGTTGGGTGATGCTACAAACCGAATTAAGCAATTGACTATTGAGCATAGCCATTATGTCTGCATCACGGGCGAATAACTTTCAATGCGCGTGTGGAGGATTTTGCTCTTCTGTTGCAGGCCTCAGGCACCACCAACGACGATACTGCAGAGGAGCAAGCAGTACAGATGACAAGAAATGCCCAATATGTGGAAGAGAATTTGGGACATTTCCGGAGATGAAACAGCATATGAGGCATCAACATCCGACGGACTATAATGACGAGATGCGTGCCGAGAGTGCAAATGCCAGAGTATTGTGGACGGACGAAGAGGAAAGTGAGCTAGCCAAACGAGAAGCTGAATGTGACGGTAATTTACCTCAAGCTGCAATAATAGACTTCTTGATGCAATATACTACCCGAAGCAGATATGCGATTGCTGCTAGAAGGAAATTAAATCAATATAAGAACAGAGTACTGGCCTTTAGAAGGAGATGAATTAAGTCAAGAGAACCTCAATATAGAAAGTGAAGAGCTGGACAGGAATCAAGAACTGCGTACAGCGATAGCTGCGCTACAAGAGAATCTCTCTGAGGAAGCCGATAGGGAGTTCCTGGAGTGCTTGCTATACCAGCCGCATGAGTCAGCAATTAATGAGCTAGAGAGGTGGTGCAATTCATTAATCTGCCAGTATCATCGGAGGCCTAGAAACAGAAATTCGTCGTATAATCATGTAAGGAGCAACATGATAAGGGATGTACACAGACCAGGACTGAGCAGAAAAAAAAGAAGAATCATGGAATACAAATTGACCCAAATGGACTTCAACAAGGATCATAAAGCCTATGCAAATAAGCTGCTTGATGATACTTTGTATACCGACGAGAGTATTATGCCGGATGCGCGGGATGCCCTGACCCACTATGTTCACGCGGACACCGACGGAGGACTTAAAGCCCATTCGTGATAGGGCTACTGACTCAGCAAATATTTCCAATCCGATAACTGCAGAAGATGTGGAAGGTGCGTTCACGATTAGCAAGTCCAACTCTGCTGGTCCGAACGAGATCAATCTCAAAGAATTTGCAAAAATCAGCAAGCCCAGACTTGCTCTTGTTCAACTCAATGCTGTTGCTAGAACGAGTTCCATCAATATTTCAGGAATGCCGTATCATCCTGATTCCTAAATCCAAATCAGACTTAGAAGATATCAAGAACTGGAGACCCATAACAATTGGCTCAATTTTTATTCGTATCTTCAATAAAATACTAGCGAAGAGAATTGATAATATACATAATTAACCTACACCATAACCAAAGAGGTTTTTGCAAACTTGATGGATGTTTTGCCAACTGCATTACTTTGGAAGCTGTCATTAAGAAACGAAGGAAGGCCGGACAGCCAATTACGTTAATATCTCCAGACATTTCGAAGGGCTTTGACAAAATACAACACAGTAGTTTGAGAAGAGCTCTGAAAAGATTCAATTTAGATAAAAAAAAACTGAAGCAGTCATTATGGACAACATTAGAGAGCTCAGAACTGAATTTAATTGTAATGGCCAATCTATTGGAGTCGTGAACATTCAGCGAGGGGTTAAACAAGGTGACCCGCTATCTTCTATTCTCTTTAACATGTTATTAGATGAGCTACTATGTGAGCTAGATAGAGGAGGAGGTGGTGTTGACATGAAAGACAACAACAAATTATCAGCGCTTGCATATGCTGATGACGTAGTGCTCTTCGGAGACGACACTGCTAGTGCAAACAGAATGTTAATAATACCGACTTCCTTAGGAGACGAGGGCTCGAACTAAATGCTCCTAAATGTAAGTCATTATTTATCTGCAGAGTCTCAAGTAAGAAGAAGGTGTTCATCGATACAATACCAAAGTTCAAAATTGATGAACAGTACATTACCCCCATCACCATCCGGCATATACTGAGCTACTTGGGACAAACTTTTAGTTATCAAGGACTGAGTGAATTCAGCACCGATGCGCTTTGTCAACAGATGGCAACATTGGAAGAGCACCTCTGAAAGTACAACAAAAAATAAAAATTTTGAAAACTTATCTTATCCCAATATACATCGCGAGTATGCAAAAGCCTAATGCATCCAAGAAGATAATGCAGATCGCCGATAAAAAAATCGGGCTTTTATTAGGCGAACCTTACATCTGAATTCACACTGTGCTAACAGTATTTTCTATGAAACCGTAAAGACTGGTGGGCTGGTTATTTTTAATTTTGAGAAGAATATACCTGTAATTAAGAAGAACCGCTTAACTAAGCTGGAAAATCCATCGCCACTGCTAAGAAGAACTATTGAGATAGTCGGGCTTGATTGGGAAACAATATTATGGTCTATGTACTCGTTTTGGGTAAATTAGGATTTATACAATTTTTTTTTCTAAAGATTGTGTTTATCTGTTCCGCGGATAGAAGTTGACGTAACCAATTGTGGAACTTTCTTGTTAATAATTTATAAATGACTTTTTTAAAGGAATTATTTTTATTATAAATTTATAACGGCTATCAATTAACAATCAATTCAGAACTGGCACGGACTTGGGGAATTCGACTGTCTAATTAAAAGAAACCATTGTGATGGCCCTAACGGGTGTGATTTCTGCCAAGTGCTCTGAATGTCAAAGTGAAGAAATTCAAGTAAGCGCGGGTGAACGGCGGGAGTAACTCTGACTCTCTATGATACATCGGATTTTATCCCATTGAAGAAGAAGACGAACACGTGTGTTTAACGAGAACTCAAATCGAAAAGTTAAAGATATCCCATTAAGCAGGCCATACACCATCAGTTTTGCCGTGGTTTTACTGTAAAACCACGGCAAAACTGATGGTGTATGGCGAACCCCACGTTTTGAGGTTCGGATATCTACTAAAACCAGAATTCAGGTCATGCCAGAAATATCTTTCTCAAAACGTGGGCAAGACGTGGGCAAGGCCATACACCATCAGTTTTGCCGTGGTTTTACTGTTTTGCTCGTTCATAATCAAAGTTAACTTAATAATAAGCTAAGAAGTAGGCGACATTTCTGAGTGTTTTACATTTAAATGTACACGGCAAGAAAAGGAAGAAAGAAAGAAAAAAATAATAAAAAAAAAATCAAACCCTTTAAAATTTTTATGAATAAGATAAAAAATGTGAAAGGGCAAATTGCATGCAACGAAACAGAATGGAAAATATTTCGTTTTCGTAAATAAATGAGAAGTGGCGGAGTTTTCACGTTTTACTCTCATAAAATGTTCCCGCGCTTCTGTGAAAACCGATTTTCATGAAATAATCACAATGTTTGGTCAAATGTTGTTGCTGTAAATGGACAGTACAAGATGACGGCAAGACGTGGTCAAGTTGGATGGTGTGTGGGGCTTTTTCTTGACCACGTTTTAGGTTCTTATATCGACTAGAACGTGGTTTTTAAAACCACGGCAAAACTGATGGTGTATGGCGCCCTTTAGAGACGAAGAAAAGCACGTGTTTTTAGTAAAGCTCACAATCAAAGTTTAATTTTGAGTACAAGAATACATGCAGCGCCACCAATTATGTCAAATGAAACTCATTATCAAAGACACCAAAGACAATATTAAGAGTGTTGTGATCCATAAATATTAAGTGTGCTTTTATCAGAAAAACTGAACCTTGACAAAAATTATCAGAAAAAGTGAACTTTGCTACAAATTATTGACAATACGTATTTGAATAGTGCTATTTCGTATTTATTTTGTTTATTTGATACTATGTCGTATTTATTTTATTTAGTTGTATCGATTTTGTATTATTTATTATTATTTATTTATTTATTCATGTTGTTATTTACTTAATGTTGATTATATAGAGTACTTTTTAAAAAAATTTAGATCTATTTATATTTATGTATTAAGTTATATGTTACATATTGGCTAGGGCAATTAAAAAGGAACATTTCAAGAGAGTTTATTGGCACATAGTGTTACAGTTGGGTGATGCTACAAACCGAATTAAGCAATTGACTAATGAGCATAGCCATTATGTCTGCATCACGGGCGAATAACTTTCAATGCGCGTGTGGAGGATTTTGCTCTTCTGTTGCAGGCCTCAGGCACCACCAACGACGATACTGCAGAGGAGCAAGCAGTACAGATGACAAGAAATGCCCAATATGTGAAAGAGAATTTGGGACATTTCCGGAGAGGAAACAGCATATGAGGCATCAACATCCGACGGACTATAATGACGAGATGCGACAGACGAACAGGAAAGTGAGCTAGCCAAACGAGAAGCTGAATGTGACGGTAATTTACCTCAAGCTGCAATAATAGACTTCTTGATGCAATATACTACCCGAAGCAGATATGCGATTGCTGCTAGAAGGAAATTAAATCAATATAAGAACAGAGTACTGGCCTTTAGAAGAAGATGAATTAAGTCAAGAGAACCTCAATATAGAAAGTGAAGAGCTGGACAGGAATCAAGAACTGCGTACGGAAGCCGATAGGGAGTTCCTGGAGTGCTTCCTATACCAGCCGCATGAGTCAGCAATTAATGAGCTAGAGAGGTGGTGCAATTCATTAATCTGCCAGTATCATCGGAAGCCTAGAAACAGAAATTCGTCGTATAATCATGTAAGGAGCAACATGATAAGGGATGTACACAGACCAGGACTGAGCAGAAAAAAAAGAAGAATCATGGAATACAAATTGACCCAAATGGACTTCAACAAGGATCATAAAGCCTATGCAAATAAGCTGCTTGATGATACTTTGTATACCGACGAGAGTATTATGCCGGATGCGCGGGATGCCCTGACCCACTATGTTGACATCTTCACGCGGACACCGACGGAGGACTTATAGCCCATTCGTGATAGGGCTACTGACTCAGCAAATATTTCCAATCCGATAACTGCAGAAGATGTGGAAGGTGCGATCACGATTAGCAAGTCCAACTCTGCTGGTCCCGCGATAATGAGCACCATGTATTAGATAGAAAAGCAAACTTAATGGGGAATCCCATGATAATGACACATTGGAAAAGTGATCGCGAACAACAACAGTTGGAATTTTGTGCAAGGTAAGTAATTAAATGTATTTTAATATACTAATAATATATAATACAAATAAAAATTAATTTCAGGACAATGAATAACAATAGAATTTTCGAAAGAAGAGCGGGTGTTATAAATAATGCGGCAGCAGGTAAAATTTTAATAAAAATTATGAAAATTGTAATATTTTATATGAACATAATATTTAGCACCACCACCACCCCCGCCACCACCATCACCACCACCACCATCGTCACCATCGCCACCACCACCACCACCAGCAGCAGTAGCAGCAGGCGAAGGAGACAAATAAATATTATGAGACGTCAAAGGCAACGGCAACAGCAGCGGGACGTCAACGTGATGGAGACCATATTTACATGCAGAGTTGAACCATGGTTCAACTCGGGTTCAACTCCATGTATACGCAGTTTGAGTTGAAATTGGGTCGACTCGACTCGACCACGCTTTGCTAGCTGAGTCGTGTCGAAATTCTGTCGTACAAACGCGGATTGAGTAGTTGAGTTGACAGCTGGGATATTGTTTGCTTGTTGATTGTTTTGTGTCCACATAAATATTTATTTAGGTTATATTTTTCCAAGGTTGTTTTGCGTTTTAATTTTTGTGATAATTTCTCAATAATGGCTAGAAGAAATGTATAGTAATACGAAGAGACGTCTTTGATGCTTAGCATAATGCAAGAGCAAAATTCTATTAAACATTTCGATGGAAAAGTGTATAGAAACACCCACTCCATTAACATCAGCAGCAGATGGTAATATTTTAATTTCATACTATTGTTATTTAATTATAAATATTGTTATATTTAGAAATACAACGAAAACAACAAAAATCTGCATCCGGAAGGGGAAGTTATGAGCGATGTATCGAGAAATTGGGGACCACTATAAAGAAAACGCAGGAGCCATTAAAGTAGGAGTTTTTAGACAATCAAAAGAATTCATTGAATATGAATTCAATTTGTATATGGACAAGGAGAAAGAATTCGAAGAAAAATTTACCATTGCTACCAGAGAAATGCTGGATGATAGTAACAACAACTCTTCAAGAGCTGTGAAAATTTACCTGATGTCCATATAAGACTGTGAATTTCTTATGTTAAGAACAGTCAATTGATTTACCTACTTACATTCTTCTTTGTGTTTGAAAATGAAAAAAAACAAAAACAATCTTGCGACTTTTATTTCTTATTATAATAATACTTTCAGAATTAATGATTTCAAAAATGAAATAAAAAAAGACTTGTCATAGTGCTCTTTTTTTTTTACTGCGTATTATAGGAAATTTTTTTTGCCATATATAGTTTCAAATGATTTCTAATTTCATCGGCTTCTAAAATGGACATTTCATTAACGGATGATGGCTGAATCAAAAGGTTATCTATCACTTCAACACTTTCATTCCAGGCTTCTTTGTATGGCGATTTCCTTCGCTGCAGAATATTATGCAAGATGCAACAAGTGGCTACTATGTTCGGGACAAAGTTCAGATCTATGTCGATGCGTTTTTGTAAAATTCTCCAACGACCCTTAAGGCGCCCAAATGCGTTTTCAACTACAATCCTGGCTTTACTTAAATATGAGTTGAATGAATCCTCTTCGGCAGATAAAACACCAGGGTATCCTTTTATCAGCCATGGAAGAAGTGGGTATGCGGAATCTCCAATAAAAAACGCAGGTACTGGCATTCCATCTCTTGTCTCCTTTGGATAATTGAAAAACAAATTAATTAAAGAATTTCCAAATTAGAATTTTTAATACCAATCCAAGGAGTTCAATATTTTTGTTCCTTTTAGTCGCCGTGACAGATTTTTAGAGAAGCCTTTTCGCATCCGCGCAATTAAATTTCGATGCAATTGCAACTGTGATATTAAATGTTTCTGCACCAGATTAATATAACATGCACATGATGTTAAAATAAGTTTTCTTTGGAATTAGCCATTTTAAAGTCAATATTTAAATAAAATTTATAACTTTTATTATTTTATCACACAAAACACAATAAATACGCGGTTATGTTTAACTGTCACTTCAACTATATTTCGACCCATTCTCAACTCAATCTCTCAACTCTGTATGCTCAAAAACACGATTCGAAAACTCAACTCAATCTCGACTCAATGTTTCAACTCTGCATGTAAACATGGTACATGTTGCAGCAGATGAGACAGGTCGCACAGCAATACCTGGAACAGTAAACATGTACGAAAACTGTATATTAAATATTAATAAAGTAATTTTCTTAAATAAAAAATATGTTTGTTTGTTATATACAAAGTGAATAAATAATAATAGTGTAGTTAGTTATAATTTGACAGGTAACGTGACGCGTTTGTATGAAATAGATTTAGGAGCAAATACGGCAGTTAAATGTTTTATAAATAGTATAGATTTCCCTAGATAGTATGTATTTGACAGACAACTTGGTACTTATTGTGCGTGATTATGAATAATGCAGGTTTCCTTTATTATTATTTGAGAGGTGACTTGGGGCGTTTGTATGTAGTTGGTATTTTCACAAAATGACGTAATTATGTGATTGATTAGTTGTGGCAGTTTACTCTTTCTGTTTGAACAATATAAGTAGTATAGATTTCCTGAGCTTGACAGCTAACTTAATACATTTGTATTCAATTGAGATTTTGGCAACACGACGCCATTTGGAATTGGAATAAAATGTGTTTAGGTGCGACAGTAAGTGTTTTATAAATACAATAGCTTTGTTAGTTATTATTTGACAGACAACTTGGTAGTTATTGTGTGGGATTATAAATAATGCAGGTTTCCTTAGTTATTATTTGACAGGAAACTTGGCACGTTTGTATGTAATTTGTATTTTCACACCATGACGTAATTATATGATTGATTAGTTGCGCAAGTTTAATAGAAGTAATAAATCATCAAGCTTCTAGTAAATTTATTAATGCGCCGCCCGTATAGTGGAATGCGGAACAGTATATAAACGCGATTCTTCTGCGATATAACCTCCTACCCACAGTCGGTATTCCATCGAACCGCCCGGATGCTAGGATGTGTCGTGCTGGATGCAGAAAGGTTGAATCTCTATCCCATGTCCTTCAAAATTGTCCGCTGACACATTGGCCTAGAATCACTAGGCACAATTATGTGCTAAAAAGACTTGCCGACTCTGCAAGAAAAAAGAGATGGGACGTCAATATCGAGCAGCATATTCGTTGCAATAATGGCCTATTGTGTAAACCTGACACCATATTTATCAAAGGAGATGAAGTTATTATGTCTGATGTAGGAATTAACTGGGAAGGAGATATACCACTCCTTGCCCAATATGAACAAAAAAAAGCCCTATATAGCAGCCCCCACTTCATGGATAAGATGAAGGAACTACATCCGCAAAGAAATATCACAACTCTTCCGCTTATCGTTGGTGCCAGGGGTACACGGTGCGAGGAGAATAGCAGTTTAATACGGAGATTAGGACTCGGCCCGAAAGAAATCGAGGAGCTAATTATGACTACCATGAGAGGAGGTTGGACCACCTACAGGTATTTTATGAGGACAGTCTGGAGAAATAGTGGGAGACAACGTTACGTCAGAGCAAGATAACAATTTGGTACCACTACCTGCCAACTCGGATGCACTCATATTAGCCGTATTCAGCCGACATGGAGCTCCACTACAGCTCCACTCAGATTAAGGCAGAAATTTTGAAAGTGCCGTCTTTCAGGAAGTAATGGAGAAGTTCGGAGTCGAGAAAATGCGTACAACAGCTTTACACCCACAGTCAGATGATTTAGTCGAAAAATTTAACGGAACAATATTGGAGAATGGGACCAGTATGTTCCATACCTACTACTATCATATCGCACGAGTGTGCAAGATTGCACTAAACAGATACCGGCTAAACTCATTTTTGGTCGAGAACTTCGTTTATCACTGGAGATGGTCTTGGGAGGCCCACCTACTGAAGTGGTGTCTATTAGCGAATATCTTGACAATCTGACCACGACACTGAATGCGATTCATGAGAGCAATCGTGTCATCCTGAACACCGCGAGCCGGCGTATGAAAACATACTATGACTTGCGATCGAAGAAACCCAGTTTCCAAGTAGGTCAACTTGTTTGGTTGTATTTCCCACGACGCGTAATTGGGCGGTGTCCAAAACTGCAATGCGACTCGGATGGGCCATAAAAAATCACCGACGCTGTAACCGAAGTTATGTTCAAGATAAAAAAGTGTCCCGGTGGAAAGATGCAAGCCGTTCACCTCGACAGACTGGCCCCATACCACGAAAGAAACGACCTTTCCATATAACCACTAATACTTCCTGGTAGCCCTAAGAAGGCATGCAGCCAGCTTAACTGGCAACTACTGGATACCAATGTGACGCTTAGGACCTACCCAACTTAGCGGCCGGTATACCTCTTGTTAATTAGTCCACTTGTTCACACTTCCTCGCTTGACAATGAGTCAAAACTCCTCCCACATGGTACCCTACGTAGGCCGCGCTGCCGTAGGAAGTCCACATTAAAAACGGTTTGACGTGTTTGACTCGTTTGACGCATCAAAGAGATTTGATACGTAAGTGTTACTCAATGTGTCTATTAGTGAAAAGAAAAATGTAGTCAGTGGAATCAATGGGACTGTTAGTCAGTGGAAGTGTTAGATAAATATGAGATAATGTACATTTATTATAATTACTTTACACTGTTAGTAAATGAAAGTCTTAACCAGTAAAAATAGTTAGACAGTGTAGTCTATTTCACTGTTAATAAAGGAAACTCTTAGTCAGTAAAAATTGTTAGTCAGTGTAGTCAGTGAAATTATTAATCAGTGAACCTGTTGGTTCTATATATGTCACAGAATCTAAATTTATTATAATTATTATAAGCTATTAGTTAAAATATAAATAATTAAATTTAAGATTTAATTATTAAAAATTTTTATTAATATTCAATGGTTCCACTCGCGATAATGAGCACCATGTACTAGACAGAAAAATGAAGTTAGTGGGGAATCCCATGATAATGACACATTTGAAAAGTGATGGCGAGCAATAACAGAAGGAATTTTCTGTAAGGTAAGTAATTAAATGTATTTTAATATATTAATAATATATAATACTACTAAAAATTAATTTCAGGACAATGAACGGACATAATAGAATTTTTGAACGAAGAGCGGGTGTTGTAAATGATGCGGCCCAACTTCGTGCAGCAGGTAAAATTTTAATAAAAATTATAAAAATTGAGATATTTTATATGAACATGATATTTAGAAGGTGGACTAATAACGCCACCACCACTACCACCACCACCACCACCACCACCACCACCATCACCACCACCAACACCACCAGCAGCAGCAGTAGCACCAGTCGAACCGAGGCAAATAAATATAATTAGACGCCAACGGCAACGGCAACGTGGTGGAGGACAAAATCCTACAGCCTGCCCGCGCAGCATTACCTGGAACAATTAACATAACAGAAAACTGTATATTCAATATCAATAAATAATTTTATTGAATAAAAAAAATAGAATCTAAAATGCAATGAGTTATTTCGGTTTGTTATATATAAAGTGAATAAATAATGAAGGTGTATTTAGTTATAATTTGACAGATAACGTCGCACGTTTGTATGGAATAGATTTTGTGCCAAATGCGCCAGTTAAATGTTTTATAAATAGTATAGATTTCCCTAGTTATTATGTATTTGACAGACAACTTGGTACTTATTGTATGGGATTATAAATAATATGAGTTTTGTTAGGTATTATTTGACAGATAACTTGGCGCGTTTATATGAAATTAAGATTTTGTGAACATGACGTTATTAGGAGCTAAAATAGAATTTGATTAGTTGCTACAGTTTACTCTTTCTGTTTGAATAATATAAATAGTGTAGGTTTCCTTAGTTATTATTTGACAGCTAACTTGGTGCATTTGTATGCAATTGAGATTTTAGCAACACGAAGCCATTTGCAATTTAAATAAAATGTCCTTAGATGTTAAATGCTTTATAAATAGTATAAATTTCCTTAGTTATTCTTTGACAGATAACTTGAGCAGATGATTTATCACTAACTCCTTTTGGGTTAGCCTTCGTCAGAAGGTTTTCATCACCCTATCTTTTCTCCATTCTTTCTACAATCCGTGGTGTCTGACAAAAATTTAAAAGACAAGATACTTGTAGAACCGGTCCCTGTATTAAATGAGTAGGTGAAATTTTGCCACTAACCCTCTCTGGGTTAGCCTTAGTTAAAAGGATTTTACTTCCGTATCTCTTCATCTTACTTCCCAGTACAGTAACTCCACCGAGCTTCAAGGCGTAGGAGATAAACCAGCTTGGATGGAGCTACAAGCTTGTGACGGGGAGGTAGTTTTACAAATTGACTTACCCCGTATAGGCCTTTGCGCGACCACCAATTGCTAACAATGTGTATTCAGCAGCTTTTTGAGTACATATTGAGAAAAGAACATCTCCTGGTGAGGCTGAGTGCTGATCGGGATCTCAACGAAGAATAGTAAGGGGATCTTGAGATAATTTTCTTATAATTTGCGACCCTATACGTCCCACTTAGAACACCCTGACAGGTACCTGCAGCAGCAAGGGGAGAGAACACCTGGAATTGTGAAAAATTCTCGAAATTTAACAGCTCCAGCTTGGATTCTTGTAGGAACTTCCCTTGCCTTTTGTTGTTCCTTTCCGCAAGTTGAACCATTTGGTTGGAAAACTCACGAGCAGCTTCCAGTGATGCAAGTTTCTTCTTACGCTTTTCCAAATAGCGAATTTCATGCTTGTTATCACCACTGGAAGCTTGCTTTGAAATGTTGCTTGTTTTGACAATTTCACTCTTGCGGCGGAAGGCTAACTGCCAGCAACAAATAAACCAAGTTCGGTGGAATACAAAAGTAGAACTCACGGAAATAAAAGTAAACTAAATCCCACGCAAGAATCAAATTAAGCGCCACACAAAAAAAGAAAAGAAAAGCAACACACAGGACTGAATTCCTAATAAACTCTTGACATTTCAGTCAGCAGATCACACAGAGATAGACATTGAACCCAAATCAATTTTTACAATTCCGCGCGACATCTAGCTCGTTCAGAAATAAACTGCGTAAACCGATTTAATAAAGGGCAACACACACGTAGCAACACCGAGCACTGTGCTGGACCTGGGTTTAGGCGGATAATTACAATAATTCCGCGAATGAGCCATTTTGACCTAGCTCGGACAGAAAACCAGTAAGAAAGAAAGAAAACAGTGGAGAAATTTTGACATTTGTGGGTGTTTTGTAATGTAGCTGTAAGCGAGCACCACAACTACATTACGGCATTTTGGGTGGTGTTAGTGTAGCGGTATGTTAAAAGAAGAAGATATGTGGGCTTATGTTTACTGTTGTTTTTTATTGAACAAATTCCTTATGATACGTTCTTTTTAATCCGTTCTAGTTTTTATCTATTCAAGTAATTAATTTAGCTTAACTAATTATCTGTAAGCATGTATGCTTGAGGTGTCGTAGCGTGACACGTGCTCAATGTTATACCTCAGATTTATCACAAATTTCACTGTTATTTCCAGTTTTTATTCATTGTTCTGAACTTACTAACTAATTCACTGATTTTGTTTTTCCACATGAAGCGTTGAAAATGCACAGCTAGCATGAATTCAGCCGCTTTGTGGAAAAACCTAAATCTAAAAATTTCCGTCACCAATATAAATTATTTTCAGAATAAGAATACTTGTCTGAAAATCCAATCACCACACAACAATTGTTCACAACTTTTCCTTGATGCCTTTAATCCTAGAGCATGAAAATAATGTACCTTATTGTACGTTTATTTATGCTGCCAAGGATTTTTTCTGAAGTTCTTTTACTTTTTTTTTTTTTTTTAACTACAACTCACTGTGATGTTATGCCAAATTAGCATGTAAGATCACTATCACTGACTGAGAGCGATTTAAGGGAGCACTGACTTTTATAGTGTCGGAACCGCCATTTTATAATAGATTCCACACAAAAATATGGAATTTCTACATATTTTTCATGTTTGCTCACTTTGCGCAACTATGTCAAAATATGTTAAAATATGTCGTCGAATTTATTCTTCATTATCCACGAATTTTCCTTGTCGATTTATTTAATTATTTCAATTTTTTACAAAAATACCAATATGGCGACTCCCTATGAAATTATGTCAATTTCCAATAAGGAACGTAAATTCTCTCTCTAATTTCGTCTGTCTCGTTCCGACATCGTTCTCTTTCCCACTCATTATGGGAATTAATTTCACCTATTTTCTTTAATATTTTTTTACTTGGTGAAATTCGTACTTTCTAACCCGTAATTTCATTTCACCAAATTGACTTCTTCGCGAGTCAATTTGATAGTCGCGATCGCGATGTTTTCAATTGAAAGTGTCGTGTTTGTGTTGTGTATTTTCTTCGCCACTAAGGGATTAATTCACAAGGTAAGTGCATAAATATCATCTAAAAATGTTTAATAATAGTTTGACTGTGCATAATTTGCAAGAAATCTGCAAATTATGCGAATTTGGCACATTCTTAAAATATTTTCACGACATGTCAACAATGGCGAAAATTGTTGATTTTCGTGAATTATTGTGTATATTTCTTTTGCGAATTTATGTTTGTTGCATGTGAGAACATATTTGCATGTTTTGCAATAGTTCACTATGCAGGGAACATGAATTTCGCTAAGAAATTTGCATAAATTCATTTACGCAGTGTTGTTGTTGTACTGCCAAGAAATTTGTTTCTTGGCAGTCTGCATGTATGTACTTAATTTTTTTATTGTACTGCATAATTGTTAATCCAATTGGTTCTATTAAACTAATATATAACTTTTTTTCTTATTTCAGATATTTCTTGAAGATACAGGAGGCAAGTGATGACTGGACACAGGATCTTGGAATTCTAGGGAAGTATTAAATACTTTATATATTGTATTTTAATTATTTTCTTTTTATTTTTCAGCTGTGTTCTAACAGTGGGGATGAGGCAAAAGGGGCATTTTGACCGTAATTAAAAATAACCATAAAAAATAAAAGGAAATATTTCGACATAAACTAACATTAAGAGTAGAGATAAAAGAAATAATTCGGATCGTTGGATTCCAGGTAGATCTACCTGACCTCATAATGGTGTTTAAAATAAATGTAAATAAGTAGTTGACAGATATAGAAAACCAAAATCAGAGGATAGTTTTGTTAAACTTGTGAATTAAAATTTGACAGATATAACAAGTCAAAGTTAATAACTAATTTCAACGTTGATTAAACTTAAAAAATAAATGAAACACATGAGCTTTACAAATATAGGAAGTTCAAAACCACTAAATTAGTTTGACACTTACCGAATTGCAATCACCAATATTTTTACAAATACGAAAACATGTGCCGACAATAATCGGGAACATTTATTCAGATTATAGCATTTGGTGTTCTCGAATACTCTCAATCGGTTTCCTTAAACAATTTCACTCTAAGCATAGTACGAAACTCGAGTGAAAAGTGTAATTTCCATATAAATTTTACCGCTGGTAGAATCCCAAGCAAAAAATTTTCTGAGCTCTCTACTAGCCCAAGCAAAAAATTTTCTGAGCTCTCTACTAGCCCAGCACGGAGTTCACTGAATATTTTAATGTGCGGAGCATGGAAATGCTGGTTAAAACTTTGATATACCTCTGATCATTGTCAGGGCGAGTCTATTTAGTTTTTCGTCAATATAACGATTGGTATCCATTATAAATAATAATCACTTACCATTTAAAAAAGGAAAAATTAATAATAATAATTCTCATTAATTGTGGTTTCAACAGCTGTCACTTAGTTTTCTCCACTCAAAACTTGCGTTGACTTCTTACCAGCATTAAAATGCTATCTTTATGTACAAATGTCAGGAGATCGCCCTACGTGCAGAAGCCTTCATTGACACCAGAAAGTTGAAACGTGATAGGATTCTTCCAACCAACCAGCAAAGAAAATACGAACTGACAGTTCTAACCCTACAGGCAGAGAATGGTAAAAGAAAGATTTTGATTGTCTTGAGAACAGGCATTTCTAACCTCAGCAATAAAGTCCCTGAAATAAATAATGATATTTACTAGGAATAGAAAGTAATGGAATGAGATGTTAAGACAAATGTCACCAGTTAGATAAATACTAGCGTCAAATTAGGATAGAATTTATAGTCGAACTGTACCAATAAGTCAAAATGTTAGACGAAAAGCCAGATGGCATACATAGGTAGGTAATTAGTGAAGTAAGTAAAGTAATGAAAAAAAATTTTTTGTTCTTGATGTATGTGTGAGATAGAAGAAAACAGCGGGAATTTGTTTTTTGGTTTTGTTCTTGTAGAGTACCAAGCTTCGGTTCTGCCTAAATTTCTGTAAAAAAGTTTTTATTTTGTTTGAGCAAGGAAATTGTAGAAAAGTAAAGAATTTTTGAATAAAGAAAAAAAAAAAGAAATTAAAGGAAAGTGAGCTGCTGTAGTTTTCCTGAAGAAGAGCGAAACGAAGTTTAACCTAGGAAGAATAAAGAAGCAAAAGTTGAAGCGAGATAAGTCTCCCGAAACAGGTATTTCTTCCCTTCTGAACGGCCCACAGCACCCCCAGTAACAGCTCCGCCGCAGCAGTTCCCCTTGGGGCATCAAGAAGGAAATTTAAGGTACTACTTAGAATATTTAACCCTCGTAAATCGCACGTGCATACAGGCAACCCAATCACCCTGCTGTCTGCTCGGCTAGGTGAGAACGCCAGCAGAATTCTCCGCCACCCACGTGTGTCAAATCACCGCTAACAGATTCCGTTAGTAGTCGCATTTATATGCCGGCTAACCTTATCGAAGGTGAAATTGCACTCCAACGCAGCCAGAAGATTCCGTTGATGACCGAATTTATATACCGACTGGCATATTGAAGTTGAAATAGATAACATTGGTGTCAAGTGTGGAATCCTTTGATCCCTTAAAGGGGTCCCCCTCGCATTCCCCGTCAGCACCATGAAGCCTCAACGACGGCCCGGTGTGGCCCCAAAAATATAGCTGCGAAACTTCAACTAACCTAGATATAATGTCTTTTTTTATTATCTTTAGCTAAATATAACTAACATTTTTTTTTGCTACGTATAAATAACATTTTAAGCTACCTATTCATAAAATTTTAATGAGCCGATATACAAAATTTTCTTAGCTACCTAAATATTAGAAGTAATCAAGGTACAGCTATGTGGTAACTAAATTGCATTGGAGGTTAGGAATATTTGTTCTTTCTCAGAGGTTACGATAATGCGACGAATTCAATTTAAATACCGTAACTAAGTGGCCCTAAAGCTTGGAAATATTTTAATTGCGCCTGCCTGGGTGAACCCCTAGTAAAAGGAAACCTCAACAGTACCTACGAATATATTTCTGTTCATTCTCATGTTAATTCTCAAGTTTTGTAAATAGTATAATTTGAGTAAGGCAGCATCTCTTAATTACGAGTAGGCACAATTTAAACGTGTCTCGTTGCGCTTGTTTGCCCACGGGTATACAAGCTGGCTTGCTTTCAATGGTAAATGTGAAGATTTTTTCTTTTCTGCGTCCTTTCGTCCTTGCTTTGCGAGTTGGAAGAGTACGCAATTTTTTTTTTATAGATTCACCGGCGTACGGGGCCGTTAAGAAAATGAACTGCAGTTCATTTTGGGTATAAAACCATTTGTACAATTTGAACAGAATAATCTTCAATTCAGTTGGGACAATCGTACTAATTGCCATTAAATAAATTTAACCGGATACAGGGCCATTATAAAAGACGAAATAATCTTTGATTCAGTTTTGTTTGTTTTTCTTTTGCATTGGGTAATCGAAGGGTTGTCAGCTTCGAAACCTTTATTATAATTCCTAAATTTACTTCAATAACTGATAATAAGAGATTTGGATTTTTACTAATAGGCGCGAAATAGCCCTACCATTTTGCGGTTATAATACACAGTTTAACAGAAATATTTTCTATATTGGATAAGCAAATTTAAAGTTTTAACAGAAATATTTTCTATATTTGAAGATCAAATTTAAAGTTTACCGGAAATATTTCCTATATTTGATTTAGTTTTAACGAAAAGAGTTTCTATATTTGAAAATCAAACTTGAAGTGTTACCAGCAATATTTCTATATCTGATAATCAACGAAATTAAAGTTTCAACGAAAACACTCTCTAGATTTGGAAATCAAATTCACAGTTTAACAGAAATATTTTCTATATTGGATAAGCAAATTTAAAGTTTTACTAGAAATATTTTCTATAGTTGATAATCCATAAGTACAAAGTTGCGACGAAAGGCTTTCTATATTTGAAGATCAAATTTAAAGTTTACTGGAAATATTGCCTATATTTGATTTAGTTTTAACGAAAAGAGTCTCTGTATTTGAAAATCAAACTTAAGGTTTTATCAGAAATATTTTCAATATCTGATAATCAACAAGTTAAGGTTTCTGCAGAAATATCTTCTACACTTGATCCGCAAGGGTAAAGTTTGAACAAAAAGTTTTTCTATATTTCGAAATCGAATTTAAAGTTTTACTAGAAATATTTTCTATAGTTGATAATCCATAAGCTTAAAGTTTCGACGAAAGGCTTTCCTATATTTGAAGATCAAATTTAAAGCTTTACCGGAAATATTTTCATATTGCATAACCAACAAAATTATTGTTTTAACGAAGAGATTTTCTATATTTGAAAATTAAATTTAAAATTTTACCAGAAGTATTTTCTAAATTTAATAACCAACAAAGTTTAAACTTCAACAACTCTAAATTTCCCTTGAATTTGTTAAATTCTCTACACTCAGTGTATACGACTTCAGAAACCTTAAGTAATATCTGAAAGCTTCTATAGTTGGGTCGCAAATAGTTGAAACTACACCCGGGAAGTAATAAATCTTCCATAAATCAGATAAATTTCATACGTTTACCGCTGACAACTTCACGAATTCCCGATAACTTCTGGAAAGTACTGGTATTCGGTCGGGAACAATCCGATAGCGTCAAATAATACTTAGCTTACCTCATATCTACCAACTGGCGAGTCATAAGACGGGGTACCCGTTAACGTGTCATATTGGAGGAACCAACGTCTAAATTCGTCACCCAAAATTGAGGAATATTTCCAACATTTCGTCCTTAACGAGTCTAGTACACGAAACACGCCCTGCACCTTCTGAGCTCGAGTAGCGACGGCTCGAATTCCTAAGCAGAAAAGGAGTGACGATTGAGTAGAATGGCAGAGGAGCAGTCATAGAGCAGTGTCATAGATGCACTCAGCGATCCGCCCGAAACGGGAAAATACGAGCATCTCAAACAACTACTAATTAAGCGACACTCATTATCAGAGCAAAGACGTTTGGAGGCTTTATTAACGGCGGAAGATTTAGGAGATAGAAAGCCTTCCGATCTGTACCGGCATATGCAGTCATTAGCAGGGAATATGTCTGCGGTTAGCCTCACACTGGTGCAGTCTTTATGGGAACGGAAGCTACCTTCCACTGTGGCCATACCACTCACAGTACCGATAGACCAAAGCTTCGAAAAAAAACTAGAACTCAAAATTCCCAAATCAGTGCGGTCCAGTGCAATAGCCAAACTAGACCTAGTGAATTACAGCAGGTGCATAGACAGCTCGAAAGAACCATGAAAGAAATTGGAGAGCTTAAGCGTTCTTTCAGAGAATTCGCGGGAGGTAATCCTAGAGTTAGGAGCAAATCACGAGGCCGGGGGAGTACTAATAGCGCGCCAATTAAAAATAGCATATGTTGGTATCACAGACGTTTTAAGGAGAAAGCATCGAAATGTGTCACACCTTGCAACTTCAAGGAAGACGTTAAGGTCAACTCGAAATCACATTTAAACTAAAAGGGTCGAGGGTTGAGGCGACCAATCCTCAAAATAGACCTTCTCGTCGCCTATTCGTGACATGTAAGCTCACAAAGCTTTCATATTTGGTGGACATAGGGGCAGATGTATCTATTGTACCTTTCAAATATATTCCTCATTCTGGTGGTAAAATGGAAACCACTAATTTGACCGCGGCTAATGGCTCTCCGATTAAGACCTTTGGAACGATCATGCTCAAATTAGATATTGGTTTACGCCGATCTTTCCTTTTCCCATTTATGTTGGCAGCAGTCAATCGTCCAATTATCGGAGCGGATTTCTTATCTAAGTACGATTTGCTCGTAAATCTACGAGAGAGGAAATTGATCGATAACTCCTCTAGAATCTCAATAAACGGAATAGTGTTAAACACCAATACTCCAACACCAAAGATATTAGCTGTCAATGACCAGTACGGAGAATTAATAAAACAATTCCCTACTTTAACAGACCCCCCGGATTATAATCTGCCCGTCAAACATTCAGTTGTGCATCACATCGTCACTAACGGTCACTTACCTTTTCGCGCCCAAGACGCCTAGATCCGGCTAAACTTACAATAGTACAAAATGAGTTCAATCATATGCAACAGTTAGGGATCTGCAGGCCATTTTCATCCGCGACCTCTTCTCCTTTGCATATGGTCCCGAAAAAGGACCCCAATGATTGGCGGCCCTGCGGAGATTATAGAAGACTCAATGCGGTTACAGTACCGTTACGCGATCCCACATGTACACGATTTCTCTCTGCAATTGAGAGGGTGTAAGATTTTTACGAAAATCGATCTCAATCGAGCCTATCACCATATTCCGGTATCACAAGATGATATCGCGAAGACGGCAATTACAACACCATTTGGAATGTACGAGTTTGTCAGAATGCCTTTTGGGCTGCGAAACACGGCCCAAATATTCCAACGCTTTATGAACGAAGATACGTTAGGCTTAAACTTCGTCTTCGTCTACATAGACGACATTTTGGTCGCAAGCAAAAACGACACGGAACATCAGAAACATTTAACGCTTTTATTTGAACGGATAACTCAGTTTGGTTTAAAACTAAATATCTCTAAATGTATATTCGGGGCTAAAGCTTTAGATTTTTTGGGTCACAAGATTGATAATAGCGGAATCAAACCGTCAATGGAACGGGTCCAAGCTATAGCAGCTTTCCCGGCTCCCAAGTTCATTCCCCAGCTTCAACGCTTTATCGGGATGATTAATTATTATCGCCGTTTCGTTCCTAGACTCGCAGATTTGCTGATCCCACTATATAATCAGCTAACAGCAGCCACTAAAACACCAAAAAAGTCCAAGGTTTTTCCTTGGGCGGATTCATGTCAAACAGCTTTTTGTTTTAATGACGGCAGCTATTCTGGTCCACCTAGTAACTAACGCGCATCTGAGGCTTACTAGGGATGCATCAAATTCGGCCGTTGGAGCAGGGTTAGAACTGAAGGCTGACGAGAACTGGGAACCCCTTTCTTTCTTCTCCAAGAAATTATCACCAACTGAGACGAGATATTCGGCGTTCGACCGAGAACTTTTAGCTATATATCTCAGCCTAAAACATTTCCGTTGCTTCCGGCGGAATTGTACAGTTCTTACAGATCACAAGCAGCTAGTCAGAGCACTCGAGCCTAAAACAGAACGGACAGGAGCGTCACCTTGACTTTATCTCACAGTTCACCACTGACATAAGGCACGTCAAGGGAGAAGATAACGTTACCGCAGACTTCTTATCCCGTACAGATGAGTTATTAGAAGAAGATAACCACTGTGAGTTAGACTTAGACATGCTCATACAGGCGCAAGCTAAGGATGACGAGTTGAACTCCTTATTAAATTCAGAGACAGATGGTACACAGAGGTTCAGATTGGAAAAGCGATACATACCCACAGCTGCCTTTCCACTGTGGTGCGAGATTAACACGCCCCAGTTACGTCCTTTTGTACCAAGGCTATTACGTAAGAAGGTTTTTGAATCCTTACATAGCCTATCTCATCCAGGAATTCGTGGGTCGCGAAAGTTGGTTTCAGAACGCTATTTTTGGCCGGGAGGGCTTAAGGATATTAAAGCCTGGACACATGCCTGTATTCCTTGTCAAAAAAACAAAGTATATAAACACACGAAATCCCCCCACGGAACATTTGACGTGCCGAAAGGCAGGTTCGATAACATCCATCTGGACATAGTTGGGCCTCTTCAGGTATCTAGCGGTCATACGTACCTTTTAATAGTGGTGGACAGGTTCACTAGGTGGCCAGAGGCATATCCACTGAAGGACTTTATTTACAGAGTATGTAAGCCGTTTCGGAGTACCTCTGCGAATTACCACTAATCAGGGTACACAATTTGAGTCGAAACTATTCCGGGAACTAACGAATATCATGGGCTTCCAGGGCATCAGAACTGCGGCATACCATCCGCAGGCAAATGGGTTGGTGGAACGATTCCACCGACAGCTCAAGGTAGCTTTGCGCTGTCGCGCAGCGACTGAGCATTGGTTTGAAGAGCTACCAGTTATTTTACTAGGCATTCGTTGCACATACAAGGACGACATTAAATGAAGCCCGGCGGAATTGGTGTACGGTCAAACGCTCCGTCTACCAGCAGAGTTTTTCGCTGAAGGCGAGAGCAAGATTTCAACAGACCCATACAATCTCGTTGAAAAGCTTAGGAGCAAAATTAATAGCATTAAACCTACGCAGCCTCGTTTGGCAAATACAACTCCCTTCGTGCCGAAAGGCCTATGGGAGTCGGAACAAGTTTTTGTCAGAGTAGAAGGAATTAAAGGCGGTCTAAAGGAACCTTATGAAGGTCCTTATCCGGTAGTTAAAAGACTGAGGAAGTGTTTTATTGTTCTTATAAAGGGAAAAAACCAGACGATTTCAATAGATAGACTTAAACCGGCAGTGATTGCGGTAGATGCAACACGCAAGGCATATAAGAAGGTAAAGATTTCAACAAACAATTAAATTCAAATACACCGTCTTCACTGGAAAGGGGGTGATGTTTCAGGCTGAGCATCATCATTAGAAACTTTAGCGGTACCTGAATGTCAAAATAATTACTCATGTAAAAGTCTGAATTCGCCCATAAGCCGTGACTTAAGAAGAGATACAAACCACGATCAAAAAGAGCTTTAGAACTTGCGGTTTTGGAGAAAGAGGAGGCGGCAATCTCTCATCCACTTGTTTCACGGACGCCTTTCGTAGCGGTTCTCGTCAATTGTATTGTGTCAACGCGTATATATTTAATCGAAACTTTAAATCATATTTTGTAGAATTAAAGAATTATAGGAAGAATTAGTGGAGTGGACCGTGTCTTTTTATTGTATAGCAAACTACGGATAGACAAAAATTGTTGCCACGAGACCAGGATATTTTCCAGAGAAGTAAAGTGGGCAACAAGCAGCTTGACAAAATTCTGCAGAAGCTCGAAGAGTTGAACGATAAGTTTATTGCACAGTCACATACAATTGTAGAAGTCAATTGTGAAGGCTCTGAAGGGGCAGCATACTTCAATCCCTCAATCCTCAGTCCATCCGCGTTCGTCCATAAGGTAATGGATGATTCTGAGGCACCCCAAAATTCTCAATATGCTGATAAAACAATTCACCCCACGCCACCGAGTAGCCAATCCACACCATCTTCAACTAGACTTCCCAGAGAAACTTCAGACCGCAGTGAGCATAAATCTGCTGGAACCACTGAGCCAGCGGATACTTCCTCTAACCCTGCGGGGCCGAAACCATCAAGGGGGCACCTTCGTCATCACCTCATTGACCACAGCATACAGCTAAGGACCAGCCTATAAGACGGCAAGGCCCCGTGGAATCATCATGAATTGCACTTTGAAGCAATCGCGGAAACGAACGGGTGGGATAACAGAACAAAAGCGCTTTATTTGGCTGCATCCCTGCGCGGCACGGCTTTGGGTTTCTATGAGACCTTAAGTCAAGAGGCCAGAAGGTCGTATACTAAGGCGAGAAATGCTCTTTCTATCCAATTTGGTGCTGAGTATAAACAGTCATTTAGTCACGTCCAGCTCAGCGCAAGAGTCCAGAAGAATGGAGAGTCGTTTTCGGAATTTGCCATGGATGTTTTACGGCTGACTAGGCTCAAGTCCGGAGGATGCCAGAGATCAAATAGTCTTGGAACATTTCCTAGACGGAATTTATAACCTAGATATTCAAGAAAGAGTGCGAGACTTCAATCCATCTACATTACAAGATGCTGTCCAAATAGCTTTCCTAATTGAAGGTAATCATCGAGCAACCCGAGCCGCGAGGCGAAATATACGAGTCGCCGTGGCAACTAGTAATAATAGACCTCCACCAAGAGAACCGCCAGACTTCAGAAGATAATCGATAGGAAGAAATTCGATAGATAGTCGATAGAATATTGTGGGTAAGGGAAGTCGGCAAATTAGATCCGTAACTTCGGGATAAGGATTGGCTTTGAAGATTGAGATAGTCGGGCTTGATTGGGAAACAATATTTTGGTCTATGTACTCGTTTTGGGTAAATTAGGATTTATACAATTTTTTTTTTCTAAAGATTGTGTTTATCTGTTCCGCTGATGATTTTTTTAAAGGAATTATTTTTGTTATAAATTTATAACGGCTATCAATTAACGGACTTGGGGAATTCGACTGTCTGATTAAAACAGACCATTGTGATGGCCCTACCGGGGGTGATTTCTGCCCAGTGCTCTGAATGTCAAAGTGAAGAAATTCAAGTAAGCGCGGGTCAACGGCGGGAGTTACTCTGACTCTCTATGATACATCGGATTTTATCCCATTGAAGAGAAGACGAACACGTGTGTTTAACGAGGACTCAAATCGAAAAGTTAAAGATATCCTATTAAAGACGAAGAAAAGCACGTGTTTTTAGTAAAGCTCACAATCAAAGTTTAATTTTTAGTACAAAAATACATGCAGCGCCTCCAATTATGTCAAATGAAACTCATTATCAAAGACACCAAAGACAATATTAAGAGTGCTGTGATCCATAAATATTAAGTGTGCTTTTATCAGAAAAACTGAACTTTGACTCAAATTATCAGAAAAATTGAACTTTGCTACAAATTATTGACAATACGTATTTGAATAGTGCTATTTCGTATTTATTTTGTTTATTTGATATTATCTCGTATTTATTTTATTTAGTTGTATCGATTTTGTATTATTTATTATTATTTATTTATTTATTCATGTTGTTATTTACTTAATGTTGATTATATAGAGTACTTTTTAAAAAAAATTAGATCTATTTATATTTATGTATTAAGTTATATGTTACATATTGGCTAGGGCAATTAAAAAGGAACATTTCAAGAGAGTTTATTGGCACATAGTGTTACAGTTGGGTGATGCTACAAACCGAATTAAGCAATTGACTAATGAGCATAGCCATTATGTCTGCATCACGGGCGAATAACTTTCAATGCGCGTGTGGAGGATTTTGCCCTTCTGCTGCAGGCCTCAGGCACCACCAACGACGATACTGCAGAGGAGCAAGCAGTACAGATGACAAGAAATGCCCAATGTGTGAAAGAGAATTTGGGACATTTCCGGAGATGAAACAGCATATGAGGCATCAACATCCGACGGACTATAATGACGAGATGCGTGCCGAGAGTGCAAATGCCAGAGTATTGCGGACAGACGAACAGGAAAGTGAGCTAGCCAAACGAGAAGCTGAATGTGACGGTAATTTACCTCAAGCTGCAATAATAGACTTCTTGATGCAATATACTACCCGAAGCAGATATGCGATTGCTGCTAGAAGGAAATTAAATCAAAATAAGAACAGAGTACTGGCCTTTAGATAACCACCTCCGCAAGAAGATGAATTAAGTCAAGACAACCTCAATATAGAAAGTGAAGAGCTGGACAGGAATCAAGAACTGCGTACAGCGATAGCTGCGCTACAAGAGAATCTCTCTGAGGAAGCCGATAGGGAGTTCCTGGAGGGCCCCCTATACCAGCCGCATGAGTCCGCAATTAATGAGCTAGAGAGGTTTTGCAATTCATTAATCTGCCAGTATCATCGGAGGCCTAGAAACAGAAATTCGTCGTATAATCATGTAAGGAGCAACATGATAAGGGATGTACACAGACCAGGACTGAGCAGAAAAAAAAAAGAAGAATTATGGAATACAAATTGACCCAAATGGACTTCAACAAGGATCTTAAAGACTATGCAAATAAGCTGCTTGATGATACTTTGTATACCGACGAGAGTATTATGCCGGATGCGCGGGATGCCCTAACCCACTATGTTGACATCTTCACGCGGACACCGACGGAGGACTTAGAGCCCATTCGTGATAGGGCCACTGACTCAGCAAATATTTGCAATCCGATAACTGCAGAGGATGTGGAAGGTGCGATCACGAGTACCAAGTCCAACTCTGCTGGTCCGGACGGGATCAATCTCAAGGTCTTTGCAAAAATCAGCAAGCCCAGACTTGCTCTTGTTCAACTCAATGCTGTTGCTAGAACGAGTTCCATCAATATTTCAGGAATGCCGTATCATCCTGATTCCTAGATCCAAATCAGACTTAGAAGATATCAAGAACTGGAGACCCATAACAATTGGCTCAATTTTTATTCGTATCTTCAATAAAATACTAGCGAAGAGAATTGATAATGTAATTAACCTACACCATAACCAAGGAGGTTTCTGCAAACTTGATGAATGTTTTGCCAACTGCATTACTTTGGAAGCTGTCATTAAGGAACGAAGGAAGGCCGGACAGCCAATTACGTTAATATCTCTAGACATTTCGAAGGCCTTTGACAAAATACAACACAGTACTTTGAGAAGAGCTCTGAAAAGATTCAATTAAGATAAAAAAAACTGAAGCAGTTATTATGGACAACATTAGAGAGCTCAGAACTGAATTTAATTGTAATGGTCAATCTATTGGAGTCGTGAACATTCAGCGAGGGGTTAAACAAGGTGACCCGCTATCTCCTATTCTCTTTAACATGTTATTAGATGAGCTACTATGTGAGCTAGATAGAGGAGGAGGTGGTGTTGACATGAAAGACAACAACAAATTATCAGCGCTTGCATATGCGGATGACGTAGAAGACGCTGCTAGTGCAAATAGAATGTTAATAAAATCTACCGACTCCCTTAGGAGACGAGGGCTCGAACTAAATGCTCCTAAATGTAAGTCATTATTTATCTGCAGAGTCCCAAGTAAGAAGAAGGTGTTCGTCGATAAAATACCAAAGTTCAAAACTGATGAACAGTATATTACCCCTATCACCATCCGTGATATACTGAGCTACTTGGGACAAACTTTTAGTTATCAAGGACTGAGTAAATTCAGCACCGATGCGCTAAATGAACACATTGGCAACATTGGAAGAGACCCTCTGAAAGCACAACAAAAAATAAAAATTTTGAAAACTTATCTTATCCCAATATACATCGCAAGTATGCAAAAGCCTAATGCATCCAAGAAGATAATGCAGATCGCCGATAAAAAAATCGGGCTTTTATTAGGCGAACCTTACATCTGAATTCACACTGTACTAACAGTATTTTCTATGAAACCGTAAAGACTGGTGGGCTGGTTATTTTGAATTTTGAGAAGAATATACCTGTAATTATGAAGAACCGCTTAACTAAGCTGGAAGATGCATCGCCACTGTTAAGAAGAACTATTCATTCGCCGTGGGAAATTTTTGGTTGATGCGTTCGGTATTTCAGAGATAAGCGTCTTTGCTTTTTAATGCTGTTTCCCATTTGTAACTTTTCCTTTTTTCAGGTTTTTCGTAGGAAAAATTATGCAACAGTATAAAGATTTTAACTGAAAATCGCCAAAAAGAAAAATTAATAATAAAGAAAAGTGGAACCAAACCGTCAACTTTCACTGTGTTTTTATAATAATCTAATTACCAGAAACAAATATCTTCACCGACTGCTTCTCCCTGGACTTGCCGGGAAGCACAAGTGGTCGAGACCGAACAATAGGGCGATAAATCGATATGTTTAATCTTATGGTTGTAATTCGGGTCATAGGTACCTGGGTCACAACAACAGCTGCAAGCTATGTTGGAAGAAGACTTCTACAAAAAAACATAGGCAGCAAGATTAAGAAAAGCGTAGACACTATAACTAGCGTCTAGTGGATAGATATAGCTGGAGTATAGCTTTAACAGATTAATTTTTTACATTCGTGTTCATAGATTTTGTAGATAGCTTTTAGAGATAGGATTGTAATATTTTTTTTAAATTAGTTTTCTTTAATGTAAAATTATATTTAGTTTAGATTCATAAATAGCTTTAAATTGATATTGAATAGATAGATTATGAATACACAGAAAATGACAGAATAACTTAAAAATATAAACAGTTATAGATAATTTTGATGGGTAGCATTGAGCTTTAAAATAAATAAATAATGAATTAGCAAATTTTTTTTTATAATAATATTAACTGTCTTTGGGTTCTTCGAAACCATATTTGAATAAATATATTGATGGAAACGTACCAGAATCTTTTCGATGAATTAAAAAAATCATTAGAAACGTTCAAGAAAAATCCACAGAGAACATTCTTTAGTAGGAATTTATTAGAAAAACACGCTATAGCCAAGAAAATCAAGAAAGATTTCGATCTAATAGAATTAACCCAAAAAGGAAAACAGGCAGACGAACTTCAAAACAAATTTAACGTGAAATTCATAGAGCTAAAAAAGATACTAAAGGAGAAAACAAACGAAACTCTTAACAGTACAGAAGATTCAGAATCTGAGGAATCAAATTTAGACTCAAACACTGTAGGTACGAATGGAAGCAACAATGGGCACGAATAACTTTGATCTTGCTGTAGCAATAAAAATATTGCCGGAATTCGGAGGCAACACGAAAGATCTATCTAATTTTCGAAGACTGAAGCGCAGCCACAACTCATTGAATTCGTATGGTTAGCGCGTCTAAGCGAAAAAGTCAGAAACAAGATGCCCGCAGTTGCCAAACCGACATCTTTAACAAATCTAAACAGAGTTCTGACAGAAGCTTTCAAAACCAAAAGACACCTCAAAAAACTACCAACAAAAAATATTAAATTACAAACAACAGAACATGAAAGTCCAGGAATTCTCAGACAAAAATTCTAGGGATAGTCGCGGACCTGAACAAAGTCCAAATAAAAGAAATAGGTGAGGGACACAGAGAGATAATCTGTAAACTGAACAAAAAAGTGATCAACAACAAATATCCACTAACAAGGTTAGAAGACATCCTAGACAGACTAGGACGGGCAAGGTACTTCTCGACACTTCATATGACGAATTCTTTTCACCAAATAGGACTAGAAGAAAATTCAAAGAAATTAACAGCATTTTCAACGAATCAAGGACATTATCAATTTAAAACACTACCTTTTGGATTGAAGATATCTACAAACAGTTTTCAGAGAATGCTCTTAATCGCATTATGTGGTCTAGATGACGGCGCATTTATATATATCGATGACATCATAATACCTACATGGATGCAGCCTTAAGAATCATAACCAGAACCTAGAAAGAGTATTGAAAAGGCTTCAGCAGTATAACCTAAAGCTCAATCCAAGCAAGTGCAACTTCTTAAAACCAGAAGTATTATAAGTAATTTAATAACAAAGAATGGTGTCAGAACGGATTTCGGCAAGCGCATGAAATAATAGAGACGTACTCAGTACCAAAAAATGTAGATGACGTACGACGATTCGTAGCCTTCTGCAACTATTACAGACGCTTCATACAAAATTTTGCAGAAATAAAGAAGTTTGAAAGAATACTTAGTAAACCGACCATTATGTCAGCTCAATCAAAGGCATCGATAGAGGCGGTAAGTGTTCCAACTCTGAGCAATCTTTTGCAACAAAAATATTTCAATAATGATGAGGTCTAAACAAATCCTCATGGATTAAAATTTGAAATTGTGTACAAACAGGGAAAAATAAACACAAACGCAGATAGCCTGTCAAGAATAACAATGGATCAATGATACCAAATGAAATAAAAATTGTTGAAAACGTAGCAAAACGGGATGGGAAAAAAGAGACAGTATAGAATCAGGCCAATTCTATGGGAATGCATATCCATCTTCGACATAAGAAATATTAGGAGAATACAATTCGATACAGCGTACGCATAGAAGAATGAGAAAGATAAAAGTTTGCCAGAAAAATATATAACTAAGAAAGGGGTAACCGTTCAGTACAGCGATAATCCTATATTTAACTCTGGTTACATAATGGAGAAACTGATACAAAAGATGAACGAGATTTATATTAAAGAATTAGCACTCGCAAAAGACGATGCTATTTATATTGAGATAAATGAATTCAAGAAGAGATTCAATAAGCAGCAGCAGAATGATAAAAGATCAAGGATCCAAGGATTGAATAAGAATTAGTAAAAGAATACCATGACAATAAGCATGGTGGACACGCTGGAACTAAACGCTGCAACAAAGGCACATGTGGAAAAACCTTAACAAAATGATAAAGAAGTACATAAACAAGTGTGATAACTGTGTGAAGAACAAATCAAAAAGTACACAAATGAACCTCTAGTGATAACAAACACACCAACCAGTAGTTGTGAAACGATCTTAGTTGACACACTAGGATCTCTGAGAATATATATTTACATACATTCTAACGCTACAATTCGAATCAAAAAACTTCGTAGAGGCATACCCGAGATAAACAAAAAGAAACCGGCTCAGACTAAAGACTGTAATCCAATAAAATTGTTAAAAAGTGTCGAATAATTATATAAATAAAGAATAGAATATGTTTAACTTAATTATATAAGATTATGTAACAACAAAAAATTTTTTTTTTCATATAAAAAATTTTTCTTTTCTTTTAAAGGTGAGGATGTAAAGCATGACCACGGTCAAGAATTATAAACAAAAATCAAAACGAAAATAATTAAAAACAAGTAAAAAAGCTAGAATTGGTCTAAGACCAATTGTTATGATACCCTAGATGAATGCCCGTATTAAATTTCGTATGGTCACCGATCTATTCAAGTATTGATTTTGAAGTTGTTTTTCGCATATATTTCTAGAACAGTTTGTCGCATAGAAAAAATGGTAATAACCAATTTTATAGGATTTCGTATTCTGCAGAAGTTCTTAGTACAATAAAAATGTCTTGGACTGATCGTTCTCAAAGTATACGTAAAAAACCGAAATTTTTATATGGCAACACCAAGAAGGAGTTGCCCGATTTAGTCCATTTTTGACACTTTATTTGCTAATGTAGTAAAAACATCATGTACGAAATTTCAGCTCTCTACGTCGATGCGTTCTCAGGCAGTGTCCAAATATATAGCGGAAAACGAAATTTTTATATGGCAACCCCACGAAGGAGTTGCCCGATTTGTCTCATTTTCGAACTTAATTTTACTTTTTTTTTTTTTTAAGTTTTCGAGTTATCGTGCGCACAGACAGACGGACGGACGGACGCACATGCAAAAATCGAAATAACTTTTAATATTACGAATGGGTGTCCAATCCATTTTGCTCTACCATCATTATTTCGGGGTGTTACAAACGGAATGACAAACTTAGTATACCTGTTCTGCCCAATGAGAACACTCAAGAAAAAATATAGAGAAGGATGTGGACTGTAAATGATAATGCCGGGGAATATTTTATAGCCAGTGGTTTATTGTACGCACGTAAAACTTAAGTACAACATTACAACTAGAACTAAAATTAACAGAATTCAATTTCACACTTAAGAACTAAACTTCAATATATTCAAAAAATTCGCTTACTCACTACACAATTTCAATATAATACTGTCAAAGTTGTAGCTACTTTGACCAATGGCACTATATGTATATATATAGGTATATAAATATATTAATCAATATGCCAGATGTACTCACCAGTATAAAACTATGGAATCGACTTTATGGCGTTGGTAATTAAATAGTTAGTGATTATCTTGTTCTAGTCGTTCCCCGGAACAAGATACTTTACTTCGGTCGAGACCCAAAGCAAAGTTGTATTAGTCGTGTTTATTCTAGTCGGTACCCAGAATAAATATCTTTATCCCAGTCGAGACCCAGAATAAATATCTTTATCTCAGTCGGTACCCAAGATAAAGTTATTATGTTAGTAGAATTTATTCCAGTCGAGACCCAGAATAAATATCTTTATCTCAGTCGTTACCCAAGATAAAGTTGTTATGTTAGTAGAATTTATTCCAGTCGAGACCCAGAATAAATATCTTTATCTCAGTCGTTACCCAAGATAAAGTTGTTATGTTATTAGAATTTATTCCAGTCGAGACCCAGAATAAATATCTGAGAAGAATCAAGTGACAAACCTTGACACCTCGTAGTGGGAGTTCGAGCTTCAACAATACCCCTATGATTTCATCTATATAACAAACAAAGTTTGCTCGACCTCAAGAAGAATTTGCAACGCAATCAATTTCCGCTATGCAAGTGTAGCGCTGTATGTACGTAGGGCTAGCAATATACGATTACCGTACTGCACATCTGTGCTAGCTGCTATCGTTCTCTGTTTCCATATTATCTCTTGTAATGTAATATTTAATATTTGTATGACCGATTGTTTTAAGCTACCGTTAGGACAATGAGTAGAATCAGGCAAGTGCTGTGATTTTTGTTAGTTGGTTAAGAGGCCTCAGTGGAGTAAAATACAACTCATCCGAAACTAGTATTTTTATTTAAAAAAAAAAAGCTCACAATTTCAGAAGTGGGATGAACGGGAAAAAGCGGTAGCGTACATTTATTTTAATTTATGCCGAAATTTCTTTTTGCTCCTGAGAACTCGCGATAAGTTGAGCAGTTTACATTTTCCCGAAAATATTATTAATTGATCGGTGGATCGGTCCATTTAAATATGTGTAGTGCATAGGTGTACGCAACAGAAATTTTTTAAAACCGATAAAAACTTATTACCTACCAGTTCTTAACGCCAGTGTACAGAGGGTGACGGCAATAAGATTAGCATTAAACGAACTCGTGATTCAGTGAATCAGACAAAGTTTTAATGATCGGAAAATAAGCCGGGGGCTTTTGTGGAAAAGTGTTTTATCCTCAAGAAGGATTGTGTCCGTGCATCACATTTTTGCTATATTTAAAAATTTTAAGATAATTTCCCCGACATGGCTGCACGTGTAACCAGATTTATCGAGAAGGCCACTGTTCAGTAGCTAAAAGACAAATTATCCGAAATGGGACAAGCTTCTACCAGATTAAAAACTCAATTACAGTTAAGGTTAGGGGAAAATTCAGCTGTGCAAAATTTAGATCAGCAATTGGATGATCTACGAGAACTGGTGAAAAAAAAGCAAGAAATTTCCGAGTTAAAAAAAAAATTACATACTTTATGTGAAGAAAAAGAAGAAAATGCCGCTACACATCAACCCTCATATGGTTTTAGAGACGTTGAAGAATCTCTCCAGACATTCAGTGGTGACGACAATTTCTCGATTCAGAGATGGATATAGAGCTTTGAGGATTCGAAACAAATTTTTGGATGGGATGAAAAGAAATGCCCAGCGACTATTAAGAGGAACAGCAAAATTATTCTTAAGGTCTTCATGTTGTAAATCATGGAAGGACTTAAAATCGGCCTTAATTAGGGAATTTCATCAGCATGTCACTGCAGCAGATGTTCACGATGGTTTACGTTGCCGGAAGAGAAAACGGAAGGTAACACTTCATGAATATGTACTGGCAATGTAAGAAATCTCCATTTTTTTCCGATATCCAGGAACAAGATCTCATGTCTTACATTCTTTGGGCCAAAGCCGTTGTATGGTAGCTCTTATCCTTTGGGTCTGGTTCCTCTTCTGGAATCACTGGCTTCCTTCCTTCTTTGGCCAAAGATGTTGCTGTAGCTGTGATCCCTTGATCACGTCGGGGTTCCCAAATGTTGATTTAGAGTGGATTGGAGCTTCTTCCAAACCACTTTAGTCTGCCTGCTATTACAACCTTACCACTTGTGGGGGGATAGTAATAGCTTCGTAGTAGCAAATAAAAACGTAGAACTTCGTATGAAGGTGTTTATTTCTTTTCTAATTACTATTTTGTAAATTGCTATGGTTTATATACAATTTTTCCTGTCTAGAATTTAATTTAATTTTCATATTTTCCCAGAAAAATATTTTCTCACAAAATTATGCTTACTCTTCAAAAATTTAAGCTTCACAAAATTTGCCCATGCATATGAAGGATTTATGTTACATATTTGGTTTTCTAAAAATATGTGATAAGAAGAAAATATTTTTCGTGGGAATGAAAATTTATCTAGTAGAGATAATGTGCGCTTGAGAATGAATTTCTGTATTTCTTGAGTTGCAATTTTCTTTTTTGCTGAGGGCCTTGACACTCGCAACACTCGACTGAGTGGATATCGAACTGTGCAGTTTGCTTTCTGAGGCGTTAAGTGCAATATTTCCAAGGGTTTTAAGTAGGAAAAAAAAAGTTGAGTGTGACAATGGATTTACGTCAGTGGTGAGTAAAATTTTCCACTTTAATTACCCTTAAACAGAACTTTACTAATATGAAATTATGGGAAAATGTCTGCGGAATATTGTTCGTAACATCTCTAAATTATTATGAAATTTCTTGTATGCTTTTTGGCAGGTTCATTTGTCTGTTGCCATATGGCAACGTTAGGCGAATGTATAGTCAAACAAATTTACAAGGTCACATAAAAAAGTCATGTTACTTGTATATTGTTTAGTGCTTTGTTTTTTTCTGTCGTTTATTTTTATAAAAAATTTGAATGGAAGGCAATTATTTGCACCTATTGAACTTATTATAAATAATACCAGGGAAGAGCACAATTAGGATGAAGAAGAGGATGAGCCACCTCATAACAAGTCAAAGGGAGCAAGGCAAAGGAAGGTATATAAGTGGGAAAAAGAAAAGATATGAAAAGTAATATAAAAAGATATCCTGGACCTGATTATTCAAAGTATGGGGATTTGTCTCCAGTTGAAATGTTCGAGATGTTATAGATGACGACATTATAAGTCTTATGGCTGAAGAATCCACCAAATATGCTTCATTTATTACTTGTCCAGACCCACAGATAACCACAGATGAACTTAAATGTTTTATAGCTATCCTAATAGTTTCTGGATATATTAGCTTACCTAGTGAGAGGTTATTGGGATTCTCAAGACTATGTAAAAAATATTATGGTGGCTAATGAAATGCGTAGAGACAGATTTTTAAAAATAAAACGCTTTGTTCACTGTGCTAATAACAATTTTCTCGACAAGAGTGATAAGTTCACTAAATTACGTCCATTTATCGATAAATTGCAGCAGAATTTCACTAAAAATTTTGTACCTGAGGAAAATTTGTCCTATGTCAATGGTTCCTTATTATGGTAGGCATGGCTGCAAGCAATTTATCAGAGGCAAGCACATACGGTTTGGGTATAAAGTTTGGTCACTCAATACTCAAAGCGGATATTTAGTAGATTTTCAAGTGTATCAAGGTAAAGATCCAACAGACAATGAAGACTATCAGGTGCAGTTCGAAAAAGCTGCTGCTCCTATAATTTAGATGATTGATTCTTTTCCCGAAGAGAAAAAAAATCTATCTTATTGTTTTTATTTTGATAATCTTTTCATGGGCTTACCTCTCCTTTACCATTTAAAAACCTCAGGTTATGACGGAACAGGTACTATGAAGGCAAATAGAATTCCGAAAAACTGATGGAATGGACGAGAATATAACTTATTACAGGATATCTGTTAGGGGGAAAAGGTTCTGGTGGTCAATATTTATATGGTTGTTAGATGTCGCAATACAAAATGCATGGATATTATATCGGAAATCCGTTGTAGATATTTCTCAACTTACTTTCAGACGCGATATTACGTATTTAGCTCGATTTGGTACCTGTCCTAAATCCACGGGAAAATTCAGAACTGCTTCTATCTCAACGAATTGTCGTGTTCAAGATGAAATTCGTTATGATCGTTTAGATCATCTCGTCATTCATTTTTCTAATAAACGGCAATGTGCTGGGACAGTTTGTAATTACATTGTACGTACGAAGTGTAAAATGTTTTAAAAAATTTCATTTCAAAGACTGACGTACTTATAGATTGCATACATAAATATATCTAACTAATGTAAGTTTTAGGGTATAATGTTTGTTTTGTTTAAATGAATTAAGAATTGTTTATGTTTGTTATCTTCTTAAAAAACCATTTATTAAAGTCTTTTGTATACTTTGAAAAGTTAAATTTGATTTGTTAATTATTGTCCTGATACCCGCCTAGCGTTGCCATATGGCAACAGGCTATAAAATTAGTAGCTCCAAGCTGATATTTGTTTTTTGGACTCACAGCATTATCAGATTGGAAAATTAAAAAAAATCGGACGGAAAAATTATTCCCGGCGGTAAAGGGTTAAACGAAATTTTTTTTTTTTTTTCTGAAGAAATAAATAAACTAGAAAGTGACGATAAAAATTATTCCACTGAGTGGAAACTAATTAAGATGTTAAGGAGTGCCTAGATCTAGTATAGTTAGGCTAAATATAAAAAATCCTAGGGTTTTTTTCTCATTTTTTAAAAAAGAAATTAAGTAAATTAAAATTATTTAAAACAAAATCAAAAGTTCAAGAATTAAAAGGAAAAGTGTAGATGGAAATAAATCGGTTAAAAGTGAATAAATCCCTTCCTTTTCTCTCTTCATTGAAAAGTTTCAAACGATATTGAAATTGTTATAGTCAAGAAAAATGGAACAAATTCAAGATGTGGTTAAGCAGCTTACCGGAGCAATTAATGCTCAAATAGAATTAACCAAAGATATCGATCGTAGACTCAAAGCATTGGAGCCACTGACCGCAGGAGTTAATTCTCCTAACTAAAGATGTCGGCCAGGCATTGGAACAAGCAAAATCAAAACCAGTGATAGCCTCATATCAGCAACAGGAAATACACTAGCTAAATCTTCTGGCTCAAGGGAGTATGGATCTCGACGAATTCTATGCAAATGTGAACCATCAATTTTTCTTAATAGTATAAATAAAATAAAAACAGAGGATTATACGCAAGAGACAGTGAATGTATTAATAGAAATCTATAGGAATAGAGCACTCGATGTGTTTATTAGAGGATTGAATGATGATCTTTCAAAAATGTTGATAATACAAATACAGAAGCATACGCCTCTTGTCTGGAAATTCAAAATTTAAACTTCCGAAACGTAGCCATACGGAAACCTCACTTGAATAACTCAGTGACCGCGCCTATAAATCAATTCCTTTCTCGTGATTATAGACAACCAACTTAAGATTTCAACCAAGATCAGCACCAAGAGCAGCATAAAAAACTCTGCCAATTAATCAAAGGATCGAAGCAGATCACATTCAAGACGAGAAACGCATGCAACCTCCTCCAAACCACAACCAAAACCTCCAGTTCTGATGGAAGTCGATAGATCTCTTCAAACACGACAAAAGATACCCCAGTTCTGACCACCATCCAAATAAACAGCAAAGAGTGAACATATTACAAACAGAAGAAGAACTCTCTTATGAAGAATATATTCAAGCTTACGAAGAAGAAAATGGTGAAGAGAATCCGGAACTGAGTGATGAGGAAAATCTCGAGTTAAATTTTATGTTGGCTGCCTGTCTAGCATACCAATCTTAGAATACAAGACAAGAAATGGCAAAATTCTTAAATTTCTAATCGACACAAGTGCTAACAAAAATTTCATAAGAACCAAATTGGCTACAAATAAACAACCTACAGAAAATACATTTAAAATTAAATCTGCTGGCGGAGCGATAGAAATAACAGACAAAATTTCAGGAAATTTTTTGCTAGTATCATAACACCTCTATAAATTTCTTCACCCTACCCGGATTAAAATCATTAGACGAAATCATCGGTGACAATACTCTGAAGGAATTGGAAGCAATAATATATAGGAAAAACAACCTATTGAAAATTAAACCAAACATTATAATTCCTTTAAAAGAGAAACGATCTATCCACGTAAGCAATATAGAAATCAGAGACCATCATATAAAAACAGAAACAAAGTTGAAACTATGCGAGATATTAGGCCAACATAAAAATTTGTTGGGACCCATCAATGACCAAGAAATAGTTCATATGAGTGTGAGGGCCGAAATTAAAACAACAACAGAGGAGACAATTTACACAAAACATACCCTTATCCCGCTAGTATGCGAGAGGAAGTAGAAAATCAGATTTCCAAGCTACTGAAGGACGGAATAATAAGACCTTCGAAAAACCTTTATAATTCAATATAATAATGTTATGTACGTAAATTATACCTAAAAACATTCCTAAAAAAGGGTATACAAATATATACAATATATAAAAAAGTTTCATCCATAAAATTTTAACATAAGCTAACCATGCCTAAAACATGGTTAGCTTATCTATTGGATCAGTGAAGAAAATTACATCAGCAATTTTCTTCACATTCCATAAATTAAAACAAAATTATTCCCATGGTAAATTTTGCCTTCAGCAAAATTTGCCAGTAGAAATAATTACTTTAAAAAAATAAAGCAAAAGACAAATCGCACCTTCAGTACGATTTGTCGTGAAAATTATAATATGTATGTACGAACGTACATACATATCACAAAAAAAGCTTTCGCGATAAGAAATGCGCGCCGCGAGATTACATTATATGTATACGCGCGCCGCAATTTCAATCGACGGGACGGTGGCTGATGTTTATAAAAACATCAAATTTCATTTTTTCAAGCCACCGTCCAACGAAAAATATTCTGGACTTGTTTAATCAAGTCCAGAATAAATGAAAATTTTTCTCAGGGTAGAAATGCAACTATGCATTTTTTACCCTGACCGACGGCTCTTGATCGCGATGAAAGCGATCAAGAGCGCAGTCGAATTGTAGCACGAAAAGAGTTGTGTTCTAAATCCCATACGCGGCAGTAGAATTTTGAAAACGAGTGGTGATATAAGTTTTACACACGGCGGTTAAATCTAAAAAAACGAGAAAGGTAGGAAAGAAAAGAAGAAGATTATTATTCGCCACGTTGCTCAACTGGCGTAAATACAAGATTGCTATGAACGCGGACATTGAAAAGATGTACCGTATGATAACCATGCATCCGGATCATCGTACCTTTTTTTTCAATAAATGTTTTGTAATGTAGCTGCAATCGATAACTACAGCTATATTACGGCATTTAGGTGGACAGTGTAGCGGTTTGAAAAAAAGATATGCGTGCTTATGTTTACTGCTGTGTTTATTCAATAATTCTATGTGTGAAACACTTCAATTTACAAATTCACTATAAATTAATAATTTCACTAATTTATTAGTAATTATTCGATTGCATGTGTAGTCAATATGCCGTATTTTGGCATGTATTTGACTAGATGCAATTTGTAGCCCTTTCAATTTTGCGCGTTATACACTTATTCACTTTGCGCTTCTTAACTTACTTAACTAATTTGTTTCTATGCATGTATCATTAAAATGCCGAAAGCTGGCATGTATTTAATTTTTATGCAAGAAACTTAAATACTAAATTAGTTGATATCCACACAATATTTATCTTAAGAAATCCCAACCAAAACTTCTTGTTAATTGCCAACACCAACTGCACACAAATTTTCAGCATGTATGACAATGTACCGTAACTATGGCACCTTTTGTCTTATGCTTATTGCTGAAATTGAAAAATATTTATGAACACTTGATCGTATGCTAGAACTTGCATATATGATCAATTTGAAACTGAAAAAAAACTTGCTTTAAACTACACTGATCAAGATGGCGACTTCCTGCCATATTATGACAATTTCCAATGTGGAACGCAAATATTTCTCATTTTTCTTGCATCTCGTTTTCGCATCTTTCTCTTTCCCACTTATTATGGGAATTTAATTTACCTTTTTTCGCGAATATTTGCTTACCTGGTAACTTTCGCGGTTTCTAAGCATTACCAACAGGTAGCGCGTAGCCAACTTCGTCTAATTGACTTTTTCGCGAGTCAATTTGACAGTCGCGATCGCGGTGTTTTTATGTGAAAGTGTCGGGTTTGGTTATGTGTTTTTCTCGGCCAATTATGGATTAATTATCCAGGTAAGTGTCTTTTATCACTATTTAAGTGTTTATTATTAATTGTGTATAAGTTCCAGCATGAATAATTTGCAGGAACTATGTTAATTTTGATAATTATTCATGTTGGAAAGGTGAATTTTGAAATGTCAACAATGGCATAAATTGTTGCATTTCATTAATTTTAAAGTATGTACGGGTTGCAATTCCTTATGTTTTGCATATTTAAACATATTTGCATGTTTTGCAAATGTTTATTATGCAGAGCATATGAATTTCGCGCAGAAATTGCACTAATTGAATTTGCATGTTTTTGTTGTTGTACTGCCAAGAAATTTGTTTCTTGGCAGTTTTGCATGTAATTTGCTTGTACTTGTAGTTTTTTGTATACTACTTTGTTTAATTAGTTGCTTTAAACTAATATCTGTTTATCTTTTTCATTTCAGATACGTTCCTGACATGGAGGATGTACCTGAGCTGTAACTGGCGGAATCTGGAATATCCGAGGGAAGTAAGAAGTGTTTAATGGATTTGTTTTAATGTTTTTATTATTTCAGGTGTGCTCAACATACTCCCCCCCCGTTGAACAGTTTGTTCAACTAAAGCATCTTTTATTTTGCGTATACCCCTCTTATGGTAGTGATGGAAGGTCAACTTGCCATCCTTATTGACTCGTAGTCGAACCTGATATTTATCTGGAAGATTAATGGTTTTCTCCCTGTTTCGTCGCCGTTGTATGGCTCTGACGTCAATGCGCTGCAAAACGTATCGAGGCAAATATATATCTTCGCCTTCTCGCGTTGTGAATTTTTGAAAGCTGTTATTTGCTCTCATTATGTATTCGTTGATGGTTGTAGTCGGCAGCAGCTTTGTCAAAGCAGTAATGCGGCTGCCATTGACTACTGCTGTCTGTTGTGGATGCGGATCCGTGTAGGGAGTCGGACCCACAAACGGTCGAGTTGTCACCCTGGTCGGTTGACTCGTCGTTGCTTGGCCTGTTGATGCCCTGCTTGTTGATGCTCGGTTCGTTGATGCTCGGCTCGTTGATGCACGGCTCGTTGGTCCTCCTCTGTCCCGCGGCGTCAATTCATGAGCCAATTCTGGTCGAGGCATGCCGAAGACATCGCACCCTGGGTCACGAAGCATCCTGCGTTCTGGACTTCCTGGTGGGCTAAACTGGATATCCTCTAAAATGTACAGCATATCCTCTTGCTCATATGTGGAAGACATCTGAAATAGTAGCTTGTTAGTATGGTGTATCAAAATTATGATGACCCTTAGCCAACAATGTGACAATTTGGACAGACACATGACGACACTAATAACAGGCAGTTAGTCTTATGCTAGTGGTAGAGGACTAATTTTAGCGATTGGTCGTAAGAAACTACCATTTCGCGTTTTGACTCGTACTACCCGCACTAGCTCATCGGCACCTGGATGTATTTGCTCTATTATACCCATTGCCCAGCTAGTGGGTGGCATGTTTTCGCTTTTAACAAGGACAACATCTCCAACATGCATGTTCGGTTGTCTTGTGTACCATTTGGGTCTGTTCTGCAATTGGTTAAGGTAGTCCTTTGACCACTTATCCCAAAATTGTTTATTCAACTGTTGAATGTACTGCCATCTTTTAGACAATACTACAGGTTCATTTGTATAATCAGGTTCTGGAATCGCGTTTAGTGCTTGGCCAATCAAGAAATGTCCAGGTGTAAGGATAAATAAATCCGCTGGATCATTTCTAACATAGCATAGTGGTTGCATACTCTTCAAACGTACATTTGGAGTATTGTAGTGTTCTTCAAAGATGATATTTTACTGACTTTACTCCCGCTTCCCAGATTCCTCCGAAATGTGGAGAGGCTGGAGGGTTAAAGTGCCAGTTGATTTGCTTGGAGGACAAATATTTTGCTGCTTCTGGTGTTGAGGCATGAATGACTTGTCGTAAATCCTTTTCCAGAAGAGATAATAATTTGGGTTGTAAAACTGGTCCCTTTAATAGGAACTCATTGAGTGAGTTGCCATTTGACGTTTTCGCTGAAGCGTCAAATACTACTCTCACCTTTGTTGTCGTGCTTTCTTTGACAACTGCATGGTGAGGTACGTAGTAGTGTGGCTCGTTGTTGTTGGGTGGAGGTTTTTCCTCCATGTGACCCAACTCGAGGTATTCATCTAAACATTTCTCATATTCGGACTTTAAAGCTTGATTCCTTTCAAGTTGACGTTGTATTCCTTGAAAGCGTTTAATTGCTTGTTGTCTTGATTGCCCGAGATCAGGCACTTCATCATTCACAAATGGTAATTTCACCTGGTAAGTACCATTGTGAAGACGTTGATGGGCGAGTTGATATCTCTGTTGACATTCTCTGTCTTCTTTGTTGAGAATCGGATTTGTGGGAAACTCTTCTGTTTCCCAAAACATTTTAAGTTGTTCAGCTAAGTCATCAGTTGTGACGGTAAACGCTGATGTATTGTTTTCTACAACATTTGTTGTTGACCCTAGTAAAATCCAACCAAATATTGTTTTAATGGCTGTAGGGGTAGTATCAGATCCTTGTTTAATGCCGTTTAAAACTATCTGAGCATAAACTCTTGCTCCTAGTAAAGCATCTACCTTTCCAGGCTTCCAAAATGTGGGATCAGCTAGTGGCAGTTTATTGAGATGTAAACATTCCCTTTTAGATATTATTCTGGAAGGTAAAGGATCTGTGATCTTGTTCAATATTAGAAAATTTTCTTCTAATATTCTTGTAGACTTCGCCTTTCGTGATCGAAGTGTGAGTGTGGTTTGCTGTGTTGAAATTGCTGTATGGCTAGTGTTTAAGCCAGTAATTGATACTGCAGTTGGGCTGCGACATGCTCCCAGTTTCCTGCAGGCTTCCTCTGTAATAAAGGATGATTGCGAGCCACTATCTATGAGACATCTTAGAATATGTGTGTTCCCGCTTTTTGTTTGTGCCACTACTAACGCTGTTGATAGTAGGGCATTATGGTCCTCTCTAGTTACAAAGTTTTGACTAGTGTTTAAGTCGTCAGTGTTGTTCACTGACTGTAACCGTGGAGAGCGTTTGTGAATAGTATTGCTAGCTTGATTGACTTGACTTGAATTCGAGCTAACGTTGTTAGTATTTGACCTATGCTCAGTTCCGACCGTTGCATGATTGGGTTTGTCCCGGTTGTATTCTTCATGCAAGGTGCTATGATGCTTTTTGTTGCATCTTTGACAGCTATATTTGCTAGTGCAGTTGTTGACATGATGCAAGCCTAAACAATTGGTACAACGGCTTGATGCCTTGATTATCTGATATCTTGATGGTATGTCCATCCTACGATAGTTCGGGCATCTTTGTAAAAAGTGACTTGCATTGCATGCTGGGCATTTGATTCCCTTTGTAATATGGTATGATTTGGTTGTTTCAGGTGTGCAGCTTGATTTGGGTTGTGTGGACTTAACTAGACTATCTGCTAACGATTCTAAAATTCTTAAACGCGTACTTAAAAACTGCTTAAATGACTTGAATGTTGGGAGTTCTTGTGTGCCTCCCTGCTCTTCTTCCCACAGTTTGAGGGTGATGAAGGGTAATTTCTGTACTAACAGATGTATTAGAAGTACATCCCACGATGTCGTATCAACTTCTAAACTTTGTAATTGTTGGATACATTCGTCTGTTGTATCAATTATTGACTTGAGTCCTTTAGCAGACTCTGCATTTAGTTTGGCTTGGTTTACCAAAACCTTTAATTGATGATTAACTAAAATTCTCTTGTTCTCATATCTAGCCTTTAACTTGTTCCATGCTGGCATGTAATCTTCATTTGTTACTGGGGTGTGCCGCAACAATTTCTCAGCATCACCCACTAAACAAGATTTCAGATGATGCAGCTTTTGAGCTGGTGTTAGCTTTGTATTGTCATGAACAAGAGAAATGAATAGATCATGAAATGATCGCCATAAATCGTAGTTGCTATTATACTTGGGCAACTGAATGCGCGGAAGGAATGATTCCTGTTGAACAACAGTTGTCGAATGAATTGGTACTTGTCCCGAGCTTGATGCTTCAGTAGTGGGGACGAATTTCCGCAATCCTTCTACTAATTCTCCCATATATTCGGAATATTTTAACTCTGTTGAGCTATGATTATCTTGGGCTAAATACTCATGTTGCTTTTCATCAGAACTTTCTAATAAAGCCTGATTTATTGCCATATCTGTATCGCTATATATTTCCCATAGTTTCTTCAACTCTGTAATTTTAGTTTCATAAAAGCCTTGTGTTCGTTTAACAAGGTTCGTTTTCTTTCCATTTTCGATTAACTTTTCAATTCGTGCACGCAATATGTTTTCTGTAAGGATTAGTTTATCTACTGAATCCATGTTGATTTATATTCTACTATTATAGGTAATTAACCGTGTAGGTTAAATGATGAAGATAATTGAAAGAAGCAATTTAATGTAACGTGTGGGATAAATGGAAATTTAGTCGAAGAACGTAAATTGATGCCGTATATGACAAATTGACGTGAAAAATCTTTATATAAATTTTTGTTACTAATTCTAATTAATTTAATTAACCAACTATTTTTTAAGAATTACTGACATGTAAGTTCAGCAATTAACTATGTAACATGATTTACTGACATGTAAGTTCAGTAATTATCACAAAAATTTCGATTATATTCGAGCTGCCTCGTCTGGGCACCCTGAAGTTTTACGTCTAAGCACGTTTATAAATTAATTTTCTGTAGTTTTTTAATAAGAACTGCCACGTCTAAGCACAGTTATAACTTAATTTTCGATGTTTTTTTTAATTAGAACTGTCACGTCTAAGCACGGTTATAACTTAATTTTCGATGGTTTTTAACTCGAAAAAATAATTTTTAAAAAATGTTTATCACTAAATTGAGTGTACTAGAATTATTTGCAATCACTACAGTAAACAGGCACACATTCCTGGATGGAACCACCAATAAATGTTTTGTAATGTAGCTGCAATCGATAACTACAGCTATATTACGGCATTTAGGTGGACAGTGTAGCGGTTTGAAAAAAAGATATGCGTGCTTATGTTTACTGCTGTGTTTATTCAATAATTCTATGTGTGAAACACTTCAATTTACAAATTCACTATAAATTAATAATTTCACTAATTTATTAGTAATTATTCGATTGCATGTGTAGTCAATATGCCGTATTTTGGCATGTATTTGACTAGATGCAATTTGTAGCCCTTTCAATTTTGCGCGTTATACACTTATTCACTTTGCGCTTCTTAACTTACTTAACTAATTTGTTTCTATGCATGTATCATTAAAATGCCGAAAGCTGGCATGTATTTAATTTTTATGCAAGAAACTTAAATACTAAATTAGTTGATATCCACACAATACTTATCTTAAGAAATCCCAACCAAAACTTCTTGTTAATTGCCAACACCAACTGCACACAAATTTTCAGCATGTATGACAATGTACCGTAACTATGGCACCTTTTGTCTTATGCTTATTGCTGAAATTGAAAAATATTTATGAACACTTGATCGTATGCTAGAACTTGCATATATGATCAATTTGAAACTGAAAAAAAACTTGCTTTAAACTACACTGATCAAGATGGCGACTTCCTGCCATATTATGACAATTTCCAATGTGGAACGCAAATATTTCTCATTTTTCTTGCATCTCGTTTTCGCATCTTTCTCTTTCCCACTTATTATGGGAATTTAATTTACCTTTTTTCGCGAATATTTGCTTACCTGGTAACTTTCGCGGTTTCTAAGCATTACCAACAGGTAGCGCGTAGCCAACTTCGTCTAATTGACTTTTTCGCGAGTCAATTTGACAGTCGCGATCGCGGTGTTTTTATGTGAAAGTGTCGGGTTTGTTTATGTGTTTTTCTCGGCCAATTATGGATTAATTATCCAGGTAAGTGTCTTTTATCACTATTTAAGTGTTTATTATTAATTGTGTATAAGTTCCAGCATGAATAATTTGCAGGAACTATGTTAATTTTGATAATTATTCATGTTGGAAAGGTGAATTTTGAAATGTCAACAATGGCATAAATTGTTGCATTTCATTAATTTTAAAGTATGTACGGGTTGCAATTCCTTATGTTTTGCATATTTAAACATATTTGCATGTTTTGCAAATGTTTATTATGCAGAGCATATGAATTTCGCGCAGAAATTGCACTAATTGAATTTGCATGTTTTTGTTGTTGTACTGCCAAGAAATTTGTTTCTTGGCAGTTTTGCATGTAATTTGCTTGTACTTGTAGTTTTTTGTATACTACTTTGTTTAATTAGTTGCTTTAAACTAATATCTGTTTATCTTTTTCATTTCAGATACGTTCCTGACATGGAGGATGTACCTGAGCTGTAACTGGCGGAATCTGGAATATCCGAGGGAAGTAAGAAGTGTTTAATGGATTTGTTTTAATGTTTTTATTATTTCAGGTGTGCTCAACATAAGTAGCAAAAAAATTGTGGATGTATATTTTTTGTATGCGGATCGGTCGGTTCGGTGCACCACAGAATTGTGGCATCTAATAGTTATTACTATCAACCAAGTGTATATGCAAAACCTAATTGCAAACAAAAAGTTTGAATTGTGGAAACTAATAGTTATTACTAGCAACCAATTGTATGTGTAAAAGTCAATTGTAAAAAAAAAAAGGGTTTGAATAAAGGGCGGTGGATATATTCCCGCCGTACAAGTGAAAAAGTGAGAAATTGTTTATTTAAACCATACATTGTTTATTTAAACCATAACCATAACAAGGGATTCAGCAGGTAGGAGAGAGTGATACCTATATATATACATATATATATATATATATATGTATATATAAATATATAAAGAAAAGAATATATAACAAAATTGGCGCAGCCGGTAGGATAGAGGAAGCCTACTTTGAAAAACAAACAAAGTATAAGCGCTCGAAAACCCTCTATCCTGCGAATCAAAAAGGAGTTGAAGACGGGATGGAATACTGGGCAAGACACCCTACCCTTCGCCTGAAGTTGAGTCTGGCTTCAGGAGTATTTCGATCTTGTCGGCTCCCAACGCTCGGGGTCGGACAGCTTTAACTGCCTCTGTTTGAAAAACACGCAGCCACCCCCTCATCAAAGCACAAAGTGCCAACGTGGGAAAATAGCGGGCTTCATCCCAGCCCAGGATAAAGAAGTCCACATCCCAAAATTTTAAAATTTACACTTGAAGGAAGGAAGTTTGCAAACCATCCGCTATCTGCGATCCAGAGCTGAAAGGGACTTCGAAGTAGGCAACGCGCCCCCCTTTCAGCTTTTATCCAGGGGAAATTAAGAAGGCCACGGGCCCCCCCCCCCCCCGGCAGCCAAAGAACTTCAAGAAACCGAACCAACGATCCTGAATTGAGAGGGACCTCGAAGAAGGCAATAAGCCCCCCTCTCAATTTGAACCAAGGGAATTAAGACGACAGAAGCCCCCCTAGCTGCAAATTATACACACGGTGGTCCATGAGCGAGGAAAGCTCCCACCAAGAAATACCGCCGGAAATCCAACTTCCATCAACTCCTCAACAATCTTCCTCGCCGGGCGACGCACAGGAAGATCCGTCCCGGTACGAAGGAGGCGACGCGGGAGCAACATCCGCAACAGAGGGTGCTAATCAAACACCCGCAACAAATTCAACAAAAAAAGGGGTAACACTCAGGAGTGGGACAATCCTTACAGGTCCCCAACAAGTAAGACCTTCTACTTTAAATTTAGAAAGTTATTTAAAATATCTAGAGGGGAAAGTGCGAGACTCCTCCGAACTTTCTGTTATACAGTGCGATTCTATCGATAAACAGCTCAAAAAGTCCCGTGAACGGCGGCTTGAGCTAATCGCGCAATTCAAAGAAAGTACGGAAAAATTTAAAGAAAGCTTAAAGCAGTTTGGAGAACTCTCGCACTCTCTCGAAACAGAAATTACAAATAATAGTGTAGAATTAAGAGAAGGTGCCATTGAGGACAGTGTCAGTGATTCTACCGTGAGTGAAATCCTATTGAATTGGCTGGGCGACTCCCTTTTGGAAACCAGCATAGAAGAAACTAGCTCCCCAAAGGTGCCAAACTTTAGCTTCAGAATCCCCAATATAAACATGGCAGATTACGCGAAAATCGCCAAGCTAACTGCCCAGCTCGTCCCCCTATTCTCGGGAGAGCAGCACCCAAAATTGAGCCTTGAGCTCCAAACGTTCCTAGGATGCTGCAGGCAGGTAATACAGTGCATTTCGGTGGATGAACTAACAGCATTTTTACAAATCTTTCCCACCAGACTTCGAGGCGAAGCTTACCAGCTTTTTGCCTCAAATATGCCCACTACTTTCAAAGAAGTAGAAGAACGGCTAAATCGCACATACCTGCCTAGAGAAACTTACCAGGAGCTGGTAAATAAATTAATAACTACAAGGCAGTATCCCTTAGAAAACCTCACAGCCTTCACGGCACGAGTAAAACAAATGCTGGTACTCTGCAATGAAGCAGCAGAATCCAAATACGGAGCCACAGCAGCACCAGCTGTTAAAACGCAGCTAGAAGATTTCGCGAAAAACGCACTAAAAACAGGAGTCAATAACCCCTATATGTGTCAATACTTGTTGACTATGGCAGACGGCACGGTGGATGACCTCGTACAAAGAGCACTTGATATGGAACGTCTCCAGCAAAGTGCTCTATTCCTGCAACCTTCAGGGCAGTTTCAACAAAATGTGATACAAAATACACTACCCCATTCAATAACTGCAATAACACCCAATAACGCACAATTTAGTGGTATTAACTCATCAGCCAACCACAGCGTGTTTAATCCAGGCATAATGCCATTCATTCAAGTTCCCCACAGCAACCCTACAAATACAAACAGTCACATACCGCCGGCACAGTTCACACAGGCACACACCCCATCGCCGAATATAAAACAGGAACCAGGTTCTCCAAATAGAAATTTTCATGTACAAAATAAAAATAATTATTTAAATAAAATAAATTGTAGTTTTTGTAATTTAAGAGGCCACACATATGCTGATTGCCTCAAAAGGAAAAATACGCCTTATTGCGTGAACTGCAAAATGTATAACCATGACGTGCGTGACTGCAGAAGAAACAACAATAGTTTCCAGGGACCACACAATAATAGTGGACCACCAAATCAACGTCCTAGAGAGCCGCAAAACCCCAATACCAACTCAAGAGTCTATAACGTGCGTAAAACGTGCGAATTTTGTGGTCGTTCTGGACGAGCAGTAAATAACTGCCAACAAAAACGTAAATGGGAAGCCCGGAGTCAGGGAAACGACGTACAGTCGACCCAAAACTCCCCGGCTCGACTATAAATCTCCCATCTAATAAATTAGGGTCTCCTCAGCAGCCCGATTCCAGTGTCGCTACAGTAAAACTTCCTTTAGACATTGGCCTGAACGGCCAAACTAAACTAGTAGTAGACACAGGCGCTGAGGTTAGTATAATAAAGAAAAGGTCATTAAAAGATCTCAAAGAAATTAACCACAATGAGGCATGTACACTTCAGACCCCATTTGGTACCGGAAAGACGCTGGGAAATTGCCAGGGAAACTTCGTTTTCAAAAACAAAATTCCCTGCAAGTTTCAAGTCGTAAAGAACTTGCCTGGCCTTTCCGACGATGGACTTCTAGGAAATGATTTCCTAGCAAAAAACTGTAACGTTGAGGGTCCTAACAAGGCACTAAGGTTTCCTCGCAGGGAAACCAATCCAGACGAATTTGCTTTGCCATTAGAGTTTGAAACGGACAAGCTACATTCTGAAAAAGCAGTCGAAGTAAGAACACTTGCGGAAGAGGTAGAGTCTAAACAGGCTGAATTATCCACCTGCAGTGTCTTCAAGGCTTCTCAAACGAGAAAAGCTGGCTGCCAAGCTCCAAAAGGAATGTGAAAAAGGCTGTCTGGGCGAACAAGAGACCGATGAAATCAGGCAGCAATTGGTTACCTTTAAGGAACCAATCTGCATACCTGCCCGCTCTCAAATTGTTGCCCAAGTCCCGTTACAAACGCAAGAAGAAATGCTCTGTTTATCACAAGAAATAAGCGATGGAGCCTTCTTGGCAAACAGTTTGCTGTCATCTGGAGAAGAATTAGTGCTGGTCAGTATTCTCAACGCTAACAGTCATAAAGTAGTCATACATAGCTTAAAGTTACAGCTATTTCCAATAAACGACTACACAATAGTCCCATTAAGACACACAAAAGACCACAACCAAACGCACATTCCCATACCAAACAAAGAGGCAATATCAAACAACACAAGAGACGGAACTGAGTGTCTAAAGCCTGCCAAAAAGGTGCATATAACTCTTCCGTCCAAAATCCCGAGGCATAAATCACTCTTAAACAAACAACGGCCATATAAGAACGGTAGCGAGTCGCTAAAGCCTATATTAAAGGTGCATATTACTCCACCGTCACACAACACAAAAAACTCTACATGGTCAAAAAGCAGTAGTATTGACGCGCATGAGTATCCCACACAACCTAAGGCAAAGACCGCACAGGTGTATCAAACTCAGCCGTCGGCAAAGCAGGAAGCAAGTACCCTGTTACATGCTAAATACAACAAAATAAAGCCTCATAAGGAATTAACTAAATTCAATCCAATTTCAGGACACAAATCTACAAGGAATAGTAAGTCAAACCAAGGTTCAGCTGAAAAATCAGCAATTTTACGACATGTACGATATCTATACCCGGATAATGAGACTCCGGACGACCCAAAACAATACCCGCGTATTTCTAGGCTAGAGCAAGAACTCAGACCCTAATTTAACCGCGGAAGAAAAAATTTCGATATCGGAACTCTGCGAAGAGTATAACGATATCTTCTTCCTCAAAGGTGACAAACTCACCTATACAAATGCGATAACGCATAATATTCCGTTGGTGCAGGATCAAGCACCAATCAATCAAAAAATGTACCGCTTACCTGAAACACAGCGGAAGGTCATTAACGAGCAGTTAAAAGAAATGCTAGACAGCGGGATAGTCCAGTCTAGTAAAAGCCCTTGGAATTCACCTCTACTAGTTGTCCCCAAGAAAGCGGGACCTGACGGTGAAAAAAGGTGGCGCGTCGTTGTCGATTTTCGTAAATTAAACGAAAAGACAATTGGAGATGCATTCCCGCTACCCCGAATCGAGGATATTCTCGACCAACTAGGTCACGCAAGGTATTTCACCACACTCGATTTGGCCAACGGCTATCACCAAGTTCTTGTCGACAAAAAAGATCGACATAAAACTGCTTTCAGCACCAGTTATGGGCACTACGAGTTCAAGCGTATGCCATTCGGGTTCAAAGGAGCCCCCGCCACATTTCAACGCCTAATGAATTTTGTCTTAACAGGCCTACAAGGCCTTGAATGTTTTGTCTACCTAGACGACATTGTCATCTATGGTAAAAACTTAAATGACCACAACGAAAAGTTGAGGAAAGTCTTCAATAAGTTGAGAAAGAACAACTTGAAACTGCAGCCAGAGAAGTGCCAGTTTCTACGCAGAGAAGTTGTTTACCTAGGACATAAATGTTCTAGCGAAGGAGCCCTACCAGACCCAAGTAAGACGGCCTGCGTCCAAACATTTCCTGTTCCAAAAACAGTAAGGCAAGTTCAGTCATTTTTAGGACTTGCCAATTACTACAGGAAATTCATTCCAGACTTCTCCAAAATTGTACGTCCAATCACGAACTTACTCCGAAAGGATGTAAAATTCACTTGGACAGAGAAATGCCAAGAAGCATTTCAGAGCATAAAAAATGCTTTAATTTCCCCACCACTTTTGATTTATCCCGACTTCACAAAATCTTTTAATCTTACTACGGACGCAAGTAACGAGGCTCTAGGAGCTGTTCTTTCTCAAGGAGAAGTCGGAAAGGACCAGCCCATTGCCTATGCAAGCCGCACATTAAACAAAGCCGAAAGAAATTACTCTACTATAGAAAAAGAGTTATTGGCTATTGTCTGGGCTACCAAGAATTTCAGGTGCTATCTTCAAGGCCGGAAATTCACGGTCTATACGGACCATAAACCTCTCAAAGGTGTCTTCAATGTGAAAGACCCTACTTCCCGTTTGGTGAGATTTCACCACAAATTATCTGAATTCGATTACAACATCGAATATAAACCAGGGAAGTACAACACTAATGCCGATGCACTAAGTCGCATCCCTCAAGCATTAAAGGAAGACAGTTTAGGCAATACCTTAACGGTAAAAGCCCTAGTCCACCACACGATGGACTCAGATGTGGAGGAAGTCAATTCCACAAATAATAAGAGAAAGAAGAAATCCGCTCATTGTTTCGTCGTGACTCGAGCTGAGAAGCAAAAGGCTCAAGAGACATTAGATAGCTCCAGCGTGGAGACAGAAGAGCACACGAATGCGGACCAAAACGAAATTCAACATACGGAGGCGGAAAAACTAAACCCAGCATCGCTTGAGCAAGAAGTAAGTACTGGCAAGACAGCCGAAGTTATCACGAGCCCTGCGGAAATCCGAACAATCTTAAAAGATTATCACGATTCTCCATTTGGTGGCCATCAAGGTGTCATAAAAACTTACAAACGAATAAGACGCAAGTATTGGTGGAGACACATGCTTAGCGACATCAAGAAATATATTAAAAAATGCCCAAAGTGCCAGACGATGAAAGCTTCTCCACAATATAAAATGCCAATGGTTATCACGGACATCGCAGAACAACCGTTCGACAAAGTTTACCTCGATATTGTAGGTCCATTAGAAGAGACTACATCAGGTAACAAATATATCTTGACCTTCCAAGATAATTTAACAAAATTTGTCGACTGGTATGCAATACCTAATGCCGAAGCAGTCACAGTAGCGCAAGTGTTCTTTGATGAAATCGTTACGCGCTATCGCATACCCAAAAGAATACTCACCGATCAGGGAACAAATTTCCTGAGTGAATTATTCAAAAGAGTATGTAAGCTTCTAAAGGTAAAGAAGTTACAGACTTCAGCATACCACCCACAGTCTAATGGAGCACTAGAGCGTGCTCATAGACCCCTAATAGAATACCTGCGAACAATCGTAGATGAAAATCCCAAAACATGGGACCAATACCTACGAACTGCTGCATTCGTGTATAACAACAGTGTACACGAGGGTACTAAACTTACCCCAATGGACTGCCTATACGGCTTCACAGCGGATGTCCCATCAAACTTAAAACGGGATCCCGAACCCGTTTACAATCATGAGAGCTATTATCATATATTGAAGTATAAGCTCCAAAAATCATATGCCACGGCACGAAAGAACTTATTGGCAAGTAAACAGCGCTAAAAGGGGTACTACGATCAGACAGTACGGCCCCTAACTTTCCATGTAGGAGACAAGGTCCTCATCAAGAATGAAAGCAGAAAACATAAGCTTTCTCAAATCTGGGTAGGACCTTATCAGGTAATCGCAATACCAAGTGATGTGAATACCACCATCAAAATTGGTAAACGTATCGTAACGGTACATAATAATCGTTTAAAACCGTATTTCGAGTAAGATCATGTTGAACAAAAATGAACCAGGTTGACTTGAAATCCCTACTACAGTGTCCATTAAACCTCATTTCAATACCTCCCCATAAACATTTGCGGTGGAGTCACTCCACTGCCCAGTTTAAAACGGCACAATGCACATACAAATATGCTTAAAGGATTGTTTTCTTCTTCTGAATTGTCCACAGAAATGGCGCTAAAATTCATCATAGTTGCCCTCTTCCTCCAGTATGGAGCAATCGCTGACAAACCTTACGCAAAGACCCCGTTAAATGGCTCGGGTATATTTTTCGAGGACCTAGGAAATCTCATGGTATATCATGACACCTGGAATGTCCTCACCGAAATAGATTTGGATGAATTAGATGCCCAGATAAAGCTAGCGGAATATGCAGAGCACTTAGTGCACAAACTGTGCATAAATATAACAGACCAAGGAGATCTGTGCAACGTGCAGCAGCTACACATTCACGCTATAATAGATAGCATACGAAAGCGCACGGAAACAATAAAGGAACTAGTACCAGGAAAACGCAAGACCAGATCTTTATTTGACGGAATAGGTGGTGCCATGCATTACTTATTCGGTACCATGGACAGCAATAACGAGAAAGAAATTTACAGCAGGTTAGAAGAACTTGAATCGAATACACAAGCCCTAGCCGAGCTAGAGAAACAACAAATCAGTGTTGTTAAAACAACCTTGGAAAAGATTCAAAAACCGCTGGCCATGTTAATAGACAGACAACAAAAAATAGCACACCAGATAAACGATCTCCACCATGTAGCCGATGATTTAACTAAAAGGCAGCTAAGACAAGAGATTATATCAAGCTTATTGCTCCAAATCATAGAAGTTGAATATCGACAACAAGCCCTTCTGGATATAATAATGGCTAGTAGGACCAATCATATTCATCCACTCCTAATGTCTCCCAAAAATCTACTGGAGATATATCGCAAAACAACTTCGTATTGCCCTAACCATCAGAATTGTTTAGCCATCCTCTACCAAACAGCAGGAGCCCAATCACTCCTTATGCGGAACAAATTGGTGTTGAGAATTACTCTCCCAATTTTTAATCTGCCAAAAATGAGGCTACAACAGATTCAATGCTATCCCGTACCCAAGTCAGCAAATTATTCATTACTTCCAGACCCTGGTTATTCATACATAGCCAATAGCGCTAAAACCCAGGAATTTCTCCTATTAAAAGGCGAAGACATGAACAACTTTAAGAAAATAACAAGTAATTTGGAAGAAAACACGTATGTAGGCCGACTAAATACGCCCATAATAAAGGCAGCAACATCAAATGAATTAAATTACTATATAATCCTTTAAATGAAGTGCCCAAATGCAGGACCAGAGTACAAGCTCCCCAAAAGGACATGTTGATTAAACTAAACAAGCCAAATACGTGGCTATTTTCATTCATCACCCCAACGGTGCTACACATCACATGTCCAGATCACTTTGTGATCTCGAAACTGGAAGGACAAGGGATATTAGAGATAACGCAACCATGTCAAGTTCAGATAGGTGACAAAGTGCTTAAATACGAAGGTCAGAGTAAGTTTCCACTAAAAATTATCCAGCCGAATCAATTTCCTGAGCTCAACCACTCTCTACTCAAAGTAAACCTGACTGAAATTTTACAAGGAACTCAAAACCACAGTCTGGGGAAAATCGAAATCTTAACAGGAGACGATGTCCATAAATCAATTTATACCGACACCCATTCGCTAGAGGAAATCCAAAACAAAATCATTAAATACCAGGAAAAGGTATCAAGCCGACAATCCCATATCCTGTCCACAACCTCTTTATCATTTACGAGCCTATTAGTTCTGGCCATAATGATTGTTGTGGCAGTGAAATATGTACACCCTGTTGTCACAAGAATGAAACAGCGGTCAAAACACCCACAAGGTAACCCCGAAATTTCATTAGAGGGAATTCCTTTAGAAGAGCAAACCCACGCTCCTGCACCTACCTTAAAGCGAGCTGGATCACTCCCTAGGACCAAATCAGTTCAATTAGTTTAAGTCGGCATAAAGGAACACCGACACTGTCAGCATGGCCCAACAAATCAATTTAAACCATGTTGTTCAAACGATGGACAAACAAAAAGTAGCCCTGGCAATAAAAAGTATATATATAGGGACAGGGAACCAAAAATGAAAAAAAAAAATGTAGCAATGTCTCAATAAACTATATATTAGTAATATATAAATAAAATAAAGGAAATAATAATAATAATTATATAAAAATAGATAGAGTGGTAAAAAATTAGAATACATTAGATTTAATTATGAATAAAACTTGATAAAATAATAGCATTTAGAAAAATGGATTAGAATTATATAACAATAAATAAATAAGAGAAAATAAAACAAATAGGCAAACAATACCAAGCTACTAAGTAAAAACAAAAAAAAATAATAATAATTTTTGTAAGATTAGGGTCAAACAAATAACATAATAAATAAAATAGTAAATAATATTAATAAATACGTATAAGGAAAACACAAAAAAAAAAAGGCCCAAAGTAATTCTGTACAGCCAACCGAAGCCAGAACCGACCAAGACCCGAGCCGCAAAAATAGCAACCACAACAACTTCCCCTGAGAATTATTCCTCTTCAAAGAATAATTCTCTTTTTCTCAGGGAGAAGGATTGTTATGTACGTAAATTATACCTAAAAACATTCCTAAAAAAGGGTATACAAATATATACAATATATAAAAAAGTTTCATCCATAAAATTTTAACATAAGCTAACCATGCCTAAAACATGGTTAGCTTATCTATTGGATCAGTGAAGAAAATTACATCAGCAATTTTCTTCACATACCATAAATTAAAACAAAATTATTCCCATGGTAAATTTTGCCTTCAGCAAAATTTGCCAGTAGAAATAATTACTTTAAAAAAATAAAGCAAAAGACAAATCGCACCTTCAGTACGATTTGTCGTGAAAATTATAATATGTATGTACGAACGTACATACATATCACAAAAAAAGCTTTCGAGAGAAGAAATGCGCGCCGCGAGATTACATTATATGTATACGCGCGCCGCAATTTCAATCGACGGGACGGTGGCTGATGTTTATAAAAACATCAAATTTCATTTTTTCAAGCCACCGTCCAACGAAAAATATTCTGGACTTGTTTAATCAAGTCCAGAATAAATTAAAATTTTTCTCAGGGTAGAAATGCAACTATGCATTTTTTACCCTGACCGACGGCTCTTGATCGCGATCAAAGCGATCAAGAGCGCAGTCGAATTGTAGCACGAAAAGAGTTGTGTTCTAAATCCCTTACGCGGCAGTAGAATTTTGAAAACGAGTCTTGATATAAGTTTTACACACGGCGGTTAAATCTAAAAAAACGAGAAAGGTAGGAAAGAAAAGAAGAAAAATAAGTAGCAAAAAAATTGTGTATGTATATTTTTTGTATGCGGATCGGTCGGTTCGGTGCACCACAGAATTGTGGCATCTAATAGTTATTACTATCAACCAAGTGTATATGCAAAACCTAATTGCAAACAAAAAGTTTGAATTGTGGAAACTAATAGTTATTACTAGCAACCAATTGTATGTGTAAAAGTCAATTGTAAAAAAAAAAGGGTTTGAATAAAGGGCGGTGGATATATTCCCGCCGTACAAGTGAAAAAGTGAGAAATTGTTTATTTAAACCAACAAGGGATTCAGCAGGTAGGAGAGAGTGATACCTATATATATACGAGGAGATATATACATATATATATATATATATATATATATATATGTATATATAAATATATAAAGAAAAGAATATATAACAATAATGAAACAATTAGGATTAAAAACAGAGAATTTGTAAACAAAGAAATATAAAGCACTCCAATGTTCTACCACCGATCTTTCAAACAAGCCAGGAGAGAAGTTTAAAACTTGACGTCGACTACGTTCATGACCAACATCTAAGCAATAGACGACAACTGCAATACGTCCATACCAACCATGGAATATCCTTTATAACCGATATTAGCCTAATCACAATCCTATTTATAATCTCTGGTATATTTCTAGTTTACATGTTTAAAGGAAAGAGCGGAAAATTGGAAATCATCCAGCCAACAATCCCATTGGCAATTGTTGTGAATCAGGCGATGCCCAACAATACAAATATTTGGTAATAATTTATATATAACAATAAATAAATCGTTACGTATGCACTTTGGTCACATTTTCCAACAACGTGACCGAAGATCATAATTCAATTTTTGCCAACACGAATATTTGTATTGCGAGCCAGACCGCAACATAAAACTCTTGAGTCGCCCATTTTTGCGAATTAAGCATTTTCGTTTTGCACTGTCGCTTCTTAGTGAAGACCAGATACGAGGAGAATCGAATAGAAGCTATCGCGGCGCGCTAGTTAGATCGTAGTCCAACCCTAACATCATACAAATAAACTCAATAGAAGACATAATAGAGAAATATTTTCACAATAATTAAAAGTCAAATTTTCCTTTGTAAATAATGCAGACTTACATTAAAATTTCATTTTAAAACTCAAACCCTTTAAATTCCGGTAATGTTCATGAAAAACAAAATTATCACATTTCATCAAATTCGACGTTCCCACAGAACGTTGAACTGAATCACACACTGTCAGCATTTTTTGTACAAAAGGAAAGTACGATAAGACAAATGCAATTTCCTGTAAAAAGAAGATTTAAGCATATTTGTATTAAAGTAAGCGAGGTATTATTTCTCGAAAATTAAATAAGTTAATAAAATTCTAAAATTTGAACAGAAAGGGTTGAGCTGAAGCTCAACCTCGGTTAAACAAAGTTAATATCATAATATAAATTTCGTATTTTCTTTATTTGATTTTTTTTTTTTATTACCAAAAGATAATAATCATTTAACTCGCGCACCTCAAAACAAAATAGCAGAGAGATTCAAATTAAGTTTGTCATTATATTGAGAGATCTAAGTTGTTGGAAAATAATTAATTTAATATTTGGAAATTGTGTGTTATTTATTCCCTTTTTTCTTTCCTGACAGAATTATAACACAAGCACACCCAGCATCCAAAAACTGCAACCATTAAAAGTCAACTTTTGATCTGCGGGACGCAGATACTTAATTAGTTGCGGTAGTATACTGTTTCTGGTAGTATAGATTTAATTAATTATTAGATATGATTTGATAGCTAATTTGATACGTTATACATATTTTCCGTTTTTCTATCGTTAGATGCTTTTGACCCTTTTGATGTTTTTGACGCCTTTGATGCTTTTGACGCGTTTGCCGTTTTTTATTGCATTTGACGCTTTTGACGCGTTTAATGATTTTGTGGCATTTGAAGTTTTTGACGCGTTTGACGTTTTTGACTTAGTGGATCCTCCCATGATAAGTAATGGTTCATTCGAAAACTGATGGCAATCGAGTTGGATGGACATAAAATATTCTGCAAGGTAAGTAATTCTATGTATTTTAATAAATTGAAATTAATACAAATAATAAATTTCAGATCAATAAATATATATAAAAAAGGAACTGTTGAAATGAATAATGCAGCGTATCATCATGCAGCAGGTAAAATGTTTTCTTGAAATTATAAAAATTGTAAAAAATTTGTTTTATTTTTTTTATGTACATAATATTTATAAGGTGCACAAATACCGTTACTACCACCGCCACCACCATTTTTTGCAGCAGTAAGAAGAGCGCCACCACCACCGCCTCTTGTAGCAGCAAGAAGAGCGCCACCGCCACCACCTATTGCAGGACCTAGAAGAGTGCCACCACCACCACCACCACCACCACCCCCACCACCACCACCCCCATTTCAGCCAACAACACCTGCACCAGCCGGCCCCATTCCTGCACCAAGGAATATAAATTTGGTTCGTCGGCAACGGCAACGCCAGCGCCAGCGGCAACGCCAACGGAAGCGGCAAAACTTACGGCAAAATGAGGGGCAAAATATTGCAAGAAATGTGGGAACTGGTACAGCAGTTCCTGTAAACATAACAGAAAACTGTACCTTTTATATTAATAAATTAACAATTATAAATAAAAAATGATGAAACTTTTAAATGAAATGAATTATTTTTGTTTTTTATATATAAAATTTATTAAAAATGGCGGTTAGTTATTTGAAATTTGACAGAATTTTTGCGCGTTTGCATGGATTCAGTATTTTCACCTATGCCCCCACGACACGCGCCGTGTTCATTTCCTATCAACAAAATCATCAATTTACTATTTAGCAGAAATAAGCATTTTTGTATTTTTGCATTTTTACTAAATATCTTGTGTAAGCAATTTTCTGCATTCACTTATCGAATGCTTTGTTATACATATACCTAGAAAAGGGTATTAAAAGGGGCCAGAAATAAAAATTTTACATATTAAAATATATTATAAACTTTTCATATAAGCTAATCATGCTTAAAACATGATTGGCTTATCTATTCAATCAGTGAAGAAAATTGCATCAGCAATTTTCTTCACATACCATTTGTTTCTACAAAATATGTTCCCATGACAAATGTTGCATTCAGCAAAATTTGTCAGCAGAATATTTAATTTAAAAAGTAAAATAAAAGGCAAATCATACCTTCAGTACGATTTGTCGCGAAACACTCTCGGATCTTATGCTTAGGCATGTGTAATCGCTGTCAAAAAACTGAGAGAGATCTTAGGAATTGCCCCTTTTTATAGTCCCTAAGCGGCCATTTTGACATACGTTCCACAAGAAAAATGCAAATTAAGCATATTTTTCGACTTTGCTTGGCTTGTATACTTATGTCAAAATGTGCCAATTTCCTTCAACTAATTTATTTTAAATTATCCATGAATTTTCGTAATTTATTTTATTAAATATTTTAATTTTTCTGAAATTTATCAAGATGGCGGCTGCCAGCCATATTATGACAATTTCCACTGTGGAACGCAAATATTTCTCATTTTTCTTGCATCTCGTTTCCACTTGTTTCTCTTTCCCACTCATTATGGGAATTACTTTCACCTTTTTTATTAAATTTCTAATTAACTGGTGAAATTCTCACCTTCTAAGCCTTATCAATAGGTTGCGCGCTGTCGATTTCATCTAATTGACCTTCTCGCGAGTCAATTTGACAGTCGCGATCGCGGTGTTTTAGTTCGAAAGTGTAGGGTTTGTTTATGCAGTTTTTTCAGCAAATTATGGATTAATTATCCAGGTAAGTGTGTTTTATTATTTTCTAAGTGTTTAGTGTCAGTTCCACCACAAATAATTTGCAGGAAATATGTAAATTCTTATAAATTATTTATGCTGGAAACCGATTTGTGACATGTCAACAATGATGTAAATTGTTGATTTTTGTTAATTATACGCTTTGTGCCTAATGCAAATTCATGTAATTTGCATATGTAAACATATTTGCATAATTTGCAAATCTTTATTATGCAGAGAATATGAATTTTGCAAGAATTGGCAATATTTACATTTGCATGCAATTGTTGTTGTACTGCCAAGAAATTGGTTTCTTGGCAGTTTTGCATGTAATTTGCTTATTCTTGTAGTTTTTTGTATACTACTTTGTTTAATTAGTTGCTCCAAACTAATCTATATATATAATTTTATTTTCAGACACGTTCCTGACCTGGAGGATGTACCTGAAGAGGTGACTGGAGGAATCAGGAAGAAATTGAGGGAAGTATGAAATACTTAGCATATTTGTTTTTAATGTTTTTTTTTTTTATTTTATTTTAGCTGTGCTCAACAATGTATGTACATACGTACATACATATTACGAACGAAAGCTCCCACGATTAAAAATACATTGTCTGCATACAGGCAACAATGTATGCGCGCTACAATTTCAAGCGACGGGATGGTGGCTGATGTTTATAAAACATCATATTACAATTTTTTCAAGCCACCGTCCATCGAAAAATATTCTGGTCTTATTTAATCAAGTTCAGAACAAATGAAAATTTTTCTCAGGGTAGAAATGCAAACTATGCATTTTCTACCCTGAACGAAGGCTCTTGATCGCGACTAAAGTGATCAAGAGTTGAGTTGTGATCCAAATTTCATACGCGGCGGTATCGCGGAAGTTAGAGTTGATTTTCGTTTTGAGGACATACGGAAGAATAGTCAGAAAAAATAGTTACAAGGAGAAGAGAATTAAAAAAGAAGGGAGGTTTTTAATTTCGGGATCGGTTGGTCGGTTGGTGCTGAATAAAGTGATATTGAAATTTATATTTGAATAAAGTGAAATTGAAATTTATATTTCAATAAAGTGAAATTGAAATTTATATTTGAATAAAGTTATACTTGAAATCCATATTTGAAGTAAAACTGATTAGAATAGAAGGTGTTGATTACCACCAAGAAATAAGATGTTCTTGAAATTTATATTTGATTAAATTGAAAATAACTATAAATAAAGGTGTTGTTAGTATATTACAATTACATAAAGTGGAATTAAAAAGCATAAAATTTGTACAACCTCCACCTACCGACGTTGAAGTAGAACAAAGATAAAAATATATAATATAACAAATTGGCGCAGCCGGGAGGATAGTGGAAGCCAGTTTTTCAAAGTCAAGAAAAACATAAGAGCTTGAAAAGCCGCTAGCTGAAAGGGACTCCGAAGTAGGACACGCTCCCCCTTTCAGCTTCTATCCACGGGAAATTAAGAAGGCCACCCCCCCCCCTCGCCAGCAACAGAACTCACCAACAGCAATAAATGAGCGATCCTGAAATGAGAGGGACCTCGGTGAGTAGAGTATGTAGACACTGAAAACTAATATGTAGATGAAGAGCTGAATACATAGATATGAAAAACCATTTTAATAAATAAATTCCCTTTTAAAACAGAATATCGGGATATTTCAACAGAGATTCTTTGTCAGTATATTATGTTTATTTACTTTATTTAAATTCAGAAACAAGATAGAAACTAACTAGTTAGAGTTAAGACAGTTTTTGCACAAACAAATTAAAACTAACTCATGTCTCAATGAATTTCTTAAGCTTTTTCGAAAATTTATAGATTTTTTTTGTGCCCATTAGCAGTTAACTGCAATTGTCTCTAGAGTGTGGTATACCCTGTGAAGCTTTTTCGAAAAGTTTCCTATTCGATTCAGTCTTTCATCATTTAGATGTCACATTGTGTATTCATTTGATTAGCCCAAGGTCTAATTAAGCGAGATAGTTTTGAAGTTCCCGATGAATAACTATAAAACAGAAGATTGATATAATTTATTAATAAAAATTACTCAAGTTGCTATTTGTAGATGCCTTCAATGCTGTCCAGAAAATAATTTCTTTCTAAATGGAAACCAACATCGCCCGTAGCAATAGAACCAAATACGATGTAAGAGTCTTGTGAATTTATTATTCGAGATATCTTTGCAACACCCATATCACTCTAAGGCATCCCAATGATAGAAATGTTTGTTTCTCTGCCGTCACATTTTTTATAACGTTGACAAGGGAAGTTCCATTTGTTTTCATCTCCATGTCGTACGACAGAATAATAGACCACTGCTATTAAATCCAGAGAAACTGAATTAATTTTATCAGAATTTTTGGCATTTTGCTAGGCTAAAAAATATTCTTTAAGTTCTGAAACGTCGATCTTACTACAAAACCAACTTGTAATGAGAAATTTATGCTAGTTTCTGATCCGGGATGTTTATACCATAGATGAAATCTATAGGCTATACTAAGTTTGTCATTCCGTTTGTAAGGCACAGAAAAAATGATGGTGGTGCAAAATGGATTAGACATGGCATAATATTAAAAGTTATTGTGATTTTTGCATGTCCGTCCGTCTGTCCGTCTGTGCGCACGATAGCTTGAGAACGCGTCCACTTAGAAAGCTGAAATTTTGTGCACGAATTTAAAAAAAAAATAATAAGTTCAAAAATGAAACTAATCGGGCAGCTCCTTCGTGGGGTTGCCATACAAAAATTTCGTTTTCCACTATTTATTTGCACACTGCCTGAGAACGCATTGACATAGAGAGCTGAAATTTGGTACATGGTGTTTTCATAATAATAGCAAATAAATTTCAAAAATGGACTAAATCGGGCAACCCTTTCTTGGTGTTGCCACATAAAAATTTAGGTTTTTTACATATACTGTGAATACGATCTGTATAGACATTTTTATTGTCCTAAAAATTTCTTCAGAGTACGAAATCCTATAAAATCGTTATAATCATATTTTCTGTCCAACGAACCGTTCTAGAAATATGTATATGCGAAAAACTACTTCAAAAATCAAACTTACATAGGTCGGTGACCATACGACATTTTATCCGGGCATTCATGTAGAGTATCATAAGAATTGGTCTTAGACCAATTCTTGCTTTTATACTTGCTTTTCATTTACTTCTATAAAAAAGATGCAGTTTTAAGTGTTCTCGTTGGCCTGAGATGGGATTGGATAAATTTAAATAAAGATGTCAAGATTGCTGTTCGTCATGACAAGCTCATTAATGGCCAACATCGTTTTACTTAGCTGCTTTACGGAAATTGTAAATTCCCTTGGTGGTGTGAATATTATTATTCTTGGTGATTTTAACGTCGAAGTTGGTCAGCTGCAAATAATGCTGGAAGAAGTAGACATAGGTCAAAATATTAGACACATGAAAGTTTCAAAAAATCTGCTTATTAATAGTATGGGAAGGAAATTTCTGTAACTTTACGTAGATCATGGACTATTAATTTTGAATGGGCGAACTTTTGGTGACTTTGAGGGAAATTTTACCTACACTGGAGGGGGTGGAGCTTCAGTGAATGATAAGATAAGATAATTTATCAAGTTATAAGGATGAGCAAAGCGGATTGAAGTAACCAACCCTGTTCACATATGTATAATAAATTCGATTACAGTTTTTTAATTAATGAGAAATATGACAAGAGGGAGTTTAATATGCAATTGGCACAATTTCTTATACAAATGGCATAATTTCATTTACATGTAGTACAATTTCACATACAATAGCACAATTTCATATACAATAGCACAAATTCATATAAAAGTGGCACAATTTCACAATTCACACAAATAGCACAATTTCATACGCCAATAAGATAATATCTCAAGTTAACTGCGCAAAGAAGTTTTTAGTAACGCGTTCTTCATTAATGGTTAGTACTTGTTGACAGTAAGTAGCAAGAGAACATTAGTACGATTTGTGTCAAGTGAAATTTTTAGTGCTATTTGGTAACATTGCCATGGGAGATACATACATAATTATATTCAAAAAATTCTTAAACGGTGGGGATTTGAAAATTTAATCCCAAAATTCATTGGTATGTAGGTATATTATTTAATATAATAAAAACAATTTTCGGCTTTTTAATAATTGAAAGACTGATTTTCTGGTAACTGTTTGCAGTATGTGAGAACAATGAAGACCGTAGATATACATCACACATAAAAATTGCAGACATGGTTTATATAAAAGCCTTTCATATTTTTAGATAATCTATGTCCGCAATTTTTCTGCTAGAATTTTCTAATATTTTATAAAGAGAGGCCAACTTTATTTTGCAAAAATGTTGAGAACATATAAGTTAACACCACACCACGCATTTTCCCCACAAAAATATTCGCTATCTCATACGAGCAACAAACTTCATAACAGCTAGCGAAGCATTTTCACCTTCTGGCACCTTTAACATTTCACACGCTCCGAGTTCACCTGAAACCCCAGAAAACGCTGACAACAGGTCTACGCAGAATGCACCGCCACCAGCTACATCCGTTCGTCGCCAATATTAATCAGTTGTATTCTTGCTTTAATTATTAACAGTTGTAATTTCCTAATTGTAGTAAAACGTTAAATAAAGTTTCTTTTTTTTTTAATTAAATTTGTACTCTTGATATTTAACTTATACATAGCACGACTTTATATATAAGTGGCACAATTTCATATACAAGTGGCGCGATTTCATGTACAAGGGGCACAAATTCACATACAAATAGCAAACAAACAAAAAATATGCAAACTGAATGTATACATATTTAAATATTTAACAAAACTTAATGATTTAACCTGGCCTTGCGGAAGAAGAGTTCAAAAACTAAAGCTTTGTATTTTGAAAGTTTGAAAGAGTTAATTCCAAAGATTGGACCAAGACAATTATTTTGGAAAAAATATAAAGAAGAATTCAACCAGGAAGAGGTACCTCTTTTATGTTATACATAATTTCAAGACTGCAAGTTTTTCAACAGTAGGGTCGATGGTAGAAAATAAATCTGGTAGTGAACTATTTTTCGAACACAAACCAGACGAAACTGAATTTCTTACTTTAAACACTAATGATTTAAGTAACAATATAGTGTTACTCTTAAAAAAATTATTTTGTAAAATAACCTTTGTTTTCACAGCTGATTCACTGTGAAACAATCGACACAAATTACCTCTGTTGCATAAGCAAAATTACATAAAATAGGTAATTTAAAAAACAATTATACTTTATTTTATCATCATACATAGTATAAGCTAATCATGCTTAAAACATGGTTAGCATTATCTCTTTGCAAAGCGAAAAATTGCCATCTCTTCACATCCTTTGCATAAAATAATCAAAATATTTTCCTACAAAACGACTTGGGAAAAATAAAAGTTTTAAGCTTCATCCCTAGTCGTTTCGATAGAAAAAAAGCCCCAATGACAATCTTGTCGTGAGCTGCATATATCGTGGGCGCAACAATGTATGCACGATAGCAAGCCGGCGATGGTTTGATATTTATGAAAATATCAAATTTCATTTTCAACCATCGTCCGCCGCGATAATTCTGGGCATGTTAAAAAAAAAAGTCGGAGAGAACAGACGTGTTTCTGATAGCTAGTACAAATTTCTAAAAATTTTAAGGTTGTAAAATTAAGATATCGTGATGAGTGATAAATGCAACAATTGTAAAGAAATTTTTTCTGACCCCAAAGATATTATAATGTGTACTTTGTGCAAAAATTATTATCATTCTAAATGCACAAGTGTTAAAACTCTTGAGAACTTAAGAAAATTAGGTCAAAAACGTGAGCAGTGGAAATGTGATGGATGCAAATCACTAAAGATCACATGTGAAAAAAATTTTAATATCGACGACTTGATAAATGGTGTGTTTGAAAAATTTAAACTCGAATTGGATAATTCAAAGAAGGTAACAAATAACGAGATATTAGAACTTAAGAGCTGTGTGCAGTTTATGTCAGATAAGTTTGATGAGTGTAATGCTAAGACAGACAAGGTACTGAATGAATTGAAGCAGTTAAAGATAGAGAATAATCAACTTAAGGAAGATATTAAAAATTTGAAGGAACAAAATCATTTATTACTAAGAGATATCAGAAAAGAAAACGTAGTTATCAGCGGTGTGAAAGAAACAAGAAACGAGTGTGTTGCTGCGGTGGTCAAGGCAGTTGCAAAGGCCGTTAACCTCGAGCTTGATGACAATGACCTGAGTCATATTTATCGACAAAAAAAAAAAACAAACCGATCAGAAGGCAGCATCAGTAATATCGTTGTGAAATTCACCAAACGATCCACTAGAGACCATCTGATAACAGCTTATAGAACCTCCGTTCAGGCGAATAAAACAGGCCAGGGCATTCTAGCGCAAAGCGTAAATAAAGAACTCGGTGAAGGACGGATTTTTGTAAGCGAACATTTGACTCCGAATACTGCAAAATTATTGATGCAAGCAAAACGGGATATTATGAATGAAAGCTACAAATATTGCTGGGTAAGAGATGACAAAATATATGTCAGAAAAGCGGAAAATTGTAGAACCATCCTAATAAGAAGTGAGGAAGATCTGTTAAATTTAAATTAGATTTTATTATTGGATTAAATTAACTTATTTGCGTATATTGATTGAATTAGATGAGTGAACTGGTAGACATATCAGAGGTTTATGATGAAGTATCTACTATAGAGCTATGCAATGAAATAGAAACTAAACATTTTTATCTAGATGAAAATAAAACCTTTAATATTTTTCATATGAATATAAGGAGCATAAGTAAACATTTTGATGAACTTAAAATACTCTTAAGTAATATAGGTGTAGATTTTGATGTAATAGTGTTAACTGAAACTTGGCAAGACGACTATAGTTGCTTTTATCTGGAAAATTACATTAGATTTGATAAACCAAACTATTACAATAAATGTGATGGAATTGTCGTATATGTCAGAGATCATCTTCATGTAAGTAAGTTAAGTTGCCAAATTATTGAAGCCAATGCACTGCATCTGCAAATTAACGCTCATGGGAATGCGATCATTAATATCACAAGCATTTACAGATCCCCTAGTTTCAATCCAAATAATTTCGTTAATTCTCTTGAAGACTTTTTATGTTCCTTAGGTGATAAAACAAATCACATTATCGTGGGTGATATAAATATTGATATTATAAAGGGAAAAGTTACTCCTATTGTGGGTGAATACATGGCTTCAATAAATACCTGCTTGGACTGACTCGTGAAAAGGCTTGCTTGGATCATATTTTTTGTAAAATTGGTAAAAATCTGGATTTTTCACCTGCTATTCTTGAAACGTTCACAACTGACCATTATTCAACGCTAGCTAAATTGACATTTAACGAGATTAAAAATATGGTTAATTCTAATAGCCAAAATTGTGTAAAAAACCAAATATCTAGAATAAACTATAGTATACTTGTAGAAAAAGTTAGTCAAAAAAGATGGGCGGAGGTCTATAGAAGCATGGTGCCTGATGAAGCCTTAAACACATTTTGCACAATATTAGATGGCTACATCGAAGGCGCATTATATATACATAAAACTAAAGTTCGGTCTAAAGTAAAACCAGTGAAGATGTGGGCTACTGCAGGGATAATTTCTTCAATTAGAATAAGGAATAATCTAGCACGACAAGTGAAAAGGCAACCTTTCAACGAAATCTTAAAAACTAGATACAAAACATACAGAAACATATTAACTTCAATCATCAGGGCTGCAAAAGAGTCTTATTATTCACAGGTGATTAACACGATTTCTGATAACCCTAGAAAAGTTTGGGACAAAATAAACGAAATAACTGGGTCTAGTAAAAAACTTCAAAATATAAAGGAAATCCAGACAACGGATGGTACGTTAATAACAGAACCATTGCAAATAAGTAATGAGTTAAACAACCATTTCATGACTGTGGGGATGCAAATATCAGATACACTTGAAAATGATGGTGCTTCTGAAAATGCGACAACTTTTGGGTCTTTTGATTCTAGTCCTATTACCGAAAGTGAACTTCTATACCAGTTGAAGACCTTAAAGAACAATACAGCAGCCGGACAAGATGGTTACACAAGTGATATGTTGAAAAAAGTTTCAGAATATGTTTTGACACCTCTGTGTTATGTTTTCAATCTTGCCTTGTCTCAAGGAGCTTTTCCTGCTAGACTTAAGCGTGCTGTGGTAATACCGGTGCACAAAGGAGGAGACCGAAGCAATCCCCACAATTACAGACCAATATCTTTGTTATCCAACATTGCAAAAATGCTGGAGAAATGCATTAAAAGTAGACTGTTAAGATATCTGGAGTGCAATAACATTATAGCTAAGAATCAGTATGGGTTCAAAAGTAAATATAATACGTCTGATGCGTTATATGATGTGACTACATATATAAACTCTGCAATGGATGCTGGGGAAAAAGCATGTGCTGTATTTCTTGATATAAAGAAGGCTTCCGACACAATCAATCATAAAATTTTATTGGGAAAACTATCTAGCATAGGAATCACTGATACTGTTGTGACTCAGGTACCAATGCCCTAAATCACAACCATAAGGTGAATACATCAATATATTGCCCTATGCAATATATTGATGTATCGCAGAAATGACCTTGAAAAACAAAATTAATTTCATATAAAATCTCATTCAAATTTTAAAATGCATTTAGAAATGCATTCCCATATTATAACAAAATGCAATTTAGCATAAATTGCATTTTGTTATCAGACACACATTCCACTCACACGGTATGCACACTTACCTACATACAGTGTCTTCTTACTTTGTACATACGTACATTACAAACTTCCTCCAATCTAATTGTATGTACATACATACATACAATTATCAGAATTATTCGCGCCCTCTCAAAATTATTATTTCAAGCCGGGCGCACAAGTGCATATCGGGTTGCATTTTCTACATGATGCATATGCATCTCAACATAAATAATTTGCATTCTCTCACGTACGAATTTAAAATCGCCGTGAGAAAGCAAAAAGAAAAAAGCTTTTTCTAAAAGTTTTTCGTGGGTACCTGGGGGCAGCTAGCCCAAACCTCGAGGAGTTTGTTTTTCAACCGCCGGGCGAATAAGTAAAAATATCGGGAGTGCCAAAAAATCAGAGATATACGGAAACGATATTTTCTCTTTTACAAAAAAAATTGAAAATAAATTTGGAAGAGTGAAAAATGAATCTAATTAAGAATTGTTACTAATAGTGAAAAATGAATCTAATTAAGAATTGTTACTAATAGTGAAAAATGAATCTAATTAAGAATTGTTACTAATGTGAGAAATTAGTATAGTTAAGAATAGTTGCAACACAAATCAAGGGAGCTATTAAATTGAAAGATAACTTTAGAATAATTGAAAATAAAAAGTGGAAAAATAAATTGAATGTAAACAGAGAAATTTTGGATTTTGTTTTTCTTTCTCCCACGTGCACTCTATAAGGAGCACGGTGCGCGTGATATAACAATACGGCGCTTTCTTTATTTGATTCCTATCTCCAAGGTAGAGTGCAATATGTCAGAATAGGAAAAATAGTAAGTAGCCCAATAATTCTTGGATGTGGTGTACCACAGGGTACGGTATTAGGCCCCATATTGTTCTTAATTTACATAAACAGTCTATGTCAATTGGAACAGAACAGCATTCAGGGTCATATTGTGTGTTTTGCTGATGACACTGTAGCAATGTTCAAAAGCAAGGACTGGACACAAACAACTCTCCTAGCTAATCGCGGCCTATGCTTAATTTATTCCTGGTTAAGATGTCATAAACTAGAATTAAACTTAGAAAAGACTAAAGCATTATACTTTGGAAATAAAATGTTTGAAAATAATACACATTATGTTATCCAAATTAGTGGAACACCGGTAGAGACAGTTACTGATTATAACTACCTAGGAATCACGATTGATAGTAGGCTCAAGTGGGATAAACATATTATATATCTATGTAAAAAACTAAGAAAGACGCTGTACAAAGTAAGAATTTTATGTAATATACTTAAGGCTAATCATATGAGAATTGTGTACTTTGCTATCATACAATCAGTAATACAGTACGGTGTATTGGCTTGGGGCGCAACTTATTCGGCAGTAATTACGCCCTTAAATAATTTGCACAGCAAGATCGTCAAAGCTTCCTTAAAAAAGTCAAAATACTATTCTACTACTCTGGCTTTCTCCCAATTCGAAGTTATGAATGTTCGGCAAATCTACACATACACTCTACTCAAATTCATGTATGTAAATTTGGCAAATTTTGAATTGCACTCGATAAGATATCAGACTAGAAGGCAGGCTATTTGTCCTCTTGCTACAACTAGATGCAAAAAAAGCTTATCACAAAGGCATGCAAGTACTATAGGTCCTAAAGTTTATAATGTTTTACCAAATTCTATTAAAGGTTCCTTAAATAATGAGAATTATAAAGTAGTACTTAAGCAATTTGTGTTTAGCAATCCCGATATCTTTAATAATTGTTTTACATGAAACTAGTTATTTCAACTTTGCTATTAAATTAAGTCTAAGTACGTTGAATTTTGAACTAGTATTAAGAAAAACATTAATAACTAGATATTAATTAGATAACTTTTAATTCTGTCACGGCACTTCACACTCAAGCTCTGCTTAAGTGAATTGCTGGTTAGTAAATTTTTGAGATATATAACTAATTTATGTAATATAACGAAACCGCAATAAATTGAAATTGAATTGAATGTCCAGGGAAAAATAATTTTCTCAGGATAGGAATGCTAATTAAGCATTTTTCTATCCTGAACAAGAAGACTTGAGATTTAAAAAATCAAGTCTCGAGCCAGTCAGTTTTCGACAGTCGATCTTGAGCAGTATATATAGTCGGTTTTTGAAAGTAGACTTTTGTACTTGGTTCGGCGCGGTCTCGGTTATTTTTAAGGATAAAAGGTGTATTAAAAGAGATCAAAGTTTTATTTGCAAAGGAAAAGCAAGTGATTATAGTTATAAAGGAATGGTTAAATAAAGGTGTTGAATAAGAAGCAGAGTGTTCGTAAAGTGATCTCTAAAAGGAATACATGACAAAATTGAAGCTTGTTTCGTTTCATTGGAGACCTGTCTTGTTGGTGGTGAGTTAATGTCAGTATATATATATATATATAGGGTGTCCCGTAAGTCGACGTCAAGCCGGAACAGGGTGATAGACCAAATCGTAACAGTTACCAGAAAAATATAAAAAAAATTTAAGTCATGTACTTTTCAAATTATAGGCATTTCTTTTGTTTTCGAAAAATGTACATCTTGTGATGGTTTTTTAGCTCCTGTTGCTACAAATCTTTACTTTTTTCAATTTTATTTTTCTTATGTAATCCCGAATAGTGCTTATGTAACCTGTTGCTTTAAGTTCTAAGCCAACTGCTCCAGCTTGGATGAAAATGTCACATTTTGCCGAACCAACAATATAAAATTAATAATTCGTTGAAATTTAACTGACTGTACTGAAAAAAAAAAATGTACTACGCCAGTCTGGCAAGTAACTTTAAAAGTTGACGCATTTAATAAGGCTTCTAAAATGGTACAACACTTGCTACATTATTTCTTAGATTACGGAAAATTTTTTTTTTTTTCTTCAAGAAACTCAATTTCGAAAAATACCTTTTTACCTACTAAAAATGGTTCTGGTGTACCCAAAGCTTGCCGTAAGCCCGTAACTTTAAGATTCTAGTTTGAGTGAGACGGAGAGTCATTATATGAAGCGTGAGTAAGACACAAGAATCGAAGAATTTTCACTTCCGTTTGTTTGTTTCACGTTTCAATACACTCGTATCAATTATTTGTGTTTTCCATACACTTAAGTGCATCCTACCGACTGCACCATTTAAAGCTTCAATTGCTCGAGAAACAAAAGAAAATCATAATAATAAAAGAAACGCACTCCTTTGGATCTAATTACTTTTATTACTACCAAAACTGATTTTAAGGAACTAATTAATTTATATTTTTAATCAAATACGATTTTAAAAAATCTACATAGAACGAAAGTTGACCGCCCCGGAACCTAAGTTAAAGACAAACTGTAAAGCTTTTATTATTTAACTATCTGCTAGCAGAGAAATTTTAAAAGACGGGTGAGGAAAAAATGCTGACGTGATGTCGCCAACGAAAATATTTGCGAGCTTCGTGTAAGAAAAAATATTGTGCATTACGCAAATTGTGCTGAATGTGCACGTCTTATCTTTTGGATTACATGACCGGCTCAATGAAGAATATCCGGCTAGATGGATAGGGCGGTCTGGTACGATCTCGTTCACCTGATCTAAATCCATTAGATTTCGTTTACTGGGGAGCAGTAAAAGAGAAAGTTTATAAGAAGTCAATTGAAAATTTAGCTGAGCTTCGGCAAAGAATTACGGAAGCAGTTGAATTTGTCAACAATGGAAGAATTGCCCGTCTGATAACCGATCTTTTTTAAGAAGATGTAGAGCTTATATTGCAGCTGAAGGAAGGCAGTTTGAACATCTTTTGTAAATAATAAATCTTAGCATCCAAATAATTGGTGTTTAATTTTAAAATTAAGTAAGATTTGTCCTAAATTTAACAAAAAGTTAGCATCTCTAACTTGAAAGCGTCACTATCCGTCTCACTCACACTTCATGGAATGACTCTCCGTCTCACTCAAGCTAGAATCTTAAAATTACGCTCTTAAGGCAAGCTTAGGGTACACTAGAATCAGTTTTAGTAGGTGAACAGAAATTTTTCGAAACTGGGTTTCTTGAAGAAACACATTTTTTTTTCCGTAATCTAAGAAATAATGTAGCAAGTGTTGTACCATTTTAGAAGCCTTATTAAATGCGTCAACTTTTAAAGTTACTTGCCAGACTGGCGTAGTACATTTTTTTTTTTCAGTACAGTCAGTTAAATTTCAACGAATTATTAATTTTATATTGTTGGTTCGGCAAAATGTGACATTTTCATCCAAGCTGGAGCTGTTGGCTTAGAACTTAAAGCAACAGGTTACATAAGCACTATTCGGGATTACATTAGAAAAATAAAATTGAAAAAAGTAAAGATTTGTAGCAACAGGAGCTAAAAAACCATCACAAGATGTACATTTTCTCGAAAACAAAAGAAATGCCTATAATTTGAAAAGTACATGACTTAAATTTTTTTTATATTTTTCTGGTAACTGTTACGATTTGGTCTATCAACCGGTTCCGGCTTGACGTCGACTTACGGGACACACTGTATACATTGATAGGATCCCGATAAAAAATATATCACCCCGAAGCTTCAAGTTCTACTCCTAATATAATCCCTCAAAAACTTTGTATTAATTCCCCTGAAAAATTCCTTAGACTTACGCCTACTAATCTTGATGCTGAAAGAGGAAATATAGAAACATATTTGAAATGTCCAAATGGGTATATGGTTCGAAATTATTATGAGCTAAATAAAAAGCTCGATGGCAAAAATAGAAACATATTAGCGAATACAATCATTCACCATCAAATAGGATATTATAAAGGCGAAGAAATAAATATTACGACTAAAAGATTTTTAGAATTACGCCAACAAATTGTTCGGTTATTTCCATCTGAAGATCCATGCGTGTACTTCATTCCTTACAACAAAGTGACAAAGAGGCTTGCTGGTGGGGAGCATATAATCGTAATAAAAGGAAATAATCAGATTCGAATTCCAGTACAAAGACTACAGTTGATGAACAATGATGAGACCTTAAGAGAAAAGCTCCAATACCTAGAAACACATATCCACGATTGTGAGAAAATAAAGCAATATTGATCCGACACATCTTCGCACAGAATCAAACTTTTGAGAACTGAGAATGGTATGTCAATATCGGAATATTTTACCAGATACATATTTCTTAGAAGAACATTAGGTGTTGAACTTCCTTTCCAGGACTTTGAATTTATGTATCCAAATAAATCTCAAAGCTTTTTTTCTACGTGGGAAACTTTTAATAGCAATGTTATGACATATGCTTCCAAGAAGAAAAAACCAAACAACTTAATACATTGCTTGACAAGAAATATGAATTAACTGGTTTGTTTAAAATCGCAGACATCTTATCAACTTCCTGTTATAAACAGAAAATTGATTTTTTTAAAGGTATAAATCTACCCAAAAGGGAAGTTATACTTTCATTTTTAAATCTCACATCCGTAAGTTCACAGCTAAAGTAAAATAAATAAAAAACTAACATTTTCATTATAGGACGCTTTTTACTTGAAGATCGAGAAGAATTACGGAACCAGCTTTTGAAGAGGAAGCAACATCTTCAGCCTAATAATACCAACATAATAACATCTTGATTTGCATTTTATAGATTGTATAAAAGGATCTTTTGTTTTTGTGAATGATGTAATGTACGATTTCAATTCACATTTAAAGGCCGTGGACGCTTGTTTTAAAATTATTCATCCAATTCATGCAAAGTATTCAGCAGATAGTGACAATATGGATTTTTAAACAAAAATATACATATATACGGAATAACCACACCGTGGGATAAAACTTTTACTGCCATTGATAGTTTAATCAGTGATTTGACCTGATTTAATTATACTAACATTAATCATTTGAAAATAAACGTAGGAATACATGTTTCAGGTATAGAAATAATTACACCAAATATTTATTTTTAGGAAAAATACCTTTAATCAATTGGAATTTTTCATAGTAAGTATATACCTAAGTGCTTTATGTAAAGGTATAAAAAAAAAAACGATTTTGAGTTATGGCTGATTTACATTACTCGAACATTGCTAGAAAACAGAGTAAGTAGTTTCCCCTTATCTGAAAATACTTTAGAACGATAAGGACAAAACATAATCCAGCAAAATTTTACTGAGTTAAATGTCAAATTCCCCTACGAAGGGGAAATTTTTACTGCCATAATTAGACATAAAAAGTTCTAGCCAGAAGTATATTTTATGGCAGTAAATTTTGCTATTATGGCAGTAAACTCATACATATAACTACAAGCGTGTACGAATATAATTGTTTACACGCACACAAAATAAAAATATTTGAAGCAAGTTTGTTGCTGTCAAATATTCAAGAAATAAATTCTGAAGTCTTCATAGATTCAAGAAATAAATTCTGAAGTCTTCATAGATTCAAGAAATAAATTCTGAAGTCTTCATAGGAAATGTTGAAAAATAAATGTAAGTATATATCTATCTCACTCGACCTACGTAGCCGATTTTTAAGGCGTTTAATATAATTTTTCTAATACTAGATATTCAAGTTTTATCAGACGTCGTCGTGAAACCAATAGAAATGGAATTCGAGAATGAAGAGTATTTGGAGGAAGAATTGGCACAACAAATGTCTCGCCCTGCTATAAAAAAAGAAAGGGTCTCTGATGGTAATAATGCAAATAAGTTTTGCTGATAAAATTGGTCTGGCCGAGTGGTAGACGAGGAGCATCTGTAATCAGCTGACAACTGTCCAGTGAGAGCGTGAAACACCAACCTTGACAGTTTTGTAGAATATGAGATCAGGTTATTAAGCTCCCAATGGCAAAGTTGGTGAGGGCGGCTAGGTTGAGGTTGAGCTCGAGTAGGTCTATTTTAACTTTGTCAGCTTTGACAGCTAATTTTTACAATCAGTTGACGTCAGTTGTTCACGGGAAAAAAGTGTACCGGAAATTTGTTGAAAAAAAAATTGGAAAGCATATCAAACGTGCAAAGTGATTCCTGCTGTAGTAAATTATCACTAAATTATTTGAATTTTCGAGCCAATAGCCCAATTAACTGCTATCTGGCTCTTCAGTTCATAGTGAGGTCGAGGTTGGAAAAGTTAGCACTGTGTTTCTCGCTACACCAGCACCAGAAATCAGCTGTTTTCCAGTGCTGTCCTCGCAAAAGAATGAAGTGGTTGTAAAAAGTGTAGATATAAAATATTTTGGTTCGGAAAACCGTCCAACGGGTCAACTAATGACACTGATTTAATTTTTTATTGTTTAGAAACACGATTACATTTATCAAAATTCAATTTAATTGTTTGAGTACACTTATTTGGTTGTTTTTTACTAAAATCACTTTATTAATTTGGTGTTTATTCAGTTAGTTTACCGGATATTCACCGTGTGACAGGGAAGGAAGCAAACTTAGCACTCAATAAGTGCAGGATCTATCTGTGATGGAAGTTGGGCTTAGGGGCCCTCTTCTGGATAACTCGTTCAATTCATTCGGGCTATCGGAGGAAGTTTCTCAGGAACATTTCCTTAAGACCACCGCCAGCTGTTTCTACTCTGGGAATCTGCATTTCTTACAAAGATTGTTGGTTTTCTTTCTCTTTTTCTTTTTTTTTTTTATTCTTTTCTCAGGCGCCTGTTGCACAGGGACCAGTTAACGCAGGCAAACTGTGATTTTGATCACTTTTCCAACGGCGACTTAGATGGTTATTGCAAAGAAGGGCTAGACTTTCGATGATGATTCGCAGCAGATATGGTATCACAATCGCTACTTGTGTTGACGGCCGCTATTCAATAGAAATTATGGAAAACGATTTATTGTAGTCGCTTATGAGGTGTCCTATTAAAATTGTGTAACATTTCTTCATTTAAATGAACAAAATCAGAGTAACGATTCTGCGCACAAATTTTCTATGTTACACTCTTCATCGCTGCAATTAAAATTTTGTCACACAATTTTTTTTAGCGATATGTAACACTGCGAAGGAAAGATGTGATTTCTTGGTTATCAAATATAATTATGTTGGATTTTCATGGCTACTACTGGTGAATTTTATGAAATACTTCATGATCTCGCAAAACAAATCAGCATTCATCCATTGTGATGGTGTAGCCAAACCTAGAGTCACAACTGGAGCGCCATTTAACACATGATTTTTGTAATGTGTGCGGGGAAAATCATTACAGGTGTAATGTACTGTTCTGAAGTACTGATAATGGCATAACAAGGGTTCCCCTCTCAGCGCTGACAATTTTGCAAACAGATTTCACACCCTTTTAAGCACGAACCAAATAGTGACTGGCAAAATAATTAATAGTAATAATAGAAAATGGCCAATAACTACCTTTTGCGACTTTTGTACGGTAGTTGTAGACTTTTCATCGAGGTTTAATATCCTTGTGTCATCTACAAAGCAGTTTGAACGTGTTAGAACTGTTTACAGATTGTAGAAAAATAGCTCTCCGTTTAAACGATGTGCCTATAGATAACTACAAGTTTCGGGTGTGCGAAGAGATAAATTTCTTCGACGTCTCTTAAACAAAGGTACAATTTCAGAACAGCAGGTCAAGATGAAATTTAAAAAATAGTACTTATCTTGAACTCCGATCGCCTTTATTAGGAAAGCGGGATTCGTTGGTGCCGTTGTGCGGCCTGTCCCATTACGGGACCAAGTTCCTGTACTGCCCGCTTTTGTTTTTTTAAGACTTGAGATTGTTGAGTTTTATAAGTACTTCTAGTACTCTCCTTTGAGCACCTTTTGATCTGGAACACGGCACGGTTACTGTAGGTAAACTGAGATTACGTGCCTTCAAGATGATTGGGCTTTTGCTTATTTCTCCCGAGATAGGTAGAGCATCGATGCGTATGGAGCAGCTTATTAGCTTTACTCCTAGTATAGATGAATGGAGCAGCTTACTAGCTTTACTCCAGGTAAATGAAACAACTCGTCTTCTGTTGATACTACTGCTACTCATTAACTGACTTCTTTATTCAAAAATCACAGAATATTTATACAATTTTCTACTATCTATATATGTATATTAAAAAGTGATTGTGGCCTTTTTCTTGAGTTTGTTAACGGGTTGACGGGTTGAGTTGTGATGGGCCAGATTGATGATGGTACATCCGGAAGATGTCTGGCCAACTATTAAATGTATAGCCAAAAGGGGGTGTATCTTTGTTTGGGGGGTACAGGGTAAAACACTTTTTCACCAAATTCGGTGGAGACATGTGCAAACATATTCTACATTGTTTGCGCATGTCAGATATTGTCGGATCAGCTCGCCCTGGGAGCGGTAAGGGGGTAAAATTTTTTTTTTAATTTGAATAACTTTGTAAGTTACCGGGCGATTTTGATTTTTATTGGCTTAACATAAACTCCTCAACGCCTGCTAACTTTTGTATGAAATTCATATTTAGGGATGCCCCGAAATTAGTTCATACCCGAAAGTACCAAATTTTCGTCCATGTAAATGGTGAAAATTGGGGGACCCTTTTTGACTGACATAAAGGTGTCTGTTCAGCGATGAACCTACAAAAAAAAAAAAACAAAAAAAGGAAGAATCAGTAAAAATTGTACAATGATATGAGTACTTATCTCATTTTGGTACCGCTCCCACGAAGTCCCTAGTTGAAGTGTAGTTCCAGGGCCCACATAAATGAACTCCTGAAATTATTAGAATAAGGAATGAATTATTTGAAATAGAAATAATGAATTTTATATGAAGTACAAAATGAAAACGTTACAACCAATGCATATCATCCTACATGCATAGTACAAACGTAAACAAATTACATATAAACAACAACAACATTGTGTTAAACTTCAAGTGGTGATATTATGCTGAATTTCAGTCATCAACACCTGGAAGTTTAACCAATCTATGAAATACTAATAGTAGAATAAAAATTCTACTGAAAACTAAGTTCCAGTCGGGCAATTCAGGTAAAATTCGTATAAATTTCACCTGTTGACAGCTGCCGCGAACAGAACAAAAATGCAACAAAATTTGCGAAATTCATATTGCTATGTTGTAAAAACAATATAAAATTACCTTGCTAGAACTTGTAAGCAAAATTTAATATATGTGCACACCTGAATTCTAAGATTAAGCACATAAAAAACAAAGGTAAATATCGCACCTGGTACAGGTTAGGATATTTATACTCGGAAAAAATCAAGGGATTGAACACACAAACACATAAATTCAATACACAAGCACTATTATTTGGCATTATTCAACACTCACCTGTAATTAAATCACAAAGGACCACTAAAAAACACTCGCGAAAACTATGACGGCACGAAACGAATACAAACCTTCATATATTGTCAACATATGACATATGAAATCAGGGTGTTTTTCAAAGAGGAATACAGTGGCAGCGCTTAAAAGGTGTGAAAATATCTTCTTGAAAAGATATTTAAGATTTTTAGTTTTCTCATAAGCATAATGAGAAAAAAAGATAGCTAGGGGGAACGAGATAAATGAAAAATTGCGTTCCACACTTAAACTATTGAAAATGGATGCCAAATTTAATCAGCGCCATGTTATGGCATAATTTAAACTTTTTGCCAGCATTTGTAAGAAATAATAAAGAATAAGAATTTTTCATTGGAAGATAATAAAATGAAAATTTCCGCATCGAATGAAAATAATAGAAATGAACGAAAAATTATTTTCTTGGAGAAATTTACATTATGGTTGTAGGTTCCACAGAAAAATGGCGGTTCAGGCTCTATATAAAGAGGTGCAGTGTCATGGATCACTCTCTTGCGTTTTCAAAAGTCACAGAGTTAACATCACATACGAAGTACAGTGCATAATATCTTTTTTTTTTTTGGTGAATATTCTAATTGTGAAACTTGGTTTGCTACCATCCAATAAGGTTTGTGCAAGCTCATATGCAATTAGGTGGAGGACATTTTAATTGTGTAGAAAAATAATTGGTGATAGCTTTAGTCAACAGTGTGAAATTTTGTTTGAAGTTTTTTAGTATTTTAATTTTTGTAGATTATTTGAAGTATGAATAAATAGAATATCACATTAAGAATATAATACGATTTAATTAAAGTAAAAATATAGTAGTAAATTTTCAGTGTACAATTAGTTCATGTCAGCTGTCCCTCATCTTCCCGTCTCGGGTTAGCTTGGATAATTCTGAGAACTAATTTTGCTAAGTGAATAAATTTGTATAATTAGTATCTGGATATATTAGATAATTTGGAATTAAGATTAAAGTGCATAGAAGCGTGAGAAAAACTATAAAACTATAAATAAATCGAATGTGAACTTACTTTGATTTGTTCTGAATTTAACTTTCCGCTACACTAACAGTAACAACCCCACAGTTACATTTTTTGGTAATTCCATTCAGGAATTCCCTGTTAACGTAACAGTGTCGGATCAAAAAATCAACAGGTACGGGTCGACTTATTTTTTTTCTGGTACTATAGGCTATTACGTTTTTCTTAACTTGGTGTAGGGGGGGGGGGGGGGGAGATATAACGATTTTTTTACCAAATTGAATAACTTTGCCATTTGACGCCGTGAGATAGTGATGTGGGTATTTAAAATTAATAAAAAAAAAGCATATTCTAGAATAGATTTCGATTTTCAAATTGTACTAGATCGACTTTGGAAATGCATAAAAATTACGTACTTCAAGGAGGGGTAGGAGATTTTTGATCGGTCAAAATTATTTTTTTTTATTTGCCAACTTTCCATTTACTCATTTTTCCTCTATTACTTCATTTGGACTTTTTAGTATTGTAGTACTAGAGCTGATTTTGTGTCGGCTATAACTCGAGTAAATTTGATTCAATCGAAAAACTAAAGATGCAGTTCTCTTCGTCTATTTGATGGCAACAATTTTGTAGACCAACTTTTTTTCATAGGCGTTCATTTTCTACCAACTTCAAATAAATCTAAAACTTAATTTTTAGAAGAAATAATTGATGCAATTCGAGATCGACCAGCTCTTTGGGACTGCACAAATCCCGAGTATAAAAACAGAATAAAACGACCAAGATTGTGGTCTTATATCAGTCAAAACCTTGGCATCTCCTCAGAGGATATAAAAAAAAGGTGGGAGGTAATAAAAGCGTCATACTTAAGGTCAAAAAAGCCTTTGCCAAGTGGCTCAGCAGCAAAAAAAGAATATAAGTACGCGCATTTGCTAGCATTTTTAGAAGATAGCAAGTTCTTGTCAAGGTAAATATTTCAATTATTAAGTTAAAAAAAATCAACTGAATTTCTTTTATTAAATTCAGCTCATTCTCAACATTAACGGAGAAAAGATTTCGGCCATCGCCTTCGCCATCTATTTCGACTGTAGAAGGTAATACAAATAAATATAAAAAAATATTTTAAAATTTTTAATGAATTTAACTCTCTCTTTTACAGAAACCAAAAGTGAAACAACAGCCGCAAAGCTAAGGATCGCTCAAAGAGCAATCCATGCTTTAGAAAAAGAGGCAGAGAGGGAGAAAACGCCAGAAGAGTGCTTCGGGGAATTTGTGGCCCTCAAGCTGAAACTTCTACCCAACGATGATGCTAGGGATGAAGCCGAGCGAGACATCCTTAAAATATTACAAGATATTAATAAAAAATATAAAACGTAATTTTAATTATTTTGTATTTTTTATATATTTTACAATATTATTTGAATTAAAGTTTGAAAAAAAAACAGATAAGTTTGAAAAAAAAACATTCAAGTTTGAAAAAAAACCAGTCAAGTTTGAAAAAAAAACAGTTAAGTTTAAAAAAAAATTTACTCTACATATGACTCCACTGCCAAGGAACACTGCCTTCTGTCGAAAAATATTTCGCGAATTTCTCGCGAACTTCCTTAGCACTCCGGTTGGAATTGTAGCTTCTGGGCATCAATCTTCTGAAAGAAGTTTCTTCTCTCCGCCAATTACCTTCTCTGATCGTTCCGTCGTCCTGCTCTACATCTATTAAGCCAGATGTGATGTATTCATTGTGTTCTTCGTTTTGCCTGAGCCAGTTATGAAGACAAACACAGGAAGACACAATTCTTTCAACTAACTTTACATGCGCCTTAATAGGTCCTCTAAAAATTCTCCACTTTGAGGACAATATCCCAAAGCTATTTTCGATCATTCGCCGTGCCCTTGACAGACGATAATTAAATACGCTCTGCAGAGTTTCGCTGGCTTCTCCTTTATACGGCTTCATCATATTGCATGTTAATGCAAAAGCGTCATCAGCGACAAATACGTACGGCATATTTGCAAAATTTGTTGAGATATTTTCAGGATCTGGCAGGCTGCAAGGAAATATTGAAATATTAGTTAAAAGGAAATATTGAATGATTTTTAACACAAGTTAAAAAGTTATTACTTCAAATAAAACCAGTAAATTATAATTGAAAATCGTGTAGCTAAAGTACACGTCAATGCTTACTCCAAATCCTGATTGAAAAATTTCCGTCCAAACTCGCTATTTCGAAATATGCTCCCATCACTTTGGCGATCTGTTGACCCAATATCGCACATTGTAAAAGTGTAAGTCCAGTCACATGTTGCCAGTAACACAATTGAGTGTGATTTGTTGTAATTGAAATATTTCGATCCAGATTTCGGCGGTGCCTATAATAAATATATAAAACGTACATTTACATTAATGAGTTGTTTTTTACCTCGATCAATATATGTTTTCCATCAAGAGCGCCTACACAATGTGGGAAATTCCACCGCCTCTCGAAACCATTTGCAATTTCTCTGAATCGAGTGGAATTAAGAGGGGGAAATACTGTATCCCTTAAATTGTTCCATATTTCTCCTGTTGTTTCCATTATTATATTATGAACGGACGCAGGTGAACATTTATAATAATAGCTGAGGCTTTTCTGAGATTCGCCTGAAGCCAGATATCTACATAATGCCATTATTATATTGTAAATTAAAGTTAAAACACATGATAAAGTTAATTTATTGCCCACCTTAATGTAATTGCCAGGCGCTGATTGACTGGTATTGGTAAACGAATGCAGATTTGTTTGTTTATGTGAGGTCCCACAATCTTACCTAATTCCTCAAACTGAGCAGGTGTCATTCTCATATAATTTCGGTAAAGATCTGGGTCCGAAATTGGCAAAGGTGTTACGACGGGCATATATGCTCCTGAAACCTGCAAAACGAACGGATCTGCATATGTATTATATGGTTAATATGGTTACTTGTGACAAACCTGTCTTTCTTTATAATATTCTCGGACCCACATTTTTCGTTTCCGTTTTGCTTGTTGCACACGCTGTACTTCGTCATCTTCTGAATCGCTTAAATTATCGATTATAATGTTTGCAAGCAATGCCAATCTTTTTCCCTTCATTTTCTCTGAATTTTTAAAATGAGAAATCACTCGATTTTCTTCCACCATTAATCTGCAATATATATCTTACACTATTGCATCATTCTATCAGCACCGTTATCAAAATGAATGAATGAATGAATAAATCGGGGTTTTGATCTCACAAAGATAGAAAGCTGTCTAGCTGTTTATTTTCAATTTTTATTTCCATAACATCAATCGTAGCAATAAAAAATATTTTGCTAAACCTTAGCCTCGAACTCGTGATTCTTAAACGAAACTTCTACCACTACTACACCAAACTCGTGCTTAGATAGCAAACGTTTCGGAACGAGTTCCAAGATAATATATGATGCTGCTTCAGAAAACGATTTAGAAGAGGATATTTATGCAAAAGATGTCTTTTCCGACATAGAATATGCATACACTGAAGCTAAATGATCTGTTACAAGAAAATATACCTATCGCGCAACAAACGGAATTAGAACAAACTTCACAGGAAATTGCCTAAGATTAATTTTCCAAATTTCGACGGAAACTTCTTAGATTGGACTTCTTTTAGTGATACCTTCAAATCACTTATTCATAACAATGTGAAGCTTTCTGACGTGGAGAAGTTGCATTACTTATAGTCTTCCTTGTCAGGTGAGGCAGTTAAACTTTTGCATCATTTAGCAATAACTAATGCAAACTATAAGACAGCTTGGGACATCTTAGTGAAGAGATACCAAAATCCGCAAATTTTAGTAAATTCATATCTAAAAGTGATCACTAATCTTCCAAATATGACAACTGAGTCTGCACATGAAATCAAAGGTATCCTTGATACAACATCACAAACGCGCAATGCATTAGAGAATCTAGGTCGGCCAGTAGTTCACTGGAATGACTACCTTGTTTTCATCATCTCTCATATATTAAATAGGGTAACAAGGAGAGATTCAGAAAATTCAATTAGTGAATCCACAGAAGTTCCGAAATATGAGACATTGCTTACATTTTTAGACGGTAGACTTCGAACTCTTGAAACTATTAAGGTCTCCAGCGACTCTAGCAAAAAGAATCAACCTCAACAAAAAAGCAATTCGTTCATCACTCTGGGTAATCAAGGTAGTTCGACTAATTTTAAATGCATTCTATATAGAAAAATCATTTGCTACTGTTTTGACCAACCGTTCATTCATAGCTGTAAAATTTGTAATGAGAAGCATCATTCCATGTTACATCCATCATCATAAGAAAATTCCGTATGTACAATCTCAGTCGAGTAACGAATTATCTATATACCAAGTGTAATCATCATTTACTAATTCACTTATAGTTGAAAGGGTTTTCGCATCTAACTCTGTCCTGCTAGCTACCGCTCAAGTCCACATACGTGTATCAAATGGAAATGTAGTCCGTGCTAGAGCACTCTTAGATCAGGGCTCGGAATCAAGTTTTATATCAAATTCGTTAGCTCAACTTCTTCAGCTACCTAGACAAAGAGTTAGTATTTCCGTACATGGAGTTGGCGGGAATAATGCGGCCTGTGCAACATCACATGAAGCCAATTGAAAATGATAATGATGACAACAATTCGTGTAGCTACTGCCTGTCGCATCATGCTGTAGTTAGGCTCAGTAGCACCACAAGAAAATTATTCAACGCCAATCAGAAAACTTCGCTTGGTATTTCAATGCATATTATGCAGGAATGATCCCTCTGAAACCATCAAGAAATACAACCTACTAACAGTCACCTATGGTACTGCTTGCGCTCCTTTCGTAGCCTGTAGAACACTTCAAAATTATCCGCAGACTGCTCCCGTCTTTATAGCGACAATGCGACAAATTTTGTAGCAGCTAATAAAGAATTGGGCCAACTTTCGACAACTTTTAGTAACTTATACTGAGACAACTTACATCTAGATGTGCAAAACCTCACAACTGACAAATTGATGAAATGCCACAGTGGCACTTCGCTATAAAAGAGTGGGAAATAATGTTTTGACAGTCGATCACCTCTTCCTTTTTTTCTTATAGTGCAAAGTAATAAGACCCTCTCACTCACTTTCTCAGTAAAATCGCATGTTCGAGTAATGTAAATCAGCCATTAGCAAATAAAAATGGAGTACCTTTGTTTTAAATATTTGATAAATAAATTTCATTGATAATTACATAAATCAAGTTAACCTATTTGATAAGAACGAAAAAAGTTTCATTTGAAATTTATGTAAAGAAAATAAAACATTTGATAGGATCAATTCATTTTGTAAACATTTGAGAAAACATGACAGTTCTAAGCTTAGTCCCGATAGAATGAGTTCTAAGGTTCATAGAAAGAATGATACCGTTTTTGTGCTACCAGTAAACCCAGAAACTTTAAACTTTGAATACGACTTAAATGTTTTATATGAACAAATTAAATCACAAAATATATTTTTAATTACTAGACTATCGCAATCAAAAGTTTTGTCGCAAACATATTCAGGAGACTTTATTATTTATTTCGTCCTATATCCAAAAGAAGGACGAAAAACAACTCTCGTGCTGAAAGGATGCCAGCACACATTCGATGAAGAAAAGGTCAAGGTCGCTCTTGAAGAAAAGCTTTAAGGAGTTAATATAGGGAGCGTAACAAAACTACAGACAACTCGCAGCAAAAAATCGGGAAAGGAGATGGATGCCTTCATCATTGCCTTCGATGCTCAGTACAACATGAGTGAGATTATGAAGGTGGACCGCCTTCTGGACCAGATCGTCCATTGGGAAAAACAGCGTTTCGAACATGTCGCCATCAACTGCGCCCAACACTATCGCTGTGTAAAGTGTGAGAAACTTCATGGACCAGGAGAATGTTCCCACATTAAAAATGACGAGACAACGAAACCCTATTGCGTCAACTGTCAAAAGGAGGGACACCCACCGAACTACCGAGGATGCCCCAAATACAAGGAGGTAACTGCTATTAAAAATAAACGGCGAGAGCAGCATAAGCAACGAGAACTCTTCGCGCGGGAATCAGTAAGAAATTACGTCAAGCCAGGTATGCCTTTCTCACAAATATTGAATAACAACAAATCTACTAACAGAAACAACTACACTAACAATCCTAGAATCCCACAAACCCCAGCCATACCAAAACCAGCCCAAAGAGTAACGCAAGCCCCAAGACCATCACTAAACGAGTCAGATAACTTTTGCACTCAAGAGGCAAAATCCCTTTTCGGGTGTGATCTATTCACACTTATGGGGAAAATCAATAATTTTATTCCTCAATACAGGAAGCTCACTTCTCTAACAGAACGCCAAAGTGCTTATCTTCAATTTGCTTTCGGCCTATGTCTAGGGAAATAAGCAAACAGAAGATAATTGCATTAAATTGCAACTCACTTGTGCGGCATTGCAAAAGAATAGCCCTTAATTCGTTCCTTGCGGAACAAAAACCTAACTTTGTCCTACTATCAGAGACACACCTAAACCCTCGCCACAAACTAGTCTTTGAGAAATTCTCAACTACCCGTACTGACAAAACTGACTCAGCCTTAGATACAGCAATACTAATTCGGGATGGGCTTAAGTTCGAAGAAATTAAGCTTAGACCCCTCAGTAACATAGAGTGCACGGCAGTGAAGGTCTTCCTCGCCTCTCAAGAAACGCTTCTTCTAATCTCCCTGTACAACAGGTGCGGTGCACAGATGGCTCAAATCAGAAGGAATCTTGAGATCCTAAACAATATTTCAAAGGACTTTACCTACACAGTTATTGGAGGAAACTTCAACGCCAGGCATCCCGTGTGGAATGACCCTATTGAAAACTCTGCTGGCAAAACTATTGCCAACTGGCTGGACAGAAATCAAGAGAGCCACGATTTCATTGTGGTTTCACCAAGTACACCAACATTTCCCCGTTCTGGTTCACACATAGACTTCTTCCTCGTCTCCTCAAGCATGATAAGCTTACTACCCCAAATCGCAGACGCCAGCTGCGATACTCACCACGCCTCTTTAGATCATCTAGCTATTGAATTATCAATAAAACTAATATCTCCACTAAACATACTCATCATGAGGATACCAAAATCCTCCACTCTGACTGGCGTTGATTGGAATGAATTCCAAGACCGACTAACATCACTCTACCAAGGAAATCTCCCGGCTAACAGTAGAAATCTCTCAAATTCGGAGACAGACTCCCAAATTGAGCCTTTTACAAGCTGCCTTCAGATGAATATTGATCATTTCTCCCGAATAACCCCGGTAAAGAATTACCAATTCAAGAACCTTCCCTCAGGTCTTCAGAATCTATATAAATATAGACAAAAGCTGCGGAAAATTCTCAACCGCATTTATCATAGAACCCTCAATACCCAAAATTCTGCTTATCAGTCCGTCCTTTCTCAAGTCAAGTGCTTATCAGTGATTATAGATGAGCAAACTAAATTGTTCTGCGATGAACAGTTTAGAAAAAGACTCGAGAAAATAAAACCAGGCCCACAGACATTTGACAATATTAACAAAGTCTGTTCTAGGAAGTCGAAACTCTCTAAAATCATAACCAGCAGCGAAGGAACTCTATCATCTCCACAGGAAAAGCGCGAGGCCTTTGCAACATTTTTCCAAAACACCTTCAAAGATAACTTAAGCCTCAGAGACCCAACCTTCTCTTTTGAAGTAGATAGGTGTGTTAGCACCTTTCTCACTGCTAACGAATCCATACCACAAACATTTTTCGCTGTGGACAACCCAGCAATCTACCCAGAAGATCAAGACATCTTCACAAACCCCATCCAACTTTATGTCCCAACTAAGACAATAAATAGCAAAAAATCGAGCGGCCCTGATAAAATTTCAAATTCAATCATCAAAAAGCTACCTCCTATAGCACTCGATGTCCTCGCAACCATTTTTAACAATTGAATAAATAATTGTTACTTTCCGGAAAAATGGAAAATCTCACGAATTTTCCCCATCCCGAAAAAATCTTCGTCTAAAGACATCAAGGAATTTAGACCAATCTCCCTCATCTCAAATTTGGGAAAGCTTTTTGAAAAAGTTATCCAGCTACAAATAACAATTACCTGTGAAGGAAAACACATCCACCAAAATTCTCAATTCGGCTTCAAGCCCAAACAATCTACATTCCACCCTTTACTAAAATTCCACACAGATGCTACAAGAGCTCTAAACAGAAACGAATGCACGGTCGGGTGCTTTCTCGACGTTGAAAAAGCCTTTGACTCAGTTTGGACGGCAGGGCTAATATAAATAAATCAATTCGGCTTTGCTGCACACCTAAACAGAGTTATCCACAGTTTCCTAACTTCTACGAAATTCTATGTGGAACTTGATGACCACAAATCTCCGCTCAAAACAATTGCAGCAGGAGTCCCCCAGGGCTCGATACTGGGACCAATACTCTTCAACCTCTACACGTCAGACCAACCTCACAATGAAAGCGGCACAACGCTACTCTTTGCCGATGACTCCCTCACATACGCCTAATCTCGCTGCCCGCTCCTGGCGATCAATAAACTCAGCCTACACCTCAGCAAGCTAGCCTCTTATCACAAAAAGTGGGAGATCAAAATTAATGTCCAAAAGTCCGAACTTATCTGTATTCGGAGACCTAGCACCGGGCGAAACCGCCAAATCGCTAAATCCAAAAGAATTACGGCCGTGTATAATGGCGAAGCAATAAAGCCCACACAAACAGCCAAATATCTAGAAGTAAATTTCCATGAACTCCGACGATTCAATAACCATGCTAAAGCAACCATTATCAAAGCCAATTTCACGTACAGCCTTATAAGCCCTATAATCAATGTTAGGGACGGACTCACAACCCAGACAAAACTACTCATATACAAGCAACTAATAAGGCCTGTCATCACTTATTGCTTTCCCCTATGGCACACAATTTCCCCCACTTATATGGACCGCCTTAGCAAGCTCGAAAGAAAGATCCTTAGAGCTTGCACAGGACTCCATAGAAGAGCCAACGGAAAATACTATCGCAACGAAGTATTGTACGAGGCAGCCAATATAACTCCTATCAAAGAGTAGCTGTTCGGTAAAACTGAGAAACAAGTCGAGAAAATCCCTATCCATTCAAACCCACTCATAAACAACTTGCCGGATCTTCTAATACCGGCAAATTTCAAATAAATCTGATGCTAGAAACATCTACCTCCACGAAGGTAGAATAAGTTTCTATGACACCAAAGGAGATTACTACAGGAGGTAATTCCAAATAACCTCAAGAACCCGGGAATGTCTCTGATAATGTTATGGATAAAAGATGCAAGGTAGCAAAAGAAATCTACAGTTTTGTTTATGATACAAATATTTTCCTCTTATTATTTTCTTAATAACATTACTCTGAACTATCGCAATGCTCCGCCAGAGTATCGTATTTCGTTTATATGCTATGGTAATCGGAATGCATGATGTTTACTCGGGATCTTTCAATAGCTAAAGTCTTGATTGTTAATAGTTGGGTAAGCATAATTTTTCAGATAAGAAACTCAGAACTGTATAATACTGTAAATAGAATTTAGTCTTAAGTTGCTTTAGCTCGCGTTCAAAACTATTAATATTAATCAATAAAGTTACTATTAAAATAAAGTGTCAGAATTCTATTTATTATACCTACTATTGATTCGCTTAAAAGTTTACGCGGGGAAGTAAGGAAAATTTCTCTTCTTAACTTCCATAAGTCCGTGTCAGTGAATAACAATGAAACCTGCCAGTATAGGAACTTTCCAGTCCTTAACTTCCTAAAAATCCCACAACATTCCAATCCTCACTCCCTCCCAGTCCGTCCCAAATTCAACAACAAACTCTTGCGAGAAAGTCATTAACTACAGCTGATGTGGCGCAGCAGCTGCAAGGAAAAGAAATAACAACAACAACACGAGAGGTGATAAAAAATAAACGAAGGATCAAAAAGAAGGAAAAAGCAAAACATCTAATCGAACTGAGAGCCAAAAATAAACCCCAACGCCATAAAGAAGACAATCTGAAGGATGTGGAAAATCATCAAACAAAATCCAAAGAAGGAAGACAAGGAAGAAAATTGAAAGCGCAAAAGCACTTGACTTGATATCAAATCACTCGCATTTTCAGCAGTCGCCAAGACAGATCGGGAGTGATAAACCGAACTTCAGTCTTGTTTAACAAAATCTAAGGGAGACATTTGAGCCCGATATTACTAATCCTTATTTAATTATAATTATTTTATTTTTTCAGCTTTATTAGCAAGCAGAATATTTGAAGCCTAGCATTTTTTCATATGAGCAGATCAAATGAAGCTCTTTTTGCTACCCATTTTTAATAGAATTAGACTAATCGATAATTCTATTTTTCAGGGTAAAGTTACAGCATCCAAGCACCTGGATTAATTAAAAGCGCCATTTCCCTTTTTTGTTTTTGAATTATTATTTCATTTTTTGAACTTTTTAATTTTTTCTTTTGTTGTATTATTATTTGTATTATTGAACTAATTGGATCCTTTTATTTCTTTTTAATTTCATCTTTAATTTGGATTGAGTAGCAATAAGGTCTAGGTTAAGAGAATATTTTGTAAAGAATAAAAATTGAAATATTGACATTCTGAAACCAGGTTTTTGCAGTCTTATCCTTCCAACCGGCAGCTCCCCGAATTTTATGATAAACCCATATTAGGAAGTAACATTTATCAAAACCAGTTTGACAGAATAACTTAATTAAAGAAATGGCTGTGTTTCTGCAATTTATAATGAGTCATTATAGACTAGTAAGTTATTTCTTCATTAAGAGTGCTGTGTGTCTAGGGCATAACACCTGATCCTGCATCAAGTTTTAGTAGTGTAAAGTCCCTTCAGGGCTAGTGCGTATCCGTTTCTACCTAGTTTTTTTAGGCACGAATATTTTGTATATGGTACGTGGTGACGCAGGTTAACCTCCTTTATCTTACCCCACACGCTCCGCCATTGGCCGAGGTGCTACCGTGTCTGCCTACACCAACAGTCACCACGGAGTGAGCTATCAGCTTCGGCTGATGCTTAGGAATTCACGTCCTCCACTTCTCACTCGCAATATAGAACCATAACATTCCCCAAGGACTGCCTGTGTAGATTCCATATTCAAGAATCGTCCTTCACTAAGCAATTTCTGGGTTCCCCTAATATTGACTGTGCAGACGCTCATCCTCAAGGGTCATCCTATCTCAAGCAATTTCTGGATACCCAAGGACTGCCTTTTACCGAATAGAGCTCCTGAAGCTCCGGAACTGTCCGATGAAAAGCCAGTCCTCCAGGACTGTCCTCTGATGTCAAGTACTCAGTTCCTCAGAGCTGGTGGACCGAAAACAGTGCAAGTGGACTGAAGGCATAATTACCACCTCTTGAAAACTATCAAGAACAGCGCAAGTAAACTGAAGAGTCCTTTCGCATCTATGAAATTCACAGGTATATATTTCTATGAAAGGGATTCCTTGCTTTTATTTTTATCTTGACAACAAGTTTACTTAATAAAAAGTTCGTGTCCGAACACTAAAATAGCAGTGTCCGAATACTAAATATTGGTGTCCCAATTCTAACGAAAAGCTCAACCACTGCACCCAGAAAAAATAAAATGGAGAATTAAATAGCTCAAAAATACTAACTGAATAGATAAAAACAACCTAGATAACGATAGAAAAATAAAATATACATATTGTTACGTACGACAGAAAAGGACAAGCGATATCTATTGGTTCGGACATAAACAATTTTAGGACAAGAGACATCTATTGGTTCGGACAGTAAGCTACTTTCGGTTCGGAGAATCGATGTTTCTAGTGTGGTATTATATAGCCAGGTAGTAGGTGATAGTTGGCACGATCGCCATGTATTAAATAAAACGTTTATATGGCCCAAGATTTTGTTAAAGCGGGAGTAGCAAGTACTGCATAACTCTGGTTTTGTTTAATTGTGGTGAGTAGCTATAATAGCATGACTCCACCGAATAAATTAAAACACAAAAATTAATTGGTGATCACTGATCGCCATGGTTTTACTACATGCTATTTATATCTTAAAATTAACTTACGTTTACCTTACCTATAGTACCGGGGTCAACGTATCGGCACAAAAATGCAAGCCGTGTAAATTGTGCGAGTAATTTCATAAACTATGTGCTTGCTTGCATTTTTGTGGCGGTGCTTGATTGACCCAATATTCTTTCTCAATGGTGTAATTATATTTATGTGATTGCCTCATAAGCAATATGATTTGTTTATTATTTATTGAAATCGCTTATGGGTTCACCATACTAGAATGGAATCTTCGGGAATGTTCTGGCGAAATTGTAGAGTATATATGTAGGATGTAAACAAACCAGATCACAGCAAACTAAATTATCTCGACACCTCACATGCAATGCAATTTTGTACGGTATCAAACTAAGTAAAACTCTTTTGTTATCATCGCTACCGTTAGCAAATTTTTCCAGAGAAGTACAAACCAGATGTGGTGTAGAGTCAAGCGTGAGTCCTGTTCGAGAAAAGCAAAAGGCAAAGTATACGACACGTGTATTTTAAATCGAGTTCGGGTCAGAACCTTTTTTTTATCTTAAATTTATTAAATAATATTTTTCAATAAAACACAATTTTATTAGTTTTGTTCAAGTAACATACCCGTTCCTAACAAAATCCCACATATATGCAGCACTTGTCACTGCCAGGAGCGAGTCTTGTCTTAGACAATGTAGTGAACGTCGTAAACTATTTGGATTGCGATACAGTACTGGCAACAATTATAGTAGAGTTGATTGATAACTATTTGTGAATGTTGATAAAATTAAACAGTGGAATGTAATAAGAGAACTTGTGAATAGTATTTGAAATATTGTGATTTGAATAACGAACGAAGGCCACGCTCGTCACAATATCATATCTTCTTAGCAGTAAAAATAAATTAGCAAAACGTAAGAAATATTAAGTATCCGTAGATAGTTCACTTACCCAATAACTTGAAAATGTGAAAGATTTCCATTAAGTTAAAAAGTGTTAACTAGGTATGTTGTTGTTTTTATATATTGATATCATAACTAAAGAGCCAAGCAACAAATTTATAAATTAAATTAAGTATATATAAAATAATATGAAATAAAAAATAAAAATGTTTTAAAATATTGTAAAAACAAATTTAAAATCACAATTAAAAAATTTACAAAATTACTTACCCTCGTTTAAATTTATTACCTCTTGGAAATATTTGCTATAATATGGATTGCGCACTATTTTTATTAAAGTGGGGGTCCTTTTAACATAAATACATACATATATTTTCACTACACAAGTGAGTTTCTTTTTTTAATTTTCTGTCTTCTAATTTTGTTATTTTTTTTTATATAGGTTAAATTTTTATTTTTTTTTATCAGTTGAACATATAATTTCACATTTTATCCTTTAATAAAAACAAAAACTAAATTTACTGTTGAAATATAGATAAATGAAATAAAAATATAAAATATGTTCGGAAATCGATTGGAAAAAATTCCGTTTAGGATGTAAAATAAAGCAGGAAGACTATTTGTTTTCCAGTACCCGATTTATACCACTGTATTGGATAAGAATAGAACCATATATAACTAAATACAGGGGCTAACTAAAAATTGACCCCAACTCAGCAGCCAAGCAAAGCTTTGGTTAACAGTCAAGTATTTAAATCTTTGTAGTATAGACACTAACCCTTTACTTTTTGTAGCACAGACTTTCATAACCTAAAAGCACTCGTATGCGGTGTATGTTTTGTATACAGATTGTTAGCAAAAAGCAATAATGGAATTTATACATATACAATACCAATGGTCTAAAAATCTGTAGTAGAGAAAATAACTATATGTCGCCTTTGCATAAAATTTTGTTCAAGGGGAATTTTAGTTGCAACGTTGCAAGCAATAGCACAGAGGAGGAATAACAAGACGGCATTGGGGAAATGGTGGCCGACATTAGGCAACGGTGCCGCTGAAAGCTCCAGACGAGTGATATTGACTCAGTTACCTAGCCGCTTGCCTGGGCCATTAAAAATATAATAGCACAGACAAACCTATTTTTTTTAGGAAATTCAATTGAATTTTTCTTTCGAATTTTAATTTATTAATCGTGGTTGTGGCTGACCACAATCTAAAGAATTGGAATTTTAGATTATTCGGGTTTAAAAGTTTATGGATACAGACAGGCATTTTCTTCTTAGGAGAGTGGAGCTAACCAAAGTTGTTTGCTTATGATTCAATTTTCAGTTTTTTCATTAATTTAAATAAACAAAATGTCGCGAAGTATTTTACAGTAACCATCACTCGTATCTAAAGGAATTTCTGCGTGCTGTAGTGGTGTTATATACCTAATATATAATATAATATATAAAACATATATATAAAATACAATAAAAAACCTGAAAAAAGGGGTAGAAAATAAAAATCATATTCATTAATTTTTTCACCTAAGCTAACCATGCTTAAAACATGGTTGGCTTATCTCTTAAATCTATGAAGAAAATTGCATCAGCAATTTTCTTCACATTCCACATAATTTATAAAATTTTTCTCATAAAACAACTTGGGAAAAACAAAAGTTTCAGTTTACAACCCAAGTCGTTTTACTTAAAAATTTTCACGACAAATTTTGCATTCAGCAAAATTTGTCATTTCAACAATTTAATTAAAAAAATAAATCAAAAAGCAAATCGTACCTTCAGTACAATTTGCCGTGAAAAAATTCAATATGTATGTACATACGTACATACATATTGTGTAAAAGCTTTCACGATAAGAAACGCGCGCCGCATAAATGCATTGTATGTATATGCGCGTCGCGATTTCAAACGGTGGCTGATGTTTTAAAAAGTGTAAGATTGCATTTTTGCAGCCATCGTTCAACGCGAATAATTCTGGACATGTTTGAACAAGTCCAGAATTGAAAAAGTAAAATTTTCTCAGGATAAGAAAATGTAATTTAGCATTTTCTATCCTGAACGACGGCTCTTGATCACGATGAATGTGATCAAGAGTTGGGTTGGTTTTTTGGTATCGGGCGGTCTCGAGTCGGTTTTTAAGAGTTGAGTCGGTCGTTCTAAAAAGAGTTGTTGGTTTCTTGGTTTGAGTCGGGTAAAAAAAAAAAAAAAAGATCTAATAAAAAGAATAGTAGTGTATTTAAAAATAAAGATCTAATAAAAAGCAAATTCGGTAGTGTGGTTAAAATAAAGATGTGTATTTTAAGAATAGAAAAATTATAGAATAGTTGTCTTAAAAAAAAATATATATATATAAAGAATTAAAGAAGAGATAGAAAAAGCTAACAGAGTTTTTTGTGATACAAGAACCCCCAACTGGATTATTAGTGAGCGGAAGTGAACCAAGTTCACAAGGTGAGCGATATAAATATATATAACAGTGGCTCGAGAGAAACTTCTATCGCGGAAGATCTACTAAGTCCTCTTAATTGTTTTCACTAATATTCTGGAAAATGTTTGCTAAATTAATTATTCACTGAATGTTCTTTTTTTATTGTTTTGGCATATGTGAATTTAGCTCCATTAAAAAGAAATTCAGTTGTGAACTTAGATCAGTAATTATGGATACAAATAATGTGTAATAAAATTGTTATTAAACAAAAATACATGGACATTGTAAACATTATTCTAGTAGGCAGCACGCTGAGGATGATTTTATTCTAGCGTTTATGAGGGTGCACGGTTGTTTTCTCCTAGCGTTTACCAAGGTAAACCGACATCGTTGTTTTTGGTGTTCCGACGATGTTCAATTGAGTCTGCGACAACAGACTGTTGTATTTATTGGTTTACACTGGTCAGAGGAGTGCTTCACCTATGCCTTGTTTTATTTCCTCTTTAATTAAAGGCTGAATCATTCAACGGTACACAACTACATTTTAAACAGGCAGTAAGACGTGTCCCACTAAAAATTGTCTCCAGTTTGAAAATCACCTACGCTTTTGTTTTTTGTTAAAAAACATTTCCGTGTAAACAAATGATACTTGTCAGTATTGCTCACAAAAGGGTAGGCCGATGCATTTAGTTTGCTTCAAAATGACTTCGAGTGAAGATCAACTCAAAAAAGAAATTGTGCTTCAACATTGTCTGTCGCTAATAGTTGCAAACAACACGGAGGACAGTTAATCGTGTCATGAAGCGTTTTCTGGAGTGTGGTTCAACTAATCGCAAAGCTGGAACAGGACAAAATAAAAAAGTGGTTACAGTACATGCTTGTCAATCCGTGCTCTTGCAAAGAAGTTTAATACTAACAAAAGTAAAGTGCAAAGAATAAAAAAAATTGAGCCTGAATACTTACAAAATATTTAAAGTGCCTAGAAGAGAAAATATGCAACAGGATAAAGCAATTACCCGCAGTCGAAAACTTTATTCTTTCCTGCTGAACAATCCCGACGCCTGCATAATTCTCGACGATGAAACGTATTGCCAAGTAAATTTCCAGTGCCTACCAGGTAGTCAATTTTACAATAGTGATAAACGTGGTAAGGTTGACCAAAAATATAAAGCGATTCCGGTTAAAAAAATCCGAAAGAAGTTTATGATTTGGCAAGCAATCTGTCAGTGCGGTAAAAGGTCAAAACCGTACATCACATCGTCTACTATGAAAGGAGATAATTATAAGACAGAATGTTTGCAGAAAAATCTTTTTGGCCAGATTTGGTTTCTTCTCATTATTCTCGAAGCACTATAAAATGATACAGGGCCAATCAGTACAATTTTGTCCTTAAAGACATTAATCCGCCCAACTGCCCTGAACTACGGCCGATTGAGAGGTATTGGGCAATTATAAAGACAAAACTAAGAATGACTACCAAGGAAGCCAAAGGGATACAAGATTTCAGAAAGAAGTGGGATAAGGTTACAAAGTTAATACCAGACTCTATTGTGCAAAGCATTACGTCCCGCATTAAAAGTGATGTTAGAGAATTTTCAAAAAAAAAAAAATAATTTTTTTAATTTTCTACTTTTCAGTTATTTTAAAAGCGAATTTAAAAAAAAAATCGTTTTATTTTGAAAATATTTGCATTTTCTAGTGGGACAATTTTATTTTATTTTATTACAAACTGACACAAAAGCATTTGTGTCGTCAAACAAGTGAATTTCAGGCAAGGTTATTTTAGAGAAAAGAAGTATTTACTGGACAGACAGTTAAAAACGTCTCCTCGATGCTGGGTTATGACATGACCCGGCTTCCTTCTGCTACATAGAATTATTTTGTGTAAAAATAAAAACCTCTTAAAAATATCCGAAGGGGATAAACTCCCTGTACTTTCTCGGTGCATATGCCTAATAATATTTACGTTTTGGTGGCCTTGTTTTGGTCTGAAATTGCTTGGCGATGTGATTTAAAGCCATGCGTAGTGATCAATTAGTGAGGATTATGGGGGGAAAACAATCCAGGGGCCGGATTCACTAACTCGGAGAGTTGTGGAGCTGTGGAGATGAGAGTTCTCTTGACACTTAAGGCCCTTCGAACACGAAGCAACACAGTTGTGACAAACTGGTTGGTGATCCAAATCGCAAACTGGTTAGAAACTGATGATTCGCATACGTAGCTACATAAATGATGGAACTCGAATCACTTTGCTGCAGTAGCAAGCCAAATCTCAAGATTTTGGAGTGTCTAATTAATATAATGTTGAGTGATTCAAGTGACAAAGAGGATTTCGTCCTCTATTATTATTATCGATACAAGAGATGTAAGCAAAGAAGATTTTCTATTCATCCCTACATCGAAAGGAATAGAAATTGTCGCGGCAAAGAATTGCATCAAACAGATTCAATGTTTTTAGCATTCTATAGAATGCCCATGTGTTGCTAATAATATCAAAATAAATAAAATCTACCTATTAAATTATTAATTTTCCCCACTTTATTCCAGCATTTTCCGTTTAATCCTTTTGGGAATATTCCGGGAGCACGTTATTATATAAGCAAGGGTATTTCTCCACATCATCTACAAATTTAATGTTAAAAACTTGATTGCTCATTTCCAAACTATTGCGAACGGAAAAACCAAACTAGTTTGCAACTGATAGCCTGAAGATCAGCACGACGTGTCGAAAGAGACTAATCAAAAACGCGTTGCAAATTGATTACCAACTAATAGCGCCGTGAGCAGACTTGCATTGAAATGCATAGGCGGCGGCGCGCAAATGACTAGTTAAAAACTTAAAATAAATTTTTATCACTTTGCAGTCTTTTTAGAGTTGCTCCGTGAGCGGAGGGCCTAACTAACTCTCCACTCGAAATTCTGTAGCTCGGGGAATTTGTATTGAGAATTACCAAACTCTCTATTTCACTCCACAAAACTCTCGGCTGTGTGTTGTGGAGAAGTAAGAAGAATATTTCTCAACTGACAGTACTGTCTCCTATTGTTGTGTTTTGTGAAGGTACCTAGGTAACTTGGATTTTCAAATTAAATTATGGGCTCACCGCATATGCTGGCTATGTTTACAAAAACAAATTATGGAAATCCTTGCAATACTTACAGAGAAATAAGAATTTTGGTGTCTCAAGGTACCCGCTAAAAATTTTAAATCACGCGAAAATGATCAATTTGGTCGTCTTCCAGTACAGAAGAGATGCCATAAAAATTTTAAATATGCACGTTAAAGCTTGTATGTATGTAGGACTACATTTTGTTCCCTAATTAGATATGTAATTAGTTTTTGAGTCTGATAAATGGTTTTCGAGATAACTGCAAAAGAAGTGAATCAGTCCTTTTAAGATGAAAAAATGGACGTTTTTTGGTACAAAAATGGACATATTTTCAACTCATCATTATGAAAAACTGGTAAGTCGTGAAAATTCACTTTTCAGGAGAAAAATGTTCGCAACAGAGTACTAATGAATGTGAAACAAAGAACGGAAGAAATATATACAAAATATAAGAAATGGGATATATATTACCCAAGTGCAAAAACTCCGTCATTCGACTGTAAAAAATCAGTTATGAAGTTAAAATGATCAAAAAAGAAGTACACAACTCGATTACCCGCTTCTCCCTCTTTAATGTGTTGTTTTACCTGAAGCAGTTGTTTCCCTTTTATTTATCCTTATGAATTTAGAGGAGACGTTTTAGTTTCACTTTGGATTCATTTGTGGTGGTGACTTGGTTTCGTTTTTCTTATCTTTTTGTGCGTTTGCAATATAAATTTTGTGTTTTCAAAGTTTTTCCTTCAAGTTTTGCACATATTGCAACAGAAAGTTTTCGCGATAAAAAATGCGCACCGCGAAAATACATTACATGTATACGCGCGCCGCAATATCAAGCGACGCGACGGGACGGTGGCTGATGTTTATAAAAACAGCAAATTACATTTATTCAAGCTACCGTCCATCGAAAAATATTCTGGACAAGTTTAATCATGTCCAGAATAAATGCAAAAATTTTCTCAGAGTAAGAAAACGCAATTAAGCATTTTCTACCCTGAAAAACAGTTCTTGACCACTATTGAAGTGATCACGAGTTGTGTTGGTTTTTTGAACTTGGCCGCGGCGGTCTCGGTTGTGGTGAAAAGTAAAAGGTAAAAGTTTGAGTATCGAAAAATTATATAGTAACAAGAAATTAAACGAGAAAAGTAAAAATAGCAAAACTTTCAGTATTGAAAATTATAAAGTATCGAGGATCGCGATTAAACGAAAAAAGTAAAAATAGAAAAAGTGTATCCGAATATTGCAAAACTTCCAGCGTTGTGGTGAATAGAATAAGAAAAAAAAGGAAGCTTTTGTTTGTAGTTAAGAGAAGAAGATTTAAATAAAAATGACAAATAAAAAAACAAAGTGTATTTAAAGTGACCCCCTGATGGAAATTATAAAATTTTGTCGCAGCCGGTAGGATAGTGGTAGCCAGTTTTTCTAAGTCAAAAGGAAAAACATAAGAGCTCGAAAATCCGCTATTCTGCGAACAACAAAGGGCTTAGTTAGATTAGGCCAGTTTGGTCTAATTGCCTCAACACAACTCTAACTGCCTCTGTTGATAGAAACAAGCAGCCACGCCTTCATCAAAGCACTCAAGTGCCTGCGTGGGAGAATAGCGGGCTTCTTCCCAGCCCAGAAGTTGTGTGTCGTCCACATAAAAAGGAGAAATTCCAACCCTACACGTGAAGGAAGGAAGATCAGTTACACTCATCTATCTAGGATCCAGAGCTGAAAGGGACTTCGAAGTAGGCAACGAACCCCCCTTTCAGCTTTTTTTCAGGAGATTTTAAGAAGGCCAAGGGCCTCTCGGCAGCACTGAAAATCTCCAACCAGCAACAAAACAACGATCTGGAATTGAGAGGGAGAATTAGCACGGCAAGATTGACTTAACTTCCTATTCTACTAGTTTCCGTTAAATCCAATTTTAACCACCCTTCAGGAACACTTAGGGTAGAGTCACTACACTACCCAGTTTATTAACGGCACAAAGCAAGTAAAACGTACTTAAAGGATTATTTTCTACTTTCAACTTATCCACAGAAATGGCAACGTATTAATGTGCTAGCTTTGCTTGTCCAGTACACGACAGGAGAAATCGGCAAAAAACCTTACGCCTTAACACATCTAAATGGCTCGGGTATATTTTGCGAGGATCTAGGAAGCCTCATGGTGTATCATATAACACCTGGAACGTTCTGACGGAAATAGATATGGATGAGCTAGATACACAAATCAGGCTAGCAGAACAGGCAGAGCGCTTAGTACATAAACTCTGCATAAATATAACAGACCAAGAAGACCTCTGCAATGTACAACAACAACACATACATGCTATTATAGACAGCGTACGTAAGCGCAGGAAAACCATTAAAGAATTAGTACCATGGAAGCGTAAAACTACGTCACTGTTTAACGGAATGGGCGGTGCCCTGCACTACTTATTTGGCGCAATGGACAGCAATAACGAAAAGGAAATATACAGCAGGTTAGATGAACTTGAATCGAATGCACAAGCCCTAACTGAGCTAGAGAAAGAACAGATTAATGTTGTCAAAAGCACCTTGGAAACGATTCCAAACTGGGTATGTTAATAGCTAGGCAACAAAAAATAGCCCACCAGATTAACGATCTGCATATTGTGACCGAGGACATAACAAGAAGGCAACTGAGACAGGAAATCCTATCAATCCTGCTTCTCCAAATAATAGAAGTCGAATACCGACAACAAGCCCTTCTGGACATAATAATGGCGAGTAGAAAAAATCATATTCACCCACTCCTCGTGTTTCCACAAAATCTTCTAGAAATATATCGTAAGACAACTTCCAAATGTCCAAATGACTAGAACTGCTTGACGGTCTTATATCAGACAGCCGGAGCTCAGTCACGTCTCATACAGAACAAATTTGTGGTGAGAATAACTCTCCCAATCTTTGATTCTGCAAAAATGAGGCTACAACATGTTCGATGCTTCCCAGTACCTAAGTCAGCAAATTATTCCTTAATTCAAGCCTACTAGTTCTGGCCATAATGATTGTTGTGGCAGTGAAATACCTACACCCTGTTGTCACAAGGATGAAACAGCGTTCAAACCAACCACAAGGTAACCCCGAATTTTTAACAGAAGGAATACCTTTCTAAGAGCGAACTCACGCTCCCCCAAAATCTATAAAGCGAGCTCAATCACTCTCGACATGGAGCACTTTGTGTATAGGTCAAATAAAAGAAGAGTCTACAATTTACAATTTTAATAAAAAGAAGTTATGTTACCGACCTCTTTGCAAAAATAATAAAGGTTGTACCGCGGACGCCTATGGATTTTGGAGACCTTTTAAAAACGACAAAAGACAGGCAACACTGTAAAAGAAGAAAAAGAGAATATTGTAAGAGAAGAGGTTAAAGAAGGAGATCATTAAGAAAAATAAAGTTTGAGTTGCAAGAAGTGTTCTTTGATGTGTTTTAATTCTTTTGTTCGCAGAAAAAAAAATCGAATTAATTAAGTACAAAGGCTGAAAACTCGCAATAAGTGGCATCCCAACGTATGGCTTAAAAATAAAACTTTGTGCGGGTTCTTTTTTCAGTTTCAGGAAAGTGCTTGAAAGGGGCAAATAAGCAGTTTCGGTGACTCATGGGTTTGTAATTGGCGTGTGTAATTACATGCTTACACTTAACAAGTCCATGACGTCACTTCGGTGTGATAAATGAGTGTGGCGGCAAACAGTCTCGTTTAACTACACTGTCACACGCGTGTATTGGTGCAGAGTCCGAAACATTTTTCATACAGCCTGATTTATAAGTGTTCGATTTGTTTTCTTTGACACTTTTATGGCATACTGGTGTTACCGCAGCTTTGCAATTGTTGATGTGTACACTAAAATTATAATCGCATAGGAAAGTGTATGCGCGTGTGTACACACTGGTTTTTGAATTTTCAACAAGAAAAACAAAAGTAAACTTTTTCATCATTACTCCGAAGAAAGACAGCACGGAAGAAGCTGTTCCAATGACAGCTTTAACAGACGAACAATTTTCAATGCTGCTAGAAAGAATATCTCATAAATCATCGAATACAACAGGTAATTTCATTTATTTTTTGCCGGATTGGAATCGAACCTACACTTGTTAGAATCATTCAATGATGGATAAAGAAGAATTTTTAAGAACTTTTATTTTTAACGATTCTAAATCAAATTCATAAGAAAAAACAACCGCCTTGTCCGGGGTTTGAAAACAGGAACTTCCACTTGCCGGGCGACTGCTGTTACCAGTGAGCTAACGAGACAGATGATTTTTCCTCTTGCATTTATCACCTTGTTACTAGCCTACTAAGCCACGTTTTGCTTTCAACTGGCATTAACCAGTAACGATAACAGCGCACAAATAAATTGTAATTTTCAATTTTTATTTATTTTGTCCCGGACTGGAATCGACCCTACACTTCTTAGAATCAGTCAATAATGGATAAAGAAGAATTTTTAAGAACTTTTATTTTTAACGATTTTAAATCAAATTCATAAATACATTTAAATACGATTATGAATTTGATTTAGAATCGTTCAAAATAAAATTTCTTAAAAATTCTTCTTTATCCATCAGGTAATTTCATTTTTTGCTCTCATTCGATTAGTGGAACAGGAGATGTAGACGCGTTTATTGATGGAATCAAAATATTTAAAAATTCTGCAAATATAGCTGATGAGAATGCCTTATTATCATTGCCGATGCTTCTCACGGATGTTGCAGCTACATGGTGGAGAGGAATTAAGCATAATGTCAAGTCATGGGACGATGCTTTAAAATTATTATTACTTATGGACAAAAAAGCCTAGTTTTAAAATTTTTCGCGAGATTTTTGCAGAAGAACAGGATAATGAAAAAAACAGATTTGTTCGTATCAAAATTTAGAGCGTTGGTAGCAGAACTTCCATACGACTTAAAAGAAAATATTCAATTAGATATCATATCGTCTTTTAAGAAAGAATATTAGGCAGCGTATATGTGGCGATGTATTCAAACTTTTGACGAACTTCTGAAGATAGCACGAAATGTAGAGGAAGCACTCGAAGAAGAAGATGAGAAAAAGCAAGTAAATGCTAGTTGGAAAACCAGGCCAAAGTGTATTTACTGTAAAATTTATGGACACGACTCATTAGATTGTAAACGGTAAAAAAAAAGGATAAACTAAACAACTGGTAGAACTTAAACCAGAATCTCGTACTATTACATGTTATGGTTGTGGTTTGTCGGGTTATATTAAGGCCAAAGGTCCAACATGTAACCCAGTGAAAAATAAGACAGACAATTATAATCCGGATGGAAAATTTCATTCAGTGGATTGTGTGGCTGAGGATATTACTTATAGTAAGTCCTACGAAAGACCAATTCTTCCAATGGAAATTTTCGATTTGAAAGGAAATGTTTTTGCTCACACGGGTGCAACGAAGTGCATAGCAGGGAACAATTTATTTCGGAAACTACAAGGGAAGTGTGAACATAAGCTGGAATAATTCTTGATACAGCAAATTCATGTTGGTGCTTTCAGGATAATTATAACGGACGCTATTCTTTCGAAGAAGCTTTTAACCCAAACGAAGCAAAGGTTGCTACTATCAATGCCACAGGAATTTTGCGGAATGATGAAGGCCCAATGCTTTTACAACACGAACGAGACTACAGACTGACGGCGCTATTGGAATTAAATTCGAATATCTTTCAGCCAGAGGGAGGCCCCACAAAATATGCTGAACAATGTATTGAAGTTGCAAAAGATCAGGTACCTATTTCTATGCGGCTGTATAGACTTTCAAAAGTCCGAAAAGATAAACTAGATAAGGAAATTGAGCAATTACTTATGGATGACGTAATTGAAGAGTGCAAATCACCTTGGGATGCTCCAGTCGTGCTTGTTCCGAAGAATAATGGCGAGATCCGCCTGTGCGTGGATTATAGAAATCTCAATGCTGTAACAAAGGGTGATAGTTACCCAATGCCCCGAATGGATGAGTTGCTTCACATGGCAAAGAAGATGAACTTCATGTCCACCATAGAGATAAATGTTCGAGAAGCAGATAGGGACAAAACTGCTTTCGCAACACCTTTTGGTATATACAAATACAAAAGAATGCCTTTCGGCCTCAAAAACGCTCCAGCGACCTTTCAAAGGCTTATCGATCGTTTTAGAAATGGACTCGACATATCTTTACTTGCTTATCTTGATGATTTGATTGTTTTGTCTGTAACTTTTGAGGAGCATATTGTCGTGACCCAATATTCAATTGGTGAAATTGTGACATCACGACTCGAGCTAGCAGCAGGTGTACAGGTAATTAAGCGATTTGCAATAACTAAGCATTTTACTTCGCACAGAGAAATGCCTGGCGATTGCGAGTTGTTTACTTGAAAACTGTCACATCCACTGCTGGATGTAACTGGGCATTGATAGGCTGCTACTCAGGCATGAGTAAACCAGCAAATGACGATGATTTTCTATCTACTTTTGTTTCAGATTTGAAGGAAATTATTCATAATAGAATGATTTTTAACCAAAAAACAATTTTTGTTGAAGTTAGCGCTTTCATTTTTGACGCCCCAGTGGTCCTTTATTTTAAATACGAAGGGCCATTCAGGCTATTATCCTTGTATTAAATATACTACGAAGGGTACACGTGCAGGAAATAAAGTAATTTTTCCCTTTGACAATAGCCCCCTTCGAACAAATGAAAGCTATCGTCTAAGAACTCAGACTGAACATTATCATCAGCAAAGTACTACTATATTAGAATCTCTTAATATTGATTGCGTCAAACAGATCCCTTTCGATTATATGAATATTGTTTGTCTAGGAGTTACCAAAACCCTATTGCAAGCATGGATAAAATCAAAAGGTAATAATTTTTCTTTAACTTCATGGAAGATTACAATGTTCGATAATAGAATGAAAAATCTTAAAAAGCAAATTCCAATTGAATTAATCTGTAAACATCCCCGAGATTTATGCGATTTAGACCGCTGGAAAGCCACCGAATTGCGGCAGTTTTTACTGTACACAGGTCCACTTGTTTTAAAAAATATATTAGATGATGAAAGATACATACATTTTCTTAAATTTAGTATTGCAATTCGTATTCTTTTAAGTAAGGAAGATATTTTTACGAATAATTCTTGTGCCCAGGAGCTTCTTATTAGTTTCGTGAGAGATGTTTCTCGATTATATCATGAACAATTCATCACTTTTAATTTTCACTGCTTGACACATTTAGCAGGAGATGTTGCATCATTCGGAAGCCTTGAAAACTATAGCGCTTTAAATTTGAGAACTTTCTGCATAATTTAAAAAAAGACGTAAAGAAAGACAGTTTTATTTGCAGTCAAATTTACAATTGCTTAGTTGAAAGAAACATCAATAATATCCGTTCAGAAACAAAAATATATCCGATATTTGAAAAATTTAATGGAACATCTTTTGAATCTGTACAATGAGAACATTTCAAACTATTTACAAAGGCTCCAAATAATTATTACCTTTTAAGTGAAAATAAAATCTTTAAGGTGAAAACTATAAAGGAAGAATTAGGGAAACCGATTTTCGAGAGTTCGCAAGTTGAAAACATTCATCCGTTCTTTACTAGTCCTCTGAACGCAGCGTTAATCAATATATTTTCTTCAGAATTAGTTCCTTTGAAAGTAAACTCGAAGGAAGAACGGCATACCCTGGCCGTAATTGAAAGAAAAGTTCTGGTATTTCAAAGTGCTGAAGACAGTATTTCATATTTAGTTCCAATAATTCATTATTAAAATTTTTTAGTATTCCCTAGGCGAGATAATAAGGATAGTAATGATAATGCGTACAAATAATAATGATAAAATAAAATATGTTCATATTTATTGAACGTGTACTCATCTAGGGTAAAGCAGAATTGATCTTAGATCAATTATATCGTTTTAAGTCTTTATATTAGTTAATCCATTTTCCTTTTCTTGTTTAAATCCTAGAATTTTCCTAGATTATTTTTCCTAAATATCGATCCAAACACTTCAACGGAGGATTTTTTATATGTATGTCCCAGCTTTGAAACGGAAATCAGATATTAATCTTTTTATATAAACGAAAATATTTTTATTATTTATTTTTTAATTTAGACTATTGTGAAGAAGAAATAGAAGGACTTTCAACTAGAAAAAAAAAATATAACTACTCTTCAGAATGTATCATTGCAGAGTCATTATTTATAAAATAGATTCTAAATATATTTTGCCCCTTTTTAAAAATTATTTCAAGAGTTGATACATCTGCACAAGAAGGACCTCCATTAATTTGTGCAAATATTACTGCACCTGGAAGACCCCTACTTTCGCTCAATAATTGCAATTGCTTTGCATAATATTCTCAAGGACTTAATGTTTTCAGAGAGGAAATGAAGCAAATGTTTACAGACTTCACGTATAGGGTAGTCCAGCTACGAAAAGAGGTGCGCTCTCTTAAAGGTACTATCTAGCTCTCAGTTAAATGATGGCATAGTATTTCCTTTTCCAACAAAAGAAGATTTTCTTGAGTTTGAAAAAATATTGAAAGAAAATATTCAAAAATTCGAAAAAATGGTACAAACTTTTCATTTACTTTACGTACACCTATAATTACTAACAAAATAAAATATTTACTGCAGCAACGATCTTTTGTGCAAAAAGGATCTTCTGATCCAAAAAATTTATTAAGGATAATCTCAAAAAGATATTTACGGATGATACTGCTCAGGAGTTTTGTTGGCTTGGGAAAAAAGACAAGCAGTCAGCGAGGGAGCAGATTGCATTTATAATTGTTCATTTTCTATAGATGCATTTCACGAAAAGTTTCCTGGCCTTTCCGAAGAATTCTTCGAGAAAACAGCAATGCGTCATTTCCATTAAACGAAGGACAGGCTGACAAAAAAAGCTAATTATAACCCCAAAATATAAATTCTTTTCCGTTTTTTTTTCTCTTCTTTTAATTTTTCTCTGAAGAGGCTTTATTTAATTTTTGTTTAAAGAATTATTTTTATTTCTATTAATTTATAATAAATCAAAGAATATAATCAGTCAGGTATAACATTTTCAATATCTTGCAGAAAATTCCTTCCAAATTTGATAAATTTGTTAGACAATATTTATTTTCCAACCCTACAGAAAAGTATTAAATTTATCGGATTTCAAAAGAATTTTCTGCAACATATGAGCAGAGTTTCCATTTAGTCCTATTCCCTATTGTACCAATAGGATATCATTTGATTGAGAATTTACTGAAATCTTTTAAACCCCACGAATACCCGTCGATTTTAATTTGGGACAATGAAACAGTCTCGAATCGTTATCGAATCGTTATTACGAATCGCTATCGAATCGTCATTACGAATCGTTATCGAATCGTCATTACTAATTGTTATAAAATCGTCATTACGAAACGTTATCGAATCGTCATTACGAATCGTTATCGAATCGTTATTGAATCGTTATCACGATTCGATATAGAATGTTCCTTTTAGTCATGGTCGGATCGAAATCGAATCGAGAACGATATCGAGATCGAAGTCAAACTCCATTAAAACGAATCGCTTTCGATTCGATTTCGAATCGCAATGTTTGCTGGACACCTACATATAAACATACCTACCTACATACATAAATATCTACCTACCTACCTACATATCCACATACATACCTACCTGCATTCATAATATTATGACATACTTATTGGCCAAGCACAATGAGTACTCATAACATTAAAATGCTTCCGACACTTGTCATACATAAAGAAATACGAGACACAGCAAATCACACTGTGCACTGCATGACTAGGTCACCCTTACCCAATACACAATTGCATCAACATAAACAAACTAAATCTATTAACGCGACCCACTAAAGTAGCACGCAAGTAGTAAGCAGTGACGAAATATCGATCACTGACCGCGACCTAGCATGAGGGCTTCGATGAGGAATTCATCATAGTAATTATTGTTATAATAAGCTAATTTTACTTTGTATAAATAAGCTAAGAAAATTAAACAGTACACAGTCAGTTTTGAGTCTTAATCAACCATCAACAGTTATCGTCTTTTATTCAAGTGGAGTTATGCTTACTTTAGCTACTCCCGATTAATTTAGGAGTTATGCTTAATTAGCTACTAATCTCCTTCGTTTTGGAGTTATTCTTAATTAGCTACTCCTCTCCTTCGTTTTGGAGTTATGCTTGTTAGCTATTCCACATCATCTGCGAATAATATTATTATCAAGAGGCGACCGTCTTGAAGTAATTACCATAATATCACAAGGCAACCCTGCCACTTAATTAAAATAAACCTCGCAATATCCTAGTATAACTGGTACCATAACTTCAATATTGGATTCCATACCTGGAGCACAAAAAGATTGGAGCCTAACAAGAGTTAAATCAAACATTATAAATTGTTCAATGCCCTAACCTTTTCTTCAATAGCTGATGAACGTAATGCAACAACCTTATGTGGATTAACTTATAAATAAGCTCATCAATCATATTTTTTCTTAGTCGAAAAAATTACGTAAATTTATGGTTAGGGAGTTCAAAGCAATCAATAGACATTCCACGTAATTAATTATCCATAGATTCCTCAACTATTTCAGAGGCAAACAATTATGATACATTACTGAGGCTAATCAATTTTTAAAATTAATACAAGTTTTAACCTTACCACACATTCGTTCTGTTGAAAAACCTTTTCACAACTTCGACTTAAAACAATGCGCTTCAAGAATGCGAATGGGGTATTAAATTCGTTATCAATCATTATTTGTTTACCGAATTTGTTAAAACCATTAGTTATTCAAGAATATAACACCACTATCACCTTAAAGTGAACTAAACGATTAAATTTAGTCGTGGAATCTAAAGATGACACAATATTACCCGGATAGAGCCATCGGAAAACTTCGAGTGTAGGATCTACTACAGTTAAACTTCAAATTAACGAGGTAAAGCAATAATTAAATCAATTGTTGTATTGGATTAGGAACATAGCACATAAAAATAACACAAAAGTAATATTTTAAATGCCAGTGATTATAATAAGGACAATGGAGAATTAATCCAACTATCGAACTAGACACTACCAACTAGCTTTGCGGGCTAATAAGAAACTAATTGTGCCAAATTCATGTAAGTTCAGTTAAAGTAAATAGTGATAGATACATCGGTGACGCATATGTATGTAGAAGCTAGTTTACGGGCATACGAAGGACGTGAATCTTGCATACTTCGTGTGGGTATAAACAGAAATGACGAGCGTATATGAACTATACCTTGTGTGCACTTTTCTGACCCAGACATTATTATTAAAGATGATGAAGTTATTGCTCACGCAAGTTACATTCCCAAAAGCTACGTTCCCACATATTACTATTGCACATAAAGCAAATTCAACGGAATTTAAGAATAAAGTACCCGAAATTCAAAGCCAGGAATGTGCACCTTGACGAACGTTGAAAATTCCCAATTGAATTTCCTGTGACTTGAAGTAACTTCACCGTCTGCAAATAAAGTCGTGAGAACCGATTACTAAACACTTTGTGTTTGTTCAATAATGGTATTTGGTACTGCTCAGAAGTTGGCTAAAAACTTGAATGCTCTTATTCCTATGGATTTACGGTTCAAACCAAAATTTACTCTTAAAAATTATACGGAACTTATTCATAGAACAAAAGAGCTTACCATACCTCTTAACGCAAAATTGATGTCATTTGATGTATCTAGCCTTTTTCCTTCAATTCCCGTTGGAAAACTGATGGATATATTGAATGATAAGACTTCTCAAAATGTAGATAATCCCGAAAAAGCACCACAATTGATTAACTTATCAATTCTCTGCATTAAACAAAATTATTTCATGTTCAACAATAAAATATACATACAAAAGCTTGCTATAAGCTCAGCGTATTTCCCGTTCTGGATAAGGTAAGTTGACGATGTCTTCTGTATTTGGTTGGGAACAGACAGATAATTACAAAATATCATTCATGTTTTAAATAAATTAGACGACAGTATTACATTTACTATACATGATGTCCCGGAAGAATACCGCCATACTGCACCCGTAGAATCTTCACATAAATAAGAACAGAAAAGTCCAATAGGACATTGTCCTATCTTGCGTAGTTTTGGAGTTATAAAGGGAAAACTGATTTTTCTTATAATCCGTTCCGTAATTTACAGTTTACTCTATAACTCGGTAAATACTTTGCGGAGATAAATCGCACCTGGTAATTCTTTTAGAGCAACAAATTAACTTTTATGTATTTAAATTTGTCTAAGGTGACTTAAAATCTGTGGTTGTTCTATTTGAACAAAATAAACCCCAATTTGAAAGTAAAGTAAAGAAATTTCCTTTATGTATGGGGTGCATAAGTATGGGAAAAACTTCTTCATTTTATGACATTCCCAAAACAATCATTTACCTAAAATCAACGGTTTCAAAATTCTATGAATGTAGTATGTCGGTACCCTTCTGTTAGTTAGGTAATAAAAAATTAAATTTCTGAGACTTGTTAATCTCAATAGAGAATAATAGAACTTTAAATTGACATATTTAGAAAAAATAAATTCTGTAATACGATAACTCCTTTCAACTCAGGACATCCTTGAAACACGAAGATGACGACATTCCACTCTATGCTAAAAAGATTGTTGAATGTCCCATTAGATATAGAAAAATTCAAAACTGAATTACAAACCATCAAGAAAATAACCATCAATAATGGATATAAACCAAACAAAATCCATAATTTACTAAGGATAAAACTACAGTAAGGTGCTGTAAAGTGTGTCTTTCCTGTTAAAAGAGCTGAACAAACATTGCCAAAACTTGGAGGAAAGTCCAGTACATCAACAAAGCGGTTAAACTCCTGAGAAAGCCCAATGCAAGATGCAATATATCTTCAGCCTTCTTTATTAAAAATAATATAAAAAATTTAATTTTTAACAACAAAATAAGGCCTAACTTAGATAAATATGATTGCAATGGGATATATAAAATAAGTTGTAGTAGTTGTGATGCAATCTACGTAGATAAATGAAGAAGATCTTTTAATACTCGAACTGCAAAAACATTAGATCGTCTAAGTCCGCTAACCCTGCTTCGCGGCTCTCAAAACATCTTAAAGGTACAGGACACAGTGGTTCTACAAACGATTTTGAAATGTTTCATAGATTAAATTTTGATCCGACTTTGGATAAATATGAAGTCCTAGAAATTAGGAAAGCGAGAGACGATGGTTGTCTTTTGATTATTGAACAATTGAATTTCATTGATAGCCCCCTCCTTAACTACCAATTTAAATGTAGCCTTTCTGTTTAATTGGTCTTTCACTCTCTATGTTTGTTCCTCTATATAATTTAATTAGGTATCTCAGAATATGTTTGATGAATGTAAACCGTTAAGAGCAGTGTAACCTTGATAATGTCTTAGTCAGTCGAAACGAGTTGCTCTCTTTGAAAATTAGTTTTATTTTTATTTAGCATAATTAAACGTGCAGTGGAGTATGTAATCAAGTGTTTTCTGTCACAAAATATCAAGATGTCAAACTTCCACCAATGGCCAACAGTGCATGCAATTAATCACAAAAAAAGTTAATAAAGCGATGCTCTAAAGAGCTATAAAGGACTCATTATTTCAATTTGTTATTTTTATTTCCAAAGAAATAAATATACATTAGTCGCATGGCCGTACGAAAAGGAAGAGTTAACAAAAAGAATTCTTATCTTTAGAAATACTTAATTGCCAGATTTGTGCAGCGACGAAATCGTAATTGGATTTGTTGTATACATTTGATTACCAAATTGACAGCCTCTAAGGAGGTGTATACTATACGAGCTTGTATATGCGTTAGCGACATCATCAATAACCAATGAAGGAAGAATCAAATCGCTATAACGTTTTTATAACCAATTTGAATATAATCTTGTGCTTTTGCCTCACCAATGCTCCGAAAGCTTTCCAGCAGTTTATGAATAAAATTTTGACCCCTATTGAAGATTTGGCTGTATTTTATCTGGACGATGTGTTGCTGCATGCCAGAACGTTTGCGGAAGCTCTAGAAGGTTTATCAAAACCGCTACGAAAATTCCGGGAAGGAGCTTCTTAATTTCAAAATTGGTAACGGAAAGGTTCAACCTGGAAACAAAATAAAAGCAGTTTACAACTTCGAGGTACCAAAGAATGCACATTAAATTAAATAGTTTTGGGATATACGGGATATTTCCACCACTTTGTGAAGGACCACGTGATACACGTACAATCACATACAATATTAAGAAGGAAAAACAAGTAGTCAAGCAGAAATCATATTTCAATCGACAAATGCGGAGTGTAGGTTTCATTCTTATGAACCTGGCAGTAGTTGAAAGCTTGCAGAAATTCCATGTAGGTATACCTGCTTGGACTAAGATTTGTACTGCTAACTGATTGCAATGCCCTAAAAACTACCAAGCGAAATAAAACAACTGACTCCATAGATTATGCGATAGCGGCTTTATTCGTAAGAACTCCCGTTTGATGGATAACGCGGATACGTTGAGTCGGAACATTCCCAAAAAAGACAAGGAAACCATAATGTGCATTGTCCAAGCTGATTGGATTTTGCGGGGGACAATTAACAGATGAGAAAATTAAGGAAACACGTGTAACCTGTGACAAAAATCTGCTACCGAATACGAAATGAGTGTACCTACGCGGGCCGATTTGAATGCAGGATGGCCGACTAATTTAATGCTATGAAGAAAATTAAAAAGAAACAGAAATAATCGCCTTTTAATTTACCTTTTCCACCTTAGTGAAAGCTGCGTTTCCGACATGGAAGCAGAGTGTATAAACGGAATCCTTTACGCTTAGTATCAGTTTATCTTTCAGTAAAAAACTGTAAGAATTGCAAGAATTTGTGTGGTGCACAAAGCAGAATAATTGATAGAAAGTGAGAATTATCATAGATTACAATAGAACTAGATGTCTACTGTAATAACAGAGCTGGGTATACAAATTTTGTATAGCCAGAATGGACCACAACATTTCAAATTATGGATACGTCAAGTGATTCATTAAAAAGAAAGGCAGTTGTGTACCTATTTAATTAGGTAATTATGGACACAAATTATGTGTAATAATTTGATTATTCAATTTAGGCAGGGTGAACATTATTCTAGTACACAGCACGCTGAGGATGATTTCATTCTAGCGTTTATGAGGAAGGATACACAAATAGTTTTCTTTATTTTAAATTATATTATACTGGCGCCAAAGTGTCACTGTCGTCAAACAAGGCAATATAATTTCAGTGGTCGACAAAAACCGTCCCTTCGATGCCGATTGAATCTTTTAAATAGAAATATTTTATATGTTATAAGTAATAGCTAAAATTAATAAGCATCATTATGAAATCGCAGAGAATTGACCGAAACAATTGAGCAGTTTTCTAGTTAGTATCTGAAATATGCTCAGAATAAGGCGTAAGGCCTTGCCTTACATCTCCTCTCCTTTAATTTTAGAATTTGTTTCTCCACTACTAATACCATTCTTCAAAAATATTCTTTGCATCTAATAATAAAAAAAAAACAAAAAGTAGTTTTATTATGGTAGCCCCACTAAACTACGAAAAACACACTTATATATTATATCTGATAAGTATTATCACTGCGCTTCACTAATATTTCTTGTTTACACTTTAATTCACACGCGCCGTTTCTTCAAAGCTTCTTACTTCACCGGATTTTAGAAAACAAAAATTTCACAAAAAAATCTGAAACGCCGGCCGGCCCGGCCACTTAGTCAAATTCTGCCAAAATTTCATGTCTACCCGAGTACAAATTTACTTTAAAATGCCGAATTAATGATATTTAGACTTTTTAATATATTCGTTGGCATTCAATAAAAAATTGCTCGAACCTCACTTTTCAACTGTGATTTGTATTTTATGTTAGCAAAGCGAAAGGTAAACAGTTGTACAACTAACAACACATGTCGCACAAGCAATGTTTTGACTCACTCACAAGATTCCTTCCCCAACCTGTAGATTGCTACAGATCCAGCTGCAGCTCTAACAGCTGACAATAGTATCTAAAATGGAATAGATTTAAGTTATCATATTTGTTCTCAATATGAGCTATTTCTTACGAGATGGCGGGAAGATCGAGAAGATACTGGAATAACCGCTTGAGCACAATTGCGCAATACTTCGTAGCTAAAATCGTAGAAAATAACCGTAACTATTAGTTTACGCGTGCACACAAAATTTTGTGTATACCACATTGTTCCGATTCCGCAAAAGTTCTAATGAATTTTCTATCAAAAGGATCAACAACAATTGAAATAAAGAACTTACGAATTTCTGATGAGGTTGACTTACGATTTTTTTACATTTTTACCCTAAATTGATATCACATTCCGTTAGGATAATTATCTTATTGTTTTCAATTTTAAAAAGTGTAAAAACAAAACAAAAATTGCAAATGAAAACTTATATAATTGAAGATTTGTACCTTCTATTAATTTGTAATTCTATAATGACATGTGTTCACTTTTAAAAAGTGGTAAAAGTGAAAACATTAACAAATGGAAGTTAATTTAATTGAAGACTTATAATTTAGTAATAATTTTTGTTTAACACATCGCCTAAGCCAGTATTGTGTTCATTTCGCGGATAAATTTTGTATGGAAATTTAGCGGTGAAATTTAGTTGCGAAATATTTAGCTAAATCCCTGGGAAAAGTGGTATTGTGTTTTATCATCTAAAAGTTTGTTTAGTTTTAACAAGAAGATGGCAGTAATATCCACAAACATATATTTACCATCAGATTTGTCAGTGTGTTTTTAAAATTTCTTTATTATTCTTTTCTGCTAAATAAAATCCTTCTTCATTTAGTTCAAGTTCTATAAACTAATATTAAAACACATCATATCTACAGTTACACATCTTATCAGCAGGCTCTTGACAGGATCGCACTTCGCAGAGAGCTGGAAAGTGGGCCTGAGTGATAACTCCCATACCAAAGACAGCATCCCCGAACGACATCGCTGGATGGAGACCGATCACCATTTTATCAGCAATTTCAAAGGTACTAGAATTTCTTATTGCCGAACAGATCACTGAATTCATTAACACAAACAATCTCATGGACACCATGCAATCAGGCTTCAAAGGTTACGGCAGACATTCGTGAAATGTGCGATAATGGTCAAGCAGTGGTCCATGTGGTGCTTTTGGACTTTAGCAGAACTTTTGACTCGGTACCTCATGAGAGGATGATAGCCAAACTGAGATATCACTTCGGCTTCTCCAATACAGCCTGCAAGATGATTGGCAGCTACTTGTCAGAAAGACGGTTTATAGTCAGGTCGGGCTCGAACCAATCTTCACCTAGAACACTGAGAGCGGGTGTGCCCCAGGGCGCGATCCTAGCAGCTCTTCTCTTCTCATTATACATTAATGACGTCAATGAGGTCCTTAATGGAGTACATTTTCATATATATGCAGACGACATCCAGATATATGCAAGCGCACCGTCAGATAGACACCAGGAATTGGTGACAACCATCAATTGGGTCTTAGAGGGAATAGCAAACTGGGCCACCTTGAATGATCTTTTGCTGAATCCAGCCAAAGCTCAAGCGATAGGTTACGCCATTGAACCAGAGAGAAGCTGCTACCTATCTTCACAGATAAATACATTAAGCATTATGGGCCATAATATCCCTCTCAAAACTAAACCAATAAAAAATCTAGGTCTCCTAATGGATCCAAACCTCACATGGAGGGCGTAGATTAACCTGATGTGTTCGCGAGTGTATCATGGACTACGATCTCTTTATGCTGCCTCACAGGACGTTAATGAAAGCACGAGATTGAGACTGTTTACGGCCCTGATACTACCACATTTTTTGTATGTAGATATTGTCATCTACCCAATGTCTCAAGCAGGTTTAACCAAATTACTACGTGCACTCAAAGCATGTGGGAGATATGTCTTCAATCTTTGACGAAGGGCGCACATTGAACCATTGCTGGACATACTAGTACCAGGGTCACTGCAGTGTCTGTATGAAGCGAATGCTCTATCGTGACTTGGTATTCTACCTGGTTATGTAAGAAACCGATTCAAATGGGTCACACTGGACAATAAACGATTGATTTTCCCGCGAGTTAACTCACAATTCGGCAGCAAAAATATTTTCTCAAGAGGGGGGACGAGCTGGAACAGGTTACCAGGAGAAATAAGAGAAATTACTCTACCTAAGGAATTCAAAAGGAAGCCATTAGTTTTCTTAACCAGAGATAAAAAAAAATAAAAAAATAATAAAAAAACCACTACCTCCGAACTGTTATTCGTTCACTTTATCAGAAACATATTTGTATATGGTATGTCAGGCTCTAGATCTTAGGGTGGGGGGGGGGGGGGGGGATCAGGGGAAAGGTTAAATTGTTTCCAGTCGGATCTGTCATGTCATCCACGATTCGGTCATGATACCGTGCACAATCCTTAAGATTAGATAAGGTAGTATGTGCAGTTAACGGTTACAATTCTTGTGCGATTCTGATAAAACAGAATGTTAACTAAATGCTGGTATTAATTCAATAATTCAATAAGAGGATATAAGCTATGAACTATATCATAACTATAATAAGCTACATAATAATAGGTCATTTAATAATGATTACTTGGTTGATTTGTCTGATATGTTGATTCTGCTGAATCTGTTTAATTTAAACAATCTTTATGATATGTAGTACTGGTATACTTAGTTGTTTAAACAGTTTAAACTGAGATGCAGTATTGTCTATAATCCACACATAAGGTTATCTGCCTTGTATTCCATGAGAAACTATGTGTATATATGTAATTGTAGATATAGCGGTTAATTAATTAATTTGTATACTTGATGGTATACTTGTTTGTTCAGCTGTTTCATGGACCTAAGTACTGTAAACCATTTATATTTTTACTAGGTTGATCTATATCATCTAAATCATTATGTATATAGATACTCACTTGATTTAAGTTGATTTAATTTACTCTAATTTGATAATTTACTTTAAATTGATTTTGTTTGTTTTGCTGTTATATTACTTAACTAATCTAAAAATTGTCTATCTGATTGTCGTAGAGCCCAACGTAATACGTTGCTTTAAGCAGGGATTCAGAAATAAATGCACTATGACTTTGACTTTAGACAATTCTTTCGAAAAGAAATTAAAATAGTATGTATAAACATAAATTTCCTTACTATTTCGAGATCGGGTAATTGCCAATAGCAATCCAAAAGAACACGAAAATAATATCACAAATACACCACAGCTGATAGCCAAAAGCAGCCACCCATAGTTCAAAACAATGAACAATTTTGAACGTAAAAAGAAGAAAGAAAGAAAGAACTTTTTTCGGTCGTGTGGAAATCGGGAGTTGGAAAAATCCCGAAATTCCAAGTATCGAATTGCAGCACGAACATCGTACCAATACTACTGCAATCAAATCGCTTCGGCCATTTTGAAATTGTTAAATTTCTGATCGGACAGCTGTTCAGTTCTCTAACGGGCGATTTGAGGTTATAATATAATAATAAAATTCCCATTACATAGTGTGAATTTATGATACAGTTATTGTTTATATCAAGAACTGTACCTTATTTAAACACGTACATAATTAAGTGTGGTACTCATATTAAGAATTATAGCTGTGCAAAATTATTGTGATGACGAATGTGGGCACAAATTCGTAAATTTGCGTGTTGTGCAACAGCTACGTGTACGACAGCTCTTAGATTATATAGCAAACAGGAATGGTTGAATCATGTAAAATGGCCGCTGTTGTAATTCGGGCTGCTCCGTGCTCCGCCTCCGGGGAGAGAGAAAGGAACCTCCGATTTGGAGGAATAAAATTTATAGAAATAACATCCCTAATTCACAACTATTTTATTCTTCAATCCATTTATAATTTATTTTGATGATAACTATTTTAAAAGATATTTCATATGTTCACAAAGTTTTCGTATTATTTTTCAATTTATAATAGGCTTCGGTGATAACAATTTTTCTTTACACTGGTTTCAAATTAGTTTAGCCGATTCTTTATTATATATATAGATTTACAATTTTTGCGTTTTTCTGTTCGGAGGAACCGAGTACTGATGCGTGTTTTTCTAGACGGTTGTAAAAAGCGGATTCCCTGAGGATCAACGATATTGCACTCAAGTACCCGTGAAAGCTTCAAAAAGCTTTTTTTTCTTTTTGTTACTTTCTCACGTCGTGAGAAAATGTAGAGAAGTTTGGATGCAGGCTATATGCATTAATGTAAAACTGTAATCCGGTATGTACTTGCGCGCCAGCCTTGAAATAGTAATTTTAAGAGGGCGCGAATAATTGCGATAATTGTATGTATGTATGTACATACAATTAGATTGGGAAAAATAAGTAATGTACGTATGTACATAGTACATACAGAAAAAAAGCAAGAAGACACTGTATGTAGGTAAGTATGCATACCATGTGAGTGGAATGTGTGTCTGATAACAAAATGCAATTTATACTAAATTGCATTTTGTTATAATTGGGAATGCATTTCTGAATGCCTTTTAAATTTTGATTGAGATTTTAAAATGAAATAATTTTTCATTTTCAGGATCATTTATGACGTACATCAATATATTGTATAGGACAATATATTGATGTATTGACCTTATGGTTGTGATTCGGGGCATTGCGCACCTGAATCACCACATCCCTCCCCCGGGGGGAGAAGAAAATCTTATTCCTTCGAGAAGAAAACTTTCTTTCTCTGGAAGTAGTTGGAAGTAGTGAACTTTGAACGCAATGCTAAGTAATTATTTTATAGGTAATTAGATGTTTACATGCATAATTATAATAAACTTAATATAGGTAATAATAATAATATAGGTAATACATATATATATATATATATATATATGTATATATAACCATCACAAGGTGTACATTTTCTCGAAAACAAAAGAAATGCCTATAATTTGAAAAATACATGACTTAAATTTTTTTTTATATTTTTCTGGTAACTGTTACGATTTGGTCTATCACACGTCGACTTACGGGAGTCCAGTAAGTCGACGTCAAGCCGGAACCGGGTGATAGACCAAATCGTAACAGTTACCAGAAAAATACAAAAAAAGTTTTCAAATTATAGGCATTTCTTTTGTTTTCGAGAAAATGTACACCTTGTGATGGTTTTTTAGCTCTTGTTGCTACAAATCTTTACTTTTTTTCAATTTTATTTATCTTATCTAACCCCGAATAGTGCTTATGTAACCTGTTGCTTTAAGTTCTAAGCCAACTGCTCTAGCTTGGAAGAAAATGTCACATTTTGCCGAACCAACAATATAAAATTAATAATTCGTTGAACTTTAACTGAATGTACTAAAAAAAATTTACTACGCCAGTCTGGCAAGTAACTTTAAAAGTTGACGCATTTAATAAGGGTTCTAAAATGGTACAACACTTACTACATTATTTCTTAGATTACGGAAAAAAAAAATTTTTTTCTTCAAGAAACCCAGTTTCGAAAAATTTCTTTTCACCTACTAAAATTAATTCTAGTGTACCCAAAGCTTGCCTTAAGAGCGTAACTTTAAGATTCTAGCTTGAGTGAGATGGAGAGTCATTCCATGAAGTGTGAGTGAGATAGATAGCGACTTATAGTGCTTATATAAGCTGTTGCTTTAAATTCTAAGCCAAGCTCACCGAATATTACAAAACCATGAGCTACACCCATACCATGTACAGTGAGTACAAACCCTGCTACCTCGGGACTATCAACCTCGGGTTGCGTTTTGCCAAATGATGCTACAAAGTCAACGGGAAGATCCGCGATTCTTCGAGAAAATTTTGTGGTCGGATGAATCGACATTTAAAAAGACGGTTACATGAACCTACACAACTTACACGAGTGGCACGTAGAGAATCCGAATTTAATGAGACAAAATAGATCTCAATATCGTTTTAAAATAAACATGTGGACCGGAATTTTAAACGGAAAAGTCATAGGACCTTTTGAGTTGCCAGAGGTCTTTAATGTTGAAGTTTATTTAGATTTTTTACAAAACCGTTTACCTAATTTACTGGAAGACATGCCACTAAGTATTTACAGAGAGATGTGGTATAAGCAAGACGGCTGACCAGCGCACTATGGCCTTTCAGTTAGAGAATATCTCAATGAATAATATCCGGACAGATGGATAGGGCGGTCTGGTACGATCTCGTGGCCAGCCCGTTCACCTGATCTAAATCGATTAGATTTCTTTTACTGGGGAGCAGTGAAAGAGAAAGTTTATAAGAAGTCAATTGAAAATTTAGCCGAGCTTCGGCAAAGAATTACGGAAGCAGTTAAATTTGTTAACAACGGAAGAATTGCCCGTCTGATAACCCAATCTTTTTTAAGAAGATGTCGAGCTTGTATTGAAGCTGAAGGAAGGCAGTTTGAACATCTTTTGTAAATAATAAATCTTAACATCCAAATAATTGGTGTTTAATTTTAAAATTAAGGAAAATTTGTCCTAAATTTAATAAAAAACATCTCCAACTTGAAAGCGTTACTATCTGTCTCACTCACACTTCATGGAATGACTCTCCGTCTCACTCAAGCTAGAATCTTAAAGTTACGCTCTTAAGGCAAGCTTTGGGTACACTAGAATTAATTTTAGTAGGTGAAAAGAAATTTTTCGAAACTGGGTTTCTTGAAGAAAATTTTTTTTTCCGTAATCTAAGAAATAATGTAGTAAGTGTTGTACCAACTTTTAAAGTTACTTGCCAGACTGGCGTAGAACATTTTTTTTTTTCAGTACAGTCAGTTAAAATTCAACGAAGTATTAATTTTATATTGTTGGTTCGGCAAAATGTGACATTTTCTTCCAAGCTGGAGCAGTTGGCTTAGAATTCAAAGCAACAGGTTACATAAGCACTAATCGGGATTACTTAAGAAAAATAAAATTGAAAAAAAGTAAAGATTTGTAGCAACAGGAGCTAAAAAACCATCACAAGGTGTACATTTTCTCGAAAACAAAAGAAATGCCTATATTTTGAAAAATACATGACTTAGATTTTTTTTTATATTTTTCTGGTAACTGTTACGATTGGGTCTATCACCCGGTTCCGGCTTGACGTCGACTTACGGGACACCCTATATATATATATGTATATATATATAAAGGTATAATGCTGTGGTTCCCCACTTTTTTGCTTTTTTTTAAATTGATTTTAGTATCTATAATTCAAAGGATATTATAATATTAATTTTGTGTAGTTACTAAACTTGGAATGAACGGAAATGAATAGTGTTCACTATATTACTATGTTTTTTATAATTTTATAACTACTACATTTAGTTTATTTATTTATTTAAAAGGTTTTACCTTTTTAGTACTATCTATTATTAGATTTATTAATTTTTCTTTACATCTATATTATTTTATTTTTTCATTATTGTACATAGATAAATATATTTTATTCTATTTATTATATCATATAAAAGGTAATTTGCTAAGAAAAAATTATTACCTATTTTATGTGTTATATGCATATATTATTTATATTATTCTATTTATTGATTTATTTGTATAAATTTTTAATAGTATATTTAAATAAAAAAAAGAATGTGTTTTTTGTTTGTTTTTGGTATTTGTTTTTTTTTTTTTTTCTATAAAACATATACATACACATATTCTCTGAACATAAGGTAGAAGAAATTAAATTTTTTCCTGTTTTTTTTCTTCGTCTAGATTTAGCCCTATTTTGTTTTTAACACAATCGCTTTTCCATAAAAGTGCATTTGATTGTTGGGATGAGAATAGGGGTTGTTGGAAATGATAAAAATTGGATGAGAAAAGGTTAGTCTGGTTCGTTTATCATTGTCCGTAAGTTAAACGTTTTCTATGGTTTTTCTTTGTGGTGCAGAAGTTATTTTGAATGTTGATTGTCTCTGTGCCGGAGTAGTCACATTCTGCTGTTTATGTTTAGGAAGTATTTTTTTTGAATTACGGGTTTTTGTATTGTATTTGATATACAGATAAATGCATAGAATAAAGATAATTGAGGCAATTGTCAGGAACGACACTGCATAGTGGTGAATAGGGTGATTGTTTATAGAATTTAAAAGGACTAATTTTTGATCTTTTTGGAAACGAATGGATTCTATAAGGTTATCTAGATCCATGTTATTTTTAATATATAAGGAATTTGATTTCATGTGCGTGTATAGACGTCATATTCCTACTGGAGATGTTAATCGTTGGGTGAAATTCAAGTTAAATTTGGATATTTTGACGTTATGCCCATATAAGATGAATTCTTTGCTCCGTATATAACAACCGGGACGGATATATAATGTTCCTGTTCCTTTCAGGGTTTGTGAACTAATGAAGTCTTCACAAATAATATCTATATGGAGCGCATTTTTTAGGGAGAAAAGCCAAGCGTTCTGCTGCGATAATTGCGTCCAGTAATAATTCTGTTCTGAAGTTAATATTTTACACTCTGATGTAATCGGTTCTTTTTTTATCAGATTTATCTCTCATTGGTTTATCTTAGTATTTGAATTTAAGATTGGGGATGAGACCTTGCAGTAAAAATTCGTATGATCTAACTTTGCGTAATTGTGGATATATTGGACTGTTAATTCAATATAATGCTCGCGATTGTAGTCTATTATTATGTATTCCTTCGACGGTTCAATATATACGAATGATTCGTTAGGGAGTGTTGGTAATGGCATTATTTTAAATATTTGATATGGCTTCTTGAAGGGAAGGGGTATTCTGAGCTCTACAATTATTTTATTATTGCAGATATTTGCGGCTATTGTACCCAATTTGTAAATTTATGTACTATAATTATATTTTCTCTAGAATTTATGGGAAGCATCATTCTTGCCTGATGTTTAACAAGAGTTCCTCTATTTGTTTAGGTGATATTAGTGTAGGGTGAAATTTTCCGTGTCTTAAATCTGTTAGAATATCTATTAATTCCGACTGTGTATTTTGGTATCTCAATACCATTAACAAAACTAGGAAAACAAGATATTCAATTTCAATGGATATTTTGTTATCCAATGTTCTGTTTTCCATTAATGATGTAGCTATCTGTATTGAAACCAGCTTTTTATGCATAACCAGGAATTGCTTTTTAATTGCGGCTTTAGTTTTGTTGAAAATGTTTGCGGTTTGCTTCGACTATCACAGTATGGCTTGTCATAAGGGATAGGAGTGAGTTTTGGTTTAAAGTAAGGTTCTGAAATTGCTCATCATATAGCTTGGCATCATCCTCGTTTAATGTGCCGAAAAGAGGCTTCGAAATTGAGCCTATAGCATTGAAAAGTGCGCTTTGTTTTCTATTTTGGGTTACCAGTAACTGTTTTGTAATGTAGCTGCAATCGATAACTACAGCTATATTACGGCATTTAGGTGGACAGTGTAGCGGTATGAAAAAAAGATATGTGTGCTTATGTTTAATGCTGTATTTATTGAATAATTCTAATGTGAAACACTTCAATTTATAAATTCACTACAATTTAATTTTTTCACTAATTTAATTCTGTTTATTAATTGTTCGATTGCATATGTAGTTATTATGCCGTATTTGGGCATATATTTAACTAAATGAAATTTGTAGCCTTTTCTAGTTTTACGCGTTATACACTTATTTTAATTCACTTTGCGCTTATTTTAACTTAATTACTTAACTAATTTGTTGCGTTGCATGTATCATTAAAATACCGAAAGCTGGCATGTATTTAATTTTTATGCAAGAAACTTATTTACTAAATTAATTGACACAACACTTATCTGTAGAACAAAAAAACCCAAAAACTTCATGTCCTCTGCCAACACCCACTGCACACAAATTTTAAGCATGTAAAAATATTGTACCTTTAATGGCACGTTGTATTTTATGCTTATTGCTGAAAACTGAAAAAATATTATCTGCTGAGAAAAACTTGCTTGAAACTACACTTGTGATCGCTGTCAAAAAACTGAGAGAGATCTTAGGAATTGCCCCCTTTTTATAGGCTCTAAGCGGCCATTTTGACATATGTTCTATAAGAAAAATGCAAATTAAGCATATTGTTGCGAGCGTGGCCTTTGGTTCGTTATTTAAAACACAATATTAAGTATTTAATATACAAGTTCTTTATTTCACTCTAATCATACAAAATTTATAAACTTTCAATGAATCAATTCAACTCTAATTATCGCTAATACTGTACTTTCAATTATCGCAATCTAATTACAACACTTCCGCACGTTTATTACTTTCGCTTGTTAACACTGCAACGTCTAAGACAAGACTCTTTTTCTGGCTATGACAACTGTTATATTTATACCCTAGAAACTCTCCAGATTATTCTCGATTGTTCCATTTTCCAGAAGCTTCTTGACTGTTCCATTCATTCTATTCATTCTATTCCTGAACCTTCCTGTAGATACCATAATCAATTCTCCGAACATGAAGTCGTTTACTCTTCATTGCCAGTACATAGATGTCACCAGTTGTCTCTTTCTATTGCACGTAACACTGCCCCCTTCTTAAATTTGTTCGTCCCGAACAACAGGTGGTCCACGGTCTTGATGCTCGTAGTATTGACACAAGCGGTCCAAATGAACAATTTTATGCTTGCCTCTTGTGCCACGCTGAATCCTGTCATTAATTCTAGTTACTACTGAATACGGTCCTTCCCAGTGTTGTTGCAATTTTGGAGAACGTCCCTTACGTCGTCTTGGATTGTAGAGCCAAACAAGATCACCTTCATTAAATCCTGCGGAATTAGCACGTAGGTCATAGCGGGTCTTCATCCGATCAGTATTTGTTGCTAATTTCGTCCTCGTGGCCTCGTGCACATCAGCTAATTGTTGTTTGAGCTCCGATACGTAGTCTTCTGGTAACTTTTGTTCACCTTTGGGGGTACCGAATTTGAGGTCGCTAGGTAAACGCATCTCTCTTCCGAATATGACTTTAGCTGGGGTTTGTCCGGTAGTACTATGAATGGCTGATCTATAAGCCATTAGGAATATAGGAATGTGTCGATCCCAATCGCGTTGATGATAGTCAACCACTTTCTTTAGATGCTCGATCAATGTTCTGTTGAAGCGCTCTACCATGCCATCAGATTGTGGGTGTAGAGGAGTTGTTCTAGTTTTTCTTATTCCCAACATTTTACACATCTCCATTAGTCGTTCGAATGTGGCTGGAGCATTACATAACCCAAATGGCATTACTTTGAATTGCCATAAGCCACTGCCAACTGAGAAAGCAGTTTTCTCTCGGTCCTCGGGATGTATTTGCACTTGCCAGTAACCACTCTTTAAATCCAGTGTGGAAAACCATTGCGCTCCGGAAAGGGTAGCCAACGTGTCATCAATCCTTGGTAATGGATAGCTATCTTTTCTCGTCACGTTATTTAGTTGGCGGTAATCTGCACAGAATCGGGTGCTGCCATCCTTTTTCCTAACCAGGACAACCGGCGATGTCCAAGGGCTGTTAGATTCATCTATTATGCCTTGTTTCTTCATAGAGTTCATCATGTCTGCAACTTCTGGTTGTTTGGCTAATGGCAATCTTCGTGGTGTCTGTCGAATGGGCCTGGACTCTCCTGTATCGATCCGATGCTGGACAAGATTTGTTTTACCATAGTCATCATCATTCATTGCAAATAGTTCCGAAAATTCATCGATCACCTCTTTGGCATCGTTGTGTTGTTGTTTACTTAAGGCACTGGACGAAAGAGGTTTCTGAACCTGTTGGGTAGTAGCTGGTATAGTTTTTGTCTCCTTGACATTACTACCATTACCCAAATTGACGATTTGGTAAACGGGTTCACAATTTCCAATTATAGCACCTTCTTTTAGTTGTACCTCATTTTCGGATGTGTTAAGCACTCTGACTGGTATTAATGTTGCACCTTCTGCCTTCACTAAAGTCTTCCCCACAATGATGCTCGATGTGACTTTTGTGGGGTTAGGCTCCACCAGATAGAATCTGCAGGTCCCGATGTCATCAGTAAGCTTTGTCCATATTAGTGTCTCGGAGCACGGCGAAAGAGTTATATTTTCGCAGACCATCGTCCTTACTTTCACAGGATGATCTGCTCCTTCTCCTAGTTTCATAGGAATTTCTATGTTCCCATATTTGAGAGTCCGCTCTCCGACATCCAGATTTATTTTGTATGTGGTCATAAAATCTATTCCAAGAATGCATTCATCCATTATGTCTGAAACCAGGAAAGTGTGAGGAAATAGTAGTTCGCCTAGTTGAACATCTAAAGTTATTTCTCCAAACACCCGTGCCGCTACTCCAGTTGCTGTTCTTAGTAGATATTTGGTGGTATTATGAAGCCATTTGTTCTTAACAAGATCTGTTATAATAATTGATCTTGCAGCTCCAGTATCGATAGTGACTGCGCAGTCATTTTTTCCTACACTTCCATATATAACAAGACTGCTATTATTTCTCTGCAACTGGCCTACTTGAATGATGACTTCGGGGCTGCCGATTCCACCAACCAACTTCTGCCCCACAAAGTTGGTTTTTACTAGTTTTCCGACTGCTCAACAGGAGAGCTGATGCAACTAGTCGCTGCTTGATATCTAGTCTCTCCACGAATAGCTTGTTCCCTGGCTCGACATCTTTGGCATTCTTCTTTCCCTTCTTCAGGTGATTCCACTCGTCAACGTTTTCTGCAGTCTCTTTGAAGGTGCCCTGATCTATTACAATTCCAGCATCGAAGGACACCACGTGAAGGCGGGCTCTGTGATGATTGCACTCTGTTACAAGTACATTCTTCCACTGAAATTTCTCTTACTCGTACTGCACTCCGTGAAGCTTGTCTGGCGGATTCATACGCTAATGCATAGGCTAGTGCTTCTGCTGTTGATTTCTTTCCTGCTAGCCTTAAAGCTTGTTGTAAATTTTGATCTGCAATAGCGTTCACAAATGCCTCCGTCGCCACTTCATTAAGGAAATCCGCATTTACGCTGGAGTATGAAAGATGCGCTAATCTTTCCACATCAGCCTGCAATTGTTGTAGTGATTCGCCGTGCTTTTGAATCCTGTTGCGCAACTGTAGGCGATATACTTGCTGCATGTGCTCATCTCCGTAACGTAATTCTATCGCCTGTACTAATGAAGAGTAATCACGTTGATTTTCAATCGGTACAGTTTGTAAGAGTTCTGAAGCAGGACCTCGAAGTGCTAACACCAGAGCTATAGCTCTGTCTTCATTAGTCCATCCATTTACCTCTGAAGCTGCCTCAAATTGTCTCTTGAACATATGCCATGAATTTTGTCCATCAAATATTGGAGGTTTCATTCTACCTGCGCCAGATATTTCAGCTGCTACGTTTAGAGGCTGACGATGTCTTATTCTTTCCAGATCTGCTTTAACGTTTTCAAGTTACTCAGTAAATTTTTGTTGTTCCTGCTCGATTTCTTCAATTTTCAAATTTCGTTCATCTAATGAGTTTTTTAGAAGATTTTTCTGTTCCTCCAAACGAGTTTCTAGGTAATTCTCCAAAGAACTCTTTTGTTCGTCCAAGCGGGTTTCCATAGAATTCTTCTGCTCATCTAACCGGGATTCCAAAGAATTCTTTTGTTCCTCAAAAGCATTCTTTTGTTCCTCATTGGAATTTTTCTGTTCATCAAAACGAGCTTCCATAGATTTCTTTTGTTCCTGAGAGAATTCTTTTGTTCCTCGAGAGAATTCTTTTGTTCATCAAAATGGGCTTCCATTTTGCTCATTAAAGTACTCAAAAGCTGTTCCATTTTCATCGCAGGCTCTTCTTCAACTTCGGTTTCTTCCAAGTTATCTTCGAAAACAAATGTTTCAGGATTCTTTCCTTCCTCTATCAAAGCTTGTCTAAGTCGCTCGACTAGAACTTTCTTTGCACCTGTCGTTTGTAATGACCGGTTCCCTAACTCCACTTTCAAATCCTGCGTTCGAAGCTCCTTGAATTTTCGCCCCATTACTTTAGTAATTCACTTTAAGTTGAATATAAATTATTTTCCAGAACTTTCAAAATTTAACACAATTTCACAAAATTAATCACACTTTGAATTTTAAAGTCAATTGCCACCACTTTATTTCGCGAATTTATTTCACTTCTGACACCAGTTGTTGCGAGCGTGGCCTTTGGTTCGTTATTTAAAACACAATATTAAGTATTTAATATACAAGTTCTTTATTTCACTCTAATCATACAAAATTTATAAACTTTCAATGAATCAATTCAACTCTAATTATCGCTAATACTGTACTTTCAATTATCGCAATCTAATTACAACACTTCCGCACGTTTATTACTTTCGCTTGTTAACACTGCAACGTCTAAGACAAGACTCTTATTCTGGCTATGACAACTGTTATATTTATACCCTAGAAACTCTCCAGATTATTCTCGATTGTTCTATTTTCCAGAAGCTTCTTGACTGTTCTATTCATTCTATTCATTCTATTCCTGAACCTTCCTGTAGATACCATAATCAATTCTCCGAACCTGAAGTCGTTTACTCTTCATTGCCAGTACATAGACGTCACCAGTTGTCTCTTTCTATTGCACGTAACACTGCCCCCTTCTTAAATTTGTTCGTCCCGAACAACAGGTGGTCCACGGTCTTCATGCTCGTAGTATTGACACAAGCGGTCCAAATGAACAATTTTATGCTTGCTACACGATACCCTGCACCGTTTAATTTTAATTTTAATTTTAATTTTAATGTATTTTTCGACTTTGCTTAACTTGTATTCTTATTTTTTTAAATATTTTAATTTCTCTGAAATTTATCAAGATGGCGGCTTCCTGCCATATTATGACAATTTCCAATGTGGAACGCAAATATTTCTCATTTTTCTTGCATCTCGTTTTCGCATCTTTCTCTTTCCCACTTATTATGGGAATTTAATTTACCTTTTTTCGCGGTTTTTAAATATTACCAACAGGTAGCGCGTGGCCAACTTCATCGCATTGACAGTCGCGATCGCGGTATTTTAGTTCGTTAGTGCCGTATTGTTTTTCGTGTTTTTCATCGCAAATTATGGATTAATTGTCCAGGTAAGTGCATTTTATTACTTTCTAAGTGTTCCTTATTAATTATTTATGTGTTCCAGTATGAATAATTTGCAGAAAATATACAAATTTCGTTAAATTATTCATGTTGGAAAAGTGATTTTTGACATGTCAACAATGGTATAAATTGTTGATTTTTATTAATTATAATGTATGTGCGTGTTGCAAGTTTTTATGTTTTGCATATTTAAGCATATTTGCACATTTAAGCATATTTGCATATTTAAGCATATTTGCATGCAAATGTTTATTATGCAGAGCATATGAATTTTGCAACGAAATTACATTATTTACATTTGCATGTTTTTGTTGTTGTACTGCCAAGAAATTGGTTTCTTGGCAGTTTTGCATGAAATTTGCTTATTCTTATAATTTTTGTATACTATTTTGTTTAATTAGTTACTTCAAACTAATATCTATGTCTAATTTTCATTTCAGATGCGTTCCTGACATGCAGGGTGTACCTGCAGCTGTAACTGGAGGAATTTGGAAAATCCGAGGGAAGTAAGAAATATTTAATGGATTTGTTTTAATGTTTTTATTATTATTTCAGGTGTGCTCAACAGTAACATATTCCTATACTATATATTTGTCATAATAAGATTGATTTGTAGTAACGTACCATTGCAGGTGTGGGCCATCGCTGAATTGTTACCAGGCCTCTGACAAGTTGCTGTTATTTGCTGTGCGATGAACTGGATATTCTGGAATTCGGACTTGAAATTTGTCATGTTGTGATGGCCCAATATACGGAAGATTCTTCCAACAGCCAAGGGCATTACAGCGAAATAATCAGCAATTGCTAAACAATAACCTCGCATGGTATTGTTCTGCAACTGTCGGTTGTTTTGCTGATTAGCCCAACAGCTGGCTGCGATGAGCGCTTAGTGGAGCAATCGACGATTACGATAATAATTTACCTCGCATGGTAATTATTATGTAAAGCGATTGTTTACAACTAAGCGACTCAGGTGCTGCAACCGGTAGAACAAACGACAAGGTTGTCGTCGTTTGTTTACATCCGCGTTGTTAGTAAAGTTTACTTCCGAGTATCGGACATAAAAGACCAATGACTGGTCTGGCGAGTGCCGTATTATTATCAGTCATCGCAGCAACATGTTTCGGTTCGGGTTAGTTATATTATAGTTAAGATAGGTCAGGGAAAGTAATAAAGTGTAAAGAGTTTTCAATTATTTCGAGTGTTCTTATTTATTCGCAAGTCTTCCGTTTTTCAGCTAACTGAGAGTTTGAATTTATTTATTTATTTATTTATTTATTAGTCGATTAACAAGGCAGATTACAGAGCGAACTCCTATTAAAAATACTACCTTAAAATTAAACAAGCAAGTGAAAAGTATTTAAAAGCAAAAGTACAAAGAAGAGAATAAAACTAAAAATACAAAAGCATAAGAAACTAATTATATAAAACTATACTTACAACCTAGAACTACATAACTAAAATTCAATAGAATAGTTACAAAACATATCATAGTGCAATATATAAGAAAAGAAAATTAGAAATTCAAATTCAAATTCAAAAGGCTAAACAGAAACAATAGGGCAACGCATATGTGAAAAAGGAAAAAGGAAGGGGATAAGCCAATATTAATTAATGTCCGATCTCAAGCAGGATCAACCTTTTAAATGATAGGGGACCAGTATTGAAAATGTCTATGTTGGTAAATCTAGAGTTATACGTCTTTTGTGCTCTGAAAATGGGCGATTTTTCTTTTATGTTGGTTCTGCAGGTAGGTAATTTAAAAAGGGGATTATGCCTCGAACTACGGGGCGGTATATGGAAATCAATGAGGGAAAGCAAAGAAGGGCAGGATATCTGATTATTAAGGATTTTATATAAAAACAATGTATCTAAAAATGTTCTTCGGCTTTCAAGTGTAGACAGATTGAGTATGCTTAGTCTCTCGGCGTATTCCACGGATGTGTTTTCTAATTTGAATAGTGTAATTCTGGTGAATCTACGCTGAACAGCCTCGATTTGCGATTTATATGAGGAATAGAATGGATTCCATACTTGACACGCATATTCAAGAATACTTCGTACTAAGGAGTTAAAAAGAGTAGTATATGAAAGCGCACACTTAAAGGACTGACAAGTACGGAAAATGAAACCCATTAATCGAAAAGCTTTGGACGTAATGAAGTTGATGTGCGATGCGAATAGAAGCTTACGGTCAAATATGACTCCCAGATCATTTAACTCATCAACACGGGACAGGGACGTATTATAAATTCTGTAGTCAAAGGAGATAAAATCCCTCCTACGATAAAAAGATATACACTTACATTTACTAACGTTAATTTCAATGCAGTTCTCTTGACACCATTTTTCTAATTGAAGAATATCCTTTTGAAGAAGGACGCAGTCGGTAATGTTGTTAATAACCCTATAAATTTTGGCATCATCTGCATATAATAGGCAGGTAGATGAGAAGAGGGAAGGTAATTCATTAATGTAAATGAGAAAAATTAATGGTCCAAGTATGGTGCCCTGAGGCACACCGGAAATCTGTTGGAATATTGGGGACTGCTGACCGTTAAAGACTACGATATTTTCTCTCTTGGTTAAATAGGAAGAGAACCAAGATACGGTGTCCGGATGAAAGCCCAAGCTAGCCATTTTGGAAGTACATAGCTTGTGGTTTATTTTATCAAATGCCTTGCTAAAATCCGTATGAATAGAGTCTAGCTGCTTGTTGTCGTCAAGAGCCGAGGCAATTGAGTCCGTAAACAGAGCTAGATTTGAAACTGTGGATCGACCAGGTAGAAATCCATGTTGGTGTTCTGAAATGTATGGTTTGGTTAGTTGGAGGAGTTGCTTGTATATCGCCTTTTCAAATATAAGTGCAAGTGCATTGGAAATAGAGATAGGACGATAGTTAGTAATCAGTTTTGAGTCACCTGATTTGAAGATGGGCATAACGAAACACTTTTTGAGGCTTGCAGGGTAAATTTTGCTGTTTATGGAAAGATTGAGTAATTTGCAGAGAGGTTCTGCAAGACTGGGTGCACATTTATTGAAGACGATGTTAGGAATGCCATCAGGGCCTGCATTTTTATTACAATCCAGATCGTTTAGAATTAAAATAACATGCTCCGGAGATATGGGGTCTAGTTTGATATTAATCGAGTGGTTCTGTTGAGAGCTAGAAGAGATATTAGGCTCCCTATTGTCGTAAACAGATTTGAAATAGTTTGAAAACATTTCACTTATAGATTTGGGAGATGTAGAAGTGGTACCATTATATTTTAATTCTTTTGGGTTAATATTAGATCGCTTTAAATTTTTACTAAACGCCCAGAAAGACCTGAGATTACCTTTAAGGGAGTTTTCTGTACTTTCAACATATTTCTGGTAACATTCTTTTAAGACTGACTTTGACATTTTTCTAAGATAAGAGAAGGTCTTATAAATTTCTGGATGTGGATTGATTTTATGCAGGCGTCTGTATCTGTCCTTTTCCTGGAGCACTCTTATGAGCTGATGGGTATACCATTTAGGAAACCGATTATGTTTGTTAACTGCAGGTACATAGAGATTAATACCTTGGTATAAAGTATCATAGAATCGTTCCAAGGATAGGTCAGGATCAGGTGAGAGAATAGATGACAGATTGCTGTTGCTTAGAAAGTAATTGAGGCAATCATAATCACCACGTTGGTAGTTTCTTACCTTCGTAAACAGATCTCGGGCAGTCTTCAATTGTGTTAATATTAATCTTATGTCGAGAGGTGGGTGGTGGGAATCAATCTTGGAGAGTGGGCACATAGATGAAGATATTTCGATATTGTAGGAAGCAATATTAGTCCATACCAGATCTAAGAGTCTACTATTAGGATTAAATTGATTGTTGTATTGCTTCAAGCAACATAGTTCCATATTATTAAGGAGAGACTGAGAAGCAAGACTGTAGGCCTCAGATGGGCGCATATAATTTTCCTTCTCATCAAGAGTCCATCGAAGGTATGGGAAGTTAAAATCACCTAAGAAAAGAACTCTAGAGTTTAAAGGTAGCTGCAAAATGTTATCACTTATGCTAGAAAATAAAGAGTTATATGCATCGTATGAAGTTTGGGGAGGTAAGTAAACACAGCATATATAGAGAGTAAAATTCCTTTCTTTTATAACTACCCAAATCACTTCGTGTTCAGATTCCATTGTTTGCACTCGAAAAGAGTTATAGTTACGTCGGACAGCTATAAGACATCCGCCACCATCCTTGTTACCCGTGAAATCCAAATTTCTGTCCCTTCTATAAATTAAATACCTGTCATCAAGAATTTCACTGCTGTAGACATATGACTGTAAAAATGTTTCAGTAAAGCATATTATATCGTAATTATTTGAAATCGCGGCTAAGCGGACATTTTCAGTTTTTGAACGTAGTCCCCTAACATTCTGGTAGTAGATATTCAAAGACATTAGTTAGTAGATTGAGGCTGATTAGTGTTTAGAAGGTTGCGCTTGATTCGATCTAGACATGATTCATTTTTTACAATATGAGGCTTAGAGTTGTCTTCCTTTTTCAAATAAATTTTGGAGTTCTTAACCCAAATATACTTAAATCCATTTTCATTCTTGAACTGCTTTGCTATATAAAGTAGTGCCTTCTTTTCTTTTGATAAGAATTCGTTTATAAAGATAATATTTGTTTCTGTGTAGCCAAGAGAATCAGCTGAAAGTTTCCCGCAAACCTTATACGCTACCAATGTACGATCCCTGACCAACTGCGAAACATACTTTATAACTATAGGGTTATCATTTGATTTGCTCTTTTTGCGATAGGCTTTCAAGATATCACCATCATCATAAGGCAACTTCAGTGATGCATGAAGCTTTCGAACGATATTAAGGGGTTGTTCATTAGGTTGCATTGGAACATTTTTTACTTCCAGAAACTGCGTTAGGGATCTCTCTTCAAGGGTTTGCAGACGATCTTTTAAAGAGGAGGTCTCATCATTCAGTCGAGACTTATCAGACTCAAGAGCTTTAATTCTCCTTTTATGGTCTTCCACTGTAGAGACTAATTTTTTAATTTCGTCGAAACCGTGTAGTAAGATGTCAACTGATTTGTTAAATTCGAGCTGCTTTGCCTTGATATTGTCAATCTCTTTAGACATATTATGGACAACCGCCAGAATGTTTAATTCCTCGTTATCGTCAGTGACACAAATACTGGAGTTATTTATATTGATACTGCCTGAGCACCGAAAGGCAACAGTCCCACTGATAATGCTATTGGTAACCTCCACGGATAATTTACAGCAGGCTGCGTGGTAAAAATTATGGCAATCGACGCATTTGAAGCCAGAGTTGTGTTTGTTAAGGTATAAAGAGCAAGAAGTACATTTAGGTGCCATAGTGGATCGAAAAGGTAGCAATTCCTCAAATTCACGAAAGTAAATAACGAGCATCCAATGTATACGCAAGTTTGTGTAGTATGTAGTAGAGCGCTAGTAGAGTTCAAGCTAGAACCAGTTTAGACTTTTTGTGGATCTGGTTAATTTATTTGGTTGACGTCTAGTTGAGTGCACTTGATAGAGTCGCTATTTATGTCTAAACTAATTCGAGATCTGGTAGGTGTACAGGATAAACTGTGATTGATGTCTCTGATTATTTACAATAATTACGTTGAGGTTATGTAGAGTTTCGTGATTATATCTAGTATAAATGTTATGTTTGTACAATGTACCGATAATTAATCCAAGACGGAAGCACTGGTAGGAGATGAGAATAGTTCGTTTATCTGTAAATACCTGACCGCAATGTCCCTTGCTGGTAAATATATAGAAATCATATCCCGCTGACAAGTCCCAAACCAAAGACGATAAATGATGAATCCCAAACTCAGGAGATCAGATCAAACCAGAATATCCTTACTAAAAATGTGATATGCTGTAGTCCAGCACTAACTGCGAGAATTAAGCCAAAATAAGGCTGTGCTAAAGTTGGAGATCACTTGAAGGGCCACTTGACAATGACCGTCTGCAGGTTCCGAGAAAGTTGTAGCAATGATATATTTGCGGGAAATTGCAAGCGAAATCCCCAATGTACTGCAAAGTAGACTTCAACGAAGGACGTTTTGTGATGTTTTACACAATTTGTATACGTAAATATTAAATAAATTTCTACTCAATTAAAATTGCAAAATTTTGACAACTGAAAGTTTACTCTTCTTCTTCTTCTGATACAATTGCATTGGGACAGGACAATGTCATAGTATGTCACTATTTTTCACTCGTTGGTGTAGAGGTTGACTCTACCAATTTCCTCATAATAAATGCCTGCAGTGGCATTTAGAAGATTGACTTCTATTCCTGAGCCGTTGACGAAAGAGATAAGAATAAAAATGAACATTTTATAAACCTGGAAGATTGTACTGTATTAATCATTTGGAATGGAAAGTTTTAGGTCGTTGTTATGGACTCTTTTAGCTTTATTGTTAATTTTTATTGAGTTTTCTGGGGAATTTACCTCCATGATCTCATACGGACCTGACCATAATAGTGAGAACTTATTATCTCTCACCCTGCTCTTGAGTAGGATTTTATCGCCTACCATAAAAGATTTTTGGACGCAGTTTTTGTCGTATTGCAATTTTGATTTTTCTTTGTTTGCCATGGGTGTGTCCTTAGCTATTTTGAAACTATGCTGTAGACGCGCTTTTAACTCGTTTGCACAATTGTCATAATTATAGCAAACGGTTGGAGAATATTTTAAATTATTTGGGATTTCTGCTGGGAATACCTATAGGCATGGCATATGGAATCCATGTATCCCAGTACTGAGGATCTTTAGCTACGTAAGAGCGGAGGAATTCCGCTAAGGTTCTAAGGCTTCTCTTCAATGCACCATTCGTTTGAGGGTGATATGGAGTAGTTTTGAGCCTTTTAATTCTCAGCAACTTAGATACCTCGGCGAACATGCCACTTATGAGGTTAGAACCCTGATCTGTGAGAATACTGTTACGAAATTTAAATGAGCAGAGATCCGATCAGAAGGTACCTGAGTTGGAAAACAGCATAGGCACGCAAAAATGACTAATCTGGGAATGCGCGTGCTAAAAATTCCCCATGACTGACGACGATGTCATCTGCCAAGATATGACCTTTGACAGAGGTCATGATCCGGAGAAGTGTGAAGTACAGTGAGTCGGATTGATGATCAAGAGACACTCGAAAGTACAACAAATCGCAAAAATCGGTATCCAAATTGGGCTGCGATAAATATAAAAAAATCAGTAGCTAAGCAGAAGAGTTTATTTTTCACATTTCTGTAATACATTGTAAACGTTCTATGAGTTTAATAAAAAAATGGTTTAATGGGAACTTAGACGAGTTTGTAAAAGTAAGTGGAAATTTTTTTTTTGTGCATGCAACTTTTTTTGCCTTTCTTTGGATATAGGACAATTGCGAGGAAGGGGCCCATATACATAAATACTGGTGATCATTTTAAATCGTTTAGAACGTGTAAAACATTGTTTTTAATTGTGCGTGCTGTATATTTGAGAAATACTCCACCTATCATGACAAAAGTTGCAAACTAGATCTCTCTTCAGCGCGACTCAATCGCTGAAGTAATTAAAACGATCGCACGATAGAAGTTGCACTCAAACCCCTCTTCAGCGCGGCAGAATTTCTGGTGGGTTAACAAAAATCGCATGACACAAATTGCACACCAGATCCCTCTCCAGCGCAACACAATTGCTGAAGCAATTGAAATAATTACACGACATAAAATTGTACGCCAGACTCCTACCTAGCGCGACACAATTATCGAAAAGCTTCGTAATTAGATGATATAGCATGTTTAAAACAACTCTCCTGTGCATTTTCGCAATTATTGTGACATTCTGAAATAATTTTTGTAACAATACTTTCTGGAATACCATGTCGACAAACTATTGTTGTAGTGAAGGCTTCCGCTAGTGTCTTAGACTTGCTGTCGAGGAATATCGCGAAGTGGTTTCAATGCGTGAAAGCTCAAGTTTATCTAGGAACTTTTCCTAACCGCAAAGATTTGAATTTGACTGGAATTGATCTATTCTTTCTGCGGCAATTGCCGTGATAGATCATGTAAATAAATATATATAGCAACTTACCAGATCTAGTGCGTGATATTTAAATTTACCTGGAATTAACCTATTCTTTCAAGCGACAATTGTAGCGTTATGTCCTGTGAATAAATATATATATATATATGACTTTCTAGATTCAGTACGGGAAATTTAGCTTACCCGGAATTCAAGCCGCAATTGCAGTGATATATGCTACGAATATATATGTATTTGAATTCGATAAATTAGTGCGTGCAAATTTAAGCTGCCTGAAATATTTTTATTAAGCCGCAATGGCAGTGACTTTTCTATAACTAATAGATATACGTATACAGGAATTTAATGGATTTAGTGCGTGAAATTTAAGCTTGCCTGCAGTGGCAGTGACTTTCCTATAAATAGTAATCAATAGTTTTGCGGCAATTGCAGTGATAGGTCCTGCAACTAAATATACATAGAAATTTATTAGATTAGTGCGTGAAAGTTAAGCTTATCTGAAATATTTTTATTAAGCCGAAATGGCAGTGACTTTTCCTATAAATAGTAATCCAATAGTTTTGCGGCAATTGCAGTGATAGGTCCTGCAACTAAATATACATAGAAATTTATTAGATTTAGTGCGTGAAATTTTAGCTTACCTGAAATATTTTGATTAAGCCGAAATGGCAGTGACTTTTCCTATAAATATGGTCAGGGACATTTTCTGTAAATATATGGGCAGACATTATTAGTATTAGTGCGTGGACTAACAAGCGACCTACCACTATTACCACACTCCTCCAGGCCGCCACAGGTGGGGCATCCTCGATTTGATTTTCGTCTCATAGTACCTGGAAAACAAGCAAAAGGAAAGTGAGATTTAGGAAGTATAGTACTAAGGTTCTCGGCATGGACTCACCTAGTCTGTAACGACAATCTCGATCCGATCTTCCTCAAATGGTACCTGAAGTAGAAAAAGAAAATAAAAAAAGAAAGGAGGCCCTCAGTCAAAGCGTTTCGCACATATGCAAACCATAATTGCCTGCGTATATGTACGTGTATTTAATCGATGATAATTATCAAGGACACTTCTTCATATTCCCCTGTCTGAATACGATTGAGAAGAGAAGCAGTTTTGTTGTAAGTAGCGAATGTCGGTATCGATTGGATTTGAATTTTGGGCACTGTAACAGAGGATTCTGGAATTGTCCTTACCACAAGTCATCCGCCAGTTCATGTGTGAAAATACAAGTAAGGTAACATTTTGTTTTGGTATTAAAATAAGTTGCATGCATGATCTCTCAAATTTCTTTTGGTTCGCTTGGGCATTCATTCGATTGTTTGCCAGTTAAAGTAAATTGTAGTGAATTATTACAAGCTAGATTAAGATTCTGAAGGTTAGGTGCTCGAGCAACGTCAAGCAGGTAACACGCTACATGTTTTGCATTAGTTTAAGTCATTGTGAACTGGCTAGGTCGCACTCCATTAAATGCTACGTGTATCATTGGTGTAAGACGCCAAGGACTGGCGGTCGATGGTGACATCACTATTAAATAATAAGAAGCAGTGAACTATAAATCGGCCTATATTATTTCTTTTGGTACATATAGCTTTTCGTTCCTTCCTGCTGCTTACCACTCACATAGGTTTTCTTCTCAGTCCTTCCCTTTTTGGTACATACATATATATTATATTTATTTATTTTTCCCCCTTCTAGCATTTATTGCCTCTGGTCCGCTCCCCCCCCCCCCCCCGCTCCTAGTTAAGGACTTCGCGAACAGAGGATATAAACGAGTGGTAACCAGATCATGACCTTTCGCTGATCCTCACAAGCCAAGATGTACGAGTAGGAGCGAAATAGGTGGTGGTTGGGCCATGCAGAGGGACTCCTGAGCGCACACACGCCTTGGTCTAACGAACATAACTGGGGCTAAGAATCCTACATGACTGCGACGTCTTAACCAGGGTGGATGGGGGCGATGGGCTTTCTCCGGGTGGTTGAGCATTTGTACGGCGTTGCAATTTCCTTTTGTTTTATTTTAGCACCTCGCATCGCTGGCACTATTTCAATTACATCCTTCTGGGGTAATTACTTACAGGTTGTACAAATGGAGACGAAGCAGCATGGGGCGTGAAAGGGTTTTTTTTTGTGTCTGTCCGTCCGTCTGAAGTCTGACATCATTTTCGCACAGCTTTCAAGCATCGAGGGATGTGGGTGGCAAGAACCTCCCCAAGCCGGCTGACCGCTAGCGGCAATATGCTGTGCGGCCACTCACACCAATCCCCAAGATGATTTTGCAGCAAGAGGTGCCAATCTCAGTGCCTATCTGCATTCATTGCAAGACGGATGTAGGTAGGGCTGAGAATGGGCGCGCTCTTCGCTACACATTCGCTGGAAGAAATCCAAAGCAAAATTATTAAATACCAGGAAAAGGTATCGAGCAGATACTCCCATATCCTGTCCACAACTTCTCTATCATTCACGAGCCTACTAGTTCTGGCCATAATGATTGTTGTGGCAGTAAAATATCTACACCCTGTTGTCATCAAGATGAGACAACAAAGAAATCAACCACAAGGTAACCCCGAAATTTCATCAGATGGAATTCCTTTAGAAGAACGAACTCCTGCGCCCCAACCCAGTTTAAGGCGAACTAGGAGCCTGGCTAAAACCAAATGGGTTCAAATAATTTAAAAATGCGGCACTGACACTGTCAACATGGCTCACCAAATCAAAGTAGAACTTATAGAAAAGGTAGACCTGGTAAACTCCTCAAGGGAAATCTATATAAACCTATATATAGTATAACTTTAACACAAAAAAAAAAACTAAATTAAAAACATTAAGATTTTGTTTGACTCAACAAAAAAAAAGGGGTTAGAATGAAAAAAGTAAATATAAATAGATTAGAATTAAATATAAACAGAAAATAGAATATGTGTAAAAATTGTAAAAATAAAGGAAAAATACCTTAATCGTAGATACAAAAAAAGCACAAACAAGCAAAAAGTAAGGATTAGATAAAACAAGAAATAGGAATAAATAACATAAACAACTAGGTTAGACTCAATAAAAAAAAAGGAAATAAATGATAATCTAACGTAGAAATAAATAAACAAATAAAGGATTAAAGTAATAAATTAAAGTAGCACTAGTAAGCTATTAATAAATGTAAGGTACCGAAAAATAGTCTAAAGCAAAAACAAAGTGTTAAAATATAAAATAACCGTAGAAATAAAGAATTACACTAAAATTAATTAACACATAAAAAAAAGTATAATGCAAGAAAAAATAATGTAAGAAAGACAGATAGTACTAGAGTTATAATATTGTAAGCTATTTTTATAGTAGTTAGATAGTAACCTAAAGAAAGGAAGAAAGATAAGAACCTTTTAAATAAGAGAAAAAAAATAGATAATTAACTCACAAAAATGTAACGCCTAACCGAACCAACCAAGATCCGAAACCCCTAATGAGAACAAAAAGAAAAACAAAAAAACCACCAACGAAACCAGCCTAGGGTAGCAAATTCCAGAAACAAAACATTCGATTTTATTGTATTTTTTTTATTTTTTTTATGGATACAAGCAAGGGGAAAAACAAGAAAGACAGGAAAGGTATAAGCTAATGAAAATTTAAAATTGAAAAAATTAAAAAGAGAGCTTCTCGCAGGGATTTCATGCCCAGTCCTCCTCGGAGTCATCCTCGACTTCTAAAGGGGGTGGGTGGCCATCAAATTGCGTAGAATGCCCGTAACGGCTGATTCGAATACGGGATGGCAGCATGCGCAGAGTCCGTGCCGGCTGGTTATGTTGAGGGTACCGTCTGAATAAAAGAAAAAGAAAAAGAGTAAATATAGGTGACCAACGTGCTAAATCAATTACCATCAGGACTTACCTCGCACAACCCACGCCTGCCCTTGGTGGGGATACAGGGGTATGTCAGCCCAGTAGTGGCGGCCGGCCACGGCATCCGCGCCCCACATAGTGAAAGGCCGCTCTCCTCGTCGTAAAAGCACCAGACGAATCGGGCCCCGCCACCCAGGGATCACGTGGACCACGAAAATTAAGTTGCCCACAGAACTGAGGCCCGCCGGGCTGTGCCAGGGTTGATTATTAACTTTGATGGCAAACAACATCCTAACTGCAATCCTGATTTTAATTAAACAACTGCAACGGCTCAAGTTAAAAACTCAAATAAAACCGAGCAGAGAATTTAATCATGAGATCCATTGCCAATACAAAGTAACAAACCTAGCAGAACGGTAATCGGACACCCCGATAAGAGACCCAAAGGCAAACAAATCAAAAACAGCTCTGCATATGCTAATCGCACAAATGACCTTCACCAAGAGTTATTACTCTTCTAATAATAACTCTCATTTTGAAAAAGGGGAAGGATTGTTACGTACCAAATCCTGCATACCAAAAAATATTCAAAAAAAAGGGATATCTAAAAATTTCTACAATATTAAAAGAATTCATCCATAAATTTTCACATAAGCTAACCATGCCTAAAACATGGTTAGCTTATCAGTACAATCAGTGAAGAAAATTGCGTCAGCAATTTTCTTCACATTCCATAGAGTTGAAACAAAATTATTCCCATGGCAAATTTTGCTGAAGGCAGTAGAAATATTTAATTTGTACCTTCAGTACGATTTGTCGTGGAAATTGCAATATGTATGTACGAACGTACATATATATCACAAAAAAGCTTTCGCGATAAGAAGAGCGCGTCGCGAAAATACATTATATGTATTCGCGCGCGGCAATTCTAATCGTCGTGACGGTGGCTGATGTTTATAAAAGCATCAAATTTCAAGCCTCCGTCCAACGAAAAATATTCTGGACTTGTTGAATGAAGTCCAGAATAAATGTAAAATTTTCTCAGGGTGAAAATGCAACTATGCATTTTCTACCCTGAACGAGGGCTCTTGATCGCGACGAAAGTGATCAAGAGCCGAGTTCTGATTTAACTTTTCTACGCGGCGGTTAAGCATTAAAATTTGAAAAAGAGTTTGGATTTTGAAAAAATTGGTTCGGCGCGGTCGTGGTGAGGTAAAATATTCAAAAAAAAAAAAAAACAAAAAAAAAATATTTTCAGTTGAGAAAAGTTATAGAAATAAATAATAAAGAAAAAGATATAATTTCACTTGAGAAAAGTTGTAAAAACCGAGATGAGAAGGAAAATTGTTTTGTGATTGTAAAAATAGTGAAAAGATTGTGAAAAAAAGAAAAGAAATAAAAAGTGTTGTGTTATTTTTTGCACACAGAAAAGCAAGGTTGTTTTGATTCCCGCAACACAAGGTAGCAAAGGAGCACTGGATACGGCTCCCGCTTGCCCCCACGAGCAGGTACTTAGCAAGTTGGTACAAAAATTTAACCAATGGCTTCAACATCAACCACAGCACCATTTGACGCATTAGTCAGGAAGCCAGCTTTGACGGCTTCCTTAAAGACGCCACACAACACGTCATATAAAAGGGCTGCGCCAACACCACACGATGCATCAACCCACAACAAACCAGCGTTAAACAAACAACACAAAATAATGCCACCAACAAGGCCGCCTCCCAATATAATTATTGCTCCTGATCTATGGGAACAGGTTCGTACCCAGCCTATTCCATGGCTAAAAGTGTTTTCAGCTAGAAAGGGATACCGACTCCAAACAGAAGATGGAGATACACTCCGGTTTCTTAGAATGCGAAACAGACAAGTAAGGGTTCGCTTGCAAATAAAAAAAAAAAACAAGTAAGTCATAAAATTTATTTTATTTAACATAAAACAAAGGTTCAGTTCCCCCATTTCGAGAGGTGGGAGGATGTTCCATCTCGGAACAACAAAAATTATAAATTTAAAAAAATTTGTTACAACTAACACTCACAGCTGACCAGTATTTCCCACGAAGACAATACACTCGAAGATCGCTCGATGCTATCAGCAACATACTCTAGAATAAAACAAAAAACAAGCATCAGTCATAACATTAACAATTATAAAAGTCTCAAATCATTTCATGATCTGAGACTTTAATCAAAAAACACAAACTTAACTCCGAAAAAGGGAAATCCAATTCCATGGTACTGCGCAGGTTCATCTACGTCGTCAGCTAAAATTAAAAAGGAAAACAAATCATTAATAAAAGTAAATAATATAAACAAATACTCAAAGGGTTCATGTACTTACCTCCAACCAAACCGCTGCCATGAAACACTTTGACAGATTCAAAATGGCAGCTCATAGCACAGAGGATACTGTAGCGAAAATCACTGCTTTACAAATTCTTGTAGAATTTCCATTGATTGTATCTCTGTGAAACTATGCTCCGATAAAGTTTCACAACATCTTTGTGATTGTCCTATACAAGGTAAAAATGAGCAAAAAAACGTCCTCCTGATTTCCTTAGAGCTTTCAGTCTCGTTTCCTGAAAAAGAAACAAGAAAGAACACCACAAAGAATCTTTCTTAAATTTTTAATTAATAAATTAATCTTACCTAATTACATCAATAACAATGCTGATGTCAGCTGCACATCTCACAGCAGAAGTAAATATGTCAGAACGAACATTCCGCGTAAAGAAGAAATCGTACTAGAACACAAAATGGAAACGAGGTACGAGCAACAAAGTCTCATTACACATCGCGTTCCGCCATGCGCCCTGAATGCGACACAAAATGGTCGGCCCCAAGTTGCGTTGTTGATTACCACAGATGTAATACCAGGAATGCGACATTGTCGTCGTCATTTCAAGATAAATGAGTTGAGTTTTTGCTTTCTTTGGGATGTCTACAGGAAAATTTTTACATCTTTTTAAGAATAAGTATAAGTTGTATTTAAAGCTTATTACATTTATGCCAGATTTAAAAGGACGGTGCTCCAAATTTACTCTACTTTCTGACGACGACATTTTTTGTGGCACAGCATTTGCTATGTTCTAATGTCGTAACATGAATTCGAAAATTATTTTTTGGCGTCGACAGGTGCGTGTCGCACTCGTTTGTATTTCAGAGCAAGTCCAGTCTAAGCCAGTACGGTTTTTAAGAAGGTATAAATTATTTACGGTAAGGAAAATTTCTAATTCAACAAAAGGCGAAAGTTTCTTATTTTTTCGTTCAATTCGATCATATTGAATTAGGAATAAATTGAATTTACGCAAAATATTTTTTTTAGATAATAAGTTGAAAGAGCCTGTGGCGGCAATAACTAAAATGGTAACACTCATGACAAATGATGAGGTGCAGTTGCTATGCCAAGTTATTGTTGCTATGCCAGTTGTTGCTATGCCAATATTGTTGCCATGCGCCTTTGACTACCGTTCTTTGGTGCCGTGTGCAAACTCTGGCTATATAAACAGCAGTCTGACTTGGCTCGATCTCTTTTTCAGTTTGGCAGTGCAGTGATCAAGTGGTTATCGATTCCTAGTGTTATTTCCCAGTGTTCTAATTCCTACTAATAAATCAAATACTTTATTTAGTTGACGATTAAAATAAATATTCTTCTTCTGGGTCTCGACTGGATTAAGGGTATTGTTTTGATAAGCGACTAAAATAAAGATTCTTATTGTGGGTAGCGACTGCAATAAGAATTTAATACTAATCCAACAAGTGCTTTACTTTGGTTAGACGGTTGAAAATCGAGATTTTTATTCTGGGTACCGACTGGATTAAAGATCTTATTTTTGATAGCGACTAAAATAAAGATTCTTACTGTGGGTATCGACTGCAGTAAGAATAAATTACTAACACCAAACTCTTTATTGCGGGTCTCGACTGTAATAAAGATTCTTATTGTGGGTATCGACTGCAATAAGAATAAATTACTAACTCAAAACACTTTATCGCGGGTCTCGACTGTGATAAAGATTCTTTCTGTGGGTACCGACTGCAGTAAGAATAAATTACTAACACCAAACACTTTGTCGCGGGTCTCGACTGTGATAAAGATTCTTTCTGTGGGTAGCGACTGCAGTAAGAATAAATTACTAACACCAAACTCTTTATTGCGGGTCTCGACTGTAATAAAGATTTTTATTGTGGGTATCGACTGCAATAGGAATAAATTACTAACTCAAAACTCTTTATCGCGGGTCTCGACTGTGATAAAGATTCTTTCTGTGGGTAGCGACTGCAGTAAGAATAAATTACTAACACCAAACACTTTATCGCGGGTCTCGACTGTGATAAAGATTCTTTCTGTGGGTACCGACTGCAGTCAGAATTACTAACCTCATTTTATTCTGGGTCTCGACTGGAATAAAAACAAAATATCCTAATCCTAAAAAACCTTAATAGAGAACCAAGTGAATCAGCTGCCAAACACTGATCAGGTGAGTACAAAGTTAGATACAGTAAAATAAATTTTCTTTTAAAATAATGAGATACAGTAAGAATAAATAAATTTCCGTTTAACTAAAATAATCTTATTGCTTGCATAACATAAATTATATATCGTCGTAACCTTTTTCAATTGCTAAGGTTTCTGTGAAATTCGTAAAGGAGTTTTAAATACTCCCTCGTTTACCGCTCGGCCGGAGCAAATTTTTATCCAACAGATAAAAAAAACGTTACAATACTATTCTCATTAGGCTACGATGACGTCACATCGTGGCGAAATTTGTGAAATCTCTCAAACAACGCGAGCGTCATAGCAACGCCACCGGCAGACACAATTTCTATTGTGTTTCTGCCTATAAATAGCGAGCTACTGGAAGGAGCAAATCACTCAAGTTCTGACTGAGCACCCAGACAGATCGGCAGTTGATATTGAAGCCATTTGAAGTCTTGTTTAACAAATTAAATCAAGGGCAGTATATGAAACCCAATTTATACTAACAAATTAAAATTTATAATATTTAATTTAAATATTTTCAGCACCTTAAATTGGGAGTATTGACCCCAGATTTTTATGAGCACCTGTATGACGCTCACTCTGTCACCCAACATTCTAACCCCTTTAGTTTGAGTTAATTAATAATAATTCCTCTTTTCTATTACAGATTAAGGAATAAAAATTCGCCCGTGGAGGCTCATTATTTTTTAAATTAGTAGTAAGTTTAACTGAATTAAATGAATTGTGAATTGAATTAAGTACTGAATTACCTAGCTGTTAAGAATTATATTGTGATCAAATAAACTAGTGAATTGACATTTGAAAAACCGCCTGTCTTATCATTTCCAAAACCGGCACCTGCCCCTTTTTATGACTAAGCCCATATTGGGACATAACAGTACATTTTAAACTTTTTTTATGGTAACCGAATAAAACTTGTTTGGTTGCTTCTATATGCGGTAATAGAACTGATTAAAATAATTAAACTGCTTTATTATTTACACTTTGCTTCAAATTAAAATTGGGTATACAATGAAAATGAAAAGGGGGCAATATGTGCTAGTCAACCTCCAGTATGGGGAACTGGGCCACAAAAGGTTGGGAAAATTACTAATTAAAGTAACATTACCTATTTTCAACTTACCCAACTTCAGACTTCAAAAAGTGCATTGCTTCCCAATACAAATAAAAGCGAATCATTCCTTAGTACCCAACATTGAATATGCATACGTAGGCAGTCATGATAAAACCCAAGAGTTTCTACTTTTAACTGCCGAACAAGTGAAATTATTCAAAAGAGTCACTCACAATATTGAGAAAAATATGTTTGTGGGTCGTCTGAATACTCCAATAATAAAAGCTGCTCTATCTCAGGAATGCATAATAAAACTACTATTCAACCCCCTAAATGAATCCATACATTGCAAAGTCAGAGTTCAACTACCACAAAGGGATATACTTATAAAATTGAACCGACCTAATGCGTGGTTATTTTCATTCAATACTCCTTATGATGTCCAAATTATGTGCCCTAAACAATACACTACTTCACGACTAGTCGGGCAAGGCCCCTGGTAATTAACCAGCCATGCCAAATGCAAATAGGCGAAAAGACGTTGTATTACGAAGGAGAGGAAAGACATCCCTTATGTGTTAGTCAACCTGTTTACTTTCCCCCTATAAATGAAACTTTAATTAAAGTTAAAATACCTGAGATTTCTCTCACTCTACTTGGTAAAAAGACCACAAAATTAGAACTATTGACTGGGGATGAAACCAATCAAATTCTACGCGGTGGCACCCGCTCACTCGAAGAAATCGAACTAGGGAAATCACATACTCAGACCCATTCTCAGATTTTGATAACGACATCTATCTCATTTAGCTGCTTGCTATTCATATTGTGTGTAATCTATACTGCCGTAAAATACATATACCCCGTCTATTCTAAATGGCAACAAAAGACACCCCAAGAAGCTCCTCATGAAGAAATTTTACATTTACCAGAGAGCACAACTGCTAATAAACCCCAAGCGGTAAAACGGGCACAATTCCTCCCAAAAACCAAGTCAGTGCAATTAGTAGTATAAATAATATTAAATGAAAAACAAGATCACTCGCAGTTGTTACTAATATTATACCTATTCATATAGGATACCTAGAAAACCAGCCTTAAATTTTTTTGTATGTTTAAAAGGCATTTACAATTTGTATACTCTAAACCTAGGCATATATAGTATATATCAATTCATATAGAAATCTAGATACCTAGCAAAATGTCCTTAAACTTTTTGTATGTTTAAAAGCCGTTATAATTTTTTTTATTCAATACACGGATGTATACCTATTCATATAGAAATTTATCATTAATCGTTATTGCAAAACACGTCATGGAAATGGATAATTTTTGTTTATTAACTAGCTGGATAATTAACTACTTAAAGACGTCATAAAATTACTTATAGAAATATTCATAAATAATTACAAATGTTTTTTAAATAAAAATAGCATTAAAATAGCATAAAAATTCAAATACGTAACAAAAAATAGCATATTAAAAGACGTCATAGATTCTATATATTCAAAAGAAAAACCTACATAAAAAATATATAAATGTAGGAGTGAAACTACATATGATTGTAAAAATTTTATATCCAAAACCGAGACCCACCGCATAACCACCTTTGTATGAGTTATTCCTCTTCCAAGAATAATTCATTTTTTTCAAAGAGGGGAGGAATTGTTGTATACCAACAACCAAAGATAAAGAAATTTATGCATGCATAACAAAATGCATCCATAAATTCCTTTAATTCTAAAAGTGGGTCCAAAAATGCATTCATAAATTAACATGAGCCAATTTATGCCTGAAATGCATCCACGAATTCCAGGGCTCAGATTCAAGTATACATGTGCCAGGCTATCTAAGCAAGCACATATACAAATCATCTTCTCATGTCCAGGCGGACATAGTCATAAGGGCACATGCCCCAAATAATTTTGTCTGCACGACAAGAAATTATGTTACAAACACGTATAATATTTCGGATGAAATATGCACGCGCTAAACACTTTTCGATGGGTCAACATTATTTACCGTGAGAAGACGCGCATGCTTATTTCATTCAAGTAAACAGATCGGGTGTCGAGTGAAATATTCAAGCGCTAAACATTTTTCGATGGGTCAGCATAATTAACTGTGAGAAAAATGCGCTTGCTTATCTCACTCAAGTATACTGATCATGTTGCAATCCGCCGTCCAGGAAAATTTAACAAGTGGATATATTTTTACCATGGCTCGTTTTTACGAATCAGCAATGTTGGACTGTGGGAAAGAATTGAACAATTCTGATTGGCTGATTCTTTCTCCGGTCTGACATGCGGATTTTGGGGAATGGGTCACATGAAGATTCCTATAGGTCAATTCAAGTGACCAATGAGAGGGCTGAAACAACTGAGCCTTTTCTTAAAAGACTCGTTACTGGACATGAGCAGCGCAGTTTTTGAGCACAGTTTTGAGTGAGCAGCTCTCGAGTCGAAGTTTAAGTTCGCGGTTTGAAGAATAAAATGAATAACGGTGGTTTTCGCGTTGATAGAAAAAGTTTTGAATTTTTAAATAAGAGTTTGTGTAAAATTTTCAGCCATGAAAATGCAAGTTGAGATAACAAAAAAAAGAAAAAAAGACACTCAATGTTAGATTCAATACTTCTTTTAAATTTTATTCTCGATAGTGTAAAATAATCTTATCAAAAAAATGCTAATAAAAATCCGCACACTGAACCTTGCTAATCGCTCTACCAGCCCGTCTCAAATCTCATCATCATTTTATTTCAAACGAAAAATTAACCGCGTTTTTCATTTCCCCAATCACTCTGTTGCACCAATCCGCATGTCTTTTCAAATCATTCTTTGACCGCTTGAACAGCTGCTTCTCCCAAGGTTAATGACCGATGATAAATCAATCAGGTTGATCTTCGCCCTTTTGTAAATTATGCCCCATTTTGGAAGCTTTGGCAAAGCTTAGAGCTTTGTTTTGTTAGTGACGTGACAATGACAAATGTCAATAGTTTCAGTAGGCAATGATATGATAAATATGTCGAATTATATTTGGTGTCGCGAGTGTTTTAATAGGAAATTAATTATAATAAAACAATCCGATCTGTTCTTGCTATAAACAAAGTTCAGTGTGCCAAAATAATTAATTTTTATAAGTTTTGGTGTAATTTTAAAGAAATTCAGAAATACAACACTGCAACATAACCTATTCTACGGATCTTTAATGGAATACATCTCTGATAAGTGATTAGTATAATTAAAATGATAACAGTGATTCTTTGGTTGAATTTCCAGGTTGTTAGATATTCTACAGTGGGATGAACAGTTTGTAAATTAAAAATGTTTTGTATTAGAATTTTTTTCTTTGTTAATTAAAGAATTCGAGTAAAATTAAAATCGTTAGTTTTATGACTCGTGTGGTACAGCAGTGTACACCCGCTTTTGAATATTTATAGTTAAAGCTTTTCGCAAGGGAAAAGTATTTTATTTTGCAGGAACTCGTGTGGACAAATACGGGAGACAAGAACCACAGTGTACTCCTCTTTTCTCTGGAAGGAATACACAACACCGACGCATTATCAAGAATACAACTTGACGCGTTTAAACCCGAACGATGACAAACCAAAAAGAACCAAACATAATGTCCAGTCCAAGGAAATAAAAAATATTCCTATAACCCCGCAGCCTGATCAACTGCGCGTTTGGGAGGTATCATCCCCAACAAAGATAGTCAATTTGCCTGAACTAAAGGTAAAAATTACGAACTGTAGGAATAAAGAAACACAAATAGAAATTAATATAGTGCACAAGTATGAACAATTAAAGCGGTATATAAATATAAAATATATTCAACCAGTAGAGCCAGCACTAGAGGAGGTACTCGAAATATTGGGTAATGATATCTACAAACAATTTCAGACCAAGACTCTGAAGCTTTCTGCAGAAAGTGAAATATTTAAAACAATTAATTTAACTGCATTAAAATCCTAGGAAACAAGATATTAAAGAATCTAAACATTAGGATTTTCAAACCGCAACAGTTCATAACAGAAACAACGAAGATAAATAAAATCTTCAACGATTATCACTCTACACCTACAGGAGGTCATCTGGGTCAATCAAGGCTGTATAAAAAGCTAAAGGAAATTTTCAAATGGAAAAAAAAATGAGGAAAACAATAGCGAAATATGTAAATAGATGCGAGCTCTGTACGAAAAATAAGCACCAGAAACAAAATAAAGAGCATAAGGAAATAACCACAACACTAACGAAAGTTTTCGACATTGTATCCATCGCCACAGTCGGTCCATTTACAAAAACCAACAACGATAACAGATACGCAGTAACAATACAATGCGATCTAAGCAAATATATAGTAATAATACCCACAAAGGACAAAGAAGCAAATTCAGTAGCAAAAGCAATAGTGAATGGGTTCATGCTAACATACGGACCTATGAACAAAATTAAAACTGATCTGGGAACTGAATACAAAAACCAGGTCCTTGTGGAAGTATGTACTATAACATACTAAAAATAAAACAACTATACGCAACCGCTGCACATCCCGAAACCATAGGAGCACTGGAAAGAAACCACAAGTGCGTAAATGAATACCTTAGATGTTTTGTAAATGACGATAGAAATGATTGGGATACATGGATTCCATATGACGCATTCTGCTACATTACCACACCAAACACAGTACATGGTTACACACCATTTGAACTCATATTTACTAAAAGTATAAACCTACCCTCAGAACTAACAATTAATAGGCCAGACCCTGTATATAATTATGACTTGTATAGTAAGGAGATGAAATACAGACTACAATAAGTTATAAGCAAAGCAAAACAATACCTCCAGGCATCTAAAGTACTAAGGAAACAGGTAAATGATACTAATTGCAAACCAATATCAATTAAAATAGGCGACAAGGTACTAATGACAGTACAGAATAGACGAAAACTTGATCCTCTATACAGCGGACCATATATAGTTAAATCGATAGATAACGTAAATTGCATTATCGAAGATATAAATAAAAATAAGATCAAATTACATAAGAATAGACTAAAAAATATAGAAAATTAAAGGCAGAAATAAAAACATCATATTAATTTAGAGTACACACCGGTATAGATAATTAAGTACAACTAATAACAAAGCCACTGGAAATTAAAAAAAAAACTATCGTAATAAATACATGTAAACCTAACAATAAACACAATTAGGAATAAGTAACCATTGTAATCAAATATAAGCATATTGTTCGACCAACCTAAAATAAAAGAAAAATTAGATTAAGATGAAAATAAAAATCTTACCAGCATCTGGGAAAACACAGATGCAAAAGTCCCTCGACGACCTGAAATAAATAAAATGAATTAACTAAGTGAATTTACAGAATTCAATATAGAAATAAATGAAAATAAATAATAACAACATCAACAATTGTGTTTATATAGCACCATGTAGACACTATACAAACTCAACGAAGTTTATGTTAGACAACATAAAATTAAGCAAATAACAATGTAGACAGCGTGTATACATAATTAAATTACCCTTTACAAGAATGCACAGATGCCTTAGGTGAGACTTCGCAAAATAAACTCACCTTGACAGGTATCTATACCATTTGTAAAAAAGGCAGAAATCATACTTAATTAACATAGAAAACTAAGAAATTTATACACTCACCTGTAGTTAAACGTATAATTCCCTCGCTGAATAATAATTAACTACACAAACACACAATTTACCACAAAAATTAACAATATTAAAACTCGCGCGAGGCTGACATTTCGCATAAAAACAAACACGGCAAACTCCATACACTCGCGATGTTTGACATATCACCCCGGGGTGAAAAGAGACGCAGAATCGAATGGGCGCGTTCGCGTCGCGTAATATTTCACGGTTTACGGAATACTCGCGAATTTTCGAATTTCCCTTTGCATCAATAAGTGCGAAAGAGACACAAGGGTGTGAAAGGGACACGAATAAAGATGAACGAAAATGAATTTTGAGAGGAATTTCGTAAATTGAACTAAAAGATGGCGTATCGATAAGTTATAGCACAGATTCGGAAAACTTATCATAATTACGTGAAATTAAAAGGGATTTCTATGGGAAAGATGTCAAAAAATGCAATTTGTAATTTGACATCAAATGACTACAACAAATTTACATATTGTAGTCAAATTAAGCCTAAAATTTGCATAATTCATTTTTATGGATATGAAATCGGAACGAAATTCTCTATAAAAAGGGGGTTCATTCTTCATTCTGCCTTCTTATTTTCAAAGTTGTCAAAGTGCGAGCACATGCAGTAGTATTCCTCCCACAATTTGCAAATAATTTCAAATAGTCATCAGTAAAAGGAAATAGAAATTTCAGCAATCTTAGTGATTTTTTTCCAACAATAGAATCGTCAAAGTTATGTGTTCAAGGAAAAGTAGCAACAGCAAAAAGTTCAAGTGAATTTATTGGTTAAATTTAATAGCAACAAATCTAAATTAAATTAAAGGTAAATTTGCATATTAGTTATTATTTTCAATTTGGGTTAAATTTCATTGTGTTTGCATGCCAGGTGTTGGTTATACACACATGTATGAATTTAACAAAAACGATTGAAGTTTTTATTCTTAATCTTTTCCTTTCAGCCATTTTAACTAATTCACTCAAGTAAATCGACATTTCTAACAATTATTTATCGTGTGAAACATATGCCATTAGGTCAGTTTTTGCACAACATAATAATTAAGAAATTGGATCTACCTTGAGTTCTAATTATTATTTACTTTCAGACACTAGTAAATATATTAGTTAAGAATCAGAAAGAAAAATTTATTTATATATGAAATTGTGAAGTAGCATAATTTTCTAAGTTATTATTGTTGAAAAGAAAGAGATAAATTCTAGTAAAATATAATTCCTTTGTACATTTGAATTTCCTCTAATTACTAAATACATAAAACATACAGTGAATCAGTGAATTCTAAGTGAAGTTTCCAAGCTTGTACGTCTAAGTTGAGGGAAGTAAATTTTTCATAGTGATAGAATTTGTGCAAGTAATTAATTTCTTCATAAAATTAATATTTGTTTAGTCATTAGTATTATTTGTGGCAATAAATAATTAATTGAATAATAGAGTGACAAATTATCCTTTTTTATTTAACCGCTACACTCCACCAGAATATTTTCTTTCAGCATACGTGGATTCTCGTTTGCAATTGCAGTTTTCTTTCGAAAGTCAATTATAGGAATTGACAGATTTCATTAAACTGTACTTTGCGAACGCAGTCTATTCGTATTTGTCAATTAGTGGAATTGACATTAGCTGTGGGAAAACACATATCGTATAAACTAAATGAGTAAACATAAGCGATAAGAAGCCATAATGGCACCAACAATTAAGACCTAACATAACCAAACTGTAAATATAAACAAACAAACAAAAAATTGTTTGTAAACACAAATTTTTTTTCCTAAGGGCTAAAGGTGTAGTATGCATTTATTTCAATGAATCGATTGATTGCAATAATTTAATATACAATTATTGCGGTCAATCGATTTACAACAATTTCGAAACCAATATGCATTACAATGCATAAACAAGCAAAATAAAAAGAAATAAGATTTCGACACCAAGTACACTCGGAACTGTGTCAAAAAAAAATGTCGTAGGCGTAGGTTTTGCACTGAGAGGTAGAGACTTTCTACCATAAAAACCCATACTGCTCGATTCGAAAAGCTGCTTCGGAAACCTGACTTATTTAAAGATGACAATGGCTTCCTTCTATTTTAACAACAATAAAATGATGAATATTTATATTGGGTGTTATTAACATCTATGACTTTGATACTTCTATAATTGCTTGTAGTAGCAATATAATAGTCTGAAAAGCGGAGCTATAATTTGCACAATAAGTATGTATTGCTTCCCCTCTTCTGAATTCCACGAACCGCCACTGCTCTAGGCCATCATGTCCCATTTCAGATGATCCAGAAGACTTTAGCATATTAACAGCACGACATTTTTTAATAGGTAGTTCATTGGGTACTCCTCCAGAACCAATAATCGAAAAGAATGTTTCATCATTAGCACGATGGAAACATTTACATTACAACAGCAGTTTTGGTACAAATGGTCCAACGATTATCCAAACTCATTGCAAAACAGACCAAAATGACAGCCCCTGTCTCCAATCCTAAAATTGGAAATTTAGTGGTCACAAAAGAATTTAATTTATCAGACTGTCGCTGGATATTAGGACGTATCATTGAATTACATCGAGGGGCTGATCGTCTGGTGAGATTCGTTAGTATTGTTATGATGCCACCCAACACGGGCCTCATAACCATACATTGTATGCGCCCATAAATTCCAAATTATAACTCCTCTTTCAAATTGGTCAGCATTCCTTACATTTCGAAATGTAAGAAATGCAAACGTAGCGTTTTTGGCCATAAACTAAACTAGTATAAACACTGAATTAAAGAACGCGCAGATATTTAACTTCATCTCGCATTACCAACTAGTTATATAAAAGCTTTATCGCACAAGTCAATTGTGCTGACAAAGCAAAAGCGCGCTTGATTTCTTGGCTTTAAATTAGCAACGACGAAAGCCAAGAAGACTTTTCACATTGAGTTAGTTTCGGTACTCGGTCAGGACCACAAGCAAGTGAGGCAAGCGAAGGCCCATTATAATTACAGTGTATGTATAACAAAGTATTCATAGGAAAAAGTTCATTAAAATAAACGGTGTATTACAATAAAGTTAAATTTCAATGAAATATTGTGTGAAATGGTGCGTTTTATTGATCGTACTTAAATCGCCGGCTCCCGGCGTCATCTCTTCTCCTACGGGAAAGCACGGGTGAGCCGTGAGAAAGGACAGACCGAGGTCCTTAAAATCTCAACAGTATTAAAACAAAGAATGGAGTACTAAAAAAAATTCGCTATTCTTCCTTTAAATTAAACAACATTCAAAAAAGGTTATTATTAAAACCCGAAGGTCACTTTGTACCATCAAACTCACTTCCGTGTAACCATATATAATTTCCTTCAAATAAATATCCAACTTAACAATTTTTTTCTCTCCAAATCAAAATACCTAAAGTAATTTTTTTCTACATTTTACAAAAATTTCATCTCTGTGCAAACTTATTTCCTCACCACGAAGTTATCAAAAAAACCGTTAAAATTGATAACTAAAATTTCTTCCCCATGAGAAAAATTTCAAAACTTCAACAATTCATCGCTATACAACTATTGAAATTCGAATCGTCGAAATTGCATGCACCTATGTACATACATACAATGCTTTGTTTACATTAAATTGCATTCCGAAGTAGAGTGACCAGTAATGCATTCTTGATACGATGCATCATGATGGACCATTAAATTGAAAACAAATTTTCGTCTTGCAAAATTTTGTCTCAATTTGAATACGGAACAGTTACTCTGATCGCCAGATCTCATGCCTGTTATGTCATGCCAAAAATTCCCAATCCGAAAGTCATATAGCGAAATGTAAGCAGAGGACAAGATGTATGTATGTATGTATGTACGTGGAAACATAATTATTTGTCCGATGCAATTCTCAGGAAGTACGTGACTTTATTCAAGTATTTAATTTTCGTCAGATAGAATTTCATTAAGAAAATCTCATATGCACTTGCCCCTAAATAAGCAATTCAATGAAAAGATCTTTTTTGATGAAGATCTCTTTTAGTTAGTAGATTTTGATTTTTCGGTTAGTTAAGTCGCTCTTTTTATTAGTTGTAGTTTTAATAGAATCAATAAAGTTTTTTTTTATTGGTATAGCTACATAGATTATTTAAACGGCGCAGTCGGTAAAATTTGCGTTGTGAATTAATTGTCAACAAGAGTGAAAAATATTGTTAATATCTCACAAATTCTTCTAAGAATTTTTAAGCAAATCGAAACTTTAGTGAAAAGTGAAGTTCACGTTGAGCTATATACGAATTCACAGGAATTAAAAAAAAAGTGATAAAAAATATAAACACATGTATATGTTGTTCGACGCAGTATCGCTAACCATTGCAGGAATCCTTATCCGAACTTGAATAAAAAGAAGTCTATGAGCCAATCGTCTACTTGTCACAAAACCAAGTCATTTGAAGGAATTCATCTTTATCAATTAATTGGAGTACAATCAGAATGCGACAAAATGGCACTCACGTTTAAGGACTTAGTATCTGAGGCAAGATCGGCATCCAGAATTTAGAGGCGACAACAGTTTCGACTTAGCGAACTTTATATCTGAAGCTGAAACCATCTCAGGACTATTAGCAGCAGATGCAACCCAACAAAGTTACTTACTCAGAATCCTCATATCGAAGATACATACAAGGAGAAGCTCTGCAAGAAATTCGAAAACTGGAGGATAAAACATGGGCAAACGTAAAAAAAAACGACTAAAGGAAACTTTTGGAGTACCAGAAAAATACAACCACATAATTAGAAAGGTAAACGAAGTAAAATTCAATGATATACATTCTTATCATAAAAACTTAAATGTTTTATTGGATAGAAAAAATTTAAAATATTAATTAGATGACAGTAAACCCTTAGAATTCAGACCTGAAAGAAAGTTTATTTTAAGTAAATTTTGTGTTTCTTTACCTGAATATCAGAATTTTTTATTAAAAATGAAAGAAGTGGGAACATTGCGAGAAGCATATAATTTAATCGAATTAGGTTCCAATCGTGAAAGAAAATTTGAAAATAAAAATAATGAAAGCTTTGGAATTGAATATTAAAATTATAAATCCTCAACAAATCAAAATCAATTTCAAAGAAATCAAACTCAATTTCAAAAAAATCAGAATCAATTTAATAATTATTCTCATACGCATTATTCTAATAACAAACCTTTCTTAAATTACCAAAATAAATATAATTGTAATCAAAGAAATAATCTAAGTGGAAATTTTATCCACAGAAATAACCAAAGTAGAAATTTTGCCCAAAGAAGTACACAAAATGTACAAAGATTTCAAAACAATGGTGCACCATATACAGCACAACCTGAACCCATGGAAGTTGATCAAGTAAATTTTCATTCGGTTCCTCAGAAAACGATTTATCGATAGTTACATTAACTGTTGAAAATAGAAAATTAGATTGTCTGATAGATACTGGAGCTGCCACTTCCATTATCCACGAACAATTATTCCCCAACAAAAAACGATTTAAATTAGATAAATCAGTAAATTTGTTAACCTTATCAGGAAAAGTTAAAATTACCCATCTATACCGGAAGAGTTTAATCACGATGCAGATATGTGTTGGAAAGTAATGAATATCTCAGAAAAAAAAATTTCAAGTAATCTTAGGCCAAAATATTCTATTACCAATCCGAGCGAAAATCGATCTAGGTAAAGAAACTTTAGAAGTCTATGGTAAAGTAACTAAATTTAAAGACTCATGTATTTTTGAAGAAATTAATCAATTGGAAATGATAGAAACTAACCCAACGGAATTAGTAAATCAGTTAGACACAAGACATTTGAATGGGGATGAAGTACAAGTACTTAGGAATATTCTTAAAGATAATAAGAATTTATTTTATCAGGAGGGACAGCAGTTGACCAATGTGAGAAGAAAAAAGCATTCCATTATCACAACACTTAGTCAACCTATCCACTCAAAAATATACAGATTCCTAAAAATTCACGAATTAGAAGTAGAGAAAGAAATGAAAGAAATGCTGGAGCAAGGGATTATCAGAGTAAGTAAATCACCTTATAACTCACCGATCTGGGTAGTACCAAAGAAAATGGATAACTCAGAAAAGCAAAAATGGAGAATAGTTATAGATTATAGGAAACTAAACGAGATCACTATTGATGACAAGTTTCCAATTCCGAATATAGAGGGAATATTTGACAAGTTAGGAAAATCACAGTACTTTTGTACACTTGATCTAGCTAAATGATTTCATCAGATCCCTGTAGATGAAAAAGATATGGAAAAAACGGCATTCTCTACACCAAGCGAACATTATGAATATGTACGTAGTTATGCCATTTGGACTCAATAACGCACTAGCGACATTCCAAAGAATGGTGAATTTTATATTGGCAGAATATATTAACAAAACTTGTGTAGTTTATCTCGACGATATTTTGATCTTTAGTATACATCATTACAAGAATGCTTGGATTCTATTAATAAAATATTTAACTCTCTTCGAAAATATAATCTGAAAATTCAGATAGATAAATGTAAATTCTTTGCGAAAGATACGGAATATCTAGGTCATATATTGACAAATGATGGCATTAAACCTAATCCATAAAAGATTGAAGTTATAAAAAATCTTAAAATACCTGACACTAAAAAATGCATTAAAAGTTTCTTAGGTATCACTGGTTATTATAGAAAATTTATAAAAGACTATGCGAAAATTGCACAACCTTTAACACAGTGTTTAAAGAAGGATAATAAGATATATGCAAAAGACGGGAAATATAGCAATGCTTTTGAAAAATTTAAAGAACTAATTATAAATCACCCAATCTTACAGTACCCAGATTTTAAAAAGAAATTTGTACTGACTACAAACGCAAGCCAATTTGCAATAGGAGCAGGCCTATCACAGGATGGACACCCTATTTGTTACGCTAGTGGGACACTAAATGCACACGAAATGAATTACAGTACGATTGAAAAAGAATTACTTGCAATCGTCTGGTCGACGAAATACTTTAGGCCCTACCTTTATGGAACAAAATTCTTAATAAAAACGGATCATAGGCCACTGGTATGGCTAAGTAGTTTAAAAGAACCCAACAGCAAATTACAAAGGTGGAAAATTAAATTAAATGAGTTTGATTATGAAATTGAGTATGTAAAGGGAAAAGAAAATCAAGTTTCTGGCTTCTTTAGCAGAATAAACATAGATGAACAGGAAATTAATAACGGAGAACCGATCAGGCTACAATTCATAGTGGAATTGAAGAAGTGAATGATCATATTCCAATTAGAGAGAATACAGAATACAGATTCTATTAGTGAGAACGAAAGGTCAGGAAACTCGAACTATAAACGGAAACAGGAAGATTTTTATATCAGAAAAAGAAGTCATAGTTCCTCACATGTGTGAGCGCTCATCTATAAAATGGCAAGTATGTAGCGAGCTGGAACTAGAACTACGGTCACCGTGTAATTGCAGCCTAAAGTAATAAGAATAAAGTTGGTCATAAGCCTATCCCATAATTTCTAACTAAAATTTAAAAATTCAATTCCATAGAAATGGAAAAATGCCAAAAGTAGATTAACAGAATCTGAAGAGCACTCAATAAATCAACCGTTTCTCGCAGGGAATAGTACCATTATATAAAAATTTAGCACTAATCCTAATTTCTCTACAGACTTAGTAGATAAGCCTTGGAAAACTAAAAACTTAATAATAAAAAAATTATTCTATGGGTCTTTTTCTTCACTAATTTTAACCCATGAAATGAGAAGTAAAGAAGAACAAAATCAAAAAAAAATTACAGATATTCAGTCAGACTATTCCAAATTTAATAGATATAGAGACAAATAATACTTAACTCCTTTATCTAATGTAAGTTGCGGTATTACTACTTAGCATTTTAGAAAATTTCTGTTCATACCAGTTTAATCCTCTATGACAAATCAGCTGTTCCAAAAGCACTAATCAAATTTGTTGTATTCTCATCAATACCGCAAATTCCTAAGATTCCATCTCTTTGGTCAACACTATGTATAAGTCCTGGTTTAAACCGCACAGATTTATTAACACCGTTCTGCTCTTTTATTGTATTCTGCCGATATTCATGAAGATGATCCAGTGATTTATCAGGTTTATTCATGGGATTTCCTCTAGCTCTTCTTCAGCCTTTTTTTTTCTTTTGTTATAGGTCAAATCTTTATTCCATGGTATCTGTTAAACACCACAGAATCTTTCCGATTTGAGAAGCAAGGGCAAAAGTGATGGTAGTTTCAAAGCAATTAACCTGCTTTGGCGATGCTGCTTAAAATTTGAAAGATTGTTCAAAATCCTTTTCTAAAATTTTATTGAGAGGCTTTGCAGAATCTCTTACTGGTTCTGGTTCAATCTATTTACTTTTCTCAGCAAGCAATGCAAGCGGATGAATTTTAGCTTTCTTTAAGAACACTGTATTTCTTGTTTATTCATCCAGCATCCTTCGGAATTTCGGTATTCAGTTTCTTATTCACTTGACTTCTTTCACGCGCTATTTTCGTCCGAGAAGTAAGACAGATTGATTGCCTTCTTCTTACTTACCTTTACCGTCAACATGTCACCCCGAGCTTAAGGAAACGATAACTAGTTCTAAGTGGCTTCAGAATAGGGCTCGAGCAATTTAGGTAGGTAAGGTTAAACAAATGTATTCTTTCTTTGCCTTTAGTTGATAAGGATGTGAAGTAGCTAAATAGGGCATACTTATCTTTTTTTTTTATTTGTGAACTTATTGTGATACAGTGTCGTAAGTCCTTTAAGAAAAAGAGAAAAAAATATATGAATATTCACATTATAACGTTTTGATCCTGGAATTGGTGTTTGAAACTTATTTCCTCTAGCTCCGATATCTGTACTCGTATAGATGGATATTTGCATGTCCTCCTCTCAGCAGTACTTATTGTCAATTATTAGCAGTATGTTTAACGGGTTCGAGTAAGAGCCAACTGGCTGGTGACTTGGTCACGCGGTGGGACACCTGAACACACACACGTGCGTGCATGGGGCTAAGAATTTTCTTCTGACTGTGACATCTTAGCCAGGGTGGATGGGGACGATGGGCCCAAGCCATGTCCAGTCCGGACTTCATCATCATCTGAAGTCCACGTTTCCTCTCTCTCTCAAAATATCTCTTTCGGCGTAGAACTTCTCCGGGTGGTAGCCACTTGTACGGCGTTGACCTTTTTCTTTTATTTATCATTATTCCAGTACTGCAACGCGGGTATGGTATTCAACATAAATTTTCTTTTCAGGTTGCACCAGTGGAGGCGACGCGAGAAGTTTCTGTTTGTTGTTTTGTCCGTCCGTCCGTCTGAAGTCCCCAGGCAGGTAACTCAGTTCCCTGTTTGTTTTCCTGTTTACTTCGCACAGCTTTTCAAGCATCAAGGGATGTGGGTGGCAAGAACCACCCCAAGCCGGCTGACCGCTAGTGGCATATTCGCTGTTCGGCCACCCACGTGAGTCCCAAGATGATTTTGCAGCAAGAAGTGTCCGTTGCAGCGCCTATCTACATTCGTGGCAAGACGGATGTAGGTAGGGCTGACAATGGGCGGGCTCTTCGCTACACAAATTGACTAGCGAGAAAGTCAATTAGGTGAAATCGACTGCGCGCAACCTATTGAGAAGGCTTAGAAGGTGCGAATTTCACCAGCTAATTAGATATTTAACAAAAAAGGTGAAATTAATTCCCATAATGAGTGGGAAAGAAAAAGAAGTGGAAACGAGATGCAAGAAAAATGAGAATATTTTGCATTCCACAGTGGAAATTGTCATAATATGGCAGGGAGCCGCCATCTTTATAAATTTTAGAAAATTAAAATATCTAAATAAATAAATTATGAAATTTCATGGATAATTTAAAATAAATTAGTTGAAGGAAATTGGTACATTTTGAAATAATTATACAAGTCGAGCAAATTCGAAAAATATGCTTAATTTGCATTTTTCTTGTGGAACGTATGTCAAAATGGCCGCTTAAAGCCTATAAAAAGGATCTAAGATCTCTCTCAGTTTTTTCAAAGCGATCATACATGCAACTTATAGCATCCGATCAAGTGATTTACAATTTTTACATTTTAGCAATTAAACATATAATAAAAGGTACCACGTTTAAGGTACATTATTATACATGCTGAAAATTGGTGTGCAATTGGTGCTGGCAAAGGACATAAAGTTTTTGTTGGATTTGGATTTTTTAAAGATAACTATTGTGTGTAATACTAATTAGTGCGTATATTGAATAAGTTTCTTGCATAAAATTAAACACATGCCAAGTCTGGCATTTTAAGAATATATGCAACGAAACAAAAATAGTTAAGTAGTTAAGTTAAAATAAGATTAAAGTGAAATAAAAATAAGTGCATAAAGCGTGAAACCTTTAGAAAAGGCTATAAATAGCATTTAGTTGAACATATGCCAAGATACGGCATAACAACTACACATGCAATCGAGCAATTAATGAGCAGGATTAAAAATAATGAATTTATGAATTTGAGTGTCTCGATAAGAATTATTCAATAAATACAGCATTAAACACAAGCACACATTTCTATTTTTCATATCGCTACACTATCCACCTAAATGCCGTAATCTAGCTGTGGTTATCAATTGCAGCTACATTACAAAACAGTTTTTAAACTAAACTAAGATATCTTGGGTGTTCCTTTGCTTTCTAACTGAAATTGAAAAAAAAAAAAATTCACAGCCGCATAACTAAATAAGATAATATTAATAATATATACTCTGGTAACTTGTAGCACTTTATTTCACGTGCTACCAGGATAGGTTGGGCGCCACCTCAATTTATAGTTGACTAAGTAACTTGAATTATACAGGAATAAATTAGAAAATTTACCAAGGAAAAACACTCCTTTAAGACCCTAAGCACTTAAGATTTATTTCAGGCACATGATAATAATTACTCAAATGGGCTATGCAAATAAAGCCTCATGTCACAAAAACAATTTTAACAGCCAATTTTCTTTGTATTACAAATTAATAATTTCGGCTTGGGAAAAAAAACTTATTTTAATGTATAAAACAAAGGACTTATCTTTGATACGGTAGAGGGACCATTAACTCCTAATCTCCCATTTGAATCGAAAAGGAATCCGGACTAATCCTCCTAAATTTTCTTTCTGGAACTCTTCTTTAGCATATGACCTTGAAAAGTCGATATTTCTTTTATTTTCTTCTTTTTACTTTGGTTTTTAATTAAATATCACGATTGGCTTTCAGCTCCTATTTGACCACCTGCACTTGTTCTCGCTTAAAACCCAACTCAGTCAGAACAGCCGCTGCACAACCAGAGATGAAAAAGTATCAAACTTGTTTACGGTTAGTGGGTTGGAATAGATTTATGATAGACCACTTATTAATTGTACTAGTTTAGTACACGACCGCTTTTTATCTTTTGTTTTTTTTCTTTCTTTTTAAACTTTTGAGTTGATGTTCTCTGTGGCTTTGGCGTGTTATTATTTTTGTTTAATTTCAATTTTTTGCACGTCTAAGGGAAGGTAGTCATCGTGAAATAATTTTTGATTAAATTCTTTTTATTAACAGAATTTTCTTTTCAATCCTTTTTACAAAAAAAGAAGACCAGAAAGAATTAAACAGCTCCATTTAAAGTATGTCCGTCTACCGTAAAAGATAAGTGTGAAGATTACTATAAATATTACATTGAAAGCTTTTGCTAGCCCATTTCTAGTTTGCTGCCTCAACCACTCAAGTTACTTTTCCAGTTTGACACTACTTTCTTGCATTTAATTTTTACTATTTTATCTTACTTACTTACTGCTGTTACAACCTATTCATATTGTTAATTCAAATGAATATTTTAGATTCAATTTAATTATTTAAGTTTCCTTTGTAAGACTTTAATATAAGGCTTAAACCTAATTTGAAATTCGATATCCTTTGCGACCAAAGGCTTGGTGCACGCCTTCTTGTCTTTAAGCCTTATTTTAGGATTTTTTTATAGTTCATATTACCTCCGCTTTTCAGTTCTGTCATAGCGGCTGAGACTAAGTTGGGTGTTCTGAAAGTAAACAGGACTGCATGAATTTATTATCCCGGCTCAGCGAGTGGATCGGGTTGCTCAGTTCTTGGGTTTCAATTGAAAGGTGCGTTCGCATTGGCGCATTGTCTGGGGGAGACGAGGGGGGGGGGGTCATCCCAACTTTGATACATAGGCTTTGCCATTTTATCTTCGAAGTATGGCAGCTTATGGGTATTCCTACACGGTAAAAAAAAATGTAGTGTTACCTAAAATCTATGCGGAATTTTCAATAACAATTTATGTAATTATCCCTGGTTTCTGTGTAGTTATTAAAAATTTACCGAAATGTTATTGAAAAGTACATAAATTTTTGGGAGTCGTCCTAAATTTTAGGCAACTGTACCTGTTCTTTGTACAATTTTATAATTTTGCACAATTTTTAATGCTTTGTTGCATACAAATTATGGCAACATTTTTATTCCACAAAATGAGGGTATCTTTCACTTTATTTTATGTACATTTTCTCAACCCTACATAAATTTGATGTCAGCTCCGCCACCGGGATAAGTATGCATAACTGAGCGCTCACCGTACAATAAAAGCACATTACAAAAGTGAGTTGAAGTTCATAGAAATGCGCTTCTTTCTTTTGTCGTGCGTGCTTTGATATGTAGGTTTTGGAAGTGTGTGGTACCATAGATTAATACTCGTATGAAATATTTTATTAATCTATGGTAGTACCACTGACATATATACTATGGACTGCTCGTTTTGCTGTCTCAAATGGTACCATTTTTTAAAGTAAAACACAAATCAATACGATTTTTTTTATTTTTTATTTAGGGGAAATATTATAAATGTAGATATTAAAAATTATATGAATAATAAACGAAATTTATATTCTTAAGAAGAGTATTTTTATTTGAAATGCAAATATTTTAATGCTAAGTATTAATTAATAACACTTCAATATGACCCAAGAGACGGAAATAAGAAATGGTACCATTTTTTCCCTTAAGAAATGGATACGGCCGAGCAGTCCATAGTATATATGTCAGTGGGTAGTACCCACCCGGTGGCTTAGGGGCAAAGAAATTGGTGGCGTGCTTAGAATAACGGACAGAATGCTAACAAGAAGCTCAATATTAAGTGAAAAAACTTCAGCACAACACAAATATTGGTTCGTTGGTTTGGTTGTGCTGTAGTGTGCGGCACATTGCAGATGTAAACGAATAGCTGAATTCAAGAAGGAGCAGTCAAGTTATTGTAATAAGAATGCAAACTTGTCGGGATTTCTATACCCTGCCGCTGTTATTTATTCATCCCCGCAGGTTCCAGTTGTTATTTGTTCTTTTGTGTTCTTGTCATTCTGTTGGATGTTCTAACGTGGCGTGTCGTACCGTAGTCGGAGCACGAAGTTAATTGAAGTAATGTTATCCTGCAAATTAAATTAAAAACGTGAAAAGTTCTCAAAATTTTGTTTGTGTATCATTGTTTTCCGTGTTTTGAATTTATTGTGACAGGTAAGAGACAACTTTTCACACAGTTGTAGTAAAATGTGAAAAAGTGATTTAAATGCGATATTTAAAATATTTCAATCCTTTACTTTGTTTAACATTTTATAATATTTTACTTAATTAATATTATGCTGATTTGTGTACATTCGTTCAACTATAGTTCCTATGGAAATATTTACAGTATTGTGGCCCAATAAACAAAAGTGTTAAATGTCTGAAGTTAATGTAATTTTCAAATTCTATGCAAAATTTCAGTGAAATTTATTAATGTTTAGAGATCACTCACTAATTGCAGTGAACGAAGTTTTAGAAAATTAAATTTGTCAATTTTTTTAAAAAATTTTAAAACGAAAATTAAGACTGGGAGCTCCAACTTTGACTTCGCGGCAATTTTTTTAAACAAAAGTGGCGCGTGGGTGTACTTTTTCGACTAAAACGTAATCTATAGTCGATTTTTTCTCTAGCGATAATAACTTAAGGGGGTTATGTAGGGTATGAGTTGTTCTCAAAAGAAGAATATTTACGCGATTTTCAATCAAAAGCAACTTATTTCTTATATATGCTTTAATTTAAGGTCATTGCACGAAAATTACAATCTGTCTATAGAATTGTAAAACACTTAACTGCATTCTAAGTAGTGGTTGTAAAAATACACATTAGATATATCTGTATTATCATTTATTTAATTTTTAAATAATACAAAAAAGTTTTTTGCTGCATGACATTAAAGTTATGCTTCGTTCTTTGAAGAAATCATGATGTTACATGTGCGAAATCAGCTAATATAGACGAGACCCAATTTAACACAAATTCTTCTTTGTTTGTTCCAATATTTATTGATGGGATATTTAAAATTTCATATAAGTGGAATAAAGAAATAAAATACACATCCTAATGAGTTAGAAAAAAATTAACTATGCTTATCAAAAAATAATCTATCTACTAAATAAAAGCAATAAGAAAGGTGAATGAAATTATAAAATTTAAAAATAAACAGACATTTCGTAATAAAAGATGTAATTAAATAAAAATCGGTAAAAAAATTATTCTCCATCACTATGCATCTCTTTATCTATCCTCCAGAACGCCAATAGTAACCAGGTTTTGGAGAAATCTGTGGTGTCGTACGGTAGAAGATCCATCATATTCTGTTTCTTTAGCTCGCCAAGAGGTCTTTATCTTGTATATAATAATTTCCTGGTTATGCTTTCAACAATTATTAACCTACATTTGCTTCCTGCAGATCTAATATTTACTTGAAATTCATAAATTCCTGTAATGAATCCTTGAAAAAAATTTGATATGGGCGGCATTTTTCGTAACAAAACTATTGTATTTTCAGCCAGCTCATGACATCATAGCTCTTTTCGGGAACATATCCTGCGGAGGCTATGTCTCATTTAAAATCTAAAAGGTGGCAGTATCTGTGACAAGGTCATATGTTCCTAAGTTAAAACAATATAAATTTCGTTTATAATAAGCCTCAGATACTGTTATTATAGGATCGGCAAGGCTTTTTGCAAATTGTAAGGATTTCAGTTTCAGGATTATTTTGTGCATATTCGGAATCGTTTTTTATACAACCCCTTGTTAATTCTGTTTTCCACAAATGCTTTCCGTGTTCTTTTTCAAGTTGTCACACTGTCTAATATTTAATCCACCTTTTTTTCACATCATATAACTCGTATTTAAACTTATTTGCGTGCATATATTTTTTCAGCGATTATGAGGTTCATTAAGCTATGGGATCATTCAGAAACCATAAAGAAGATAGTAAAAATAGAAGGAGATTTAACTCTTGAAAGGATATTCCTTGAAGGTAATTGACATTTTTATGAATTTACAGCATATCGTTATTCCTGAGTCCATAGCTGTTTGTATACATTATTTGCTAGCAATTCCCAATGGTATGCTCATCGACAAATTTCAGGCTATGATTGACCTAACTTAAAAAAAGACATGTAGTTTAAATTTTCATAACTTTTTTGATTTAAAATGATCACAAGGACTGAAATAAATATTTTCAAGTTTATTTCATACTACGTCTTATGTATATGGGATCAAGGTTTCTCTATGAAAACTTAAGATAAGCAGAGAATTGGTACAGGCGCTTATGCCCAAGTTTATATGTGCTCAGGACTATCAAGATTCGAGCTTCAATCGCCGGTGACCATTTTTTTGGGCGATTCCCACATGTGTATTATCTTGAGCATTTTATACATTCAGAACGTGCAAGAGTAAAGTTAAATCATTGATTTATAAAATCGCTAAGATAATATATATATGTACAGGGTATTTCCCCTTAGGAGATCAATACAGTAGGACGTGATATCAACCGTTTAGGAGTTGCAGGGTGATTATTAAAAAAGTTAGTTTTGAACAAATTATCCTGTATCTTAAAAAGTACAAAGTGTACGGTATGCAGAACTTCATGGCCTTTCCAACGATTGCCCAACCGGCCTCATACCTCTCTAGGTTAAGAGCTAATAAGTCTTTAACGGCTGTAGATAGCACATACGGTATACTAGGTCAAATTAAAGAGGAGAGTCTACATTTATAGTTTTTATAAAAAACAAGTTAAATGTTAACGACTGTTTTGCAAAAAAACGATAAAAAACAAAGAAGAAAAAAAGGTAAGAAAATTCGAAACTGTTGGTTTAGACAAGCATAACTCTTGAGAGGAGAGAGGTATGGGGCTGGTTGGACAGTCGTTGGAAAGGCCATGAAGTTCTGCATATTTTTTTGGATTACTTCATTGTATTAGTATCCTTACACTATTAAGGACTAAGAAAAAACTCACTTGGCTATTTCGTTCAATTTTTGGTATTACTATGTACGTTGACACGTTGCGATTTTTTCATAAACGTGTCAACGTACATAGTAATACCAAAAATTGAACGGAATAGCCAAGTGACTTTTTTCTTAGTCCTTAATAGTGTAAGGATACTAATACAATAAAGTAATCCAAAAAAATTCCAATAAGGACATGAAATATTTTAACGTTTTATTTACGATGAGTGAAAAAGTTGAATGTATGAAAAAATCGCAACGTGTCAACGTACATAGTAATACCAAAAATTGAAGGGAATAGCCAAGTGAGTTTTTTCTTAGTCCTTAATAGTGTAAGGATACTAATACAATAAAGTAATCCAAAAAAATTCCAATAAGAACATGAAATATCTTAACGTTTTATTTACGATTACTGAAAAAGTTGAATGTATGAACAAATCGCAACGTGTCAACGTACATGGTAATACCAAAAATTGAACGGAATAGTCAAGTCCGTTTTTTCTTAGTCCTTAATAGTGTAAGGATACTAATACAATAAAGTAATCCAAAAAAATTCCAATAACGACATGAAATATATTAACGTTTTAATTACGATTACTGAAAAAGTTGAATGTATGAACAAATCGCAACGTGTCAACGTACATGGTAATACCAAAAATTGAACGGAATAGTCAAGTCCGGTTTTTCTTAGTCCTTAATAGTGTAAGGATACTAATACAATAAAGTAATCCAAAAAAAGTCCAATAAGGACATGAAATATCTTAACGTTTTAATTACGATTACTGAAAAAGTTGAATGTATGAACAAATCGCAACGTGTCAACGTACATGGTAATACCAAAAATTGAACGGAATAGTCAAGTCCGTTTTTTCTTAGTCCTTAATAGTGTAAGGATACTAATACAATAAAGTAATCCAAAAAAATTCCAATAACGACATGAAATATGTTAACGTTTTAATTACGATTACTGAAAAAGTTGAATGTATGAACAAATCGCAACGTGTCAACGTACATAGCAATACCAAAAATTGAACGGAATAGTGAAGTCAGTTTTTTCTTAGTCCTTAATAGTATAAGGATACTAATACAATAAAGTAATCCAAAAAAATTCCAATAAGCACATGAAATATCTTAACGTTTTAATTACGATTACTGAAAAAGTTGAATGTATGAACAAATCGCAACGTGTCAACGTACATGGTAATACCAAAAATTGAACGTAATAGTCAAGTCCGTTTTTTCTTAGTCCTTAATAGTGTAAGGATACTAATACAATAAAGTAATCCAAAAAAATTCCAATAACGACATGAAATATGTTAACGTTTTAATTACGATTACTGAAAAAGTTGAATGTATGAACAAATCGCAACGTCTCAACGTACATGGTAATACCAAAAATTGAACGGAATAGTCAAGTCCGTTTTTTCTTAGTCCTTAATAGTGTAAGGATACTAATACAATAAAGTAATCCAAAAAAATGCCAATAACGACATGAAATATCTTAACGTTTTAATTACGATTACTGAAAAAGTTGAATGTATGAACAAATCGCAACGTGTCAACGTACATGGTAATACCAAAAATTGAACGGAATAGTCAAGTCCGTTTTTTCTTAGTCCTTAATAGTGTAAGGATACTAATACAATAAAGTAATCCAAAAAAATTCCAATAACGACATGAAATATGTTAACGTTTTAATTACGATTACTGAAAAAGTTGAATGTATGAACAAATCGCAACGTGTCAACGTACATGGTAATACCAAAAATTGAACGGAATAGTCAAGTCCGGTTTTTCTTAGTCCTTAATAGTATAAGGATACTAATACAATAAAGTAATCCAAAAAAAGTCCAATAACGACATGAAATATGTTAACGTTTTAATTACGATTACTGAAAAAGTTGAATGTATGAACAAATCGCAACGTGTCAACGTACATGGTAATACCAAAAATTGAACGGAATAGTCAAGTCCGTTTTTTCTTAGTCCTTAATAGTGTAAGGATACTAATACAATAAAGTAATCCAAAAAAATTCCAATAACGACATGAAATATGTTAACGTTTTAATTACGATTACTGAAAAAGTTGAATGTATGAACAAATCGCAACGTGTCAACGTACATGGTAATACCAAAAATTGAACGGAATAGTCAAGTCCGGTTTTTCTTAGTCCTTAATAGTATAAGGATACTAATACAATAAAGTAATCCAAAAAAAGTCCAATAACGACATGAAATATGTTAACGTTTTAATTACGATTACTGAAAAAGTTGAATGTATGAACAAATCGCAACGTGTCAACGTACATGGTAATACCAAAAATTGAACGGAATAGTCAAGTCCGTTTTTTCTTAGTCCTTAATAGTGTAAGGATACTAATACAATAAAGTAATCCAAAAAAATTCCAATAACGACATGAAATATGTTAACGTTTTAATTACGATTACTGAAAAAGTTGAATGTATGAACAAATCGCAACGTGTCAACGTACATGGTAATACCAAAAATTGAACGGAATAGTCAAGTCCGGTTTTTCTTAGTCCTTAATAGTGTAAGGATACTAATACAATAAAGTAATCCAAAAAAAGTCCAATAAGGACATGAAATATCTTAACGTTTTAATTACGATTACTGAAAAAGTTGAATGTATGAACAAATCGCAACGTGTCAACGTACATGGTAATACCAAAAATTGAACGGAATAGTCAAGTCCGTTTTTTCTTAGTCCTTAATAGTGTAAGGATACTAATACAATAAAGTAATCCAAAAAAATTCCAATAACGACATGAAATATGTTAACGTTTTAATTACGATTACTGAAAAAGTTGAATGTATGAACAAATCGCAACGTGTCAACGTACATGGTAATACCAAAAATTGAACGGAATAGTCAAGTCCGGTTTTTCTTAGTCCTTAATAGTATAAGGATACTAATACAATAAAGTAATCCAAAAAAAGTCCAATAACGACATGAAATATGTTAACGTTTTAATTACGATTACTGAAAAAGTTGAATGTATGAACAAATCGCAACGTGTCAACGTACATGGTAATACCAAAAATTGAACGGAATAGTCAAGTCCGGTTTTTCTTAGTCCTTAATAGTGTAAGGATACTAATACAATAAAGTAATCCAAAAAAAGTCCAATAAGGACATGAAATATCTTAACGTTTTAATTACGATTACTGAAAAAGTTGAATGTATGAACAAATCGCAACGTGTCAACGTACATGGTAATACCAAAAATTGAACGGAATAGTCAAGTCCGTTTTTTCTTAGTCCTTAATAGTGTAAGGATACTAATACAATAAAGTAATCCAAAAAAATTCCAATAACGACATGAAATATGTTAACGTTTTAATTACGATTACTGAAAAAGTTGAATGTATGAACAAATCGCAACGTGTCAACGTACATGGTAATACCAAAAATTGAACGGAATAGTCAAGTCCGGTTTTTCTTAGTCCTTAATAGTATAAGGATACTAATACAATAAAGTAATCCAAAAAAAGTCCAATAAGGACATGAAATATATTAACGTTTTAATTACGATTACTGAAAAAGTTGAATGTATGAACAAATCGCAACGTGTCAACGTACATGGTAATACCAAAAATTGAACGGAATAGTCAAGTCCGGTTTTTCTTAGTCCTTAATAGTGTAAGGATACTAATACAATAAAGTAATCCAAAAAAAGTCCAATAAGGACATGAAATATCTTAACGTTTTAATTACGATTACTGAAAAAGTTGAATGTATGAAAAAATCGCAACGTGTCAACGTACATAGTAATACCAAAAATTGAACGGAATAGTCAAGTCCGTTTTTGCTTAGTCCTTAATAGTGTAAGAATACTAATACAATAAAGTAATTCAAAAAAATTCCAATAACGACATGAAATATCTTAACGTTTTAATTAGGATTACTGAAAAAGTTGAATGTATGAACAAATCGCAACGTGTTAACGTACATGGTAATACCAAAAATTGAACGGAATAGTCAAGTCCGGTTTTTCTTAGTCCTTAATAGTGTAAGGATACTAATACAATAAAGTAATCCAAAAAAATTCCAATAACGACATGAAATATCTTAACGTTTTAATTAGGATTACTGAAAAAGTTGAATGTATGAACAAATCGCAACGTGTCAACGTACATGGTAATACCAAAAATTGAACGGAATAGTCAAGTCCGGTTTTTCTTAGTCCTTAATAGTGTAAGGATACTAATACAATAAAGTAATCCAAAAAAAGTCCAATAAGGACATGAAATATGTTAACGTTTTAATTAGGATTACTGAAAAAGTTGAATGTATGAACAAATCGGAACGTGTCAACGTACATGGTAATAGCAAAAATTGAACGGAATAGTCAAGTCCGTTTTTTCTTAGTCCTTAATAGTGTAAGGATACTAATACAATAAAGTAATCCAAAAAAATTCCAATAACGACATGAAATATGTTAACGTTTTAATTACGATTACTGAAAAAGTTGAATGTATGAACAAATCGCAACGTCTCAACGTACATGGTAATACCAAAAATTGAACGGAATAGTCAAGTCCGTTTTTTCTTAGTCCTTAATAGTGTAAGGATACTAATACAATAAAGTAATCCAAAAAAATGCCAATAACGACATGAAATATGTTAACGTTTTAATTACGATTACTGAAAAAGTTGAATGTATGAACAAATCGCAACGTGTCAACGTACATAGCAATACCAAAAATTGAACGGAATAGTCAAGTCCGTTTTTTCTTAGTCCTTAATAGTGTAAGGATACTAATACAATAAAGTAATCCAAAAAAATTCCAATAACGACATGAAATATGTTAACGTTTTAATTACGATTACTGAAAAAGTTGAATGTATGAACAAATCGCAACGTGTCAACGTACATGGTAATACCAAAAATTGAACGGAATAGTCAAGTCCGGTTTTTCTTAGTCCTTAATAGTGTAAGGATACTAATACAATAAAGTAATCCAAAAAAAGTCCAATAAGGACATGAAATATCTTAACGTTTTAATTACGATTACTGAAAAAGTTGAATGTATGAACAAATCGCAACGTGTCAACGTACATGGTAATACCAAAAATTGAACGGAATAGTCAAGTCCGTTTTTTCTTAGTCCTTAATAGTGTAAGGATACTAATACAATAAAGTAATCCAAAAAAATTCCAATAACGACATGAAATATGTTAACGTTTTAATTACGATTACTGAAAAAGTTGAATGTATGAACAAATCGCAACGTGTCAACGTACATGGTAATACCAAAAATTGAACGGAATAGTCAAGTCCGGTTTTTCTTAGTCCTTAATAGTATAAGGATACTAATACAATAAAGTAATCCAAAAAAAGTCCAATAAGGACATGAAATATATTAACGTTTTAATTACGATTACTGAAAAAGTTGAATGTATGAACAAATCGCAACGTGTCAACGTACATGGTAATACCAAAAATTGAACGGAATAGTCAAGTCCGGTTTTTCTTAGTCCTTAATAGTGTAAGGATACTAATACAATAAAGTAATCCAAAAAAAGTCCAATAAGGACATGAAATATCTTAACGTTTTAATTACGATTACTGAAAAAGTTGAATGTATGAAAAAATCGCAACGTGTCAACGTACATAGTAATACCAAAAATTGAACGGAATAGTCAAGTCCGTTTTTGCTTAGTCCTTAATAGTGTAAGAATACTAATACAATAAAGTAATTCAAAAAAATTCCAATAACGACATGAAATATCTTAACGTTTTAATTAGGATTACTGAAAAAGTTGAATGTATGAACAAATCGCAACGTGTTAACGTACATGGTAATACCAAAAATTGAACGGAATAGTCAAGTCCGGTTTTTCTTAGTCCTTAATAGTGTAAGGATACTAATACAATAAAGTAATCCAAAAAAATTCCAATAACGACATGAAATATCTTAACGTTTTAATTAGGATTACTGAAAAAGTTGAATGTATGAACAAATCGCAACGTGTCAACGTACATGGTAATACCAAAAATTGAACGGAATAGTCAAGTCCGGTTTTTCTTAGTCCTTAATAGTGTAAGGATACTAATACAATAAAGTAATCCAAAAAAAGTCCAATAAGGACATGAAATATGTTAACGTTTTAATTAGGATTACTGAAAAAGTTGAATGTATGAACAAATCGGAACGTGTCAACGTACATGGTAATAGCAAAAATTGAACGGAATAGTCAAGTCCGTTTTTTCTTAGTCCTTAATAGTGTAAGGATACGAATACAATGAAGTAATCCAAAAAATTCCAATAAGGATATAAAATATCTTAACGTTTTAATTACGATGATTCAACTTTTTATGAATTACAAAAATTTATTATTTATAAATTGAAAAATTTAGCACATTTTTATTGAAAATTTTGCACATTTCATGTGAAATGTCAGACATGAATATGTAAGAATATAAGTTTTAATTTTAATAAATTAAACTATTATTAAACAACAAATGTTAAAAATTATATCAAAAATTAAAAGTAACTCACCTGAAAACAATTTGTATATTAAATATACGCACCAAACACAACAATAACTTAAAAAAAATCACAATATTATCGCACACCGAACTGATAGCACTGAAAGACATTTCAGAAATGACAACTAATGGTGGTATATGAAAAATCGTCTAGATTTTTTAGAATGGTAAAATGGTAATCATGTTCGATTTTCTGGTCTAGAGTAATTTATAGTTAACTTGATGCATTTGTATGAAATAGAGATTTTAGGAACACGACGCCATTTGCAATTAAAATAAAATGTATTTACATGAGGCAGTTAAGTGTGTTATAAATAATATAGATTTCCTTAGTTATTATTTAATAAACAACTTGGTAGTTATTGTATGGTATTATGAATAATGCAGATTTCCTTAGTTATTATTTGACAGTTGACTTTGAGCGTTTATATGTACTTGACATTTTGTCACTATGACGTCATTCGGAGTTGAAATAATATGTGATTGATTAGTTAGGGCAGCTTAGTGTTTCAGTATGAACAATATAAGTAGTATAGATTTGCTGAGTTATTATTTGACAGGTAACTTGTTGCATTTGTATGCAATAGAGATTTTGTGAACACGACGCCATTTGCAATTAATTGAAAGTTGGAGTTAATATAAAGTTGGCGTAAAGTTGTACTTTATATAAAGTCGTACTTAACTGAAAGCTGTACATGGTGTAAAGTTGGACTTAATAGAAAGTTGGTGTAAAGTTGGACTTAATAGAAAGTTGGCGTAAAGTTGTACTTTATATAAAGTCGTACTTAACTGAAAGCTGTACATGGTGGAAAGTTGGACTTGATGAAAGTTGTAATTAATGAAAAGTTGCACTTGATGAAAGTTGTAATTAATAGACTTAATAGAAAGTTGTTATTAAGTTGTACTTAATTAAAGTTGAACTTAACGGAAAGTTGAACATGATGGAAACTTAAAGTTGGTGTATAGTACGACTTATAATATATTTTGACTTGAAGTTGAACTTTAAAGTTGGTCTATAATTGAGGTTGATGGTAACATGTAGTTGATGGTAAGTTTGACTTGACTGAAATTTGGAGTTAATGAATAATAGGACTTAGTGGATACTTGGACTTGGTATATAGTTGAACTTGGTGGTAACTTGGAGTTAATAGATAGTTGTTGAAGTTGATGTGAAGTAATACTTAATGGATATTTTGACTAAATGAATAGTAGAACTAATACTTGTATTTGATGTATAGTTGAACTTGTTGTACTTGATGTTGTCATTGATGAAAACTTGGACTTGATTAAAAGTTGGACTTGATGAAAAGTTGCACTTGATTAAAATTTTGACTTGATGAAAAGTATAACTGTTGTTTCTTTATATATCACCGAATCTAAATTTATAATAATAATTATAAGCTATTAGTTAAAATATAACTAATTAAATAAAATATTTAATTTTTAAAAATTTATATTAATATTCAATCGTTCCACTCGCGATAATGAGCACCATGTATTAGATAGAAAAACAAACTTAATGGGGAATCCCATGATAATGACACATTCGAAAAGTGATTGGGAAGAGGAAGAGTTGCAATTTTGTGAAAGGTAAGTAATTAAATGTATTTTAATATATTAATAATATATAATTCAAATAAAAATTAATTTCAGGACAATGAATAACTGCAGAATGTTTCAAAGAAGAGCGGAATTAACAAATAATGAGGCAGGAGGTAAAAATTGAATAAAAATTATTAAAATTGCAACATCATATATCATAATAATATTTAGCACCACCGCCACCACCGCCACCAGCACCATCACCACCACCACCATCGCCACCACCACCACCACCAGCAGCAGTAGCAGGAGGCGAAGGTTTAGATTTGAATGTTGTGAGACGACGAAGGCAACGGCAACGGCAACGTCAACGGCAGCGGGAGCGGGAGCGGCAGCGCCGACGCCAACGTGATGTTGCAGGAAATGAGGCAGGAAACGTGTACCAAAACTGCGTTTTGAATATAAAAAAAATGATATTTTTGAATAAAAAATAAGAAAAAATATGTTTGTTTGTTATATAGGTTTATACAGGTTTCCTTTAATATTATTTGAGAGGTAACTTGGGGCGTTTATGTGTAGTTAGTATTTTCACAAAATGGCGTCATTATGTTATTGATTTATTGTAGCAGTTTACTCTTTCTGTTTGAACAATATAAGTAGTATAGATTTCCTGAGTTATTATTTGACAGCTAACTTGATGCATTTGTATGCAATTGAAATTTCATAAACACGACGCCATTTGCATTTTAAATGGAATGTGCTTACATGCGTCAGTTATGTATTTTATAAATAGTATGAATTTCTTTAGTTATTATTTGACAAACAACTTAGGAGTTATTGTATATGATTATAACTAATGCGGATTTCCTTAGTTATTATTTGACAGCTGACTTGGCGCGTTTGTATGGAATAGACATTTTATGAACATGACGTCATTAAGAATTAAAATAATATGTGATTACTTGATCTGTTAGAACAATATAAATAGTGTATATTTCCTTAGTTATTATTTGACAGCTGAATTAGGCCATTTGTATGTAATTTGTATTTTCACAAAATGGCGTCATTATGTTATTGATTAGTTGTAGCAGTTTACTCTTTCTGTTTTAAACAATATAAGTAGTATAGATTTCCTGAGTTATTATTTGACAGCTAACTTGGTGCATATGTGTTTTCTAAATAGTATGGATTTCCTTAGTTATTATTTGACAGCAACATTTTGTGAACATGACGTCATTAAGAGTTAAAATAATATGTGATTACTTGATCTGTTATAACAATATAAATAGTGTATATTTCCTTAGTTATTATTTGACAGCTGAATTAGGCCATTTGTATGTAATTGGTATTTTCACAAAATGGCGTCATTATGTTATTGATTAGTTGTAGCAGTTTACTCTTTCTGTTTTAAACAATATAAGTAGTATAGATTTCCTGAGTTATTATTTGACAGCTAACTTGGTGCATTTGTATGCAATTGAAATTTCATGAACACGACGCCATTTGCAATTTAAATGTAATGTGCTTACATAGGGCAGTTCTGTGTTTTATAAATAGTATAGATTTGCTTAGATATTATTTGACAGATTACTTATATATTTGACAGATTACTTATATGTAATTGACAATTTGTGAATGTGACGTTATTAGGAGCTAAAATAAAATGTGATTACTTGCGACAGTTTACTGTCTTGACTTAATGAATAGTAGAACTAAGTGCAATACTTGGACTTGATGTAAAGTTGGACTTGATGAAAAGTTGGACTTGATGAAAAGTTGGACTTGATGAAAAGTTGGACTTGATGTAAAGTTGGACTTGATGAAAAGTTGGACTTGATGAAAAGTTGGACTTGATGAAAAGTTGGACTTGATGTAAAGTTGGACTTGATGAAAAGTTGGACTTGATGAAAAGTTGGACTTGATGAAAAGTTGGACTTGATGAAAAGTTGGACTTGATGAAAAGTTGGACTTGATGAAAAGTTGGACTTGATGTAAAGTTGGACTTGATGAAAAGTTGGACTTGATGAAAAGTTGGACTTGATGAAAAGTTGGACTTCATGAAAAGTTGGACTTGATGTAAAGTTGGACTTGATGTAAAGTTGGACTTGATGTAAAGTTGGACTTGATGAAAAGTTGGACTTGATGAAAAGTTATACTTGATGAAAAGTTGTACTTGATAGACTTTTTGTGTAGTAGTACTCACCGAGACCTTTCCAAAAAGTACCCACATGCGGGGGTAGGAGTTAAAGTAAAAATCGCTAAATTTAGATCTAATTTCATACTCTTTTTCCCGATTAGAGCCTAAATTACCGAGTTATAAGCGAAAAACGTTATTTTGCATTTTGAGTGAAAATTTAAATGGCAATTGCTGCCGATGTATGTAACATATTGTCTTTGGGTTTCTCGCGTATGAAAGCTTAGAGTGTGTGGATAATTTCCGTAAAACATATAATTGTGATTAAGCTAAAGGAAAATATAGTATTTGGGGAATATGTGACCCAAGGTATGGGAAATTTGTCAGTGGCGTAGAGAAAAAAATGGAAAAAATGGTTAAAAATGAAGTTGATCGGGAAAAAAAGTATACCACGTAAGAGTACTCGTGAAGAGCTTTCCAAAAAGTACCCACTTGCCGGGGTAGGGGTGAAAGTAAAAACGGAAAAAAATGGAATTTTTTACGGGAGTTGGCCCACTGCAATTGCTATAGAATATGAAGGAAAAGCCCAAATGCCTTCAAACAAACTTCCAGGCATAGAGGAGGCCTGTAGGTAGCACATTTTATAAGCACTGTGCCGTGAGTTATATAGTACTCCCGGTAGATGGCGCCAAGTGCGCGTGAGAAGTTGTGACAGTTCTGAATTTTTTTAAATAGGTAAATGAGGTGCTATGTTGCTGCAATTTCGTATAGGCAATCTTGTTGTAAGCCGGTATCCATAAAAAATTCAAAAGTTGGATTTATTTGAAATTCGTAGAACAAAGTTTCGAAATGAAGATTTTCGTTGAAAATTTTGGCCGTGGAAAAAAAATTTTTACAACGTAAGTGGGAGGGGGTGGTAAATGGTCTAAAAAAATCAGAAAAAAATCAGGAAATAATAATCAAAAGGAATTTTTGAAATCGGTTGATATTTGGGGGAATTCTGGAGTGGGGATGATTTAATACATATGTACAGGCAAGTAATTTGAAAATTTTGTATGAATGAAGTATAGCCTATGAAAAAAAGAAGTACACAGCTACATAGTACTCGCCGAGGCCTTTCATATGATACCCAACATGATATACTGGACTTTCCCCCCGCTGAGGGTACCTACCCCCCACCCCAAAGTACCCCCTTAAAAAACGTGTTTTTCCATGAAACATAGCTACTGATTAGGTGAGTAGAACTGCATCATTAGTTTCCCGATCGGACACGAAATACCGGAGTTATTAGCGAAAAACGATTTCCCCCCTCCCCCCACGGGAGGGGTGTATATAGCGAAAAAGACGGTACACGATTCAATGGAAACCACCCCCAAAAAACCCCGATTAAAAAAATGTTTTTTCACGAAAAATAAGTACTAATTAATAAAGAGTAAGAAAAGGCTTCTTATTGTTTCACAAGGTTATTTTATTATACAAAACGCGTTTCGATAGCTAAGCTACCATCATCGGTAATCTTTTTAAAACTGAAAACAATTTCAATAGACAGTACAGAAAATATAGTAAAGGGTCACTACAATAAATTGAAAACAACTCAAAAATCAAGTACAAGTTACTGGTAAAAAACTATTCAGAAAAAAGAGAATGTAGTATCTGCTATCAATAGATTTAATCTAGCAAATAAAAAAGGCCATGCTCTATCGGTGCTTCTCCTGAATTTATCAAGCGGTCTTCATACAAATGCATAAATAGAGACTCCCAAGCGTCTAGTTTTTGTTTATTTGATTCAGCCTTAATTAATTTGAAGTTATCTAAGTGAAGTTCATGGTTTAAATTATTCAGAATATGATGTGCGACACTTGATCTATTACTTTCATTGTTTACTATGTGTCTATTGTGTTCACGCCATCTCATTTTAACCGCTCTCGATGACTGGCCAATATATATAGAATTACATGAACAATTCAAAGAATATATACCACTTTTATCCAGAGGATCAACTATATCTTTAGTTCTGCAAAGATGAGCGCCAAGTTTATTCTTAGACACTGGAACAACCTGTTTTTCGGTTTTCTTAAAGATGTTTTTAAGTTTCCCGGTAATTGCTGGATGATATGTAATCACCACTCTCTTAACCTCATTCTTCTCACAATCGCTTTTTAAAGTAGTGATGGTACGTATCCACTTATTTTGGTTTATTTTTTGTATGATTGTGTCAATTATTTGAGGGTTATAGCCATTTATCGAGGCAGTATCCTTGATATATTTCAACTCATTTTTGTAGTCAATGTCAATCATCGGAATATTCAGCATACGATGGATCATGGAGTAAAAAGCAGACATTTTATGTTGGTAGGAGTGGTTGGAATCCGAAGTTATGAATCTCTGCGTGCTAGTAGATTTCCTATATATTGAAAAATTGAGCTGGCTGTTGACTCTTTTAATTAAAATATCCAGAAAAGGAAGACTTTTACTTTGTTCTATCTCATAAGTAAATTTAATAGATGGAAACAAACCATTGAGCTCCTGCAGAATGGACGTAACCTTCTCACTCTTAACTACTACAAAAATGTCGTCAACATATCTAAACCAAATCCGTGGAAACCAATCCTTTTCTTTGCACTGTGTTTCCAAGTATCCAAGAAAAATATCAGAAGATAAAAATGGAGATAATGCGCACCCCATTGCAGAGATTCATAACTTCGGATTCCAACCACTCCTACCAACATAAAATGTCTGCTTTTTACTCCATGATCCATCGTATGCTGAATATTCCGATGATTGACATTGACTACAAAAATGAGTTGAAATATATCAAGGATACTGCCTCGATAAATGGCTATAACCCTCAAATAATTGACACAATCATACAAAAAATAAACCAAAATAAGTGGATACGTACCATCACTACTTTAAAAAGCGATTGTGAGAAGAATGAGGTTAAGAGAGTGGTGATTACATATCATCCAGCAATTACCGGGAAACTTAAAAACATCTTTAAGAAAACCGAAAAACAGGTTGTTCCAGTGTCTAAGAATAAACTTGGCGCTCATCTTTGCAGAACTAAAGATATAGTTGATCCTCTGGATAAAAGTGGTATATATTCTTTGAATTGTTCATGTAATTCTATATATATTGGCCAGTCATCGAGAGCGGTTAAAATGAGATGGCGTGAACACAATAGACACATAGTAAACAATGAAAGTAATAGATCAAGTGTCGCACATCATATTCTGAATAATTTAAACCATAAACTTCACTTAGATAACTTCAAATTAATTAAGGCTGAATCAAATAAACAAAAACTAGACGCTTGGGAATCTCTATTTATGCATTTGTATGAAGACCGCTTGATAAATTCAGGAGAAGCACCGATAGAGCATGGCCTTTTTTATTTGCTAGATTAAATCTATTGATAGCAGATACTACATTCTCTTTTTTCTGAATAGTTTTTTACCAGTAACTTGTACTTGATTTTTGAGTTGTTTTCAATTTATTGTAGTGACCCTTTACTATATTTTCTGTACTGTCTATTGAAATTGTTTTCAGTTTTAAAAAGATTACCGATGATGGTAGCTTAGCTATCGAAACGCGTTTTGTATAATAAAATAACCTTGTGAAACAATAAGAAGCCTTTTCTTACTCTTTATTAAATGTGTTTCACAGTGCTCAAAAAAATTAATTAAAAAAAAAAAAAAGTACTAATTAGATAAGTATAATTTCATACGCTTTTTCGCGATTAGAGCCCAAATAACCGAGTTATAAGCGAAAAACGTTATTTTGCATTTTGAGTGAAAATTGAAATGGCAATTGCTCCCGATGTATGTAAGATATTGTCTTGCGGTTTTTTGCATCTGAAAGCTTAGAATGTGTAGATAATTTTCGTAGAACATATAATTGGGGTTAAATAAAAGAAAAACATAGTATTTGGGGTATATGTGACCCAAGGTATGGAAAATTTGTCAGTGGCGTATAGAAAAAAATCGAAAAAAGGGTTAAAAATGAAATTGATCAGGAAAAAAAGTATACCACGTAAGAGTACTCGTGAAGAGCTTTCCAAAAAGTACCCACATGCCGGGGTAGGGGTGAAAGTAAAAATCGCTAAATTTTCATAGGGGTACCCCTGTAAAAACGGGAAAAAATGGAATTTTTTACGGGAGTTGGCCCACTGTAATGGCTATAGCATCTGAAGGAAAAGGCCGAATGTCTTCAAACAAATTTCCAGTCATAGAGGAGGCCTGCAGCTAAGACATTTTATAAGCACTATGCCGTGAGTTACATAGTACTCCCGGTAGATGGCGTCAAGTGCGAGTGAAAAGTCGTCACAGTTATGATTTTTTTTAAATAGGTAAATGAAGTCCTATGTTGCTGAAATTTCGTATAGGCAATCTTGTTGTAAGCCGGTATCTATAAAAAATTCAAAAGTTGGATTTATTTGAAATTTGAAATTTGAAAGTTTCCAAATGAAGATTTTCGTTGAAAATTTTGACCGTGGAAAAAAAATTTTTACAACGTAAGTGGGAGGGGGTGGTATATGGGCTCAAAAAATCAGAAAAAAATCAAGAAGTAATAATCAAAAGGAATTTTTGAAATCGGTTTATATTTGGGGGAATTCTGGAGTAGGGATGAATTAATACATATGTACAGGCAAGTAATTTGAAAATTTTGTATGAATGAAGTATAGCATATGAAAAAAAGAAGTACACAGCTGGATAGTACTCGTGAAGAGCTTTCATTTGATATACAACATGTGCCCCCCCCCCCGAAAAATTTTTTTGCCCCCCCCGAAAAGTACGCCTATGGAAAAAAGTTGTTCTACGAATTGTAGCTGCTGGGTAGGCGATGCTAACGGTGAAAACCGTTCCTCGATCGGAGTTAATTTGCGGAAGTTGTGCAGAAATCCGGCCACACGATAATTCCCCTCCCCCCTCTGAAAATAACAAAATAGCCAAAAACTTTGAACGTCATCAGATGAGTCATCGCGAGCTACCCCAAATATCTGTTTAAATCATCAAAATCGGTTAATATTTGACTGAGTTATGGTGAAAAATGTAAAACCGCATGAAAATCATCATGAAATTTGTACTAAAACTGATTTTTGTAATTTAAAAAATTGGCATGTTAGGTGAAACTTTGAACGGGCAATGCTCCCCACCTATGTGAGATATCAACTTCCGGTTTTTTGCATATGAAAGCTAAGAGTGTGTAGATTATTTGTTTAGTACATATCATTGAGGTTAGATGTAAAAATAATATAGTATTTTAAGTAAATGTAAAAAATTTCCAGTGACGGAGGAAAAAGTGGCAAAAAGGGGGTTAAAATTGAGTTAATCTTAAAAAAAACTATAACATTAGAATGTACTCGTAACATTAGAATGTACTCGCCGAGAGCTTTAATTTGATATATAACATGTGCCCCTCCTAAAAAAAAATTTGCCCCCCCCCCAAATAAAAATCTACGCCAATGGAAAAAAAAGTTGTTCTACGAAATGTTCCTACTGGCTAGGCGATGCTAACGGTGAAAACCGTTCGTCGATCGGACTTAATTTACGGAAGTTATGCACGTATGATTTTCGAATCTAGTACTACAATAGGGAATCGTGAAATTTTGTAGTAGATCAAAAAGTAAGGTGTCAATCGATAGGGGATGCTAAAAACTATTTAGGAGTATTTTTTTAAAAAATCCACATGCTAATGGGGGGGAGGGGGGGGTATATATGTATTTTTGTTCTAGTACAATTCCAAAAAAAATATATAGTTTTAAATAGCCCTGATTTTTCCAAGAAGTTTGAGTATACACATGACTACTCCACGACATCAAATAAGAAAGTTATAGATTTTACAAATTTGAAACACATTAAATTCCCCCCTCCACTTATAGATTTTTTAAAAAAAAAACGTAGTACCCTAATGCACCCGTAATTGAAGTATCTTCGACCCTGTAAGAGGAAAAAAATATCAAAAAAAATTTAAGGGGTCAAAAAGGGGCCCCCATTTTTAGGCATTTGTATGGAGCGAAAAATTGTGTTTTTCAGGTGTTCTAGAGGTACCCCCCTCCCCCCTGAAGAAATGAAACTTATACCATAGATAGACAATCCATGGAGCTTTCATTTGAGACCAAAATCAATGCTCTACGACGTCTCTAGCTCCCGCTATAAACGTTCAAAGTTCGAAATTTGCCCCCCTTCCCCCGCCGAGGGCGAGCCCCCCCCCCCCGCGGAAACGGATAGGGGGAAAAGTTACGGGAGGTGAAGGGGAACATTTTGGTAAAGTATTTTCCAAAAACGTTTTTCCCCCCTCCGCCCCCCCAGAGGGGAAATTTGAAAAATCGGGCTCCGTCCAGCATTAGCCCATTAAGTTTTACATCTACCACCACCCCACCCCAACCCCCCCCCCCGCCATATAAAAAATACAGCTCGGCCTCGCTACGCTCGACCTCGCCTTCACTAATTATTAAAAAAAAATTTCCGTATAAACAAATGATATAATCGTTACTTGTCAGTATTGCTCACAAAAGGGTAGGCCGATGCATTTAGTTTGCATCAAAATGCCTTCGAGTGAAGATCAACTCAGAAAAGAAATTGTGCGGAAGTATTGCAAAAATCGAAGTGCTTCAACATTGTCTGTCGCTAATAGTTGCAAACAACACGGAGGACAGTTAATCGTGTCATGAAGCGTTTTCTGGAGTGTGGTTCAACTAATCGCAAAGCTGAAACAGAACAAAATAAAAAAGTGGATACAGTACTGCAACAAAAAATCTCTCGTTCTTTGAAGCGAAATCCATGCTTGTCAGTCCGTGCTCTTGCAAAGAAGTTTAATACTAACAAAAGTAAAGTGCAAAGAATAAAAAAAAAATGAGCGTGAATATTTACAAAATATTTAAAGTGCCTAAACGAGAAGATATGCAACAGGATAAAGCAATTACCCGCAGTCGAAAACTTTATTCTTTCCTGCTGAACAATCCCGACGCCTGCATAATTCTCGACGATGAAACGTATTGCCAAGTAAATTTCCAGTGCCTACCAGGTAGCCAATTTTACACTAGTGATAAACGTGGTAATGTTGACCCAAAATATAAAACGATTCCGGTTGAAAAATTCCCAAAGAAGTTTATGATTTGGCAAGCAATCTGTCAGTGCGGTAAAAGGTCCAAACCGTACATCACATCGTCTACTATGAAAGGAGATAATTATAAGACAGAATGTTTGCAGAAAATTCTTCCTGGCCAGATTTGGCTTCTTCTCATTATTCTCGAAGCACTATAGAACTGTACAGGGCCAATCAATACAATTTTGTCCTTAAAGACATTAATCCGCCCAACTTCCCTGAACTACGGCCGATTGAGAGGTATTGGGCAATTATAAAGACAAAACTAAGAATGACTACCAAGGAAGCCAAAGGGATACAAGATTTCAGAAAGAAGTGGGATAAGGTTACAAAGTTAATACCAGACTCTATTGTGCAAAGCATTACGTCCCGCATTAAAAGTGATGTTAGAGAATTTTCCGAAAAAAAAAAATTTATAATTGTTTTAATTTTATACTTTTCATTAAATTGTTGTTATTTTAAAAATGAATTTAAAAAAACAATCGTTTTATTTGAAAATATTTGCATTTTCTAGTGGGACAATTTTATTTTATTTTATTACAAACTGGCACAAAGGCATTTCTGTCGTCAAACAAGTGAATTTCAGGCAAGGTTATTTTAGAGAAAAGAAGTATTTACTGGACAGACAGTTAAAAACGTCTCCTCGATGCTGGGTTATGACATGATCCGTCCTCCTTCTGCTACATAGAATTATTTTGTGTTAAAAAAAAAACCTCTTAAAAATATCCGAAGGGGATAAACTCCCTGTACTTTCTCAGTGCATATGCCTAATAATATTTACGTTTTGGTGGCCTTGTTTTGGTCTGAAATTGCTTGGCGATGTGATTTAAAGCCATGCGTAGTGATCAATTAGTGAGGATTATGGGCGGAAAACAATCCAGGGGTCGGATTCACTAACTCGGAGAGTTGTGGAGCTGTGGAGATGAGAGTTCTCTTGACACTTAAGGCCCTTCGAACACGAAGCAACACAGTTGTGACAAACTGGTTGGTGATCCAAATCGCAAACTGGTTAGACACTGATGATTCGCACACGTAGCTACATAAATGATGGAACTCGAATCACTTTGCTGCAGTAGCAAGCCAAATCTCAAGATTTTGGAGTGTCTAATTAATATAATGTTGAGTGATTCAAGTGACAAAGAGGATTTCGTTCTCTATTATTATTACCGATACAGGAGACGTAAGCAAAGAAGATTTTGGATTCATCCCTACATCGAAAGGAATAGAAATTGTCGCGGCAAAGAATTGCATCAAACAGATTCAATGTTTTTAGCATTCTATAGAATGTCCATGTGTTGCTAATAATATCCAAATATCCAAATAAATAAAATCCAACATACCTGTTACATTATTAATTTTCCCCACTTTATTCCATGCATTTTCCGTTTAATCCTTTTGGGAATATTCCGGGAGCACGTAATTATATAAGCAAGGGTATTTCTCCACATCCTCTACAAATTTAATGTTAAAAACTTGATTGCTCATTTCCAAACTATTGCGAACGGAAAAACCAAACTAGTTTGCAACTGATAGCCTGGAGATCAGCACGACATGTCGAAAGAGATTAATCAAAAACGCGTGAGCAGACTTGCATTGAAATGCATAGGCGGCGGCGCGCAAGTGACTAATTAAAAACTTAAAATAAATTTTTATCACTTTGCAGTCTTTTTGGAGTTGCTCCGTGAGCGGAGGGCCTAACTAACTCTCCACTCGAAATTCTGTAGCTCGGGGAATTTGTATTGAGAATTACCAAACTCTCTATTTCACTCCACAAAACTCTCGGCTGTGTGTTGTGGAGAAGTAAGAAGAATATTTCTGAACTGACAGTACTGTCTCCTTTTGTTGTGTTTTGTGAAGGTACCTAGGTAACTTGGATTTTCAAATTAAATTATGGGCTCACCGCATATGCTGGCTATGTTTACAAAAACAAATTATGGAAATCCTTGCAATACTTACAGAGAAATAAGAATTTTGGTGTCTCAAGGTACCCGCTAAAAATTTTAAATCACGCGAAAATGATCAATTTGGTCGTCTTCCAATACAGAAGAGATGCCATAAACATGTTAAATATGCACGTTAAAGCTTGTATGTATGTAGGACTACATTTTGTTCCCTAATTAGATATGTAATTAGTTTTTGAGTCTGATAAATGGTTTTCGAGATAACTGCAAAAGAAGTGAATCAGTCCTTTTAAGATGAAAAAATGGACGTTTTTTGGTACAAAAATGGACATATTTTCAACTCATCATTATGAAAAACTGGTAAGTCGTGAAAATTCACTTTTCAGGAGAAAAATGTTCGCAACAGAGTACTAATGAATGTGAAACAAAGAACGGAAGAAATATATACAAAATATAAGAAATATATATTACCCAAGTGCAAAAACTCCGTCATTCGACTGTAAAAAGTCAGTTATGAAGTTAAAATAATCAAAAAAAAAGTACACAACTCGATTACCCGCTTCTCCCTCTTTAATGTGTTGTTTTACCTGAAGCAGTTGTTTCCCTTTTATTTATCCTTATGAATTTAGAGGAGACGTTTTAGTTTCACTTTGGATTCATTTGTGGTGGTGACTTGGTTTCGTTTTTCTTATCTTTTTGTGCGTTTGCAATATAATTTTTGTGTTTTCAAAGTTTTTCCTTCAAGTTTGCACATATTGCAACAGAAAGTTTTCGCGATAAAAAATGCGCACCGCGAAAATACATTACATGTATACGCGCGCCGCAATATCAAGCGACGCGACGGGACGGTGGCTGATGTTTATAAAAACAGCAAATTACATTTATTCAAGCTACCGTCCATCGAAAAATATTCTGGACAAGTTTAATCATGTCCAGAATAAATGCAAAAATTTTCTCAGAGTAAGAAAACGCAATTAAGCATTTTCTACCCTGAAAAACTGTTCTTGACCACTATTGAAGTGATCAAGAGTTGAGTTGGTTTTTTGAACTTGGCCGCGGCGGTCTCGGTTGTGGTGAAAAGTAAAAGGTAAGAGTTTGAGTATCGAAAAATTATAAAGTAACAAGAAATTAAACGAGAAAAGTAAAAATAGCAAAACTTTTAGTATCGAAAATTATAAAGTATCGAGGATCGCGATTAAACGAAAAAAGTAAAAATAGAAAAAGTGTATCCGAATATTGCACAACTTCCAGCGTTGTGGTGAAAAGAATAAGAAAAAAAGGAAGCTTTTGTTTGTAGTTAAGAGAAGAAGATTGAAATAAAAATGACAAATAAAAAAACAAAGTGTATTTAAAGTGACCCCTTGATGGAAATTATAAAATTTTGTCGCAGCCGGTAGGATAGTGGTAGCCAGTTTTTCTAAGTCAAAAGGAAAAACATAAGAGCTCGAAAATCCGCTATCCTGCGAACAACAAAGGGCTTAGTTAGATTAGGCCAGATTGGTCTAATTGTCCTCAACACAGCTCTAACTGCCTCTATTGATAGAAACAAGCAGCCACGCCTTCATCAAAGCACTCAAGTGCCTGCGTGGGAGAATAGCGGGCTTCTTCCCAGCCCAGAAGTTGTGTGTCGTCCACATAAAAAGGAGAAATTCCAACCCTACACGTGAAGGAAGATCAGCTACACTCATCTATAATGGATCCAGAGCTGAAAGGGACTTCGAAGTAGGCAACGAACCCCCCTTTCAGCTTTTTTTCAGGAGATTTTAAGAAGGCCAAGGGCCTCCCGGCAGCACTGAAAATCTCCAACCAGCAACAAAACAACGATCTGGAATTGAGAGGGAGAATTAGCACGGCAAGGTTGACTTAACTTCCTATTCTACTAGTTTCCGTTAAATCCAATTTTAACCACACTTCAGGAACACTTGGGGTAGAGTCACTCCACTACCCAGTTTATTAACGGCACAAAGCAAGTAAAACGTACTTAAAGGATTATTTTCTACTTTCAACTTATCCACAGAAATGGCGCTACGTATTAATGTGCTAGCTTTGCTTGTCCAGTATACGACAGGAAAAATCGCCAAAAAACCTTACGCCTTAACACATCTAAATGGGTATATTTTTCGAGGATCTAGGAAGCCTCATGGTGTATCATATAACACCTGGAACGTTCTGACGGAAATAGATATGGATGACCTAGATACACAAATCAGGCTAGCAGAACAGGCAGAGCGCTTAGTACATAAACTCTGCATAAATATAACAGACCAAGAAGACCTCTGCAATGTACAACAACAACACATACATGCTATTATAGACAGCGTACGTAAGCGCAGGAAAACCATTAAAGAATTAGTACCATGGAAGCGTAAAACTACGTCACTGTTTAACGGAATGGGCGGTGCCCTGCACTACTTATTTGGCGCAATGGACAGCAATAACGAAAAGGAAATATACAGCAGGTTAGATGAACTTGAATCGAATGCACAAGCCCTAGCTGAGCTAGAGAAAGAACAGATTAATGTTGTCAAAAACACCTTGGAAACGATTCCAAACTGGTATGTTAATAGCTAGGCAACAAAAAATAGCCCACCAGATTAACGATCTGCATATTGTGACCAAGGACATAACAAGAAGGCAATCCTATCAATCCTGCTTCTCCAAATAATAGAAGTCGAATACCGACAACAAGCCCTTCTGGACATAATAATGGCGAGTAGAAAAAATCATATTCACCCACTCCTCGTGTCTCCACAAAATCTTCTAGAAATATATCGTAAGACAACTTCCAAATGTCCAAATGACTAGAACTGCTTGTCGGTCTTATATCAGACAGCCGGAGCTCAGTCACGTCTCACACAGAACAAATTAGTGGTGAAAATAACTCTCCCAATCTTTGATTATGCAAAAATGAGGCTACAACATGTTCGATGCTTCCCAGTACCTAAACCAGCAAATTATTCCTTAATTCAAGACCCTGGATAATCTTATGTGGCGAATAGCGCTCAAACACAAGAATGCCTCTTATTAAAAAGTGAAGATATGAAAAGCTTCAAACAAGTTACTCATAGTATGGAAGAAAATACATATGTAGGCCACCTGAATACGCCTATAATCAAAGCGGCAACATCCAATAAATTCCATTAAGAAATTATATAATCCTTTAAATGAAGTGCCCCAATGCAGATCAGCCGAAACGTTCTCCAGAATTAGATCATTCTCTGCTCAACCTAAATTTGGCTGAAATCTTACCAAAACCGAAAAACCAAAGCTCCGCACAAACTGAGATATTAACAGGAAACGATATCCATAACGTCATTTATAAGGATACGTATTCATTACAGGAAATACAAAATAGGATAACTAAATACCAGGAAAAGCTATCGAGTAGAAACTTCCATACCCTGTCCACAACCTCTTATGATTTACGAGCCTACTAGCTCTGGCCATAATGATTGTTGTGGCAGTGAAATACCTACACCCTGTTGTCACAAGGATGAAACAGCGGTCAAACCAACCACAAGGTAACCCCGAATTTTTAACAGAAGGAATACCTTTCTAAGAGCGAACTCACGCTCCCCCAAAATCTGTAAAGCGAGCTCAATCACTGTCGACATGGAGCACTTTGTGTATAGGTCAAATAAAAGAAGAGAGTCTACAATTTACAATTTTAATAAAAAGAAGTTATGTTACCGACCTCTTTGCAAAAATAATAAAGGTTGTACCGCGGACGCCTATGGATTTTGGAGACCTTTTAAAAACGACAAAAAGACAGGCAACACTGTAAAAGAAGAAGAAGAGAATATTGTAAGAGAAGAGGTTAAAGGAGATCATTAAGAAAAATAAAGTTTGAGTTGCAAGAAGTGTTCTTTGATGTGTTTTAATTCTTTTGTTCGCAGAAAAAAAAATCGAATTAAGTACAAAGGCTGAAAACTCGCAATAAGTGGCATCCCAACGTGTGGCTTAAAAATAAAACTTTGTGCGGGTTCTTTTTTCAGTTTCAGAAAAGTGCTTGAAAAGGGCAAATAAGCACAGTTTCGGTGACTCATGGGTTTGTATTTGAAGTGTGTATTTACATGCTTACACTTAACAAGTCCATGACGTCACTTCGGTGTGATAAATGAGTGTGGCGGCAAATAAATGGATAAACAGTCTCGTTTAACTACACTGTCACACGCGTGCATTGGTGCCGAGTCCGAAACATTTTTCATACAGCCTGATCTATAAGTATTCGATTTGTTTTCTCTGACACTTTTATGGCATGCTGGTGTTACCGCACCTTTGTAATTGTTGATCTGTACACTAAAAATATAATCGCATAGGAAAGTGTATGCGCGTGTGTAAATTTTAATGTAGAACTGTTATTGTTATCGCGGAGGACTATACACTGGTTTTTGAATTTTCAAGAAGAAAAACAAAAGTAAACTTTTTCATCATTACTCCGAAGAAAGACAGCACGGAAGAAGCTGTTCCAATGACAGCTTTAACAGACGAACAATTTTCAATGCTGCTAGAAAGAATATCTCATAAATCATTGAATACAACAGGTAATTTCATTTATTTTTTCCCGGACAGGAATCGAACCTACACTTGTTAGAATCAGTCAATGATGAATAAAGAAGAATTTTTAAGAACTTTTATTTTTAACGATTCTAAATCAAATTCATAAGAAAAAACAACCGCCTCGTCCGGGGTTTGAAAACTGGAACTTCCGCTTACCGGGCGACTGCTCTTACCACTGAGCTAACGAGACAGATGATTTTTCCTCTTGCATTTATCAACTTGTTACTAGCCTACTAAGCCACGTTTTGCTTTCAACTGGCATTAACCAGTAACGATGACAGCGCACAAATAAATTGTAATTTTCAACTTTTATTTATTTTTTCCCGGACGGGAATCGAACCTACACTTGTTAGAATCAGTCAATGATGGATAAAGAAGAATTTTTAAGAACTTTTATTTTTAACGATTTTAAATCAAATTCATAAATACTTTTAAATACGATTATGAATTTGATTTAGAATCGTTCAAAATAAAATTTCTTAAAAATTCTTCTTTATCCATCAGGTAATTTCATTTTTCGCTCTCATTCGATTAGTGGAACAGGAGATATAGACCCGTTTATTGATGGAATCAAAATATTTAAAAATTCTGCAAATATAGCTGATGAGAATGCCTTATTATCATTGCCGATGCTTCTCACGGATGTTGCAGCTACATGGTTGAGAGGAATTAAGCATACTGTCAAGTCATGGGACGATGCTTTAAAATTATTATTACTTATGGACAAAAAAGCCTAGTTTTAAAATTTTTCGCCAAATTTTTGCAGAAGAACAGGATAATGAAAAAACAGATTTGTTCGTATCAAAATTTAGAGTTTTGGTAGCAGAACTTCCATACGACTTAAAATAAAATATTCAATTAGATATGATATATGGACTTTTAAGAAGGTATATTAGGCAGCGTATATGTGGCGATGATATTCAAACGTTTTTGCTGACACGGGTGCAACGAAGTGTATAGCAGGGAACAATTTATTTCGGAAACTACAAGGGAAGTGTGAAATTAAAAAGAAACGCATGCAAGTGAGCTTAGTTGATGGGAAGCCTTATCCAGAAAATGTACTTTGTACAGCGGTTCCTGTTAAAATTAAAGGAAAAACTATTCAAAAGGAAATGATTGTATTACCAGATGTCACAGATAATCCAACTCTTTTAGCAATTGAGTTTCTTGGATCAGCTGGAATAATTCTTGATACAGCAAATTCATGTTGGTGCTTTCAGGATAATTATAACGAACGCTATTCTTTCGAAGAAGCTTGTAACCCAAACGAAGGAAAGGTCGCTACTATCAATGCCACAGGAATTTTGCGGAATGATGAAGGCCCAATGCTTTTACAACACGAACGAGACTACAGACTGACCGCGATATTGGAATTAAATTCGAATATCTTTCAGCCAGGAGGAGGCCCCACAAAATATGCTGAACAATGTATTGAAGTTGCAAAAGATCAGGTACCTATTTCTATGCCGCTGTATAGACTTTCAAAAGTCCGAAAAGATAAACTAGATAAGGAAATTGAGCACTTACTTATAGATGACGTAATTGAAAAGTGCAAATCACCTCGGGATGCTCCAGTCGTGCTTGTTCCGAAGAAAAATGGCGAGATGCGCCTATGCGTGGATTATAGAAATCTCAATGCTGTAACAAAGGGTGATAGTTATCCAATGCCCCGAATGGATGAGTTGCTTCACATGGCAAAGAAAACGAACTTTATGTCCACCATAGAGATAAATGTTCGAGAAGCAGATAGAGACAAAACTGCTTTCGCAACACCTTTTGGTATATACAAATACAAAAGAATGTCTTTCGGCCTCAAAAACGCTCCAGCGACCTCTCAAAGGCTTATCGATCGTTTTAGAAATGGACTCGACATATCTTTACTTGCTTATCTTGATGATTTGATTGTCGTGACCAAATATTCAAGTGGTGAAATTATGACATCACGACTCGAGCTAGCAGCAGGTGTACAGGTAATTAAACGATTTGCAATAACTAAGCATTTTACTTCGCACAGTGAAATGCCTGGCGATTGCGAATTGTTTACTTGAAAACTGTCACATCCACTGCTGTATGTAACTGGGCATTGATAGGCTGCTATTCAGGCATGAGCAAACCAGCAAATGACGATGATTTTCTATCTACTTTTGTTTCAGATTTGAAGGAAATTATTCATAATGGAATGATTTTTAACCAAAAAACAATTTTTGTTGAAGTTAGCGCTTTCATTTTTGACGCCCCAGCTGGTCCTTTGTTTTAAATACGAAGGGCCATTCAGGCTATTATCCTTGTATTAAATGTACTACGAAGGGTACACGTGCAGGAAATAAAGTAATTTTCCCCTTGACAATAGCCCCTTCGAACAAATGAAAGCTCTCGTCTAAGAACTCAGACTGAACATTATCATCAGCAAAGTACTACTATATTAGAATCTCTTAATATTGATTGCGTCAAACAGGTCCCTTTCGATTATATGAATGTTGTTTGTCTAGGAGTTACCAAAACCCTATTGCAAGCATGGATCAAATCAAAAGGTAATAATTTTTCTTTAACTTCATGGAAGATTACAATGTTCGATAATAGAATGAAAAATCTTAAAAAGCAAATTCCAATTGAATTAATCTGTAGACATGCCCGAGATTTATGCGATTTAGACCGCTGGAAAGCCACTGAATTGCGGCAGGTCCACTTGTTTTAAAAAATATATTAGATGATGAAAGATACATACATTTTCTTAAATTTAGTATTGCAATTCGTATTCTTTTAAGTAAGGAAAATTTTTTTACGAATAATTCTTGTGCCCAGGAGCTTCTTATTAGTTTCGTGAGAGATGTTTCTCGATTATATCATGAACAATTCATCACTTTTAATTTTCACTGCTTGACACATTTAGCAGGAGATGTTGCATCATTCGGAAGCCTTGAAAACTATAGCGCTTTAAATTTGAGAACTTTCTGCATAATTTAAAAAAAGACGTAAAGAAAGACAGTTTTATTTGCAGTCAAATTTACAATTGCTTAGTGTTAGATATTATAGCAATATAAAGTAAAATTAAATTCAGCATCAAACATGTTTATCTATTGGCAACACTTTTTTTGTAATTAAGAACGACAATATATTTGTGTCATGTTCATATGTCATTTTTTACAATAATAAAAACCACTGAATTGAAAAGACGTGTTTCTGGTATATTTTTCATTTAAAAAGAGTATTAAAGTATTTTCTAGAAGAGTAGCTCTACAAGATCATCATAATATAATCGTAGAGCATCCTGATTGTATACGGTCATTATTTAGTAATTTGTACAGGTAATTTTTCCGGAGATTCAACAGGTTATGGGCCCAGGATCATTACCACGCTAAATTATCGAATTATTTGTACAAATTAAAGAACATCGTATTAAAAATGCCGGACACCATGAAGTTGCAAATCGTAAAGCTAAATGATGACAACTACCAAATATGGAAATATAAAATGGAACTATTATTAATTAAAGAAGATTTATGGCAGGTTCTTGATGAAAATCCACCTGTAGATGCTACACAATTAGCCAACTGGAATAAAAGAGATGGAAAAGCACGTGCTCATATTGGTTTGTTCATTGAAGATAACCAAATCATACACGTCAAAAATAAAGATACAGCAAAAGCGATGTGGGAATCACTAAAGGAATACCATCAAAAATCAACACTATCAAATAAAGTTAGACTTTTACGAAGATTATGCAGAATGATTTTACCAGAAGGTGGTAATATGATGTCACATCTAAACGCAATGGACGAACTAGCTACATTAGGAGAACCGTTAGCTGATGCTCTGGCAGTCGCTTTATATTTGTCAAGTTTGTCCGAAAGTTATAGTGTATTAATTACAGCACTGGAATCACGTGCTGAAGAAGACCTAACAAAAAGTATGGTTAAAAATAAGCTTTTGGAACAATATAAACGACGCCAAGACACGTTTGATGCTAATGGAAATACAGAAAAAGTTTTTAAAATAAATAAAGAAATCAATAATTTTGATAAAAATAAATATAAATGTTTTTTCTGCAAAAAGAGTGGTCATATGAAAAGCGATTGCAGAAAATATGCAGCCTGGAAATTGAAAAACGAGAATAAAAACAAAGTGCAAAATAAAGTAAATTTGGTAAAAAATAACAACGATAGTGATAGTGAAGATGCTCATGTGTGTTTAGTTAGTCACAATCACCAAAATAATATTTCTGAGTGGTGTGTAGATTCTGGTGCATCATCACATATGTGCAACGACAAATCACTATTCAAAATATTAAATAAATCAAGTAAATGCTCTGTAAAAGTAGCCGATGGTAGAAATTTAACCATAAAAGGTACAGGCATTATAGAATTTAAAACAGAATTTAATAAAGTTATATTAAATGATGTACAGTATATACCGGAACTTACATGTAATTTATTATCAGTTAATAAATTGACAAAAAAAGGCTTCAACATAACCTTCAAAGATGAAAAATGTTATATAAATAAAGATGGTAAAAATATAATCGTGGTGAATGCAAATAACAATATATATAAGACAAAACATCAAGCATTCAATATAATTAAAAAGGAAAATTCTAAATGTATACATGAATGGCATAAAGTATTTGGTCATCGTAATTTATCAGATGTAAAGAAAATGCAAGAATTAGCAGCTGATATAAATATAATGAAGTGTAACCATGATGATATTTGTGAAGTATGTGTACAAAATAAGAAAACCAGAGATCCTTTTCCTCAAGAATCAATTACAAAAACATATGAAAAATTGGATTTAATACATACAGATTTTTATGGTCCATTACAAATTCCTACACCAAGAGGTAATAAATATATATTAACATTAATTGACGATTATTCTAGGTATTGTTATATATATTTGGTAAAACATAAATCTGATGTTAAAGAAAAAATGATGGAATTTATTGAAATGATGAAAACACAATATGGCAAAGTACCAAAAGTTATCCGATCCGACAGAGGTGGTGAATATATGAAAAATGAACTGCGTAATTATTTAAAAAATAAAGGTATTTTAACGCAATTCACTGTACCAAAAACTCCACAGCAAAATGGGGTTGCTGAGCGTAAAAATAGAACATTAATCGAAATGGTACGTTGCATGCTCAACAGTTCTGGAATTCATAAACAATATTGGGGCGAAGCAGTTAACACAGCGAATCAGATAATTAATCGTCTACCAACAAAAGGTATAACAGGTACACCATATGAAATTTGGCACAATAAAAAGCCAAATTTAAACTATTTTCAAATATTCGGTACACCAGCATATGTGCACATACCAAAAGATGAACGTAAAAAGTTAGATGTCACATCACAAAAATTAATATTCGTAGGTTACGAAAAAGGTACAAAAGGTTATCGTTTACTGGATGTAGATACACATAAAATTAAAATTAGTCGTGACGTCACGTTCATAGAAAATAAAATACAGCCACAACATAAATTACAACAACAAACTGAAGAATTTGATACTGGTATAGAAGAAGAAAATTTAATACAAGATAAAAATTTAACACAAGAAGAAAATTTAATTCAACAAGAAAATTTAATACAACAAGAAAATTTACGCCAAGAAGAAAATTTAAATCAACCCGAAAACCCAATAACAAGTTCAGAAGGGGAACTTTATGATGAAAGGAAAGCTGTAAGATGGTCCAGCAGAGAAAATAAAGGTAAACCTGCAAAACGCTTAATAACGGAAATCAACATCGTAACTGAAGAAAATATTAAAGATCCGCAAACGTATGAAGAAGCTCTTAGTGGACCGAATTCTAAAAATTGGAAAAAAGCTATGCAAGAAGAAATAAATTCGCTGAGAAATTATGGAACCTGGGAAATAACTAAATTACCTCCACATACAAATGCAATTGGATGTAAATGGATATATAAAACTAAAACAGATCAAAGCGGAAGTGTCGTAAAATTTAAAGCACGTTTAGTAGCGCAGGGTTTTGCTCAAAAATTCGGACGTGATTATGATGAAGTGTTTGCACCGGTAGCCAATCCAACAACATTAAAAATACTACTTACAGTAGCAGGTCAAAGAAAGATGACAGTTAAACATTTTGACATTCAAACCGCATACCTGAATGGTGATTTATCGCATGAAGTCTACATGAAACAACCGAAGGGGTTTGCTGAAGGAGATAACGATAAAGTATGTAAACTTGTAAAAAATTTATATGGTTTAAAACAGGGTGCAAAAGAATCGAACACTAAATTTAATTTTATTATGAATATTAACGGGTATTCACAAAGCAAAAATGATTTATGCTTATTTAAAAGAAAAATTAAAAATGATTATATATATATACTTTTTTTGTAATTAAGAACGACAATATATTTGTGTCATGTTCATATGTCATTTTTTACAATAATAAAAACCACTGAATTGAAAAGACGTGTTTCTGGTATATTTTTCATTTAAAAAGAGTATTAAAGTATTTTCTAGAAGAGTAGCTCTACAAGATCATCATAATATAATCGTAGAGCATCCTGATTGTATACGGTCATTATTTAGTAATTTGTACAGGTAATTTTTCCGGAGATTCAACACTTAGTTGAAAGAAACATCAATAATATCCGTTCAGAAACAAAAATATATCCGATATTTGAAAAATTTAATGGAACATCTTTTGAATCTGTACAATGAGAACATTTCAAACTATCTACAAAGGCTCCAAATAATTATTACCTTTTAAGTGAAAATAAAATCTTTAAGGTGAAAACTATAAAGGAAGAATTAGGGAAACCGATTTTCGAGAGTTCGCAAGTTGAAAACATTCATCCGTTCTTTAATAGTCCTCTGAACGCAACGTTAATCCCGAGCGAGTATATGGCCCTTTTTAAAAAATTATTTCAGGAATTGATACATTTGCACAAGAAGGACCTCCATTAATTTGTGCAAATATTACTGCCCCTGCAAGATCCCTAGTTTCGCTCAATAATTGCAATTGCTTTGCATAATTTTCACAAGGACTTAATGTTTTCAGAGAGGAAATGAAGCAAATGTTTACAGACTTGACGTATAGTGTAGTCCAGCTACGAAAAGAGGTGCGCTCTCTAAAAGGTACTATGTAGCTCTCAGTTAGATGATGGCATAGTATTTCCTTTTCCAACAAAAGAAGATTTTCATGAGTTTGAAAAAATATTGAAAGAAAATATTCAAAAATTCGAAGAAATGGTACAAACTTTTCATTCACTTTACGTACACCTATAATTACAAACAAAATAAAATATTTACTGCAGCAACGATTTTTTGTGCAAAAAGGATCTTCTGATCCAAAAAATTTATTAAGCATAATCTCAAAAAGATATTTACGGATGGCATTGCTCAGGAGTTTTGTTGGCTTGGGGAAAAGGACAAGCAGTCAGCGAGGGAGCTCAGGATAGTTACGGATGTAAAAAGTAAGTGTAAAAAATGCAGATTGCATTTATAATTGTTCATTTTCTATAGATGCATTTCACGAAAAGTTTCCTGGCCTTCCCGAAGAATTCTTCGAGAAAACAGCAATGCGTCATTTCCATTACGCGAAGGACAGGCTGACAAAAAAAGCTAATTATAAGCCCAAAATATAAATTCTTTTCCGTTTTTTTTTCTCTTCTTTTAATTTTTCTCTGAAGAGGCTTTATTTAATTTTTGTTTAAGAATTATTTTTATTTATATTAATTTATAATAAATCAAAGAATATAATCAGTCAGTTATAACATTTTTAATATCTTGCAGAAAATTCCTTCCAAATTTGATAAATTTGTTAGACAATATTTATTTTCCAACCCCACAGTACTTCTAACTTTATCGGATTTAAAAAGAATTTTCTGCAACATATGAGCAGAGTTTCCATTTACTCCTATTCCCTATTGTACCAATATGATATCATTTGATTGAGAATTTACTGAAATCTTTTAAACCCCACGAATACCCGTCGATTTCAATTTGGGACAATGAAACAATCTCGATTTGTTATCGAATCGTTATTACGAATCGCTATCGAATCGTCATTACGAATCGTTATAAAATCGTCATTACGAATCGTTATCGAATCGTTATCACGATTCGATTAGAATGTTCCTTTTAGTCGTGACCGGACCGAAAGTCCGAAAGACCGAAGTCAAACTCCATTAAAACGAATCGCTTTCGATTCGATTTCGAATCGCAATGTTTGCTGTGCACCTGCATATAAACATACCTACCTACATACATAAATATCTACCTACCTACCTACATATCCACATACATACCTACCTGCATTCATAATAATATGACATACTTATTGGCCAAGCACAATGAGTACTCATAACATTAAAATGCTTCCGACATTTGTCATACATAAATAAATACGAGACACAGCAAATCACACTGTGCACTGCATGACTAGGTCACCCTTACCCAATTGCATAAATACACAATTGCATCAACATAAACAAACTAAATCTATTAACGCGAACCACTAAAGTAGCACGCAAGTAATAAGCAGTGACGAAATATCGATCACTGACCGCGACCTAGCATGAGGGCTTCGTGGAGGAATTAATCAATTATTGTTCTAATAAGCTAATTTTACTTTGTATAAATAAGCTAAAAAAATTAAACAGTATACAGTCAGTTTTGAGTCTTAATCAACCATCAACAGTTATCGTCTTTTATTCAAGTGGAGTTATGCTTACTTTAGCTACTCCCGATCAATTTAGGAGTTATGCTTAATTAGCTACTAATCTCCTTCGTTTTGGAGTTATGCTTAATTAGCTACTCCTCTGCTTTGTTTTGGAGTTATGCTTGTTAGCTACTCCACATCATCTGCGAATAATATTATTATCAGTAGGCGACCGTCCTCAAGTAATTACCATCATATCACATGGCGACCCTGCCAGTTAATTAAAATAAACCTCGCAATATCATAGTATAAATGTACCATAACTTCAATATTGGATTCCATACCTGGAGCACAAAAAGACTGGAGCCTAACAAGAGTCAAATCAAACATTATAAATTATTCAATGCCCTAACCTTTTCTTCAATAGCTGATGACCGTAATGCAACAACCTTATGTGGATTAAACTTATAGATAAGCTCATCAATCATATTTTTCCTTAGTCGAAAAAATTACGTAAATTTATGGTTAGGGAGTTCAAAGCAATCAATAGACATTCCACGTAATTAATTATCCATAGATTCCTCAACTATTTCAGAGGCAAACTATTATGATACATCACTAAGGCTAACCAATTTTTAAAATTAATAAGAGTTTTAACCTTACCACACATTCGTTCTGTTGAAAAACCTTTTCACAACTTCAACTTAAAACAATGAGCTTCAAGAATATGAATGGGGTATTAAATTCGTTATCAATCATTAGTTATTTACTGAATTTGTAAAAACCATTAGTTATTCAAGAATATAACACCACTATCACCTTAAAGTGAACTAAACGATTAAATTTAGTCATGGAATCTAAAGATGCCACAATATAACCTGGATATAGCAATCGGAAAACTTCGAGAGTAGGATCTACCGTTAAACTTCAAATTAACGAGGTAAAGCAATAATTAAATCAATTGTTATATTGGATTAAGAACATAGTACATAAAAATAACACAAAAGTAATATTTTAAATGCCCGTGATAGTGATTATAATAAGGACAATGGAGAATTAATCCAACTATCGAACTAGACACTACCAACTAACTTTGCGGGCTAATAAGAAACTAATTGTGCCAAATTCATGTAAGTTCAGTTAAAGTAAATAGTGATAGATACATCGGTGACGCATATGTAGAAGCTAGTTTACGGGCATACGAAGGACGTGAATCTTGCATACTTCGTGTGGGTATAAACAGAAATGACGAGGGTATATGAACTATACCTTTTGTACACTTTTCTGACCCAGACATTATTATTAAAGATGGTGAAGTTATTGCTCGCGCAAGTGACATTCCCAAAAGTTACGTTCCCACATATTACAATTGCACATAAAGCAAGTTCAACGGAATTTAAGAATAAAGTAACCGAAATTCAATGCCAGGAATGTGTACCTTGACGAACGTTGAAAATTCCGAATTGAATTTACTGTGACTTGAAGTAACTTCACCGTCTGCAAATAAAGTCGTGAGAACCCATTACTAAACACTTTGTGTTTATTCAATAATGGTATTTGGTACTTCTCAGAAGTTGGCTAAAAACTTGAACGCTCTTATTCCTATGGAGTTGCGTTTCAAACCAAAATTTTCTATTAAAAATTATACGGAACTTATTCATAGAACAAAAGAGCTTACCATACCTCTTAACGCAAAAATGATGTCATTTGATGTATCTAGCCTTTTTCCTTCAATTCCCGTTGGAAAACTGATGGATATATTGAATGATAAGACTTCTCAAAATGTAGATAACCCCGAAAAAGCACCACAATTGATTAACTTATCTATTCTCTTCATTAAACAAAATTATTTCATGTTCAACAATAAAATATACATACAGAAGCTTGATATAGGCTCAGCGTATTCCCCGTTCTGGATAAGGTAAGTTGACGATATCTTCTGTATTTTGTTGGGAACAGACAGATAATTACAAAATGTCATTCATGTTTTAAATAAATTAGACGACAGTATTAAATTTACTATACAGGATGTCCCGGAAGAATACCGCCATACTGCAGCCGTAGATTCTTCAAATAAATACGAACAGAAAAGTCCAATAGGACATTGTCCTATCTTGCGTAGTTTTGGAGTTATAAAGGGAAAACTGATTTTTCTTAGAATCCGTTCCGTAATTTACAGTTTACCCTATAACTCGGTAAATAATTTGCGGAGATAAATCGCACCTGGTAATTCTTTTAGAGCAACAAATTAACTTTTGTGTATTTAAATTTGTCTAAGGTGACTTAGAATCTGTGGTTGTTCTATTTGAACAAAATAAACCCCAATTTGAAAGTAAAGTAAAGAAATTTCCTTTATGTATGGGGTGCGTAAGTATGGGAAAAACTTCTTCATTTTATGACCTTTTAAATTCCCAAAACAATCATTTACCTAAAATCAACGGTTTCAAAATTCTACGAATGTAGTATGTCGGTATCCTTCTGGGAATTAGGTAATAAAAAATTAAATTTTTGAGACTTGTTAATCTCAATAGAGAATAATAGGACTTTAATTTGACATATTTAGAAAAAATAAATTCTGTAATACGATAACTCCTTTCAACTCAGGACATCCTTGAAACACGAAGATGACGGCATTCCACTCTATGCTAAAAAGATTGTTGAATGTCCCATTAGATATAGAAAAATTCAAAACTGAATTACAAACCATCAAGAAAATAACCATCAATAATGGATATAAACCAAACAAAGTCCATAATTTACCAAGGGTAAAACTACAGTAAGGTGCTGTAAAGTGTGTCTTTCCTGTTAAAAGAGCTGAACAAACATTGCCAATACTTGGAGGAAAGTCCAGTACATCAACAAAGCGGTTAAACTCCTGAGAAAGCCCAATGCAAGATGCAATATATCTCCAGCTTTCTTTATTAAAAATAATATAAAAAATTTAATTTTTAACAACAAAATAAGGCCTAACTTAGATAAATATGATTGCAATGGGATATATAAAATAAGTTGTAGTAATTGTGATGCAATCTACGTAGATAAATGAAGAAGATCTTTTAATACCCGAACTGCAAACACATTAGATCGTCTAAGTCCGCTAACCCTGCCTCGCGGCTCTCAAAACATCTAAAAGAAACAGGACACAGTGGTTCTACAAACGATTTTGAAATGTTTCATAGATTAAATTCTGATCTGACTTTGGATAAATGTGAAGTCCTAGAAATTAGGAAAGCGAGAGACGATGGTTGTCTTTTGATTATTGAACAATTGAATTTCATTGATAGCCCCCTCCTTAACTACCAATTTAAATGTAGCCTTTCTGTTTAATTGTTCTTTCACTCTCTATGTTTGTTCCTCTATATAATTTAGTTAGGTATCTCAGAATATGTTTGATGAATGTAAACCGTTAAGAGCAGTGTAACCTTGAGTTTACAACTTCGAGGTACCAAAGAATGCACATTAAATTAAACAGTTTTGGGATATACGGGATATTTCCACCACTTTGTGAAGGACCACGTGATACACGTACGATCACATACAATATTAAGAAGGAAAAACAAGTAGTCAAACAGAAATCATATTTCAAACGACAGATGCCGAGTGTAGGTTTCATTCTTATGAACCTGGCAGTAGTTGAAAGCTTGCAGAAATTCCATGTAGGTATAGCTGCTTGGACAAAAATTTGTACTGCTAACTGATTGCAATGCCCTAAAAACTACCAAGCGAAATGAAACAGCTGACTCCATAGATTGTGCGATAGCGGATTTATTCGTAAGAACTCCCGTTTGATTGATAACGCGGATGCGTTGAGTCGGAACATTCCCAAAAGAGAATAGGAAACCATAATGTGCATTGACCAAGCTGATTGGATTTTGCGGGGGACAATTAACAGATGAGAAAATTAAGGAAACACGTGTAACCTGTGACAAAAATCTGCTACCGAATACGAAATGAGTGTACCTACGCGGGCCGATTTGAATTCAGGGTTACCGACTAATTTAATGCTATGAAGAAAATTAAAAAGAAACAGAAATAAGCGCCTTTTAATTTACCTTCCACCTTAGTGAAAGCACGTTTCCGACATGGAAGCAGTGTATAAACGGAATCCTTTACGCCTAGTATCAGTTAATCTTTCAGTAAAAAACTGTAAGATTTGCAAGAATTTGTGTGGTGCACAAATCAGAAAAATTTATAGAAAGTGAGAATTATCATAGATTACAATAGAATTAGATGTCTACTGTAATACCAGAGCTGAGTATAAAAATTTTATATAGCCAGAATGGACCACAACATTTCAAATGATGGATACGTCAAGTGATTCATTAAAAAGAAAGGCAGTTGTGTAGGTATTTAATTAAGTAATTATGGACACAAATTAAGTGTAATAATTTGATTATTCAATTTAGGCAGGGTGAACATTATTCTAGTACACAGCACGCTGAGGATGATTTCATTCTAGCGTTTATGAGGATACACAAATAGTTTTCTTTATTTTAAATTATATTATACTGGCGCCAAAGTGTCACTGTCGTCAAACAAGGCAATATAATTTTAGAAGTCGACAAAAACCGTCCCTTCGATGCCGATTGATTCTTCTAAATAGAAATATTTTATATGTTATAAGTAATAGCTAAAATTAATAAGCATCATTATGAAATCGCAGAGAATTGACCGAAACAATTGAGCAGTTTTCTAGTTAGTATCTGAAATATGCTCAGAATAAGGCGTAAGGCCTTGCCTTACATCTCCTCTCCTTTAATTTTAGAATTTGTTTCTCCACTACTAATGCCATTCTTCAAAAATATTCTTTGCATCTAATAATAAAAAAAAAAAGTAGTTTTATTATGGTAGCCCCACTAAACTACGAAAAACACACTTATATATTATATCTGATAAGTATTATCACTGCGCTTCACTAATATTTCTTGTTTACATTTTAGTTCACAAAACAAAAATTTCACAAAAAAATCTGAAACGCCGGCCGGCCCGGCCACTAAGTCAAATTCTGCCAAAATTTCAAGTCTACCCGCGTACAGATTAACTTTAAAATACCGAATTAATGATATTTAGACTTTTTAATATTTTTGTTGGCATTCAATAAAAAATTGCTCGAGCCTCACTTTTCAATTGTGATTTGTATTTTATGTTAGCAAAGCGAAAGGTAAGCAGTTGCACAACTGACAACACATGTCGCACAAGCAATGTTTTGACTCACTCACAACACAAGATTCCTTCCCCAACCTGTAGATTGCTACAGATCCAGCTGCAGCTCTAACAGCTGACAATAGTATCTAAAATGGAATAGATTTAAGTTATCATATTTGTTCTCAATATGAGCTATTTCCTACGAGATGGCGGGAAGATCGGGAAGATACTGGAATAACCGCTTGAGCACAATTGCGCAATTGCTAAAGTCGTAGAAAATAACCGTAACTATGAGTTAACGCGTGCACACAAAATTTTGTGTATACCACATTGTTCCGATTCCGCAAAAGTTCTAATGAATTTTCTATCAAAATTATCAACAACAATTGAAATAAAGAACTTACGAATTTCAACGAGTCTGATGAGGTTGACTTACGATTTTTTTACATTTTTACCCTAAATCGATATCACATTCCGTTAGGATAATTATCTTATTGTTTTCAATTTTAAAAAGTGTAAAAACAAAACAAAAATTGCAAATGAAAACTTATATAATTGAAGATTTGTACCTTCTATTAATTTGTAATTCTATAATGACATGTGTTCACTTTTAAAAAGTGGTAAAAGTGAAAACATTAACAAATGGAAGTTCATTTAATTGAAGACTTATAATTTAGTAATAATTTTTGTTTAACACATCGCCTAAGCCAGTATTGTGTTCATTTCGCGGATAAATTTTGTATGGAAATTTAGCGGTGAAATTTAGTTGCGAAATATTTAGCTAAATCGGTGGGAAAAGTGGTATTGTGTTTTATCATCTAAAAGTTTGTTTAGTTTTAACAAGAAGATGGCAGTAATATCCCCAAACATATATTTACCATCAGATTTGTCAGTGTATTTTTAAAATTTCTTTATTATGCTTTTCTGCTAAATAAAATCTGTCTTCATTTAGTTCAAGTTCTATAAACTAATATTACAACACATCATATCTACAGTTACACATCTTATCAGCAGGATCTTGACAGGATCGCACTTCGCAGAGAGCTGGAAAATGGGCCTGATAACTCCCATACCAAAGACAGCATCCCCGAAGGGCATCGCTGGATGGAGACCGATCAAAGGTACTAGAATTTCTTATTGCGGAACAGATCACTGAATTCATTAACACAGACAATGTCATGGACACTGCAAGGTAGTACCAGTCTTGTACTTACCTCATACTTAGTTTAGTACTATATATTCATGTAATCTATTATACAGCCATCAGCTGATAGACATTGATGTACACACTTTGTATTGTCATCTTGTGCTATGAAGACATATCGTAGCTTGTTTAAATTCTATAAATAAAGATCTATGAACTAAAAGTTAATCTTATATTTACATGGTGCCGAAACCCGAATAAACTAATAAATAAACGTTAGCCAATCTAACGAAACAAATAGTTTAGTAATATCAGAAGGATATTTTTCATAAAAATGACGGAAAACGTTGGAGCCAATCTTCTTCGTCCGCCAAAACCACTCATAATTGAGCATAATAAGGACATGTCAAAGGAATGGAAACTATGGAAACAACAGTATGGTTATTTCGAAATTGCAACACAGATTACAACGAAGCCACAAAACATCCAAATAGCTACATTCATGACAGCAATTGGCAGCACAGCTATACAATTATACAACACGCTGCAACAGCCACTTCCAGTAACAGGTGAAGAGGTAACTTTAGAACAGGTAAAAAGTACTTTTGAAAATTTCTTTCAACCAAAAATAAACGTAACATTTGAGCGTTATAAATTTCACAAAATTTCTCAAAAAGACGGCGAATCCGTAAACGAGTTAATTGCGAGAATACGTTTACAATCACAGAATTGCGCATATGAGCATTTAACCGAAAACATTATGAGAGATCAGTTAATTCTAGGAGTAAAAAGCGAAGACCTTCGTACAAAATTGCTAGCCCAAGACATAACATTAACAAAGGCAATACAATTGTGTCAAGCTACCGAAATTTCTCAACAACAAGTAGAAGAAATCTCAAGAGAAAATGAACGTTCCATCGAATTGATTTATAAATCAAAGCGTAATAATCGCACATTTGACTGTAGTAAGTGTGGTACGCGACATGAAGTACGTAAATGTCCAGCATTTCAACACACCTGCAAAAAGTGCAGTGATAAAAATCATTTTGAATCAATGTGTAGAAACAGTCAAACAAACAAACAAAAAGGCAAACGGTTGACAAAAAATGTTAACATATTAGATGACAGCATCATACAAGTAGGTTTATTGTCAAATGGTACAGCGAAATCTGACAATTGGACAGAAAATATCACAATCGCAGATCATAAATTCGACATAAAATTAGATACAGGTGCCCAATGCAATGTACTACCGAAAAGTGTAATTGATGTTGTGAATGCTAAAATCGATAGGTGTAATGTCAAAACGCTTATGTCTTTCAGCAATCATCGTCTGAAAGTTCTGGGACAATCAGAAATAAAATGTCTCATTACAAATCAAATATGTAAAGTTATGTTTAAAGTCGTAGCTGAAAACATAAAACCAGTTCTAGGTGCCAATGCATGTGAACAATTAGGTCTCGTTCAAAGAGTTCACACAGTAATGGACGATGATATTTTTGAAGGTCTTGGATGTTTAAAAGGATTTGTATATGACATGGACCTAATTCCAAATCCACAATTCAGGATCCATCCACCAAGACGAATTCCGTATAAAATCAGGGATGAAGTCAAAAAAGAGTTGGAAAAAATGATAGAAATGGACGTGATCGAACCAATAAAGGAGCCTACTCCTTCAGTTTCACCAATGGTAGTAGTGAAAAAACAGAACAAAATTCGAATCTGTATAGACCCAACGGACGTTAATGTCAATATTCTACGACGCCACTATCCAATGCGAACTATTGATGAAATCGCAGTGAGGTTACAAGGTTCAAAGTTTTACACGCTTCTCGATTGTAAACGAGGATTTTGGCAAGTACGTGTATCAGAAAAAACTAAAAAAATCTTAACATTTTCAACACCATGGGGAAGGTTTTGTTGTAAGAGGTTACCCTTTGGGATTTCATCAGCTCCAGAAGTCTTCCAGGAAACAATGCAATCATTATTTTCAAAGATCAAAAACGTAGAAGTATCAATAGATGATATATTAATCCACGCACGATCCATAGACGAGCTCAGACGAACGACAGAGGAAGTAATTAAAATCTTGCGAATCAACGGACTGAAATTAAATAAAAACAAATGTGTGTTTGAACAAGTTAAAGTTAAGTTCTTAGGACACATCATAAATAGAAATGGAATGACTGCAGATCCAGAAAAAACAGCCGCGATCTATCGTCTAAAGGCCCCTACAAATCGAAAAGAATTGCAGAGAATTTTGGGTAAGTTCACCTACCTCAGCAAATACATACAAAACTTTTCAGAATTAACAACGCCTTTAAGAACATTACTGTCAAAGTCAACGCCGTGGGTCTGGGATAGGTATCAACAAATTGCGTTTGATAAATTAAAGTCTACAATAGCCAAGCCACCTGTTCTTAAATTATATAACATAAATGAAGACATTAAACTCCAAGTAGATGCAAGTTCCACTGCACTAGGAGCAGTACTTCTCCAAAGAGAACAGCCCGTCGCATACGCATCAAAAGCCCTAACTGAATGTCAACAAAGATATTCACAGTTAGAAAAAGAAGCCTTAGCAGTGAAATTTGGATGTGAAAAATTCCATGAATATGTATGGGGTAAAAAGGTTATAGTCGAATCAGACCACAAACCTTTGGAAACAATTTTTCGAAAGCCTATACATTCTTCGCCTGCCAGACTTCAAAGAATCAGATTAAGTGTATTGACCTACAATCCACAAGTCATCTATAAACAAGGGATTAAGATGTACCTCGCAGATCCTTTAAGCAGAGACTGTGACAATCCAAGCCCAGATGACACCCACATGGATGAGGAATTAGAAGTACAAATGCTGCTTTCAATTTCTGATGAGGAATTAGAAGTACAAACGCTGCTTTCAATTTCTGATGAGGAATTAACAAGACTGACAAACTTGACACAAAATGATGAAACATGTCAAATCCTTAAATCATTGATCCTAAAAGGATGGCCGGACAATATCAAATCCATACCGAATGTAGCACGTCCTTACTGGAACTTCAGGGATGAACTGTCTATATATGAAGGGATCATCTATAAATCGCATAAAGCATTCATTCCAGCCAAAATGAGAGCAGACTTGCTGAAATATATTCATAGCGGACATTTCAACTACGAAAAATGTGTTCGACGAGCCAAGGACTGTGTATTTTGGACAAAAATGAATAGAGACATATATGACTATATTCAAAGATGTGCGTCATGTCAAGCAAACCAGAAAAGCAACATTAAAGAACCTCTTGGTCGAAAAGTTATACCGACATATCCATTCGAAATTGTAGCAACCGATCTATTCCATTTTAAAGGAAAAGATTATATCGTTATAACGGACAGCTACTCAGGATTCATTAAGTTTGAAAGTCTTGATGAAATAACTACAGGAAATATTATAAAATTTCTTAAAAACATATTCTGAATTCAAGGTATACCAAGAGTGTTAGAATCAGACAACGGTCCGCAATACTCATCACTTGAGTTTAAAAATTTTTCGAAAATGTGGAAATTTAATCATCAAACTAGCTCGCCATACCATCCAAGAGGAAATGGGCTAGCAGAAAAAGCAGTACAAACTTCAAAAAATATTTTGAAGAAATGTGCCTACGATAATTCAGATGTCCAATTAGGAATATTGAACTTCATGAATACACCTAGAGAGAACTTAGGAACACCAGCACAAAGACTTTATGCACGAAACCTACGTTCACCTATACCTACTACTACATTATCACTTCTACCAAATCAGCCTATAGTAGAAGACGTACCAGAAGCTTTGCGAGAAATACGTGAGCAACAAAAAAAGTACGCCGACAAGAGTTCCAGAGAAAGGGAGCAATTAAACAAAGGAGATGTGATAGTAACAAGGACAAACAATAAAGCTGAATGGAAACCGGCTATTATTGAAAGTCAAGTTCATCCGCGATCATACATGATTAGGGACAGAAAAGGAAAAACATACAGAAGAAACTCTTCATGCATTAAGCGAACTCAAGCGCAAATGGAGTATCATACAAGAACGGTTCCCGAGAACAACGAAGACGACTCACATATACAACTAGAGTCAACGTTACCTTTTATAGACGAGTCATCAGAAAAACATAATATGACTAAATAATATGACTAAACCTGATCAGACACCGTCAATTAGCAATCACCGTCAAACAGTTATAGATACTAAACAGAACTTACCTGAAATAACCAGTACAAGGTCTGGAAGAATAATTAGACCACCGGAGCGCCTAAATCTATAGCTCTCATCATTCTGGAAAAAGGGGGATGCAAGGTAGTACCAGTCTTGTACTTACCTCATACTTAGTTTAGTACTATATATTCATGTAATCTATTATACAGCCATCAGCTGATAGACATTGATGTACACACTTTGTATTGTCATCTTGTGCTATGAAGACATATCGTAGCTTGTTTAAATTCTATAAATAAAGATCTATGAACTAAAAGTTAATCTTATATTTACAGACACCAAGCAATCAGGCTTCAGGCGACATAATTCGACCAGCACCGCACCTCTAAAGGTTACGGCAGACATTCATGAAATGTGCGATAAAGGTCAATCCGAAGGATGCTGAAATGGCGAGTTAATTCTTGGAATTGTGTTAAAAATTTTCGTTGAGCGTTGTATGACTGGACATCTTGAAGCAGCATGCCCCAGTTTACCGCATTTAAAACAACGTAGATTTAAATTGCTATTCTGTTGAAAGGGATATGATGTAATGATGATGATGATGATATGATCTAGAATATTTGACCATATTAAAACGAAAGATTTATCAGAATGGACTTTAACTAAATTCTGTAATTGTGGATTGGATAATCCGTCTTCAATTGCTCTTACGGCATGGCTCTCATTATCTTTTAATAAATATTTTAGTAATACCTTATCCGTTGTGTAAGAGTGCGTTGTGTTGGTGCCATTTACACCTGCAAGCCAAAACCCAGGATACTTACCTGAAACGCACCTATCCAACACATTTGCATCATCAATAGAAGATCTACATACACCGAACCTTTTGTATCATATTGCTGTAGACTGATAACGTAATTCTTTTTTTTTTTGTCTACTTGTATCCAATATGCATTTACAGAAATTTATTTGTTAGTTTAGAACAAAATTTATTTGTACATACCTACATTCGTTTGTAAATATGTAACCCAAGCAAACTCTACTCGAATTTGTCACGGTTAGAAAAAAAGGTATCAATTTAATAAAAGAATGATATGTATTTGAGTCCATAAATAATTTCTTATAAAAATTATAAATATGATATATATAAAAATCATAAGTTTACCTATACGTTATATAGCAGCCTTTTATGAAACCGATCAATAAATTTATAATATCAAATGTATAAAAAAATTTATAAATTTTCTTGAATAAAAGCAATAAAAATGTCTTATTAAGTGCTTCTATATCAAGTCGTATATTAATGTATCACCTCATTTATGAACCAAATAAATATATTTCTTGTATAAAAGCAATAGCAGTTTCTTATTATTTCCATATCAATTACGTTTATTATCAAATTCATTATTGATAAATGAATATATTTATAAAAAAAAATTGTTACAATTTGTTTATGGTATTTTATACCGTATATTTATAAACTATATTGTGAGCTGAAATAAAACATTGTCGTTATGACTGAAATTCATTAGAAAATTAGATTCTAATGAACTAACAAAAACAAAAAAGTACTTACGTTTTCGACTCTCGCCGGTATGGGTATTCCCGTTATTATTGGATCTTGAAGTTCAACTACTGTTTTTGAAATATAATTTTATGTTTATTGTCCGATAAATTATTGAATAAAACATAAACTTTTTAAATATGTGGTACCTAAGTCTTTTATTTAGTTATAAACATTAAGGCTTACAAACAATATACATTTTATTTGTTCTACGAGATATAGCGCAGTTACACGTCTTTTCATTATTTTTACAGCAATTAGAAAATTCTAGGCAAATAAAACCATTTTCATTTGTAACTTCCTCAATTTCAAAGCACGAAAATAGGCTTACGTAGGCTTCACAAGCTGCAATCTGCTCTTCCCTAGAGGGTTTGAAACTAAAACTTTCTTGAACGTAATTAGCCAAATATGAAATTATTCTTCTTCTTTCACTGTCTGTTAAGTTATCCTTTAAATTTTAGTTTTGCAGAATAACTTTTCCACACGCTTTTTGGCAGAAGTATTGTTTTAAAGCCTAGTATGAAAGTGCTGTATATTAAACGAAGTTCATATGTTGAACTAATTTATATTTTATATATTGAAATGTACCTTACTTGAATTATTTCTATGTTATATAATACTCTGATTACTTTATGAAGCACCCTGCAATATTGACGTAGAATACTAGATTAAGTAAAGAATGTAATAGAGGCATACACATGTGTTGTGTCATGTGTTGTGTGAATCTGTGTGTCTTAAGAGAAGGTTCGTTCTGTTCAATCCTGAGTAATTACGCAATAAATGTAATATTAAGAAATATTCGTATTGTTTTAATTCAAACAAAAGGTAAAGATTACAACAATTGGCGACGAGGATAAAAAGAATATAAATAAAAGTAAAGTGGTTCAGTATGGGAATTGACGAGGAAAATAATAAAAATGACAGTTTTCAACCAATTGCAATTGGAAGCAATTTTGCAGAATTTGATCCAGCAGCTACTGACTGGGACGTTTTCGAAGCAAAATTGGAACAGTATTTTTTGAGCATCGGAGAAGCTGATGAGAAAAGAAAGGCAGCATTTTTGTTAACAAAATTACATCACAATTGTAACGTTCCTTTATTGCTTAGGGACGTTGCTTAAAGAGAAAGTTAAATATATAGTAAAAGAAATATATATAATAAAAATACTCTTTAATTGTAACTGGATATGGCGCGGTCTAAGCTGTACATTTAGTTCTGACAACAATTATTCTTCTTCTTAATTCTAACATATGTATATGACTCCTGCGAGTCATCTCGAGATATCGACGAGTCTCGATATCGTTAAATCCTTCTTGTTGTTGAAGTGAAAATTACAGGTCAAGCCTTATGACCGGTCTGATGGGTCTTCCCGATCTCGAGTGCTTGACATCGCTCTGCATCACCGGCTGCTGAGAATTCGTTTCCCGAGTTGCTATTCCCGATGCTGCAGGTTCCGTCTTTGATTCAGCCTGCTGGCTCGTTCTCTCCTGTGCAATTGGAGTTAATGATCCATTTGTGCTGGATGACTCCTTGAATGAAGTATGTTGTGGCTCTGCGACGACGCTGGTTCTTGTCTTCATTATGTCACCCTCGACAGATGTTGGACGAATGAAGCTTGTATTTCTCCTCATAACTGATCCATCGTCCCTCTCAATCATGTAAGATCGATCGGTTACTGGATGTAATATATTTCCCGTATACCATCTGCTGTCGTTTCCTCGAACCAGAATTCTAGAACCATCTTTGTATGTTCTAGCTTCTTTGGCTCCTCTATCTGCATATGACTTCTGTTTCTGTCGTTTATTATCCAGATTTTCTGTTACTCGTTTTAATATTTTAGGCTTTAAAATTATGTCAGACAGTGTTAGGGGTGTTCTCGTGTTTCTTCCGAATAGTCTCGAAGCTGGTGTACCCAATTCACTGTCTCTTGGAGTATTTCTGGACATCAACAGAGCTAGTTGTAGGTCCTCACCGCTCAGATCACACTTTTTGACCAGACGTTTTGCTATGTCCACATATTTTTCTGCCAAACCGTTCGACCTCGCGAATCGTGGACTTGATGTGTAGATCTCGAACTTCCAGTCGTTTGCAAATCTCTGAAACTCCCTCGACGAATACACGGCGTTGTCGGAATGAAATTCTCTTGGTATTCCATGCGTGGCAAACCAAATCTTGAATTGGTTTATCATTGTGCTTGCTGTTATTCTGTGCATCCTCTTGACTTCAAAATACCCACTGTAGCTGTCCACCAATACCAAGTATTGTTCACCCTTGTAGTCGAAGACATCCGATGATACTATCTCAAATGGGAGCCTCGGGATCCTTTTCATCTTTACTGTTTCCTTTACTTGTTTTCTTTGTGTATGCTGACATATTTTACATTTTTCTACCATTTCTGTTATGTCGTTATTCATTCCTTTCCAGAATATAAACTGTCGCGCTCGACGTAACGATGACTGTATTCCGGGATGTCCCTTATGTACCAACTCTAGGACTCGGGATCGTTCTTCCTCTGGAACCATAACTCTGTCTCCTCTGAAGATCAGTCCTTCGCAGAATGATAGCTCGTCTCGATAGGAAAAATATGGTCTCAGCTCTTTCGGAACCTGCTCTATCCCTTTCGGCCAACCGGTTTTAATTATTTTGATTAGTGCTTGACACGACGTATTTTTACTCGTTGATTTTTTGAATTCTTCAGCTGCACTATTTGACATTGGTAGAATCAGGTGTACCTCTATTTCTTCCTCATCGATTTCTTGTGTATCTTCACAATTCCTCCTGAGTGTATCCGCAATTTTCAGTTCACTTCCCTTTCTGTACTCTATTCTCGGATTGTACTCTTTTAAATCCAATAGAATTGTTCTTAATCTGGGCGGTGCTGATGTGAGTGGTTTGGTCCAAATTGTTTCCAATGGTTTATGGTCCGTCTCTACCTTTATCTCTTTCCCCCAGATATAATCGTGAAAATTCCTGCATCCGTATCTAATAGCGAACGCTTCCTTTAGAATTTGTGGATAGTTTTGTTCAGTTTGAGTTAACGATTTCGTAGCATAGGCCACTGGTTGTCCTTTCTGCATTAGAACAGCTCCTAATGCTTTTGAAGAAGCATCAACCGACAATACAACTTTTTCGTTGACATCGTAGTAACGCAGTACTGGTGCTTGCGATAGAGTTCTTTTAATCTTCTCAAACGCCTCTTGCTGCTCAGCTTCCCATTTCCATTCTATTTCCTTCTTTAATAGAATTCTCAGTGGCTCTGTGAGTGCTGACAAGTTTTTTATAAACTTTCCCAAATAAGTAATCATACCTAGAATCCTTAAGAGCTCCTTCTTTGTTTTAGGTACCTTTAGATTTTTAATTGCTTCCACTTTACTCTCGTCGATTTCTAAGCCTTTTTCAGTAAGTACGTGACCCAAGAATTTTACTCGTTGTACATTAAAAATACATTTCTCCTTGTTCAGTTTTAATCCTTTTTGATGTAGTTGCCTGAGCACTTTGTTTGTTCTATTTTTTAATTCATTCGCGGTCTCAGCGTGAATGAGTATATCATCTATTGCACATTCTACTCCCTGCATATCGTGTAGTATGTCTGACATTATTTGCTGGAACACTTCTGGTGCTGATGACAATCCAAATGGCAGCCTCTTGCAGGAAAATCTTCCCCATGGTGTTGAGAATGTGAGGTAAGCCTGTGTCCTCTCACTGACTTTAATCTGCCAAAATCCTTTTGTGCAATCCAGCAGGGTGAAATATTTACTGCCTGAAATTTTTGCTGTAATTGCCTCAATGGTATTTAATGGAAATTGCCGTCGTTTGATATTTTTATTCACATCGGTAGGATCGATGCAAATACGTATTTTACCTTTTTGTTTAACTATCACCATTGGAGAGACAGCTGGAGTTGGCTTCGTAGTAGATTTGATGACGTCCATCTTTACCATCTTGTCAAGCTCTTTCTTTACATCAGAGCGCATCGTTAGTGGTATCGATCTCGCTGGATAAATTTCGAATTTTGGATTTTCAATTAGATCGATGTCATATTCATAGTCTTGAAGACACCCTAATCCTTCGAACAAGTGCTGTTCTTCAGTTGCAGATAACGAGAAGTCATTTCTTTTTAATTTGACCTCTTGAATCCTCAGAATCAGCTTTTCTTTCTCGCACGTTGCTTTTCCCAGTATCGGTGATACTTCTTCCTCGACGACTAAGAAGTTTATTTTCGTTTTCTTTTTTCTTATCTGGCAATCCATTCGTAATTCCCCTATGACTCTTAGTTTGTGGTCACTAAATGAAATCAGCGTTGATATCATTGACTGTTTCAATATTTGTTTCATTCCTAGTTTTTCAACTATGTGCATTGGTAGGACATTACACTGTGCTCCGGTGTCGAGTTTCGCATGGAATGCTTTTTTATCTATTTTAATGGTTTCTGTCCACACGTCATCTGTTGTTTTGTTCGTAACACAGTTTATATATAACGTTTCCCTGCTTGATGTCGATGATTCTGACTGTGATGACTTGCGCAAAAGGTGTACTTTTTTCCTTGCTTTGCACATTTTTATGAAATGTCCCTGCTTGCCACATGCTTTGCATTCTTTTTTATATGCTGGGCAACATTGTTTACCATGCTTAGTCCCGCATCTATTACACTGGAACACTTCTGATTCTTTGTTATGAATCATCTTTTCATTTTTATACTTCTTGAAATTTCTCTTCACCTCTGAGATTATCTGACTATTGTTATTATTGCTCATATCCGTTGCTTGTTTTTGAGCTATTTCACTTGCTCTGCACAGATCTACTGCTTTGTCGTAATCTAAGTTGGAAATTGCTAGTAATTTTTCGCGGACTTTGTCATTTTTTATTCCACACACTATTTTGTCTTTCAGCATTCTTTCTTCCAATCGACCAAAATTGCATTTTTTTGTTTGCGACGTGATTCTAGTCAGATACTGTTCAAAATTTTCGTCTATTTCTTGTGACATTTTATTGAGCATATATGCTTCATATGTTTCGTTACTCTTTGGTATGAAATAGTCTGTGAATTTCTGAATTATTATTTTAATATCAGATTGTTGCGCCTCTGTCAAGTTAAATGACTCGAATATTTCTTCAGCTTCGTATCCAATTGTGGACATGAATGTGGCTACCTGGACTTCTGGCGGTTCTTGATTTAACTGTGTTGCTTTCGCATACCAGTCGTAGGACACTTTCCAGGACTTCCAGTCTTGTGCCATGTTTTTTGTAAAAACTAGCTGTTTTGGTTGCCTTAACTGTCGACGCGGCGTCTCTAACATTTTCTGCTCATTCAAGCTCATTTTATAGTTTGTTAGCTTGTCTCTTATATACTTCTGACACCATGTAACGTTCCTTTATTGCTTAGGGTCGTTGCTTAAAGAGAAAGTTAAATATATAGTAAAAGAAATATATATAATAAAAATACTCTTTAATTGTAACTGGATATGGCGCGGTCTAAGCTGTACATTTAGTTCTGACAACAATTATTCTTCTTCTTAATTCTAACATATGTATATGACTCCTGCGAGTCATCTCGAGATATCGACGAGTCTCGATATCGTTACAACAATGTATTTAAAATTCTTCTAGACAGCATTTATCCAACAGAGATTTCTAAAGTAGCGTACAAGGAAGCTAAAAATCATCTGACGGAATATTATGGTAAGACAATTTCAGTATTTCTTGAAAGAAAAGAATTTTATAATTTGAGGCAAAAGGAAGGGGAAAGCATTAATTCATGGTATATGCGTGTCAAACAAGGAGCAATAAACTGTAAATTTGGTGACAACTTGAGTTCCACGTTGAGGGATATGTTCATAACGGGGCTAAAAAATGGTCCAATATTAGATAGACTGTTAGAGGAAGATGAAAAACTGACACTTGAAAAGGCTAGAGAAATTGCAACGAAAAAGGAAACCGTAATACAAAATCGACCAAGAGAAATATACAGTCTTCAAACTCTTAAACAACCAAATGCAAATTCGCGTAAAAACGACCAAACCAGAAAGCCATCAGTGCACTCAGCAAGTGAGCCAAGCAACAGGAAAGGGCCAATGGCAAATTGTTTTTCATCAAGTAAAAGATATAATAATATAGAAGCTGAATGCAAAGTATGCGGAAAGAGAGGTCACAATAGCGAGCGTTGTTTCTATCGAAATTATACTTGTGACACATGTAAGAGGCGGGGGCATTTAAAAGCGGTATGTAGAATGCGCAAATCGATTAACATGATTGAGGTTAATAATAATAAAGTGAGTGATTATATCGAAATAAAATCACTCAAATACGCACAAGATATAGATGGTGAAAACAAATGCAACAGTTCTCCTATCACAGTAGATGTGGATATTGATGGAAAATCGTGCAGAATGGAAGTTGATACGGGCAGTGCAGTATCAATTTTACCAAAAGAATTATATAAGGATAAATTCCCGGGACGCAAACTTAAAGCGTCAACTATAAAATTTCGAGGATATGGTGGTGAAAATATAAAAAACTTGGGCAAAATATTATGCGAAGTTAAATATGGCGGATATAAGGGTCTGGTTGACATTTATGTAACAGAACAAGGTAAAAGCGGTCTGTTAGGGCGAGATTTTTTATCAGTTTTTGGAATTGGATTTACTGATATTAAAAAAATTGAAACGTCCAATCTAAAAAACAAGAACGAAATCAATACGGGAATAAAGCACTTAATAGAAATGCATTCAGAAGTCTTCCGTGATAAAGCTGGAAAGTGCAAGTACGAACAAATCAAGCTGAAATTGCGTGATGAAAATGTCACTCCTGTATTTCTAGGACCTCGAACGGTACCATATGCTATTCGGGAAAAAGTTGAAAACGAATTAGATAGGTTAGAACGCAACGGAATAATATCAGCAATAGAAACAAATGATTGGGGAACACCAATTGTTCCAGTTATTAAAAGTGATGGTAATATTCGTTTATGTGGTGACTACAAGGTTACACTGAACAAGCACCTAGAAGCTGACCATTTTCCCATTCCAAGGATACAGGATATCTTTCAAAGATTATCGGGAGGTATAAAATTTACAAAAATTGATTTAAAGGAAGCTTATTCACAGGTGGAATTAGAGGATGAAAGCAAGAAGTTATGCGCTTGGTCCACCACAAAGGGAATATATTTGGTAAACAGAATGCCATATGGGATTTCTCCTGCTACATCAAAGTTTCAGCGAATAATGACAAAACTTTTCCAAGGTATGGAAAAGGTAACTGTGTTCATAGATGATATCGTGGTAACGGGATCAGATGACCAAGAACATTTCAAAAATCTAGAGTTGGTTCTCAAAAAGCTGGAAAAAGCGGGAATGACCGTGAAATTAAGCAAATGTGAATTTTTAAAAAATGAAATATGTTATCTTGGACACATAATTAACATGAATGGTATCAAGAAAAACCCAGATACGGTACAAGCGATTCTGAAAGCACCTATTCCAACTAATATCAAGCAATTGCAAGCATTTAATGGATTAGTCAACTACTATGGGAAGTACATAAGAAATCTTTCAATAACGATGGAACCGATTTATAATTTACTGAGACAGGGGAAAGTATTTGATTGGACTCAGGATTGCCAAGATGCTTTTGAAGACATCAAAAATACTATTGTATCAGACGATATTTTAATGCACTACAATCCTGATCTGGAAGTAATTCTGGAATGTGACGCATCAGACGACGGAATAGCAGCTGCGTTATCTCATCGTTTGAAAAACGGAGAAGAGAGACCGATATGTTTTGCATCACGCGTTCTCTCTAAATCGGAACGTAATTATAGCGTACTCGACAAGGAAGCATTGGCCGTTCACTACGGGGTGCAAAAATATTCCGATTATCTATATGGAAGGAGTTTCATCATTAGGAGTGATCATAAACCTCTGCTTGCTAAATACGGAGAAAATCGTAGCATACCTCTAATGGCAGCTAAACGAATACACAGATGGGCGGCATTCTTGGCTGCTTTTGACTACAAATTCGAGTACATAAAGGGTAAAAATAACAAGGTTGCAGACATGTTGTCACGTTTTGCTCATCAGGATGGTCCTGGTGAAGAGGAAGATAAGGAGTGTAAATACATTAACAATATTATATTGGAAGCAAATAAATTAGATTATAAGACAATCCAACTAGAAACGAATAAGGATGAAGTTCTCAATAGGGTTAAGGTACAGATAAAAAACGGGTGGAAGACCTCAAACCCAGAGCTAACGGCATATTATAGACGCAGGGATGAAATTGAAATAATAAATGGTATAGTACTATGGGGATTTCGAGTGATTATTCCAGATTCACTAAAAGGAGAATTCTTAAGAGAGTTACATGAAGCTCATCTAGGAATATCAAAGACAAAAAGCCTTGCACGTTCTTATATATGGTGGCCAAAGCTAGATACTGATATTGAGGAAATGATCAAAGCATGTTACGCATGCGGAGCCGAAAATCCTAACCCGCCAAAGGCTGAACTTTGTTCTTGGCCAGCAACGGAATCACCCTGGACAAGGATTCATGCTGACTTTGCTGGACCTTTCCTTAACAAATATTTTTTAATTGTAGTTGATTCATTTTCTAAATGGGTAGAAATAATAACAATGAATGAGATTGGTGAAACATCAACGATCATCAAATTCTATGAGATATTTTCAAGGTTTGGTTTACCAAAACAATTATGCACAGACAATGGGTCCACATTTACGTGCAATGAATTTAAGGAATTCTTACATCGAAATGGCATTAAACACATAACCTCACCTCCTGGACATCCTCAAAGTAATGGATTGGCTGAGAATGCAGTAAAAGGATTCAAGATTGCTATAAAGAAAATATTATCGGATAAAAAAATATCATTGCCTATGGCTATATCCAAGTATCTTTTCCATTACCGCAACGTATCACACACAACGACAGGACTAGCACCGGCAAAACTTATGATTGGCAGAAAACTTAGAATGCGGTTGGACCTTGTCAAACCTGAGGAAGAAAAAGAAAAGAAGATACTGAGCAAGAATGAAACAAAATATAAAACAAAGAGGGGAAGATGTGTGGAATTTCAAAAAGGAAACCACGTCCTAGTAAAGGACTATAGGAAAAGCACAGAAGGATGGACACGAGCAGTAATTTCCAAAAGAATTGGAAGTCAAACATACTTAGTGAAAACGACAGACGACAAAATATGGAAACGGCACCTTAACCAAATAAAAGAGGGTCGACCTTCAGTTTCTCAAAGTAGTACTTCAGGAGAAAGCTGTATTTCTTCAGGAGAAAATGAGCGCATAAAAGATGAAAACAGGTTAACGCTAGAAATCCTGCCCGACCATCTGGTAATTGCAGAGTCTTTAGCACCACATTGTAGAGACGAAAGTATTCAAATCGAAGGTCGTGCTTACGATCTCCGAAGACGTAGCCATCTTCAACTGCCAAGAAGATACCAGTAATCTATGTAAGCCTGCTAATTTAGGCATGTACAAACATTAAGAATATACAAAATCTAGGGATAGGAATTGCTGTATATTAAACGAAGTTCATATGTTGAACTAATTTATATTTTATATATTGAAATGTACCTTACTTGAATTATTTCTATGTTATATAATACTCTGATTACTTTATGAAGCACCCTGCAATATTGACGTAGAATACTAGATTAAGTAAAGAATGTAATAGAGGCATACACATGTGTTGTGTCATGTGTTGTGTGAATCTGTGTGTCTTAAGAGAAGGTTCGTTCTGTTCAATCCTGAGTAATTACGCAATAAATGTAATATTAAGAAATATTCGTATTGTTTTAATTAAAAAAAAAGGTAAAGATTACAACAGAAAGGTACTTCGAGAATATTTAAATTGATTAAAGAACTCTTACCTCTGGTGTAATGATTACATTTAATCCCAAGCAAGCACTTGATCTTCTCACAATTCCAACTTCTTCAATATTTTCTTCTTTATTTTGAATTGTTTGTCCCGGAAGATTATTCAGAAATACTTCTGTACTTGGAGAGTTCAAGTTTAAAAGTGTCTTCGTTTTCAAACAAATCATAAATGCAGGATGCAGAATAAAATGACTGACGTAATTTATGAAAGTATCTTCATATATAACTGCACCATTGCAATTTTCAAAACAGAAAAAATCTTCAAACAAAATGTTCTTATTCTCCAAAGCTATAGAAGTGAGGTTAATATTACCAGATAATTAAGTATTTATTAGAAAAGTGGAATAATTAAGTGCAACCCATTTAATTCGACCTCGCGCTAATCCTAACAAATAAATTCGAAGTGGTGTCCCTCTTCTTATACCGGGAGGAGAAAAGGGAAAGGGACAGTTTTATATTATGACACATCTTGCAACTTTCAAAATAAAAAACATAAATTTATTTTTGCTACTCCCGTGTTTGAAAGAGAGCGCTAACACTTAAATGAACTTTGTTGTTTTCTTAAAACACGTTATTATTATTATTTATTCAGTGGTATTATTTAGCAACGTAACACCCTGTATAATAAATTTTCTAACCAATTGCGGAACTTTTTCTGCAATATGCACTATTTTTTATGCATCCGCTAAATAAGATAACTTGTTAGAATCAGCACGCCCTTTCATGAGTTGGTGAGGATTAAAGAGGTTGCACTACTTAAAATTAATATTTTAATAAAAACATAAAATAAATAGCAACCTGAGTACACAAAATCTCTATAAGTGAGTTCTGCAATATCGCTTGAAAACTTTTTTACTTTAAAAATTTCCTTAGAATTATCAGGGTAGCTCACGGTAACGAAAATTCCTTCGAAAAGCATATCTATGAATAAATAAAGTTTTGTTGCAACTGATTTGTAATAATTTCCATTAAGAATTCACTAGAAAATTAAGCGACTTGATTGCAATTTATTTTAAAATTTATTTCACTTTCACTTTACTGCACTTTACACTCCAAAATCTACGAAAAGACTGATCACTAAAATACTCCGATCTAATACGTATGAACACTTGCTGAAAATATTCCAAATTCTAAGAACGGTACTTTACGTCCACAAACAAATTTAATATAGAGTGGGTGCTAAATTGGGTACCGTTACGAATGAAGATTTCGCCATATATGTATACTGTTCGTATTGATATTATAGAATACTTTTATAAAAAATCCTGTAATTTATGTTTTATACCTTATTTGTATAGAAATGATATATTACTGTATATATAAATATTTGATATCGTATGAAATATAAAAATGTATACAGTAAAAAGTATCCACTTATGTAATAAAAAATTGTTATAGGATAATATCTGGTTATTTTTAACCGTGTAGCCACACTAGCACAATCACTAGTTCAAAAATTCTATTGTTTCTAAATTTACAGTTATCAATTCCGACTCAAGTTTGCTTGGGAACTAGCTATAGTCAGTCTGTTGCGAGAATTTGGATAATAAACATTAAATTGGATAATTAGAAAACAGAGTATATCAATTATAGTTTTTATTGTTGTATTTATTGGGAGAGTGACGGCAAGCCTCAATAAGTTTAGAATTAAAGGAAAAAAGGTCCAAGAAAAGGAGCAGATTATAAATTTTTTGCTGAATACAAGACAATCCAGAAGAAAAAATTAGTAGCATGTATACACGTTGCCTCATTTAATTTGGATAGTATTGTATTTAGTCTTTGAAGAAAGTCCTTTAAATTTTCCTCTTTACCTTGTCTTGAATTATTTAATTGAGACTGTACGGTGGTTCTGGGGGTTTTAACTTCAAAAGTTTGAGTCAACAGAGATTTTAATTCAGACCAATCTGATATTTGGTTGTACCTGAATACATCATACGCTTCGGCGGATAGTTTGTAGATGAATGAGGTTGTTGATGTTGGTTGTAATGCGATTAAGATCTCGATGATGTTGATACGTTCTGGGCGACGATTTCTGGTTGTCTTCCTTCTAAGAATCGTCTCATTGAGGCAGGGATGAAGCCTCGCAAGGGTCCCACGTTGATAGCTATGGCCCTTAAACTAGATTATCCTCTAAGTACCCTATCTGACGGTACCCGGACTTGTTTTGTTGTTTTTTTTTTTAATTAATATTATTATTATTTATTTGTTTTGTAAAAAATTTTAGACATTTGTAATTTGTGACGGATTTGCGTAAGTTCACAAAAAAAAAAACTGATTGATATATATATCCATATATGGTAAAAGCACCAATAGTCGCCACCCTCAAATTTTGCACTAGTACTCGCCACTCTCGCCACAAATGTGTTAAAATAAGAGTTCAGTGATAAACACAAATTTGAACGCTCCCAGTCTAGATTTTTCAAAGCTTTCTCTTCAGTGGCAAGTGAAACGTTTGCTTGCAAACGTTGAGTAGAGAGTGGGGAAGGCGAAGTAGAAAAGCGATGCGCGCAGCGGCAGTTGCATGGAGGATGCGTTACCGAATCAAGCAACGACACAGGTCTGTTGTTATTGATATAGTTTTTGTTTACTGTGTTTAGCATTGCTGCTGAAGCGATATAGGTAATTTTTATCAACAGTAGAGCATTATTTAGATGGTTTTCCCTGAAATTCATCATAATATAACGATTTTTAAAGGGTGGCGACTACTGGATCTCATTTTACATATTTTACCAGTAGTCGCCAGCCGTGGCGACTGCTAGTATTTCCAACATTTTGGTTAACTGTATAATACTTTTTGATAAAAATATCAAATTTTCTTTTAGAATTATAATAGTGTGATTTTGACTACAATCGGACCACCGGACCCAGTAGTCGCGAGGGGTATTCGTCAAAGCAAACAAGGACATTGTGATCCAAGGTCGTGACTTGAATTGCACTGTAAACTTTTCTTTAGTTTGATGGATTAGTTAATAAACCGTTAAAATAGTAAAAGCCCAACACAAGACCCAATTCAATTGATTAGAAAGATGAGAATATATTTATAAGCAATAACCAGTGACATGTACATTATCATGGGATCACTTTTCTATAGTTGTCACCTTTTAGTTTACCAACCACTTTATTCCCCTGAAATTCACATAATAAATTTGTTATGATGACACGAATACCACAGTGCCATCATAGCACAACATCACTCACGTGACACCCAAATTATTAAATTATTTCAGTGCACATGGTGCACTTCAAAAAGTTCATACGCAATAATTAGAAAAAAACTAATCATGTAGTTATTACTTTAATTGGTAATTTAAAGGTACACCTATTAAAATAATAAGCTCATTTGTGAGAGACAAAAATATTTTATTATGAAAGAAACACAAATGTTTAAGTACTTAGGTACTACCATAAAGTAATAAAGGCTAAAGAGATGACAAGATTAACTTCGCTTTGCGAACCAATATTTGAAAGCTCAATCTGAAAGTTTGGATGCAATCGTCAAAGCTTTTCTTTCAGAGCTCGCATCTTCTGTATTGAATTTGCAGCCCACTGTACCAGCAGGCATCACATCAAGTCAAGCTATGATGTACTGAATGGAGTAAATGCAACACTACCAAAGTTTACCATGGTAGATATTAATATGTATATGAATGTGTTACTTTTGGAAGCTCTTTTGATACAAAATAATATTGCTTCAGGCGGAAAAAATATTTTGCGATGATATACATATATTTGAAGGTATTAGCTACGTTTTTTATACTGTACTGGTTCTTTGGAAATTTAAATTAATTTCATTCTATAAAACGTCCATAGGTAGCCATGATTTTTTTTTATCAAATTGCTTTTCAATATTCACAAAATGCCAAAATAGATCTAAAATATTTGGTTTTAATTCTTTTCAAAAGCTGGCAATTTGATGGTTTTCATTCATTTATAAATCCGTGCATCTCCTTTTATAGAGATCAGGAAAAAAGAACGCAGCATTGTAATAGTAATAGTACTGCATATTATATGTAAGCAAATTTCTTAGACGGCGGTGTTTTTTTCACTGTTGTATTCAGTGTTTTTATCTTACAGACGTAAATATAATGAAACAGTTTATGAATAATTCTAGCAGCTTGAAATGGGAACATTTCGAAAATATAAACAATAGTTTTACAAATTCATCAATTATTTTTATGTATTGAGATCGTGTGATACTCAAATTGTCGGTATTAAGATCGGGGTGAGAAATAATAAAATTGACTATTCTTTGCGGATTCCCTGTGACAATCCTTAATATTTTCAATATCGATTATCTTTAGAAAGAGAAATATAGGGCAAACGTCCTGTTTTTATATGTTGAAAAACTTTATGATAAATATCGTCCAGAAATGATACATGAAATTTTAAATTTACATTCCTCATATAATGCAGGCAACCATTTAGGAACATTTTTTCTACTCGAAAATGGGTTAAAAGAATAAAGTATACTGATATTTTTGTAAATCAAATTTTATGCTTTTATTATTTTTAGTTTGTTAATTGCTTTGTTTTTCTGTTTAAGGAGTTTCTGGGTTTCCCATATGCAGTCTTTTTGATTAAAATATCAATAGAATAATCGAGTATTTTTAAACGATGTTCACAACACAGATTATCTTCTGCAAACCAATCGCTAAATTCGCTGATTTGCCTTGTTTTCTCAATGCATGTGTTCTTTATGACTTCTTTTATCGATTTCATATTTGGACTGATGGAAATAATTTGTACAAAAATGTTTAAAATAATTTTCATTAGCTGGAAAAAAGTTTCTGTAGGCGACTTAAGTTTACCGAAATCCGAATTTTTTGAAAAATTTTTGTAAAACAAAAAGTTCTCAGATTGATCTTCAAGACATATATATTCTCTTGTCTTTTTCATGTAATTTTCGCAAAATTTGCAGCCGATCTTCGGTAATATTTTTAATAGAATCTACCCCAAAAAATATCACAAAGAGAGTCCTCAACGGGTTTATTATCATTATTGATAATATCAAAATTATAACTTTTGAAAAAATCAATTTCTAAGCTATTACTGTCTATATTGGAATCAGGTAAAGTATGGGAATTATCCGCGTGCATTACTTGACTTTCAGTATTTTGAAAAGTTGAATTTTCAAATATAAATTCCTCTTTATCATCTTCACAATTGCTGGTTTTTGATTTGAGTGCCAAAATTTTGCTAGACAAAAGCCTACTTATTATATGATTAAATTCATAAATGGAGGGTTTTCGATTATTTCCACCCTTATATCTTATCATAGAAAATAAATTTTCTGGAACATCTTGGTTGAATTTATATGTCAAAATAAATTCTTTTTCTGTGAACTTTTTAAGGGGATCACTTAATAAAAAAAGTATACCTCTAATTGATTGGATTAAACCATCAAAACAATAATTTTGCCTAGAAGTAGAAAAAGTTCTTATAAATGGAATAATGCCGTCGACTATTGTCTAATGACTCCGTCTTTTCTAATTCGACATTTATATATATTTTTACTAGACGGTGACTTACTATTAAGACAGTCGAAAGTATTGTTGACTTTTTCAAAAAAATCGGCAGTTGATATTGCTTTACATTTGGTTTCATTGCTAAATTTCCCTAAAGTCTGTACTGTGCGAACAGCAGCACTGCACGTATGACTAAAAACTTGCACTGCAATAGAAACTTTCATTTTTTGCCAAGTGTTTGGATGCACATACTTGTCAGATAACTTTGGACACATTTTTACTGGCTGGTGGTTTTTCTCCATATTGTATAGTTCTTCCAAAACTTTCCAGCTAGCGACCCCATCTTGACATTTTATTTCTGATTTAATCACAGTATTCCGAACTGATTTAACAAGATGAGGAACATCATGTGTGGCATATATTTTTTCGGAATTGTAAAACAAATATGGCTTTTCTGAGGTAACTCCAAAACTTTTTAGGCAACTTCAATTATTAGAGCCTTGATCGCAAATTATACCTTTTACGTCAACACCAATCTCAGTACACAAGCAAATATTTTTTTTTATTTTTCTTTCAAACACTCTGCGCCAATAACATTTTTAGTGGCAAAATAGCTTATAACTATATTCCAATTTGAAAATATGCCACGTATCATAAATAAACAGATATGCTTCGCTATATCAGAAATTTTTTTATCACCCATATCTACATATCCAAATATTTCGTCCCTGGAATTATCATATGTCAAAGTCCTTCGAATGTCTAATTCATCATCAGTCCAAATATGAAATCGATAAAAGAAGTCATAAAGAACACATGCATTGAGAAAACAAGGCAAATCAGCGAATTTAGCGATTGGTTTGCAGAAGATAATCTGTGTTGTGAACATCGTTTAAAAATACTCGATTATTCTATTGATATTTTAATCAAAAAGACTGCATATGGGAAACCCAGAAACTCCTTAAACAGAAAAACAAAGCAATTAACAAACTAAAAATAATAAAAGCATAAAATTTGATTTACAAAAATATCAGTATACTTTATTCTTTTAACCCATTTTCGAGTAGAAAAAATGTTCCTAAATGGTTGCCTGCATTATATGAGGAATGTAAATTTAAAATTTCATGTATCATTTCTGGACGATATTTATCATAAAGTTTTTCAACATATAAAAACAGGACGTTTGCCCTATATTTCTCTTTCTAAAGATAATCGATATTGAAAATATTAAGGATTGTCACAGGGAATCCGCAAAGAATAGTCAATTTTATTATTTCTCACCCCGATCTTAATACCGACAATTTGAGTATCACACGATCTCAATACATAAAAATAATTGATGAATTTGTAAAACTATTGTTTATATTTTCGAAATGTTCCCATTTCAAGCTGCTAGAATTATTCATAAACTGTTTCATTATATTTACGTCTGTAAGATAAAAACACTGAATACAACAGTGAAAAAAACACCGCCGTCTAAGAAATTTGCTTACATATAATATGCAGTACTATTACTATTACAATGCTGCGTTCTTTTTTTTTGATCTCTATAAAAGGAGATGCACGGATTTATAAATGAATGAAAACCATCAAATTGCCAGCTTTTGAAAAGAATTAAAACCAAATATTTTAGATCTATTTTGGCATTTTGTGAATATTGAAAAGCAATTTGATAAAAAAAAATCATGGCTACCTATGGACGTTTTATAGAATGAAATTAATTTAAATTTCCAAAGAACCAGTACAGTATAAAAAACGTAGCTAATACCTTCAAATATATGTATATCATCGCAAAATATTTTTTCCGCCTGAAGCAATATTATTTTGTATCAAAAGAGCTTCCAAAAGTAACACATTCATATACATATTAATATCTACCATGGTAAACTTTGGTAGTGTTGCATTTACTCCATTCAGTACATCATAGCTTGACTTGATGTGATGCCTGCTGGTACAGTGGGCTGCAAATTCAATACAGAAGATGCGAGCTCTGAAAGAAAAGCTTTGACGATTGCATCCAAACTTTCAGATTGAGCTTTCAAATATTGGTTCGCAAAGCGAAGTTAATCTTGTCATCTCTTTAGCCTTTATTACTTTATGGTACTACTATAAAAAAAAGCGCCAGGCAAATTATAAAAAAAAAACTTATTACCTAGGATTGTTTTGGTTTTGTGACATATTGAATGCTAAATCATGCTTTATTTTCCGAGTTTGTTTCTGTTTAGATGTTCGAGATGTAGAATGCCTACCAGCTAGAACTTTATTTTTTGTTTTGGACCCTGTGACTCTTCTGGATAATGACGTATTTTACGTGACAGTTTCAGTTTTAAATTGTTGTATATAAAGTTTTGTGCCTGCTGGTCAGTTGTTATAGATTTTAATGCAAAGGATAGTAAGCACATAGATTTCAAGTTGGGCGAGCTAGGGTGTTCCTTGAAAATGTTTACCAGTTTGTGGAATTGTGTTTCCATTTGTGCAAGATATTCGTTGTATTTTTCTACGCATGTTGAACTAGTAAAATTATGAGAAATGTTAAAAGAACTTGTTTGAGGCTTTTGTGCCTATGCGGTACTTTGGATTTTAGATACACCGACTTTTTGTATATTTTCTTGTTCTTCTCTTTCAATCAAGTCGTCCATATTTTGATAGAACTTTTCATCAAGATCGATATTTGAAGCAATCTTTGCACAAGTTATTCGGTCATCTTTTGAAAGTTTGGGAGAAGTTTTTAAAATCATTCCATACTTTGTTTCAACAGCATATAAATGTTTGCAAAATGCTCCTCCTTGACCATTGATGCAATCACAGCACGCGTTAATATAAAAACGGCAGAGTATAGAACTTTACCTGTTGTTGACTCAACCAAAAATTCATATTCACTAATGCGTGTCTAATGCGAGTCTCCGGTATTGGTATTTTTCAAATATGTTTGCTAAGAAATCGATCAAAGCGCAAACGTTGAAAACTTTACATCGCTGCAAAATCACATCTTTAAATATTGAAGCTTCTGTATAATTGTTAGTATTAATTCAGTATTAGTATTAGATTTTCCAGATATTTAATTAAGTTTTTGCAAGATTTAAAGTATGAATCTGAAATAATTTGTTTGTAAAATTCTTGTGCAATTTCCTCATTACTAGAAAACATGAGCTTGGAAAAAGAAGTCATAATCATTTGTGGTTTGGGAATATCAATTTTATGTCTGGCGCAACATAACCAAAATGATTGTGCAACGTCGAAACAACAGAGTAAAAGTCACGCATCTGGGAAAATTGTTTTCAGAGCATTACGATCAGCTGCACTGTCATCAGTCATTATTACGGACGGGATTGATTTGTTTCTCTTTATCGATCTCGTCTAAAGCGTCTTTTACCATAGATAACACTAGTGTATAATTTGAAGTGTTTTGTGATGTGTGAAAAGCACATGCTACTGGCAAAGCACCGTGAATACAAATGTAATCACTGTGTCACTTTGATCACATGAAGATGTAGAATCAATAAAACGCATGTCATTGGTAATGTAAGACATGAAAACTCTCTTCATGTTTGGGCTTATCAAAACAACAACTTTAGGACTTCTTTTTGATACTGCTATGAAATCGTTTTTTCGTAACGCTGACAACTTTTGTTGCAATACTAACATCAATATTTATGACCACTTTATCGCCATATTTGTTTTTGCGCTATATTTTATAAAGATAATAAATATGATTTTCGCTTGGATTCAATTGAGCACTTGCTAAGTAAGTAGCGCTTTCTTTCCCATGTTGTTCTAGCAACTTCATTTCATGAAAAGTTTGTGCTGACGCAGGTGACATACCGGATTTAAAATACTGGCGAAAATAATCATCAGTTTTATTATCACTCCTCAGATAAGTGTACGTTTCAGCCACATGTATTAAATCAGAATGTGAAAAATCTACCTTTAATAACAATAGTACGTTTATGCGACAGTCCCAAATCAGGACTAGAAACCGGTTGTAGGCCAAAATTTGGGCTATACATATAAACGGCAAAAATTGGACTAGGAAAGGTCACTGGGCACCTTACTATGGGCGTTTGACCCACCGCGGACATGAGCGAAATTGATAGGCTGGATTGCTATATGATTCTAGTTATTAGTGGGTTATTAATGGGTGAGACACGGGAATTTCGAAAAATCATTAAAATATATAAATGTATAAAAAATACTTAGCAATGCATAAAAATCCATATAATATCAAAATCTATGAAACCGTTACTATTTTATGTTTATAATTATGATATTACTGCGACTCTTCTAATTCGAATACAAATATTTATCTAAGTATTCACTTTCATCTAAATAAGTGGTGAAAAAATAGGCCAATTACTTTTATAATTCTTAATTAAGCTTGATCGAAATCAATTATTACATCATTCAGGAAAGCAGCGGCGCATTAATAGTTTCTTGATGTCTGGCTCAAGACAGAAAATATACTATACTGCGGCCGCCATGTATAAAGGAACAGTAGTAATCCTCGAAAGCTTGTCGTCCATGTAGCGTTGGATTTACTTGAATATAAGTATAATATTGTCGCTTTTTGATATGCCAGGGCCCATCGTATCATCTGGTTAAAATCCCCTAAAATAACCCACCAAACTAACAATAACCACAGAGCCTGCTATAATCTATTCATAACGGCAATATATCTTATTCATTATTGCATGTCATTAACATTTAACTATTTAAAAACCACTACAAGGCTTTAAAGATACAAACTAAAGGTAAATAAGAAAACGCTTACCTCACGTGGTATTATCTCTCGTAACAATAGTTCTACATTGTTCCGGTATCTCTCCAGAAACACTGGATTCAGGCTATGTTTTCGGCTACGTAACACAGATCGTTGACATGACACACAACGATTTAGTCCATCCATATCAACAAAAACCAGGGACCGAATCGGTTATGACTTTTTACGAAAAAAGACTACTTTACTTGTTATTCCTGACCGATAATAGTTTGAAGCTAAAAAACTAAGCTGGAAAGGCGAATTATTATTTTTTTGGCAAAAATAAATAGCCAAACTGCCTTTTTATTTTTGCCAGAAAAAAAATAAGCCTTTCCAGTTTAGTTTTGTTTAGCTGTTTGTTTTTAAGTTAAGTTTTCAAAAGCTTTACAGGAATTGGAACGGGTTTCACGAGACATCTTCTGGTATATTCCACTAAATTCCACAATCATAATTTATCCCAGCTTTTTTGTTTAAAATTTTCAAAATACCAGTTATTTTCGGTCCCTGACAAAAACCCAATCCGAAAGCAAATAACGAGTCCAGGAAACATGCACGAGTCGAATAATAGATAAAGAAACTTGGAAAACAGATCACAACGGCAGATGACGAAGAACTACGCAGGGGGCGGATGGAAGCGCGGGCGCATCGCGTTAGAACCAGATCCAGAACTTTACTAATGTGCTAAAGAGAGAGCTAGTATTAATGTGTGTACTTAACGTCCGTAAAAAAGAATATGGTATATAAATAGTCTAATAACAGAAAAAATATTACTCAGATTAAATATTTTTTAAATAAGCAATAACTTTTTTTTCCCACCAATTTTCAATTAAATTACTAATTACCATTAAAAGTTAGTAAAATCTATTCAATTTAAAACTATTTTGAGTGATTTCGCGATTCCACGCAAAGTGAGTCGGATCCCGCCCAATAACCTTTACACATACATTCAAATAAATCAGGCCTAGACCCAATTCAATTGGGGCAAGTCCAAATTTCGGACTTGCACATTTATACGGCAAAAAAAGTTTGGACTTTGGCGTACTCTAGTCCCGACTTTGGTTATCGTATAAACGTAGTCAATGTGAATCCGCCTTTCAAATCAGCGTTGTAGCGACAAGTATTACGATTTACTTTTTTTTGCTTTGATGTCAATAGAAGCATCACATTCACGAGCACGCACACGATTTTGATGTTCCCTTTTCTTGTTTAAAGGTGAATGCTGACACACAAATAGTAGCTTGCGATAAGCTAGTTTTTGCAACTTTAGAAAAGTTGAACGAACAATCCAGTTAGTATTGGTGAACGCAGAAAATTTGTGAATAAAGTCTGTAGAAAATCCACTATCATCTTCTATGAAATTACCGGGCTTGTACTTTACAGTAAAACTGAATTTTTCTTGTGTTTGGAAGTCCCATTGTATTCACCATAATTGTCTATTAAAAACTGTTCTAAACTATCGTTCGTAATCATTTTAACTAATTTATTCGCCTTTTACTTAAGCACAAAACTCAATTAATTACACTTTTTGGAAACAAAAAACTTCTTACGAAAACAACGGCACGTGTCGAATGATGATGCAATAATTATGAAAAGAATAAAAAGATTACAATTTCTTGTGAAAATAAGAGAGAGCAATAAATAAAAATGGCTACCTTGAAACTAGTCGCGTATAGATTCTAAGAACGTTACGTCGTGTAGCGCTTAGAAAATATACACGATTAGTCCGCAATGGAAAAGTGCAGTATGTTTTTTGCACAAAATTTTAGCGTACGATATTGGAAAATATACGCGCTAAGACCATAATAATCATGTATAGTTTCTAAAAATAGTTATGTTTATTACAATTTGAAATTATACGCGAGCAGTCCCGACCTGTGCGTACTGTTCTTGTAGACTTTCAATATACGCAGCCACGATAGGGCGCATTTTCGGCTGCTCCTTATAGATCTTTATAATAGGGTGTATAAGATACTGATACATGTTCAAGTATATGAGCATTCTTTAATAAAGGATACAAAAAGGGTATAATAAAAGTTAAACAAAAAAAAACATTTTAATAAAACTAAACGCACAAAGTTTTTTGAAAAAATAGGGGGCTAAAGTTAATTACAAATCTCAAAATTAAAATCGGAACACAAGTAGGAAACAAATTCTGGAATCCGTCGTGGCCCGCGAGACAAAATCACCCACAAAATCTAAAAAAAAAAGAAAGAAATAAATAAATAAATTTATAAAAAAAAAAATAGGCATTAATTACCTGAATACGGGTGAAGTGGCTTACGCCTGGGCAGTACCACAAGACGAATTGGGGGCATCCCAATCCTCCTCACCCACGGGCCCAGAAGGTGCATCAGAATGGGTCCTTTGCTGCTAGACTCGGCGCTACACCGGAAAGATCCCAGCTAAACTCGGGATTGGTGTTGGCCCAGGCGGGCTGCATCCTGCACGGCAAACAAGCACACCAACCAACCTCTCTGGACAGGGCCAGGTCGCTCCTAAGAAGTAGAGGAAAAAGAAAAAGTTAAAACTACGAAAAAATGATTCACAATAAAATACAATTACCCAAGCCACCCAGGAGCTAACGCCATGAGGGGACAAGCAAAGCTCTACAGTGTGGAAGCTGTCCACCTCAGCTGGACCAGACCAGATACACAGACCCGGGTGCCCGTTCCTTCGCAGCAGGATACGAATTAAACCCCGCCACTGGGGGCCACACTTTGCACCGATATACCCAGCAGCCTCCCACAATAGGGGGGCATGGCGCTGACGTAGGGAGCGCGTGGACCGAGTACTTTTCCAAACTGCATGATTAACAATGTGAAGGACGTTGGTCGCATGAACCTATATAAACGGCAAAACCACGAACGTTAGAAAAAATTAATGAAGATACAGTTAAAATGTGTCAGGCACTTATTTCGGCGAATCCCACGCAACCTCAGTAGCAAAAGTGTAGTTTTTTTTTCTTTCTTTCAAAACACAGAATATTAGTTCCATTCGACACGAATTGCAATTTGTGCATTTTGTATGTATTTTTTTTTCTCTTCAGAGCGGGTGTTATATAGTATACCAGTATGTATAACAATATATATTTATTTTTTCAAACACGGGTACTCACTGTCACTTGGCGCACACATGCGAGCTTCATTTGTTTTCCTCTTCTGTAATCCTGGGGATTTTTTGTAACGGTCACACAACGTAGTGCACAACCTGTAGTTATTACTCAAAACTTTTCTTTTCCTTTCTACAACTTTTCTTTATTACAATCACGCTTTCTTTTACTTTTACAACCTTTTTCTAGTTGTTCAGTGCTGAACAATAACTTTTTCATTTTAGTTCAATATGTAAAAAATTCACGCTAAATTCATTTACCTGTGCCAATAACAAGGTCAGCAATTCAAACTTCACTCGCAATCACAATAATCAATTGCATTTTTTGTTTACATTTCCGCGTGCATTCTTTGTTAACCTACATATAGCATGGGCGATGAATTTAGTGTGATGCAACATAATGCGCATATGCATTTCTTTAATTACGAGAATTTCTTAATAATTTGTTTTCCATGTTCCAATATTTTTGTAATGCATTCTTAATTTATTTTCTAATTGTCATCATTTTTTGTATATAAATTAAGTGTACTAGTCGAATAAAATTTAGAGTTAAAATCGAACACGACGAGTTTTAATTTACTAGTAGTTTTCGACCTCTCCATACGTTGTAGGAATTCAAGAACCATTGGATTTCCTCTACACATGGTCCTTCGAGCCATTAAATCAAAGTTAGTATACTACTATATAGCGTCTCAAAGAACACTTTGAGGGAGCTATAGCCAGCCAGCGATCAAGAACTTTGTTCATCATCAGAAAAATTCTACTGTATACTACTATATAGCGTCTCAAAGAACACTTTGAGGGAGCTACAGCCAGCCAGCGATCAAGAACTTTGTTCATCATCAGAATATTCTACTACATACTTATACATAGCGTCTCAAAGAACACTTTGAGGAAGCTATAGCAAGCCAGCGATCAAGAAGTTTCTTCAGAATAGCACTAAAATAAAACCAGCAAGGCTCAAATTAAGTTTGAGTGCTTGTGATATACTCCAAACAGTTCCAGACATCTTCTCGAGCTATCACTCAACTTCAAGCAGCCAGACTCAAATTAAGTTTGAGTATTTGTGGGATACACCATACAGCACCAGACATCTCCTGTAATTATCGCCTAATCCATCAGTAGTCATGACTCCAGAAGACTTACTAGAGCTACAAAAACAACTGGCCGACAATATCGAGAAACTATCGATAAATATTCCAAAAGACGGCTCCTCACGAAAGACTCCAGAATATCTAACTTCCAAAAACGATGCTTTAAACACATATTGGGAAGAATTTAATAAGAACCACGAGCAATTAAAGATCTCCCTCAATAAAGAACATCCCTACTTTATAAAAGATCTTTACATGAAAACGCTAAAATTTTTTCAAACAGCGCAACAGGCACTTAATGAGTACAGTAAGGCCAATTTTCCAAACATATCGCTGCCGCCTCCAACAATTGCAGCATCCGTTTCTTCAGATACAGTTAAAGAAATTCCCAATCAAACAAGTCTTCGGGATACTACTCATTCTCTACCATATTTGGAAGCTGCCAGACTCAATAACCTTCCAAAACTACCTCCGATGAAGATTCCAAAGTTCAACGGAGACTATAAAACTTGGAAACCGTTTATTGACATGTTTAACAATATCATTCATATAAACCCCTGCTTAAGCGAAGTGGAAAAGATGCAGTACCTTCTTTACCATCTAGAAGGTGAAGCCAGGAAAGTTATAAGCCACCTTCAGTTAAGCAATAATAACTACAAAACCGCTCTACAACTTATTCAAGCAAGGTATAATAACAACAGAAAAATTATTACTACCTATATAAACACCATTATGGACCTAAAAAGGGTAGAGCACAGGTGCCAAGAAGACATCATAATGCTTCATGACACCCTAAAAGAGTGTTTAGAAGCATTGAATAATTTGAACTGTAGGACAGGAGAATGGGGTCCAATTATTGTCTGCATCACCATGAAGAAATTAGATCCAGAAAGCTTGCGTTTGTTTGAAGAGAGTCTCTCCAATCCCAGGGAAATGCCAACTACAACAGAGCTACTTAACTTCCTTGAAAAACGTTTCCAGATCCTAGACTGTATAAAAAGTTCAAAACAAGTGAAGTCAGAAGCTATAAATTATAACAAGAAGAAGTCTTTTTACTCTTCTACTATATCAAAAAATATATGTGCTTTCTGCAGTAAAGATCACAGTGTATTCCAATGTGTAGAGTTCAAAAAATTAAATGTGCAAGATAGAAATTCATTTATAAACAAAAAGGGTTTATGCACAAATTGTTTATCACATAAGAAATTTGAAAGGTGCAGAACCAGCAAAACCTGCTTCTATTGCAATAAAAAACACCATACGCTCTTGCACAATGCCAATGATAATACTGCCAAAAACAAATTTAAGGCTGAACCAGCAGTCTCAGAGAAAACTTGTGAGCTCACGAGGCAGTTCAGTTTGTAAAATGAGGATATTACAACTTTACACAACAAGATTAAAATCCCTAGCGTGTTGCTCCCAACTGCAATGGTAAGAGTATCAAATGGATTTGGCCAAACAGAGCTTCTAAGAGCGCTGATTGATCCTGGATCACAGGCATCCTTAATCACTGAGGAATCTGTCCAAAATTTAAGACTACCTAAAGAGCGAATCAGAACAACAATTATGGGTGTCAACAATGCGAAAACTGCAAAAGCCACCAGCAAAGTGAGCATTAAAATACTACTGCCATACAAGAATAACTCCCTACTTCGAATAGAAGCACTGGTGTTAGAAAAACTGTGTTCATTTCTCCCAGATGGAATAATACCAGAAGTTGATTCAACCAAGTACGGAAGTATGGTCTTAGCAGACCCCAACTTCAATAAACCAGGTCCAGTTGACTTGATTCTTGGAGCTGATGTTTATGCAAATATAATTTTGGATGGTATTATACAAGGCCAACCAACTGCACAAAATACAAAACTGGGCTGGATCCTCTTTGGAAATATTCCCAATACCTCTCAGGAAACTAACAAAATCTCAAGTTTTCTGTCAATTAGTGAGATAGACCAGAAACTGGAACAATTTTGGGAAATAGAGAATACCACACCCAGTCAGGAAAACGATGATTGTACGCAGCACTTTGAAAATACGCATAAAAGAACCCAACATGGACGGTATATAGTACGACTACTTTTCAGGAAAAATTTAGGGACATTAGGTTTTTCAAAAAACAAGGCTGTTGCTTGCCTACTACAAATGGAAAAAAGGTTGAGCAAAAATCCTAATGACATGGCAGAATACAACAAATTTCTCACAGAATATTTAACCTTGGGACACATGAGCCCCACAACAAGCTATAAAGACACTGAGAGAAAAGTGTATTACTTGCCACATCACGCAGTATTCAAAGGAGACAGTACAACTACAAAACTACGGGTAGTGTTTAATGGATCCAGCAAGACAGATTCTGGGTCAAGCCTTAATGATCTCCTTCATACCGGAAAAAAGCTTCAGCAAGATCTAAGTCAAATATGGAGGAAGCATCGTTTTGTTTTTACTGCAGACATTGAAAAAATGTTCAGGCAGATTATGGTGGCAAAAGAAGACCGAAATTACCAACGCATATTATGGCGAAAAAATCCTGACGAACGCATTCAAGAGTTTGTCTTAAACACCGTTACTTATGGAACAGCTCCCGCCACATATCTTGCAGTCAAGGTCCTAATGCAGCTTGCTCAAGATGAAGGCGAACAACTTCCCGTCGGAAAAAGAGTGCTAATGACAGATTTTTATGTAGACGACATGCTGTCAGGAGCGAATACTGTATCAGAAGCCAAGGAACTTCAAAGTCAAATAATTGTGCTCCTAAACAAAGGAGGATTCAATCTTCGGAAATGGACCTCAAACAATGAGGAATTATTAAGAAACATTCCTGAGGAGATTATCGAAAAGGGAATTCTAGAAATTGGTGAAGAAAATGCCATAAAAACACTGGGAATACACTGGAATCCCAAAAAGGATGAACTTTTCTTCCAGCTGAAAACAGAGGAAGAGGTTACAAAACTAACCAAACGGACTTTACTATCAAAAATTGCAGCAATATTTGACCCCCTCGGGTACCTTTCACCAGTAACAATAACAGCTAAACTCCTCATGCAATCATTATGGAAGGCTGGGATAGACTGGGACCAAATTCCACCCACAGAAATAACAAACTCTTGGAGGCAACTCGAAGCAGATCTAAAAAATTTACAACAAATTAGAATTCCGCGGTGGATCAAATACCAACCTGGGCAACATATTCAGCTCCACGGCTTCTGCGACGCCTCCGAAAAAGCATATGCGGCCGTAGTATACTCCCGAATAACAGATTCTCTGGGGAAGGTGCATATAACGCTACTAGCAGCACGAACCAAGGTGGCGCCCTTAAAACTAAAAGTTACAATACCACGACTAGAGCTCTGTGGTGCTGTCCTGTTAACACAATTGTTAAAATCAACCATCACATCTTTGGATATCGAATCACCGGAAGTATTCGCTTGGTGCGATTCTGAAATCACATTGGCATGGATTGCAAAGAGTCCGAATACCTGGCAGCAGTTTGTAGCAAACAGGGTTTCCGAAATACATAATAACTTTGACAAGGCCATATGGAGACATGTGAGATCAGATCAAAATCCTGCGGACATTGCCTCGAGGGGAATTAGCCCAACCAAGCTCGTAATTCGAGATCTTTGGTGGAGAGGGCCACTCTGGCTCAGTCAAACACCCAATGCATGGCCATCCAACAAGCTAAATATAGTTACTGATAAAGAAGTGAAAACGCAAGTCATGGCATTAAAAGCAACAATTCAGACAGAAGAAATCTTTACCTGCTCAACATACACAAAACAAATAAGGATTATAGCTTACAGTCTCAGGTTCATCAAAAATTGTAAGAAGTCCATAACACAAAGAAATCTTGCACATCTATCTTCTGATGAACTCCTTGAAGCCAAGAATCGCATCATCAAAATTGTGCAGTTGCAGGAATTTTCGGATGAAGTAGAAGCAATGAGCAAAAACAAACCAATAAGAAAGACAAGTAAGCTTCTTTCGCTTAACCCATTTTTTGATAATGAGGGAATTTTGCGAGTAGGCGGCAGAATAAAGAATTCTCTACTGCCAATGGATGCCAAGCACCAAATACTTTTACCACAAAAACACCATATAACAAATATAATTATAGATCATGCACATCAGCAAACGTTACACGGTGGTACACAATTAACATTAAATTACATAAGGATGAACTTCTGGATCATTGATGGGAAAAGAGTAGTCCAAGGAAGGAATCATAAGTGCATAAGGTGTGCAAGATTTCGTCAAAACAGTAATACTCCACTCATGGGTAGCTTACCGCAAGCCCGAATCATTCCGTCGCCGCCATTCTCCCACTGTGGTATCGATTATGCTGGTCCATTTCTCACAAAAGCATCAAAAGGCAGAGGAATTAAAACCAATAAAGGATACATTGCCTTGTTCATTTGTTTAGTAACAAAGGCAGTCCACCTGGAATTAGTCACCGACCTCACCACTGATGCATTTTTAGCGGCTTATAAAAGGTTTCTTTCTCGCCGGGGAACCTGCAAGCAAATATTTAGTGACAATGGCACCAACTTCGTTGGTGCCAGAAACAAGATGGATAAGGAGCTACAATTAGCAATCAACCGATCTACAAAGCAAGCGGCAGAGACCACAGCTAATGATGGCACTGACTGGAAGTTTATTCCCGCAGCTAGTCCTCATATTGGAGGATTATGGGAGGCTGGAGTAAAATCAGTGAAGGGACATCTAAAAAGAGTTCTAGGAGAAACGCTGCTAACGTATGAAGAATTCAGCACGGTACTATGCCAAGTAGAAGCCTGCTTGAATTCACGACCAATAGGGCAACATTCCAGCGATCCCACAGACTTGGAACCGTTGACGCCAGGGCACTTTCTGATTGGACGACCGCTCATAGCACCACCACAATCTGAAGTAGCTACACAAGAACTTCATCAGAGATGGAAGTTAGTCACGAAACTGAATCAAGATATCTGGAAGCGCTGGTCTCAAGAATACCTATCGTTGCTTCAGCAGAGAAGCAAATGGAAGACGTTGGGGAAAAATCCAGTGATCGGAGAATTGGTCTTGGTAAAAGAAGATACTTTACCACCACAGAGGTGGCCACTAGGGCGAATTACCCAAATACATCCGGGAGATGATGGCGTAGTTCGAATTGTTTCGGTGCAATACAAAAACTGTATTAAGAAACGGCCTATTCACAAGATCTGTCAACTACCTATTTCCATACTAAATTCAGAAGACACAAGCGAAGCTCAAAATTCAATCACGACAATGACTACTTTAGTAACTAAATCAGAGGCGAGAATAAATACAGTGTCAAGAAGTCTTGAGTCTGCTCCAAATAAAAATAACAAGAAACGAAAATCCTGCTCCATTCTGCAGTCAGAGCCAAAATTGTGGTCACAGCCCAATCATTTCGATAAAATTTCATCCACAGAACCAAAAAGGAAAAGGAAACCCACCATTGCGCCTTGCACCTGGGCACAGAACCTGCTGCTTACAACCTTGTCTCTACTTTATTGGTTAACGATAGTTTTCGCCCAAGACTATGAAATATTCCAAACCAAGCCGGGGCTCTTTCTGGAGAACTTGGGGCACGCACAAATTAAACGTGGGAACCTTCGCCTACAGGTCGCACTTTCCAAAGCAGAAATAATCACTGATCAGAAAAACATTAATAATACTTGGAACCAGATAAAAGATATGTGCGATCAAACAAGAGTGCTCACAAAAATGACGCACTGCCAAACGCTGTTTGAACGTGTATCCTCAAGAAGAAATCATCTCTTTAAGACCTTAAAAGAAGTTATCAGTACAACGGAGCCGAAGGGCAGATCTAAGAGGGGTATACTTGGCAGTCTTTTAACCAGCATCTTTGGAGTAAATGATCAAGTATATACTGATATTGAGCTTTTGCAAGAGAATCAGTACAATCTTTTGCATTCAACCAATCAACAGATGCTTCTTTTATCCACGAAAATTAATCAATCAGCATTTCTCATATCTGAGAAACTAAGAAACTTTGACGCCCGATTAACTCAAGTAATTTCTTCTGTTAAAGAAATGGCTACCTGGTATTCCACCGCAGATCATAACAGAATCGCCATTGAAGTACTCGCTACATTTATCAGTACTGAAGATTACTACAGCGACCTACAAGAAAGATATCAAACCTGGTTAAACGCACTCCATAACCACGGACATTTATTTGATTTTGTCAGCCCACATGACATTGGTCTTTTAATTCAAAATGTCTCGCATAATATTGGAACCAATCTCCAAATACTATCAACACCACAAGTACAACTTGATGTGAAACAAGTAAATGATAGCATAATCTTGTTCGGGTATCTGAATATTGTCGAAACAAACAGGTACGACTTAATTCATGTAACACCCACTCCTTTCATGACTACAATCAACACATTTGCTATATGTAGCTGACGTAAAACTCAATACACTGGCCGTAAGTTTTGACCACCAAACTTACTTTTCTCTAGAAGAAACACAGCTGAAGGCCTGCGCAATCAGCCAACAAAAGACTTATCTCTGCACGCCAGCCATCGTCTATAGCATTGCTGACAGTCCATCATGTATAATCGACGAGATTTATAATCGTCATCCAAGAACAACATGTCAGATGAACCAGATAAGCTTAACAGGAATAGTCTGGAAGGCCTTAATGACAAGAAACACCTGGTTATACACAACCAATGAGACCAAGGTTGCTGCAATTATCTGTAAAGGCTCGAGAAGAGAACTGTTATTAAACAATACTGGAGTTATTCGCCTTCGAGATGAGTGCTATCTGAAAACAAAGGAAATAATCTTGAAGACAAACTTGGACCAGAACATAGAAGTTGTCTCCAGCCATATGAAGGAAGTGGTACCAGATTCGATAAAATTAAACTTCAACAAGCCTCCTGCTCTGATGCAACCTGGAGTATTGATTCCCTCCAATAAGCAGTTCATGGAATTCACTGTAGAACCAAATCTTAATCCAATAATACTCAAGAAGGCTCTTGTTCTACACACCGTTGCGGCGACAACGACAGTATTACTATTCATCCTATTACTACTAGTTTGGAGATACTGGACCAAGGTCAAGTCACTTCTACAGTGCTGTTACAAAGGGGACAAACCAAATTCCATCTATGAGGAACCTGCTGTTCAGCATGAGTCACTTCAGCAACAGTTCAACAAAGTCATACGTTCTGGCGGGCCCCAGCATGTTCAGTGCTGAACAATAACTTTTTCATTTTAGTTCAATATGTAAAAAATTCACGCTAAATTCATTTACCTGTGCCAATAACAAGGTCAGCAATTCAAACTTCACTCGCAATCACAATAATCAATTGCATTTTTTGTTTACATTTCCGCGTGCATTCTTTGTTAACCTACATATAGCATGGGCGATGAATTTAGTGTGATGCAACATAATGCGCATATGCATTTCTTTAATTACGAGAATTTCTTAATAATTTGTTTTCCATGTTCCAATATTTTTGTAATGCATTCTTAATTTATTTTCTAATTGTCATCATTTTTTGTATATAAATTAAGTGTACTAGTCGAATAAAATTTAGAGTTAAAATCGAACACGACGAGTTTTAATTTACTAGTCGTTTTCGACCTCTCCATACGTTGTAGGAATTCAAGAACCATTGGATTTCCTCTACACACTAGTAATATCACGCTTTAGCTTCACAATTTTTCTTTAACTATCCAAGCTCTGTGACCGCCCGTTAGTATCCCAAAAAAATGACTCATGACCTTCATCGTGATCAAGAGCCGTTGTTCAGGGTTGAAGATGCTTAATTGCATTTTCTTATCCTGAGAAAATTTTTCGATTGATTCTGGACTTGTTCAATCTTGCCCAGAATTATTTGCGTTAGACAGTGGCTTGTAATCTTACACTTTTAAAAACATCAGCCACCGTCCCGTAGCTTGAAAACGCGGTGCGCATATACATGCAATGTATTTATGCGGCGCGCATTTCTTATCGTGGGAGCTTTTGTCGTAATTTGTATGTACGTATGTACATACATATTGTATTTTTCGAGCAAAATCGTACTGAAGGTACGATTTGTTTTTGATTAATTTTTTTTTTTAATTTTATTATTTTTACTGACAAATTTTGCTGAAGGCAAAATTTGTCGTGGTAATTGTTTGCATGATAAAATTTTTAAGCAAAACGACTTGGGGTATACACTGAAACTTTTGATTTTCCCAAGTTGTTTTATGGAAATAAAATGTATTGTATGCGAAGAAAATTGCTGATGCAATTTTCTTCACCCATTTAAGAGATAAGCTAACCATGTTTTAAGTATGATTAGCTTATTGAATTTGTATGATTTATTTTTTAAAATAGCCAATTTTAGGTTTTGAGGTTTTTGGGTATATACGTTTTTTTAACTCCAAGCTTATGGAAAACTTATGGGAATTATATTGATTTTGCGGCATTTCAGGGTTGTTAAGATTTTTAATAAAAATCAGGTTTATTTATACAAGGTGTCCCGTAAGTCGACGTCAAGCCGGAACTGGGTGATAGACCAAATCGTAACAGTCACCAGAAAAATATAAAAACAGTCTAAGTCATGTATTTTTCAAATTATAGTCATTCCTTTTGTTTTCGAGAAAATCTACACCCTATGATGGTTCTTTAGCTCCTGTTGCTACAAATCTTTACTTTTTTTCAATTTTATTTTTCTTATGTAATCCCGATTAGTGCTTATATAACCTGTTGCTTTAAATTCTAAGCTAACTGCTCCAGCTTGGAAAAAAATGTCACATTTTGCCGAACCAACAATATAAAATTAATAATTCGTTGAACTTTAACTGAATGTACTAAAAAAAAATATATACTACGCCAGTCTGGCAAGTAACTTTAAAAGTTGACGCATTTAATAAGGATTCTAAAATGGTAAAACACTTGCGACATTATTTCTTAGATTACGGGAAAAAATTTTTTTTTTTCAAGAAACGCAGTTCCGAAAAATTTCTTTTCACCTACTAAAATTGATTCTAGTGTACCCAAAGCTTGCCTTAAGACCGCAACTTTAAGATTCTAGTTTGAGTGAGACGGAGAGTCATTTCATGAAGTGTGAGTGAGGCAGATAGTGACTTATAGTGCTTATTTAACCTGTTACTTTAAATTCTAAGCCAACTGGTCCAGCTTGCAAGAAAATGTCACATTTTGATTGTACTGAAACAAAAATATACTACGCCAGTTTGGCAAGTAATTTTCAAAGTATTCCGTATTCGTTCGTGTTATTGGACTTGTTTGCTTGTAATTGGATTTGGACAGTTTCGATCTCTTTACGACAAGCTTTTTTTCTGGGCGATAGTGTGATTGTGTAGTGCCACCATGTCTTTATACACCACACAGGAATATGCCAACATGCACTTCTTTTCTGGGGAATACAGAGGCAATTCTAGTGCTGCGGCTAGACTGTATCGCGAGAGATACCCAAATGCTGAACCTTCTCCAGATTAAAGAGTTTTTATAAATATGCACCGTCTACTCTCCACAGAGGGCCGACTGCCAAATCAAGTACATGGTGAAGGAAGAACTTCCTTACCTTACGAGGACGTAATACTTCAAGCAGTTGAAGAAGATCCAGGTAGTTCGGTACGTGAAATCCAGGAATGCACAGGAGTGCCCAAAAGTATAGCTGACCGAATATTACAAAAACATGAGCTCCACCCATACCATGTACAGCGAGTACAAACACTGCTACCTCGGGATTATCAACCTCGGGTTGCGTTTTGCCAAACGATGCTACAAAGACAACGGGAAGATCCGCGATTCTTCGAGAAAAATTTGTGGTCGGAATTTAATGAGACAATATAGATCTCAATATCGTTTTAAAATACACATGTGGACCGGAATTTTAAACGGAAAAGTCATAGGACCTTTTGAGTTGCCAGAGGTCTTTAATGCTGAAGTTTATTTAGATTTTTTACAAAACCGTTCACCTAATTTACTGGAAGACATGCCACTAAGTATTTACAGAGAGATGTGGTATCAGCAAGATGGTTGCCCAGCGCACTATGCCCTTTCAGTTACAGAATATCTCAATGAAGAATATCCGAACAGATGGATAGGGCGGTCTGGTACGATCTCGTGGCCAGCCCGTTCACCTGATCTAAATCCATTAGATTTCTTTTACTGGGGAGCAGTGAAAGAGAAAGTTTATAAGAAGTCAATTGAAAATTTAGCTGGGCAAAGAATTACAGAGGCAGTTGAATTTGTCAACAACGGAAGAATTGCCCGTCTGATAACCCGATCTTTTTTAAGAAGATGTCGAGCTTGTATTGCAGCTGAAGGAAGGCAGTTTGAACATCTTTTGTAAATAATAAATCTTAGCATCCAAATAATTGGTGTTTAATTTTAAAATTAAAATAAAATTTGTCCAGAATTTAACAAAAAGTTAGCATCTCTGACTCGCAAGCGTGACTATCTGTCTCACTCACAATCCTGGGAATGACTCTCCGTCTCACTCAAACTAGAATCTTAAAGTTGCGGTCTTAAGGCAAGCTTTGGGTACACTAAAATCAATTTTAGTAGGTGAAAAGAAATTTTTCGAAACTAGGCTTCTTGAAGAAAATTTTTTTTCCCGTGTTCTAAGAAATAATGTAGCAAGTGTTTTACAATTTTAGAACCCTTATTAAATGCGTCAACTTTTAAAGTTACTTGCCAGACTGGCGTAGTACATTTTTTTTTTCAGTACATTCAGTTAAAGTTCAACGAATTACTAATTTTATATTGTTGGTTCGGCAAAATGTGACATTTTCTTCCAAGCTGGAGCAGTTGGCTTAGAATTTAAAGCAAGAGGTTACATAAGCACTATTCATGATTACATAAGAAAAATAAAATTGAAAAAAGTAAAGATTGGTAGCAACAGGTGCTAGAAAAATATCACATTGTGTACATTTTCTCGAAAACAAAAGAAATGTCTATAATTTGAAAAATACATGACTTAGATTTTTTTTTTTTATATTTTTTTTGGTAACTGTTACGTTTTGGTCTATCACCCAGTTCCGGCTTGACGTCGACTTACGTCACACCCTGTATATATATATCCTCACCTAGATTTTATATATATATCATTCATTCCCCCCGCAGAATCATTGTTTGAATAGGAATAATTCACAAAGAGACTGCGTGGGTGTAAATTTTGTATGGAGTATTGAATCAAATTTAAATGAATTTGATCTCGTCCTCAATAAGAAAATATATCATGGAGTACGTACAGTCGGTATGATATAGTAAAATGCATCTTGTACCGGCTCTGAACAGAAAGAAAAAAAAGTCTGTGAGATTTGTGTTTTTGTAGCTACCTACATACATAATGCACAAATTACAATTCGTATCATATGAATTTTGTGTGGGGCTTTTTTTGTGTGTTGTTATTCTAAGCTAAGTATGGGCTACATATGTATGTAGTGGCGGTGTGATGCATTGTTTTTGCATCTAGCGATGGTACTAAAAAAGAGAAGAAATTGTGTGGGTTTGGTATTTAACCAAGATAAGTACACGATGCATTCTGACTACATTTTAGATAAATTTGTTGCTAACGTTTGGGATTTTACCCTTTATATGGGGCGATTTTTCTAGTTTTGCTCATAGTTTGTACATGGAATTCTGTGAGGTTATAAGTCCGTGTGCTCCATATACTAGCCCCAGGCCCAATTGTATGAGGATGCTGGTCATTTTTGTTCAAAGCGCGGCCCCCCGATGGCGTGGGCTCATCAGGCTGCTGCTGCGGAGGGATGGGCGTCGAGATGTATGCATCTGGGGTGCACCGGCCGAGGCGGATATCTTTCATCGGGTGGAGCTAGGCCTGTGGCCTCATCGTGGAAGTTCCTGGGTGGTTATGGGTGAGTTTTTTTAGATTTCATTAATTAATTCTCCTATTAATTTCTTAACTCTTCTCTTCTAGGAGCGACTTCGGCGCTGTCGGGGTAGGTAGGCTGGTATGCCTGCCCTAATTGCAGGATGCACCCTAATTATCTGGTGCATAATGTGACCGCCTGGGCCAGCAATCCTCCGCCGAGCTTAATTTCGAGCGAAGAGAACTAGGACGTATCATCTGACCCCGCTCAGGGGGATTGGGGTCAGTAGTAAGGATCCACTCCGCCATATAAAGTTGGCTATGTGCGATAGGAAGAGGATGCTCGGGTTCCCACTCGGTGGTATGAGGGTGTTGGTGTGAAAGGGAAGATTGTAGGTGCGAGAGGGCAACCTCTTTTTGTCACACTTCTTATGGTTGGTAGGCGGATCTTTAAAAAAGCTTTTGAAACATAAAACGAGTAAAAAATTCTGTGCGACTATGAGTTGGCGAAAGTCTCACATGTGTAAATTAAATGGAGACGCTGGAATTCTTCCCATGAAATGGGAGGATCGAGCTTTTTTGTACCACTTTGTTATGGTAAACGTGTGTGGGAATGGGAGATCATACGTGCTATGGTGAGCTTCACTTAGAACGAACGAGTAGAAAATAAGTATGGCAGCTTTAGCAGAGAACGTAAGGAGGTTGAGCCACTTTGGTATGTAAACGTGTGTGGGAATGTGGCATCATGCATGTTATGATGATCTTAAGTTGAAACGAGCGAGTAGAAAATGAGAACGTAAGCAAAAAGCAAAAACGATGGTTTGTTGTTCAGTTGTAGGTAGAGGAAACAGGCTGAATGTGTGATATGCCCAAAAAGAATACGTGGAGCAGAAGAGGAGCGACTCTGCAGAGAAGGTGAAGTGATAGTGGATAGCTTACTAGCGGCGGTGTGCACAGTACGAGCATTTTGTCGAGGTGATCGTACCGCAAGCCGATGATTTTGCAGCTTTGTTCGAAGGGGTAAAACAGGCGATCGATCGATATAAAGCAAAGGGATGGTCGGGCAGCATGGTTGACTTAGGGAAGATCGGAAGAAAGAACAGAAGAAGTTAAGAAGACAAAACTTGGACTGCATGTGCATGGAGAGCATGCTGAAAATGATTAGTGCGGGCAGATAATGTGCCTTTCGAAAAGGCGGCAGTGAGGAACAATGGGGCTATTGAAATAAAAGGCGAACTCGATCGAGATATTTACAGTTTAAATCGCTCGATAAAGATTTTGCGCCTGTGTGAGTGATGAAGAATGGAACTTAAAATTAAACTGCACTGCATAATGCGCACCTTAAATCTGCATCGATTCAATCCGTAAGTTATCCACGGTCCCTTGCGTGCATTTTGATAGGCGTAACTCCATACATGTAAATATTTGACTTCAGGTGGGCTTTGGAATCTTACTTGCTTTTTTCATATTTGATGTGCCAAACGTCAGTATGCACACACACACACACACACACACACACACACACACACACACACACACGTGCGTGTTTTTATATTTTCCGTGTAAACTGTTCGTAAAAATAATAAATTTCACAACTTAAGCCAAACAAAATTAATGCTCCAGCTAAAACTTTCAAAGTATTTAAAGCCCACTTCGTGTGTTTTGATGGTGGAGGTGGGCTATTATACGATCGACATACGTCCTTACTGTTGGCATAGATGCAATTAGGTGAACGCCGAGGATGTTCGGCCTCAACATCTTCAGGACAATTTAAGGCGCTCATTTCCATACAACAAAAATAACATTTTGCTATGTCTTTCAGGTTGGTGTAAAAGAAGCCGCTCCTTGCTAGTTTTTGTGATTTCCTGTTATCATAAATGTCTTTAACCGATCAGATTCACGCTTTAAGATCAGCATTGTGACTGCGATAAAGGCTCTTTATAAAACGTCTTTTATATTAATCCATGTGTTGTGCTTTTGTGGAAAACCAAGCCATTCCACATAAACTTTACCGTTTCGTCTTTTTAAAACTTTTTCTACAAAGTAAGTATCAGGATATTTGACTGGAGATAGCTCGACCTGATAAAAGCCGCCCTGTATTATAACTCCTTGATAGTCTTCAAGAATGTAAGTTACTGGATAAGTGTTTTTTACCTCTTTATTTTGAAAATTTCAGTAGACCAGTTTGGGGTGTAGCCTTTTTCAAAAACATGTTTGTTTCTACTTATACGAACAAAGTCTGCCACCTTGTACTTTGGGCGTGATTTTGTTTTTGGCTTTTTATACATAGTTAGCAATAAATGAACCTCATCAACAGGGCCTACGTCTATAGGCCTCATCTTAATAGTTCAATGCTTCGTTCTGTTATATTTGTTTGTTAACCTGTCCAGCATACTCAACCAAGTTACCATTCAGACTAAACTCTTTCCACATAATATTTTTCAGCGTTCTATTAAATCTTTCTACTATTGACGCCCTCTATAAGTTGAATAATGATTAACATCATATTTACCCATCAAGCGCTTAAACGACTTGTTGTAAAACTCTTTTCCATCATCTGTTTGCAAATTTCTTGGAATACGACCCTGACTGAAAATTAGCTGTATTGCTTTAGTGACTTCTATCCCACTTTTGTCTTTAATTGGTAAAGCCCATGCGTATTTAGAAAATGTATCAATTACAGTTAGCAAAAAGCTAAAGTTTTGATTTTCTTGAACATATAAACGCATATCAACTAAGTCTACCTGCCACAGGTCATCTTTGCCTTTAATCGTTACACGACGACGCTTAAAGTTTTTGCGGGCTGGCCTATGTAGTTTATTGATAATTTGTCTTCTGCTCATTCTTGAAAAATTATATAAGTACCTTGTTGCAAAATGTGGGGGTTTATATACAAAAAAGCCTGTTGTCAAGAGCTTTTCTTTTTACGGTAAAAATGATCGCGTTCAAACATCCATTTACAATGATGGTTGCTGAGCCTTCAGGCTGTGGAAAAACCTTCTAAATAATATAGTTTTAACACGACCGAAATAACAAGAGTTATCTGGTGTAATACAGAACAAGGGGCTCTGCCCTCAGATACCACATTCGCTAACATAGAATTTATTGATAGTATTCCTGAAGAGTTTGTAAATTATACACAGAAACCTACATTAATTGTATTGGATGATATGATGTTAAATGCTTTTAGCAGACAAGTATGTGAACTCTTTACAAAAGGCTCTCACCATCGCAATCTTTCAGCAATCCTTGTAACACAAATTGTATTTCACCAGGGTAAGTTTTGTCGAGACATATCACTTAACTGTAAATACCTCGTTGTATTTAAAAAGCCTCGTGGTAAAAGCCAGTTTATCCATTAAGCGAGACAGATTTATCCAGACAATAATTCAGAGCTGCTAAAAATATATAAAGAGATTACACAGACGCCACACAGATATTTACTGATAGATTCAACTCAAGATATCAACGAGGTATTAAGATTCCACACTGACATTTTTAATAAAGATTTTACAACTTTCTTTTGCCCGCATAACTCTTTGATCGGTAAAAATGGTGTCACGCATGAATCGATTAAGGGACAATAAGCATATGCTATATGTTCTTAGAACAGCGAGACCAGCCATTATTAAAAACGGCGGCCCAGAAGTTATAAAAACACTTTGTGAAATTACTCTTAATACTTTAAAGGGAAATCATATTCCTCGAGGAAAGATATACAATTCGCTCTGTAGGTATAAAAAGGATTTACGAAAACTAGTTGTTGCAAAAAGATCTGTACCCAGGCAACGTAAAATACTGATACAGCGAGGAGGTTTTTTACAAGTGTTGCTAGGAAATGTATTATCAGGTGTAATTGGTTCATTAATTGAGAAATATGTTTAAAAACAATAATCTGAATAAGATGTTACTTCTTTCACCAGAAGTTTATGAAAAATTGAAAAACAAGATTGAAGATTTCCTGAATAAATCTAGGTTAGATAAGACTATGGATAAATATTAAAAAACAAGAATTTATCTGATAGGGAAAAATGGTATAATCACCGAAATGAATTAATAAAATTTTCAAACTTAAGACGAAAAGCTACGCGAGTGATAGATGAAAAAACAAATATTTACGTACCACAAGAAAAGCAGAAAAATTTGCGAGATAGTACTACTCAAACTAAATTTATTCGTATACCACAAGATAAGCAGAAAAGCTTGCGGGATAGTGCTACTCAAACTAAAATTATTTTTAAAGATGAAATATCAACACAAACATCACCCTTAAAAGAAAATACACCTGAAAGGATGGAAGAGGATTTCTTCGAACTTCTGAAATATCACCACAAAGAAAACCGTTATCACCTGCTTCCAAACGCCGCTTTTCAGCTAATGATATAGGAAAAAGTCTGAAACCACCTTCAAAAATACCTAAGACGATTTCTGAAGCCAAGTCTCGCGATAAAGATTATAAGGTAATCACGGCTGAGGATGGTATACCCCAAAACACTGTACCTGCAGATGTGAGTATAGATGAAACCGCGAACTTATTAGAAGAACGCGACACGGAAAGTACTACAGGCGACAAAGGTAGAAATCCATCCAAAAATCAATCTATATTAAGGCCGTCTCTGCTAGATCCGAGTCAATATATGCTTTCGTTGCCAGTTAAGAAAGTTGTCCGACAAAGTGATCGTTTAAAAAACGCAGCAAATGCTAGAAGTACCAGCGTACCAGCAATTACTTGGGAAAGCCTGTAATAATAATTAATTCTCAAGTGTACGGAACGTTGGTTGGGAAAGAATTTAAAAATGACTGATATAAAAGATAATGACTTTTACGTATGCCTTTTAAGTAACAATTCCATTCAGTTTTATCCCGAAAATACGCTATCAGCTTTTACTACGTAGAACATGCAAGTTTACTGATGACTGGTGTGTTGGAATAACTGAAATTTCATTGCCGTACCATGTCATAAAGGGAGGAGTGAAGCGAAATGCAACTGAAGAAGTAAATCAGAGCAATGTTAAAAGGGTAAGGCGTGAAGCGTCTGATCCGTTGAAAGAAGTCAAATCACTTAGCATCAAAATAAATGAGACCGTTAAACTTGAGTGGACTAAAGAGAATCTTGAGCAAGCTAGTTACAGAGCAGGACAAGTCAATTTTTCTGCATTCCTACTAACATTTTATAACGCTATATCACCATCATGGTATACCATGTACTTGGATGATGTTAAGAAAAAGATGTGGGATCGGTTAGAAGCCGACTTTTTTGATGGTGTTATACCTGAAGTAAGCTACAAACAGGATCCAGACGAGTTTACATTACACTTATATCAGGGTAAGAGGGCTTCAGAAAATGTTGTTTTAAAATATAAAAACTATGAGTCAGTGGAAGCCTTTGTTGATGATGTTATATATCTAAAACATACCTAAAGACATACCTGAAAAAGGGTAACAAAATAATTATTTAACATATTTCATTGTAAATTTTCAATAAGCTATTCATGCTTAAAAACATGATTAGCTTATCTACTCGATCAGTGAAGAAAATTGCATCACCAATTATATTACGGAAGAAAGTTTTATAAATAAAAATAATTAAAAGCTGAATTGGTGAAAGAAAGCTATTAAATAAAAGGAAGAAGAAACTTTACCAGGATTTTGGATACGACCTCTGCAAACTATATAAGAAAAAGTAAGTACATAACAATGACGCATTTGGACAAATTCCTAGACAGAAGAGAAAGTATGCTATCATACAAGATTCGATAGACAATTACACACATCCAGCGCTTAGCATCAAAAGAGCTCGTGAGACAGAAGAAAATACTGGTGGCAAAAAAGTACATGATGTATTTGTACTGCGGTTGGAAGATTTGGGAGTCACAATCAAAATAAAAAAATCCACTAAGATCTCATCTTAATATCAGAGATCATATTACGCATTTTATATCAAATGTACACTTTGATGATCAAAACCTTAGTGAGCAAGAAAAACAAAAGATAATTATTCAAATTAAGGATACGATTTTTAACATCTTGAATAGATTGAATAAAGATTCGATTAATGCTCAACCGTCCGAACAGCGAAAAATTATTAAAGGTAGCAATATTTTGGCTGTTCCATACGAAAAGCAACTACACCAGTGCCTATTGATACTAATATAGACAATCTGTCCAACTTCTTTACGGATATATTTCTCCAAACACCTCAAAATAAGCGTGAGTCTGATGCCATATTGTCAGAAATAAAAGAATCTTTAATACGGCAGGATTACGTCAGGAGCATATGTTAATAATAAACACACTTAATAGATTGGAAACATCAGTTACGGACTTGGCACTAAGGTTACCGCAAGACAGCAAAGGATTGTTATGAAAAATATATAATTTATGTCTACACTGATATTATTCAGCCGAGATTTATAGGTGATCAGTTAGCACGATACTTACGTACAATACCTTTGTTCAGTCCACATGCAATTGACATATCCCGCGTTGATTCTTCTCATGAACTTTATTCGTTTGAGCACCCGTGTCAAAAGATACGCCAAGCGTTGAACAAAACTCAAAGTGGATACACCTGAAAACAAAATAAAAGATACCACAAAGTATCTCACTCTGGAATAACAAAACTCGAAGGATACTTATCTAAAGAAAAGAAAGAAGGCAATCCTATTAATCTTCCAAATCCCAGATCACGCATGGCATATTCATAAATAATCCACGGGGAGTTCTGTATCTACTCACACTGAATCCAATTTCACCTAAAAATAAATTAGAAACTTATTAAATAAACAATAAACATACAAATATCTCCAACTTACCAAAAAAATCGCACTTCGCTGCGATTATTTACATTCTTTAATGTCATCAACATGACATTATACAAATCAGCTGCTGTCGCTCTCGCCGCAATAGAAACGAAACTATGAAATTAGCGTTGCCAGGGCAACGCATGTTTGAAGCAACAAAATAGCGGTTTGCGGCGCCTATAAATAAGTAGCGAGCCGCAGCAAAACCAAGCATTCCTAGTTCAGAATTTAATCTGAACACATCAGAGTTTAATCTGATTTTTCCAACTATCCTAAACCTTATTTGCTTCCATCTAACTAGGAATCTACTCCTACGGCAGAAGTTTAATTCTGCTGATATTCCTTTCCCACCTAAAGTAGGAATTTACTCCTACTGCAGAAATTTAATTCTGCTAATATTCTGTTCCCACCTAAAGTAGGAATTTACTCCTACTGCAGAAATTTAATTCTGCTAATATCCCTAGTCCACCTAAAGTAGGAATTTACTCCTACTGCAGAAATTTAATTCTGCTAATATTCCTTGTCCACCTAAAGTAGGAATTTACTCCTACTGCAGAAGTTTAATTCTGCTATATTTTCATTTCACCCGAGTAGGAATTTACTCCTACTGCAGAAATTTACTTCTGCGTGACATTTAGATTTGGTACTGCTACTGTGCTTACACGAGCAAGTTGTGTTTTCACGTGACAGTTCATTGTCCAGAATACATGCATATATATTAATTCAAGCATAGCATTTATCTATAAAAGTTTACTCACACGTTTAGCACTTGCTTAAACAATATTTTTTCTTCTTCTCTTTTAGGAACCAACATAGTGGCGAAATTGGAGTTATTCCTGAATTATTACGAATTTTTTTTTAATTCATTTGGTTTTAAATTTGTTGAATTATTTTTTGAATTGTCATTCAATTAGTGAATTATTGTGGTAGGCTAAGGCTAGTTTTAGGGATTGAATTTGCATAGGTTAAGAACACTGAATTAAATGGAGAATTGAATTTGTGATATTAGTTATAAGAAACATATATATTGAATAAAAATTTTATATTTGAAAAACTGTTGAGTTATCCATTTACAAACCGGCACCCCCTCCTGACGTTGAGCCCAGATCTCACAGTGGTCCTTCGAGCCGGATAACTCAACTATTCAAATATAGAATTGACAAAAAATATTGCTTATCACGTCACAGTGAGACAAACTAAGCCTCTCCATTCAAAATGCCTACAGATGACGAATGCAGTATATCTGAAGCCGGGGACGAGACCATTAGCTCAGTATTAGAGTTGGTTGAATCCCAAAAAGAGGTCAAAGATTTAATGGAAGACCTATTTAAAAGGCATCAAAGAGAAGGCAGGAAAAAGACTGTCAAATCGACAGAGAAACGTTTACAAACGTTTACCGAGTATTGGAAAGAATTCCAAACACGGCATAGGGTAATTCGAAAAAGAGCGACAAAGGAAGATCGCAAATTAGAATATTTCACGAAAGAGACATTTAGTGATGTACAGGAGTATTATATTGAAAAGGCAGCAAGCATGGAAGAAGACATCGACAAATTAGCAGCAAAACCATCTGTCAGCAATCCTCCCAATACACAGCCAACATCTGCTAGCACAATGTCATGCAATAGCGAGAGACTCCCCAGAATCAAGCTACCAACATTTAATGGATCTCTTTCCACGATTTATTTAACTCGGTCATACACAACAATAATAATTTGAGAGACGTTGACAAATTGTACTTCCTAAAGACTAATCTGGTGGGAGAAGCCGAAAAACTGCTCAGACACTACGAAGTGTGTGATGCAAATTACCAACCAGCCTGGCAGCTACTAAAAGAACGCTATTCAAATAAGCGAATATTAGTGAATGTACAATTAAAAAAATTATTGTCTCTTCCATCCATAAGTCATGATACCGCCGACAATATCAAAAGGCTGCTAGACAATATAACTGAAGCATTACTAGCGCTACAAAATCTGGGAATAGACACCGACAATTGGGACCCAATAATTATATATTTGACGGTCCAAAAATTACACCCAGACACGCACCAATTATGGGAACAAAGCCTCCACAATAGCACCGATTTACCCCAATTACAGACATTAAAAAAATTCCTAGAATCTCGTTTCCGAACATTAGAAATGATAGGAAACAAAACTACGTCATCAACGACACAGAGAAAACCATTCTCTCCCAAACCCACCTATGGACTCTTGAACAATACTAAGAGCTCAAAACAAATACACCCACCTACAAAAACATACTCTTGCAGCCATTGCAAAGGAAATCATATAATATTCCACTGTCCGATGTTCAGAAATTTGACCACCCGACAACGTCACGAAGTTGTCACAAATAAGCATTTATGTAAAAACTGCTTATCACCCAACCACAATTTAACAAATTGCACTAGCAACAAAAAGTGTTATCATTGCCAGAAAAATCATAACACATTGCTTCATTATGAGCAAAAACAGTCGGTGACAAAATCACCCAATCAATCCGCCCAAAAATTAAATATGGAAGCAAGTCCACCCGCCTGTAGAAATGATGAACAACAAGTTCAAAATTTTCTAACAGCAAACATGAAAAGAGCTCTGCTCTCTACAGCTCTGATCAATGTCACTGCTGCATCCGGAATCACGATGACATTCCGAGCACTAATAGATTCCGGGTCGCAAGTCTCTATTATGACAGAGAAAACCTTTAAGCGTCTCCAGCTTAAAGGATCTCCAACCACCCACCAACTTATCGGACTTGGTACAACTCCCACCAAGACAGCTTTAAAACAAGCAACTGTCATAATCAACTCAATACATACTAAGTTCAAAATAGAGAGCAATATGCTCGTGATAAAAAAAATCACTGAATTATTGCCAGCTCAAACCATCGAAGTGTCAAGTTGGAGACACATTATCAACCTCCCACTAGCAGACCCTAGATTCTCAGTTCCAGAAGAAATCGACATCTTGCTGGGAGCAGATGTCTATGCAGCCATTATTAAAAATGGCATAAGGAGAGAAGCTGGCAACACTCCAACAGCCCAAAACACTGAACTGGGCTGGATTCTGATCGGAGCAGTACCAGAAACTAAAAGCATGATAACTACCATGCTATCCACCCACACCATGATCAATACTGATTTAGACAGTCAGTTAAAAAGATTCTGGGAATTGGAGGAATGCTCTGCTGCACCAGCACTACCCCCAGAAGACCAGCTGTGCGAGAAGCTTTACCAGAAGACCACAAAGCGCCTGTCTTCTGGAAAATATGAGGTTAGTTTACCCTTCAAAGACTGCAGCATTCCCCAACTCGGGCAGTCTAGAAACATGGCTGTCAAACAATTCTTGCAGCTTGAAAAAAGATTCGCCAATAATCCTGAATTATTCAAATTATACAAAACTTGTATTGAGGAATACGACCATCTCAAACATATGAAACTTATCCCACATACACAATTATCAGCAGAAAATAATGCATGTGACAAGATCACATACTACTATTTACCCCACCATGCAGTGCTCAAAGAGAGCACCACTACAAAGCTGCGAATTGTATTCAATGCATCTGCACGTACCTCTAATGGTAGATCATTGAATAAACAATTATTGATTGGACCTACAATCCAACCAACGCTTTGGACCACCTTATTGAGATGGCGTCTGTACAAATTTGCTTTCACTGCAGACATTGAAAAAATGTACAGGATGATTCAGATAAAACCTGAACATCAACATTACCAAAGAATAGTTTGGAGAAACTCACAAGGAGAAGAGTTAAAGGACTACGCTCTGACTACAGTTACCTTTGGTACAGCACCTGCACCATATCTTGCTATTAAAACTTTGCAGCAGCTAGCAAAGGATGAAGCAAGTAACTATCCCCTCGCTGCAAAGAGCATCATGCGCGACTTTTACGTAGACGATTTGGTCTGAGGCGCACACAGTCTGAACGAAGCTCAGCAACTACAACACGAGCTTATCGCAACCCTAGCCAAAGGAATTTTCAACCTACGCAAATGGACTGCTAACCATCATGAGTTACTCAAACATATACCACTAGAACACCGAGAGTTGAAAACAAATTTGGAATTCTCTGAACATGAGTCTATAAAAACTCTCGGCATTCATTGGTATCCATCTACCGACCACTTCTCATTCAAAACCAATGTTCCTGAGCCAAAACCCACGTATACGAAACGGATAATTTTATCTGAGGTTTCCTCTCTTTTCGATCCACTGGGATGGTTAGCTCCTTGTGTTATCACAGCCAAAATACTGATCCAAAACTCTGGCTCTCAAAATGTGATTGGGACGATGCTGTGCCGACAGACATATCAAGAGAGTGGAATCAATTCAAAGATCAATTACACAACATACAGAAAATACAAATTCCACGATGGCTAGGCTATCAGCCTAACACAACAGCGATGGAGCTACATGGTTTCTGCGATGCATCTATTCATGCCTACTCAGCAGTTCTATACCTGAAAATACAGGAGAACTCTAGAGTCCAATTAATAACAGCAAAAACCAAAGTAGCTCCCATTAAACCAGTCTCACTACCACGTTTGGAACTATGTGGTGCTGTCCTGCTTTCTCGGCTTATCAGACAAGTCAGCATCGATTTAGAATTAGAGAAAGTAAAGGTTGTAGCCTGGACAGACTCCAACATAGTTTTGGCATGGCTACACAAACATCCCTCCACATGGAAAACATTCGTAGCCAATCGCATCTCCGAAATCCATGAAAATATTCCACAAGCTATTTGGAAACATGTCTCATCCAAAAACAATCCCGCGGATGTAGCATCAAGAGGCATTCTGCCAAGCATCTTAGTCTCTGCATCGATGTGGTGGAATGGCCCAGACTGGCTACATCAAGATGAGGAATTCTGGCCTCAACAATCGTCAGATCTACAGACTCAATTAGAATATAAAAAATCAAAAGTTCTCACTAACACTATCGATGATCAAATGATTTTACTAAATAAATATTCTTCATTTCAAAAAACTATCAGAATAACTGCATACTGTTTTAGATTTATTAACAGCATGCGCAAAACATATCCCTCTACTCAGTATTTATCTGTCTCCGAATTAAAAAAGGCAGAACGATGCCTAATTAAACTTCTCCAAAAAATCTGCTTCCCCTCCGAAATTGTTCAACTACAAAAAAGGCTTCCCCTTCCTAAAAAAAGTCGAATCCTGTCTCTCAATCCTATACTCGACTCTGAAAATATCCTACGAGTTGGAGGTCGTCTCACACAGTCTCAATTAAATTACGACCAACAACATCCAATCATCCTCCCTAATAACCATCACCTAACCAACATTCTGATAGATCATATTCACCTTTATACCCTACATGGAGGCACCCAAACAATACTGAGTACTTTAAGAAACCATTATTGGTTACTAAATGCACGCAATACGATTAGACATCGCATTCACAAATGTGTTGACTGTTTTCGGTTCAACGCTAGACCTAGCTCTCAGCTAATGAGTTCTCTGCCCTCAGCTAGAATCAGTATATCGTTACCATTCCAACACACTGGGGTAGATTACGCAGGTCCGCTTGATATGAAAACGTCAACACTGAGAGGAGCGAGAATAACCAAGGCTTATATTTGTCTGTTCGTTTGCTTGGCCACCAAGGCCATACATTTAGAGCTCGTCTCTGATTTGTCAACACCAGCTTTCACAGCCGCCCTGAAGCGATTTGTCGCACGGAGGGGCCTCTGCTCTCACATCTACTCGGACCGAGGCACCAACTTCGTTGGAGCTAACAGACTCTTACAGTCAAATTTAGAAAAATCGATCAAACAAATCGAAACTGATCTAGCCAGCGAAATTGCAAACCAAGGTATATCTTGGCACTTTAACCCTCCTGCAGCACCTCACTTTGGAGGCTTATGGGAAGCCGGTGTAAAATCCACCAAGCGCCATCTTTACAAAACCATCAAAGAGGCGAAGCTCACTTACGAAGAACTATACACTGTTTTAGTTCAAATTGAGGCATGTTTAAATGCCAGACCTCTTTCCCCTCTGTCAAACGATGCAACTGACTACAATATCCTCACTCCCGGACACTTCCTAACCGGTCGACATAACCTCACTACTTGTGAACCTCCCCCACTCAATCCTCTCCAACATCCTCTTAAAAGATGGCAACTTATCCAATCGCTCTCCTACAACTTCTGGAGACAATGGTCAAGAGACTATCTCCATACTCTGCATCAAAGACACAAGTGGAAAGTTGAGAAGGAAAATCTAGAAATAGGTACTCTCGTTCTAATAAAAGACGACCAAATACCTATTGGAAAATGGTCATTAGGTAGAATAGTAGATATCCATCCTGGCCACGACAACTTAGTACGAGCAGTAACTATCCAAACACCAAAAAATATTCTCACCAGACCAATTACAAAAATCTGCCCTATCCCTTTAACATCTACCTCTCAATATTAATTTTTAAAATCCCCACCAAAATCCACTTCTCTCTGGCATTACTTAATCTCAAAACTTACCGTTATATTCGAATAAAAACGAGCTCAGAAACCGCCAAAATTCACTTCAATTTTGAAAAGTGACAAGTGCGCGTCGAGGTTTAAATTCGTTTTTATTTCAGTTGAGTATCTTTTGATTTTTTCTATTATCATGTCTGCCGCCGAGGAACTTTTGGAAATTTTCAACTCGGAATCTTTAGATTCCACCGACGTGGATATGCCACCCACTCCACCAGAGCTCTTAGCTCCTATAAAAAAGATCCGGCCGATCAGTCCACCACCTCCAACACCAAAAAAGGCAAGAAGGAGGATCAAATCAGCCATTGTCCGACCATCGCCTCCGAAGAAAGCACGGCAACAACTCAAATCTGCCATAATGCACCCAGCATCCGAAGAAATTGTGCCTGTAAAAAAAATACGTAGGCCATTTGAAGCAAGGCCCGCTACAGCAGAACTAAAACGGCTTCAAAAGGAACCCAAGCCAAATGACAACTTCGGATTTAAATCAAGACCGAGGGAGTGCTGCCCAGGAGTGCGGGTTCAGACTCAGCCGTGGCTACCTGCAGCAGCTACTAAAACTTCTAGACACATGCCAGAATTACTCGAAGTGGTGCCTAGTGGAAAGAGAAAAATAGCCGATATAGGGACCTCAACGAAGCCCAAGCAAGTACCTAATAGAAACTACAATCCACCATCGCAGGATGTTATACGGGAACCAATACCTCGATTAATGGATCTTCCAGCACATTATCGAAAACCAAAAACGACAACCAAAGGTTCCACGACAACATCACCTCTGCCATTGCAGGAGATTCTACTGGAACCCCCAATGCAGTTTAAGGACCCACCAAGCAATCCTCCAGCACCAAAGGATCTCTCATCAATCAACCAGGAACCATTACAACCAAGTCCAGGGATCCCAGTCGACCTGGTGGGACAAATCATGGCTACTCCCATCGTTATTAAATTGTTGGAAACTGCCTACGTGCCATGGGATGATATCAAATCAGCAAGGAAATTCTACAGATTTCGACTCCCTGGCGATGTCACCATAAAGGTCACCAAGAAAAGGGACATTATACACTTCAAAACACAGATTACAGTAAGTCAATTTATAAAAACTAATATTTTATTGAAAGAGCATCTCCCCTACATATTTTTTCACTTGTCTTGAAGGCTAACGATAGATTATTTATTTATTATATTCCCTTTTTTTTGAGGCGGGAAGATGTTCAGTCCACATGCAATTGACATATCCCGCGTTGATTCTTCTCATGAACTTTATTCGTTTGAGCACCCGTGCCAAAAGATACGCCAAGCGTTGAACAAAACTCAAAGTAGATACACCTGAAAACAAAATAAAAGATACCACAAAGTATCTCACTCTGGAATAACAAAACTCGAAGGATACTTATCTAAAGAAAAGAAATAAGGCAATCCTATTAATCTTCCAAATCCCAGATCACGCATGGCATATTCATAAATAATCCACGGGGAGTTCTGTATCTACTCACACTGAATCCAATTTCACCTAAAAATAAATTAGAAACTTATTAAATAAACAATAAACATACAAATATCTCCAACTTACCAAAAAAATCGCACTTCGCTGCGATTATTTACATTCTTTAATGTCATCAACATGACATTACACAAATCAGCTGCTGTCGCTCTCGCCGCAATAGAAACGAAACTATGAAATTAGCGTTGCCAGGGCAACGCATGTTTGAAGCAACAAAATAGCGGTTTGCGGCGCCTATAAATAAGTAGCGAGCCGCAGCAAAACCAAGCATTCCTAGTTCAGAATTTAATCTGAACACATCAGAGTTTAATCTGATTTTTCCAACTATCCTAAACCTTATTTGCTTCCATCTAACTAGGAATCTACTCCTACGGCAGAAGTTTAATTCTGCTGATATTCCTTTCCCACCTAAAGTAGGAATTTACTCCTACTGCAGAAATTTAATTCTGCTAATATTCTGTTCCCACCTAAAGTAGGAATTTACTCCTACTGCAGAAATTTAATTCTGCTAATATTCCTTGTCCACCTAAAGTAGGAATTTACTCCTACTTCAGAAGTTTAATTCTGCTAATATTCCTTGTCCACCTAAAGTAGGAATTTACTCCTACTGCAGAAGTTTAATTCTGCTATATTTTCATTTCACCCGAGTAGGAATTTACTCCTACTGCAGAAATTTACTTCTGCGTGACATTTAGATTTGGTACTGCTACTGTGCTTACACGAGCAAGTTGTGTTTTCACGTGACAGTTCATTGTCCAGAATACATGCATATATATTAATTCAAGCATAGCATTTATCTATAAAAGTTTACTCACACGTTTAGCACTTGCTTAAACAATATTTTTTCTTCTTCTCTTTTAGAAACCAACATAGTGGCGAAATTGGAGTTATTCCTGAATTATTACGAATTTTTTTTTTTAATTCATTTGGTTTTAAATTTGTTGAATTATTTTTTGAATTGTCATTCAATTAGTGAATTATTGTGGTAGGCTAAGGCTAGTTTTAGGGATTGAATTTGCATAGGTTAAGAACACTGAATTAAATGGAGAATTGAATTTGTGATATTAGTTATAAGCAACATATATATTGAATAAAAATTTTATATTTGAAAAACTGTTGAGTTATCCATTTACAAACCGGCACCCCCTCCTGACGTTGAGCCCAGATCTCACAACCTTTAAAAGAATGTAAAAGTACAATAAGATTTCAAGACGTAGATTACTGTCCTATTGAAAAAACGTTTATCGAAAGTATTTCTATAAAAATAACTAATCAGCATGGTGAGCTAATTGACTTCAAGCCAGGATATATTACGACATATATAATGCTCCATTTTAAAAGAAAATAAACTATCAATACTCATACATAAAACAATTTAACATAGTGTGGAGGTAATACTTAGCATTTTGTATAACTTCGAAACTGAATTCATATTATACTAAATATTACGCAATTCAAAGTGGCGGTGGTTTAGGGGATATTGGAGAATTATATCGACCTCCTCTTATTTATCAGCGTGGAAGAGGAATTGGTAGTTTTTTCAGCGGATTATTACGATATTTACAGCCTATGGTTACATCTGGGTCAACAGCTTTGAAGCAACAAGCAATTAAAACAGGAAAAGCTATTTTAGAAGAAGCAGGTAGTAAACCTTTAACAGATATTTTAAAAGAACAGGGAAAAGCGGCTGCCGAAGAACTATCATAGAAAGGTATGCATAAGCTGTTTGGAAGCATGGGTGGTGCAGGAAGACGCAATCGCATGCTTATAAAAATGCACAACCCTTTTACAGCTTTACATTTCGCTCCAGCTTCTAAACATAAAAAGCGTTCAAAATCACAAAAGTCCGCTAAAAGAGGTTCAAAAACAAAAAAGACAGCTAAAAGAGCATCTATTAAAGGCAATCGTAAGATACGTAAACGCGTGTTAGATATTTTTTATAAATAGACAACATGCCTTCGTACAATGAATGCATGAAATCTGAATTAGACCTTTTCTCTACACCACCTGTAAAAAGCAGCATCTTAAAAACTGAGGAAGTATCTTATAAATCTATAGCTTCTTTAGATAACTAGTCGGTATTGGAATTTGTATCGCTAGGACATGGTGACACATATCGAGACTTATCAAGCATATACCTTCGTTTGAAATTACAACTGGTTAAAATCAAGGATGGAAAAGAAGAACTTTATACAGGCGAAGATATCGAAATAACTAAGTCGGATAAAACCAAAGACACTGTTCGTGATGAACGCCCTACATTTACATTATCATTGGACAATGTGGTTATAGGACAATTGCCAAATCTACTAGTCTTTGATATGGTTAACAACGATGCATATACCGGAAAACGAACAAAAAATTCTTACAACTTCAAGCACAACAAAATCACCAGGTTTAACTTATCGGTGAACGGGGTACAGGTGCCAAATCAAGCTCTAGAATTTGATTATTCAAAAGAAAGTCCTGCTAGCACTCGAGGATATATTACATTGTTTAAAGGAACCGGTATACATTATTTCGATAAAGCACACCAAGTTTCAAAAAAAATCTTTGACAACAGATGTTTTCTACTTGCTTTTGATTTAACAACAGATCTCTCATATAATTCAACATGTGGAAATCTATTGAATCAGGGAACGGTTAGAATTGAAGGAAGATTTAAAGAAGCACTAAAAACAACCGTAACATGTCTTGTATATGCAGAATATGATAGCAGTCTTGATATAGCTAAAGATAAAAATGTGTACACCAGCTTCTAAAAACTTATATAAGGCAGGTTAAATGATCATTGTGTTTAAATACGTAATCTATAATGACCTACTGTTTGGTAAATGTCGAGTACTTCTCCGGAGGCCTCTTAACCTTCTTAAAAAGAGTTTCTTTTGCTGGATTCGCTGCGCAAAATAAGTTTTTGTGAAAGAAATAATTTTCAAGTATCCTACATCTAGTACAGAATGTACTGAACAAATAAGTAAATTTGCTAATCTCGAACTTAAACGTATGGACGAAGATCTTATAAAAACTCTATCAAAATTTAACATCGTATTTGTTCGTGGAGATACAATTTATTATTTATATATTATATATATTATTTATATTACAATTTATAAATAACTACGTTACATCTCACACCAAAGTCATTGACGTGGAAACCGTCATTTCTGCTGAACAAGAATGAAAACGATTGAGCTTGCAAAGGCGTTAACAAATAACCGCACGATAAACAGGTTTTTTAGAGGTGTTTTTCCATGCAGTCATCTACCACAAAAAATAAAAAAAAAAAACCTGCAAGTGTTATAGCTAACACTGATCCTGCACATAAAGGCGGAACTCATTGGGTCGCCTTTTATTTCCCAAAACAAGGCCCTGCAGAGTACTTTGACTCTTTTGGAAAGTAACCAACCAACAGGTTTTTTCGAAAATTTTTATTAGCTAATTCACAAAGCTCTTTTTGTAGTAATAAAAAACGACTGCAAAGCCAGTTTTCAGCAACCTGTGGACATTATTGTTGTATATTTCTATATTCTCGATGCAGAGGACGGAGCTTTAAGACTTTTATAAAATAGTTTGATTCGAACGATCTAAGTTTAAATGATAACAAAATTGTTAATTTATACCGTAGCATATATCTAAAAAAAAGCATCTACAATCTGGAGGGGATTTTTGTAGCTAGTCTTGCAAGCCTGACATCAAAACTATAAAAACCTAAACCCTAGCTGTTTTTGTATTCAGCGTAACAGTGTGATTTGATTAAGATGGAACCATCACGTAAAAAACAAAGGACTCCCACAAAAGGTAAAATGAAGTTGTCCAAAGGTAAAGCAGCCGTAAAAGAAAAAAGGAAGTTGTCTAAATATGCAGCAGAAGTAGCCGGTGAAAATCTCTTGTTAAACTACACGTACCATTTGGACGATTGCCACAACCGGAAAGTAATACTTGGGTTTGACCCTTTATCGTTCGAAGCGAATATAGCTTTTCATCGGCATGGCCTCTTTCCGATATCAACACCTTATTCCGGCTGGGTAGCAGTTTACGAGAATCTCAACGATTTGAAAACCAAATGTTTCACAATAACAACGCTTCTGAAGCTCTTAAGGAATATTATAAAAAGTATGCTGACAAATGTAAAGGAAAAAATGTATTAAAATTACCATGCGAAGATTTTTTTATTCCCAGTCGAATTTCTTAAATTATTCCAGACTTTTTTATGAAATACCAATGTATTGTATTGCAAATCTAATTTTTGATGCAATGAATTTCGATAACAAATAAATGAAATAAAATAAATATAACAAGTATTTTATTTAATTATTTTATTCACTAACAAATATATATAAATATTAATACAATTTTTAACAGCACAACGTACAGCAGATAAATTTCCATGAATTTCCCAATATACTTCAAATTGTATACGGTTGTTTTGTTTTGGTATTTCAAGTTGTTTTATTTTAGCTTGAGGAATGTATTGCTGAATAAAGTTTTCCTTTTCAAGTCCTTTTACATAAATTGTTGAATTTGATAATTTCGTCAGTATGTCAGGTAGATTGTTCTAATTAATAGTACCAGCGTTCCATCTTAACCCGTTTATTCGTTTGAAATAGTAAACATCTTGCCAACGAGCTTTTGCTGACAATTGATTATACGGGTATGGAGGTTTGAAATAATATAAAGGTTGGTTGTTGTAAGAACGACAACTCCTTAGCAAACAGCTGGCCTATAACTCCGCTGACAAACTGTATATCTAAAACAATACTGTCCGAACTCATGACTTTTACTGCAGAAAGGAAATACCAAACAGATATTTAAATATACGTCTTAAGGCCTTATATATGTAGCTTTCTCAAAAATAATATAACAATTTTCAACACTATTTAACAAATACAATTACTTTCATAAACTGTGTACATTCTTGTTTTTTTTTTCGTATAACAGTTGTGTTGTAAACACAACATCAGGCCCTAAAACCTTTAAAAGAAATTCGAAGAAAATTTAAATCAAATCATAAAAGGGCTCAATAAGCTGATCACATTTTTAACAACGTGACCAGTTTATCTTTTCACAAGCGAAAGAAGTTGCATCAGCAATTTCTTCGCACAGCCCACTTGAAAAGACGACAAATAAAGTCGAATTCAATGACAAATTTTACCCTCAGTGAGATTTGTCAGCAAAAAATGAAAATTCAAGTGCGCAACAAAGTAGCACGGCAATAAAGCGACACGGAGTCATGCTCGATATTTATGAAAAGATCGGATTTCACCTCCGTCCGGCGAGAAATTCTTGTGGGCATGATTAAACGATAAATAATTTTCTCAGGATAGGAATGCTAATTAAGCATTTTCCTATCCTGACTGTTGAGACATAATTAATGAAAAATTAAAAGTCGAAAGTAGAGTTGGTTTTATAATGTCGACCTGATCGCCTCGTAAAAAGGATTATCGCCGAGTTAATAAAAAGTATTATCGTCGGACTTAAGTAATATTATTTTGCCGGAAGTTAATTAAAAAGTATTTTCGTCGGATTTAAGTAAGAATATTTTCTCGAAGTTAGTAAAAGGTATTTTCGTCGGAACTAAAAAAAAAAGGGTATTTCGTCGGATTGAATAAGGAATACCTCGTCGGAGTAAAAGGGAGTTATTTCCGTAAACTCGCGTTAATCGCCTCGCGAATATTTATTGATTGACCATTAACAAAAAGAATGTGACTGGTTACCAGATACAAACTGCCGGTTTAGAGAATTAATAAATTTTAATTTAGATTAAGTGAGCACTGTGAATTCATAACCAAAAGTGGAATACCATTGTTGGATTGTTGCGGCCGATCTCTCGTGCTTCCTTGAAGAAGAGATCGGAGAGGGAGTTAGGATATTGATTATGGCGATTTATTACACTCGATACTGATTTTAGTGAGAAATAAAATTTACTTTATTGGAACTGTACTAGGTTCTAACACAATTTTTTTTGGAAGTTTTACACAATTAGCTGATTTCAACGCAATTTTTTGGTTTTTGTTTTTTTTTTACAATTTTAGGGTTTTAACCCAATTTTTTCAATTTTTACACAATTTTTGTTTTTCACAAGTTTTGAATATTTTCACTATTTTTTTTTTATTTCAATACAATAATAATTATTTTTTTTAATTTGAGGCAAACTTAGTTACCACAATTATTCGTAGACACAAAAATAAAGTAAGAATTTCGCGTGTTATCTCGCCGGCGGGTTGAAAAAGCACTCCCTAAGGTTTGGGCAAATTGCACCCAGGTACCCACGATCGCTTCAAAAAGCTTTTTTTTGTTATTTTATTCTTTTTACTTTCTCACGACGATGAAAGATCGTACGTGAGAATATGTGATTTGTCTCAAATGCCTTCAATTAGCGCGACCAAAAAATGATATCCGATCACACGGTATGTAGGTATGTACACCGTGCGAGTGGAGTGCATGTCTGATAACGAAATGCAATTTATGCTAAATTGCATTTTGTTACGACATGCAAATGCATTTTTAAATGCATTTGAAATTTTTTGAACACAAATGAGAAATTTAAATTATTTAAATGGAAATTTAAATTAAATTGATTTTTCGTTTTCAGGGTCATTTCTGCGATACATCAATTTATTGCATAGGGCAATATATTGATGTATTCACCTTATGGTTGTGATTCGGGACATTGGGCACCTGAGTCACAACATCCCTCCCCCCTGGGGGAAAGAAAGTTTTATTCTTCTGAGGAGAAAACTTTCTTTTATAACAAAAAAAAAATACTAATTTTAGTACATACTGGAAATGATTTCTAATTTAACTTAAGTTTATAGTAGGACTATGTTAAAGTATGTACATGGATTGTTTGTATATTGCTAGTTATTACTAGTTAATTACTAGGTATAGGGAAAGAGAAGAAAAAAAAAATATATTTATGTATAGAGGGAGTTGTGCTAGAAATATCATACGTTATATTTGTATATATAGTTCTGTATAATCTTATCTCTTATAAGGTATTTCTTATTATTGTTTTGTTTTCTTTGTATACAGCAATTAGTATATCTTACGAGTAAAGTAGAGCAAATAAAAACAATTTGAAATGCGAGTAAGGGGCATCAATTAGCTGATGATTCCACGTTGATTTGATTAGGATTGTATAGGGATAGAGAAGAACCAAAAAAAAAACTTGTCCAATTGTCGTGATAAGAAAGATTCGTTCAACGTTGAGTTTGCGTGTGTGTGTTTAAGAGAAATGTTTATATTTTATTGTATTGTGGGGATTTGTTTAATGATTTTTGTTAGTTTGGGTTTTCTTGTTGTTGTTTTATTTGTGAGTATTGTTTGCGGTGCAAATTTCGCGATACTGTTTTAGTTGTGAAGATTTAGAGTCGATCATTCGCAAGATGTTTTTCGCCGTGTATGTTTCGCGCCTGCCCTATGAGGCCCCAAAGGAGTACATCGTGGTTATTTCCGGAATCTATGTGGAATCGATTTGGGCTCGCTGGAAAGGGCCTATTCGGTTAAATTTCGTTTACCCGGGAAGAGATACTATTCCCATTTGGGGGGCGGAACCCCGCGCTGGCCGGTATTATACTGTGGACTTTTCGCTGTGGCCCGACTATAATATGTCGTTTGCAGCTCTAGGTAAGTTTTTGTGATTTATCGTTTGCCTCATTAGTAAGACAATTTTTTATTTTTATTTTGCAGGAGCCAATATTGTGCTGGTTGGGAGGTCCTTCTATTTTCCTGCCCCGAATGCCGTGGACTGCCACACTCCACTAGTGGGCCCGAAGGCTGAATAGCCGCTAACCTTTTAATTTTTTCTAATTGTAAACTTTGGTTAGTGTTATATTTTTGTTCCTATTCTTTTCTCCATTTTGCTACTATTATAATTGTCCCCCTATGGATTGAATGAACCTTTTATATAATAAAAATAAAAAAAAATAAAAAAAAAGTTTTTAGTAAAAGAAAATTAATTTGTTTTTTACCATTTTCCCCATTTTCATCCTAAATTGCTTTTCTTGTTAATATTTTATTCTTGTCGACCTTGGTTTATTTTGTGGAGAGTGAGGGAGAAGAGAAGAGAAAGAAAAAAAAATCTTTGGGTGTTTATCGTGTTTGTGCATATATATATACATCGGAGGTCGCATTTAGTCCTGATATTGTTTGAAAGTTTTCTTTTTGTTTACTTGGTTTGAATTCTGGGGTCGTACTTAATTTAGGAACACGGGTCCATGGAATTTGTGTCGACATATTATATTGATGTATACATTTAAATGTTTTTTTTTGTATTCTAGATAATTATTTTTTGTATATGGTAAATTTTAATTACTTATTTCTATCTTAGTTATCTTATTAACATGTTTCAATTTGTTAAAATGGTGGAATAAATATATATATATATGTATATATGTATATAATTTTATGTATATTTTATTATTTGTAGCTAAGTAACTAACCCCGACTTTTATTAAATTGCGGTACTATACTTATTTCTTTTATTTTACGTGGTACACAATAATATGTGCTCCCTCCTTTCTTTTTTTATTGATGGGTATTCGTATATTTTTTTTTTCTTGATACTTCTTATAACACCTTTTATTTGTTATATTTAAAGCTTAAGATAATATAGAAGAAAACGAATAATATTTAGATCTAAATGTTTGGTAGTCTTACAGCTACTCTTATTTATCCTATTTAATTATTTATTAAATTTACACTTAGAGATCTTTTTATTTTTTTTCATTAATAGTTATTTATTTTTCTTTATATATAAAAAAACTACAATGTATATATTTATAAAAAAAAAACGTGAGATATTATTTTCCTCCTCAATTCTTTAGTAGTGTTTTGTTTGGATGGAGATGGATAAAGGAGGAAAAAACAAATTGGGAAGCGTGGGGTTACCGTTTCCTTTTGTCATTGTCTGTAAGTTAAACGTTTTCTGTAGTTTTTCTTTGTGGTGCAGGAGTTAATTTGAATTTTGATTCTCTTGGTGCCGTGGTAGGCACCTCTTCTAGTTCGTGTGCAGAAAGTATTTCTTTCGGTTCACGCACTTTTGGTTTGTATTTAATATACATATATACGCAGGCAACAGAGATGATTAAAGCAATAGTCACATATGATATAGTATAGTGGTGAATATGATGATTGCTTACTGGATTGAGCGGAATTAATTCCTGCTCTTTTTGTGAATTGATGGATTCCAGAAGGCTCTCTAGATCCGTGTTTGTTGTAATATTTAAAGTATGTATTTTTATATGCGATCCTATTGGGGAGGAATTCATATTTGATATTATACTGGAAATGTTTATTGTTGGGATAAAATAAGAATAAAATTTAGAGATTTTGACGCTACGTCCGTGCAAGATGAATTCTTTGCTTCGTATATAGCAATCTGGATAGATATACATTTTTCCTGTTCCTTGCAGAACTTGTGAGTTAATGGAATTGTCGCAAATAATATCTATGTGGATGGAATCTTTTAGGGAGAAAAGCCAAGCGTTCTGTTGCGATAATTGCGTCCAAAAACAATCTTGTTCTAATGTTAAAATTTTACAGTCGGATGTAATCGGCTCGTTTTTTATTAAATTTATCTCGCATTGATTTACCTCAGTATTTGCATTTAAGATTGGGGATGTGATCTGGCAGTAAAAGTGCGTATGATCCAACGTTGCGCAATTGTGGATATCATGTAATGCTAGTTCAATATAGTGCTCACGATAGTAGTCTATTAGTATATATTCATTTGCTGGTTCAATATATATAAACGATCCGTTAAGGAGTGTAGGTAATGGCATTACTTTGAATAATTGGTATGGTTCCTTGAATGGAAGTGGAATTCGGAGCTCGATAATTATTTTATTATTGAAAATATTCGCTGCTATTGTACTCAATTTGTAAATTTGTGATAAAATATTGTCTCTAGAATTTATGGGGAGCATCATTGAATTTGGCAATTCCTGTCTGATGTTCAATAAGAGTTCTTCAATTTGTCTAGGGAAAATGAGTGTAGGATGAAATTTTCCATGCCTTGAATCTGTTAAGAGATCTATTAATTCCGACTGGATATTTTGGTATCTGAATGCCATTAACGAAACCAGTGAAATGAGTGATTCAAGTTCTATGGACATTTTGTTATCCAATGTTCTGTTTTCCATTAATGATGTAGCTATCTGTATTGAAATTAACTTTTTATGCATGAGCAAGAAATCCTTCTCAATTGCGGCTTTAGTTTTGTTGAAAACATTTGCGGTTGCTTCGACTATCGCAGTTTGGCTTTTCATAAGTGATAGGAGGGAGTTTTGGTTAAGGGTGAGGTTACGAATTTGTTCATCATACAATTTGGCATCATCCTCGTCCAACGTGCCGAAAAGTGCTTTGGAAATTGAGCCTACTGCATTGAATAGTGCTCTTTGTTTCCTATTTTGGGTCACAAGTAACAGGTTCTTATATTCTATATTTGCTAATATAAGATTAATTTGTAACAACGTACCGTTACAAGTGTGGCTCAAGGCTGAGTGTTTGTCTAGTTTCTGGTAGGTCGATGTAATATGTTGGGCTATGAACTGGATGTTGTTGAATTCTGATTTAAAATTCGCCAGGTCGTAATAGGTGACGATTTTCCATTCGTTGGCGTAGAAATTGGCTCTGATGAAAGGGATGAAAATTAAAATGAATGCTATTTGCATCATTTTGAAAACCTGGAAGATGATACTGATTAATCATTTGGAATGATTTTTTTTTTTGGGAAGGATGAAATTACTGGCATTAATCTGTGAAGAGTTTCAAGTCATTATTATGGACTCTTTTATTTTTGTTGTTGACCTTTATGGTGGAATTTTCGGGGGAATTAATCTCCATTACCTCATACGGACCTGACCATAGTGGTGAGAATTTGTTCTCTCGAACTCTGCTCTTAAGTAGGACTTTATCGCATACCATAACAGATTTTTGGACGGAGCTTTTGTCATATTGTAGTTTGGATTTTTCTTTATTGGCCATGGCTATGTCTTTAGCTATTTTGAAGCTATTCTGTAGACGCGCTTTTAACTCGTTTGCATAATTGTCGTAATTATAGCAAACGGTTGGAGAAGCTTTCAAATTGTTTGGAATTTCGGCTGGGAGTCCGTACAGGAGTTCGCGGGGAGTATAATTAGTACTCGAATGAGGGGTTGTATTATATACAAACATGGCATAAGGAATCCATGTATCCCAGTCTTGTGGATCTTTTGCTACATAAGATCGGAGATATTCTGCTAGGGTTCTGTGACTTCTTTCTAATGCACCATTCGTTTGAGGGTGATATGGAGTAGTTTTAAGTCGTTTTATTCTCAACAATTTAGATACCTCGGCGAACATGCCACTTATGAGGTTAGAACCCTGATCTGAGAGGATACTTTCTGGAATACCATGTCGACAAACTATCGTTGTCGTGAAGGCTTCCGCTAATGTCTTAACCTCGGTGTCGACTATGGGAATAGCCTCGGAAAATTTTGAAAGGTCGTCTTGGGATGTAAGGAGATATTTGTTTCCAGAATGAGAAATTGGGAGAGGTCCTACAACATCTAGGTACACTCTTTCGAAAGGTTTGGAGCTAATACTTGAGATTTTCATTGGAATTTTTGGGTTCCTGGATACTTTGTTCACCTGACAAAGTTTACATTTCCTTACGTGCTTTACGATGTCGTCTGACATGCCAGGCCAGTAGAATTGCTTCTTGATTCTTTTAATAGTACGGGAAATACCTTGATGGCCTCCCGTTGGTAATGAGTGAAAATCTTTTAAAACTTGTTCGATGTCATTAATGTCGGATAAATATTTAATCGAATCTTGATGGAGCTTTATGTTTATTTGTTTAGTAGCGAAGACCTTGTTAAAAATGCTTTTAATTATTAGAAGGTTTTGTGCATCTAAAATTGGGAAGGAGATATTTAATTGATTTAACTGATTTGCTTCTGTATATGAGCAGATCTCAGTTAAAATCTTTTCGAGGTCTGATCTATCTCTTTGGGATCGACAAGGTAAATTAGTTTTTGATATAATTATTGATGAGTCTTTTTTCTTGAAGAAGTTCAGTTCCTTTCCTAAAGATGAAGATTTATTAGAAAATTTGAGTTTCGAATCCAAAACTCTTTCAAGTTCTGTATCTTGCATTGGCAAAATGAAAAATTTAGGATTCGCATTTTTTGTTAGTAGAAGGGGGAAATTTGTCTCAGTTATTGTGACTGAAGAATTGTTTGCTTGAGATGGAGTTGAATTTGGAGTAATGCTCGTGTTAGGAGTATTCGGATTCGCCTGAGCTCTGGCTTGGTTCCTTGTTATTACATTTACGCTGGTGGTAGGTTCCGCGAGGTTTGTGCTGTTTTCTGGGATAGCTCTACTAAGAGCGTCTGCATTTGTGTTGAGCTTACCTGATTTATGGACTATCTTGTAGTCATATTCCTCAAGACGTATTCTCCATCTCATCAGTCTTGAGGAGTGATCTTTCAGATTCATGAGCCATACTAATGGTTTATGGTCAGTTATAATTGTAAACTGTCTACCATAAACGTATGGTCTGAATTGCTCAACTGCGACAACTATTGCCAAGAGCTCTTTCTCTATTGTTGAGTAACGAGTCTCTGCACCATTGAGAACTCGACTCACATAGGCGATTGGATGATCTCCTTGATCGTCAACTTGAGAAAGAACCGCTCCGACGGCGTTGTCACTGGCATCGAAGGTGACAAAAAATTATTTGTCGAAATCGGGATAGGATAGGATTGGTGCCGAAGTTAATTTATTTCTTAATTCGCAAAATGCTTCATCACAAATTGCGTCACACTTGAAAGGGATATCTTTCTTTAAAAGATTTGTAAGGGGTTTCGCAATCTTTGAGAAGTTAGGTATAAAACGGCGATAATAGCCGACGAAACCAAGGAAGGCTTTAATGTCTTTCTCCTTCTTGGGTCTGGGATAGGACTGAACTGATTTAGTTTTCGCAGGGTCTGGTTTGACTCCACTTTCTGTAATAATGTGCCCCAAATACATAATTTCTTTCCTTAGGAAGTGGCACTTGTCGGGTTGAAGTTTGAGGTTGAAATTGCGGAGACGGCTAAATACTGCTGTGAGTCTGGAATTGTGGTCTTTGAGATTGTATCCATGGACTACAATATCGTCCATGTATACGAAGCAATGGATGCCTTGAAGGCCAGATAAGACATTATTCATGGCTCGTTGAAAAGTAGCAGGGGCTCCTTTTAAACCAAATGGCATACGATTGTATTCGTAGTGGCCATAGGGTGTGCTAAAGGCAGTTTTCTCCCTGTCCTTCGAGTCAATTTTTATCTGGTGAAATCCACTGGCTAAGTCGAGTGTGGTAAAATATTTCGACTTCCCCAACTGGTCTAATATATCAGTGATATTAGGCAGTGGGTACGCATCGCCAATAGTGATGTCGTTAATACGACGAAAGTCTACCACTACTCGCCACTTTTTGTTTCCATTCTCATCTGGTTTTTTGGGAACCAGGAGAAGTGGAGAATTCCAGGGACTATGTGAAGGTCTGATGATGTCTGACTCAAGCATTTCTTGTTTTTCCCGTTTATTTCTGTTCGGCTTGCTTCAGGAAGTCTATAAGGCTTGGTATAAATTGGCGGTTTGTCTTGGAGGGTCTCGATTTTGTGGGTAATCGCATCTGTATAAGATAGGAAATCCCCTTCAATGAAGAAGAGATCGTTGAATTCCCTACAGATATTGCGAATACTCTCAGATTCCTCTGAATTACAGTGATCCAATTTGATAAGGTTTTGTGGTTTATTTATTCTGCCCTTAATTGGATCTCTGTCTGAGTCTGTGGAGATTACCACAAAGTCGTCCATGTCTTATTTAATTTATCCGATTCTTTCGGATTTTTAATTGGAAGGAGATATGATTCCAACTTTTGTGGAATTTGGAAGGAGTTATACGATGATTCTGACTCGATAGAATTTGAAGGAGATAAAACTTTATTGTGATTTTATCTTGGAATTCACGTTTTGTGAATCTATTGATGAAGGAGATAGAATTTTACTAGATGCAGCCTTTTGTGCGGCTGTAGATGGAGATATATTTTTACCTTTATGCTTCATTTCTTGTGAAACATATGCTGGCGATCGATTTTCATTGCTTTTCGAAGCAGTTGATGGAGATAGATTTGTATTAATATCTTTATTGGAGACTGTTATCCCTGTATATAACAGACTCTTTGTTTGAGACCTCTTTTCTGGGTCTTCGCTTTTCAAATAAACATATGGATAATTTTTGTAATATTCTTCGTAAGGATGACATTCATTTGTGTCATTTATTTCTAAAGAAATATATTTATTTTTGTAATTGATACTAGCATTGTATCGAGATAAAAAGTCATGACCAAGCAGGCCATCGTATGAGAGGATGGAGTTATTTCCCGCTAATTGAAATGGGTGTTCTAGGATGGAGTTATTTTGCGTAGATTCCAGAGTTAATTTCGCGAAGATGAGTCCTTCTGTAGAAGTTGACTCTGTAAACAAAGTATTTATATTGCAGACAGCATCTCTGTAGCAGATACTGTCTGGTTTCAGTGGATGGAGTTTTATTAAGCTGATCTCTGCTCCTGTATCAATCAAAAAGGTAAGCTTCGGAGCAGAACAGATGTCGACAGGCACGGAAAGCGTTAGTGAATTTTTATTAATTTGGACGGGGATACGGATTAATTTCTTGCCGCCTACTTTTCCGTCGATATTGTCTCGGGATTCCTGTGGACTTGGGCTGTAGTTTGTATGTGCGAGGGGTTGCCGAATGAGACCCCCCGCTGCATCCAGTTTCCCTGCCTGGATGCCGATGGACTTTTGCTATTTCTCCTCTTTGGAGATGGTGATCTAGCCGATATATTGGAATTATTATATCTCGGCGGTGAAGTTCGATTTTCTCGGAATACTGGCTGCTGCCAGTTCTTATTTTGAGGCTGTCTGTAAGCCGTGTTTGTTGGTGGAGTATTGTTCACCTTCTGGAAATTGTTTTGATTTCCCTGATTGTTGCCAGAACGATTGTTGTTCGCCGCTCTTGTCCGACATTCTTCGATAGAATGTCCCATCCGATGACAATATCGACATGTAAGTGCTTGTGTCGGAGATGTAAATGTAACCCTATTGAAATCTGCAGGGCTTTGTAATTGCGTGTTTGTTCTTGGAATTGTGTTTAAGTTCTGTGCAGGGTGTTGTATGATTGGGCATTTTGAAGCAGCATGTCCCAGTCTATTGCATTTGAAGCAGCGAAAACTTGAATTTATTGCTTGCGCAAATGGAGTATGATGTACCTTGTTTTGTGCTTGGGAGACAAGTTGTTTCTGCTCTAAGCGTGATGAATGCTCCAAGATGTGTGATTTTAATACAGAGAAGGATTTTTCGGATTGCACTTTGGCTAAAGTTTGGAGTTGTTGATTGGATAATCCGTCCTCTATTGCTCTTACGGCCTGGCTCTCATTATCTTTTAATAAAGATTTTAGGAGTACTTTATCTGTTGTGTAAGAGTGGGTTGCCTCATTTAATCTTGATAGGCTTGTGCTAAGTCTTTGGAGAAAATCAATTACTCTTTCCCCTATTTTCTGCTTGCAATTATTTAATTGCGATTGTAGGGCGGATCTTGAAATTTTTTCTTCGAATGTTTGTTTTAAAATCGATTTTAGAGTAGGCCAATCTTCGATTTGATTGTACCTGAAGATATCGTAGGCCTCTGCGGATAATTTACTCCTTATTAAGCTAAGGAGGGAGTGTTTTTCGTTCGCCGTCGTTGTCGTCGCATATATGTCATCACAGCTTGAAAGGAATTTATGAAGATCTTTGGGATTTCCATTAAAGTTAGGAATTAATGACCTCGCGTCAGATAGGAAAAAATTTGACTGGTCTCTGAAAGAGACATTGTGGTGATGCTCTGTGGAATTATTTGTAGTAATTGTTATGTTTTGGAATCTCGAGTCCAACTGTTCTTGTAGCGCAATTACAGTGTCTGAGAATGATGTTTCCATGTTTATGTAAACATCATTCACGAAGTATTCGCTATCTTTGTCGCTTGGGCCAACATTCAAAATTATTTCGTTATGTGTTTCTTCAAAATTGTCCCAATATTTGTGCAACGAGTTTAATTTTTGGTTTAGATATGCCTGGGTTGCAGTTGCAAGTGAATTATTGTCTATAGATTGAATAATATGGGATAATGTTTTTCGTCTATCTTCTTGCAACCGAAATCGTACTGTATTTTCTCGGTCTTGGTCTGTATTGTCCTGATTATCTATTGCAGTTGTGTTTTGCGAAGTTTTTGGAAGTGGAATGTAAAACGGGTTATTTTTGCGCTCTGTGTGGATTGATATGGACTTCAACCTATCAGACAGAGTTGCCTTTGTAAGATTGTACCAGTCCTCTGTTTTGTCATAGCATGAATGCTTAAAATAATCATGAGTTTCATCAAAATCTTCATGATCTTGAATCAGGGTTTCGGTTTTTTCGAATGAAGCCCACAGGTCTTCCAATTTTTGGAGTTTTTCAGAAGTAAATTCTGAAGTCCTTTTGCTTTTATTGGCTCTATGATAATCGGCCAGAATTTGTCTAATTTCTGCTGTTTTTGGGACTTGCGACAAACAAAGCTCATTGAAAGATTTGTGTTCTTCTGTCATGATAGGTTCGTGAAGTAAAAGGCGGAGAGTTAAGTGGAAATATAAAGAGAAATTAATATGGAAAAATTTTGGGTTTAGATTTGTTTAAATTTGGGGAACTATAAAAGACACGGCAAATTTTTATGGACCAAAAAAAAAAAAAAACAAAAAAAAAAACAAGGCAGACAAACAAAGTGTTTCAGTAATCCGTAATATGTGTGAAAAACACAGTAATAAGAAGGTGGATAATTTGTTTGATTTGTCAATAATAAGAGGGTTAATTTATTTTAATTGGATGTAAAGGGAGAAAGAGAGAAAAAAGGCGTTTTTAATATTTTCTTTTCTTTTATAAATTATAACGAGAAAAGTAATAAAATCTTAATGCAAGTAAAGAAAAAGAAATCGCTCTTTTCAACCAAAATCTTTCTCCTGATCGATAGGTATATGAAGCTCTATCGCAGGGGATCGATATTTGATTTTTTTCGAAGTCCTCTGGCCAGCAAGCTCACGAGGTCTTACCGCAGAGGTCGCTTCTAGGAAGAAGGTATCTTAATTTTTATTTATTGAATTAAATGTTTATGCAACTTGCTGGAATGAATATCTAAGAAAAAAATTTTAGTAATATTTATGGGATCACTTATTTGAATTAAAATCTCTCACTTGTGTATTCACTTGTATATGTGTGCTGTATGGCTTTATAGCCTAAACGAATTAATTAATAGAATATTTGAGAGAAAAAGAAAACTTTACATGTTTGTAAGGTATATGTATAAAACTGAATTTCATATATAAAAAAAAACGGCTTTAACTGTACCTTTAACCCTATCCCGTGTCGTTTGCTTGGTGTTGATTAATGTTGGTTAATGATGAGATATTGTTGTTTTGGGTTGTCAAAAATTGGAAGTGTTGTTCTGTCGTCCTGGTCGACGTCTTTTTCTGGTCGTCCTACCTTCTTTACCAAACGTCTTGTTGAGGCAGGGATGAAGCCTCCTTCGGTCCCACGGTGAGCGCTTGGACGCTTAAACTTTTATCTCCTCTAAGTACCTCCTGGGTACCCGGGCTAATTCTTTTTTATTTATTTTTATTATTAGTTTCTTTTTAATTTATTTGTTTATTTTTTTACAGTTAAATTACAGTTTTAGGAAACTTTTGTTTTATTTGATTTAATTTTAATTTATAGCACTGATTTTATATTTTAAATAACCGCTGCCACCAGAAATGTTGGATTGTTGCGGCCGATCTCTCGTGCTTCCTTGAAGAAGAGATCGGAGAGGGAGTTAGGATATTGATTATGGCGATTAATTACACTCGATACTGATTTTAGTGAGAAATAAAATTTACTTTATTGGAACTGTACTAGGTTCTAACACAATTTTTTTTGGAAGTTTTACACAATTAGCTGATTTCAACGCAATTTTTTGGTTTTTGTTTTTTTTACAATTTTAGGGTTTTAACCCAATTTTTTCAATTTTTACACAATTTTTGTTTTTCACAAGTTTTGAATATTTTCACTATTTTTTTTTATTTCAACACAATAATAATTATTTTTTTTAATTTGAGGCAAACTTAGTTACCACAATTATTCGTAGACACAAAAATAAAGTAAGAATTTCGCGTGTTATCTTGCCGGCGGCGGGTTGAAAAAGCACTCCCAAAGGTTTGGGCAAATTGCACCCAGGTACCCACGATCGCTTCCAAAAGCTTTTTTTTGTTATTTTATTCTTTTTACTTTCTCACGACGATGAAAGATCGTACGTGAGAATATGCGATTTGTCTCAAATGCCTTCAATTAGCGCGACCAAAAAATGATATCCGATCACACGATATGTAGGTAGGTACACCGTGCGGGTGGAGTGCATGTCTGATAACGAAATGCAATTTATGCTAAAATGCATTTTGTTACGACATGCAAATGCATTTTTAAATGCATTTGAAATTTTTTGAAGGCAAATGAGAAATTTAAATTATTTAAATGGAAATTTAAATTAAATTGATTTTTCATTTTCAGGGTCATTTCTGCGATACATCAATTTATTGCATAGGGCAATATATTGATGTATTCACCTTATGGTTGTGATTCGGGACATTGGGCACCTGAGTCACAACACCATTTAAGATTCCTGAATAAAACAATAGAGGCATACGTATGGAATAAGTAAAGTGTGTTTTATTTTACGGAAAGCCCTCGCCCCACAACTACAAAAATACGCACACGGCCCGAGGTGTGACTACTATAGAAATCGGTGAAAAGTGGTGAGGTTAGAAGGTGCCCCGTTAATGCGCAACAGTTGTCATATTTATGATTATTTTAATTTTTGCATTTACTAAAAATATTTTATTTGCCTAATTACAATAAATTATTCAAATGTTATAAATATTACATTTTGGTGCTCTTAAAACCGTAAGGATAAGAAAAACCATTCTGCTTAATTACTCTTTTATCAAATGTAAATCTCATTATTTTTGTTTCCGGTTCAGATACAATCACACCAGGTAATTTTCGTTTAATTTTACATTTGTTTTCTATTTTTACAGGCTCGGTTTCTTCAAAAACAATTTTCTTCATTTTATCAAAATTTATCATTTGAGAATTTTTAAAGTTTAACGAAACCCCTTTACATTTGGTGACGTACTCAAAACCACTAGTTGTTTTAATTTTCAAACTATAACATTTAGCTCCAATGCTTACAAACTCAGATATGTACGCGTTTTTTCCATAACTTTCCAGCTCGTTTGTGAGTTCACCCACAAATTCAGATGTTTCAAACATGTTTTCATTCGTTTTTTCAGCGAAAATTACGCTATCAGTGCCGCAGTATAAAACACGATTTTGGATTTTTTCTAGTACTCCATATAATTTCATACGAGCATAAGATGTCGTATATGCCCCTATAGGAATATTCACATGACCAATTACATGTATATCTTGCTGAATATGTCGCCAGTTAACCCATAATGTATCATTATTTATTACATAAATGGATGATAACTCAATTCCCGGACTTTCAATAAAATCAGAAAGATCTTTAAAACTAGTTACAACAGTTGTTTGCATTTTGTCCCCTCTTTGCGCAAATTTTCCCCACAAAGAATTAAGACATTGTTTTGCTTCGTGTCTTTGGCCGGAATTTTTTTCTATTTTTGTTTTATCTAAAAGAATATTTTCGTATTTTTCATTCTGCTGAATATACAGTTCTCTTTCATCTTCAGTATTACATGTACTAGGCCAACCGCTAGCTTCTTGTTTTAGCTTTAAAAACGTGTTAACATATTCGGAGAATAGACCTCCCTGTCCTGTTTCATGAGCATATTGAGTGTAGCTGTATTGCCAAACTTCAAAAATATCTCTTATTTCATACCCTTGCTTAACTGCTGCAACTTCAGGAATTACCCAAGTACCTAATAACCTTCTTTCAGTTTCAGTGTGTGGGCATTGATGAAGAATATTAAGTTCGCTGCATGTTTTTCAAAGAGGAAAATATACGTTGTTGTTTATTTTAAGAGGAAGAACAGGAATAGTAATATTTTGTTAGGGGCAAAATTCTACATTTAACAAACCCATGCATTTTTATCAAATCTTCCGCGGAAGGTACATCCCCATGTTTTAATATTTTTGGATGCCAAACAGGATCAGGTGCATATTTATTTACGTACGGATAAAGACTTGTGAAGTTCAAATATTTAATTTTCTCATCAGCCTTTGCTTCATAATAAACAGCAAATAGCTCAGTACGCCCTCCTGTTATAGCTTCCCGCGGATCAAGGGAAAGTACATGACTTTTTAAATCGTTATCTAAAGACTGGCTTATTTCTGGATTTTCTTTTAAAAACTGTTTGAAATAACACTCCCACATAGTTACTAATTTAAACCCTGCATGTTTGATTAGTTCAATTCTTTTACATGTGCCTTCATATCGATGATCCAGATTCTGAAATCGAAGTTTATTTGAAGTGCGGTTTTTGAAACACAATATACAGCCATGGAAGAAACAACCAAAAAATTCATAAACAGTACTGGTATCCGGATTAAACCCGTCAACTTTAAAGCCGCATTGTGGTAGTTTTACTTCACCATAATTTTCTACGTGTTTAATTTTCCTACCAACTTTGTTGTTTCCTAATATAAGCGATTTTAAACCAATAATTGACTGATTCGAATTTCTAATATACCCGTTTTTAGGCATAATACCTAACAAATTTTCTTTTAAAAAGTTTTTTCTGTATACTAGCATTACTGTTGATGCAATTGTAAGAGCTTCCGTAAACGGATTTATTTGTGTTATTTTTAAAAAATCCTTCATAAAAGTTAAACAACTCTCTCGTAAAATGTTGACGTCGTTACGACAATAACTTATTAATTCGACCTGATTATGAAATATTACCTTGGATTTTATTTGGTTGTCGTACCATTTGCAGAAGTTTTCCCTTTCATCTGTATTCATTGAGTCAGTGGCATACATTTCTGTAGATGGAATTTGTCCTACATAGTTCCAGTTGTCTAAAGTATTAAAAAAATGAGGGTAATATCCTTTCTTGATGTTTGGAATATTAAAAACTTTGGGTAGTTTTGATAATGCAAACGGTAGAAAATTTAACGAATCAATAAAAATTATCCGCCCACAAGTAATTTTCATAATTTTTGACCCATTCATGACTGGTACAACTTTTACTTCTCGTTTTATCAGTTCTGATATAATAAAGTGTCCGTCGTAAGATTACAAATTGTGCGCAATACAAATAATTTGCATTGCAAAAGGTTTGTGCAAAAAGCAGTAATCTACAAATTTTTCTACTATATTTTCAGATCCATTTTGAAATTTAAAAATATGTTCGCGTTTGCCGCATTTGATACAGTCACCTTTATCTCTAGTCTCCGAAATATAACATTCATTACAATTCTGCTGTGCTATTATTAAGTTTACATTGTGTACAAACCAATCAGGTTTGTCTTGATATCGTTTGTTTTGAGTGCTTTCAAAAAATATGAAGAAAAAATTTTTATTTTTATTTTTTTTGTAAACTTTTATAAAACACAAGTGGTCTTCTGGAACGTATTTAAAACAATTCGCGTAAAAAAACTCACCACAAATGTGAATTTCCTGTCGTTTAGAATAATCGACAAACTTATCACAATCTTTAAAAACTTGTCAAGTTTTGCAAATAGTTTCTTTATTCAATAGATTTTTTAAGTGATTATTGTAACACGCGGTACCCTTAAAGGATCTTTTACATTTTTCACAATTTATTACTTCTTACACAAATAAACACGGGGGAGATACATAACAATATGTGCATTTCACATTTGTGGTAAAACTTATGATCATATAAATTATCACAAAAAACACAGAGATATTTCTTATTAAAAAACCCCGTCTGAGATTTAACAACATAAAAATGGTTTTCAGCTTCAGAAAAATAAAGATAAATTTTCTTAATCCGCTCAAAATGGGTTGGCCGCTGAAAAAGTATATTTCCCTTTAACGAATTAAAGACTACAATTTGAAAATCTTTTAATTTTTTTTGAAATTTATATAGATCTGATAATAAACATCCTTTATTTTCCGTTACTCGAACTAAAGCATTCTTACACAACACTTTTGAAAGGCTAAGAAAATTTTGGAAGACATAAAAAACCGCTTGGACTAACATTTGTCACACTTCTCTTGTTTTCCAAGTAAGCGGTGTCATTCTCGATGTTACTAAATTTTCCTCCTCCATATGGAAAATTCACTATATTGGCTTCGACCTGCAATATTTCATCCGAAAAAAATACGGAGTTTGACTGATTAACATCGGAGATCAGATTTACGAACAATTTACCGGTTTCATGCTAACCCATATCGGTTTAACTTCCGGATTATTTCGCAATGAAAGTGACAAGGCTATTTGACTTCCCTCATTGCTGTTTAAAACTAATTCTTTAATCATTTCAGAAAATGCACTTTCCATCCATTCAATTAAATTATTAATGTCTTGATGTGAGGAATCTTTTAGTTGAAAAGTCATCCTTACGCCATCCGTTTTGAATTTCCTGAAATGTTTATTTTCTTTAGATAATATAAAGTCCCCACCACCTGACTGAAATAGTGCATAGTGAATAGTGAATAGTGAATTTGATACTAGAAGAAGGTATAGCCGCATCACCCGTATTTCCTAATACTTTGGTGCTGACAATAGACTCACAAATATCCACTATGACGGAAATGTGTGGTCTGTTTTGGCAGAAAGGTTTTGGAAGCAGTCCTTATTAGAAATTGCATATTTAAAAATAATTTTATGTAATTTTAAAATATCTTTTTTTGTTAAAGCAACATTATTTTCAAACATTTGGTTTAACCCTGATCTTAAAAAACATGGGAAAAACTCTTCACCCTTTTCTACAACTAGTTCTAAAATATTTAAAAACTTATCTGTTGACATGACGCCGTTATCTTATTAATCTAGTTAGGCTGATGATACTGCTGAGAAATTGCTGTAAAAAAAAAAAAAAAAAACAATATATTAACAACTAGCACTTTAATTTACTTACTTCCAAAATTATGTCTCTTACTTTTTACTTTTGCTTTTTTTCTCTGCGAGCTAGGATTAATAAAACTACAGCTTTTGATTTTAAAATACGCACAATATTTCGTGATAAACACAACGTTTGCTTATTAAAGTTCGCTTTCAATAAAAATGACTGTATTTTCGTCTACCGTTTATATACCCTAGTCACCTCTGTTTATGTGTATGTCTTGCTTACAAAGTAATAAAATCCAATCCAATTATTTTTTACTTTCGCTGCTGTATATAAAACGGAATTTTTCGTGTATATTTGACAGTTCTATATCAACAGTTGTTGGCTCTTAAGAAATATTCGTAAAGTCATAGTTTTAAAATAATATTATTGTAAAGCATGGTGAGTCAAAAATAATAGTTTTAAAACTTTTTACGTCAATAAAATAATACGATTAACCAATTCAGGCAGACTCCACATCGGAATTGTTGACGACATTCGGAAACGAGCTAGCGTATTGTAACGAAGTCACATGCCTGTCACCTACACTACCATCCCATTTTCCCTATTTATATACAATAATGCAAGAACCTATCCAAATTCCTATTATCTACACAATTTATTTATCTATTCATGAGAAATAAATCATACTAAAATACACCAGCAACACCAGAGCCGATCACGCGGCCAGGGCATGACAGAGTATCATACACTCAATGCCACTGCGCCGGCGTACCACACAGATGCTGATCGAAGAAGCCAGTCAACCGGCAGTGGGAGAATAGACAAAGCTAGCGCCGCCAGGTCTATTACACACTGCACTACTGCTGACCGCGCATATATAAAGGGGCCTGCCGCTACCAGCAATCAGTCTTGATCGTGAGCTCGAACAGAGCAGAGCCCCAGTGCCAGCTACTACCGCGGACCAGATAAAGTCGAAGTCTCGACCAAGAGCTCCAGCAAGCCAGAGCTCGAGTAGTAAAGTCAAAACCGAGTCTTGATCGTGAGCTCGAACAGAGCAGAGCCCCAGTGCCAGCTACTACCGGAGACCAGATAAAGTCGAAGTCTCGACCAAGAGCTCCAGCAAGCCAGAGCTCGAGTAGTAAAGTCAAAACCGAGTCTTGATCGTGAGCTCGAACAGAGCAGAGCCCCAGTGCCAGCTACTACCGGAGACCAGATAAAGTCGAAGTCTCGACCAAGAGCTCCAGCAAGCCAGAGCTCGAGTAGTAAAGTCAAAACCGAGTCTTGATCGTGAGCTCGACCAGAGCAGAGCTCCAGTACCAGCACTAGCCAGAGACCAGTGGAAATAAGGGCCAGTCAACTCCAGCCCAGCATAAGAGAAGACGCAAAATCAACCAGCCCAGTCCGTTCGAGTAGACCAGACCAGACCAGAGGAAGTATAAGTAGAGCCAGATCACCAGAAATCAGTCAGTTGCTTCCCAGCAATCGGACTGTTAAGACCTCCCGACTATCCGTGCTGGTTCTGCCTAAGGCGTGCGTACGATTTTCGTATTGGCCTAGGACAGAATATTCGCACACTATTCAACCAGTTATCCGTCCCCGTGCTGTTTCTGCCTACGACGTGCGTACGATTTTCGTATTGGTCTAGGACAGAATATTCGCACACAAATTCCCCGTCAACCCGTCCCCGTGTTGTTTCTGCCCAAAGACGTGCGTACGATTTTCGTATTGGTCTGGGCCAGAATATCCGCACACAAGTTTACCGCCTATCCTTCCCCGTGCTGTTTCTGCCTAAGACGTGCGTACGATTTTCGTATTGGTCTAGGTCAGAATATTCGCACACAACTACCCGATATTTGCCCCGTGTTGTTTCTGCCTAAGATGTGCGTACGATTTTCGTATTGGTCTAGGTCAGAATATTCGCACACAACTACCCGATATTCGCCCCGTGCTGTTTCTGCTTATGACATGCGTACGCCTTCGTACTGGTCTAAGCACGAATATCCGCACTTACACTCCTACTAAGGCACCCGACCTCGTTATATACTCACTAGGGTATACGGAGTGTGAGAAGAGTATTAAAGTGCAATCCTAAGTAACCCGACGTTGCATGAATTGAAAGAACATATCAGATGGATTATAGATTATAGTGACAATAGTGAACTAAATGTAGTATAATAACCGTGAAATACGTTAGTGAATAGCAAACTAGAATTAGTAGTGAAATAATAATGAACTATAACCTAGAATACATAAGATAAGACATAGTGCTAAACTAGAATTGTTAGGAATAAGCAACAGTGAATAAAAGAAAATATATAAAATTACCCAAGTGTATTATTAGTAACACAAACGTCGAGGAACCCAACCCTGGACTACTCCCGAGCTATCCGCACACTAGCACACCCGACGTTACAGTATAAACTTTTGAGAGTTGCAGAGCTGCAAACTGATAAGGAATATAAAATGAACTATTTCAAGTACGTGAAAACGCAGTACGGCCAGAAATTAACGGTTTACCTGGATGGTAATTCATATATATATCTTCCAAATCGATTCTCCGAAAAAATAAAAACGCAAAAACAGCTGGATGAAATCAACTCTATTCAGAATTATTTTATTGTTTTAACGAGTAGAGACGTGGAGAACAAGTTTCTTCATTCAAAAATGAAAAAATGTTCATCGATTGTAATAAAAATACTTGACTGCTATTAACCACGTCTTTTATTTCTTCGCCTGATCTTTTTTCAGATCATCGCATTAATTCGAAACGATGTTCGACAAACCTAAAAGAAAGTGGAAAGAATGTAAATTATTCTAAGTAAAATAACACAAGAATAATACCTGCACCTGGAGTATACCACAGGTGCATGGGTCCCTCGATGATCTGAAAGAAAAGGGAAGTTATTAGAAATGGATTTAAATACATTTAAACATGAATTAATAATAAATACACTAAAAACAGAATAACCGCAAGAAATCAATCTTTTATTATACATGCAACATACCAAAATAAACAACATAGAAAGCGGGAAATGATGAGAAATTTTCCCACCATAAAATACACATATCACAAATAAACGTACAAACAAGGTAATCAAGCAAAATACCAAAGACTGCTAAGGATTAGTGTACATCGCAGGTGAGAAAAGCACCCAACAAGCTCACCTACACAGGTGTCCACCAACATTAGAAAAGACAATAAACTCAAAGAAATTAAACAAATGTTATACAATACCTGTGTAATATGGTCCCCAGAGATAAAATATCCACAAACACTACACAAAACACCATTAATTAATAAAAAAACACTAAAAATTTACATCGCGCGCGGTTGACAGTTCGACTGTAAAAACATCATGAAACTTAATTTTCCCGTGACAGTTGACAAATCGAATCCGGGCAAAATTATCGCGCGGATTCAATGATCGCGTTCATTCCGCGATATTTTTCGTCGTTTTCACGTAAGTCGCGATTTTTATAATAACAATTCACACTAACGAGTGTGAAAGAGAGGCTATGTACGAGCAAGACGGAGTAGCGGAAATCATGCAAGGAATTCATTGAAATGAACTAACAAATGATGGGTCGATAATGTAGGACAACATTCGTAAAAAATGAATTAAAATTATTAAATTCAATGATAAATTTTTATGGGAAACATGCCAAAAAATTCAAAATGCACTTTGGCATCTAATGACAACAAGTAAAAAACCAACACCAGTCAGGAAGGGTCAATTTTTTCAAAATTATTCATTATGGATAATGAAATTGAAACACAAATTGGCTATAAAAGACGGGTCATTCCTTCAGTCGCTCTCCTTTTGCTTTCGAGTTGTCATAAAATAAACATATGCCAAAGTGGTCATAATTTTTTCATATGCAAGGTTTTTGTTCAGTAGTGTAACAAATATATAAAGAGGTGGTCAATTTGGACTTGCAACATTGTGGTGGTAATAGCATAGTGCGTCGAATTTTTAATAATGTTTTTTTTTAGTTCAAGTGTTTCTTCGAAGAATTCGCCAATTTTGAATTAAAGATATTTTTTTTGTTTTTACAATTTCAGCAAGGTATAGTATCATTTAGATTACTCAATTTGAGGTTATGAGACGATCGTGATTGCATGCCATACAGGTTATAATTGCATGTCACAGAATAACCTAATCAAATTGAACAGTAACTATTAATCAATTTTGTTTTTCAGGAATTTAGTGCTTTAATAATAGTGAATTTGTAATTTATTGTTTGTGACATAAAGTGAAAATTATGCCTATAGGGTCATTTTTCACAAAACCATGCTCAGACAATAAAAGGATAACATAGAATTATTGTAATTTAATCTAGAACGAATTGAAAAACGGGAATTTAGGTCTAGAATGCATTAAAAATTGTAGGGCAAGTTTGTCTAATAAGTTAAAAATTTGGTGCGATATTTTGAGTAAGGAAATTAATTAAATATTACAAGTTCTTGTTTTTAATTGAATAAAAAAAAAATAAAGAAATATATTAATTTTTAAACGTGTCAAACTTTGAAATCGAATAATTAAAAAACGAATGATAACCAATGATATCTCTTTCCATTGCTACACTACCCACCACCATTTTGAATTTTCAGAACACCACAAATGTCCATGTCGATTATTGGAATTGACGAAAATTGTGACTTATAAACGCAAATCACTATATGTCAATTACAGGAATTGACATATCGTGCATTAAGGTTTTCTTTTCAGTAAATTCAAAACAAACAACGACGCAAAAATTTACCTTACCCAACATTTATACACCGCTTCTCTATAACCAGCCACTTTCGCATTCAACACAAAAAATATAAACAACAAACTTTGCCCCAAGCAGGCCACACGTAGACAACAACTTTGCCCCCGATCATCCCCCACGTAAACAAAACTTTGCCCCCTATTGTTCCCCCACGGAAACAAAACCCCGCCACTGAAATATAACATAATATAACTTTAGAAAATAAAGAATACATATTACTGAACAATAACAAAGTGCGCGAAATATTTAACTACTCATTTATACTAGTTACTAGTGACATAAAGTTCACATATCATATATCAGTCTCTATAAATTTAAATAGTTGGAATATTAATCATCAAAATGACTGAAACCCAAAACGACATTAAACCGGATGCCGACCTAGCTTCATTGCACGTGAAACTTGCACCCTTCTGGACGAATAACCCAAACGCATGGTTTGTACAAGCCGAAGCACAGTTCAATGCATGTAAAGTAAAAAAAGAACTCAACAAATACTATCACGTCATAGCAGCTTTCCCAGAAAATGCTTTAGAAACGGTAATCGATATTGTGGAAACAGAACCCACCGCGAATCCCTACGAGTTATTAAAAAAACATTAATCGAAAGACATTCGCTAAGCGAAGAGCGGCGCATTGAGCGCCTACTCTCGTGTGAAGAAATAGGGGACAGAAAGCCGTCAGAGTTCCTTGGGACACTCAAGCATCTTGCAGGTACCTCGGGTACCATAGGAGAAAAACTCATACGACAACTATGGTTGAGACAACTCCCGCAGGTAATTAGTATAGCCCTTATTTTCCAACCAGATAGAGAAGAATCTGAACTAACTAACCTCGCCAACAAAATATGGGAAGCTTCCATAACAACACAAACATCAGTAAACAGCATGACCACAAGCAAAATAAACCAGCCTCAGCCTGGGAACGCGGAAATTAGAAGACTAGAACGCGAAACTCATGAAATCAAATCAATGTTGAAAGCAAACAATTCTCGTTTTCGCTCATATAGTCGCGGCAGTCATAGAACTCGGTCAACGAGTAAACAACATTACAGCAACAGAAATAAGTTCTGCTGGTACCATAGTAAATAAGGTGCCCTCGCAAGAAAGTTTTCGAAGCCTTGCAGTTTCCAAGTCAGTGGGCAGCCATCGGCTTCTACCTCAGCCAATCCACAAAACTGAGCTCCTCAACTGTACAAGCGGCTAACAGTCGGGTTGAACAAAAACCTAGCCGCCTATTTATACGGGACGAAGCAAATCATATAACCTTTCTCGTGGATACAGGTGTAGATATCTCTGTCCTGCCACACGCATACTACACGAATGCAAAACGAGATCCCATAAGCTGCCTTTCCGAGGCAAACGGCACAAAGATTAATAAATTTGAAGCAAAACTACTCCAATGCAACTTAGGCCTGCGACGTGCTTACACGCATCATTTCGTTTTAGCATTAATAAATCATCGGCCTCATCGTCGATATTCCTAATAAAGGTCTAATAGACTCTAATACTAAGCTCTATAGTAACGCCCCAAAGATATACAATAACACTCCAACCCCACTACATTTCGCTATTGAGAACGAATTCGGGGCAATATTAAAAAAATTCTCTGAATTGCTGAAGCAACCCAATTTCAATCATCCAGTAAAACACTCCGTGGTACATCACCATTCTCTAAACCATGAAGACTAGACGCCAAGAGATATAAAGCAGCAAAATTAGAGTTCTAATACATGATTGATCTGTGCATATGTAGAGTATCTGCATCACCTGTAGCTTCACCCCTACACATGGTTGAAAAAAAAGATAGCGAAGACTGGAGACAATGTGGGGACTACAGGCGACATAACGCTGGCACGGTAGCCGATAGATACCCCATTCCCCACATTCAGAGTTTCTCAATAAGACTTCGAAATTGGAAAGTCTTCTCCAAGATCGATTTATATAGAGCTTAACACCAAATACCTGTCGCGACCGAAGACATATATGAGACCGCAATAACGACACCTTTCGGGTTATTTGAATTTGTCAGGATGCCTTTCGGTCTAAGAAATGCTGGACAAACTTTCCAGAGATTCGTTAACGAAATTGTGACCGGCCTAGACAACATCTTCGTCTACATAGACGACATACTAGTGGCTAGTCAAAATCACGAAGAGCACCACCAACATCTTCATGAACTATTCAAATGATTATCCGACTACGGCTTAACAATAAAACCGTCTAAATGCGTCTCTTAACTTTCTTAGCCACACCATCACTCCAGACGGAATCCTTCCATCAAATGACAGAATAAAAGCTATAACCAAACTGGTTGCTTCCACTTCTACACGGCAAATCCAGCAATTTGTAGGTATGGTAAATTATTACCACAGATTCATAACACGCTTAGCCGAATCGCTCGAGCCAATACACTCGCACTTAACAAACCTTCAGAAACAACAGGGAAGAACAAAATCGTTTACCTGGCCAAACGAATGTGTAGAAGCATTTGACAGGGTAAAAACCGCCCTGGCCAACGCTACATTACTGGTTCATCCCCTAGTGTCAGCTGATTTGAGCATTTCAACTGACGCTTCCAATACAGCGGTCGGAGCTGTCCTGCAAAAATTCTATAATGGTCTCTGGGAACCTATCGGCTTCTTCTCCAAGAAATTATTGACGGATGAAGCCAAGTATTCTACATTTGATAGGGAATTACTCGCAATTTTACCTAGGAATAAAACATTTCCGACATTTTGTGGAAGGTAGAGATGTTACAATATTCATAGACCATAAACCCCTAATGAACGCTTTGACGTCAAAAACGGAACGCAGCCCACGACACTTCGATTTATTAGCTCAATACACAAACACTATAAAACACATTTCTGGAAAAGACAATATCGTCGCTGACAATTTGTCTCGTCTATTCACGGATGACTGCCCATCCATCCATGCAACAACCGTTGTCGTCGAAACACTCGTAAGGCATCAGAAATGAAGCGAAGAACTCAAGATCCTAATCGAAATTCGTCCGAAGAGATCAAACATTCAATTAAAGCTCATCAAAATGCCCGACACAAAAGATTGTCTGTGGTGCGAAATAAGCACCGGTCAGAACCGTCCTTTTGTACCAGACCAACTACGTCGACCAAATTTCGATTCGCTACACAAGCCGTCGCACCCGGGAATTCGAGCAACGCGTATATTAGTCACATCCAAGTACTTCTGGCCAAAGATGAATACGGACTGTAACAAATAGTCCAAGACATGCATACCTTGTCAGAAATCAAAGCTTCATAAGCACACGAATTCCAAATTTGGGCGCTTTCACTCTCCCTTCGTGTCGTTTTGAACATATACACATCGACATCGTCGGGCCTCTACCGATCTCTAACGGATATTCGTATATCCTAACGGCAGTCGACCGATTCACACGATGGCCAGAAGCGAGTCCTTTAAGGGATATTTCGACTAAGACAGTAGCCGAAACATTCGTCCAACAATATATCAGTCGATTCGGTGTCCCTGACCGAATCACCACGGATCGTGGCACTCAGTTTGAAGCAAAACTTTTCGCAGAGCTTTCAAAACTACTGGGTTGAAACCGTATCCGGACAACCGCGTACCACCCTCAAGCGAATGGTATGGTAGAACGGTTACACCGCCAGATAAAAAGTACACTTATAGCTCGAGGAAATACCACCAATTGGAGCGACGAACTTCCACTCGTCCTACTCGGGCTATGCATAACAATAAAGGAAGACCTCAAATGCAGCCCGGCAGATCTCGTCTACGGACAAAGCCTAAGGATCCCTGGCGAACTTAATTAACCAACAAAAGTCAACCGAACAGATCGAACTTCGTTGACAAACTCAGAGAAAACATGCGTAAATTGACACCTACGGACACAAAAATAACTAGACAAGCAAATATACACGTATCCAAAGAATTAAACGTTAGCGATTTTATATTCATCAGAGTAGACAAAGTAAGAACCGGATTTAAACCACCATATGAGGGACCATTCAAGATCATACTACGTTTTCGGTAGCACTTTTTTGATAAACGTAAATGGCAAAAATACCACTATTTCTATCGACAGGCTAAAGCCCGCGCATATCGCTAAATGTGACCTTGTACAAACCATGCCTTTACCTAAGCACACTATATCTTAAGTTAACTTAATAAAACAATCTTATAACGCTAGGCTGGAGGTGGAGTCTGTGGCGGACATGAAAATAAGACAATTTCACAGCAGCTGACAACACCGAAAACAAAACCACAAGACTACGCATATACCATCACACATGACAGAACACGGAATGCAATAAATAGCTAGGAATCAGATCACTGCTGACTTCTGTGGTGTCGACACACCTTTTGCTCGCGCTCAATCAAGTACCTAATCAGTTATCAGATAATGAAATCATTTTTGTATCGAAAGTATTTAGTAGAGCGTAATTTATATTTAAGCGTAAATAAAGTGAAGATTTAGTGATTGCGATCTGAATCTTACAAAATTTTACGTCGGTGAAGACTGAAACCATCAAGTCTTCACCGAAAAAGCTCTTGTCAGCGAATTGTCGCGAGCTGCATATATTGTGGGCGCAACAATGTAGGCACGATAGCAAGACGATGGTTTGATATTTATGAAAATGTCAAATTTCATTTCAACCATCGACCGTCGCGATAATTCTGGGCATGAAAAAACATATCCAGCGGCAAACAATTTTCTCAGGATAGGATAGCACTTTCCTATCCTGAACGAAGAGACTTGAGATTGAAAAATCTAAGTCACGTCGTTGATTTTTGAAAGCGATTGTGGTCTCCTCGGGCTGTTCCAAATAGTAAAAGATCTATTATTAGGAATATTAAGTAATCACAAAGAAAGAACTTACAGAAGAATAGTTAAGAATGTAATATAGGGTATCGTTAGAGGATGAAAAAAGAGAAATCCACAATCTGTGAAAGTGTAGTGTTAATTTTATAGAAATAAAAGCAATAAAAAGTTATCACAAAGAAAGAACAGTGTTTTGTTGTCAGAGTGTCGAATCAACGGATTAGTAACCTTGGTGGATTAATATAACAGCAATTGCAAAATTGACGTGAACTACCGTGGTAGATACCCCTTGTGTTAAAAAAAATATACAACACTCTGAATGTGTGTGCCTTTCCTGCTGATGAGGAGATTTTGATCGGAGCTATTGAGAGTAAAGCTCTTTGAACGTTGGAGTTGAAGAAACTTTGCACTTGTTCTTCTTCCCCTTGCGCAGATGGGGAATTTGAATTGGGTAGTGGAGAATTCGCTCCTCCTGGAATTTGTTCGTAGTGGAGCAACGTGTTATGATTTTTTTGCAATGGTAACATTGTTTGTTACTCGTGCAGTTTAGTGTGGTGTGATTATGTGACAAACAATTTTTGCATAAATTTTTGCCTTTGACGACGTCGTATCGCTGTCCAATAGGTAGTTCTCTGAACTTTGGACATTGAAATAAAGAGTGGTAATTTCCACAATAAATACATGGTGTATTTGGATTTCGTCTTTCGTTGTATAGCCCATATGTTGGTTTGGGTGTCAGTGTCAGTGTCGTATCGGACGACGTATTTTTGCTTGCGAGCATTTCCAGTGTTCTGAAGCGTGATTCTAGGAATTTTCTTAGTGTTTGTAGATCTGGTAAGTCTGTTCTATTGTGGAGGCTTTGTTACCATAATTGATGTGTAGTTGGATGCAGATTTTGTACTGCGATGTGGATGATTATTGGATCCCAATTACTAGTTTCTATTCCTAGATTTTGTAAAGCTAATAATGCTTCGTTAGTATTATCTAGCAGCCTTTTGATATTGTCAGCCGTATCATGTGTTATGGCTGTGAGTGAAAATAATTTCTTTTCTTCTGAAGCGTGATTCTAGGAATTTTCTTAGTGTTTGTAGATCTGGTAAGTCTGTTCTATTGTGGAGGCTTTGTTCCCATAATTGATGTGTAGTTGGATGCAGATTTTGTACTGCGATGTCGATGATTATTGGATCCCAATTACTAGTTTCTATTCCTAGATTTTGTAAAGCTAATAATGCTTCGTTAGTATTATCTAGCAGCCTTTTGATATTGTCAGCCGTATCATGTGTTATGGCTGTGAGTGAAAATAATTTCTTTTCTTCAGCTGGACATTAACTAAGATTCTCTTATTCGAATAGCGATCTTTTAAATGTTGCCATGCTGGTTAATAATTTGAGTCAGATATTTCGTAGTGTCTGAGCAATTTTTCAGCTTCTCCTGTCAGGTTGGTTTTTAGGAAGTATAGTTTGTCTACGCCTTTCAAACTGTTGTTGCTGTGTATGAAAGAGTTGAGTAGATCATGGAAAGAGATCCATGTGGAATATTCTCCGTTGAAGGTAGATAATTTTATTGGAGGTTGTCTTTCGTTGTGACATGAGTTCAATCTAGCAGATGTTGGCTGGGGAGGATTGTTTATAGGTGCTGGTGTTAGGTTTTCTATATCCCCTTCCATGCCTGCTGCATTTTCTATGTAGAACTCTTGTACCTCGATAAATATTTCCTTCGTGAAATATTCCAATTTGAGATCTTCTTTTGTTATTCGTCTTTGTATATGTCTATGACGAGGTTGGAACTTTTTCCAATATTCTGTGAACGTTTGTAAACGTTTTTGTGTAGACTTAATGGTCCTGTTCTTTCCTTCCCTTGAGTATTTTTTGTATATGTCTTCTAATAGTTCTTTGACCTCTTTATGGGACTCGATCAGCTCTGTGATCGTATCTTCTCCAATTTGTGATATGCTTGATTTGCTGCTGTTAGTCATTTTGCTAGTGTATTGTGTCTAAATTTGAGACTGTGATATCTTTGTGATTTTCGAGCACTATTCTTTTCAAATTTATACTTTGATCAACTGAGTTATCCGGCTCGAAGGACAATAAAAATTCTCTGTAGTGGACTGTATTAATAATGTGTGTGATGGGTGCCGGTTTTGAAAAGATAACTCAGTTTTTTTAATTCAAAGTATAAAAGTTTATTTTATTCAACGTGATATTTCAGTTTTTCTTATACCTAATATCACAATTCAATTCTCAGATTTAATACTAATTAAAATTCAACACATTCAACAAATTCAATAAAACTTAATATATAATAAAAACTTCATAAAATAAAATATTCAAAAATGGCAGTGTAACTACGCTCCCGTGTTCTGGTTTGCCTTTCCCCTTGCTCCTAAATTTCACCTAATATATCGGTAACATATTTTCTTAAAATTTGATTGGTTATATGAATTATAACCGGATTTCATGATAGCATATATTTTGCTCTTTTCATTAATGTTTTCTCCTTTTCGTAAGGCTATTTGACAATGTTTTTACATTTAAGCTTAATGGTTGGAGCTTAGGAGATCATTCCCCTCTTAACCTTCGAAAATGGTTCTATAATCGAATCGGACGTGTTATCTGTCATCATCATATCATCACAGCGCTATGATTGCACAGGTAAGTGGATATCTTTTTATTTAAAATTGTGGGAAATTGGTTTTTCTTTGTAATCGATAATGTGTTTTTTTCGTGTAATGTTCAATGTGTGTAAAAATCTGTTTTTTTTTGTTGTTTTTTGTGTTTATACGACCAATGTTTTGTGTGAAATTTTCATGTTTGTGAAAGCGACACTAACCTCAATTTATTTACATTTGTCCTACATATTACTAAACAGTTTCTAATTCTTCTTTCAGGCAATTATTTGCAAGTGTTCACTACGAAAATAGAACATAAAAATAAAGAATAAGAACAAATAAAACAATACGCAAATAAGGGATTCTACAAACTTATCAGATAAGTATTTTACAAATGTTTTATGATCAATAGCGATTCTTTGTTGTGTTCTATACCCAAAATTACGCATAGATTACCTAAAATAGGTAAATTAAAAAATTTTAAATTTATTTAATATCTGCATAAATATAAGCTAATCATGCTTAAAACATGGATAGCTTATCTACTTCCAAGACGAAGAAATTGCCATCAGCAATTTCTTCAAATTCTTTCGAAAATAAGCAAAATAATTTCTAACAACACAACTTGGGAAAAACAAAAGTTTTAAGTTACATCCCAAGTCGTTTCAATAGAAATACATATATACATACATTTGCTAAAATCCAATGCGTTGGCTACGACGCCCATGACGGTAACGAAGCAATGCACCCGAGCGGTGTAGCGTTCTGCCCTCACGCTACTTTCTCTTCTCTTCTACGGTTCATCATATGTGTTTTTTTTTATTCGGTCTGTCCTATCCTAATTAGCGTTTTCAACTTTAACAATTTCCTTTGTCCATTTTAACTGCAAGGGTACCTGCAAAGGGGAAAAAGGTCCTATAATTTTCGAAAAGTAGCCCTATGCTACTTTTCCATACGACGCATAAATCCCTGAAATGACGAAACTTTATAAAAATTCATGAAGACCTGAAATTCCTGCAAAAAAAAAAAGGGCAAAAGTTTTACCTATATAAATTCCGAGAAGTAGCCCTCTGCTACTTCTCCATGCAGACTTAAACAGGAAAGGAAAGATCCCAATTCGTGCAGAACACGCACAAATCATGATCTTTCCTAAAAAAATCCACAAGTGAGCATATCAAAGCGAAGAAAAGAAATCTTATCAAACCTGAAAAGACGCAACAATATAAAAATCCAAAAAGCCGGAAAAACATAAAATTTGTTCGAACAAATAATTTGGCAACGCAGCAAAAATCTGCTCACTCCCAAATCCACCTGAAAATCTAAAATCATAACTAAGGCATTAGCGCAACAAAAGATTTCCAGGCAGGCACCGTTCGTCATCAGAAATTCCAACGAACGAACGGCAACTCGCCCAGCTGTAAAACATCACGCGATACCAACGCCATGCATTACAGCAAGCCCGACCGAATTTCTCAGGAAAAAATTTGTCGCTACACAGCAAATCGCTGGTACGAACGATTCTTGCCTGTAAGTCGAGAGGAAACGAAGAATTATCGGGATCCAACGAATGAACAAGAAAACTGTGCGCCTGCCGGTGGCTAAGCATGGAACGGCTGCGATGTAGGGAGGCTGAGAGTTGAGGGAGTTCGTCTTGAGCAATGGTAGAGGACAGTACTGAGTACTAATCGTCTGCGCGGTATCTGTTTTTTTTTGGGAATTATCTTTGTTATTTTCTATGAGCGCGTTGAGATTCTTTTCTTTTTCTTCCAAAAATTAAAGTAAAAGTGTGATAGTAAAGAATATAAAAGCAGTAGCATGTCGCGAAGTAAAGGGTACTTACTTGAAATTTGTGCGGAAAATCGTCGTTCATACGTTAGCGCGTAAATCTATGGAGAAGAAAATTCTGGAATTAATGAAAGTTTTCGTGTGTATAAAATTTACCCACCTGCAATTTGTGCGGACAATCTTCGTCCATATGTATGTAAAAAACTGTGGAGAAGATATTTTGAGAAATAATTAAAATTTTCGTTATGTTGAATTAAACCCATTCACCTGTGATTTGTGATGAATATCTTCATATACATTAGTGCGTAAATCTATGGAGAAGAAAATTCTGGAATTAATGAAAGTTCTCGTGTGTATAAAATTTACCCACCTGCAATTTGTGCGGACAATCTTCGTCCATATGTATGTGAAAAACTGTGGAGAAGAAATTTTGAGAAATAATTAAAGTTTTTTTTATGGTGAATTAAGCTCACTCACCTGTGAATTATTTTTTTATATATATCTTCATATCATATAAAGTAAAAAGTGATGAGTGAAAAACATGAAAAAGTCTTTGGTATAAAAACTTTTATAATTATTGTTGGATTTTTATCAAATTTCATATATTGATAAAATATATATTAAATTTTTCTCCCCTCGGAATGGTTTTTCGAAATTCGAATTTTAAAATACCTTTTATAATGGTTAAAGTTAGACATTTTCGAATTGGAATAACTTTTATTTGAATCGTACGATTTTTTAATTATAGCACTTTTTTGAAAGATCTTTTTATTCTGAACCAATTTTTTCAAGTTTCAGTTCATTTGGACTTTTGGGTGGGGAGAAAAATAGGGTGGGGGGAATTTTCGATATTAACTCTAACTTGAGTAATTTAAGGAGTAGGGGGATGAAATTTATACACCTTATAGATCTTTTGATTAGCTATCTTTTGGTTTTCGAAAATATTCGAAATTCGAAATAGATTTCGAAATTCACGCAGTTGAAATTTTCAAATCGTCATTTCAGATTTTCCTTTATTTCTCCACTTCCTGAGGGTCTAGCGAGATGTTTTAAGATTCGTTGGAAAGCCTATGGGCGTGGCTATAAAATATCAAAAATTTAGAAAAACGGTATTTTCGAAACGCTCGGAAAAGGGGGAAATAGGGTGAAGGGTGCTATCACGAAAATCGTCCTAGATTCCGTACTTCTTATCACATGGGGATGAAATTCTACACCTAAATTCCACTTAAAATTTCCCATAGCATGATGGTATTTTTTTTTCGAATTTCGAAAAATTTTCATACAAAATTGATGATTTTCGAAAAACTTAAGGGTCATTTGATCGGCCGATTACAAGTAAAATTCCAACTCCACTGGGTCGAGTGGGGTATCGTTGGAAAGAGAACACTTCAAAATTTACGAATCTGAAATTTCACCCCCCCCCGCCCTTCCTTGTGGGTGGGGGGAGGTAAAACGTAACGTAAAATGTTAGGGGGTGGAGCGGGGGGGGGGGTGTCCGAGGAAAATTTCGAATGCGCCAAATGAAAGATCCCTTCGAGGACTATCGATTTGTGCACTAATATCGCTTAAGGGTGGTACTGGGTTGATTTAACAGGGTGTTCAATTTACATCTACCCGCATCACGGTGCTACCCCACAAAAAAAGTTATTGCAAATTTGGGATCCCAAAACATAAGTAATAGCGCATCAAAGAGCATGAAACTTTCTGGAAAACTTAATAAAACATCAGCGAAAAACAAATTGGTGTGATCGATTTTCTTTTTCTGCCCTTATTTACTTAATAATAGTATTTGAATTTCAGAAATTTGCTTTAATTATTTTCAATATTCGAACCTCATTTGTGAAGAGAGGGGATGACGGATTAAAAAACTAACTTCAGATTCGTCTTTAGTTCAATAAAGGGATTAAAGTTATGAAAAAAAAATTTGGGGTGGGGGGATTTTGTGGTGGGGGGTTGTTACCCCCACCCCCCACAAGCCCCAAATTTGGCATGTGGGATGTCTAATTAAAGCCCCCGCCGAGCTCTATCGAATGGCGTTTTTCAAATTTCAATTGAGTATACTTCGTAGTATATTTTTTTCACCCTCTTACATTTTACCTGAAAACCACTTTTTCACTTTGTCGGACCCTGCATCATAACGGATGCCCGTAGAGAAAAAATTTTATATTCAAATTAAAGGTAACCAAATTCTCTATCCATTAGAAGGTTTTCATTTTCAATTTGAGACATTTTCTCACTGAGTTTTTCCTCCCGAAGTTCAAAGTTTTTCCTCATCTGGGTCCCATATACCCCATTACTACATATGAGTTATTTTTCCAATTTTTTTTAAACCATAGGCATTAGTGTTCGATTACGAAACTTTTTTATCTTTACAAAAAAATTTCTCCGAAGCACCGTTATTCCGTAAAGAGAAATTGTAAATTTTTACATCATCTCACGGCAAAAAGCGGCAAAAAGCCGTCGTAAAAGGAGGTTGTTCTACTATTATTAAAATTTCTCCTAAACTATTAGTCCGATCTGAAAACTAATTAGAAATAAACGTTCCCAACAAAACAGGCTTCATTTTATCCGCTGACATTATACTCAAAAAGTATATAATTAAGTAGTAATAGTAGAAATAAAAACTTTGAAAACGACCAAAACTGTCAGAAAACGCCATGAAAAACCGGCATTTCCTTAATTTAAGCCGTTTTGTTGAGATACTTTTGTTTTTATTTTAGCTATTTTTAACCGGATCTTCATAGTTCTTTTTTTCTATGATAACTATGACTCCTGGGAATCTTGTGGATTTTTTTCAATTTTTTCCGGTGCCGGCAAGGGCTCCTACGGGCCCATTTAATCACCCTGTTCCCAAAATAACAAATTTCATTCCCATAATTACATTGTGGGGCAAGCTAAATTAGTTTGATGAACACACATGCGTACATAAGTGTGCTACTGAAAACTATCACCCTTTTTATCTCGGCCAAATTCCAACCGATTTTCAAAATTCTTTTTACTAAATTCATCTTAGTGAATTTTTTCTGATTTTTTAAGACTATTACGAATTTCGTAGGGTGCTGGGTAATAGGGTTCTTGCCCACCCCCTCATATATTATAATGCGAAACTAATTTTCATTTGTGTATGTAAGCATTTATATATGAGCTAAGAAGTACACAATTTGATTGAAATATTCATTTATAGCGCAAGGCAAGTAAGATAGTTTGGCCTAACCAGTAGGGCGCTAGGTCGGAGAATTTAGGGATTGTGAGTTCGAGTGTTGAGCATGGGTTTTTTTTTAATATTTTATTTTTTATATATATGGCGGGTTCATTGCTAAAGTGAACCAAGTACAAATCTTTTTCAAGCTTTTGGTTTGACGGCTACTTAGAATTGTATGATATTCAAGTAAATTGGTACTGTACCAGTACTTATATTGGAAATAAATTTACCAGTAAAAGTGAGACTTGATGCTTACTATGAGGATTTTTTTCAACATAAAGCAAGGTTGGCCTATTTATTATTAGAGTACCTATATGGACAAAAATAAAGAAAAATATGATATATGAGACGGATTTGGATGTAGGTTTCATATCATTATGTGAAATGTGAAATGTAACATTCAAATTTAATTTTTTTTTAAAAAGCCCATGTGCAAATTTTTTTAATAATCTGCGTATAACCCATGATTACATAACATGTATATATACCCTGATTTACATATTTCCACGGCAGGAGGTTGCTCTACTCTTATTAATTTTTCTTCTAAACTATTAGGCCGATCGGAAAACTAATTAGATTTAACTTTATGTCCTAAAAATAAATCTTTTTACTAAATCTCGATGCGATTCTAATTACTGATTCGCCGATGAGTTTTGTATGATACTATCTTTCATCGGTCATTACATTTAGCGCCATCTTTTTTGTATATCCTGCAACAATTAAGCCACTTTTTTTCTCTTAACATTATCTCTAATCCACTCGCTTTTATCTAAAATAAACTACAAGACATTATTCAAAGCCGTTTAGCAATAACTAACCAAATAAGTTTGCATGGTTCGCTAAATTAGTTTCTAATTAGATTCGTTACTCATCTATATATGGGGAATTTGACGTATGTTTGAAATGTTTTAATTTTAACTGGACTTTTCGCAATCCTGTAAGTCCTGTTATAAATGTAAAAGTAATATACTACTGTCCCTAATTTATTGTATTTTTTTTAACGTTATCCGATTAACTCTTTAAAATATTGTCATACATAGATTTCATATGTCATTTAATTTGCATGTTCATATTAAGGAATTAATTAAAAATCACAGTATTTTTTAATTAATATGCTAATTTTTTTAGCTTAATTTTTATTATGATTTTTTTCTGATTTTTTGAGTATATTTTCAAACTCCTCCGACATACGTGACAAAATCTGAATATTTGGCGCCCGAAATCACCGTCCTGAAAATTGATTTGGAAATTTCGTTATACGAAATAACAATTATTCCAATTTTTAATTTTTTTCTACAATTGTGATCATAAAAGGATTGTCTATACCGAATTTTAGCATTCTCTGATTTTATTTTCCTATTTAAAAAAATTAAAATGTCCTGGAAATGTAAGGTCCATTAGACGACTCCTGGTGGGGGCCACAGAAAGCAACTGGACCAACTATTTCAAGAAGTGGCTTTTGACATTCCTGCTTTATCGTTTAAAATTTATTTGAGCCAATTCGGTTACTTCCTTCAAATTCTACAAGAATTTAACTTCGACAAGTCCACCCAAGATTTGAGCATTTTGTAAGGGGTTTGCCCATCAAAAAATCTCAAAAATTCACGATTTCATTTTTCGAGCCTAACCCAACATGTGGGCACTCATTGGAAAGGTCTCGATGAGTAGATTACAGAAATAACAAAAATTTCCCCCCTCCACCAATTTTTCGGGTGATTTTGGGCAAAAAACCGTTATTTTTGCAGTCTGCGCTTCCTAGCGGCGCCCCCTTGAACTACACAGACTTCCAATACAGAAGGCCATTATAGCTACTTATGTCCTTTAATTTGTAAAATTTATTTGAAGTCATTACCTCTTATCATTCAGGAGATATCGAATTTCAAAGTATTCAAGTCCCAATATAATTAGGGAGTTCCTTGGTGCATGTAGGTATGTATGTATGAAAAGTGATAAAGCATCAATTTCCTATTTTTCATCCTATCTTAGCGATTGACCACTCATTGGAAAGGTCTTGGCGAGTACATTTAGAATATGCAAAAACATTTTACCCCCACCATATAATTTAGTGAAAAGGAAGGCGGGGAAAGGAATTATTTGTACTGCGCGTACAGTTTAAGCACGTGCATCTCCTACAAATATTCACTTATTTCAGAAATTTTTCGATTTTCTGTTATTGTGAATTTTTCTGCAAACTCCTGCAACGAACAACGTGGCGTAATCAGAAATTCTTGAGCGCCAAATTTCCACCTTGAAAAGTGATTTGAAAATTTTATTGTATGAAATAACGGTTATTCCAGTTTTTAATTTTTTCCTACAATTGTTATCATAAAAGGATTGTCTGTACCGAATTTTAGTATTCCTAGATTTTATTTTTCTATTAAAAAACAATAATAAAATTTCACGATTAATTTTTACGCGTCTGCATACACCCGTGAGATCGAACACAATTCGGTTTAAATATACATTTATAGCCCAAACTGAATAAGGAAGTTTGGCTCAGTCAGTAGGGCGGTAGGTCAAAGTCCTCGAGTAGGGCGGGTATGGGTTCGATTGTTGACAATGGCGAGTTTTTTTTTTTTTTTATTTTTTTTTTATATATGACGGGTTTATTGCTAAAGTGAACCAAGTCCACTTTTACAACTGATAGTAATATTGATTAGAGTTGGTCCATTGTGATTTTATTTACTATTTTTATGAAAAAGGCCGTCTGCTAACTTTCAGCGCTCTAAGTGAACTATGCCTATAAAAAAATTCGTATACAAAATTTCAGTTCACTACGTAGATGCATTCTCAAATATTCTCAAATATATAGCGAAAAACTAAATCTTTAAAGAAAGCCCCATGAAAGAGATACCCGATTTGTTTTTTTTTAAAGCCAGTGTGCAAAATTTCAACTCAGTTAATTGGAAATTTTTATTTTTCCTGTATCTTACTACGTTCATGCGTCAGTTTCCAAACAAGATAAACAAAAGTACCAAAGTGCCAAGTTCCAGCTTTGAAATTTGACAGTCAGGCTCTAATATGACCGAACTTCACGCACAGATAAGCCGGCATTTTGGTTACGCTGAAGGTAGATACACGACAAGTATTCCCATTAGAATTTTGACACATTGAAGCTGATAGCCTGTGACGTAATTGTGTGACTAATGTACTTGCATGTTTATAGGAAAGACAGAGAGATCAGAGAGCGTATTGTGTTCCCTGTACCGTGCTTTCCTATACATTTCACGATATGACATCATCTAATGGTGGAACATGGTTCGTAATGGGAATAACATGAATTCTATATACATTGGGGTACGCTCATGTACCTGAGAAGATGGCCTTACACCGGCGCGGCGCTCCCTTGAAATATCGAGACTTCCAATATAGGAGAAAGTTATACTCACTTAGCTTTTAGCGTTCAGGAGATATCAAAATTCAAAATATTTAAGCCCCTATCTAATTGGGGATTGGCGTACGTTCCATACATTATGTATGTATGTATGTAAGTGGTAAAACATCAATTTACTATTTTTCATCCAATCTTAACGTATGATCACTCATTGGAAAGGTCTCGATGAGTGTATTATGAACATGTAAAAATATTTTACCCCCTCCATATAATTTAGTGAAAAAGATGGGGAGGGTGGGAGTAAAAACCAGAATTGACTTCACTCTTTTGGCTATTGCTCCTCACCCTCCTTACCGTTTCTCTTCATTCTTTTTGCATATGGTAGCCAACCCCTCTCTCTACAAACAGGCAATCATCTGTTCCTCCCCTCACACCCTCGCGAAGCACACCATGCCAATCTACAGTCTACATTCAAAAAAAATTTCCGACATGCCTCCACTCTTTTGTCCATTGCTCCTCACCCTCTGGACCGTTTCTCTTCATTCTTCTCTCAAATGATAGCCAACCCCTCCCCCTACCTACGGGAAAACGTCGCACCCATCCCAACCCTCTCGCCGGGCATCGCCGGCGGGCTCACCCTAGTATATGTGAAAAACTGTGGAGAAGAAATTTTGAGAAATAATTAAAATTCTCGTTATGTTGAATTAAACTCATTCACCTGTGATTTGTGATGAATATCTTCATATACATTAGTGCGTAAATCTATGGAGAAGAAAATTCTGGAATTAATGAAAATTTTCGTGTGTATAAAATTTACCCACCTGCAATTTGTGCGGACAATCTTCGTCCATATGTATGTGAAAAACTGTGGAGAAGAAATTTTGAGAAATAATTAAAGTTTTTTTTATGGTGAATTAAGCTCACTCACCTGTGAATTATTTTTTTTATATATATCTTCATATATATGTATATGAAAATCTATGGAGAAGAAAATTCTGGAATTAATGAAAATTTTCGTGTGTATAAAATTTACCCACCTGCAATTTGTGCGGACAATCTTCGTCCATATGTATGTGAAAAACTGTGGAGAAGAAATTTTGAGAAATAATTAAAGTTTTTTTTTATGGTGAATTAAGCTCACTCACCTGTGAATTATTTTTTTTATATATATCTTCATATATATGTATGTGAAAAACTGTGGAGAAGAAATTTTGAGAAATAATTAAAATTTTTGTTATGTTGAATTAAACTCATTCACCTGTGATTTGTGATGAATATCTTCATATACATTAGTGCGTAAATCTATGGAGAAGAAAATTCTGGAATTAATGAAAATTTTCGTGTGTATAAAATTTACCCACCTGCAATTTGTGCGGACAATCTTCGTCCATATGTATGTGAAAAACTGTGGAGAAGAAATTTTGAGAAATAATTAAAGTTTTTTTATGGTGAATTAAGCTCACTCACCTGTGAATTATTTTTTTATATATATCTTCATATATATGTATGTGAAAAACTGTGGAGAAGAAATTTTTGAGAAATAATTAAAATTTTCGTTATGTTGAATTAAACTCACTCACCTGTGATCCTTGAAGAATATCTCCATATATACTGTGTGAAGATCTACGGAGAAGAAACTGTAAGAATTAATGAAAGTTTTCTTGTGAATAAAATTTGCTTACTTGTGGTTTTTGAGGAAAATCTTCTCTTGTATCTACATAAAGAAACTGTGGATAAGAAACTTTAAGGATTAGTCAAAAGTCCTTCCGATTTTGTGAACTAAACCCACTTACCTGCGACTTCGGCATAAATTACCTTCAAAGTGTTATAAAAGAAGAGAAAAAAAAAAACCGTGTGGGAAAGCGTGCCCGAAGTACGGTTGAAACCGGAAAGAAACCAAAGGATTAGAGCTTGAATACCATCCCTGCGGCTAACAAGAAGAGGAAACCTAGAGCCTGAATACAGTGAGAGTAAGTCCCAAGTGTATCCCAAGGTTAGTTGAGCGTTTTATTTGTATTAGAATTAGATGCCCTAGTTAAGTCAGGCTTTGAAAAAAAAAAGAAAGTACGACAAAAAGAAAAAAAAACATATATAAGATGTGTAGAATAATAGACTGGTTGCAGTTAATTTTAAGGAGCAGGAGTCAGGGCTAGATAAGTTCAAGGCAGGAAAAGCGCTTTTGTTTTCTATAATTAAGTGTAAGCTCATTCCGATGTATATTTATAAATTATGTGATCGGGTTTCCTCTCCTCACACTGTTTTAGACTTTTGAAATATAATATAATGTTTTAAACTACCTGAAGTCAAGTCTCTTCGTATACATACACGCATAATTTTCCTTTTGAGTTCTGGCGACTACCTCTTCTAGCATCGACGGGACACATCGGCGGCTTCTCGCCAGCCTTGGCCTGTTCTCGGGTTTTTTTTTCTTGTCATTCCACTCTGCACAGTTTTTTTTGGTTTATATATGAGGCCTTGAGCATCATGGGCGAGTGACTGCTGAACACAACGGAGGTGGTTCTGAGTACGCTCAGGTAGGTCAGCGGCACACACACACACACACACACAACTATACATGGGGCTAAGAATCCTACACTGACTGCGACGTCTTAGCCAGGGTGGATGGGGGCGATGGGCCCAATCAGAGTCCAGTCAGGACTCCGCCTACATCAGGAGTCTACGTTTTCTCTTTCTCTCACAATACCTCTCTCGGCGTCGAACTTCTCCGGGTGGTAGTCACTTGTACGGCGTTGATTTTTTTTTTTTTATTTCAGTGCTGCAACGCTGGTATGGTATTCTACATAAATTTTCCTTTCAGGTTTTCAGGTTGCACCAATGGAGGCGAAGCACCAGGAGACACGGAAAGTTCTTTTTGTCTGTCCGTCCGTCTGAAGTCTGGCAACACAGTTGTGGCATTTCTTTTTGTTTGTGTTTTTTTCGCACAGCTTTCAAGCATCGAGGGATGTGGGTGGCAAGAACCTCCCCAAGCCGGCTGACCGCTAGCGGCAATATGCTGTGCGGCCACCCGCACCAATCCCAAGATGATTTTGCAGCAAGAGGGGTCTGTTGCAGCACCTATCTATGTTCATGGCAAAATGGATATAGGTAGGGCTGACAACGGGCGCGCTCTTCGCTACAAATGGCGCCCAAGCGGTTTTTTTTCTCTCTTTGGCATTTGGTCAAGCTTCTCTTGACTAAATTGCAATTGTTATTGTTGGAAATCATTTCTTAATTAATTAATTTTTTTTATCTTAAATTTTATATTTCTGGTCGCTCATGTGTTTGCTTCGCTACAAATGGCGCCCAAACGGTTTTGTTTTCTCTCTTTGGCATTTGGTCAAGCTTCTCTTGACTAAATTGCAATTGTTATTGTTGGAAATCATTTCTTAATTAATTAATTTTTTTTGTCTTAAATTTTATATTTCTGGTCGCTAATTTGTTTGCTTCGCCACAAATGGAGCCCAAACTTTCGGTTTTTTGTTATCTTTAGTCAAGCTTCTCTTGACTAAGACGCAGATTTTCTTTTCTTTCAGTTTTCTCGGCTTTAAATTTGTTTTTTTTTTTTTTTTGTAGATCTTTCGGCACTATACTTTAAAAAAAAAATTATTTCGCTAGTTTCATATCGTTTTGCCTCGTCTTCGGGTTATTCAGTGGTTATCTTTGTTCACTTCTGCTTATTCCAATTTTACGAATAAGTTTTGTATTACTCATTTCAATTCATTTTAAATGAAAGTCTTTTCGTCAATCTAAATATGCAATTTTTAGCTTGATGGAGCGGGTTGTCTTGTTATGCCGCCAATGGTTTGGTCTACGCAGAGCTACCCTTTTCTCCCGTAAAGCTCGTTGCTTTCGTGGTAGTTCCCTTTTAGCTCTCGTTAGATCCGCCTTTGGAGGCTGGTGAGATGGCTCGTGATTTCGCTGCATTGGTGCAACCACGTAAATCTCGTCTAATCACATTTAAATAATTTATATTCCTTTTTATTTATTTCTTTTGGAAGTTTATAACGTCCATGATGAAGTCTACATCTCCCTCGGTAGGTAATAGGTTTTGTACGTTGGGCGTACTCTCCGAGGCTAAAGCTTCAGCCCGTGAACACTGGGGAGATGATCAATCATCGAAAAAGGCTTTTCCACGTTTAAAGAAGCATGGCCATATCTCAGCTCCGTCGCTAAGTTGGTGAACGGCGTTCACCCCTTGATTCTACGGTATCCGTGGCAATGGGCTTGAGTTGGCAAGGCATACGATTTTCACATCGATTTGAAAAGCTGGTTCATGTTCTTTTTTTTATCGTTTAAAATTTTCCTACTCCTCCGTCAGTGCCCGTCGTAAGACATCAGCACTGGTAATGCATGAGGATCGGATGATCAGTGGACAGCGAACGTTGTATGCGAAGAATGCTTTACGAGCCTCAGCTCCGTTCACATCTGCTGGTTCCGGGAAGAAGACAGTATTTTTTTTTTATATTTGTGGTAGTAATTACAGTGATTCGTCCATTCGGGACATGATGGCGGCTGGTTCGTTTTTATTTTATTTCTTTGTGGGTATCTTATTACAAAACAGCTACTGCTTCTTCCTGAGTATTAGTAGCCACTGAACAATCGATCATCTGCTCCTGATTTGGTTTGGCTCACTGCTTCGGTAAATTGATGAGCTAAATTCATCTTTATGACGTCGGTCTTTGCTCGGGTGGTAAAGTCAGCCAACTTGTATTAATCTTTTATTAATTTTTTTTTCCTTTCGCTCTCCTTTAGAGTTCCATAGTTTCATGCGTCGGAGTGCTCATCCATTCAGTGGTAGGCGGGCTTTGGGCTTGCGGGTACCACTGGGAAGCGTTGCTTCGGTTCGCACCAACTGAATGGCCGACCACTCGACCTTAGGTCCAAAAGAACCGCGCAAATGCCCTGTTCTCACCTACAAGTTGGTGAGTGATAATAGCCACCTGCTTGATTTATTCCTTGTGGGAGAGATCAGGACAGCCTTGTGATTCGAAGCGGATCAGTAGTCTCCAAATCGTGTTCACCCTATATGCTTCGCGCTTGCGTGGCGCTCTACTCCCATGACTCCATTCGGGGTTGCCTCAATCACTCTGACGGGAGGATGGCTGGTTAGCATCCTCTAGATTGGTATCCGACTTGGAGTGATTGATACAATACCGGGGCGGTACCTTTGGAGCGGAGTTTCACGTGAGGTGAAGACAGGTGAATTTCCCTCTCCCTTATTTCTTTTGAATCCCCCCATGTACGTTCCCCAATTATAAGTGTCGGGGTGTTCAGCTGATCAGTGGAAGGTGAACGTCGTATGCGAAGCATACTACTCCGAGCTTAAAGGTTCCGTTCACATCCGCTGGTTCCAGGAAAGAAGTCCGTATTATGTATAGTTTTGAGATTTTATTTTGAGATTTTGTTTATCTTTTGGTTATTTTGGAAATTACTGTATCATATCCTAGCTGTTAATTAGATTGTCGTTACCTTGTAGTTAGTTTTACGACCTTAGTTGTATTTATAATATGGCGATATAGCTTTTGAATTTTTACCTTTGTCGTATTATAGTTATTGATTTTCCTTAAGTAAGTACAGCCTGGTTATCATTATGGTATAGTTAGCCAGATTCTAGTGTATCTTTTGTAGGTATTTTAGTTCCGTCATAGCCTCTACCTCAATCAGGCTTGAGTCAGTTTAGATATCATCTTTTATTTTAGTTCTTATAGTTGGGTTATAGAGTATCCTAATTACCGTCGGATTATTATAGCTACCTTATCTAAACTTAGTTTTGGTTTCATTGTAGCTACTTTAAACTATCTGAGGTGGCTTTTAGATTACTTTGCTTGTATATATTTTTAGTTGTTAGGGTTCGATTATACCTAAGTCATATTTGATCTATGTTGGTTATCATGTTTTAATCTAGTTCACACCGTTGATTATGGTTTTGCTGCCTTAGTTACCCATTATTAATTTGGCTATTGTACCGCAATTTAGTTGTTAGAGTTAGGTTAAGTCTTTGATCTTAGTTACTGTTAGCTTGGTTTGATTACCCTAGTTAAGGTTACCTTATCAACGTTCTTTCTACGTTAGTTACCGATATATGAGACTGGATATTTATTATGATCATGATATTATATGAGTATTTATTTAGTCATTAATGCTGTAGTCTTATCCCTATTATGGTTATCGTTGCCTGAAGGTCGAATAGCTAGCTACGATCATTATATCGTGCGCATTGGGTTTGTTGGATTTATCGCACCATACATCATCGCTACGGCTTCTTTCCTGAGTACCGGCGGCCATTCAATCGCCGATCACTCGCACTGTTTTCTCATATTGACTTCAGCCTGTTGTCAAGTTGGTGAACGATGTTCATTCCTTTGAGTTGTCCTTGACAACAGGATTGTTTGTCATAACGGCCTTAACGTGGGATGGAAGCCTTCAGGTTCCGATCCCGTACATTCCCTAAATTCTTTCTTTTTTCTTTTGTTCCAACGTTCCATTACTAAGTTTACGCTGCGTCAGACCCTTTGAAAGGTTGGCAAGCTGTAGAGAGTTAGAGAGAGATTAAACGATTTTTTTCGTTCCAGTTCGCAAAACTGGATTGTTGAAATGTTGTGTTGTTTGTGTGTTCGGGTGGCCGCTGCGTGACCAAACCACCTCCTTCGTATGACTTAACATTTTGAATATTAGTACGCGCAAGTTTATGGATTTTTTTTTTATGTATAACAGCCATTATTTAAAATTCTTCCGTTTGAGCATTTATACACTTATATATATGCACATTTTTATATTATATATTTTATATTATGGAAATTTTACTTTGAATTTTCTTTGAATTAAAACATTTATATGCGCACAAATTTATGGGTCTACCTCCGTAGATCCATTCTAAAGCTATTGTTTTTAAGTTTCGTTTGAGTGTATTTGCTTTAATACGCGCAAGTTTAGTACGCCCAGGTTTTTAGATCTTCTTTTGTGTTTAATAATAAAGTATTATTTTTTGAATTTCCTTTCGTACACATATATATTTATATATATGCCCCAAGATCATATACGCACAATGGTAAAATTTGTTGTTTTATTATTATGAGGAACTCCTTGTGTACTAGTCCTCTAATTTATTTACGTATCTATTTCCCTCGTCCTACCTGTATATATTTTTGTTATATTTTTGTTTGTTATTTTGGTGGTGCTTTCCTGTGTAGGTTCCGTTAATTTTACTCGGTTGACAACCTCCTTGCGCTCTTAAGTTTCCAGATACTCCCAGACAGAATTAGTTTACGCGACCTGAGATTTTAATTACCTTCTTCATCATTTCCATGCTCTGTGTTTGTCAAGCATGAACAGCTAGATCAGTCCCGGTAGCCCTAAGAAGGCATCCGGCAAGCTTCACTTGCAAATTATAGGGTATCACATAGCCCTCCTACTGCCTCATCAGTGGTGGGTGATACACCTTTTGTAGTCCAACCAGTTATCCCATCCCCTGTCCGACAATGTTTCAAACTCAACCCACACGGTACCCTACGCGTAGGAAACTCCGGTAGGAATTCCGCTTGCATAGCCCGTCTGGATTAGCCTCGATATGAGGATTTTATTTTTTCCTGTCCCCTCTTCATATTTCCAATTCTGTGGTGGCGAGCGAAAATTTTTATAGGACAGTGATCCTAGTATAACCCACCTCTACCTTTAATGAGTAGATGTTTCACCTCTAATCCCGTCTGGATTAGCCTCGATATGAGGATTTTATTCTTTCCTGTCCCCTCTTCATATTTCCAATTCTGCGGTGGTGAGCGAAAAATGTTTTTTTTTGGACAATGATCCTAGTAGGACCCATCTCTACCCCGATTGTGTAGATGTTCCCACACTAATCCCGTCTGGATTAGACTCGATATGAGGATTTTACTCTTTCCTATCTCTTCTCCATTTTCCCCTAGTTTCTTGGTGCGATGCGGTGCACTAGCGAGTTCGGGTCGTAGAACCAGGTTTGTGGCGTATGCCCGGCTTGAGACTCTGGTGGGTCGTCCCTACGTTGGGCGCTGCTACCAATGCTTTTGCCTAGTCCCCCAGCTAGTGCGGGGGGGGGGGGGTGTTTTTTTTTTTTTTTTGTTTTTGGACCCGGCTTGAGACTCTTCTGTCGGGTGGGTCGTCCCCACGCTGTAGCGTTCTGCCCTCACGCTACTTTCTCTTCTCTTCTACGGTTCATCATATGTGTTTTTTTTTATTCGGTCTGTCCTATCCTAATTAGCGTTTTCAACTTTAACAATTTCCTTTGTCCATTTTAACTGCAAGGGTACCTGAAAAGGGGGAAAGAGGTCCTATAATTTTCGAAAAGTAGCCCTATGCTACTTTTCCATACGACGCATAAATCCCTGAAATGACGAAACTTTATAAAAATTCATGAAGACCTGAAATTCCTGCAAAAAAAAAAAACAAAAGGGCAAAAGTTTTACCTATATAAAATCCGAGAAGTAGCCCTCTGCTACTTCTCCATGCAGACTTAAACAGCAAAGGAAAGATCCCAATTCGTGCAGAACACGCACAAATCATGATCTTTCCTAAAAAAATCCACAAATGAGCATACCAAAGCGAAGAAAAGAAATCTTATCAAACCTGAAAAGACGCAACAATATAAAAATCCAAAAAGCCGGAAAAACATAAAATTTGTTCGAACAAATAATTTGGCAACGCAGCAAAAATCTGCTCACTCCCAAATCCACCTGAAAATCTAAAATCATAACTTAGGCATCAGCGCAACAAAAGATTTCCAGGCAGGCACCGTTCGTCATCAGAAATTCCAACGAACGAGCGGCAACTCGCCCAGCTGTAAAACATCACGCGATACCAACGCCATGCATTACAGCAAGCCCGACCGAATTTCTCAGGAAAAAATTTGTCGCTACACAGCAAATCGCTGGTACGAACGATTCTTGCCTGTAAGTCGAGAGGAAACGAAGAATTATCGGGATCCAACGAATGAACAAGAAAACTGTGCGCCTGCCGGTGGCTCAGCATGGAACGGCTGCGATGTAAGGAGGCTGAGAGTTGAGGGAGTTCGTCTTGAGCAATGGTAGAGGACAGCACTGAGTACTAATCGTCTGCGCGGTATCTGTTTTTTTTTTTTGGGAAGTATCTTTGTTATTTTCTATGAGCGCGTTGAGATTCTTTTCTTTTTCTTCCAAAAATTAAAGTAAAAGTGTGATATAAAAGCAGTAGCATGTCGCGAAGTAAAGGGTACTTACCTGAAATTTGTGCGGAAAATCGTCGTTCATACGTTAGCGCGTAAATCTATGGAGAAGAAAATTCTGGAATTAATGAAAGTTTTCGTGTGTATAAAATTTACCCACCTGCAATTTGGGCGGACAATCTTCGTCCATATGTATGTAAAAAACTGTGGAGAAGAAATTTTTGAGAAATAATTAAAATTTTCGTTATGTTGAATTAAACTCATTCACCTGTGATTTGTGATGAATATCTTCATATACATTAGTGCGTAAATCTATGGAGAAGAAAATTCTGGAATTAATGAAAGTTCTCGTGTGTATAAAATTTACCCACCTGCAATTTGTGCGGACAATCTTCGTCCATATGTATGTGAAAAACTGTGGAGAAGAAATTTTGAGAAATAATTAAAGTTTTTTTTATGGTGAATTAAGCTCACTCACCTGTGAATTATTTTTTTATATATATCTTCATATATATGTGAAAAACTGTGGAGAAGAAATTTTGAGAAATAATTAAAATTTTCGTTATGTTGAATTAAACTCATTCACCTGTGATTTGTGATGAATATCTTCATATACATTAGTGCGTAAATCTATGGAGAAGAAAATTCTGGAATTAATGAAAATTTTCGTGTGTATAAAATTTACCCACCTGCAATTTGTGCAGACAATCTTCGTCCATATGTATGTGAAAAACTGTGGAGAAGAAATTTTGAGAAATAATTAAAAATTTTTTTATGGTGAATTAAGCTCACTCACCTGTGAATTATTTTTTTTATATATATCTTCATATATATGTATGTGAAAATCTATGGAGAAGAAAATTCTGGAATTAATGAAAATTTTCGTGTGTATAAAATTTACCCACCTGCAATTTGTGCGGACAATCTTCGTCCATATGTATGTGAAAAACTGTGGAGAAGAAATTTTGAGAAATAATTAAAGTTTTTTTATGGTGAATTAAGCTCACTCACCTGTGAATTATTTTTTTATATATATCTTCATATATATGTATGTGAAAAACTGTGGAGAAGAAATTTTTGAGAAATAATTAAAATTTTCGTTATGTTGAATTAAACTCACTCACCTGTGATCCTTGAAGAATATCTCCATATATACTGTGTGAAGATCTACGGAGAAGAAACTGTAAGAATTAATGAAAGTTTTCTTGTGAATAAAATTTGCTTACTTGTGGTTTTTGAGGAAAATCTTCTCTTATATCTACATAAAGAAACTGTGGATAAGAAACTTTAAGGATTAGTCAAAAGTCCTTCCGATTTTGTGAACTAAACCCACTTACCTGCGACTTCGGCATAAATTACCTTCAAAGTGTTAAAAAAGAAGAGAAAAAAAAAACCTTGTGGGAAAGCGTGCCCGAAGTACGGTTGAAACCGGAAAGAAACCAAAGGATTAGAGCTTGAATACCATCCCTGCGGCTAACAAGAAGAGGAAACCTAGAGCCTGAATGCAGTGAGAGTAAGTCCCAAGTGTATCCCAAGGTTAGTTGAGCGTTTTATTTGTATTAGAATTAGATGCCCTAGTTAAGTCAGGCTTTGAAAAAAAAAGAAAGTACGACAAAAAGAAAAAAAAAACATATATAAGATGTGTAGAATAATAGACTCTCCTAACCAGTAAGTATAGGAACATTCGGATATATATATATATATATATACCTACCTCCCTCTGAGCGTAAGGTAGTTGCAGTTAATTTTAAGGAGTAGGGGTCAGGGCTAGATAAGTTCAAGGCAGGAAAAGCGCTTTTGTTTTCTATAATTAAGTGTAAGCTCATTCCGATGTATATTTATAAATTATGTGATTGGGTTTCCTCTCCTCACACTGTTTTAGACTTTTGAAATATAATATAATGTTTTAAACTACCTGAAGTCAAGTCTCTTCGTATACATACACGCATAATTTTCCTTTTGATTTCTGGCGACTACCTCTTCTAGCATCGACGGGACACATCGGCGGCTTCTCGCCAGCCTTGGCCTGTTCTCGGGTTTTTTTTTTCTTGTCATTCCACTCTGCACAGTTTTTTTTTTGTTTATATATGAGGCCTTGACCATCATGGGCGAGTGACTGCTGAACACAACGGAGGTGGTTCTGAGTACGCTCAGGTAGGTCAGCGGCACACACACACACACACACAACTATACATGGGGCTAAGAATCCTACACTGACTGCGACGTCTTAGCCAGGGTGGATGGGGGCGATGGGCCCAATCAGAGTCCAGTCAGGACTCCGCCTACATCAGGAGTCTACGTTTTCTCTTTCTCTCACAATACCTCTCTCGGCGTCGAACTTCTCCGGGTGGTAGTCACTTGTACGGCGTTGATTTTTTTTTTATTATTTCAGTGCTGCAACGCTGGTATGGTATTCTACATAAATTTTCCTTTCAGGTTTTCAGGTTGCACCAATGGAGGCGAAGCACCAGGAGACACGGAAAGTTCTTTTTGTCTGTCCGTCCGTCTGAAGTCTGGCAACACAGTTGTGGCATTTCTTTTTGTTTGTGTTTTTTTTTCGCACAGCTTTCAAGCATCGAGGGATGTGGGTGGCAAGAACCTCCCCAAGCCGGCTGACCGCTAGCGGCAATATGCTGTGCGGCCACCCGCACCAATCCCAAGATGATTTTGCAGCAAGAGGGGTCTGTTGCAGCACCTATCTATGTTCATGGCAAAATGGATATATGTAGGGCTGACAACGGGCGCGCTCTGCGCTACAGCGGGGACCCAAGAAACCCAAGAGATGGCGCGGCGGCCCTCCAATGCGGCGAATTCCGTCCCCAATTTATCTGGCAACGCAGGCCCCAAAAAGAAAAATCGCCCGAATGACAAGCAAGATAAGGAGAGGCGAGCTTGAGACAAGAAGTCAAGAAGAAAAAGTCAAGCAGTCAAGTCTTTTAAATTTTAATTTGATATTGTTTTCTTTTTGCTAAAGTTCTTTTTTTTTGTAAAGTGCGATTTTTATCAAATTGTAATAAAACAGTTAAAAAAAAAGAAAGACAAACCGCGTAAAACATATTGCCCTACATAAATTAGGAAAGTTAGAGCAACTGCCCGAGGAACGGGACCGGGTACCCAGACGAATTTTTGGTACCGTTTGTCTGGATTAAGGGATAAGTAGCGCTTCACATTATTTTTTTGAGTGGTCTTATTTCTTTTAGGAAACTTTATCTAAATTGCATATCAATTTAACAAATTTTAACACCTTTATTAAAATATAAATTACGTTGAATCTCGACATTGAAAGCAGCTACAGTATCCGTATACAGTTACTGAGAAAACTCACATCGAAAATCGGTTCCGCAACACTTACACCGAAAAAATGAAAATTTTGCATTAATAATTAAACTTTACACCTCGCAAGACTTAAAAATAAACATAAAGGCTTTAAGCTGAAAGTTTATCTTGGAAAAAATTTAATACGCATCAGATATAAAAAATAATACACATTTTCGTGTTTTGCTGTCCGTAAAACGAAATATCGGATAAAACTGTCAAACCCTACTAGGATTCCACACTGTGGATCTAATCGGACCGAACAAATTTTTCGGTGACACTTAACCTCATTATCCGCTTTGTTTATGTCAGCAGTTTGTATGCAGAAGAAAATTTTGTAAGTTTTGCACTTAACTATGTACAATTAAGATATATATTTATACAATATGTACTTTTAGGAAATGGAGAGAGATTTCGAAATGAAATTAATTTTAGAAGTCGAAGCACACAAGTGCTTATACGACAAGACAAGCCCCGAGTACAAGGACAGGTATAAAAAAACTAGGAGCTGGGAGGAAATTCCAAATATACTTGGAAGAACTAGTAAGTTATTTTAGTAAAATGTCATGCCAGCAGTTACACCACTTTATTCTTTAGCAACAGTGTGAGAGCTAGTCTCGGACGTGGGAGGGAGTGCCGGTTTTTAATTGACAACTCAGTCTTTTATAAAATTCAAATATAAAACTTTTATTAATAAAATACTTCAAGTATTATAAATTCGTTTGCTTACACTAATATCACAATAATTCATTTATTAAAAGAAATTCAGAACAACTAAAACTAACCTACAAACTACTATATAATTCAATAAAAACTTCAAGTAACAAAAATAAAAATAAAAGTAATAAAAAAATAATAAAAAAACGACAAATTAAAATTCAATAAGCTCCCGCTCAGGCGCTGCCAATTTTCTCCTCGTTCTGAAAAAGGGAGAGAAGACTAGAATTATTATCTGTCATAAAAACACAGAAAAGGGGAAAATATTAATGCTGCTAGTGCGTGAGGGCACAAGGGCAGCAAAATGATTCTATAGAAAAATCGATTACTTAGATTGTCAGTTTTCTGCGCGTGCGCAGAAGTGTAGCAATAAGCTACTACAAAGAAGAAGAAGAGCAGATTAATCTCTGCAGCAGAATTATTCTTCTGTAAATATGAGCAGGAGATGTAGCAGATTATTCTCTGCAGCAGAATTATTCTTCTGCGTAAATGTGAGCAGGAGATGTTTGCAGATTATTCTCTGCGCAGAATTAATCTTCTGCTTAGGTGTAGGAAGGAATATCGCAGATTAATCTCTGCGCAGAATTAATCTTCTGCTTAGGTGTGGGATGGATTTTTGGAAATGATAGGAGTTTCAGATTATTCTCTGAAATATAGAATTTAATCTTCTATAATGAGGTTGGGAATATTCTTGTATTTAGATTAATCTCTAAACCAGATGAGCTCTGGACCAAGAATGATTTTCTGCTGCGGCTCGTCGGCTTTATATAGCCGCCGCATCCAGTTATGAGATGTCGCCTCTCGGTGTTGCCCTAGCAACGATTGATGCGATGTCTGAACGTACCTCATACAGCTGATTGACGTAATGTCATGATGTGACATTACAAAATGTAAATATACAGGAGGGATGTATAATTTAGGTAAGTTTGTGATATTTTTGTAAAATTTGTTAAAAATAATAATAATTTGATATATTTTAGGCGTTTTATCTCTTCGTTGGAGTCTTTGGACGACGCTAAGTCAAAGGAAGGAACTTCCCAACATTCAGATAAGTGCCTTTTTGTTGATTTTATTTAGAATTTGGTTCTTTGTAGTTCCTTTGTTTTTTTCTTTTTAGGAATGTATTTACATCGGGGAAGTCAACACGTCGGTGGACTGAACATCCTCCCGCCTCAAAAAAGGGAAAGAAAAAATTGTAGTGTTTTGAGTAATAAACTTACGTTTTGTTGATGAATGATGTGTAGTTTGTCCTTTTTTCTTTTCATTTTTAGCGTAACTCCTCCCGGGATGTCCCACTTATAATATACCTTGGCGTTTCGGATTTTGTCCCAAGGTGTATCTGTGGCTTCCAATAGCTTGGTTATAATGGGAGTAGTCATTATTTTTCCCACTAGGTCTGCAGGAATCCCATTATGAGTTTTTCTTGGTTCAACACTGAATGGGGAGCCTTGAACTTGTCTTGGGGGATCAGTTGGTATATCAGCAAATTGTGTTGGTGGATCGATCACGAGATCCATTAATTGGATTGATGGTGGCATGTTTGTCTCCTGAAGTGGTTGGATGATGTTTTTTGTTGAAGGACCAGTGGTGCTTTCCGTGGATGTTGGAATCATATTTGTACCAGCCAGTCCTATTTCTTCGATAGGCATAATTCTATTCAAGTCTTCAGGCAGACTTCGTAATTCTGTCGATGTTACAGATTTTCTTTTTGTCCTCTGTGATGTTATTGGGACATGAGCTTCTAGGCTGCGTTTCTTTGGCCTTGGTTTTGTTATTGGTCTGTTGTTGATTTCAAAATCCAATTCAGGCATACTCAGTGGCGTAGAGCGCGCTGTGGTAGGCAGCCTTGGCCGAGTTTGTGCCCTAACTTCTGGCCGGTATTCTCTAGGCCTCGGTTTAAAATTGAGAATATCGTGCCTCTTTGATTCCTTTGGAACTAATTTTTTAATTTTGGGCGATGCTAGCCTAGCCTCAAATGGCCTTGCCTTCCTCTTAATGGGCGAGGAATGTACCGCGGGTGGTGGTCGCACGATAGCTGATCGAGGTCTGCGTGCCTTTTTGGGTGTTGGTGGCAGTGGGCTGATAGGCCTGATTGGCTTATGAGGTGCCAATAGCTCCGGAGGTGTAGGTGCGAGGCCTACATCCACTGAGTCTAAAGACTCTGAATTAAAAATTTCTAGTAGTTCTTCCATAATAGAAATAATAATAAAAAATAAAAAAAATAATAAAAAATAAAAACGAACTCAAAAACCACTGCGCGCACTTGTCAACGTTCACAACTGAAGTGATTTTTGGCGGGTTTTGGAATCGTTTATATTCAAACGTAACGGGTGTTTTTTTAGTTTTGTACTGCCAGAGAGTACTAGATTTTGGTGGGGATAATCGATGATTGTCCTGAGATGAGTTGGTGAAGGGGAGAGGACAATATGTTTTTTTTTTTTAGAATGGACTGGTGAAAATATTTAATTTATTTCTATTATAGAATGAGGAGGAAAGAGTTCTGAAGTATTTTGCTTCAGTTCGTATTACTGGGGGAATACTATTCTCTTCTATTACTGATGCAGAATGAGAGAGAGTTTTTGGATGATCGTGATGCCATCTATTGGTGAGAGGCTTAGTTTCTCTGTGATCTAGTTCAGTTTTTATTTTATTATATTGTAAAGTTGCTGACACTGAACGAGATGGCGACACTCTTGTTTCATTTTTCCATTTTGTGTTGATAGTGGAAGGAGTTGTTAACGTATAGTGCTTCTTTGCATCATTTGGTGTATTTCTCCAGTTTTTTCTCTGAGCAATGTGGTGTAAAGGTGTATTATGATTCTTGGTGGACACATATCCATATTTTGCGGGGGGTAGGAGTTTTCTTGTATGAACTTGATGTTTTAGTGAACACATTGGCGTGGTGGAATATTCCCGAACTCTCTTTAGTTTCTTATCCGACTTGGGGTTTGTCGTAGTATAGGTGGATAGCACAGTCGTCGTCGTGCTTTTTACTTCTGGTACTCCTCCGACCAGAATCCAGCCCAGTTCGGTGTTTTGAGCTGTAGGTGTATTGCTAGATCCTCTTCTAATTCCATTTTTAATGATGGCGGCATAGATGTTTGCTCCGAGAAGAGCATCGATTTCTCCTGGAACTGAGAACGTAGGATCTGCAAGCGGGAGATTGTTTATGTGTTTCCAATTTGACACTTCGATTGTCTGTGTTGGAAGCAGATCGGTGATTTTTCGGATTATGAGCATGTTGCTCGCTATTTTAAAATTGTTTTGTAGAGAATTAATTGTGACTGTGGTCTGCTGTACAGCTGTATTAGTGGGAGTTGAACCAAGTCCAATTAATTCTTGGGTGGTTGGAGAACCTTTAAGCTGTAAGAGTTTACAGGCTTTTTCGGTCATAATAGACACTTGAGATCCACAGTCTATTAATGCTCGGAATGTCATTGCGATTCCGGATGGTGAGGTGACATTTATCAGAGCTGTAGAGAGGAGAGCTCTTTTCATATTGGCGGTTAGAAAATTTTGAACTTGTTGTTCGTCATTTCTACAAGCTAAGGGTGTGCTTGGTTCAGTTTCTATACTAGAATTTTGGGTGGATTGATTAGGTGATTCTGTCACCGAATCATTTTGCTCATAGTGGAGCAATGTGTTGTGACTTTTGTTACAATGGTAACACCTTTTATTGCTTGTGCAATTTAAGGTTAGGTGGTTGGGAGATAAGCAATTTTTGCATAAATGCTTATTTGTGACAACTTCATGTCGTTGTCGGGTGTTCATATTTCTAAATGTTTGACAATGAAATATGATATGGTCACCCTTGCAATGGCTGCAAGAGGACTTTTTTGTAGGTGGGTGCTTTTGTGTTGAACTTTGGCTTCTATTCAAGAATCCATAAGTTGGTTTTGGTGAGAATGGTTTTCTCTGTGTCATGTTCGAAGATGTATTTCTATTTCCTATCATTTCCAAGGTTCTGAAGCGAGCCTCCAGGAATTTAGTTAATATTTTTAATCTGGGTAATTCTGTGCTATTATGAAGGCTCTGCTCCCATAACTGGTGTGTGTCTGGGTGTAACTTTTGTACAGTCAAGTATATAATTATAGGATCCCAATTGTTTGTTTCTACACCTAAATTTTGTAATGCTAATAGCGCCTCTGTTATATTGTCTAGTAGCCTTTTGATACTTTCGGCAGTATCATGATTTGTGGTTGGGAGAGACAATAATTTTTTTAATTGCACGTTGACTAGGATTCGCTTATTTGAATAGCGTTCCTTGAGGAGTTGCCAAGCTGGTTTATAGTTTGCGTCGCATATTTCATAATGCCTGAGCAGTTTTTCAGCTTCTCCTATTAGATTAGTTTTTAAGAAATACAATTTGTCAACGTCTCTTAAATTATTGTTATTATGAATCACTGAATTAAATAGATCGTGAAATGAGATCCATGTCGAATATTCTCCATTGAATGTCGGCAGCTTAATTCTAGGAAGTCTTTCGCTATTGCATGACATTGTGCTAGCAGAATTTGTCTGTGTGTAAGGTGGATTGCTGACAGATGGTGTTGGTGTTAATCTGTCTATGTCTTCTTCCATGCTTGCTGCTTTCTCAATGTAATATTCCTGTACTTCGCTAAATATCTCTTTGGTGAAATATTCTAGTTGGAGATCTTGTGTTGTCACTCTCCTTTGTATAGACCTATGTCGAGTTTGGAATTCTTTCCAATACTCGGTGAACGTTTGTAGGCGTTTTTCTGTCGATTTGACAGTTTTCTTTTTTCCTTCTCTTTGGTGCCTTTTAAATAATTCTTCCATTAAATCTTTGACTTCTTTTTGGGACTGTACCAACTCTGACACAGAGTCAATGGTTTCGTCACCAACGTCAGATGAAATGGATTCGCCATTTTTCGGCATTTCTAATCGAGAAGCTTGAATTATGTGATATTAAGCAATATTTCAATTTTATATTTGACTGACTGAGTTATCCGGCTCGAAGGACCAATGTGAGAGCTAGTCTCGGACGTGGGAGGGAGTGCCGGTTTGTAATTGACAACTCAGTCTTTTATAAAATTCAAATATAAAACTTTTATTAATAAAATACTTCAAGTATTATAAATTCGTTTGCTTACACTAATATCACAATAATTCATTTATTAAAAGAAATTCAGAACAACTAAAACTAACCTACAAACTACTATAAAATTCAATAAAAACTTCAAGTAACAAAAATAAAAATAAAAGTAATAAAAAAATAATAAAAAAACGACAAATTAAAATTCAAATTAAAATTCAATAAGCTCCCGCTCAGGCGCTGCCAATTTTCTCCTCGTTCTGAAAAAGGGAGAGAAGACTAGAATTATTATCTGTCATAAAAACACAGAAAAGGGGAAAATATTAATGCTGCTAGTGCGTGAGGGCACAAGGGCAGCAAAATGATTCTATAGAAAAATCGATTACTTAGATTGTCAGTTTTCTGCGCGTGCGCAGAAGTGTAGCAATAAGCTACTACAAAGAAGAAGAAGAGCAGATTAATCTCTGCAGCAGAATTATTCTTCTGTAAATATGAGCAGGAGATGTAGCAGATTATTCTCTGCAGCAGAATTATTCTTCTGCGTAAATGTGAGCAGGAGATGTTTGCAGATTATTCTCTGCGCAGAATTAATCTTCTGCTTAGGTGTAGGAAGGAATATCGCAGATTAATCTCTGCGCAGAATTAATCTTCTGCTTAGGTGTGGGATGGATTTTTGGAAATGATAGGAGTTTCAGATTATTCTCTGAAATATAGAATTAATCTTCTATAATGAGGTTGGGAATATTCTTGTATTTAGATTAATCTCTAAACCAGATGAGCTCTGGACCAAGAATGATTTTCTGCTGCGGCTCGTCGGCTTTATATAGCCGCCGCATCCAGTTATGAGATGTCGCCTCTCGGTGTTGCCCTAGCAACGATTGATGCGATGTCTGAACGTACCTCATACAGCTGATTGACGTAATGTCATGATGTGACATTACAAAATGTAAATATACAGGAGGGATGTATAATTTAGGTAAGTTTGTGATATTTTTGTAAAATTTGTTAAAAATAATAATAATTTGATATATTTTAGGCGTTTTATCTCTTCGTTGGAGTCTTTGGACGACGCTAAGTCAAAGGAAGGAACTTCCCAACATTCAGATAAGTGCCTTTTTGTTGATTTTATTTAGAATTTGGTTCTTTGTAGTTCCTTTGTTTTTTTCTTTTTAGGAATGTATTTACATCGGGGAAGTCAACACGTCGGTGGACTGAACAAACAGAATGCAAAAAAAAATGGGAAAATCTAAGGGACTCATTTCGGGCATATTTCAAGGCTGAAAACAATGTTCGTAGTGGTTCTGGAATGACAAAGTGTACTAAGTGGGTGCATTTTGAAGCCCTTAAGTTTTTAATTCCTTTTGTAAAAGTACCAAGGTAAGTTATTTACAAAACTTTATTGCCTTAGAACACAACCATCATCCAATAAAAATTTCAGCACTGTTGGAAATTATTATGAATATAAACCTAAAATGGAAAATATCGACGTAAGTGAAAAAGCCACTAATAATTTGGAGCTTCCATCTACATCAGGAATGGATGAAGTACACACTAAAAAGAGGTCGGGAAAATCAGAGAAGGCCGATGGAACTATATTGGAGATATTAAGTGCAATAGAAAATGTTCCGCCCGAAAAGGAAACTTCGGCTATCAGGAATTTTTTTATTTCTTTAGGGCAGCAGGCAGAGACTCTTGATAGGAGACAACAGCTTAAGCTGCAAATGAAGTGTCTGCAAGCACTGGAGGATGTAGAGCTACAACAAATGGAGTGTCTGCAAGCACTGGAGGATGTAGAGCTTCGTCTGGCAGAATATGATCAGTGAACAAAGTTAGGAGAGAAATATAGATCTGAATTTGTTTTTTTGTTTTTAAATGTTATTTTATTGAGAAAGGTTTTTATATGAGAGGAAAATAGAACTGATTTTGTTTTTGTTGGCAGGAATGCTATTTTATTTCTATGTTACAGTTATAATAAAATGAAGTTCTTTTAAAATGAAAACTATCCTAAATCATTTTATGCTGAAAGTCTAAATCACCCTCTGTGATGCACCATTTCGAGAAAGCATTTCTAACACCCACTGCTTCAGATGCTGGTTTGTCATTTTGGTTTGAATTAGACAAGTTGATTTCTTCGTTGTCAGTGGTATCGACATTATTCATCCTTATGTAATTATGCAAGATACAACAGGCTAAAATAATTTTATTTATTGTTGAACTTTGAATTTCTATTCTTCTTAATAGAATCCGCCAGGTATGGGCAAGTATTCCGAAGGCATTTTCGACAATACGGCGAGCTCTTGATAGTCTGAAATATAAGAATGTTGTGGAATAACAATATTGTAGGATTAAATAATTAGCTGTCTCACCGATAGTTGAAAATCCTTCTCTCCATAGTTAATTTATCTCCAGGATATGGAGTCAATAACGTCGGCTTAAGGGCAAATGCCTCATCTCCAATTATTACATATGGCATTGGCGGACTCAAAGTGACGGGAAGTGGGCAATCAGCTGGTATGTGTAGGTTGCTCGGATTGTTTAACCAATCATTCCCAAACTTTGAGTGACTGAATATGGCAGAATCCGAATTGGAGCCATATGCACCTATATCCACCATTATAAATTTGTAATCAGCATCTACTACTGCCATTAATACTGTTGAGAAGCTTTTTTTATAATTAAAATATAAGCTTCCAGTATTATTGGGAGCAAATGTCAACACATGCTTCCCATCCACTGCTCCCAGGCAATTCGGGAAGTTCCATCTATCTAAGAAACGCTTAGCAATAGATTTCCATCCGCCGGTAGTTGGCTTTGGCATACATATGTCCTGTATTTTTAAAATTATAGCATCTATGGTCTGGACAATGCATTTATGAACTGTAGATACTCCCATGCAAAACCGGATGGCCAAATCAGTATAGCTGACTCCAGTTGCAAGAAATCTAAATGATAAATTACTTTAGTCCTGAAAAAGTTTTAAAAAGTGGGTACTCTATACCGTAATGTAAGCGCAAGTCTCTCTTTCGCTGATATTATATCACTCCTAAGGTTGTTCTTTTTAGGTGATATTTCCCGTTTTATTAAGAGCAGGATGGCTTTAAACTTTTCTTTTGACATCCGGAAGTACTGAAAATACCTGAAGGGAAACTTTTCTAGGCTTTTTACTACAGTAAAAAACTCTCCATGGCTCCTCCTAATTTTATTTAAGGGGTGAACCCAATATTGTCTCACTTTATGTTTTTTCAAAATCCACCACTTAAGCGATAACATTAGAACGCGTTTCTTCGTATGAGCCCTCATCATACCCTTTTATGAAAATTAAATGTCACCTCTACCGATTATGACTTCTGTCACTTCTATCCGAAAAAAAAAGTTTTCGGTTTTTGATGTGAAAGTAAAACCAAATTTTCGGTGTAGAATTTTTCGGTTTTCGGTGTTCGATGTGAAAGTGCCTTTACAGTCTTAGTAAACGTTGAATTCTAGAAATACATCGAATTCTGAAATTGAAATCACATACAGTATCTGTACGTAACTACAGTGAAAACTCTTTGCTCCACAAACTGCACATCGAGTTTTCAAAGCGATATAATTTATTAGATCAAATCATTGCATTACAGTCTTAGTAAACGTTGAATTCTAGAAATACATCGAATTCTGAATTTGAAATCACATACAGTATCTGTACGTAACTACAGTGAAAACTCTTTGTTTCACAAATCGCACATTGAGTTCTCAAAGCGATATAATTTATTAGATCAAATCTTTGCATTACAGTCTTAGTAAACGTTGAATTCTAGAAATACATCGAATTCTGAAATAGAAATCACATACAGCATCTGTACGTAACTACAGTGAAAACTCTTTGTTTCACAAACCGCACATCGAGTTCTCAAAGCGATATAATTTATTAGATCAAATCATTGCATTACAGCCTCAATAAGCGTGGAATTCTAAAATTGCGTCGAATTCTGGAATTGAAACCGCATACAGTATCTGCATATAGCTACTGTTAAGATTCACTGTTTCACCAACTGCACATCGAGTCCTCAAAGCGATATAATTTATTAGATCAAATCATTGCATCACGGCCTCAATAAGCGTTGAATTCTAAAATTACACCGAATTCTAGAATTGAAATCAGATACAGTATCCGTACACATTGAATTTTAAAGAACTACACTAAATTCCTAAAATTAGTATAAGCTATTGAATCCCATCATTACCTTTCAGTATTCACACGCATTGCATTTTAAAACTACCCTGAATTCCTAAAACTAGTATAAGTTCTCCTATCCAGTAACTACGATTTAGCAATTTCACGCAGTGAATTTGAAAACCTGCTTTGGATTCCCAAATCCTTATAAGCGGTGCTATTTACCAATCTCACTTCGACGGCACGGCATAGGTACCAGAACGATCACTATCCGCCACACCCGAATTCTGCGTTATCTATAAGCTTACTTGAGGGAGTCTTGTTCGGGTACCACACTTACGAAGATTATTGTGACGCTAGTTGAAATTACAGAGTTATATTTGAAATAGTCTTACATTTCTTTTCCTAAATTTTTATCTGATTGAACCTGAAATTTTGCCGGCTTAATTTATACTGAAAAGAATATTTCAGAAGAGCCTGCGAACAACGAGGATTATTGTGGCACTTACAACTTTTTCTGAAACTGTAACTTATATGGTTCCAGTGAAGTGCTCCTCTAAGTGAGAATCACCTTAGCGTAAAATGCCTTTACAGCAGTAACTCTCTCTGAAAGTATGTAACGGCTATAATATTCTTCCTCATTTGCAAAATTCTAATTTCGTGTATCTTGGGCAACAGGGCATATGTAATCATCATTAGTCAGATGCATCCCAAACCCAGTCCCTGGAAAAATAATTTAATTAAAGTAAATGATCTTCTTATCCAAATACACAGGAAAAACATTTTTTTTTTATTATAATAAATTCTTGCAAAGTAAAGTCAGTAAATTAAGTCCAAGCGGAAATCAATCGCGAGAAACTCAATAAAATAAATCGCACACTAAACGTTTCTTTTTGGAAAAGAAAGAAGGTAAAAACAAAGTAAATGCAATTTGAGCATTTCCGATCACCCAACAAAGTAAATGCAATTTGAGCATTTCCGATCACCCAACAAAGGTGCTGATCAATCAGGTGCAATGCACTTGGGTAATTTTCCCTCGTATCGTTTTTTCGGTATGTGGCGATCGAAACCCCACATAGTAAAGCAAATCGATGGAAGAAAGATCTTCCGCGGGAACTCGTCCAGTTTTGTGTTTTGTTTTTCGTTCGTCTTGTGCGCCCTTACAGAATTTGAAAAAAAAAAATCAAATCAGAAGTAGTAGTGGCTATATTAATATTTCTTTAAATAAAGACCGGGCATCGAGCAATTGTGCGTGCATGCCGGAAATATTGAAACGTTTATACGAGAAGTTTACGTTTTTTTTTCCTGTAAATTTATTTGTGGATGTGACTCGTTACTGAGTGACAGCTCTTTTTTCTGCCCTCAAAGAAGGGAATTTTGGATAAATCTAAGGTGAGGTGTGAATACTTGCTCATTGCCGGGAAAAATTTATTTAGTGAGGTTTCTTCTTTCTGTTGGTTTCGAGTACAGATATCAGGTGACAGTCTTTGGCCTGCACGGTGTGGTTCAGTGCCGGAGGGAAAGGACAAAGTAACAAAAAAAAAAGTACAGAAATCAGAGCGCCCAAAGATTTCCTTGGGGTTAAACACCATCCAAAATCAAACTGAGGCGAAACCAGCAAAATCCACTGATAGGAGAAAACGAAAAAAAAACCCAAGAGCAAGCAGGAGAAATTTCTTATCTTTTTGTCCGTTTTTTTTTTGTTGTTGTTTTGTTTTCACAGCGTTAATCACCAGGCCGCTGAAGCGCTTCATCGCCGGGAGATTGACAAGTAAGTACATTTACGACAAATTAATTGTAATGTGAGTAGATTGTGTTGTTTTTTTTTTCTTCTCCTTGTCTTCTCGGGGTTATAGGCTAATTCTGTATTTCTTCCTCTGTTCGTTTATTTCAACTTTTTATATATATATATATGTGTGGGATTTTATTTGTCTGAGAGGTCAATAAATAATAAATCGAAACTCTTTTTCTACAAATTTATTATAGAATATAACACTCGTTTAAACAACGTCGGCGGGAACTTGTTCGCTCGTCTTCTTGACATCCGATCGGTCTTGTAGCTAGGATAAGAGAGAGCTGACTCATCTGTTTTCGCTTTGAAAAGACTCAAACTGTGCTACCATACTACATATCATTGCCAGCGTAGCGTGTAGGGTCTGTTCGATCCCACAACTCGGGCATCCTGGAAGAGATATTCGGCCCGAATATCATATCATCATCAAGAAATCGTCGTCTTCTTCATAAAAAAAATCTTCGTCTTCATTAAAAATCTTCGTCAAAGTCTTCGTCGTAGTCATTGCCGGAAAAATCGTCTTCTTCAAAATAAATCGTCTTCATCAGAAATCTGCATCAAAGCCGTCGTCGTTGTCATCGCCGGAAAAATCGTCTTCGTTAAAATTCGTCTTCTTTAAAACAAATTGTCTCATCAAAAATCTGCATCAAAGCCTTCGTCGTTGTCATCGCTAGAAAAATCGTCTTCGTTAAAAAGGTTTCGTTATTGTCATCATCAGGAAACTATCGTCTTGTTGTCAGCGTTTATTGGTCTTCTTGTGGGACTGTCTCTTCATCCGATTCATCATAATCTGTGTCATCTTCGGTCTGGTGGCTCCATCTCTTTAAAAATTCAGCACAGGTCGATGTACACCTCGGTCCTTCATGTGCTCCAACCTTGGAAACTTCGTATCGCTCGTGCCCTAACGTCTTTGTAATTTGATAAGGACCTAGAAATTTAGGAAAGATCTTTATATTAGAACCAAACTGAGTTCGCTTAATGGCCACCAACTCGCCCAGTCTGTACGAGTTAGCCATTTTCCGCCTTTTATTGAAGTTTCTCTGATTTTCCTCTTGAATAGCTTGAATTTTGGCAGCAGCTTCCGATCTCATCTCCTTACGTGAAACATCAAAAGCATCCTCAATTTCGTCTTCCAGGAGTTCTATTAGCCTCAGGTCTTTCACTGTTCGCATCCGAACACCAAACATAAGTTCGAACGGGTTTCTTGCTGTACTCCTCTGCCATGAAGAGTTTATGAAGCCCTGGATTTTATTAACATGCTTGTGCCACAACTCAGGGTTGTCTATGGAAAGTTTCGTCAACATTGGTATCATAACTCGACTTGACCGTTACTTCTGTCGTGATGTTGGTAAGTGAAATGCCTTCCTTATCACAATATTCCCTAAAGAGTTTGGAGGTACACGTCGTTGCGTTATCGCATACAATGCGGTTTGGATTACCGAAAACCGCCTTTTGAACTTCCAGTTTTTGGATCACCTCTTCAGTTCCCGTAGATTTACATGGATACAACCATATAAACTTTGTAAAGGAGTCTGTCACACAGAATATATATCGATAATGTGTCTTGGTGGCAGTTAAGGGACCTAAGTGGTCAACGTGGTATGTCATCAGTGGGTGCTCCTTAGGAATCGAATGCAGAAAACCTTCCTGTTTTCCTTCTTTCCTTTCTGCCAATATGCACAGAACACAATTTTGTCTGCATCGTTCTATCTTTTCCCTTAAGTGTGGAATGTAGAATTCTCTTTTAAGAGTTTCTTCTACTTTTATTGAAGCAAAATGTCCTTGCTCAAGAGCTCGTCTTATGACCTCCACTTGCATTGATCTAGGGACACATAGTATTTTTTCGCCTTCTTTATTTAATTTGTAGAGTATGCCACCCTCCGCGAAATAATCCTCGTATGGTGTCTTTTGAAGGATGATTAAAATCGCTCGTAGTTTCTCGTCGTTGCATTGTGCCTTTTGAATAGATCGAATAAAATCAGATTCTATTATCATAACCAATGGGTTGCGACTTAGCGCATCAGAATGTCTCATTTGTGACCCGCTTCGATGTTCCAGTGTGTAAAAATAATCTTCCAATAACAAGGCCCAGCCAGCTATTCTCGGAGCCAATCTTAAACTGTATCCCAAGTAGGTATAAACTTTCTCTTGGGAAGGTTGAACTTTCCCGCGTGAAATCTGGTAACCTAAATAATCAATTTTTTGACACAGGAATTGGCATTTGGACCATTTAATATCCAGCCCGTACTCAGCGGCTACCTTAAGCACTTCTTTTAAATGATCTAGGCATTCAACTTCGTCTTTACCAGGTACAATCAGATCGTCCATGTAGATTAGCACGTAGTTCTTCTTTACAAACTCATGAAAAATATTATTTATAAAACGTTGAAGTACCGCGAGTGTATTTCAAAGGCCGAATGGTACCCGAAGGAATTCAAAATGAACCTATGGTGTCACGAATGCTGTGTACTTTATACTTTCTTCGGCGACAGGTACGTGGAAAAACCCATTGGCTAAATCCAGCGTGGTAAGAATATTGGAATTGTATAGCTGGTCAATTTGATCCTCTATTAGGGGTAGGGGAAATCTGTCCTTGATTATTTCTCTGTTTAATCTCCGATAATCAATGCCCAATCGCTTTGTGCCATCCTTTTTTTGCCAGTACGACTGGACTGGCGAAATCGGAAACACTGGGTCTTATAACACCTTTCGCTAGCCACTCCTCAATTTGCTCATCCACAGTACCTTTTTCAGAGGGGGACAATCTTCGTGGGTAATGACAGATTGGGGTTTCGTTTCTAAGTAATATTTTCAGTTTCACATTCGACGCTTTCGTTTTTATCAGTTTATAATTCCTGACTAGCTGACATATTTCAGCTACGTATTTAACGCTTCCTACTTTAAGATCCTCTGGACTAGTTTCTGCGAAAAGGCAGGGCATAGAAATATCACCAACTTTTTCAATAAAAATATCGTTGTCTTTCATCGTTATTTGTGTATTTCGCAATAAGTCGTTTCCATCTTTGCTTTGATTAGTGTATTTGTATTCATTGTCAATTCCTAGGGTGGAATGGAAACAACCAAGTGTAGTAAGAGTAGATGAGGCTATGCCTTGAATTTTGATTGGATAACCTTGTAACATAGGTGAACCGATTCTATTGTACTCGTCTTTCCGGATTAATGAGATATCACTGCCTGTATCAATCAAGGCCGTAACACACTGACCTTCAACGTTTACTGGCTTATAAGGACTATGACACTCCTCTATGACTGCTACATTGTTACGTGATAGTTCTTTGCTTACACGACACTCAAATGATTTGTGTCCATGGCTATTGCAATTAAAACACTTAATACCCATGGACTTGGAAGGACAATCAGGTGATTTGTGCCCAATTTTTCCGCAATTAAAGCACTTCATACCCATAGATTTGGAAGGACAATCAGGTGATTTGTGCCCATTCTTGCCGCAATTATAACATCTACTCAAGTTTAGATCTTTATTCCTAAAACAATTTTTAGAAATATTTTGGCGACTTGTGGATGGAACCGCAAATTTATTATATAAATCTAGCTTCTGCTTGAGTTCGTTAAAAGTTTTTGCACCGTACAATAAAACTTTATTTGAGGACTGATCTACAATTCCATCGATGATATATTGTATTACTGATTCCTCATCTATATTGCCTTTCAACCCAAACTCTCTCATGCACAGGTAATAAGTTTGCAGAGATTCATCCACCCTCCTTTTCCTTCTGGATAATTGCATATGAGCCTCCTTGCAGCTTATTTCAGTAGTAAATTCTTCTAACAGGAATTGCTTCAATTTCTCCCACGTGTCTAAATCTGATCTAAATCTTAATGCTAACCTCGCGGTTCCCACTATTAGTTTCTTCCCATGCACTAATCTCTTAAGGTTACTCCATCTTAACATGGTCGCGGAATTTTCAAAATCTTCAATCCACTTACGAACAGAATAACTATCGTCGCCAGAAAACTCAGATAACATTCCAGCAATATCATGGAAACTAATTGATTTATCGTGGACTGTGTTTTGATTTCGCTCACGTTTGATTGAATCTAATTCGGCTCTAAGAAAACTTATTTCAAGTTGCAAATTCATTGTCTCCTCACTGCGAGCCTTTTCAAGGTTACGTCTTTCCTTTTCAAGAAGCTCCTCTTATCGTTTCAGTTCCTTTTCTTTATTACGTAAGGACCTAACCGTTCTTGGGAAATTTCTAAACTTCCTAATTCATGCAATGTACTCTGTCGTTCCATCCGCCGTATTTTTCTACCTACCATATTATCGAACAATTAAATTTTAATCGAAGGAAAAATCAGATAAATATAGTTCTATATAATTTGTTTGAGTTCTAATTCACTTTGATATTTCAAAACAAAACTAAATCCGACAGTCAAGATTTCATCTGCAATTTTTCATCTTATAATCAGTCAACTGTGTACATATTTGCGATTTAGTTCCCGGAAAGAAAGGGTGCTTCAAATTATACTAACAGCGTTCTATATCTACTCGAATTTACAATAAACACATACCGCATTAAAGCATAAATTAAAATGATTGCTTTATGTTCTAAAACTATTGCTATCGCAAATTAAATTTCAAAGTTTTTGTACGATCAAGTAATTTAAAATTTCAGTTTATGTTTATCAATATGTGCAATAAGTTCAATATTTTTCACTTACGGTAGGAGATCACTTCTCGATGTAAAATAAAATAGTCAAAAACTTACAGATCTATGGCATATAAACAATCACATCTGTCACTTCATAAATTCTTCGCTCCTCTTTTTTATGTGCTCATGTGTACCAACTTCAGCTCGCTTTATTACTTTTTGATGATGAAATCGAAATTAGTTTGAAACTGTTATACGCTCCCAAATATTTTCAGTGTATGCGTCATCCGTATATTATCCGGTTAATGACGTCATTACACTAGAACTTCTTTGAGTACAGTTATTTACGTGATTTCACTAAAAAAGAATTTCACTTTATGCGGAGATTTTTGCCTTATGCACTTCTACGAATTGAACGAAATTTACCTTTTCACTGCTACTTGCCCATAAAATTCCATGTTTTTAATTTTTCTCGCTTCGTTATTAGTCTTTTCGTAATGTGTATCGTCTTCCTTATGCTCTGTAAATTCTTCGTAGATGATTCCGATTTTGAGTGACTACGGAAATAATGCACAGTTTAGAATTTTTTCTTCTTTGATTTGTTATTTCCCCATAATTGTCCTGCTATAATTGCTGCGTCGTTGTCTGCTACTAGCCGACCGTGATAGCGTGGTCTTCTCAACTGCGTGATAGATCTCTACGAGACTTAAATCAGGTCCCCCAGATTTTGTGGGACTTTATTTGTCTGAGAGGTCAATAAATAATAAATCGAAACTCTTTTTCTACAAATTTATTATAGAATATAACACTCGTTTAAACAACGTCGGCGGGAACTTGTTCGCTCGTCTTCTTGACATCCGATCGGTCTTGTAGCTAGGACAAGAGAGAGCTGACTCGTTTGTTTTCGCTTTGAAAAGACTCAAACTGTGCTACCATACTACATATCATTGCCAGCGTAGCGTGTAGGGTCTGTTCGATTCCACATATACATATATATTAGAAATGAAATCGGAATTTGGCGAACTCTTTTTTTTTCTTTTCTCTATAGAAATCTAAATTAGTACATTAGTATATTAACGTAGTTCTTTTTGTTTTGCGGAATATTATATTGAAGTAGTTTTTTTTTGTTTTGAGAAGTATTTCCGGATAGATAGTATCTATATGTCGTAGACATTTGACGTAACTCAGCATTTCACGAAAAGTCTAGGCACTTCATGGAAAGTAGGCAAATAATGTAGCGGTTTTGACTTAGCCCCTTTTTACATTATGTGTCTGAAATTTTTAGTCATTTCATCAAATGCTAAAAGCGTTTACGCCGATATTGTAATACCACCCTATATAACCAAATAATAATAGTGGGAGATGGGTGGTGGAGGGGGAGGTCGCACCCAGGCCTGCGACACACGTACCCACACACCACACAATCATGTAACAAAACTCCTTACGCATAAACCTGATTTTTTTGTAGAAATTGACTTTTAGCCTTGGCACGCTGTAAACGCGGCACCCCTGACGTCTGTCAGAGGATAAAAAGTGGGTTGAATGAAAATCAAGAAGTTTTAGTTATCTCGTTCATGCGCTTGTTTGTGATCAGTTTTTTTAACATAAAAAAAAAAAAAAAAAAAACAAAGATGAGGTAGTCACTAGCAGATAGTGGTAAGGAAAAGAGTCTTGGCTAGAGCGTTGATTTGGAAGGAGGTTGAGTGGCTTGAGTGTTGATTTTTTAAAAGGATTGATGGAAGCGGCCAATAAAATGGCGCATGTGAATTATAAAATAATAGTAAAAAAGCGTTCCAAAAAATGGAGCGAATGTGATAATTAGAATATCAATAATTGATTATTGATACTTGTTGGCAATTTTGTAAGGAATTAAGTTTTTATTGCTTTGGTGAATTTTTTTTTATTAATGGAAAGCGTCCTAGAAAATGGCGCAGTTAATTTGTGCAAAAATTATAAGTGTGGAAATGTCCGGAGAAATTCATCATAAAAATGAAAAATGAAATAAACAATACAATAAAAAAAAATAAAAATAATAATAAGTTTGATATGAGCTGAACTGAATAAAAATTGAGTTGAGTTGAGGAAGAACAATAAAATGGCGAATTGTGAAATAAGAATAACAATAAATTCATACAAATCAAATGGAAAAGTTTATTTCGTTAAATAAAAGCAATTTGATATAATTGTGTAATGAATTTTACTGATAATTTGAGAAGAAAAAAAAATACTATAATTCACGAGACTTAAATGTGGAAATAAAATTTATTTTGCTAAATAAAATTAATATAATGTTGGAACTGATGTTGATCTGGAAAAAAAAATAATAAAATGTAATTTGTTAAATAAAGATTGAGGTTAAAGTTTGGGTTGAAAGAAAAATAATATGGTAAATTAAAAAAGAAAAAAAAAATATAATCACTAAATTCATATGAATTAACTAGAAAGGAAATTATTTAATAGCTGTTATATTGCATAAAGAGAGAAAAAATATTTGATAAAATTTGGGGTGCATTACACTACTAAAACGGTGTTCCTTTCATACAAAGCCCGGCTTTTGAGACTCTTTTCTCGGCGGGTCGTCCCCACGCTGTAGCGAATTGCCCCTTCGCTACTTCAATCTCTTTCACTTGGCGGAATGAGCATAAGAACTAATTTTGTTCCCCTCTTGCCTATTGCAAAAGAGTCCATGGGAGAAGCTATTAATTCGAATTTTAGGTTTGTGCCCAAAATTAAAACGCGCTCACCAACCGAAATTTTTTTTTTTTAATCGAACATTTTAGATGAGATTCAATTTCATGCCCTTAAAAGGCAACGTGATTTTGAAGAAACATGATAAATTTCCATGACATCATGACCCGTAGGGCGAGAAGGGAGCTAATAAAAATTTTCGAAACAAACTAAACGCTAGCGGCGATTGGTTGCGGTTGAAAAAAAAAAAGAAATTTTTTTTGAGAGAGGAGGAGGGAAGAGTGAGTTTTGGATGATGATCGGGAGAAGTTAAGAGAGAAAATGGTTGAAAAAATTTGTAGGAGAGAGTTTCTTTAGATGGCGAATAAAAATCACTAAAAGTTATCAAGATATATTTGAATTGGATTAAAAGTTTTGTGTAAAATTTCCTAGATTAAAAGGAAAATATCTATAAAAAGTTTTAGTTGTCGCTAATAAAACTATTAAAAGTTTCCGATATATTTGAATTTGATTAACAAAATTCTCATTAAAAGTTTTGTGTAAAATTTCCTAGATTAAAAGGAAAACTATCTATAAAAAGTTTCTTTAGTTATCGCTAATAAAATCACTAAAAGTTATTGATATATATTTGAATTGGATTAAAAAGTTCCTCACTAAATAGTTTGTGTAAAATTTCCTAGATTAAAAGGAAAACTATCTATAAAAAGTTTTAGTTGTTGCTAATAAAACTATTAAAAGTTTCCGATATATTGGAATTTGATTAACAAAATTCTCATTAAAAGTTTTGTGTAAAATTTCCTAGATTAAAAGGAAGACTATCTATAAAAAGTTTCTTTAGTTATCGCTAATAAAATCACTAAAAGTTATGATATATATTTGAATTGGATTAAAAAAGTTCCTCACTAAATAGTTTGTGTAAAATTTCCTAGATTAAAAGGAAAACTATCTATAAAAGGTTTTAGTTATCACTAATAAATTAATAAAAGTTATCGTTGTATATTTGAATTTAATAAAAACAAAAAAAAAAAAAGGTTTTTACGAACAGATAAAGGAACCTGCGCAGAAATATTGAAGAATGTACATGGTACACCAGGTATGAGATTATTGTTCAATTTACATAAACTAAAGATACTCCTCTAAATTATTTTTTTTTGTGTCTTGGCGGTAATGATGTTTTAGGGAAACTGGGCTATGGGTGAGGGGGGGAGTTGGGGATTGAGGTGTGGACATGTGACGGCAGTCATTTTGTTATAGAATGGATTCGTAGAATCTATTATTAAAATGGGGCTAAGTAGTACGGTGGCTTTGATCCACTTAGCCATGGTGGTTGGGGGCGTTGGGCCCGATTAGATCAAGGTCTAGAGCTCCATCGACACCAGGAGCTCTTATCCATCTCTATCTTTCTCTAGCATTTTTATTTTTTTTTATATTATGACGGATAATACATCCGGCTGGAGCGTTAATTGAGTTAAGGTGAAAGGAATATATGTATGGTGATATATATATATATATATTTTTTATTCAATAGCTGGAGTTTTTTTTTGTTGTTTTTTTTTTGTTCTTCTATAAAATTTCAAATTTCATTTCTGTCTGTCCGTCCGCAGTCCTTATATACAATTATTCGGTTTTCTTAGTCCGTCTGTCTGTCTGGTAATTCTTTCAAATTATGCAGAGCTAACTTGAGCATCCAAAGGGTATAGGGAGCAAGAACCTCCCCTCTCGGCTGATCGCTGGCGGGCAAACAGCTGTGCGCACCCTACATTAACCATGCGGATGAATTTTTGCAACATAAGTTGTGCTTTGCGGCCGACCTATGGACTTAGTAGTTCATATATACATATATGGTAAGAGGTATGTGGACGCCTGGGTTCATGGATTAGCTGACGAGGGACTTCCGAATGTTACAATAGGTATATCCTTAGTCTTTATTGGTTATTCGGTATAGTTATAGTGTCCTCGTTTCTGTATGGTAACAAGATTAGACAATCTTTATACAGTCGAAAACAACGAATACCGTATTGTATTTTATCTTACTTCTACTGGTTTTATTGTAGTATACACATATATATATTTTTCCTCCATTATCTTCAATTGCATTCCTTGATAACCTAAATATCTTTATTCACCTCATATTTTAATATATATTTATATCCGTAACTCGTTAACCTTTCGCATTTACTAATAATGGATCCCAAATTTCTATTAGAAGACGAACGCAATGTTGAGTATAAGGTCAGGGGCCTAGATATAACTGATCCCGAAGCCTCTACCAAACTTAGAGAATTATTAGATTTAGAGGCATCGTTTCCTGGTCGAGCACCAATGGCTATGCACGATTCTGCCGAGGCTGGAGGTGAGCTTGAGATTTGTAAAGAAAAGCTCAACTTGCTAACTCGGCTAATTAAAGAGAATAAAATCCAAACGCATGACGACTATCAACGCGTGAGATGTCGATTGAGTCACCTAAGTGGGCGTGCTATACGCTTAGCTATCTCATCGGCAGATCATTCAGAAGAGGCCACTGAACAAGTATCGGCCCTATCCGAGCTTATGAAGGAATTCATGAAAATTAAGATTCCTCCTCGTAGGGATGCCTCTGAGAGCCAAAAGCCCCAAGCCCCTGCAGGAGCAACTAGTACTCCGGCATCACCTAGCTTTGAGACAAATGTTGAAGGAGCTGAGGCCGCGAATGTTGGAACAGGTGCAGTACGTCGACGTATTCAGTTTCCTAGAAGTGTGACACGTCCATCTCTGTCGATAATCGGGAATACAGCTGGGGATCTAGGAAGGTCTCCTAATCAGTTTTTGAGCACAACTACGAATCCTTTAAATTATACCAACCTGACGCCGCGCATGGGCAATCAGAGTGATCCCTTGTCAACAACTCCTTTCCCTACTGAACACAATCGCGGAAGCAACCCTAGCGGGAATCAACCCGTCATTTTCAGTACGGTACAGAAAAAAATCACGGAAGCAACCCTAGCGGGAATCAACCCAGTGGTCATTTTCAGTACGGTACAGAACAAAATCGCGGAAGCAACCTTAGCGGGAATGAACCCAGTGGTCATTTTCAGTACGGTACAGAACAAAATCGCGGAAGTAACCCTAGCGGTAATCAACTCAGTGGTCATTTTCAGTACGGTACGGAACAAAATCGCGGAAGCAACCCTAGCGGGAATCAACCCAGTGGCCATTTTCAGTACAGTGGCCGCCCAGAAACATCAAGCTCTCCGCATTGGCAGCCAAGGCTACCAAAATGGAAGATATCTTTTAACGGGTCCCCAGGCGGACTTGACGTCACCGAATTTGTCTTCCGACTAGAAATGCTTTCCAAGGACGATAACTATCCGCTGGATTGGCATTTTGCCTAATTTCCTCTCAGGTACGGCTGAAAGCTGGTTCTGGGTTTACAAGCGGAAATATCCCGATACGAGTTGGCAGGGTATGAAGACAGCCCTACTCGAGCGATTTGGGAGCTATGTCTCAGAAAGAGAAACGCGAAGGGCCATTGAAACAAGAAAACAAGGCCCGAAAGAAACGTTCAATAATTTCCTGCTGGACGTAGAACGGCTTAACGGTCGGCTTCGAAGACCATTTCGTGACAAAGAGCTACTCGAAATTGTCCGAGAAAGCATGAACCCGGCTCTGCAGAGTGCCACTACCACGACAATATTCAGATCAACGGAAGAGGTGAGAATTATCTGCCAGAGGCTAGAAAAATTGTGGGCTAGATCTGGGCACGATCCTCGTCAGCTGACTATGGCTCGCACTTTCTGAAATAGAGCTCAAATCGAAGAGCTAGAGGAGGTAATACCCTTGTCAGACTACGTTGATAATGACATTGACCCACAAGTAGCAGCGCTTACCCCAGTGTTAAGGAGAAACACTGCTAACCGCGCTTCGTTGGATATATGTTGGAACTGCCGAGACTTAGGCCACAGATATTAGTCCGGGAGGCGACCGTCATAAATCCTATCTCATCGAAAAAATGAAAAATTCATACAACATTAGTTAATACTAAGATATTTGAAGACAGCGCCCCTTGATTGCCTGAGCTGGGTCAGTCACGATGTTGAGAAAAAGCTTCACTTCCGGGCAGTTTTTTTATGCATTTTCATCTCACCGAAGAAATGGAAAATAAATATACCAATTTGTAGGGATCGGCGAGTACTACTCGAAAAATGTAGACAGCGGGATAGTCCAGTCTAGTAAAAGCCCTTGGAATTCACCTCTACTAGTTGTCCCCAAGAAAGCGGGACCCGACAGTGAAAACGAAAAGACAATTGGAGACGCATTCCCGCTACCCCGAATCGAGGATATTCTCGACCAACTAGGTCACGCAAGGTATTTCACCACACTCGATTTGGCCAACGGCTATCACCAAGTTCTTGTCGACAAGAAAGATCGACACAAAACTGCTTTCAGCACAAGTTATGGGCACTACGAGTTCAAGCGTATGCCATTCGGGCTCAAAGGAGCCCCAGCCACATTTCAACGCCTAATGAATTTCGTATTAACAGGCCTACAAGGGCTCGAATGTTTTGTCTACCTAGATGACATAGTCATCTATGGTAAAAAGTTAAATGACCACAACGAAAAGTTGAGGAAAGTCTTCAATAAGTTGAGAGAGGACAACTTAAAACTGCAGCCAGAGAAGTGCCACTTTCTACGAAGAGAAGTTGTTTACATAGGACATAAATGTTCTAACGAAGGAGCCCTACCAGACCCAAGTAAGACGGCCTGCGTCCAAACATTTTCTGTTCCAGAAACAGTAAGGCAAGTCCAGTCATTTTTAGGACTTGCCGATTGCTACAGGAAATTCATTCCAGACTTCTCCAAAATTGTACGTCCAATCACGAATTTACTCCGAAAGGATGTAAAATTCAATTGGACAGAGAAATGTCAAGAAGCATTTCAAAGCATTAATTTCTCCACCACTTTTGATTTATCCCGATTTTTCAAAATCGTTCAATCTGACTACGGACGCAAGTAACGAGGCCCTAGGAGCTGTTCTTTCTCAAGGAGAAGTCGGAAAAGACCAGCCCATTGCCTACGCAAGCCGCACATTAAACAAAGCCGAAAGAAATTACTCTACTATAGAGAAAGAGTTATTGGCTATTGTCTGGGCTACCAAGAATTTCAGGTGCTATCTTCAAGGCCGGAAATTCACGGTCTATACTGACCATAAACCTCTCAAAGGTGTCTTCAATGTGAAAGACCCTACTTCCCGGTTGGTGAGATTTCACCACAAATTATCTGAATTCGATTACAACTTCGAATATAAACCCGGGAAGTACAACACTAATGCAGATGCACAAAGTCGCAACCCTCAAGCATTAAAAGAAGACAGTTTAGGCAATACCTTAACGGTAAAAGCCCTAGTCCACCACACGATGGACTCAGATGTAGAGGAAGACGACTCCACAAATAATAAAAAGAAAAAGAAATCCGCTCATTGTTTCGTCGTGACTCGAGCTCAGAAGCAAAAGACTCAAGATACAATAAATAGCTCCAGTGTGGAGACAGAAGAGCACACGAAAGCGGACCAAAACGAAATTCAACACATGGAGGCGGAAAAACTAAACCCAGCATCGCTTGAGCAAAAAGTAAATACTGGCAAGACACTCGAAGTTATCACGAGCCCTAAGGAAATCCGAACAATCTTAAAAGATTATCACGATTCTCCATTTGGTGGCCATCAAGGTGTCATAAAAACTTACAAGCGCATAAGACGCAAGTATTGGTGGAGACACATGCTTAGCGATATTAAAAAATACATTAAAAAATGCCCAAAGTGCCAGACGATGAAAGCATCTCCACAATATAAAATGCCAATGGTTATCACGGACATCGCAGAACAACCGTTCGACAAGGTTTACCTCGATATCGTAGGTCCATTAGAAGAGACCACATCAGGTAACAAATATATCTTGACCTTCCAAGATAATTTAACAAAATTTGTCGACTGGTATGCAATACCTAATGCAAAAGCAGTCACAGTAGCGCAGGTTTTCTTTGATGAAATCGTTACGCGCTATTGCATACCCAAAAGAATACTCACCGATCAGGGAACAAATTTCCTGAGTGAATTATTCAAAAGAGTATGTAAGCTTCTAAAGGTAAAGAAGTTACAGACTTCAGCATATCACCCACAGTCAAATGGAGCACTAGAGCGTGCACATAGACCCCTGATAGAATACCTGCGAACAATCGTAGATGAAAATCCCAAAACTTAGGACCAATACCTACGAACCGCTGCATTCGTGTACAACAATAGTGTACACAAGGGTACTAAACTTACCACAATGGACTGCCTATACGGCTTCACAGCGGATGTCCCATCAGATTTAAAACGGGATCCCGAGCCCGTTTACAATCATGAGAGCTATTATTATATACTGAAGTATAAGCTCCAAAAATCATATGCCACGGCAAGAAAGAACTTATTGGCAAGTATTGGCAGCAATAACGAGAAAGAAATTTACAGCAGGTTAGAAGAACTTGAATCGAATACACAAGCCCTAGCCGAGCTAGAGAAACAACAAATCAGTGTTGTAAAAACTACCTTGGAAAAGATTTAAAAACCGCTGGCTATGTTAATAGACAGACAACAAAAAATAGCCCACTAGATAAACGATCTCCACCATATGGTTGATGATTTAACTAGGAGGCAACTGAGACAAGAGATTATATCAAGCTTATTGCTCCAAATCATCGAAGTTGAATACGGTGTTACATATCACATGTCCAGATCACTTTGTAATCTCGAAACTAGAAGGACAAAGGATATTAGAGATAACGCAACCATGTCAAGTTCAAATAGGTGACAAAGTGCTTAAATACGAAGGTCAGAGGTAATTTCCACTAAAAATTATCCAGGCGAATCAATTTCCTGAGCTCAACCACTCTCTACTCAAAGTAAGCCTGACTGAAATTTTACAAGGAACTCAAAACCACAGTCTGGGGAAAATCGAGATTTTAACGGGAGACGATATCCATGAATCAATTTATACTGACATCCATTTGTAGCGTTCTGCCCTCACGCTACTTTTCGGCTTTTCTTTTAAATTTTTTTTTTGCTCCTCTAAAATTGTCTTCATTTTGTTCTATTTTTTTTCTTTGTACCTTTTTTTTTGTCCCTGGGTAACTAAAAAGGGGCGAAATTTATTTAATTACGAAAAGTTAGCCTTGCAACTTTCCCATACATATACGTTAAATCTGAAAAGGGGTAAGAAAAATTATGAATTGTGCAGAACGCGCACAAGTCATAATCTTTCACAGCAAAATCCGTGTCACATACCTAAAAGCCTGCAGAGAAAGTATAGCAAAATCCCTGAAATGAAGAAACATTATGCAAGAAAAGTTCTGCAAGATCTGAAAACCCTCAAGTAGACTTTGGCAATGGAGCAAAAATATCTTCACTCCCAAATCCACTTGAAAAAAACCCAAAATTATAAATCCGATATCAGCGCAACAAAAATTTCCAAGCAGACACCGTTCGTCATCAGAAATTCCAACGAACGAACGGCAACTCGCCCAGCTGTACATCACGCGATATCATCGCGCAATGGGTTACAGCAAGCCCGTCCAAAAATTCTGAGAAAGTCATTGTCATACGGCCGCGGCGATTAATGATTGCGTCACTGACCAAGCATTTTTGTCGTTGCGATAAATGTATACCATCATCAGTTCCAAGTGTATGCGGTTGTTCGGTTCCAGTACATCAATAAACAGTCCAGTGCACCTGAAAAATAGAAAAAAGAACCCAAAGAATCAAGTTCATGGAAAGAATTCAACAAAACTTATCTGATGAGCTACCGCTGAAGTTCACCTCAATTGAAAATGATCATTCTAATTAGCTGTAAGAGAAAATGTAAGACAATAGATTAGTTAGGTTAAATTTGATGGATTATATTATTGGTGTTAGATTATCTAGGTAGGTTAGGTGGATGATTTACCTTGTTAGTTAAGACACACATAGACTTAGATTCAGTACAATACATTTATGCACAATTAATAATAATTACACTGAATTTAATGCACCATACTTACCAAAGTTGTTATCGTCACGTAATCACACCGCAACACGGCTTGACATCTCTTTATCATTCTCTTATGACCATTCTCCGTTAAATTCGTTCATTTTTGACGAATTTAAGTTACCATAAAACTTTTCCTCACAGAAACAGACATACTTTGAAAGGTGAGACAGACAATTTTGAATATCGAAAAGTCTACAAAAAAGGGGAAATATTTTAAATTAAAATATTTCGTACCGTAAAAAACGGTACAGGTTCTAGAAGTAACCAGATTTTTAAAACTGGCAAAAATTTGGTCAGGCAGTAGAAAAGAAAGACTTGCAGCGCGCGAAATCGGAACTTAAAATATAGAAATCAAAAATACTAGTAATCACTCACAACTTTATAAATCAGTATTAAAAGAAACAAAAATAGAACGGACAAGATTTCAACATTCCCTTCATTTTACTATTGGCAAAAAGAAGGAAAGTCATTCGTGAGGTGGTGTGCAAGTGCGGTTTAATTTTGTGGATTGATTATAACCAACGTAAAATTAGTTTGGAAACTCTTTACTATGTATCGAAATCGGTAAAAATAAAATTTCTTTTGAATTTGAGTAGAGAAAAGAAGTGATTTTTATTTAAGAGTTGTGACCCCAAATATTAGAAAACTTGTGGCTCAGTGGACACGGTGAGTGACTCAGAACAGAGAATCGCAGGTTCAATTCTAGTCGTGGCTCAACATAATTTGCACGTACTTGAATTTTTTATTACTAATTAAACTAAACCTTTTGGAGCAAATCCTTTTTGTTATCCTTGGACATACGCTATCGATCATTTGTGGTCCTTTTTTTTTTTTTTCAATGTAAGCATATAGAATGGTAAGCATACGTTAACGCAGGTTAATGGTTAAATAACCCGGAAAATTTAATAAAGAAGATAGTCAGTTGTACCTACTAGCTATAACGATAATAGTCCGCGTAATTATTTAATTTGGAGTGAAAGCTGATAAGCTGTTCCGACGTCTATTACCCTACTTATCTCGGAGTTAGAGCTTTGATAAGCCGCTCCAGTCGAGTGAAAGCCTCACGGCTGCTCCCAGCAATATCGCAGCAAGATCAATATCGCTACCTAGAGCTTTATTATTATTCCAACTGTAAGCTTATCACAATACATACCTACCATGCTCTTGACTGTGTTTATGTTGTAAGTTGATAAATGTTTAGAAAAACACTAGCTATTTCGAATTGTTAATATATTTTGTTATTAATTCATTTTCTTTTTATTTTATTGTAGATCTTCGTGGAATTTATTCCATTTGTGGAAACTCCAAGTGGAGGTAATTTTTTTATATATCTGTTATTAATTTGTGGAATTAATTTGCTCCTTTTCTTTCAGGTTCGCTGAACAGGATGCCTTTTCTTGTTTTTTTAATTTTATGTTGTCTATTGCATGATAGGGGTCAGGATGAGGAGCAACAGGGAAAGCATTGATGGGATACGTTTTTACATTGAAGTGTGCCAGTGCTGTACCTGTAACCAACTTCTATAGTTGGGCGAAATGTCGTAGGCGAAGGTTTTACGCTGAGAGGTAGAGACTTTCTACCATAAAAACCCATACTGCTCGATTCGAAAAGCTGCTTCGGAAACCTGACTTATTTAAAGATGACAATGGCTTCCTTCTATTTCAACAACAATAAAATGATGAATATTTATATTGGGTGTTATTAACATCATTGACTTTGATGCTTCTATAATTGCTTGTAGTAGCAATATAATAGTCTGAAAAGCGGAACTATAATTTGCACAATATGTATTGCTTCCTCTATTCTGAATTCCACGAACCGACACTGCTCTAGGCCATCTTGTCCCATCTCAGATGATCCAGAAGACTTTGGCGTATTAACAGCAGGACATTTTTTAATAGGTAGCTCATTGGTGACTCCTCCAGAACCAATAATCGAAAAGAATGTTTCATCATTAGCACGATGGAAACATTTACAAGCATTACAACAGCAGTTTTGGTACAAATGGTTCAACGATTATCCAAACTCATTGCAAAACAGACCAAAATGACAGCCCCTGTCTCCAATCATAAAATGGGAACTTTAGTGGTCACAAAAGAATCTAATTTACCAGACTTTCGCTGGATATTAGGGCGTATCATTGAATTACATCGAGGGGCTGACCGTCTGGTGAGATTCGTTAGTATATTAAATCAAAGAATGGAGTACTAAAAAAAATTCGCTATTCTTCCTTTAAATTAAACAATATTCAAAAAAGGTTATTATTAAAACCCGAATCAAAATACCTAAAGTAATATTTTTTCTTCATTTTACAAAAATTTCATCTCCATGCACAAATTTATTTCCCCACCACGAAGTTATCACAAAAACCGTTAAAATTGATAACTAAAATTTCTTCCCCATGAGAAAAATTTCAAAACTTCAACAATTCATCGCTATACAACTATTGAAATTCGAATCATCGAAATTGCATGCACCTATGTACATACATACAATGCTTTATTTACATTAAATTGCATTCCGAAGTAGAGTGACCAGTAATGCATTCTTGATACGATGCATCATGATGGACCATTAAATTGAAAACAAATTTTCGTCTTGCAAAATTTTGTCTCAATTTGAATACGGAACAGTTACTCTGATCGCCAGATCTCATGCCTGTTATGTCATACCAAAAATCCCCAATCCGAAAGTCATATAGCGAAACGTAAGCAAAGGACAAGATGTATGTATGTATGTATGTACGTGGAAACATAATTATTTGTCCGATGCAATTCTCAGTAAGTACGTGACTTTATTCAAGTATTTAATTTTCGTCAGATAGAATTTCATTAAGAAAATCTCATTTGCATTTGCCATTTTTGCCTAAGTAAGCAATTCAATGAAAAGATCTTTTTAATGAAGATCTCTTTTAGTTAGTAGATTTTGATTTTTCGGTTAGTTAAGTCGCTCTTTTTATTAGTTGTAGTTTTAATAGAATCAATAAAGTTTGTTTTTTATTCGTATTACATAGATTATTTAAATGGCGCAGTCGCTAGAATTTGCGTTGTGAATTAATTGTTAACAAGAGTGAAAAATATTGTTAATATCTCACAAATTCTTCTAAGAATTTTTAAGCAAATCGAAATTTTAGTGAAAATTAAAGTTCACGTTGAGCTATATACGAATTAAAAGGAATTCAAAAGAAAGTGATAAAAAATATAAACACATATGTTGTTCGACGCAGTATCGATAACCATTGCATGAATCCTTATCCGAACTTGAATAAAAAGAAGTCCATGAGCCAATCGTCTACTTGTGACAAAACCAAGTCATTGGAAGGAATTCATCTCTATCAAGTAATTGGTGTACAATCAGAATGCGACAAAATGGCACTCACGTTTAAGGACTTAGTATCCGAGGCAAGATCGGCATCCAGAATTTACAGGCGACAACAGTTTCGACTTAGCGAACTTTATATCTGAAGCTGAAACCATCTCAGGACTATTAGCAGCAGATGCAACCCAACAAAGTTACTTACTCAGAATCCTCACATCGAAGATACATATGTACAAGGAGAAGGTCTGCAAGAAATTCGAAAACTGGAGGATAAAGCATGAGCAAACGTAAAAAAACGACTAAAGGAAACTTTGGAGTACCAGAAAAATACAACCACATAATTAGAAAGGTAAACGAAGTAAAATTCAATGATATTCTTATTATAAAAACTTAAATGTTGTATTGGATAGAATAAATTTAAAATATCAATTAGATGATAGTGAACCCTTAGAATTCAGACCTGAAAGAAAGTTTATTTTAAGTAAATTTTGTGTTTCTTTACCTGAATATCAGAATTTTTAAGTAAAAATGAAAGAAGTGGGAACATTGCGAGAAGCATATAATTTAATCGAATTAAGTTCCAATTGTGAAAGAAAATTTGAAAATATATGGCTACGCTGCGCCTAGGGGTTGAGTTGAGTATGAATGAGGGGGCCTATGGTTTGGAGTGGGGTGGTAGAAACAGTTAGCTGTCATATGAAAGTTGAATGAGGAAAATCGGTTAGGAGGGTGAAGAGTAATGGGTAAAACAATGGACAAAGAAATCCACAATTTTCTATCATGTAGTGCAGGTAGGGTTGGAATGGAAGGGGAGTGAATGGAAGAGAGGGGGTGAGGAAGGATGGGAAAGAAAATGTTATATGAAGATAGGAGTATTAGCTATCATATAAAAAAAGAATGAAGGAAATTGGTCAAGAGGGTGAGGAGTAATGGACAAAAGAGTGGAGGAATATTGGTGAATAAAAAGTTATATGTAAAATGTAAATTGGTAACATATGGTGGGGTGAAAAAAAGGAGGGGTAAGGTGGGGTGAAAAAAAGGAGGGGTAAGGTGGGGTGGGGAAACATGCTTACCTATGAAGAACAGACAGTTGGCTATCATGTAAAAAAGGAATGAAGAGAAACGGTCAACAGGGTGTGGAGCAATGTACAAAAGAGTACAAACGTACCCTATAGCTCTAACGAAATTGGAAGGAAAAATTTTTCGCCTGAATAGCCCACAATAGTTCGGATTGTTGCCTTAGTGGTAAGGTGGAGTTGCGCAAATCACTACAATTCATGGAAAGCCTTTCGCGTAACGGGGGGTTACACCCCCCGAACCCCCCCTTTTCGATTAAGGAGTAATTATAAAGAAAATGTCATATGATGAAATCTCATTATAATATATAGTGGACGGATGAAAAAATTTAAGAATGTGGAAGGTCGTTAACTTGCTAAGTTCGAGTCGCACTGATCACTGTATTTAATAGAAAGCCTTTTGCGTAACGGGGGGTTACACCCCCCGAACCCCCCTTTTTCGATAAAAAAATAAATTTAATGAAGAAATCATATGAACCTATTTGTTAATATCCATAAAATGAAATAAGTATAACCCATACATATGCTATATAATTTTATTTTTAATTAATATTTTTTTAATTAATTGAGGATCTTCCATACTACCCAAGAGGTGTCCCCAAAAGTACGTTATCTTTTTTTTTTCATGGAAGATTCCCCTGGAGGCCTATAAACCATGTATCTTTGAATTAATACAACTCATTAATATTTAGTGATAATTTTATCATATCTACATAAAAATTAATAAATTATATTGCCGCCACCGTTAGCCAAAAGTTTTCAAAAATGTTTCTAATTTGAAAACCTTTGTTTCCACCTGGCACCGCGCGGAGGTGGTGGTCGGACTTTGCCAAGCCCCCTACTCCAATATTAATTGAAGTAGGGGCCCCAGTAATTTTGCAAACATTCCACAACACACCCAATCCTACTACACACACACACAATACTGGAACTATCCGTTTGGTTCAAGTGATTCGACTTATGTCAAATCTGTATCCACAAACATGAATGACTTCATACACATTGATGGGGAGGTGGGGGGGGGGGTCATGAATGCAAATAACTGCCGTAGGAATTTATTTAAAAATATCTACGTATGGGATTTTAATATAATAATTTATACAATAATTAAATTATATAAATTATCAATTAAAATGCAAAGCCTTTTCACAATAAGTGTTAAAAAGGGAAATTGTAAAAACAATGATTTTTTTATTTTTAAATTAAGAAAAAAAAGAACAACTTTAGTTGTAATACGTAAAAAATGTTTAAAAAAAATAATTTTGAAAGATTCTTTACGTTAATACTTTTTAAAATGTATAATTGAATTATATAAATTATCAATGAATGTAATAATTTTAAAAAGTTTCACCATGAAGTGGCAAAAACGAAAAAATTTCAAATCAATATTTTTGGAAAAAATATCGAAAAAAAAACGAAGTTTGAAATATTGTTCGAGTTTAACGTAAAACTTCATGATATACAATATTTGGAGTAAACACATTCTCACGATTAGCTACTAATTTGCCTTGCTTGTCACTGTCTACAACAGCAACATGAACGCAATTTTGAGTAGTGGCTCTTGAGAATGCAACATACAACATTCCGTGAGAAAAGACAGGCTCCCTAAGCAATATACCTAACTTCCTAAGACTCTGTCCCTGAGCCTTATTGATAGTCATTGCGAATGCCAGTCTTAGCGGAAATTGTATACGCATAAATTGGAATGGTAGCGTAGAATCAGATGTAGTCAATTGCATCCGAGGTATAAGAACACGGTCGCCTTTATTGGGACCAGTGCAAATTTCCGCGTAAATAATCAGATTTTGCAATTCTCTGATAATAAGCCTCGTACCATTACATAAACCTAAAATGATATTTAAGTTACGGAGTAATATAACAATCGCACCAACTTTTAAATTAAGTTGATGCGGTGGCATACCAGAAGGTGTCGAAGCATAAACTGTCTCGAGTAGATACAAATCATTTCCGTCATTCCCCTCATTATGCTGATTATTATTCGGATTCTCATTCTGATCATCCGAAATAATAATAGAAGCAGCACTATGATAAGTATGAATGTCTCCGGAAAGTTTTTCAAGGATTTGTTCATTTAATTCAAGTACAGTATTATTTCTGGGACTTAAAATAGCTGAATTTATTAAATCTTCTTCTGGTAGTTCATTTATATTGTCTCCATACACATCCGCAATTAAATTGTTGGATGCAACATTAATTGTTGGAATCTCAACAATATTTGGACCTAATCCAAAACTATTAGATAATCTTCCATTACCTAATTTAAGTAACCAATTCGAAAATCTAATTTCCCATGGATTAGTCCTCATGTTTACCGTTAACTTATATTTTCGGAAATGTATCCATAAATGAGATTGCTTAATGCAAGCCTCAATTATAGATAACTCATTACCACGTGGAACAGCTGGAAGTAATTGCCTCCAGTCGCCGGCCATAATAATAATTTTCTTCCCGAAAGGTCGATTAACGCCAGTAATATCGCGTAAAAGGACATCAACAGCATTAAAAGCTTTCACATCGGTCATCGTACATTCATCCCACACAATAACTTGTGCATTTCGAATGTACATGCCCTCTGGTGAATTAGGTGCTATATTACAAACGGTAGTTTCATGCAATTTAATTGGTAACCTGAATCTGGAATGTACTGTTGTTCCACCTTTAAGTAGTGTAGCAGCAATTCCAGACCAAGCAACCGCAATTGCACTCTGTCCGTTTGATCGTATTTGTTAAGAATCGCATTCAAAACAAAACTCTTACCTGCACCTGCAAAAGCTTCTAAATGGAAACAATTTCCATTTGATGTTATGCCATTAAGTTCAGACATAACATCATCAAAGAATTTCTTTTGTTCTCGATTTAAACGATTATAAGCTCGTTGATATTGATTATCCTCTTCAACAGGGATATACAGGTCGGCATCAACAAATCTCAACTCAGCTTGGGCAACAGATGGCAAACCCATATCTTCCAAACTAAATCGATGAAGATGCAATATTCGACCAATATCAATCAAAGCTTTTTCATATCCTTGGACTTCATCGTTAAAACGCCTAATATAGTCCTCGGATATATCGTTTTTAAATCTTTCCCAAAGTTCAATTGGGCTGGATGGAGAGCAAAATATACAAATATATGCAAATAGTTGCCTCAACTTATTTGGCATTTGAAATCTTACTCCTTCCTCCATAGCATTAAACCATTCACGATCGTCCTGCAATAATCCTCTTGCAGTACAGGCCTCCTTAAAAGTATCATGCAAAACGCCATTATACGTTTTAACATCATTAAAACTTTTAGGACCCTTAACGTGATGGAGTAATATCCGTAAATGGTACAATTCAACATGCCGTACACTTACAGAATACATACGGGAAAGAACTTTATCAAATCCCCTTTGACGCTTTTGCCAATAATTTCTATTTATACCCTTAATCCACACGTAATGTTCGTGTAGATCGGTATATAGAAGTAATTGAGCGTCTACATCTACTTCATTTAACTTAAAAAATCCAGTTAAATGAGTATCTTTAGCTCCTTCCAGAGCTTCTCTTTCCTGATTAGCACGAAATATGATACCTTGTCTGTTTGGCAAATGTACATCCAAACGTTCGACATGATGAGAGTTATACATTAGTTTAAACCCGAGAATACGCCACATAGCTTCAACAGATGCGACATATCGGGATAACTCGAATGCTCTAATCTCATCCCATAATAACGTGCCAGTATCATCACTAAATTCTAGTGAAACCATGTCATGGCCCTTATAAATATATTTATAAAGATACTTAACAGCTCGAATTGAATTGCATGCTGCAACATTAATGTGTGCATCATATTTCAATAGCAAGTACCAATTATAAGGAACAACGAACCTATTGTCAACCATGACGTTTCCTTTATAAATATGCCGACCATTATCTGGCCGTTTATAAATAGTAAAACCGTCTTCGCTGGTATAGGTCGCTTCAGAAAAATTTTTCGGAAAATGTTTCATACATTTTCCGTTTTCCATACATGGAGAACGTGGATTCAACCGTCCACATGGTCCATGAATCATATGGGAGGTGACAGCTTCATAGAGTACCCTATTGAAATTTTTGTTCGGTATTTCAGCCGAAACAACTTTATCAATATCATCTGCAGTTCTTAATTTATTATTAACATTTAATATTAATAATATATGCAAATGGGGTAATCCTCTTTTTTGAAACTCTATCGTTCCCATATATGCACCAACCTGACCTAAGATATTATTTTTACAAATATCTTCTAGAAACGCTTTAAGTTTTAATTGAAAAACTCGCGCTACTAAATCAGGTCGATCTACATATTTTTGGCCCGGAAATAAATTATCTTTTATTTCAGGCCAATTCGGATTACAGGTAAACGTAACAAATAAATCAGGTTTACCTTTCTTTTGGCATACTACCAGTGAATCTTCCCTGGCCTGTTGCATATAACGCGGACCTCCAGGAAAGTCACTTGGTAGTATAAACATAGTGCCCGCTCGCAATTCAGCTTCGTTGGCCCTATTCTCAACGTGTTCGCGAAGGTTAATATATGAATCACGACGCAACTCAGTTTGATGCGTACGAATATATTGAAGACGCTGTGCTTCAATTGCAGCATAAGCATCTACAATAAATTCTTGCAACAACTTTCTAGCACGTAATATGATATTATTATCATTATCCCGAACAGTAAAACGATAAGCATAATAGGCTCTAATTGTATAATTACAATCGAACCTTGACCATCCACTTCCACCACTTGGGAAAAGAAGTGCATAAGTCATTGCATCGCAATATATATGCTCACGGGAGATTTCGCGTAATCCACCACCAACTGGATATATACAAAATGATCCCATTGGTGGTCCACCAGTTGTACTCCTGTATATTAGTGCAACATCAGTTGATACAGGAGCATTCAACCGTCCTCGATGAACCTCAATAGATGGATTGGAATTTCTAAAAAACATTCGAATATTTCTAATCGCATCTGGGCCATCCCGCGCTAAAACCTCTTCCTCAACCTGTCTCATTAACATATAAGACTGAGCAAAAGGATTTACATTTCTTAAATCACGATCTAATTCCCTTAGCAAATCTAAATCGAAACTTTTCACAATAACAAGCCTGGACGGGTGGTTTGAGACACCCAGTATATAAAATTTATTAAAAATGGCGGTTTAGTTATTTGAAATTCGACAGAATGTTTGCACGTTTGCATTGATTTTGTATTCTCACCGAATGACGTCATTAAAAAGTAAAATGTAATTTGATTAGTTGCATCAGTTTACTGTTTATATTTAAACAATATAAATATAAAATATAGATTTCCTGAGTTGTTATTTGACAGCTTACTTGGTGCATTTGTATGCAATTGAGATTTTATGAACACGACGCCATTTGCAATTTCAATACAATGTGCTTACATACGGCAGTTCTGTGTTTTATAAATAGTATAGATTTGCTTAGATATTATTTGACGGACAACTTGGTAGTTATTGTATGGGATTATGAATAATGCAGATTTCCTTAGTTATTATTTGACAGCTGACTTTGAGCGTTTATATGTACTTGACATTTTGTCACTATGACGTCATTCGGAGTTGAAATAATATGTGATTGATTAGTTAGGGCAGCTTAGTGTTTCTGTATGAACAATATAAGTAGTATAGATTTGCTGAGTTATTATTTGACAGGTAACTTGTTGCATTTGTATGCAATAAAGATTTTGTGAACACGACGCCATTTGCAATTAATTGAAAGTTAGAGTTAATATAAAGTTGGCGTAAAGTTGTACTTTATATAAAGTCATACTTAACTGAAAGCTGTACATGGTGGAAAGTTGGACTTAATATACATAAAGTTGCCGTAAAGTTGTACTTTATATAAAGTCGTACTTAACTGAAAGCTGTACATGGTGAAAAGTTGGACTTAATAGAAAGTTGGCGTAAAGTTGTACTTAACTGAAAGCTGTACATGGTGGAAAGTTGCACTTAACGGAAAGTTGAACATGATGGAAACTTAAACTTGGTGTATAGTACGACTTATTAGATATTTTGACTTGAAGTTGAACTTTAAAGTTGGTCTATAATTGAGGTTGATGGTTACATGTAGTTGATGGGAAGTTTAACTTGACTGAAAGTTGGAGTTAATGAATAATAGGACTTAGTGGATACTTGGACTTGGTATATAGTTGAACTTGGTGGTAACTTTGAGTTAATAGATAGTTGTTGAAGTTGATGTCAAAAAAGACTTAATGGATATTTTGACTTAATGAATAGTAGAACTAAGTGCAATACTTGGAATTGATTTGATGTATAGTTGAACTTGTTGTACTTGATGTTGTACTTGATGAAAAGTTGGACTTGATGAAAAGTTGGACTTGATGAAAAGTTGGACTTGATGAAAAGTTGTACTTGATGAAAAGTTGGACTTGATGAAAAGTTGGACTTGATGAAAAGTTGGACTTGATGAAAACTTGGACTTGAAGAAAACTTGAACTTGATGAAAACTTGATGAAAACTTGTACTTGATGAAAACTTGTACTTGATAGACTTTTTGTGTAGTAGTACTCACCGAGACCTTTCCAAAAAGTACCCACATGTCGGGGTAGGAGTTAAAGTAAAAAGTCGCGAAATTTTGATATAATTTCATAGTCTTTTTCGCGATTAGAGGGGAGGGGTGGCCATCAGCGGCTGGATGATGGAGGTGAGCACAGGATCAAAAACGGGGTGGCAGCATGCGCATAATCCATGACGCCCCATGATGTTAAGGGCACCTCCTAAAAAAAAAAAACAAAAAAAGGAGAGAGGGAGAGATAAAAATATAACAAATCATAAATGCTCTTAGATCAAGTACTCACCTTTGACAATCCACGCCTGCCCCTGGTGCGGGTATAAAGGTAAATCCACTTTATAGGTGTGCCCGGCCACGGCATCCTCACCCCACATGGTGAAAGGGCGCTCCCCGCGTCTTAGCAAGACAAATAAAGAATAAAGAAAGATAAAGAATAAAGAAAAATAAATAATATCTTTCTTTATTATTCTTTATTTTTCTTTATTCTTTATTCGTTATTAAGACAAAATGGTACAGGAAAGAAATATCCTCGAATAGACTGATCAATTTCCATTCCGACCAGCCGGACACATATAAAACAAACACCATCACTGAAAGGTTAACATACGCGCTTAAAGTCACAGACCCCGAATATACTCCAGAGGTAGTCGACAAATTAACTAGACAACTGGTTAACAACAACTACCCCATAGCCATAATCAAAAGAGCTTTTCAGCAAGCGTGCAAGAAAGCTTCACTACCCAAAAGAAGAAGAGACAATGTAATGAAAATAGCCAATCTAACCAATTCCGACACCATTGAACCCAACAACGAACCCACAACCAACCCACCCAGGTCAGGCACCTTCATAAGAATACCATACCAAAATAAAACCACAGCAAAACTCATGAGCAGCATCCACAAGATCACCAACGAAGTCAGATTAATACCATATAACACATCCGAATCAAAATTGAGGAATAGATATAAACAAACAAAACTAACTGGCAACAGAATCCACTTCATGAACACCAAAACACATGAATATAAGCCAGAGGATTGGAATAGCATATTAAAAATAAAATGCAAAGACTGCAGAACATTTTATCTATGCCATACAGGAAGAAAAGGTATACAAGAAACAGTAGAGATCCATATTAAAAACCCAAGAAGCCCAATTGAGAGACATGGGAAGGCCACAGGACATAAAACACACGAAAAAATCGAGATACTTGAGAAAATAAGAGGACGCAAGAAGGCCTCAAAATTCATTGTTGCATACATAGACTCAAACATAGACAAAGACAGCAGATATATCTCCCTCGATGAAACCATAGCTGGAAGTCATTTCAGATACACAACCATTGATAGGAATAATGACATACGAACAGGCATAATGAAACCCAAACATATCTGAACAGGATCACCACCCACAGATAACAAACATAATATCCCCCGTTTATATAGATTAGGCTTAACCCAACCTAGTCACATACACCTTTATATGTATGACACCTTTATATGTATGATATTATACTTTTTCATCCATAACCAAAAACCCATTCCGAAACCTTCAGATCAAATTAATCGGCAGAAAAAGCCAAATAAAGTAAAGGCAGCCTTATACATAAATAGCTCGATTCACAATTCCCCATGTAACAGAGACAGGACATGCATAACCTTCAGCATAAATGAAGACAAAATTGAAGGTCAAACATGCAAATAATAAATATCCATAGATAAAACATCCTCGACTAGGAGACTGTACCTCTTTATTCATATTTAAACATAAACGCGTCGCCAACAGATCCCAACAACAGAAAACACAATACAGCACAATACAATGTAACAAATTCCTAGAAAAACTCGCACACTTAAAAGCAAGAATCTAAAAATTTGAAATAATGAAAAAGATTTTATCCGTACATAAGCTAGCCAAAAATTAAAAACAGGAATAAACAGGCCTTAGTAAACCAATTCACTAATAAAATCACCCCGGTACCCATAATAAAACCCTACATAGAGAGATTAGAATATCCATGTACACAAAACCGATCGAACGAACCAATCATGATATGTACCCAAGCCATCACGAGTATATACACAGCACCAACAGGTAATAACCAATGATCCTTAAGATCTGCTCAGATAGGAACTACGCATGATAAGTACCCATAATTAAAAATAAGTAGGGATACACTCTACATCCCCTCAATACCGGCAAAATAAGCTAGAAGCCAGAATATTAATCACCGCCGAGCAATTCAGACAGAATTTAGAAATAAAACCTTGGAAGTGTTTTCTAGAAAGTATAAAACCAATATAAATATCACGGTTAGAATATCATAGAGACACGGTCGTAGTAGTTGATGATACACACGTGATAACAAGTAATATCTGCAATAGTGATAGTGACACAAAAACCGTTAAACGACAAATAGTGAGCAATTAACGCATTTCCATATACGCAAAAATTTTAATAAAGTGTTTATATATATATCAAGTGTTATTATGAAAACCAACTAATCCTCACAAGTGCTATATAGACACCACAATCCCCATCATATATGCAAACAACTTTCGCCAAGATACCACTTCAAGGGAACTTCAATACCTCCACGGTAATAGCAGAAGCTAACGACATCCACATTCGGTCAACTAGTTGACTTCTCTCAACCATAGCACTAGAAGCTATACATATATCCAACAGTAAGATATATCTCACACACCTTACAGTTTTGGAGATCCACATAAAAATCGCACCCCACATTTTCAGGCAGGTAGCCAACACAAAATTTAGAACAGGCCAGCACAACCGGTAAAAGAAAAATTACTGACGGTCACGGGCCCACGGTCCCCATTTTTTATTTTTTTATTTTTTATAACATAAATTCACGAACCACCCGCTTTCACCATAGAATCGCACCCACTCTGAAATAATAATAATAAATAAATTCATTGATTGGTTTAAGACCCTTCACAAAGGCAGCCTGAACGGCAAACACCCGACTCCATGCAAACTCTAGAACATAATTAACACACCCATTTTTTCCCGTGTAACAAATAATAACAAATCAAACCGCGCCGCGATAAACAACATTAAGTGCGATAGACACAATAAAGTGATCATATAGTGAAACAAAGTGAGGCATAAATTAGCACCTTTAAGGCATCCCACAACCAGCAGGACAACAACTCTAAAACCCATCATTTGGTAAGTCTATACCTATAGTATTCTTTATTTTTCTTTATTATAAGCCATCCACAACAATCCCATACAACACTTATCGAGAAGGTCTTCATGACAATGAAGTCCATCAGGGTCAATAGTAAAATTTAATTATTCCTAACTTGACACCAATATTAATCACACAAGTGCACCCAGAATGTATGAATATGAGTAGACAAAAACGCACGTGCCGAAATAAAATTATAGGACCAAAGATGCCTCCCCACGCGCAGCACCCCAAGAACTTGAACCCCAAGATTTAAACGTACCTACATTCACACGCACCTTCGAAAAATAAAAAAATTTTAGTTAATCAAAATTTTTACTAATCAAAATACACACTTTAAGAACATAGAAAATAAATACGTGTAGCTTTAGAGAGCACAAGAAGATAGATCTTAAGTGAACTGGAAAATAGAAACAAAATGGATTAAATCAAAAATAGGAAACGACCGAAATCACGGCTTTTTTGACACTTCGAAAATAAATTAGTTTATTAAACAGTAAACACAAAGCAAGCTATAATTCCAAGGGTTTTTGATCAGAATCAGCCCGCAAGCATATTCTAAATGCATATCCACAGTATTGAACTCGAAATAAAACAGACAGATTTTTATATATAATAACCCACACAAAAAACCTTCATATACAACCTCGCACCAAGCAAGCCCACTACAGCAACAGCGGCAAAAATAAAGCAGAACGGTTTCCATTCGTCCACATAACCGTTAATATACATATATATAAAATAGATAGAACAACACCCTCAACATACCATACCATTATTTTTATATTTATTACATTTTATTTGAGTTTTATAAGGTATTAAGGTTTTTTAAACATACTTACCCAGATACCACACACTGCTACCCCTCAAGAACATCTATGAATCCACATGATACACATTCGCATAATTTTAACATTTTAACCGTAATACAAGATCAGCACTATGATCTATTATAAGAAATACTCTCACAAAATTAACCACCATAACCCAATGAAACAGCTTAGAAATTAGGGAAATTTACGCAGCACAAGCTTCGTGTTCTAGAACACATAACGGGCACACAAACCCACTCTACATATAGCATTAGGAACACCGCTGAAGATTTCCGTGGCTGGAATGAAACGTCGTACGGTATAGCCAATATTTAGCCTACACGACATCCCCATGTACCCCCCTATATCTATACTAACACTAACAAACATCGGGCTCTCATAGTACCGTCTAAGATTGCCCCGCTACCCATAATGTTATATTTACCGGGACATAACATACCAAATTCATTTTTCTCGAACTCAGATTATTTATATTCCTAGAATACAATGATATGTATACATTTTTATTAATTTTTATCTTAGGCATAATCATATACTCATCTATACACCAAATAGAAAGAACCCCCTGGCCTCACCAGGAACAGTAAAGAAGGTTCATAAGCTTTGTTGACACGACACACTAGATTTCTTCCCAAAATCCTTCTCTGGATTGTTGCGTACCATCAGATGCAATAGAGTAAAGATAGCACAGACTTTTGCGGATTACCGCCGCGTTGCACGCGTTAAATTATATTTTTTGCATACCTATTTGAATAAGATCCTTCACATCTGAAATCCGACGGGCATCCATCAGAAGTCCGACCCCACGTATTAGCAACCATCTACACAAAAATAGACCTACCTACAATTCATAATTAATTAATTATTCATTATTCCTTTATTGTTGTTCTTTATTTATTCTTTACTATTAATCTCTATTTCCTTATTCTTTATTTATTCCTTATTATTTGTTTTTTATATTTTTTATTCTTTATTCTATATCGTCCTTTATTATACTTTATTTGTTCTTTATTATTGATCCTTATTTCTTCATTCTCTGTTTATTCTTTATCTTTATTCTATATTGTTTCTTTATCATTTTTTCCCTCTTTATTCTTCGTTTCTTTATCTTTCGTTGTTTCTTTATCCTTCATCTCCACATATTGTATCCGGCGGGCATCCATCCGAAATCCTACCCCACATATTAGCAACCTGCTACACATAGGTAGACCCACCTACAATTCATACTGGGAAAAAATCCCTTAGTACCAATGAAGGAGGTTCCTAAGTTTTCGTGCTTTATTAGAAGTCACATATATCACACAGTTTGACCAACATGATAAAAGGCGTAGGCTTCGTCATACGCAGATATCAAGTGTGGCAAGCAAGCACTTTCTGCTCACAAAATAACCCTGTGAAAAACCACTTATCACCCACACCGTAGCTGACGTGATCACAGGCGTAGGCTGTATCCCTACGCATACACGATATCCCGCACCTCCATATATTACACATGCGGTGAAATGATACACACCTATACATGTCCCCGATATGACACGGATGTGTATGTGTGTGTTGTACATGCGGATGTATGTATATATGTGTATATGAATATATACATATGCGAAAAAGCCCCACACTACTATTCATCAATATGATCTTCATAAAATCCACCCAGCCTGACTTGAGACAGCCGACAACATATCAAGAGATAACTAATTAAATGATAGGGATTTTAGAGTAAATATCGATATGTATATAGGGGAACCTTACATATTGTAGAATTGAAGAAACTATAATTACACACAAGGCCACCTACAAGCGAATCTCGACGAACTCCTTTAGGACCAGACTAAATAATACCCCGTGACTAAACTATCAGGGCGACGGTGGATAAATTGGTGCACCATGACGTCGTCACACCGATTCGCAGCTAGTCTCCGATCAGACACATAGCTGCACGATATCCAGCACTCGTTTCTTTATTTTGCTTGTGCTCCTAGACAAGAACGATGTTACAGACGGTTCTAATTTAAGGTGATAGAGTCGAAAACGAAGGTGCCCGCTGGCCGCATCCCGTAATTAAACAGTATACCTGATGACGGTACCGATCAGTAACATATATGTTCGGGAGGGTAATCACGACCCCTTCCAGCCAACACCCATCACTGGTGCTATACATTAGTCTAGGGAAGACCGAAGTGAGTGTAGGGAGATCGACTAGGTGCAGATGCACCACATACCCGCACTAGAGAATATTACCAATCCGTGTGTGTATATGTGATGGATACGTGATATGTATAATATATATATATATGTAAAAAAATTTTTTGATGTGGAAGAAGTGTCTGAGAATTGTAGAGATCAACAACGAATCTCGGAATGTTGGAGACTGCTCAAGAATGGTGGGCACATCCAGGCATGATTAGTTACATGTGTACACCCACATACAGCCCCCCCCCCCCACACCACATCTTCAAGATATCCACCCAGACCCACCCTGTATTGTATTAATATATATATATGAAATAAGAAACATATGACTTAGTAACACTCCCCTTCCACTCTATTTCCAACACCACAGATATACACACAGCAACATGACACTCAAAGAGATTGAAGGAGGGTTTAAAAATCTCACCGATTGTGAAATGGACAGCGACATCACAGCAGTTTTATCATACGGCCCAAAATTCATTCCCCCAAACAGGAACATAGATATCGCAGACATCCTCATTACCCTCAACAATATTGGGGACATATCACAGGAAAATGACCCAATGAAATACACCCAAAACATCAGAAACATAGCGAAACAGACAAATAGACACATCAAAGCGAACTGCAAACACAGACCAACTAGAATCCAGCGGAAAATCAATATTGCAGTGGGCAAAATAAGGGCAATGCTAAATAACAACCCAGACATTACAATAATGGAGGCAGATAAAGGGAAGGTCACAGTTGCCTTATATAAAGACCAATATGATACCCTTCTAAACGAGATGATCAGAGACGGCATCGCCAAGGGCATATATACCCTGATTAACGAAAATAACCACAGCAGAATCCAGAAAGCCATAGAGCAATCGTATAAATGCAAAATAAATTTAATCAAACAAAACGGCCTATATATCAAGGGAACAACCCGAGATAAGGCCAGACTAACCCGAGAAGACGCGATCATGTTGAGAGAACTCGCTGATTACGTAAACGATATTAGTACACTACATCCACTCATTAAAATCCATAAGGAACAACCCAATATGAGACCTATAGTAGACAAAACCAGGTCAATTAATACCACCCTAGGTAAATATATAAATAGAGCCCTAGACGACATGCGACATCTAGACTGTTTCAAATTTGACCCGAATGTCAAAGATCGAACATCTCTCAGAGAAGAGATTAAACAGATCCAGATCATTGACGGACATGAGTTATATACCATGGACGTTAAGGACATGTTTAATAATCTCAATCTAGATAAACTCAAAAAGATAATAAAAGAATCGATAGGCCCTCAAATGTTGAATACCTACAACATCACAAATCTAATGAATATAATTGACTTTGACCTCTATCAGGCCAACTATTTTAGAATCGACAATAAAGTGTACAAGCAAACCAAAGGTACACCAATGGGAGGGAAGACTTCCAGCAAATACGCTAGCATCTATATTGATTATATAATCAACAAAATCCAACACGGATTAAGAAACATGGGTGCAAATTTCATCAGGATATACGTAGATGATTTCCTGATATACGCGAGAAAAGAAAGCATCCAGAACATAAAAATGATGTTAGAACACAATCTTGATATGGAGCTCACCATTGAAGGTGAGAGCACCAACAAGGAAATTAACTATTTAGATCTCACAATCATAAGAACCCCACTACGCTTAAGACAAAATGGTACAGGAAAGAAATATCCTCGAATAGACTGATCAATTTCCATTCCGACCAGCCGGACACATATAAAACAAACACCATCACTGAAAGGTTAACATACGCGTTTAAAGTCACAGACCCCGAATATACTCCAGAGGTAGTCGACAAATTAACTAGAGAACTGGTTAACAACAACTACCCCATAGCTATAATCAAAAGAGCTTTTCAGCAAGCGTGCAAGAAAGCTTCACTACCCAAAAGAAGAAGAGACAATGTAATGAAAATAGCCAATCTAACCAATTCCGACACCATTGAACCCAACAACGAACCCACAACCAACCCACCCAGGTCAGGCACCTTCATAAGAATACCATACCAAAATAAAACCACAGCAAAACTCATAAGCAGCATCCACAAGATCACCAACGAAGTCAGATTAATACCATATAACACATCCGAATCAAAATTGAGGAATAGATATAAACAAACAAAACTAACTGGCAACAGAATCCACTTCATGAACACCAAAACACATGAATATAAGCCAGAGGATTGGAATAGCATATTAAAAATAAAATGCAAAGACTGCAGAACATTTTATCTATGCCATACAGGAAGAAAAGGTATACAAGAAACAGTAGAGATCCATATTAAAAACCCAAGAAGCCCAATTGAGAGACATGGGAAGGCCACAGGACATAAAACACACGAAAAAATCGAGATACTTGAGAAAATAAGAGGACGCAAGAAGGCCTCAAAATTCATTGTTGCATACATAGACTCAAACATAGACAAAGACAGCAGATATATCTCCCTCGATGAAACCATAGCTGGAAGTCATTTCAGATACACAACCATTGATAGGAATAATGACATACGAACAGGCATAATGAAACCCAAACATATCTGAACAGGATCACCACCCACAGATAACAAACATAATATCCCCCGTTTATATAGATTAGGCTTAACCCAACCTAGTCACATACACCTTTATATGTATGACACCTTTATATGTATGATATTATACTTTTTCATCCATAACCAAAAACCCATTCCGAAACCTTCAGATCAAATTAATCGGCAGAAAAAGCCAAATAAAGTAAAGGCAGCCTTATACATAAATAGCTCGATTCACAATTCCCCATGTAACAGAGACAGGACATGCATAACCTTCAGCATAAATGAAGACAAAATTGAAGGTCAAACATGCAAATAATAAATATCCATAGATAAAACATCCTCGACTAGGAGACTGTACCTCTTTATTCATATTTAAACATAAACGCGTCGCCAACAGATCCCAACAACAGAAAACACAATACAGCACAATACAATGTAACAAATTCCTAGAAAAACCCGCACACTTAAAAGCAAGAATCTAAAAATTTGAAATAATGAAAAAGATTTTATCCGTACATAAGCTAGCCAAAAATTAAAAACAGGAATAAACAGGCCTTAGTAAACCAATTCACTAATAAAATCACCCCGGTACCCATAATAAAACCCTACATAGAGAGATTAGAATATCCATGTACACAAAACCGATCGAACGAACCAATCATGATATGTACCCAAGCCATCACGAGTATATACACAGCACCAACAGATAATAACCAATGATCCTTAAGATCTGCTCAGACAGGAACTACGCATGATAAGTACCCATAATTAAAAATAAGTAGGGATACACTCTACATCCCCTCAATACCGGCAAAATAAGCTAGAAGCCAGAATATTAATCACCGCCGAGCAATTCAGACAGAATTTAGAAATAAAACCTTGGAAGTGTTTTCTAGAAAGTATAAAACCAATATAAATATCACGGTTAGAATATCATAGAGACACGGTCGTAGTAGTTGATGATACACACGTGATAACAAGTAATATCTGCAATAGTGATAGTGACACAAAAACCGTTAAACGACAAATAGTGAGCAATTAACGCATTTCCATATACGCAAAAATTTTAATAAAGTGTTTATATATATATCAAGTGTTATTATGAAAACCAACTAATCCTCACAAGTGCTATATAGACACCACAATCCCCATCATATATGCAAACAACTTTCGCCAAGATACCACTTCAAGGGAACTTCAATACCTCCACGGTAATAGCAGAAGCTAACGACATCCACATTCGGTCAACTAGTTGACTTCTCTCAACCATAGCACTAGAAGCTATACATATATCCAACAGTAAGATATATCTCACACACCTTACAGTTTTGGAGATCCACATAAAAATCGCACCCCACATTTTCAGGCAGGTAGCCAACACAAAATTTAGAACAGGCCAGCACAACCGGTAAAAGAAAAATTACTGACGGTCACGGGCCCACGGTCCCCATTTTTTATTTTTTTATTTTTTATAACATAAATTCACGAACCACCCGCTTTCACCATAGAATCGCACCCACTCTGAAATAATAATAATAAATAAATTCATTGATTGGTTTAAGACCCTTCACAAAGGCAGCCTGAACGGCAAACACCCGACCCATGCAAACTCTAGAACATAATTAACACACCCATTTTTTCCCGTGTAACAAATAATAACAAATCAAACCGCGCCGCGATAAACAACATTAAGTGCGATAGACACAATAAAGTGATCATATAGTGAAACAAAGTGAGGCATAAATTAGCACCTTTAAGGCATCCCACAACCAGCAGGACAACAACTCTAAAACCCATCATTTGGTAAGTCTATACCTATAGTAATCTTTATTTTTCTTTATTATAAGCCATCCACAACAATCCCATACAACACTTATCGAGAAGGTCTTCATGACAATGAAGTCCATCAGGGTCAATAGTAAAATTTAATTATTCCTAACTTGACACCAATATTAATCACACAAGTGCACCCAGAATGTATGAATATGAGTAGACAAAAACGCACGTGCCGAAATAAAATTATAGGACCAAAGATGCCTCCCCACGCGCAGCACCCCAAGAACTTGAACCCCAAGATTTAAACGTACCTACATTCACACGCACCTTCGAAAAATAAAAAAATTTTAGTTAATCAAAATTTTTACTAATCAAAATACACACTTTAAGAACATAGAAAATAAATACGTGTAGCTTTAGAGAGCACAAGAAGATAGATCTTAAGTGAACTGGAAAATAGAAACAAAATGGATTAAATAAAAAATAGGAAACGACCGAAATCACGGCTTTTTTGACACTTCGAAAATAAATTAGTTTATTAAACAGTAAACACAAAGCAAGCTATAATTCCAAGGGTTTTTGATCAGAATCAGCCCGCAAGCATATTCTAAATGCATATCCACAGTATTGAACTCGAAATAAAACAGACAGATTTTTATATATAATAACCCACACAAAAAACCTTCATATACAACCTCGCACCAAGCAAGCCCACTACAGCAACAGCGGCAAAAATAAAGCAGAACGGTTTCCATTCGTCCACATAACCGTTAATATACATATATATAAAATAGATAGAACAACACCCTCAACATACCATACCATTATTTTTATATTTATTACATTTTATTTGAGTTTTATAAGGTATTAAGGTTTTTTAAACATACTTACCCAGATACCACACACTGCTACCCCTCAAGAACATCTATGAATCCACATGATACACATTCGCATAATTTTAACATTTTAACCGTAATACAAGATCAGCACTATGATCTATTATAAGAAATACTCTCACAAAATTAACCACCATAACCCAATGAAACAGCTTAGAAATTAGGGAAATTTACGCAGCACAAGCTTCGTGTTCTAGAACACATAACGGGCACACAAACCCACTCTACATATAGCATTAGGAACACCGCTGAAGATTTCCGTGGCTGGAATGAAACGTCGTACGGTATAGCCAATATTTAGCCTACACGACATCCCCATGTACCCCCCTATATCTATACTAACACTAACAAACATCGGGCTCTCATAGTACCGTCTAAGATTGCCCCGCTACCCATAATGTTATATTTACCGGGACATAACATACCAAATTCATTTTTCTCGAACTCAGATTATTTATATTCCTAGAATACAATGATATGTATACATTTTTATTAATTTTTATCTTAGGCATAATCATATACTCATCTATACACCAAATAGAAAGAACCCCCTGGCCTCACCAGGAACAGTAAAGAAGGTTCATAAGCTTTGTTGACACGACACACTAGATTTCTTCCCAAAATCCTTCTCTGGATTGTTGCGTACCATCAGATGCAATAGAGTAAAGATAGCACAGACTTTTGCGGATTACCGCCGCGTTGCACGCGTTAAATTATATTTTTTGCATACCTATTTGAATAAGATCCTTCACATCTGAAATCCGACGGGCATCCATCAGAAGTCCGACCCCACGTATTAGCAACCATCTACACAAAAATAGACCTACCTACAATTCATAATTAATTAATTATTCATTATTCCTTTATTGTTGTTCCTTATTTATTCTTTACTATTAATCTCTATTTCCTTATTCTTTATTTATTCCTTATTATTTGTTTTTTATATTTTTTATTCTTTATTCTATATCGTCCTTTATTATACTTTATTTGTTCTTTATTATTGATCCTTATTTCTTCATTCTCTGTTTATTCTTTATCTTTATTCTATATTGTTTCTTTATCATTTTTTCCCTCTTTATTCTTCGTTTCTTTATCTTTCGTTGTTTCTTTATCCTTCATCTCCACATATTGTATCCGGCGGGCATCCATCCGAAATCCTACCCCACATATTAGCAACCTGCTACACATAGGTAGACCCACCTACAATTCATACTGGGAAAAAATCCCTTAGTACCAATGAAGGAGGTTCCTAAGTTTTCATGCTTTATTAGAAGTCACATATATCACACAGTTTGACCAACATGATAAAAGGCGTAGGCTTCGTCATACGCAGATATCAAGTGTGGCAAGCAAGCACTTTCTGCTCACAAAATAACCCTGTGAAAAACCACTTATCACCCACACCGTAGCTGACGTGATCACAGGCGTAGGCTGTATCCCTACGCGTACACGATATCCCGCACCTCCATATAACGATAATAGGTTTAACAGTTTTAATTATTTCTATTTAAATAATTTGATTCATTTTCATGATCTTAATACTTATTCTAATTACACATGCGGTGAAATGATACACACCTATACATGTCCCCGATATGACACGGATGTGTATGTGTGTGTTGTACATGTGGATGTAAGTATATATGTGTATATGAATATATACATATGCGAAAAAGCCCCACACTACTATTCATCAACATGATCTTCATAAAATCCACCCAGCCTGACTTGAGACAGCCGACAACATATCAAGAGATAACTAATTAAATGATAGGGATTTTAGAGTAAATATCGATATGTATATAGGGGAACCTTACATATTGTAGAATTGAAGAAACTATAATTACACACAAGGCCACCTACAAGCGAATCTCGACGAACTCCTTTAGTACCAGACTAAATAATACCCCGTGACTAAACTATCAGGGCGACGGTGGATAAATTGGTGCACCATGACGTCGTCACACCGATTCGCAGCTAGTCTCCGATCAGACACATAGCTGCACGATATCCAGCACTCGTTTCTTTATTATTGTTCAACCTCATCGTGAACAGCATAGTGGCGAAATTGAAAAATATTCTGGACTAAAACGGAAATTCGACCACTAGCAGCTAGCAGACACAAGTACTAAAACTCAAGTGATCCCTGACCAACAAATCTTCTACCCAAGCCCCCACAATTATCGAAGCAACAAAGTAACAAAAGTAATCTGATACCTTGATAAGGAATTCAGACCCAATTTGTGCCAACAACAACTTCCCCTGAGAATTATTCCTCTTCAAAGAATAATTCTCTTTTTCTCAGGGGGAAGGGTTGTTATATATCTAAAATAGCAATAAGTAAAAAGATTCCAAATTATAAATTTTCATATAAGCTAACCATGCTAACCATGGTTAGCTTATCAATTCAATCAGTGAAGAAAATTGCGTCAGCAATTTTCTTCACATGCCATGATTTAAAACAAAAATTTTCCCATGACAAATTTTGCCTTCAGCAAAATTTGTCAGTAGAAATAATTAATTTAAAAAATATAAAACAAAAGACAAATCGTACCTTCAGTACGATTTGTCGTGAACATTACAATATGTATGTACGAACGTACATACATATCACATAAAAAAAGCTTTCGCGATAAGAAATGCGCGCCGCCAAATTACATTATATGTATACGCGCGCCGCAATTTCAATCGACGGGACGGTGGCTGATGTTTATAAAAACATCAAATTTCATTTTTTCAAGCCACCGTCCAACGAAAAATATTCTGGACTTGTTTAATCAAGTCCAGAATAAATGAAAATTTTTCTCAGGGTAGAAATGCAACTATGCATTTTCTACCCTGACCGACGGCTCTTGATCGCGATGAAAGTGATCAAGAGCGCAGTCGAATCATAGCAGTCGGTTTTAAAGGAAAAAACGAGTTGGTTTTGGTAAATCTCTTGAAGAACGTCGCGGTCGAATTCGATAAGAAAAAAGAGTTAAATATTAAAGTTTGAAAAAAGAGTTGAATTTTAAAAGTTTGAAAAAAGAGTTAAATATTAAAGTTTGAAAAAGAGTTAAATATTAAAGTTTGAAAAAAGAGTTGAATTTTAAAAGTTTGAAAAGTTTGGAGGAAGAATAGAAATCGGTCGGTGCGGTTCCGGTTGTGGTGAAGAAGAAAAAATAGAAATAAGAAAAATTTATAAACGAAAAAATGTACAACAAAGAAAAATAGAAATATGGAAAGTGTAGTGAAAGTAAAATAAATAAGGATTAACAGAAAAAGAAACGGAGTATTTTTGGACGCCCCTTGGAGACTACCCCACAAGCCAAGTAAGTGCATTTAAAGAGTTCCTGCCCCAGGTGCATATAACAATGAAATTGAAAGAAATGGGAGTAATCGCCACACTCAACGAATTAAGGGTAAAAATAAATAGCCTGACCAAGAAATACAGGTAAGTTTCTTGATGCCAAAAAAATAATATATGTAATGTGAATATATTTCAGAAGCGAGAAAAAAGTGATTGGCCCGTCTGGGGGCTCACCATCGTCATGGGAGTTTTTTAATGAAGTGCATTCGATTGTTGGGAGCTTCCTGCATAATGACGTGAGCAGAATGCATGAAAGCATTGTATTTGTATGTAATAAAACAATTATTAATTGTTATTTGCTTTAATTGTTTTTTAACATTCCAGGAACTATCAGACTCTAGTAGCTCTTCACATAATTTGCTCTCATAATCTGCAGCTCCTCATGATACATCCTCTGAGTCAGGAAGTGCTCTTCTCGGCAGAGAGTCGCCCTCCACCACGTTATCTCCAATATTGTCTCCAGTATTGTCTACTCCATTCTGTACAACTACACCACCGTCCTCACCTGCACCATTGTCTTCGTTTTTGCCATTGGCGTCGGCTTCATCATCATCGGCAACGCTATTATCCTCGTCAACACTAGCTATTCGTGCTAAAAAGAGAAAGCTAAATTCAACAGAAGACATTTGGCAAGAAATCAAACGGAAAAATCATCTAATTGAAGCTGATTCAAAAGAGCAAACGAACTCGATGAAAAAGGGATGAAGATGACAGAAAGTTTTATGGCTATGTTATGGAACTAGGATGAGCGATTCGCTTGGGACGTAAAGTCCCGACTGCCAGCATGAGCTGACAGATCACCCGCCGGACAGCGTTGACTGCAGGGCGGCACGCTAGTACGCCTCAACTATTGGCGGAGAGTGTGGGGGGGTTCCACAAAAAGACCTGCCGCTGCCGTCTGCCATATACAAAAAAATTCTTCGTGCCTACAACGAACAGTCAGCACCCATTCGGTCCTGAAGGGACCCTTACGTCACTTATCCGTATTTTGGTGGAAGGCGTAGATGTTTTGCCTTCCTTTACCGGCCCCATCCTCCCATTTGACTTTGGGGGGCACAATTATCCAAAGTCCCTTATTGACCTGTAAAGAGAGAGAGAGAGACTAGGCGAGCCTAGACGACCTTCATCTTATGTGCGAGGGCTCCGGGATGTGAAGGAAGAATTAAAAGTTCAGCTTCTCATAGTTACGTTATAATAGTTCTCATTTAATACAAAATTTTGGTCTTCTCCTCACATAAAGTTTGCGAATACAAATCTCCTAGCTGCCATGCATTCCGCGCTGGCAGTTTAACGTACTTACACTTAATCAAAAGAAGATAATCAGAATAATGACATTTGCCTACAGATATATATACATATATGTAATGTACTCCATCTGATCAAAAATAATATCGCAGAAACTTATGTAATCGTCACACGATTGGATATCCAATTGTCTGTCTTGTTTTGTTTTCGTTCATGTCATTCTTAATATGAGGATCATATAATCCACTCAAACATTAGCGAATGTAATACCAAAGCGTTAGAAATAAAGCAAAAGAAAATATATATCTGGAGGAAGTCATAGTTCCTCACATGTGTGAGCGCTCATCTATCAAATGGCAAGTATGTAGCGAGCTGGAACTAGAACTACTAAATTTAATCTAATATCAGACAAAAACACAAAATTATTAAGATCTTTAAAGTAATAGGAATTCATTAGTACTCAATTATCTAATTCCTCACATGTGTGAGCGCTCATCTATAAAATGGCAAGTATGTAGCGAACTGGAACTAGAACTACGGTCACCGTGTAATTGTAGCCTAAAGTAATAAGAATAACGTTGGTCATAAGCCTATCCCATAATTTCTAACTAAAATTTAAAAATTCAATTCCATAGAAATGGAAAAATGCCAAAAGTAGATTAACAGAATCTGAAGAGCACTCAATAAATCAACCGTTTCTCGCAGGGAATTGTACCATTATATAAAAATTTAGCACTAATCCTAATTTCTCTACAGACTTAGTAGATAAGCCTTGGAAAACTAAAAACTTAATAATATAAAAATTATTCTATGGGTCTTTTTCTTCACTAATTTTAACCCATGAAATGAGAAATAAAGAAGAACAAATTCCAAAAAATTTAAAGATATTCAGTCAGACTATTCCTAATTTAATAGATATAGAGACAAATAATACTTAACTCCTTTATCTTATGTACGTTGCGGTATTATTACTTAGCATTTTAGAAAATTTCTGTTCATACCAGTTTAATCCTCTATGAGAAATCAGCTGTACCAAAAGCACTAATAAAATTTGTTGTATTCTCATCAATACCGCAAATTCCTAAGATTCCATCCCTTTGGTCAACACTATGTATAAGTCCTAGTTTAAACCGCACAGATTTATTAACGCCGTTCTGCTCTTTTATTGTATTCTGCCGATATTCATGAAGATGATCCAGTGATTTATCACTTTTATTCATGGGATTTCCTCTAGCTCTTCTTCAGCCTTTTTTTCTTTTGTTATAGGTCAAATCTTTATTCCATGGTATCTGTTAAACACCACAGAATCTTTCCGATTTGAGAAGCAAGGGCAAAAGTGATGGCAGTTTCAAAGCAATTAACCTGATTTGGCAATGCTGCCTAAAATTTGAAAGATTGTTCAAAATCCTTTTCTAAAATTTTATTGAGAGGCTTTGCAGAATCTCTTACTGGTTCTGGTTCAATCTATTTACTTTTCTCAGCAAGCAATACAAGCGGATGAATTTTAGCTTCCTTTACTGTATTTCTTGTTTATTCATCCAGCATCCTTCGGAAATTCCTAAAGTACTTTATTTATTGAATTTGCCACTACCAAAATTTATCGGGCACGATGTCGTTGAAAATTTTCGGTATTCACTTTTTTATTCACTCGACTTCTTTCACGCGCTATTTTCGTCCGAGAAGTAAGACAGATTGATTGCCTTCTTCTTACTTACCTTTACCGTCAACATGTCACCCCGAGCTTAAGGAAACGATAACTAGTTCTAAGTGGCTTCAGAATAGGGCTCGAGCAATTTAGGTAGGTAAGGTTAAACAAATGTATTCTTTCTTTGCCTTTGGATGTGAAGTAGTTAAATAGGGCATACTTATCTTTTTTTTTATTTGTGAGCTTATTGTGATACAGTCGTCGTAAGTCCTTTAAGAAAAAGAGAAAAAAATATATGAATATTCACATTATAACGTTTTGATCCTGGAATTGGTGTTTGAAACTTATTTCCTCTACCTCCGATATCTGTACTCGTATAGATGCATATTTGCATGTCCTCCTCTCAGCAGTACTTATTGTCAATTATTAGCAGTATGTTTAACGGGTTCGAGTAAGAGCCTACTGGCTGGTGACTTGGTCACGCGGTGGGACACCTGAACACACACACGTGCACGCATGGGGCTAAGAATTTCCTTCTGACTGTGACATCTTAGCCAGGGTGGATGGGGGCGATGGGCCCAAGCCATGTCCAGTCCGGACTTCATCATCATCTGAAGTCCGCGTTTCCTCTCTCTCTCTTTCAAAATATCTCTCTCGGCGTCGAACTTCTCCGGGTGGTAGCCACTTGTACGGCGTTGACCTTTTTCTTTTATTTATCATTATTCCAGTACTGCAACGCGGGTATGGTATTCAAAATAAATTTTCTTTTCAGGTTTTCAGGTTGCACCAGTGGAGGCGGCGCGAGAAGTTTCTTTTTGTTCTTTTGTTCGTCCGTCCGTCTGAAGTCCCCAGGCAGGCAACTCAGTTCCCTGTTTGTTTTCCTGTTTACTTCGCACAGCTTTTCAAGCATCAAGGGATGTGGGTGGCAAGAACCACCCCAAGCCGGCTGACCGCTAGCGGCATATTCGCTGTTCGGCCACCCACGTGAGTCCCAAGATGATTTTGCAGCAAGAAGTGTCCGTTGCAGCGCCTATCTCCATTCGTGCAAAGACGGATGTATTTAGGGCTGACAATGGGCGGGCTCTTCGCTACACAAATTGACTAGCGAGAAAGTCAATTAGGTGAAATCGACTGCGCGCAACCTATTGAGAAGGCTTAGAAGGTGAGAATTTCACCAGCTAATTAGATATTTAACAAAAAAGGTGAAATTAATTCCCATAATGAGTGGGAAAGGGAAAGAAGTGGAAACGAGATGCAAGAAAAATGAGAATATTTTGCATTCCACAGTGGAAATTGTTATAATATGGCAGGGAGCCGCCATCTTTATAAATTTTAGAAAAATTAAGATATCTAAATAAATAAATTATGAAATTTCATGGATAATTTAAAATAAATTAGTTGAAGGAAATTGGTACATTTTGAGATAATTATACAAGTCAAGCAAATTCGAAAAATATGCTTAATTTGCATTTTTCTTGTGGAACCTATGTCAAAATGGCCGCTTAAAGCCTATAAAAAGGAGGCAATCCCTAAGATCTCTCTCAGTTTTTTCAAAGTGATCATACATGCAACTTATAGCATCCGATCAAGTGATTTACAATTTTTATAAATTTAGCAATTAAACATATAATAAAAGGTACCACGTTTAAGGTACATTATTATACATGCTGAAAATTGGTGTGCAATTGGTGCTGGCAAAGGACATAAAGTTTTTGTTGGATTTGGATTTTTTAAAGGTAAGTATTGTGTGTAATACTAATTAGTGCGTAGATTTGATAAGTTTCTTGCATAAAATTAAACACATGCCAAGTCTGGCATTTTAAGAATACGAACGAAACAAAAATATACGAATACGAACGAAACAAAAATAGTTAAGTAGTTAAGTTAAAATAAGATTAAAGTGAAATAAAAATAAGTGTATAAAGCATAAAAACTTTAGAAAAGGCTATAAATTGCATTTAGTTGAATATATGCCAAGATACGGCATAACAAATACACATGCAATCGAGCAATTAATGAGCAGGATTAAAATATAATGAATTTATGAATTTGAGTGTCTCGATAAGAATTGTTCAATAAATACAGCATTAAACACAAGCACACATATCTATTTTTCATACCGCTACACTATCCACCTAAATGCCGTAATCTAGCTGTGGTTATCAATTGCAGCTACATTACAAAACAGTTTTTAAACTAAACTAAGATATCTTGGGAGTTCCTTTGCTTTCTAACTGAAATTAAAAAAAAAACAATTCACAGCCGCATAACTAAATAAGATAATATTAATAATATATACTCTGGTAACTTGTAGCACTTTATTTCACGTGCTACCAGGATAGGTTGGGCGCGACCTCAATTTATAGTTGACTAAGTAACTTGAATTATACAGCAATAAATTAGAAAATTTACCAAGGAAAAACACTCCTTTAAGACCCTAAGCACTTAAGATTGATTTCAGGCACATGATAATAATTACTGAAATGGGCTATGCAAGTAAAGCCTCATGTCACAAAAACAATTTTAACAGCCAATTTTCTTTGTATTACTAATTAATAATTTCGGTTTGGGAAAAAAAAACTTATTTTAATGTATAAAACAAAGGGCTTATCTTTGATACGGTAGAGGGACCATTAACTCCTAATCTCCCATTTCGAAAAGGAATCCGGACTAATCCTCCTAAATTTTCTTTCTGGAACTCTTCTTTAGCATATAACCTTGAAAAGTCGATACTTTCTTTCATTTTCTTCTTTTTACTTTGGTTTTTAATTAAATATCACGATTGGCTTTCAGCTCCTATTTGACCACCTGCACTTGTTCTCGCTTAAAACCAAACTCAGTCAGAACACCCGCTGCACAACCAGAGATGAAAAAGTATCAAACTTGTTTACGGTTGGTGGGTGGGAATAGATTTATGATAGACCACTTATTAATTGTACTAGTTTAGTACACGACCGCCTTTTATCTTTTTTTTTTTTTTTTAAACTTTTGAGTTGATGTTCTCTGTGGCTTTGGCGTGTTATTATTTCTGTATAATTTCCATTTTTTTGCAAGTCTAAGGCAAGGTAGTCATCGTAAAATTATTTTTGATTAAATTCTTTTTATTAACAGAATTTTCTTTTCAATCGATTTTACAAAAAAAAAAAAAAAAAAAAAAAGACCACCAGAAAGAATTAAACTGCTCCATTTAACGTATGTCCGTATACCGTAAAAGATAAGTATGAAGATTACAATAAATATTACATTGAAAGCTTTTGCTAGCCCATTTCTAGTTTGATGTTTCAACAACTCAAGTTACTTTTCCAGTTTGACACTACTTTCTTGCATTTAATTTTTACGATTTTATCTTAATTACTTACGGCTGTTACAACCTATTCATATTGTTAATTCAAATGACTATTTAAGATTCAATTTAATTATTTAAGTTTCCTTTGTAAGACTTTAATTTAAGGCTTAAACCTAATTTGAAATTCGATATCCTTTGCGACCAAAGGCTTGGTGCAGCCCTTCTTGTCTTTAAGCCTTATTTTAGGATTTTTTTATAGTTCATATTACCTCCTCTTTTCAATTCTGTCATAGCGGCTGAGACTAGGGTTTAACCTCTTTTTCAAACCCGGTTTTAAAAAACCGGTTTTTAAAATAAATTTGCCACATTTGAAAACCGGTTTTTAATTTAAGAAAACCGGTTTAAAAGAATTCAAATTATGACATGTAAAAATTAATTTTTAGCTTATTTGATTTGCTATTCATTCTATGTAACGGGCAGCAGACACATTTTTTCAACTACGAGTTGCGTTGGTCAGTGTTTGTGAATTGTGCACTGCGCACATCACCCTTGCCACATTGTAGGGTTTTGGTCGTATATGTGCGGTTTTTCTGGTCTTATACGGTGTACGACCAAGATCTCTGACCGCACGCAAAATGTACGTTTATTTACGAATTGAACCAATTGAAAGAAATCTGAACGCAGACCACAGCACAGTCGAGTCGTGCATGTAACCGTAACCCGGCTGTAGGACGTACTCTCGCGCAAACAAGAGGCAGCAATCAGCATATTCAGCATACGCGAAGAAGAAGAAGAAGAACAATTTATCCATCACGAGTCACGACAGGTTACCTTTATCTTGTAAAGTGAAAACTGGAGACAAAAATATAAAGTTGTTATACTCGTAGTTGATTAAAATATTATTATGTTTCTAATTTCTGTGTTTGTTTGGTTTTACATTTTAAAACTTTAATTTTATTATATAAATATCTTCTCTCAAAAACTAATGTAAAATAAAAAGTTCTGACTTCTGTCTAATGGGATTTTTAATAAAACACAGGGAGTTAAAATAATCCATATTTTCTTTCGCAACATTTCGACTTAAATTATGTCTTTATCAAGCTTCGAAAATAGATTAAGAAGATGTGTGTTTTTTCAAAATTCCTATAAAAATGTGTAGATTTCTTTAAATTACATTAACATTAATACTTAAAATAATAAAATTGTAAAATAATCTTCAAAAATATTCATTTAATAACTTCAATTTAATTTTTAGATAAAAATGAATAAATCGGAAGTTTGGGATAACTTCAAAAAGTTAGGGACAGACAAGTCAATTTGCAATCATTGTAATAAAATGTTGAGCTGCAAAGGATCATCTACGAGCAATCTACATAATCATTTGAAAGCAGTTCATAAAATAATTCTCGGAAAGAAATTAGAGACGATTGTCGAAGAAGAAACCCCTGGATCTTTCTCTTCTTCAAAAAAACAAACGAATATTTTGAATTTTATGAAAGTGAAAAGGAGTAGTTTAGAAGAAATTATATCAAAACTTGCAGCAATGGATGGATTTTCTATTAATAGCATTACAAACTGCTCATTCATACGAGATTCTCTTCAGCAACAAGGATATTCTTTACCAAAAAACAACTCTAGAGTAATGGATCTCATTCATGCGTTTTATGACAATGCCAAACGTGAAACTATTATTGAATTAGATTCAATAAAAAATAATAGGAAAAAATTCTCTATAACTTTAGACGAGTGGACTAGCAAAAGAAATCATAGATATTTAAACATTAATGTACATCACTTGGCAGAAGATTTCAATTTGGGATTAGTGCCAATAGCTGGTTCCTGTGATGCTCAGAGAACATTAGAATTGGTATCTAAAAGGCTACAAAATTTCAACTTGAATCTAGAAGCTGACATAGTTGGAGCAACAAATGATGGTGCTGCTGTTATGAAAAAATTTGGCAAATTATCGTCTATAATTAATCAACTATGCTATTCACACGCCATCCACTTAGCAGTTACTGATGTGTTATATAAACATAGAGAAATGGCTGAAGATGAAGCCGAAGTAAATGTTTCAAGTGAGGAATCGGAAGATGAAGATGAAGATGAATATAACGATTATGCCGATAACCGAGAACATCCTATTCCTATTTTGTGTGACAAACAATCAGTTTCACAAATTAGAAAAATTTGTAAGTTCTTTAGAAAATCTCCAGTAAGAAACACCATTCTTCAAAATTATATAAAACAAGAAAAAGGAAAGGAATTAAGTTTAATTCTTGACTTCAAAACAAGGTGGAATAGTATAGAGGACATGATTGGCAGATTTCTGGCAGTAAAAGAATGTGTCGTTTTAGCATTGAATGATATTGGTTCTTCTTATATGTGGAATGAAGCTCAATATCCTAAACTTTTGGAACTAAAAAAATTTAAACACTGAAATAAGTTTGAAATTATTATATGCTTTGGAAGAACGAATTAAAGAAAGAAGACAAGTAGAATTAGCAACTCTTTTGCTGTATTTGCAGAATTCACAAAACATTTCCAGTTCAGCAAAGAAATCTAATGTATTTTCTTTAGCTCCAAAAACCGAAATTATTAAGCTATCTGGGAAGATATTGTCTAGAATGTTTCCAAATTCTTATGTGGAAACCGATTCTGATGAAGAGCAAATCGATGAAACTACTCATCAGAGTAATGCTTTTTTAAAGGAAGCCATGGAAAAATCAATTAATAAATTTCTTGAAGGCCCTGAAGAAGAACTTACAAAAAAGACACTGAAAGCTGAATTTTCATTATTTGAGGCAACGAATAAAAGAACAAAAAACTTAGATTTGTTATTTGATGCCCTGAAAACTATAAAACCAAGTTCAGTAGCTAGTGAACGAGTATTTTCGATTTCAGGCAATATTGTGTCCAAAATAAGAACAAGACTTAGCCACCGTTCAGTGGATATTTTATGTTTTTTAAATCCTATTTTCTTAGGAGAAATTAAAATTGGTGATATAAATATAAATATTATTTGTAATTTGAAATGTTTGTTTGAGTTTTTGTTATTTTGTGTAAGTAATGTGTAATCTTTAATTTTTTTTTATATTTTGAATTTGGTATTGATTAATTTTTCGTTTTTGTTATTTTATATAAGGCTTTGCACCTATTTATTTAATGTACAACTTGTTGTTAACTGAAGAATAGGCGAAGCCAAATAAGGCTTTGCACCTATTTAATTTCTGAAGACCTGGTTGAAGACTGAACAATAGGCGAAGCCAAATAAGGCTTTGCACCTATTTATTCACTGAAGACCTGGTTGAAGACAGAACTCTAGGCGAAGGCAAATAAGGCTTTGCACCTGTTTAATTACTGAAAGACTTGTTGAAGACTGAACTCTAGGCGAAGCCAAATAAGGCTTTGCACCTGTTTAATTACTGAAAGACTTGTTGAAGACTGAACTCTAGGCGAAGCCAAATAAGGCTTTGCACCTGTTTAATTACTGAAAGACTTGTTGAAGACTGAACTCTAGGCGAAGCCAAATAAGGCTTTGCACCTGTTTAATTACTGAAAGACTTGTTGAAGACTGAACTCTAGGTACTTTATTCTGTAGTATATTTATGCTCTAAGACTTATACTCTAAGACTACTAACACTACACAGAATAATGTATGAAATACCTCTGACCCAGCACTTTATTTATTTAGCGTTTAATTCATACAAAGTGTAAGTCGGAAGTATTTCATTAACAACTATTACTTAATTTTACTATTTACGGAAGTATGCAAGTCACGGCACTCGTTGCTTTTTATAAATTTATACATATATCTTACCCAATCCATGTTGCGGGTTTTCAACTCATTGTTTATTTTAATTTCTTTCCTACTCGAATTACACTCAGTACTTTGCGGCTTATTACAAAAACAATTTAGTTACTTACAAACATATGTTCTACCTCTGGTGCAAGGTCGTCGTATTTCAACGTGCGAATTCTTGTGCGCAGCGGTATTATCACATCATTCACTGAAATAATTGAGGTAGATCAGTGATGATTAATTATGTATGTACGTATACCGTTTGTTTTTACATGCAGTGGAAACTGATGTAGGTATGTAGGTATACCGTTTGTTTTTACATGCAGTGGAAACTGATGTAGGTATGTAGGTATACCATGCCGTAAACTTTTTGTTTTATTTCCTGATCGGAATACGTGAAATGTTTACTTGCAATGTACTGATGTAGGTAGGTAGGTATGCGATTGATGTTTTTAAATTTGAGTTTTTATGTATGTAACAAATCTCCCCCTTGTAAAAAAAATGTGTTATTCTTTGAAGAGGAATAACGCATTAAAACATGATGAAAGGGTTTTATCTTATTGGCAGCACTTCGTTATTGATTTTATATGTATAAATTATGTCGAACTCCGGGACAAGCATACGGTTAGGTCGTTAAGACTAATAAGTACAAGTTTATCTATGTAATAAATTAAATTAAGGTTAGGAATACGTTACAATATTTCTTATATTAGTACAATAAAGTTATAATATTTGATAGTTTGTTTGGCACACATTAAAAATTTCACATTGTAATTGTTTTTTCTTTTCTTTTTATATAGGGCACGGTTAATCATATTGTTTATACACATTTGTGTGTACATATTTTTCTTTATTACAAGTATTGATAATCGGATTGCTTTCATATATTCTTCTTAATTAATTTTATTAATTATATATATTTGTTTTTTTTTTTAATGTTTATACATAAAGTATTTTTCTTAATTAATTTTCTAATATTAGTATACATTTGTTGGTTTTTAAGTTGGTCTCTTTTATAAATTAACATTTTTAGTTTCTATTATTGTACACATATATATTATTTTTAATTCTAATTTATGTGTATATATGTATATATTTTTACAATTATACATACTCGTATGTATGTTTTTATTTTTAATTATAATATACGTATAGGTATAAATCTTTGCAAAAAGGAAATTTTTTTTTTTTTGAAGAATTATATATCAAACAAGGCAGGTATTTCTTATTATTTCTGGTATTTCTATAAATTTATATTCAATGATTAATTAAACTACTTGTAAATTGCGGGGTCTTTTAATTGAATCTAGTTCAAAATTGGTTAAGGATGGTGGAAGTGGTGGTGGTGGAGGTATTGGTAAATTGTGTCTACTATTTGTCTGTGGAGACGAAATATTTTGTGATTTAATTGAACCTTTAAATTCAGAACGAGCGATTTGAGGGGCAATGCGTTCTTTGTTTGTTGTCACCTGTTATGAATCTACAGATCATAACCTTACCCTATATACAATTCATAAGACTCACCAACCACACGAATTCATTATCGGCTCACCAAACACTTACGCAATGATAATCAAATATCTCATACCTACCTTTCTAAAAACAAAAGCGACAAACTTATGTAGATCGTACATACATAAATTTCAATCACCTTTTCCTCAGTCACAAAAATGACAAACATATGTACATCGCTACATATATACATTTTTCAGGTGCATTTCTCCACGCCACAAAAATGACAAACATATGTACATCGCTACATATATACATTTTTCAGGTGCATTTCTTTACGCCACAAAAAATGACAAACATATGTACATCGCTACATATATACATTTTTCAGGTGCATTTCTTTACGTCACAAAAATTTTATAAATATGTACATTCTTACATATAAATTTCTCGATCGCACCAAACAAAAGATATAATTGGCCACCCGCAAGAAATCAACCTTTGTACTTCTTGACGTGTGTCCAAATATCAAGAATTATTGCATCTCTTGCAATTTGATGCCTATACGGCGCTTGGAATTGCGATCGATTATGATCAAAGTCCAAATTTCACAAGGTAATAAACTTTGATTTTTATGTGCTTACCTAGGTGGGTACTCAGTTATTGATATTGATCAATAATAGCAAAGAAATGAAAACTAAGCATATCTGATCAATATCGGTTAATTGCAAGCCAAAATATATTACCTTTGCCCCAAATAAATTATTTGCCTACCCTGGGAAAATCGATTTATGTGGAAGGGAGTATCATCCCATGTTAAATTTTTAAATAAAAGACGAGTATCGGGATAGGAAAAAGGAGAAGTATTATTACATCTGGAGAAGTAATTCCTACATTAAAAGAAGTATTTTAACTCTAAAAAGCATTCCTAGAGCGTCCCCCTACCAAAGGTAAGGCCTCTAGTTAAATAATTAAAAGTAATAAAATTGTGAGTTGACGCAAGAGAATATATAAAGAAAAAATAAATAAACAGTTCGTTTCCTAAGTGAAAGTGTTTTTTGTACAAAAGGTCCCGATAGTCTGTTAGGACTATCTCTAGAACCCTTGTTGTACAGGCGGTACAACACACCTCTTCTGATTCATTAATTAGTGGGTTTAATCTGGCTTTATGAGCTTTGGAGATTTCCGATTGGAAGTTTGTTTGACTTTTCCAGTCGACACCTTTTCCTGGGGTTGAGTATACGAACGACGCTTGGTATCTACTTTGCCTTCGGGTTTTATGTCTTCCATAATTTTTACTTTAGGTTGTGGATGTGTTTCCGCATCTAATTGAGTTTTTGGATTACCGACGATTACTACTTTGGGAGCTTCTACTATCTTTTTCTTTTTCTTGTTTTTTATGGTTTTACATAGTTTTATCATTCCGATTATGCAAAGTAATAAAATCACTGTAGAACTCAGAGATAAGGAGCTTATTTGAATCAGTTCTGATTTGTTTCGCTCTTTTCTTTGTTTTTCCAGTGTATTTATTTGCTCTTCCAGTTGATCTAAGGAATATGAGTTTTCATTTAGAATATGATTGGCATCTTCTGCTCTTATCATAATTACATGTTTTTTAGCGGTGTTATTAACATTTTTGATGTATTTCTGAATGGTCTCCGTTAGGTTAGTATTTATAGGGTGAGAATATTCTGGCTGTGTGATTTTAATATTTTGATGGTCTTCATCTTCAAAATATATAATCTGATCAGCTATTTGGAAGTTACAAGGTTCGTTTAGGATTAGTATTCCATTGCCGAAGAGGTTGGAGCTATGTAGAGTTCTTCCGCAGGCAATCTTAATTTTCTGTGTGGTATGAAACGAAAAGAGCCAGGAATTTTTCCTGGTTAGTTTTATTAATAATTGCGGAGCTTGAGTTTGAGCTAGGTATTCGCAGTTACCAGTTTCATTGTACGGATTGAATAGGAAGTTTATCGGGCAGTCGTTCACATAATGCCCTTGAAGAATTGGGCTTAGTAGTGGTCCAATGTATGTGCTTTCATTAAGATTATTCGATAGTTTCTTGTATACTCGGAACTCGGATTGTTTGAACATTACGAACTTTTGTGTTGGTATGTGACTGGCAATATAAGTGTGTCTTATGTCCAGAACTAGATAATGATTGTTGGGAGTTTGGAAAGGGAGTAAATGGATCTGCTTTAGTTTGAAAGGTGGCATATTAAGAATCGGGAATGTAATTCGTATTACCAAGAGCTCATTCAGTATTCCAGATTTTACCTACAGAGTTTGTGTTAAGATTGCTAGGTCTTGATTTCTACCAGCTTCTTGTGGATGGGCCTTGTAATAGGCTTCTAACAAAGTGGATGGCGATATTAATAGCGGATGAACTTGATTATTTTTGAGAGCGGTTAATATCTGAATAAAATTTTGTTGTCTTAATTCTATGTCTAACACCTGTAGACTAATTGTAGATATAACCTCTTGGATACGTTGTCGCGTGCTTATTTCTCCATTGACCATGTCAAGCAGATCATTCACGGTCTTTGTTAACTCTTTCTGGTTGGCTTCAAGTTGATTATTAGGTTTCCTTAACTTTTCAAATGAAGACTTGAACAGGGTTATTTGAAAAATAGGTTGTAAAGGCAGATCATCGGTGAATAAATGTATAATATTTATAATAATATATATATGTATATATATAAAATATTGAAAATTACGCCGTAATATTTTTTGTACTGTTTTTATTGCATGAAAATTCTTTGTTTGATGGTAGTAAATATTTTTATAGGTCAAATGGTCTCTATTTTACTGATTTTGCGTTCTTTGCTCTTTGCTGTGTTTATTTTATTGATTCGTAAATATTATCGGGTCAAGCCAATTTATGTAAGCTCATTCTCTACGTGCGGTTGTGATTGTGTCATGACCTGTAATTCTGTTTATTTTTACAATTTTGTCATGACTTGCACTTGATGTCGACATGAATGGCTTCTAGTGTTGATCGGAGTTATATGGTAATTTACCAGATAAGCAGTTTTTATGTATAAATAGAATGTAACATATTTCAGTTTTATACATTGTTAATTTGTGTGTTACAAATTGTTGTGCTCTTGTAATATTGTTGTGTTTTTGAGTGTTTATTTTATTAAAAATATGGAGAAGAAAATTGGTGCTGCTTTTGATAAGTTGATGGCCTTGGCTAAATCGACTATCCAGCCGGAGAGGAATATTGAAGGTATGCCCTTATATCGAGTGGACCAGCCAATCGAGCCGTACGTGCCTCAAGGGCTGCCTGGAACCTCTCAAGAAGTGCCGGCTTACATACCTGGACCTAGGAGGCTGACTTTAGAGGAATATCACAGGAGGACTAAGAAGAACTGCGGAGATCAGCCAGATATGGCAAAGAAAACCAAGTCGACCGGAGGAGGTAGGCGTGTTAGGCTAACCCGAGAGTTGCATTATTTCCGGCTTAGGGCTAGTCTAGCCGCTACAACCGAGGAGCGTGCACAGTATGAAGATTTGGCCAAGGGAAAATTGAAGGAACTTAACGCCTTCAAAAGGGCTAAAAAGAGAAATTCTAAACATCAAAAAGAAACAAAAAAAATATGTCTAAATTATAAAATAAATGATTAGTTATATATTTATTTTCTTTTTCTTTCATTAACCCAAAAGAAATTTTTACCATTTTTATCCCTGAATAGGTAGGTTGAGGGGTATTATTTTTCTGCATGAGAAGTTCTTCTTTTGAATTTTTTGAATAGGTGCCTACTATTGCTGCATGGGAATTGCAAAAATATATATATATATATATATTTTTTTTTTACCATTACTCATGGAATGGTTTTAATCTGTTGTTATGTACTGTTACTCGTCGTTTACCGATTTGAATAACAGTATTAACAGGGGTAAAAGCTTTTACCACGAGATATGGACCTAGCCATATCTGGGAAAGCTTGTGTTTTCTGGCCGGATTTTTCAGTAAAACTTTATCACCTGGTTGGAATGTTACCGGGCGTGAGTGTTTATCGTAATAAAGTTTTGACTTTTCCTTGGCGTTGAGCAGATTTTTCCGGGCGATAGCATATGTTTTTTGTAATTTGTACCTAAGAATGTGGTAGTAACTTTCGTGGTTGTAAATGGGCTCTGGTTCTCTTTTCAGATTTGATGGTACATCCGCTGTAAACCCGAACAGACAATCCATTGGAGTGAGTTTAGTGCCGTCATGTGGGCTATTATTGTATACGAAAGCCGCGGTTCTCAGGAATCGATCCCAAACCTTTGGATTTTCGGACACAATAGCTCTTAAATACTACACTAGAGGTCTGTGGGTTCGTTCAAGTGCGCCATTGGATTGCGGATGATAAGCGGAAGTCTGTAATTTTTTTTGTTTTTAGAAGTTTACAGACACGTTTGAAAAGATCGCTTAAAAAGTTAGATTCCTGGTCAGTTACTACCTTTTTAGGAATTCGATAACGAGTAATTCTCTCATCGAAGAATATTCCTGCTACCGTTTCTGCTTCGCCATTCGGCATGGCATAACAATCTACGAATTTCGTAAGATTGTCTTGGAATGTCAATATGTACTTGTTTCCGGAGTGGGTTTCTTCAAGTGGTCCTACTATATCTAAATAGACTTTCTCGAAGGGCATTTGGGCCGTATCTGTTATGATCATTGGCATACGGTATTCCGGGCTAGCCTTCATTTTTTGGCATTTGGAACCTTTCCGAATATATCTCTTAATAGAACTAAGCATATTCTTCCATTTATATTTTCTTTTTATTTTTTTGTACGTTTTAATGACTCCTTGGTGACCACCAAATGCCGAGTCATGATAGTCCTTCAGAATTATTTGAATTTCCTCGGGGTCTGTGATAATTTCAGGTAATTTACTTTGAGAATTTATATAATTATTGCTCGGAGATAATTCGCCGTGTTCGGATGTACTACTTCCAGATTGGTTGTTTGTAGTTGATTTGTGTTTCATTGAGTCATTTTGGTGACTCCCCGAACGTTCTTGAATTCTCTGGGGAGTTTTGTGAATTATTTCCTCAATTTCTGTTTCCCTAGCTTGAGCTCGTGTAACAGCATGGCAATGCGCTGGTTTGGACTTCGGTGGAGGCGAAGAACTAGTATATTCATCGTCTATGTCGGAATCGACACGGTGATGTACCTGGGCCTCTACCATGATCGAATTGGGGCTTGTTTGTTTCAGCTGGACAGGTATTCGACTAAGCGCGTCTGCATTAGTGTTATATTTGCCAGGCTTATATTCAATCTTGTAGTCAAATTCCGAGAGTTTGTGGTGAAACCTTACTAATCTCGAAGTCTGATCTTTTACATTGAATACGCCTTTTAAGGGCTTATGATCTGTATAAACCGTGAAGGTTCTACCCTGTAAATAACACCTGAAGTTCCTGGCGGCCCATACAATAGCGAGCAACTCTTTTTCTATTGTGGAGTATTTTTGTTCCGCCTTATTTAAACTTCTACTTGCATACGCTATTGGCTTGTCTTTGCCTATTATCCCTCGAGATAGCTCCCAATGCTTCGTTGCTAGCGTCTGTCGTTAGATTGAAAGGTTTGGTGAAATCTGGGTAGGTGAGTAGAGGAGGATTAACAAGAGAAGTTTTAATTTCATTGAAAGCGTCTTGGCATTTTTGTGTCCAATTAAATTTGACGTCTTTCCGTAAGAGATTTGTTAGTGGCCTGACTATTTTTGAAAAGTTTGGAATGAACTAGCGATAGTAGTTGGCCAGTCCAAGAAATGATTGAAATGTTTTCCCTTTTTCGGGGGTTTTTCTTTTGAGAGGACCCTGAAGTAGTATGATAAGTTATCTTTAATGTCGAGCCGGGGACTTTTCGGTCGACAGTGTGCCGTTTCCCGAATTTGCAGTTTCCCATCGTTGTTTCTGCCGACAGTTGGACACGGTATGGCCCCTTCTGCTACAAAAACTACACATCTCTTGTCCATAATTAATTCTAGGTTCGCGATCTGAAGTGCCCCATTGAAAACTGTTTTTTGTATTTGCTCGCTCAGGTGGTGCCTTAACATTTTGTCGACAATATTGGACATCATGTCCTTTCGCTCTGCAGTTTATACAGAAAGGGGTGTTTTTGCGTTTTATGCACTCGTCAAACATGTGCCCCTTGTAGTTGCAATAGCTGCAGGTAATCTCGTTTAACAGTAATTTCTGTTTTTCGTCTCTTCTTTCTCCTGTATGATGAAAGGTAGAATTCTGGTATGGAGGTGGACTTCCTAAAGATTTTCTTGTCGAGCTGACTTGGGTCGAGTGTCAATTATCCGGTGAGTTTCTGCCAGTATTAAAGGATACTGAAGGTAATTTTGTCGGCTCCTGTGTGGGAGGTATATGGAACTCAGTCTTTATGTTAGGTTTTCCTAGCTCATTTGTGTAAAGGTATGGAGTAACAGTCTCGTGAATAGGATGACTATAAGCATTAGCATAATTTGTGGAATCATGCCTTAAAAAGTTGTCCATTGGAAAATAGCTTGTGGAATTAAGAATGGCGGGTTGTGGATTATAAAAGAGGCTGTGTTGTAATCGTTCCATGTCTAGTGCCTTTTGGATGAGTTGGTCTACCGAATCTTCATTTAAAGTAAGTAAATAGGCACTTAGATGCGGATTATTAGCACCACTCTTCACTGAAGCCATAGCAAAATCTTCTATTTGTCGCTTCACCATATTGAAATTTTCAGCACCATATTTACTCTGTGCTGCCTCATTACATTGTAACAATTGGCCTTTCAGCCGAGTTGTGAAGGAGTTAAATGACTCGTGCTGGTATTGTCGGCAAGTGATTAATCTATTTATCAGCTCATGGTAAGTCTCACGAGGTAAGTAATTACGATAAAGTAATTGTTCAACCTCTGCAAATGTTATGAGTGAGCTAGATGCGATTAGCTGGTATGCATTTCCTCTCAATCTAGTGGGAAAAATCTGTATAAAAGCTTGCTTTTCCTCCTCTTCTAGGCACTGTTGTACTTGTTTGCAACAGCCTATAAAGGTTTGCAATTCTGTGAGGATTTGGGGACTAAATTCTCCAGAAAACAAGGGCACCATTTGTGCTGTCAGTTTAACTACCTTTTCATAATTCACTGGCATTTTGGCTGGTTGGTTTGGTTGCTTTCTCTGGGGAATATCTGGAGTATCGTTATTAGAAGTAGGCGAGGTTAATGATTTTTCTGTGATTAGGGCGTTTAAGCTATTTCTTCTTGCTAGAAAATTAATTAGGCTGTGCCTTCTGAAACGTTTACCTGAGCGATGCTCACGATACCAGTTTACGGAAGGTCGACTTTGGGGTGAATTACACTCTACACTTGGGCTATCTGGAGGACTGGTATTGTCAAATGATAATGAATTTATTGCCGTCTCAAAGGTAGAGCATGAAGAACTACGGCCAGTTTTAGGCATGAAAGCAAAATCATTCGAGTTAGAGAGAATAGGGGAGAACAGGGAATAAGTAGTTTTATCAAAGAAGTTTAATTAATTTAATCAAAGCAAGAAATTTTCCCGAATATGTGAAAGCTGCCTTGTTTTAATCTTTTTTCTATTATTAATGAGGAATATCAGTTTTGCCTCTTTTTAACTTACTTAAGAAAGATTGTTGTCGTTTCAGTCAGCTTCGTTTAGCCGTACTCTTTGTTGCGTATTATTTATTCGTAAATGGAAGTCGTATTCTCCAAGTTGGGGACTTCTTATCTTCTTAGGCTGAGTTCTATCGCCAGATTCCACGGTAAGTAGCTCGTAACTCGTAGGTTGGAGGATCAAGGTTTTTCAAGTGTATGTAGATTGACCAACTTCCTTGATCCTACCGGCTGCGCCAAAATTGTTGTGTTTTCGAGTAACTTTCGAGTATCTTCCGGAATAGGCGAAGCTTTGTTGTTAAATAAATGGCGAAGCCAAATAAGGCTTTGCACCTATTTATTTAACGTACAACTTGTTGTTTAATAAATGGCGAAGCCAAATAAGGCTTTGCACCTATTTAATTTCTGAAGACCTGGTTGAAGACTGAACAATAGGCGAAGCCAAATAAGGCTTTGCACCTATTTATTCACTGAAGACCTGGTTGAAGACTGAACAATAGGCGAAGCCAAATAAGGCTTTGCACCTATTTATTCACTGAAGACCTGGTTGAAGACAGAACTCTAGGCGAAGCCAAATAAGGCTTTGCACCTGTTTAATTACTGAAAGACTTGTTGAAGACTGAACTCTAGGCGAAGCCAAATAAGGCTTTGCACCTGTTTAATTACTGAAAGACTTGTTGAAGACTGAACTTTAGGTACTTTATTCTGTAGTATATTTATATAAAAAAATTGTCTTACTCTAAGACTACTAATACTACACAGAATAATGTATGAAATACCTCTGACCCAGCACTTTATTTATTTAGCGTATAATTCATACAAAGTGTAAGTCGGAAGTATTTCATTAACAACTATTACTTAATTTTACTATTTACGGAAGTATGCAAGTCACGGCACTCTTTGCTTTTTATAAATTTATACATATATCTTACCCAATCCATGTTGCGGGTTTTCAACTCATTGTTTATTTTAATTTCTTTCCTACTCGAATTACACTCAGTACTTTGCGGCTTATTACAAAAACAATTTAGTTACTTACAAACATATGTTCTACCTCTGGTGCAAGGTCGTCGTATTTCAACGTGCGAATTCTTGCGCGCAGCGGTATTATCACATCATTCACTGAAATAATTGAGGTAGATCAGTGATGATTAATTATGTATGTACGTATACCGTTTGTTTTTACATGCAGTGGAAACTGATGTAGGTATGTAGGTATACTGTTTGTTTTTACATGCAGTGGAAACTGATGTAGGTATGTAGGTATACCATGCCGTAAACTTTTTGTTTTATTTCCTGATCGGAATACGTGAAATGTTTACTTGCAATGTACTGATGTAGGTAGGTAGGTATGCGATTGATGGTTTTAGATTTGAGTTTTTATGTATGTAACATAAGCTGCAAACCTCAGCTTATCATCCCCAATCAAATGGAGCACTCGAACGTGCACATAGACCATTGATTGAATATCTACGAAATATAGTGGACGAAAATCCCAGCTCATGGGATAATTATCTGCGAACCGCTGCTTTCGTGCACAATAACAGTGTACACGAAGGGACAAAATTAACTCCCATGGACTGCCTTTACGGCTTTACAGCGGACGTTCCGTCCAACTTAAGGCGTGACCCCGAACCCGTGTATAATCACGCGAGCTACTACCATATTCTCAGGTATAAGCTTCAGAAGTCTTACGCCATGGCACGAAAAAATCTTCTGATGAGTGAACAGCGCTCGAAAAATTACTACGACAAAGCTGTACGTCCCCTGACATTTCACAGAGGAGACAAGGTTCTACTCAAGAGCGAGAGTCGAAAACATAAGCTCTCCCAGATTTGGGTAGGACCCTATACGGTAACCGGTATCCCCAGTACTGTAAACACCACAATAAAAATTCGTAAGCGAGAAGTCACGGTACATAACAACCGTCTAAAACCTTTCTACGACTAAAATGGTGTCAATACCATCTAACTAATTCTAAGATTGATAAAACTGATGTTTTTTTAGGCACTTGGTAGAACACTTTGGTAATCATCTTTAAATAAATTACAACTTTTAAAAAACGTCGATGGGGGAAAGGTCAAAGATAAATACGAGATATATTACATTAATAATGAAAGTCGTAAAGGTTCATTTTTGGTAAACGATCAGTTAGATTTCATGAATAATAGCCCCCTCTTATGTATGGATTTATAATGACCGTTACAGTAAAATTCAAATTCTAAAATATTACGATAGTCAGGTTTAGCTAACGATCTGGTTTTCAGTTGCTTGACAATGCCCTAAGAAGGCGAAACGCGTCGCGACTCAAATAAAATAAATTATTGTAGAACAATATTACATGTGTTTTATTTTGAATATTTTTTGAAAAAATTTTTTTTAAAAAAGATGATTAATTCTAAGATACATATATATTAGCATGTAAGCTACAAAGTCAATTAAAAACCCATTTTAATATCCTATCCTATCCTCTCCTAGATGACAATGCGGTCAATAATTCTCTACGGACTGTTCCTGACCACAACAGGAGCCCTCGCGGGGGAACCTTACACTATAACGCCCCTAAATAATACGGGAATACTATTTGAGGATCTTGGAAGCCTATCAGTTTACCACGATACTTGGAGCATCATAACTGAGTTAGATCTGGCAGAGTTGGACAATCAGACAAAACTGGCGGAACGCGCGGAACACTACGTTCGTCAATTATGTGGTAACAAATCTTTCGATCAAGATCTATGTACCCTACAAACCAAACATGTACATGCTCTGATGGAAAACATTAAGAGACGCACCAATGTCATTAAAGAGGCAGTGCACGCAAGCCCCGATCCATCTTTGATGGGATAGGTAATGCGATGGCACTAGGGATAGCGGAAACGAGCAAGAGGTGTACAGCCGACTAAGCGAATTAGAGGTAAATACTCAAACCTTAGCTGATCTGGAAAAGCAACAGATCAGCGTAATAAAAACCACGTTTGAACAAATTCAAAAACCCCTCTCCTCACTGTCTGAACGACAACATCAGATAACCAATCAGATTAACCATCTGCAGAACACAACGGATGATTTGATAGCCCACCAAATAAGACAAGAGATCGTTTCTAGTCTGACACTACAAATGATAGAGTTGGAATTTAGACAACAAGCTCTACTGGACATAATAGTGTCCAGTAGAAATAATCAAATTCATCCCCTTTTAATTTCCCCAAATCATTTGCTAGAGATTTATCACAAATCTCACTCCACCTGTCCCAATCTACAGGACTTTTTGTCAGTTCTGTATCAAACAGCAGATGTTAAGACACATTTGCTACAGGACAAATTAGTTATCCGAATCAAACTCCCCATTTTTAATATCCCCAAGATGAAAATCCAACAGATTAGATGTTTCCCCATACGGGTGGATCCAAACCATTCATTAATACCTGATATCAAATATTCTCATGTGGCAAGCCAAATCCAGACCCAGGAATTTCTGTTGCTGAAACCAGAAATCCTGAGATCTTTCAAAAAAATTTCAAAGGGAATCAAGGAAGATGTGTGGGTTGGTAAGCTGAATACACCAGTCACCAAAGCTACAAAAACAGATGAATGTGTTATCAAACTTCTATTCAATCCACTGGGCGAACACCCACAATGTAGCATCAGAGCCCAAATTCCCCCAAGAGACACAATAATAAAACTTAATAGACCGAATTCGTGGCTGTACTCCTTAACCGAAACCACTATAGTACATATAACTTGTACCCAACAGTTACTCACTCATCGTCTTACAGGACAAGGAATCATAACAATCAACAAACCTTGCTCCTTGCAAATAGGGCCTCATACACTTTATTATGAAGCAGAAAATCTGCATCCGCTTAAAATCCTCCAACCAAACTACTTCCCAGGCACAAGCGAGACTCAAGAGGTATTGGCAGTCTATATACCCAAAGTACCCGCTCCTAAAAACTTTGAAAAACACCCAACATTACTCCTCGGAGATGATACGAACCAACGTATCCACCTAGATACAAAATCTCTGGACGAAATCCGTACCAAAGTGGCCAACATCCACTTTGGACCAAAGGCCAAGATTCCTCATATACTCTCTATTACATCCCTATCAACGACAGGACTCTTGTTGCTAATTGAATCTGTGGTGGCAGTAGCAAAATATGTAGTCCCGGCATTCATGGCATGGATTGCTAAACGCAGACAACAGCCCACAGCTGAAAACGTTCCTACGGAACCGGTTTACGCGAAAACCCAAAAAAAGTTAAAGCGGGCCCAAAGTCTCCCCAGAGCGAGATCTATACAAGTAGTATAATCAAAATGGATCTATACTCATTGTTTGGCCCCCGTCTAATTCTTTTGTTACTGGCGCAACATCCTATCCTTTCACTACACTGGTATTAGAAAATAATTTGAAATAATTTATAGCAAATAAGAAATAAAGCGACCAGGTAAAATGAATATTACATAAGAATAAACTTTATTTAGTAGTACCTAAGAAAAACAAAATTAATAAATCTAAGTAGTACTTAGCAAAGTAGAAATAATAAATTAAAGAAGCAAAAAAAAAAGAGATAAGATACTAAATGGGATAATAAAAACAAAAATTTTTTTTTTTTAATTTTTACATACAATAAGATAAATCCATTAGGACTATAGAAAATAGAATAAGTAAAATATATACGATACAAGCTAAGACTAGAATAACTTAATTTTGTAACAAACACAAAAATGTAAAAACTCAACCGAAAACCGCCAAAGACCTAGCCACCAAAAACGCAACCACATCAACTTCCCCTGAGAATTATTCCTCTTCAAAGAATAATTCTCTTTTTCTCAGGGGGAAGGATTGTTATATACCTAAAATAAATAATATTTTTGCATAAACCTGAAAAAGAGCAAAACATAAAAATAATATTCAATAAATTTCGACATAAGCTAATCATGCTTAAAACATGGTTAGCTTATCTCTTAAATTCCTCACATACCATAAATTTTTCTCATAAAACGACTTGGGAAAAACAAAAGTTTCAGTTTACAACCCAAGTCGTTTTACTTAAAAATTTCCACGACTTCAGCGAAATTTGTCATTTCAACAATTTAATTAAAAAATAAATCAAAAGGCAAATCGTACCTTCAGTACAAATTGCCGCGAAAAAATTCAATATGTATGTACATACGTACATACATATTACGATAAAAAGCTTACACGATAAGAAACGCGCGCCGCATAAATGCATTGTATGTATATGCGCGCCGCGATTTCAAACGACGGGACGGTGGCTGATGTTTTTAAAAGTGTAAGATTACATTTTTGAAGCCATCGTCCAACGCGAATAATTATGGACATGTTTGAACAAGTCCAGAATTGAAAAAGTAAAATTTTCTCAGGATAAGAAAATGCAACTAAGCATTTTCTACCCTGAACAACGGCTCTTGATCACGAAGAAGGCGATCAAGAGTGTAGTTGGTTTTAAAAGTCGGCAAGAGTAAGAAGTAGTGTTTTTTTGGTACTCGGGTTTTTACTTTAAAAAGAATATATAGAATCACTGTGTTGAGTTTTTACCTCGAAGCTAATGTAAAAGTAACGTCTAAGATTTTTTGACTAATATATAGAATCACTGTGCTTTAAGTGTATTTCTTAGAATAAAAGTGCAAGAAAAAGTGTGTCTATGATTTTTAATTGGGATTACCAGTGCATCACGAGAAGCATCCTAATCAAAAAAGGTATATTGAGAGTGATAAAGGTACTCCCCCTATAAAAATAACACCGTCATCTTTTATCAAAACTAACTTCTAACTGCGCAACCCGGTCTACTGAATCGACTGTGCTCACCTCCATTCAACTAGGCGGAAGCGACTTTGACCCAGTGACCAGCGCAATACCTTGCAACCATAATTACAAAGTATTACGTTAATCACTGCCGACAGCGGGAGCCCCTAATACTGCATGTAAACAAACAGTGAGCCCAGCTGAGTATTTCACTATGCGAAGTGAGTTACTTAACCATGACCAGGCGTTTTACAGTGCGAAGTAAAATGCTTAGTTATTGCAAATCTTTTAATTACTTGTACACTTGCTGCTAACTCGAGTCGTGATGTCACAATTCCACCAATTGAATATTGGGTCACGACACATTTTCGCATTTTTCACGACATAAAATCTTTAAAATTAATGTTAATTTTCATATTTTACGTAAAGCGCATTTCAAAGTGGAAAGACGCACTTAAACACCATTGTGAAATAATCTAAAACTTCCATAGAAAATCTCCAAATACAGTTTTAGATAAACATTTCTTCAGAATCAAAAATCAAAATCTAAATCTTTTATAAACATTTGAATAAATGCCCAGGTACCTCAAAAAAAAAAAACACAAATAGCTTATCAATCAAACGCTTAAGTGATTTATAATGATACCATTAAACGAAAATCCAAATGTTCAATAAACAATAAATATATCAAATTTCATCTAGCGCGAGATCTGTGAACATAAAAAAAGTGACGTAAATAATTTCAGTAAGGACACATAAATCCTATTAATTTCAAATCACGGTGTTTTTCAAATCTGAACTATGAAATATTTGAATTGAATGCAATTTGGTGGCATGCAAGTGATAATAGAGGCTGAATGGATTATACGGTTGACCTTTTTCCTAGCCCTTAATGTCGTATCGATGTTGCTTTAATCAACTTATGAAAATGATCTTAGTAAGGACATGTGAATCCCACATTGTTCAATTTTCCTTGTTTTTCAGGTCTGAACTAAGTAATATTTGAACATAACGAGATTTGTGAACATACAAAATAGGAACAGAAACTTGACAGGATGGCCAATTGTCTTTTTTCCTAGACCTTAGTATTGTAGAGATACCACTCCAATCAACCAACGTAAATAATTTCTGTAAGGACACATAAATCCTATGACTTTCAATTCACGGTGTTTTTCAAATCTGAACTATGAAATATTTGAATTGAATGCAATTTGGTGGCATGCAAGTGATAATAGAGGCTGAATGGATTATACGGTTGACCTTTTTCGTAGCCCTTAATTTCGTAGCGATGTTGTTTTAATCAACTTATGAAAATGATCTTAGTAAGGACATGTGAATCCCACATTGTTCAATTTACCTTTGTCACAAAACATAAAAGGTAGACGCCGACAATAAAATAAAATGAACCGAAATGCTTAGATCCCTTAGGCGTAGTTATTTTGCATGCAATAAAAACTAATAAAAACTAACCAATTAACCATTCCTGTAATGTCCTTGCCTTTGAAACGAAAGACGGCACCGGTGAAGAGAGCCTGCTTGTAAAAGTAATTACTTTTGCCCCTGTTAATTCGGGTTCCTCTTCCTGGAAATAATTCCCAAAACAGGCTAAAGGCATGGAGGTGAAATTTAACCAAGAAACTGAGACTGTGTTTTAGTCGTCAGACAGTTCTCCCGCGTGCGTGAGATATTTAAGAAATAATTTAATAAAAGTAGTGAGTGCAAAAAGACATATTTGGAATCGATAATTTTGGTGAGTGGATATTTGTAGTTATTTAGGTTTAATATTACTAATAGGAGTGTGGTTATATTTTATTAACAACTTCAGAAGTGGGATAAAGTGCTCTATTCTTGTACAACTGTTGCGTCACTGTGAAGGTATTAAAAGTAGTGTTAGAAGTATCTATAAACAAAGCATGTATAGGAAAAGAGTAAGTAAAATGGCACCAATTGAGTGGCAAGAAGAGAATGTAGAGAATGTGAGTAACATGATGTTGTGTGAAAATTTCCGATGCGATACACCTCCGTCTTCAACTACAAGTGAAACGTCGATACGTACCGACCCTCCTGTTCCTGCGAATAGATCGCCAGATTTCCAAGATTTAGTGAAATTAATGGTTACCTTGACAAACAACGTAAGTGCTATGACATCCGGCAAAGGAAGACATCATGTCGGCAATGAAGTTCTACCGGAATACAACCCCAGTGATAAAGTGCAAAGCGTGGAACGCTGGATAAGAAAAGTGGAGGAAATTAGAAGCATATATATGTGGGATGAAATAACCACCATTTACCTTTAAGTATGGACGTGGAGCCTCATAGGCTCCGCAACATTTTCGGTTTCTTAGTTTCGCACACTTCGCCCCTCTCTTTGCGACTGAGCGGCTCAGTAGCTTCAGTTTTAGTTGCGAAACAACCAGCGAGGTAAGAGGTCGTGTCGCTCGATGCATGAGAGGTGAGTAATAGTCATCGAAACATTGGCTGTAGTCTGTCAGACTACACGTCCGTTATTGCCATATAAAATATTTTTATTAAGCGTTTTTGTTTGCATTAGATTTTCGTATGCAAAATGGCAGAAATTAGTAAAGCGGGCTGTTCCAATACAAAACGACCATCCCAAAGTTCACTTGAGCGGCCTGCTAGAAAAATATTTCGGGTAGATGATCCATCTTTCGAAGAAGAATTGAATGCAGTGTTGTTAGCTTCCGACATCTCGGACAATGAGGAGGATATTGAACAGTTTTTGATATCTGAGCCGGAGCTTAGGCAGCATCATGTTAGTGACGAGGATGAAGATGTAGACGACTATGAGGACCTTGCGGAAGAAGTTGACAGTGACATTTCAGACAACGCGCCTCTTCAGGAATTACGATCTAAGTTTTACTATGGAAAAAATCGGTATAAGTGGAGTAAGACGCCACCTACTGCTAGGGTTCGCACATCCCAACACAATATTATATCTCGTGCTGCTTCTTCGAAATTGACGGCTGACGATGACAAAAATCCTTTCTACATTTGGAATAAGCTATTTGATGATGAAATGCTCCAACAAATTTTGACTTGGACGAATGCGAAAATTTGTAGTTACAGGACCAAATTTGTACGTCACAATAGACCTGAACTAAAAGACTTGGACGTGCTGGAGTTCAAAGCATTTTTAGGTCTATTGTTTTATTCGGCTGTTTTAAAATCAAATCATGAAGACACAAGTTACTTGTTTGCTGCAGATGGTACAGGTTGTGAGATATTTAGGTGCTGCATGTCAGAGACAAGATTTCTTATCGTGCTGTTATGTCTTCGATTTGACAATCCAAATGATCGTGCTGAGAGGAAACAAAATGACAATCTAGCTGCTATATCCCTCATTTTCAACAAGTTTGTTAGTAATTCCCAACAGTTGTATGAATTGAGTGAATGTGTCACCGTGGACGAGATGCTAGTCAAGTTTCGAGGAAGAAGTCACATGATATCATACATGCCTAAGAAACCAGGAAAATATGGACTGGTGATACGAGCGTTATGTGATGCTAAAAACTTCTATTTTTATAATGGTTATGTCTACTCTGGGAAAGATTCCGATGGTACAGGATTGACAGCACAAGAAAAAAAATTCTTAGTTCCAACTCAATGCGTCCTACGGCTAACGAAACCAATCCAAGGAAGCAACCGTAATGTGACGGCTGATAATTGGTTCTCATCTATACAGCTCGTAGATGAACTATCGAAGCGGAAGCTAACATATGTGGGGACAGTGAAAAAAAATAAAAGGGAGTTACCACGCGAATTTCAACCACTGAAGAGTCGAGAAGTTCAGTCTACTTTATTTGGTTTTACGAAAGAAAAAACTTTATGTTCCTACGTGCCAAAGAAGAATAGAGCAGTGATACTTATTTCTTCCATGCATCATAATGATCAGGTTGATGAATGTAGTAATAAGCCGGAAATTGTACTTTATTACAATTCTACGAAAGGGGGCGTTGATGAAGCTGACAAGAAATGTTCGATTTACTCGAGTAGTCGCCGAACAAGGAGATGGCCTATGGTGTTATTTTATCGAGTTTTAGACTTGAGTGGCATGAATGCGTACATTCTCTGTAACATGCACCAAACAAAGGATATTGACAGAGGAGTTTTTCTCAAAAGTTTGGCTCGTTCGCTCGTGGTGCCACATATGCAAAGACGTGTAAACAACACAAAATTACCGAGAGAACTGAGGTCGACAATGACTCGAGTTTTAGGTAACGACATGGTTACAGTAGATGTCCAGGCACAAGCAGTCAGTCAAGGAACTAGAAGATTATGTAGAATTTGTCCCGCAAAAAAACATAGAATGACAACTTATGTTTGTGTTGCATGCAGTAGACCCGTGTGCCTGCAATGTTCTCGTCCATTGTGCAATGACTGCCAATAATTTTCATGCTATATGTCTGTTGTCAGAATTTTTGTCTTTTATTAAAAGAAGTAGATATTATGTTTTTTTGTATCCCCAAATATTGGAATTTAAGGTAAAAAAGTTTTTTTCATTCTATAAATAGTTTTAGATACTTTTAATTGCTAAAAATGTAGCCTAAGTCAATATAGCTTGAAAATTGCTATAATTTTTCGATTTTTCATATTATTATAATTTTAATAATAAAGTGAATTCTAGAAACACGTTTTTTTATTATTACCTACGTATAGTTTGATATAGATACACTTTTGAAGATATTTGGAACCATTTTCTCGGAAAAAGTTGCATGTTAATATAGTAGCCTGTGAAACTCCACGTCCAGGGTAGTGTTAATAAAAAATGACGTCCATACTTAAAGGTTTATAATGCTACAACAAGACTGCGCGGATTAGCTAAAACTTGGTATGAAAGCTTACCATCAGTAATGCTTTCTTGGGAAGAATGGAAAGTTAAATTAATAAAAGCTTTCCCAGAAAAGCTAGATTACTGCCAACAACTCAGGGAAATGTTGCAACGGACGAAGCAAAGTAATGAATCAATGCTGGAGTATTATTATGGAAAACTTGCTCTGTTAAATGGCTGCGGCATCGCAAGAGAGAGAGCAGTGTTTTGCATTATTGACGGAATTTCAAATCCGAATATCCAGACAACAGCGAAAATCGGTGATTTCAAGGATACAGATGAACTGCTCAAATTCCTGAAGAGTATTAACACCAACAAAACGACAGACATTCCGGAGAAACATCTACAGCGAAAGTCTAGTTACAACACTAATTTACCTATAAAACAAATAAAATTGGATTATCATCCTAACCGCAGATGTTATGCCTGTGGTAGCCGTGATCATCTCTCACCAAGCTGCCCAAAAAGAACTGACCATAACAAGTGCGGGAAGTGCAACAGATTTCATTTAGGAGAATGCCGGAAAGATACACCGAAACAAGTGCTCTCACTAATACATACGGAAAACACAGGTAACAAATATTTCCTGAATGCTCTTATAAATAACCAAATAATTAGGGTATTTGTTGATCTGGGCTCTAGCTGTAACACTCTTAAGGAAAAAGTAGCTAGGGAGTTGAATTTAGTTATCAATAAAGTAAACAAAAGTATTAGGGGCTATGGAGGGGGGCTTTGTAATACTTTAGGTGAAACAAATAATGTAATTGTGAAGGTAGATCAAGCCGAAGCTGAAACCACATTTGTAATTGTTCCGGATGAAACCCAGGAGATACCAGCCATTATTGGACAACCTTTCTCAGAACAATCCCATATCATAATTCACAAGACTGCCGACGTCCTAAGAGTCTATCAAAATAACTGGAACAAATTGCCCCATGTTATTGACTTACCCATTACAAAAATCCCGGTTTGGGCAAAGACCGCTACAGTAATTCCACCGAAACATTCGCAGAACATACTATGTCGTACTGATTATGAAGGAGATTTATTAGTGGAAACAAGTTTAAGACTAAATGAAACTAATGAACACTGTGTGCTACGATGTGTAATTAGATGTGAAATTTGGCGATTGTGTTTTGCCGGTAATTAACACTTCAGGAAAAGATTTGTGCATAAATTCCCGAAAAGTCCTTGCTCGGGGTGCACCTTGTGAAGAAGAAAACGATATGGAATCAGAACACGAAAGGAAAATCGGTCACAATGTATTTGATTCCAATCATTTCATCATCGACGAAGACCTGCCCAGCGATGAGCGAGGACACCTATTGACAATGCTAAATAAATTCAAGAGCTGCTTTGGCGTCAATATCAACGATCTAGGGTGTACGGATGCAGCTAAACTTAAAATTGAACTGACAGAGGAGATAACTATCAGATACCGCCCTTACAGAATGTCAGATTCTGATCGTGAAAAAGTCAAAACAATTGTTGAAGAATTATTAGCTGGAGGAATAATACGTGAATCCACATCTCCATTTGCTTCTCCTGTTTTATTAGTTAAAAAGAAAAATGGAAAAGATCGTCTCTGCATCGATTATAGAAAACTAAATTCAAAAATTAAGCAAAACAGGTTCCCTTTACCGAGAATAGACGATCAAATGAATCAGTTACAAGGGTATAAATTCTTCACAACACTTGACATGATGTCCGGTTACTACCAAATTCCAATTGAAGAGGAGTCAAAAGGCAAAACTGCCTTTGTTACCTGTGACGGACAATACGAATTTAATAGAATGCCTTTTGGGATATCAACAGCTCCAGGCGTATTTCAACGCATGATAAATAAAATACTTGGACCTCTTCGGGGAACTATAGCGACAGCGTATTTAGATGATATTTTAATACCGTCAGTAAATTTTAAACAAGGGATTGAAAGACTGGAGAACGTTTTACAACTCATACAGGAACATAATTTGACACTTAATGCAGAAAAATGTATTTTTTTAAAAACAAATATAAATTATTTGGGGTTTGAAATTAGCAAAGATGGAATCCGTCCAGGTTTGGAAAAAACCAGAAGTATAAGCGATTTTCCCAGCCCGATGAACGTGCATAATGTACGTCAATTTCTTGGGTTAACCGGTTTTTTCCGTCAGTTTATCGAAGGACATGCAATCTTAACTAAACCACTTACTCAGTTAATAAAAAAGGACCAAAAATGGAAATGGGAGGAAGAACAAGAACTTGCGTTCGAAACCTTAAAACAGAAACTGATAACTAGACCACTGTTAGCTATTTTTAATCTAGCCGCGGAAGTAGAAGTACATACGGATGCAAGCCAAAAAGGATTAGCAGGAATCATAATTCAAAGAGAAGATAAGACGAAACTGAGGCCTATTGCTTATTATAGCCGTCAAACGTCAAGTGCAGAACAAAAATACCATTCGTACGAATTAGAAACTCTTGCTGTGGTAGAAACTCTAAGGAAATACCGCACGTATTTAATAGATAAGCCATTCAAAGTAATTACTGATTGCAATGCAATCAAAGCAGCAGCAAATAAACGAGACCTTGTACCTAGAATAGCAAGGTGGTGGCTTCTTCTACAAGAATTCTCTTTTACTATTGAATACCGACCTGGAAATAAGATGTCTCACGTAGATGCACTCAGCCGAAATGCAGTGGAAAATGAAACACCGTTAGAAGAACAATCAATCCTCCGAATCGATATAGCAGATTGGGTTTTAGCAGGCCAATTAAATGATGAAAAAGTGAAGCTAATTTATGAAATTTTGCAGAATAAGCCAACAACAAATTACGAGCAAAGTGTTCATACAGATTATTGTTTACGGAGTGGTCGTGTATATAGGAAGACTAAAAACGGTGATAAATGGGTTATTCCGAAAGAGATGAGATCACAAATTCTAAGAACAGCTCATGACGACTTTGGACACTTCGGGATCGAAAAGACAATGATGAAAGTCTGTGAGAACTATTGGTTTCCAAATATGAAGGACTACGTCACACGTTATATAAGCAACTGTATCTCGTGCTTATATCATAAAAAACCAAAAGGGAAACAACCCGGATTTCTCCACCCTATAGAGAAAAATATTATTCCGTTTCATACGTTACATATGGACCATTTGGGACCTTTTGTGAAAAGTACTACTGGAAAGAAATATTTAATTGTCACTGTGGATGGATTTACAAAATTTGTCCTATTAAAGCAACCAAGGACACGAAAACCCTTCCTGTAGTTAAATTTTTAGAATCTATAATAGACACATACGGTATCCCAACAAGACTAATCAGTGATAAAGGCACATGTTACACGTCCCACACATTTACCAGATTCTGTGAGCAAAAGGGGATAAAACACATCCAAACAGCTGTAGCAACGCCGCGCGCCAACGATTTAACTCAACCATATTATCATCGCTAGCAGCAACGGCGAAGGACGATGTTCACTGGGATAGAGAGGTGAATAAAGTACAATTCGCTATCAATAACACTATTCATAGTGTTACGAAGAAAACGCCTAGTGAGCTTCTCTTTGGATACAAGCCAAGGGCACCGAATGACGGACCTCTTACAGCGGAAATAGGACAAATCCAGACAGTCGAAAGGGATATTAATAAGTTAAGGAATGAAACACTATCAAAGGTGTGCGAAAACCAACGATACCAAAAGACAAGATATGATAGGAAGAGAAAATTAGCGGAGAAATACGAAGCCGGAGATCTAGTACTTGCAAGAAAACTAGCAAGTGGTGATGGACAAAGCAAAAAAATTACTCCCAGTTTATAAAGGCCCTTTCCAAATAAAACGTGTGTTAGAAAACGACCGATATGTTATCAACGAGCTTCCTGGTTCCTATCGTACAAATAGAAAAAAATATGAAAGTGTAGAAGCCGTAGATCAACTGAAGAGGTGGACTCCAGGAAAACCAAGTGCTGATTATGAAGATGGTGATATCGAGGATGAGTCAGAACAGGGACGTTCAGACGGTCAGGTTGGCCGAGCTGTCACAAAACATAAAAGGTAGACGCCGACAATAAAATAAAATGAACCGAAATGCTTAGATCCCTTAGGCGTAGTTATTTTGCATGAAATAAAAACTAATAAAAACTAACCAATTAACCATTCCTGTAATGTCCTTGCCTTTGAAACGAAAGACGGCACCGGTGAAGAGAGCCTGCTTGTAAAAGTAATTACTTTTGCCCCTGTTAATTCGGGTTCCTCTTCCTGGAAATAATTCCCAAAACAGGCTAAAGGCATGGAGGTGAAATTTAACCAAGAAACTGAGACTGTGTTTTAGTCGTCAGACAGTTCTCCCGCGTGCGTGAGATATTTAAGAAATAATTTAATAAAAGTAGTGAGTGCAAAAAGACATATTTGGAATCGATAATTTTGGTGAGTGGATATTTGTAGTTATTTAGGCTTAATATTACTAATAGTAGTGTGGTTACAGTGTGTATAATATAGTATTAGATGCTAATTGTGTTAGCCTAGGGATTGTCATAGCGGTATGATTGATTATTTTGAGTGTCTGTCAGATATAGCTTAGGGTCTTAGTGACCAGACGATAAAAGGTCTAAGTGACTGATTTAATAGTCTCAAGGTCTAAGTGATCAATTGGCTAAGGGTCTGAGTGATCAATTTAGCGGTCTCAGTGACCGAATGTCCGAGACGATTATTGAATGGATGAGTGTGTGAAGTAGGATAGGAAATCCTCTCACTGAGTGTAATACTCATTTGTATTTCTCAATTACTTTGCAGGACCCAATAGTGTACAGGAGCGTGCCTTCCCTCCCCTGGCAAGGAGTAAACATAAGAAGTGAATAAGTGAACTGTTAAAGAAACGCTTGAACATCAAAATAAAAAAAAAATAAACTAAAGAACAAAATTGTGACTATTTTTATATTTTATTAACACCTTGTTTTTCAGGTCTGAACTAAGTAATATTTGAACATCTGTGAACATACAAAATAGGAACAGAAACTGGACAGGATGGCCAATTGTCCTTTTTCCTAGACCTTAGTATTGTAGAGGTAGCACTCCAATCAACCAACGTAAATAATTTCTGTAAGGACACATAAATCCTATGAGTTTCAAATCACGGTGTTTTTCAAATCTGAACTATGAAATATTTGAATGGAATGCAATTTGGTGGCATGCAAGTGATAATAGAGGCTGAATGGATTATACGGTTGACCTTTTTCGTAGCCCTTAATTTCGTAGCGATGTTGTTTTAATCAACTTATGAAAATGATCTTAGTAAGGACATGTGAATCCTATATTGTTCAATTTACCTTGTTTTTCAGGTCTGAACTAAGTAATATTTGAACATAACGAGATCTGTGAACATACAAAATAGGAACAGAAACTGGACAGGATGGCCAATTGTCCTTTTTCCTAGACCTTAGTATTGTAGAGGTAGCACTCCAATCAACCAACGTAAATAATTTCTGTAAGGACACATAAATCCTGTGAGTTTCAAATCACGGTGTTTTTCAATTCTGAACTATGAAATATTTGAATGGAATGCAATTTGGTGGCATGCAAGTGATAATAGGGGCTGAATGGATTAGACGGTTGACCTTTTTCCTAGCCCTTAATGTCGTATCGATGTTGCTTTAATCAACTTATGAAAATGATCTTAGTAAGGACATGTGAATCCCACATTGTTCAATTTTCCTTGTTTTTCAGGTCTGAACTAAGTAATATTTGAACATAACGAGATCTGTGAACATACAAAATAGGAACAGAAACTGGACAGGATGGCCAATTTACCTTTTTCCTAGACCTTAGTATTGTAGAGATAGCACTCCAATCAACCAACATAAATAATTTCTGTAAGGACACATAAATCCTATGACTTTCAATTCACGGTGTTTTTCAAATCTGAACTATGAAATATTTGAATGGAATGCAATTTGGTGGCATGCAAGTGATAATAGGGGCTGAATGGATTAGACGGTTGACCTTTTTCCTACCCCTTAATGTCGTAACAATGTTTTTTTAATCAACTTATGAAAATGATTTTAGTAAGGACATGTGAATCCCACATTGTTCAATTTACCGTGTTTTTCAAGTCTGAACTAAGTAACACAAACGTAGATCTGTGAACATACATAGCAGGAACAGAAATTGGACAGGATGGCTAATTGTCCTTTTTCATAGTCCTTAGTATTCTAGAGATACCACTCCAATGATAAATTGAACCTTATGGGATCTCAATGCTCTTATCAGAATTATTTTCGCTGGTTAGGTGAAATATAAACTATACAATATTAAGGACTAAGTAAAAGGTCAACTGGCCATCCTTTCCAGTTGCTCTTCTTATTATGAACGTCCACTCCTTCAATAGATGTGCTGTCATCTAGTAAAACAGTTCTAAAATCCGCTCTGTTTATGCGCAGGGTATTGACGCACCAACACGGATAGAGCTCCGGTACGCTCCGTGTACAAATAATCAGGAAGGAGAGGAGAAGGCAGGGGCGATGTCGCGAATGCAAAGCTCCACGAACGAAATATCAGCGAATACAAACAAGATTAAACTCTCTGGGTCAATAATCCATTCAACAAGTTAAATATGCAGCCCACACCTACGTCGTGTGAGAGGTCGGTAGCTGAATCGAAAAATACACACAGGGAACTAACAGGTAAGGGTAGTTCCAGTTCAATTAACACTCAAGCGGTTGTTATTATAAATGATTTAAAGCAGGCGGCAGATGGATTCACAACTGTGAAACAACGTCGAAAAAGGAGAAGTTTCGAGGAAACACCTTCACAGAGTATAGGTAAGAAGTATTCAAACGGCAATAAATTTGCATTACTAGATGAGGATGAGGATGACATGGGGATCGATGAAAAAGGATACGAGATGAGCCTGCATGACAATCAGGCAAATAGTAGAGGTAGTGTAAATGCAGATGTTAGACTCAATATTAACAATATTAACAATAATAGTACTAGAAAAAATATAACAAAAGAACAGAAAAAGTGCCCACCCATCTTCATTTTTGGGGTATATTCAAATTTATTGACATCAATTATAAACAATAAAATAGCTGAAATGGGCTCAGCAATATTAGGTTCCATTTTGTTAACTTAGACTATCTGAAGACAAAAATTTTCGTCAACCATGTGGATCTGCATAGGGAGCTCTTGGCCCTTTTTAGGGAGTCGGCTGTAGATGCCTTTTCCCTTACGCCTAAGGAAGAGAGGAAGGCCTCAATTCTAATAAGGGGATTAGACGGTGATGTGGAGGTAGGGACAGTTATTGCGGTCCAATGTCCTGAAGTAAAAATATCAAAAATATACAGGTTCTTTACGCCTAACTCGAGGAAAATTGGGGTTTCGCTAAACATGTTTGTGGTGCAAACCGAGTCAACAGACGATATAAAGAAACTTTTAAGTATTAGATACATAATCCGCCATAGAATATTTTGGGAGAGAAAACGCCCGGGTAACCTAATTAGATGTTTCACATGCCAAAGGTTTGGTCACACCGGGGATTACTGTGGATACGCGCTGAGATGCGTGGTATGCGGGAACAAGCATATTTCAGAAAAATGCTTAAGTATTGAACAAGATAAGAGGCCATCTCCTAAGTGCGCCAACTGTTAAGCGAGCGATCACCCATCTAGCTATCAGGGGTGCCTCGAATACCAAAAGTACAAAGCGAACAGGGTAATGATGAGCAACAAATTTAAAGAAAAGTCAGCACAGCGGGTGAACTCAGTGAACAGAGCAATGGGAATACACTCAGAAAAATTTTCCGTGCTAAGAAATTAAGAATGCGTATTTTGGATAAAGATTTATAAAATATTCTTAATATTACTTTGGCGAAAGCTATACGTAAGCGTGGCATACTCATTTCAATCGCTACAGTTTTGTTTTAAGTTCTTAGAATATTAATTGAAACTTATGAATGCTCTACAAACTTCCCCGAAGTTCATTTAAGTTTCTAATGCTTATTTTGAGTATCTTCATGGGTGCATAGCCTTGCGCAGTATTAAAACACGGTACATTTTTAATATTTTGTAAGCATGCTTACTAATGCTCAATACTCCTATTAAGCATGCGCAGAGTGTAATTTTAAACTATCTGCATATGAGTAAATCTAGAAAATTTAAGTGAATTAAAGAAGTAAATATTACAGAGTAAATATAAATCAAATTATACTAAATAAAGCCAACATTTTAACGTTATAATATGTTGGATCGAAATGGCCGATAAATGGACCACACTCAGCTATATAATTTTGAAAGGAAAGTTGCAAATATGTCAAGTGTCCATATTTTATCCTTATTACAGTACGAAAATTCTGATTTGTATCACCAAACTATTTTTGGGGTATTAATGAAATAAATTGTTCAAAGCATTTCAACCAATTATAGGAAATTGTACAATGACTACAAAGTTTTATGAAAATAGTGTCTCTATTCTCTAAGGGACTCGTATCGAGAATTTTAGCTGATTTTTGTTTTTATGCTAATGCATGCATCAATTTTCTTTCAATGATACTTTCTTTTATTTGCCTGAAATTTTGGTTTGGTTTTAGGTCTGAACACAATTGCTACTTCGACGGCAGAATGCGACGTTGTTCAACTAAACAACGGAAAGTGTATAGAATGAGACACGGCTGCGACTTCGGCGGCAGAACACCCAGTCGTCGAAAGTGAATTTGAATCTTGTTTTCTAAAAGCCTCTTTGCAGCAATGCTGACAACAAAGTCATTGTTTAAATTACGCAATATGTCCTGCCCGAATACTAAAGCGATTAGGCGCCGTAGTTGTACTTGATATGATATCACCGGCGAAGTTCAACTTTGACAAATATCGCCATCGAAGCCTGCCATCGCAGTCGCAATTGTGCTCAGGCATTTCTTGTCACAATCGTTCATTGTTTCCTTAGTCTTTGCCTTGCCAATGCGTATGCGCAAGCTGACGAGTCCCTTTACTGTCGCAGCGCACCATACTTCAGTAAGTATGTATATCATCACTCATCAAGCTCAGGCAGAACAGTAGTGCTGACTGGACTGGCGCTGCTGGGACACTCGCTGGCGTTGAGGCTGACTGCAGTGGCACTAGGCATTGACATGGCAGTCTTCAAGTGAACCTTTTCGAGTGCGGTTGGTTTTATATAAAGTGTAAATTTGGAATATTGGGTGAGTTTTTATTTTTAAATTGAATTTTAGTGCGTGAATGTGTGTGTAGAAAGGTTTTTTGATATTCAGAATAGCATTCTCTTGAAATCAATAAATAAGAATGAAATCTAGTGCGTAAGACTAGGATAGGTGCATATGCATAGATGATAGAAACTGCAAATTTCCACGAAATCTTATAATAAAGTCCAGGAAACAGCCGCCTGTTTTGTGAATTTTATTAACGGATTTCGTGGATTTTTGTGTGTTTTTCAATCATATGTACATACCTACCTAGTTTTACACTGACTTTGCATATATTGGCTGCTCTATGGAATCTAGAACGTAAAATACCTGCTTTTTGCAGTTAATAGCAACTATAGTAGGAATCGTATATGCCGTCCCGAATATCAAATAACTTTTCACACACGCATACATACACACATTAACGCGCTAATAGCCCATTACGCCTATTATTTCTTTATGCCATCTTGGGGCAACAGAGTTTAATGCTTAAAACAGTTATTCATCTGTATGGAGATTACAGTGAATTTTCGTTGGTATGCAATTATTGTATATAGCATTTTGCATCTTTATTGTTAAAAGTGCACATAGCAGCAACTTTTTCAACATACAACTTAAGTTTTAAAGAATTTTTATAAAATTATTGTACGTGCATCTAACAGAAAATTTCTTTGCCTTTAAAATAATGAAAAAGAGTGAACTTTTGAATCTAGTTACCGGCAACAGCATTTTGGAACCAATATTTGCGTTGAAAGTCAGTGTCAGTATTCAGTACAATTTAACGTATAGTGCTGCAATGGAGTTAACACTTTTTTTAAAGTAAATATTTGGAATACTGTGTGTGTTATTCTTTTTAAAGTGAATTTTAGTGCGTGAATGTGTGTGTAGAAAGGTTTTTTGATATTCAGAATAGCATTCTCTTGAAATCAATAAATAAGAATGAAATCTAGTGCGTAAGACTAGGATAGGTGCATATGCATAGATGATAGAAACTGCAAAATTCCACGAAATCTTATAATAAAGTCCAGGAAACAGCCGCCTGTTTTGTGAATTTTATTATCGGATTTCGTGGATTTTTGTGTGTTTTTCAATCATATGTACATACCTACCTAGTTTTACACTGACTTTGCATATATTGGCTGCTCTATGGAATCTAGAACGTAAAATACCTGCTTTTTGCAGTTAATAGCAACTATAGTAGGAATCGTATATGCCGTCCCGAATATCAAATAACTTTTCACACACGCATACATACACACATTAACGCGCTAATAGCCCATTACGCCTATTATTTCTTTATGCCATTTTGGGGCAACAGAGTTTAATGCTTAAAACAGTTATTCATCTGTATGGAGATTACAGTAAATTTTCGTTGGTATGCAATTATTGTATATAGCATTTTGCATCTTTATTGTTAAAAGTGCACATAGCAGCAACTTTTTCAACATACAACTTAAGTTTTAAAGAATTTTTATAAAATTATTGTACGTGCATCTAACAGAAAATTTCTTTGCCTTTAAAATAATGAAAAAGAGTGAACTTTTGAATCTAGTTACCGGCAACAGCATTTTGGAACCAATATTTGCGTTGAAAGTCAGTGTCAGTATTCAGTACAATTTAACGTATAGTGCTGCAATGGAGTTAACACTTTTTTTAAAGTAAATATTTGGAATACTGTGTGTGTTATTCTTTTTAAAGTGAATTTTAGTGCGTGAATGTGTCTGTAGAAAGGTTTTTTGATATTCAGAATAGCATTCTCTTGAAATCAATAAATAAGAATGAAATCTAGTGCGTAAGACTAGGATAGGTGCATATGCATAGATGATAGAAACTGCAAAATTCCACGAAATCTTATAATAAAGTCCAGGAAACAGCCGCCTGTTTTGTGAATTTTATTAACGGATTTCGTGGATTTTTGTGTGTTTTTCAATCATATGTACATACCTACCTAGTTTTACACTGACTTTGCATATATTGGCTGCTCTATGGAATCTAGAACGTAAAATACCTGCTTTTTGCAGTTAATAGCAACTATAGTAGGAATCGTATATGCCGTCCCGAATATCAAATAACTTTTCACACACGCATACATACACACATTAACGCGCTAATAGCCCATTACGCCTATTATTTCTTTATGCCATCTTGGGGCAACAGAGTTTAATGCTTAAAACAGTTATTCATCTGTATGGAGATTACAGTGAATATTCGATTTATAAAACCTTTCTGCCGACCTTGGTTTTCGACAAAATAAACGGGTTTGTTTTATTAAATTGAAAATGAAGGGCTCCCGGGGCTTTAACAAATTTCGAGCTTTCATCTTTCCAGCTAGATCATTCGGACATTAGTCATATGTCCCCAATCAAGGTTACACCGCATTACAATTTTAAAATTTGTATCAATTTCTACTAAATTTACCATTATTTTTTTCTAAAGACACGTCATCAATACCCCTTTGTGTTGCATTTACAGAAAAACACCTGCTAATGTAATGGACCAAATTACGGATTCTTTTATTGATGATATAGAAGAAACTATGAAAAATATGGAAAACGGTGTAACTGTTTCATGTTCAAACAGTAACTGCCCAACTTCGATCTCACCAATAATTTCCATACTAAGCGATAAGGAAAGTGAAGTCTACAATTTACTTGAGTCTTGGGGGCTAGATGAATATATCTGCAATGAGTTTATCAGTATGTGAAAAGTAAAAATTAATTTAATTTTTTCTACATTGTCTTTATTATAGGATTAAAACTAACGGTTGAGCATATAGAAATCATTCAAAATTCTGATATAGATGCCATTATAAAGTATGAGGATATGGCTAACAGAATTTTATTTAAGGAAGAGCATAGAAAATGGTTACATTTATTAAAACTTAGTCCTGAAGTACCTATAACAGACTGCAGAGAAAAGTGTTTATCGAAGTCTCAAGAGAGTTTTTCCACTAAATCGCATAAGCTTGATCATGTATGTAATATACATATTGTCAAAAAATAGCCAAAAGGCAATTTATGTAATCGTTTTTTTCTTCTTTAAAAGAATTTAAGGGATATCTTGGAATGTTCATTTGAAGGAAAAGCTTTGTTAAGGTCCTCTATAAAGATTTTAGAAGAACCTCAAAGACTTTTATTAGCGGAATTAATATGCAAAGATTATTTATCAAAGCATAATGCCTCCATGGGTTTGGATATCGTTGCCAGCTATGCCAATCAAATTGAGCAAGTTTTTATATATGAGAAGAATGTATATTTCTTATATGTTGTTATGAACATAGATTTAATTTAAAAATTTTTAGAAAACGTATTACGTGCCAAGACAAATTGGAGGCAATCCCAGAGGAATTTTGTACGACAAGAACAGGAACTTAATTGCAAAGTTAAGAAAAAGTGGTTTGATGCAGAGTAAGCCCAGAAAACAAAGTATATCTACTCCACTATCCAGTCCAGCACTACTTCCTGTTATTCAAAACTTTGAAAACGGTAACTATCTGGAAAACTTTGAATTAGTAGTATACGTATGTATATACTAATATTGTAAAGGGATCAAGGTAGTTACCGTTATAATTTTATATTCATAGAAAACGATTCAACAACGTATAAAGAAGTCGCTTCCTGGTTACAGTATAATGCTACAACTGCAGACTGGAATGATATAAAGGATAAATACGGGTCCTGTTGTCAAAGAAGATTGGCTGAATGTAAGTTAAATACATTTGAGGAAATCTTAAAAATATGGCCCGTTTTAAAAGGTGCCAGATGTGAGAAATATGTGAGTTCATAAGATTTAATACTAAGGAATTATTTGTAATAATTTTTTAATATATATAGATTGAGGTTGATTTTGATTACCTGTATCCCAACAAAAATTGCGATTTACTTGCAAATTGGACCGAATTCAAAAGCAAAATCTCTGGAATTTATGCAAGACAATTGAAGAGTAATACGTCGAAAGCATTGTTGCAAACTCAACATGATGGAAAGAATGAAGGTTTGTACTTACTAAATGATTTTTAATTTTAATCGCGGCTGCTAACTTAGATACTTTAAAATGTCTTAACCTCTTAATTTAGATTGCGAAATATAAATTTAAATGTTGGCATATGTATGTATTAGAATCTTAGTAGACGAAGATAGAATGAAAGTCACCACGTAACTAAGATCAAATTATCTACCCTGGAAGTGGAGGGAGAGTTTCCGTCCCTATCCCACTCGCATAATATTAATTTTTTCTTCCATTAAATTTAGAATTGATATGCCTCATTTTCAAAACTAACTGAATTAAAAAATTCCACATAATTACAATTATAACTCAATATTTGAACTTGACTATATCTGAAAAGGAAATCACTCCAGCTCTGACTATTTTTCTATTTAAATTAAGGAAGTGAGGCATAATAAAAGAAATTATCCTTCTTTTACTGTATTTGTAAATAATGTTGCCGAGAATTGATTTTAATATGAGCGTTAGCTGCTGCTAAATATACTTGCGAATTTTTTTTTTTTTAAATATTTTGTAACATAATTTTTACTATTGTTTTAGATACTCGCGATTATATACTTTGCTACCTACTGCATGCTGTACTAAGGCCTACAGCACGAATTATGTATAAAGATGGATCTACACGGAAAACGTGGAAAGTCAGCGTAAGCGACTCGCAGATAAGCCAAATTTTGTTTTTACATTGTATCAATGATTTAGAGTCAAAAATTGAAGAACGTAAAAAAAAGTATCAGAGCACAAAAAGCCAAATTCAGCCTTTTATAATATTAGTCGGTCCATCAACCTTAGATATAAAGCAATTTTACGTATTTGTTAATAACATTTACTACAGTTTTGATAACTTTGTAAAGTGCTTAGATTTTGCTTTCAAAATTTTTCAAATATTTGACTTTAAATACCCAAAGGAGTGTGAAAACGTTTGGCTTTTTATTCAAAAATACTTTTTTTCTATAGAAACTCCATACGATAAGAACATTAATTCTATTCAAGTTGAAAACTTAATATCTTCTTTAATGCATAATATATAATTAGGAGAAACGTAATTTAATTGAAATTCATATCTTTCAAAATATTTTCAAATGTATTTTTGTACTGAATGTAATTTCCATTTTGACACAATTGAAATGTTAATCTGCCATATACAATGCTTACATCCGCGGCGAAATATTTATTCATGTAAACAAGAAAACTGTCCACAGTCATTTTCTTCAATCTATTCTTTCAAAAGGCACTTGAAAAATCAACATTTAATTACAAAAAATTTTCCTGCTAGTTCTAATTCTTTGACAGTTAATGACTCATATTTAAATACTGAAAATCGTGAAATTACTAAAACTAATAAAGACAGTCAAGAAGTGAGCCAAAATCCTATTCATCATGTAGAAAACTTACAAATAGGAATTAAAAAAGTTGCATTAAATTTTACTTTAGACTTACACAGTTTTGATAATATAACAAGAAAAGATGTTCTACGAATACAACAAAAGTTGTCGAATACAGTATTTCCAAGCATTTTCGAACCGTTAAAGGCATTATGCGTTAATGACACTGATATGCTTGCTCAAATTGAAAGTCAGTTGTGTAATCCATTTTCATTTATTAGGTCAGAGTACAGATTCTTCAAATATATACAAGATATTGATTTATTCAAACCTCCGAAGTTATTTAATATTAACAATCAAATCAGCGAAGTAGTAATTACTGGAATACCAAGTCTTCGAGAAGAAAATATCCGAGGTACTATCATGCCAATTGAATTTCAATTAAAAAAGTATCTAGAAACAAACGATGGATACAAGAATATTGTAGAGAACATTGACAATATTAAAAATGACATGTTTTTAAGCCACTATATTAAAGGTGAATTATGGCAAAAAAAGGAAATTCGGTTTAACAAAAAATGTGTTCTCCCAATATTTCTGTATTTTGACGACTTTGGGATTAATAATCCCTTGGGATCTCGCGCTAATTCTATATGTGCTGGCTATTACTGCATACCCACTGTACCCCAACATTTTCTATCTAAATTGAATCATATCTTTCTTGCTACTGTATTTAAGTCTTCAGATTTAGAATGCTTTGGAAATGAGTCTGCATTATACCCATTAGTATCAGAGTTGAAAAAGTTGGAAGAGGAAGGCATAGTTATAAATCATGAGGGAAAACACTTAAATATATATTTTACTCTTGGTTTAATATTAGGTGATAATCTCGGATTGAATACAATTTTGGGTCTTACAAAATCCTTTTCTAGTACATATTTCTGTAGATTGTGCAAGCGTAGTAATATTTGCACGAAAAGTGATAGTAAAGAATATCCAGAAACATTTCGAAATCGCTTAAATTATGAAACCGATTTACTAATTCCTGAGAAACTAAGAGTGAAATGTACAGGGCTGAAGGAAAATTCAGTTTTTAATAAAATTCCCAGTTATCACATAACTGAGAACTTTGCTTTTGACATCATGCATGATGTATTTGAAGGAATCTGTCATTATAACATCTCGCAAATCTTAATGGTTTTCATATATAAAAAAAAATATTTTACATTGGAAAATCTTAATTATAGGAAACAACAATTTCCTTACGGAGAGATGGAAATAAAAAATCGAGGGCAACCTATTCAGTCTGATCACTTAAAAATGAAACACTTTAAAATGACTGCTCGTGAAATGATAACTTTTTCATTTTATCTACCCCTAATGATTGGTGATCTAGTACCAAAACAAGATGAAACATGGGCATTCTTCTGCATATTTTTAGACATCATAGATTTGATATTTCTCTCGATATATACTGAAGAGAAATTAGTATGCTTACAATATTTAGTTAAACAACACCATATTTTGTATAAGAAGTTATTCAATGATACCTTGAAACCTAAGCATCATTTTATTCTTCATTATGCTACTGCTATAAAAATGAGTGGTCCAATAAAATATTTATGGAGTATGAGGTTTGAGGCAAAGCATGAGGAAATGAAGGCTTATGCGAAAGCAAGTAATTCTAGGAGAAATATATGCTTATCTTTAGCTATCAAGTCAGGATTAAAATTTTCTAAATTAGTCATGGATGGAGATATATTTTCAGAAGATTTAGCCTTCGAGTTAAATAAAGCTGAAATAAGAAATCTTTCTGGTAAATATTACTACAACACAATTGTTACTAATGACCTTTCCGAATTCGAAAATATAAAATTTCTTAAATCTATAATATATAGAGGCAAAAAATATAAAAAGGGATTTTACTTATTGCAATCTACAGGAAATAAATTATTTAAAATTATCGAATGCATAGTACATAATTCTCAAGCATTTCTCGTTCTCCAGCACTGTGAAACTGAAAAATACAATAAGCATTTGCGATCATTTATTTTGAAAACTGAACAAAATACTTATACTATTTCATTAGTTTCCAAATTTGATAATCCACCTATTCACTCTTATCAATTACCTGATGGAAACCTTGCATTTAGGAAGAAAACATATTTTTAAAGCGTTGCAGTGCAAAAATACATTTAGAAAGTTAATGATGATGTAATATTTAGTCATTATAATCAGAATCAGAGAAAAATGTTACGTTATATTTATGTACGTTTAATTGTTTGTTTGAATTGGAGCTTTAATTTTTTTTACAACTAAGTAGTTTAAACATTAATCACTACATTTATTGAGTTTTTCAATTAAGTTTCAAAACGCACTGGAAAGGTGTTACTTTCTTATAACTTAAGGAACTGTTATCTAAAAGAATGAGTAATTTATGTAAATTGTTTCACCCTTATCAATTACCTAATGGAAACCAAACCTCTCATTTATGAAGAAAACATATTTTTGAAGCGTTGCAGTGCAAAATTACATTTAGAAAGTTAATGAGTATGTAAAAGTTAGTCATTATAATCAGAATCAGAGAGAAATGTTACGTTATATTTACGTTTGAATGTTTGTTTGAATTGGAGCTTAGTTATTTATGTTTTTAATTAAGTTTAAAATCCACTGGAAAGGTATAACTTCCAATAATTATAGAAATTGTTTACCTAAAAGAAGGAATTAATGTAAATGAAAAAAGTGAATTTATGTATAAAGGAGAAATGAAATAAAATTTGTTCTAGAGCAAATAATTGTTGTTATTACTTTAGCATCGTAATAATGGAAGCTTGTTTTCGTTAAAAGTGGTTAATTATGAAGTCTATGAATCCAGTACCAAATCTACTGGAAGAAAAGCAATTGTCACGACAGGTTTAACTACCGGGATCTTCCGCTTGTCAGGCGACTATACTTACCACTCGTAATTCTCTAGAATGTTAATCTTTATTTTTTAATGCCAACTGAAAGCGTTTATGCTTTAATAGGCGAACATTATGAAATACGAGAGCGAAGAGCATCTGCTTTTTCTAATTTTTTTTATTATCTAAAAAATATATACACAAAATTGTATATTTATTTAAAAGGCTAATTTAATTCAGTTCTTTTCAGGTGATGCCTGTTAACAAAATATTTCCTGTATTTTATTTTTTTTTTTTAGGATAAAAAAAACCAAGCTACCAATACTGAACAACGAAATAATAAGTAATTCACAATTATTTTAGTATACTATATGCAAATGTATATACCGTTTTTCCTAAAATAATGCCAAATAAATATTCTAAATCTAAACAATGTGTGCATCTTACTGACCATTGACATTATGTATAATATGGACAGATTACTTTATGTGGCAGCAATTTTAGTAATATAGACGTGGAAATTGGTTTTTTTATATAAATGATTTCCAAACATTGCTCATGTACGTTGAGATTATTTAAAATTTTATGGCATTATTAGAACTTTTATTGGAAGAAATATTTTGTACACACTAATATGCTTTTATCTTTGGTTTTTGAGAAAAAATTAACTAACTTTTGCTTGCTTCGTTCGGGAGAGTAATTAAGTGCTTTGATCGAAGCAACTACTTAATTTTTTCTGTATAAAAACAAAGATACTACATATGTACATATGTAAATAATTTTGTTGATACAGAAATGATGTTTCCAATAGTAATGACAATTTCATACATTTTGAAATATCTTCAAAGGGCATACTTACGCGATAATAAGAATCTAAATAAAGTCAGTTTTCATAAAAATTTGTGCAACGAAATAACAAGCTAAATGGGTCAAATTATGTAGGTATATATGTATTACAGTGGAATTAATGCACCTTGGCATACTTAAACAAAGGTTTTTTCAAAGGGAATCAAGGTGAATTAATCTTTAATCAAAACTGCATTTATTGTTAATTACATACTTATTACAAGCTTTTCGTATATTCATTTTAGAATGCTTGGCTTTATTCAGTACTTGATTTTACAATCTTCTCTACTCATTTTAAGATTGGAGTTCTTAAAATTACTATTTGCGAAGCATGTAGAAAAACAATGCATATTTAATTCAAGAAGACGTTCTTGAAATAAACACTTCTCGTACATAACTTATGATCGATCATTACTTCATTAAATATGGTATACTTGAATTAAATTTAATTTAGTTCTCGATTAAAAGCTTTTCTTCTTATTTAAAGTACCTTAAATGCTTCACTTAATACCATGATATTGAAGAATGTACTGCTTGATACTATGTATATTAAATGCTTAAAATTATACCATCTGAACATACTAAATTAAGGAATCCTTCATGCTAAATCTCATACTTCTGCCAAGTATTCTTAAATCACATGCTTGAATTATACTTTGCTTGAGTAATTCACAATCTTAGCTGAAAATCATTACTTTTGTTGCTTGATTGAAAGAGCGTTTTTCTTTAAATTAAGTATGGATTTTTTTGAGTGTACCAATTAATGCTCACACCACATACGCTAGCATCCTGAGGGGGGGGGGGGGGGGGGGGGGGGCGACATCTCAACAATAGACCAAGAGGGGCGGACAATAACGTACTTAGCGAATTAGCGAATACTTGAACGAAGCCCAGGACTTATTTAATATGACTTTCACCGAATTAGTTAAGAGCATTAAAGAATTTTGTATAAGGCCATCACGTCCCCAGAGAGCGTTAGCCTATCTCAACTTCACTGCTAAAATTGTAGGATAAACATGCAGAACTCTTTAAAAATATTGTCTGTTAACATAAACTCCCTCATCTCGCATGACAAAAGACTTTCCCTTCTGGACATGCTGACGAACTTCAAGCCCCATTTTGCTTTCATATCAGAAACAAGACTAAATGACAGACATTGAGTGTCACTTAAGGGAAACAATACTATCAGAAACGACGATGGTAGAGGGGCGTGGGGGGTACGGTATCAATTTAAATATAAGGATCAATTTCGTTCAATATAAAACTTATACATTCACTAGATATTTGATAACTTGATACTGCTTTGGTGTAAACTCTATCCTTTCATCAATATTAAATCCATTCAAATTATTTGTATCAAAGAAATACTAAGAAATATATCATACAATGAGAAGAATCAAGCGAGTTACGCAAAATTGAGAATTTGTCACTGGCCGGCACACTTACGCAGTATGTAGTTTTGCTTCGTGCCACGATGGCAAGTAGGTATACATATATGGACGTTCTGGGATAAGACTGTGTGGCGAGGCTTTGTTAGAGTAAACGTAAGCACCACAAAATGCATACAGTCTTTCGTTTAGCAGAATCGAATTGTGAAATTGTTGCGTTACTGAAACTGTCGATTTAGTAAAAGTGGAAGTGCCGATTTAGTATAAGTAAGAATTTTTGTGGAGTTTAAAATCAGTGAAAGATAATGTTACATGAAGGCCTTTTTTCTAGTTGCGCAATGGAGTAAAAAGAATTATAAAACTCCAAAAATTTTATGTTACCAGTAGTGAAATAGTGTATTACGATTTTGTGTGCTCAGGTATGTATTTCTATAAATATTTTTAATACAAAATAGTTTTGTGTAAATGAGGAAAGTATAATTAAATGAATAAAGCACTGGCTAAAATTTTAAAGATTTCTTGCATTCGTGTTTTCTTTTTTTTTTTTATTAAAAAACTAGGAATACCAAGAAATATAAAGATAAAACAATAATAAAAGACAAAAAAATGTCCTTTAATTAATTAATAAGTTTATTTCATATAAAATATATTCAGTTAAAAAAAAATAAAAGCATCTCAAATATATTAAATAGTCTATTTAAAATTCATTGAGATCAGTTATAATATTTCCTAAGAATCTTTCATCTTAACCTTTTTCATGTTCAAAAGCAGCATTAGTACAAATTTTTTTTAAATTTCATGTGAAAATTAAAAGAATTGCAATTTCTGTGTTCTTTGCATTCCATAATTTGTGGTTAGTATTGAATGAACACAATTTAAATTTAAATTAAATCTATTTCTGTGTTTTGTTTCAAATATATTTAACTGGCTAAAATATCTTTCCACATTAGCATTTGACCAAAGAAGTAACAATAATTTTAATGCTATAGCTGTAAGGTGTCTGTTGGTGGAACATAGCACAGAACGAATCATGAGCAACCTATACTTAAGGAAATCTAGTTTAAGTCATAAAATAAACACATAATAATTTTCATATAAAATAAATAATAAATAAATAATATAAAAGAACTACTTGGATTTAATTAAAACAAATAAAAGTAAACAAATACATAAAACTACTTGAAAACCGTACAAATGTTAAGGCGGAACATTGGAATAAAACTCTGCCAGAATTAAGCTCGACCAACTTCAGCAAAATGAAGGAGGGAGATGAAGAAGAGTTGACAAGTCGATTTTGACCGAAGAAGGTGCGCGGAAGATTTTTTTTTAACAAAGAAAAGCTGAAATAAATTTTAAAGAAAAAATTCAAAAAAAATTCGTCAAAGTATAAGGGGGAAGAGAAACATATCGACAGCCGTGGCAACACTTATCGCCGTGGGAAAAATCTTAAAAAATTGATTATATCAGCAAGTGGAGATAACCTGCCTCCAGGTGCCGCGTGGGGAAATTGCTGAACAGCAGCCACATCCATCCTAAGGAATAAAATCGCAAAATATCACTGCGAAGTCAAGTAATCCGAAAATTAATTTCCCTATAACTAAATATATAAATAAATAAATTAACAACTAACCCATAAATAATTAAAAAACCAATTTTCAACAATTACTAACCTCAAATTATAAATTAGCTACACATATATGGAAGCAGGTCGGCCGTAGGGTTTAATTAATGTAAGCGATGGGTTGTTCATGTAAAAATACAGCTGTGCAAAAGAAAAAGTCAACCTCAGTTCTTTTTATTTCTCACGTTGATAATTGATAAAAGACAATTTTCCAGTAAATGGATGGGAAGGCGAACCCTAGACGGCTAATCCCATTACATAGCTATAGAAGAAAGTTCGGCAAAAGTGTTACAAATTTTAAAGTGCCGAATTTTTGTACTCATTCAAATAATTTTAAATGTTTTACTTGATTTAAAATAATATCTAAATCGAGGATCGCTGTTTATTATTGACATTACATTATCGTGAGATGAACGAGTACACAAAGTATTTTCCATCGAAAATTTTAATATCATTTTTAATACTTTTCTGTTTTTATATTTGCAAAATCATAGCCTAGATGAACGATATAATATCATCTTCAAGAAAGTCAATTTTGCAATCTGGATAGGTAATTTTTTGGTTGAAAGAAGTCGTTAAAAAAAAAATAATATAAAAGCTTTATTGAATTAAATAAATTACTTTCAAAATTTTTCATTTAAAATATTAATATCCTGTAAGACTGGCCTTAGAAATAGTAAATAAAGTAATTTGCTTTCAATGCAATATTCTTTCTATAACATTTCCGAAGAACGACAGTGTTTACTGATTTTTGCTATTTGAAAGTGTGTTTTAAGTTCCAGCTATTGGTCCACTATTATTGCTTAACAATCAGTCTGAGATATCTGCTTGAATTTCAAATGACTGAGAATTTAATACTCTATACATTTCTGTCCTATCGGATGATTTAGAAAACCAATTGAAGGCACAAGGGAAGAAATTCCTTCAAAGCTACTGACGTCGCCAGTTACACAGAATGACAGACACATTTTATAAACATAATTGATGGATTTTCTTCGTGTAGTTTCCTCTATTAGTATTCAATTACCATTCTTAAAGAAAGGAAAGAATACATTTCTTATAATGGCACTGTACTTTATTCTATGAATCTGTATTAAATACGTTACCAGACAGACTCTCATTTGGAGATAAAAACATTTTAAAGCGAAGCAGTCCTATAAATCGTTGAGTTTGAATGCAGTTAGTATTAAGAGTGAAATTAACTTAATTTCAAGTTGAAAAAATTATTAAAGATAATGAAAGAAAGTGCTTTACGACGTTCTTTCTTTCCCAACTTTGCAGGGAACGGACATTCTTTATGAAGATTTTGTGCATTTTGCAAATTGTCAAGATATAATCATAGATCCGGATGTATATATCGATTACATACGCCAGTTTATATTTCATCCTTCATTTTATTTGATTATGAAAACCAAAAATTACTGCAATTTGGATTCTGTAAGACTAACTGAATCGTCCACTCACACCAGCGAAGACAACTCTAATTTCCCAGTATTGAGAAGATTAAATGCCTGCGTAGGGAATACTTTAATCACAACCGCAGAGGTAAAATGCCAAGTTACCTAAAGAATATTGAAGTTATTTTAGCATACCCTAAATAAATTTTTGAAAATGATTCATCTTTTATGGCATATTTGAATGATTTCAAGAGTATGATTTGAGTATATTAAAAATTTTAGAGTTTGAAGGATTTTATATCGCGGAAGACTGGAGGATGAACAATACTTTTTGAATATCTCATAATCTCATAATTTTCTAACGGACACAGCGAGAAGAAGAGTAATTGCACATTTAGCTGCATATACAGAAGAACTTTTTGGATTTACGCCCACCCGTGATGAACTTTTTGCTGTTTCACAAGCTTGTGTAACTATATTCCTTGTTTAAAAAACTCTACTGAAAACGAGTTGGTAAGTTTACTAATTACCACTTTCTTAATACAGCTTTTCCTTCGACAAAATAATTTAGAAAATTGAAACATAAGTTAAGATAAATCGATTGTTATCGATGTTTGTTAATAGGTTGTTATGCATGATGTTAATCAATTGCTATCATTTTTAGGATCTCCTAATTAATTCATCTAACACAGGCTGTTTGCAAATAAAATTGGCAAATGAAATAGCAAAAAAGCGGAAACTAGAAAAAGAAGTAATAGATGAACAAGATTATTTTAGTTCTGCTCCAATCGTCGATTCCGCGAACACCAAAAGAATAGAACAGCATTTCTTATAGAAGCTGTACTACCTGACCAAATTAATACTGTGAGAGAAAAACTGAAAACATTATCCGTCCGACGAGAGAAGGCTAAAGAAGAAGGGTATAATATTTTCAAGTCCTAAACATACTTTTTCACATTAAGCTACGCCAACGTCGACCAATCAATTGTAATATACTGGATTAAACACAAAGAGCACATATTTACCATAGTGAAAAATTCTGGAAAAAAGTGCTCTATACTGAAATAGAAAGAGAAACTGGTAGGGACTTTTTCTTTGTTTTGAAAATTGCAGATTGGAGTTCCGAGATTCTGTCAATTATAAACCTAGTAAGACTGTTACCACCAGCACCTAACGGAAAAAAAATAGACGGTTAACAGATGAGCAAGCAATCGACAATATCGTTATTTGGAAAAAAGTAGCATAAACAGTATTTATTTAAAGCTTGCTTTTTAAAATGTTATCTTTTTCAGGCTGGACTTACTGAAGAAGAGTATATTCAAGATTCCCAGAAAAAACCACCTTACATTATTACTGTAGGAAACTCGAAAGCATCTATAAAGCAGTTTTTGTTAATTCTAGACTCTAAAATAATACATTTGAAGCCAGCGTATACATTTCTGGAATGTCTTGACTTAGTATTTAAGTTACATTTTATTTTCCATATAAAATATGATACGAATTTGAGGTCTATTTATGGCATTGATTGCTCAGCAACTCCTGTAGTAAACGAGGTATATATTAAATTAACGACCTTAATTTGTAATAACTAATTTTGCTTTACATCAAAAAATATTATTATTTCATAAAGGATTAAGTTAAAACATAAAACTTATCATGGACTATATATGCTTTGTTTGCAAAAAGAAAGCATTCGTACTTTCGAAATTATTTAGCCACTTGAAATTAATTCATGGTTTGTTAGATTCCAAGTTTCTTAAGCTTAAATGTGTTGTTAGCTGAGATTGTAAGCTTATATTCAATACATATTCAGGACTGAGGAAACATGCTCTAAAGTGTTCTTTGAAAGAGACTGTTATATATCTAAAATAGCAATAAGTAAAAAATTTCCAAATTATAAATTTTCATATAAGCTAACCATGCCTAAAACATGGTTAGCTTATCAATTCAATCAGTGAAGAAAATTGCGTCAGCAATTTTCTTCACATTCCATGATTTAAAACAAAAATTTTCCCATGACAAATTTTGCCTTCAGCAAAATTTGTCAGTAGAAATAATTAATTTAAAAAATATAAAACAAAAGACAAATCGTACCTTCAGTACGATTTGTCGTGAACATTACAATATGTATGTACGAACGTACATACATATCACATAAAAAAAGCTTTCGCGATAAGAAATGCGCGCCGCCAAATTACATTGTATGTATACACGCGCCGCAATTTCGAGCGACGGGACGGTGGCTGATGTTTATAAAAACATCAAATTTCATTTTTTTCAAGCCACCGTCCAACGAAAAATATTCTGGACTTGTTTAAGCAAGTCCAGAATAAATGAAAATTTTTTTCAGGGTAGAAATGCAACTATGCATTTTCTACCCTGACCGACGGCTCTTGATCGCGATGAAAGTGATCAAGAGCGCAGTCGAATCATGGCAGTCGGTTTTAAAAGTTTGAAAAAAGAGTTGGTTTTGGTAAATCTCTTGAAGAACGTCGCGGTCGAATTCGATAACAAGAAAGAATTAAATATTAAAGTTTGAAAAAAGAGTTGAATTTTAAAAGTTTGAAAAAAGAGTTAAATATTAAAGTTTGAAAAAAGAGTTAAATATTAAAGTTTGAAAAAAGAGTTGAATTTTAAAAGTTTGAAAGAAGAGTTGAATAAAAAATCCTCTACGCGGCGATAGCGCTGAAGTTGAAGTCGAGTGTTTTACGAAAAAAGGGGTGGATTTAAAATTATTATACGTGGTGGTTGGAAAGACGAAGTTTAAAAAAAAACGAAGAGTAAAGTTGGTTTTAGTTTGAGATACGCGGCAGTCGAGTAGAAAAAGATCAGGAATTGAATGTTGAACTTGATTCGGTTCGGCGGAAATTAAAGAAGTAAAAAAAAACAAAAAGGTTGGAGGAAGAATAGAAATCGGTCGGTGCGGTTCCGGTTGTGGTGAAGAAGAAAAAATAGAAATAAGAAAAATTCATAAACGAAAAAATGTACAACAAAGAAAAATAGAAATATGGAAAGTGTAGTGAAAGTAAAATAAATAAGGATTAACAGAAAAAGAAACGGAGTATTTTTGGACGCCCCTTGGAGACTACCCCACAAGCCACGTAAGTGCATTTAAAGAGTTCCTGGGCAGGAAACAATATAACAAAATTGGCGCAGCCGGTAGGATAGAGGAAGCCTACTTTGAAAAACAAACAAAGTATAAGCGCTCGAAAACCCTCTATCCTGCGAATCAAAAAGGAGTTGAAGACGGGATCGAATACTGGGCAAGACACCCTACCCTTCGCCTGAAGTTGAGTCTGGCTTCAGGAGTATTTCGATCTTGTCGGCTCCCAACGCTCGGGGTCGGACAGCTTTAACTGCCTCTGCTTGAAAAACACGCAGCCACCCCCTCACCAAAGCACAAAGTGCCAACGTGGGAAAATAGCGGGCTTCATCCCAGCCCAGGATAAAGAAGTCCACATCCCAAACTTTTAAAATTTACACTTGAAGGAAGGAAGTTTGCAAACCATCCGCTATCTGCGATCCAGAGCTGAAAGGGACTTCGAAGTAGACAACGCGCCCCCCTTTCAGCTTTTATCCAGGGGAATTTAAGAAGGCCACGGGCCCCCCCGGCAGCAAAAGAACTTCAAGAAACCGAACCAACGATCCTGAATTGAGAGGGACCTCGAAGAAGGCAATAAGCCCCCCTCTCAATTTGAACCAAGGGAATTAAGACGGCAGAAGCCCCCCTAGCTGCAAATTTTACACACGGTGGTCCATGAGCGAGGAAAGCTCCCACCAAGAAATACCGCCGGAAATCCAACTTCCATCAACTCCTCAACAATCTTCCTCGCCGGGCGACGCACAGGAAGATCCGTCCCGATACGAAGGAGGCAACGCGGGAGCAACATCCGCAACAGAGGGTGCTAAACAAACGCCCCCAACAAATTCAACAACAAGAGGAGTCACGTTAAGGAGTGGGACAATCCTGACAGCTCCCCAACAAGTAAGGCATAATTTAAATTTAGAAATATATTTAAAAAATTTGGAAGATAAAGTGCGAAACTCCTCCGAATTCTCTGTGAATCAGTGCGACTCAGTAGAAAAGCAGATCGAAAAGTCGAGAAAAGAAAGATTGGAAACAATCGAAGATTTAAAATTAACACAGAGAAGTTCAAAAAGAGCTTAAAGGAGTTTGGAGAATTTTCGCACTCTCTCGGGATAGATATCAATAAAAATAATAGGGTAGATTTAAGTGAAAGTGCCATCGACAGTGTCAGTGATTCCACCGCGAGTGAATTCCTTTTAAATTGGCTGGGCGACTCCCTTCTGGAAACCAGCATAGAAGAAACTAGCGCCCCAACAGTGTCAAACTCTAATTTCAAAATCCCCAAATTAAACATGGCAGATTACGCAAAAATCGCCAAACTGACTGCCCAGCTCGTCCCCCTATTCTCGGGAGAGCAGCACCCAAAATTGAGCCTTGAGCTCCAAACGTTGCTAGGATGCTGCAGGCAGGTAATCCAGTGCATTTCGGTGGATGAACTAACAGCATTTTTGCAAATCTTCCCCACCAGACTTCGAGGCGAAGCTTATCAGCTTTTTGCGTCAAATATGCCCACTACTTTCAAAGAAGTAGAAGAACGGCTAAATCGCACATACCTGCCTAGAGAAACTTACCAGGAACTGGTAAATAAATTAATAACTACAAGGCAGTATCCTTTGGAAAACCTCACATCCTTCACGGCACAAATGCTGGCACTCTGCAATGAAGCAGCAGAATCCAAGTACGGAGCCACAGCAGCACCAGCTGTTAAAACCCAGCTAGAAGATTTCGCGAAAAACGCACTAAAAACAGGAGTCAATAACCCCTATATGTGCCAATATCTTCTGACCATGACCGACGGCACTGTAGATGATTTAATACAAAGAGCACTTGACATGGAACGTCTCCAGCAACCTCCAGGACAGTTCCAAACAAATATGATGCAGAATACATTGCCAAATTCAGCCTGTACTAGTGTACCCAATAACACACATTTAACTCCAAACAGTACCCTAGTAAACCAAAACAATATGCCCATTAACCCAAGCAGTCACATACCAACGTCACAGTTCACACAGGGAGGCACAGCATATATCAAACAGGAACCAAGATCGCCAAATAAAAATTATAATGTAAATAATAAAAATACCTATTTAAATAAAATCAGTTGTAGTTTTTGTAACTTAAGAGGCCATACATATGCTGATTGCCTCAAAAGGAAAAATACGCCTTATTGTGTGAACTGCAAAATGTATAATCATGACGTGCGTGACTGCAGAAGGAACAACAATAGTTTTCAAGGACCCCAAAACAGAGAAGCAACAAACCAACGTCCTAGAGAGCCGCAAGACCCCAACAACTCCAGAGTCTATAATGTGCGTAAAAAGTGTGAGTTTTGTGGTCGTTCTGGACATACAGTAAATAGCTGCCAACAAAAACGTAATTGGGAAGCCCGGAGTCAGGGAAACGACGTACAGTCGACCCAAAACTCCCCGGCTCGACTATAAATCTACCATCTAATAAATTAGGGTCTCCTCAGCAGCCCGATTCCAGTGTCGCTACAGTAAAACTTCCTTTAGACATAGGCCTGAACGGCCAAACTAAACTAGTAGTAGACACAGGCGCTGAGGTAAGTATAATAAAGCAAAGGTCATTAAAAGATCTCAAAGAAATTAACCACAATGAGGCATGTACACTTCAGACCCCTTTGGTACCGGAAAGACGCTGGGAAATTGCAAAAACAAAATTCCCTGCAAGTTTCAAGTCGTAAAGACTTGCCTGGCCTTTCCGATGATGGACTTCTAGGAAATGATTTCCTAGCAAAAAACTGTAACGTAGAGGGCCCTAATAAGGCACTAAGGTTTCCTCGCACGGAAACTAATCCAGACGAATTTGCTTTGCCATTAGAGTTTGCAACGGACAAGCTACATTCTGAAAAAACAGTCGAAGTAAGAACACTTGCAGAAGAGGTAGAGTCTAAACAGGCTGAACTATCCACCTGCAGTGTCTTCAAGGCTTCTCAAACGAGAAAAGCTGGCTGCCAAGCTCCAAAAGAGCCCAAGGAATGTGAAAAAGGCTGTCTGGGCGAACAAGAGACCGATGAAATCAGGCAGCAATTGGTTACCTTTAAGGAACCAATCTGCATACCTGCGCGCTCTCAAACTGTTGCCCAAGTCCCGTTACAAACGCAAGAAGAAATGCTCTGTTTATCCCAAGAGATAAGCGATGGAGCCTTCTTGGCAAACAGTTTGCTGTCATCTGGAGAAGAATTAGTGCTGCTTAGTATTCTCAACGCTAACAGTCATCAAGTAGTCATACGTAGCTTAAAGTTACAGCTATTTCCAATAAACGACTACACAATAGTCCCATTAAGACACACAAAAGACCACAAAAGAACACACATTGCACTACCAAAGTTAGAAGCAATATCAAACAACACAAGAGACGGAACGGAGTGTCTAAAGCCTGCCAAAAAGGTGCATATAACTCTTCCGTCCAAAATCCCGAGGCATAAATCACTCTTAAACAAACAACGGCCATATAAGAACGGTAGCGAGTCGCGAAAGCCTATATTAAAGGTGCATATTACTCCACCGTCACACAACACAAAAAACCCTACATGGTCAAAAAGCAGTAGTATTGACGCGCATGAGTATCCCACACAACCTAAGGCAAAGACCACACAGGTGTACCAAACTCAACCGTCAATAAAGCAGAAAGCCAATACCCTGCAACATGCTAAGAACAACGAAATACAGCCTCAAAAGGAATCGCAAAAGCCTCATCTATTTACAGGTCAAAGACGTAAAAGGAAGAGTAAGTCAAACCAAGGTTCAGCTGAAAAATCAGCAATTTTACAACATGTACGATATCTATACCCGGATAATGAGACTCCGGACGACCCAAAACAATACCCGCGTATTTCTAGGCTACAGCAAGAACTCAGCCTAGACCCTAATTTAACCGCGGAAGAAAAAATTTCGATATCGGAACTCTGCGAAGAGTATAACGATATCGTCTTCCTCAAAGGTGACAAACTCACCTATACAAATGCGATAACGCATAATATTCCATTGGTGCAAGATCAAGCACCAATCAATCAAAACATGTACCGCTTACCTGAAACACAGCGGAAAGTCATTAACGAGCAGCTAAAAGAAATGCTAGACAACGGGATAGTTCAGTCTAGTAAAAGCCCTTGGAATTCACCTCTACTAGTTGTCCCCAAGAAAGCGGGACCTGACGGTGAAAAAAGGTGGCGCGTCGTTGTCGATTTTCGTAAATTAAACGAAAAGACAATTGGAGATGCATTCCCGCTACCCCGAATCGAGGATATTCTCGACCAACTAGGTCACGCAAGGTATTTCACCACACTCGATTTGGCCAACGGCTATCACCAAGTTCTAGTCGACATAAAACTGCTTTCAGCACAAGCTATGGGCACTACGAGTTCAAGTGTATGCCATTCGGGCTCAAAGGAGCCCCCGCCACATTTCAACGCCTAATGAATTTCGTCCTAACAGGCCTACAAGACCTCGAATGTTTTGTCTACCTAGATGACATAGTCATCTATGGAAAAAATTTAAATGACCACAACGAAAAGTTGAGGAAAGTCTTCAATAAGTTGAGAGAGAACAACCTGAAACTGCAGCCAGAAAAGTTCCAGTTTCTAAGAAGAGAAGTTGTTTACCTAGGACATAAATGTTCTAGCGAAGGAGCCCTACCAGACCCAAGTAAGACGGCCTGCGTCCAAACATTTCCTGTTCCAAGAACAGTAAGGCAAGTTCAGTCATTTTTAGGACTTGCCAATTACTACAGGAAATTCATTCCAGACTTCTCCAAAATTGTACGTCCAATTACGAATTTACTCCGAAAGGATGTAAAATTCACTTGGACAGAGAAATGCCAAGAAGCATTTCAGAGCATAAAAAGTGCTTTAATTTCTCCACCACTTTTAATTTACCCCGATTTTTCGAAATCTTTTAATCTTACTACAGACGAAAGTAACGAGGCTCTAGGAGCTGTTCTTTCTCAAGGAGAAGTCGGAAAGGACCAGCCCATTGCCTATGCAAGCCGCACATTAAACAAAGCCGAAAGAAATTACTCTACTATAGAGAAAGAGTTATTGGCTATTGTCTGGGCTACCAAGAATTTCAGGTGCTATCTTCAAGGCCGGAAATTCACGGTCTACACTGACCATAAACCTCTCAAAGGTGTCTTCAATGTGAAAGACCCTACTTCCCGTTTGGTGAGATTTCACCACAAATTATCTGAATTCGATTACAACATCGAATATAAACCGGGGAAGTACAACACTAATGCAGATGCACTAAGTCGCATCCCTCAAGCATCAAAGGAAGACAGTTTAGGCAATACCTTAACGGTAGAAGCCCTAGTCCACCACACGATGGACTCAGATGTGGAGGAAGACAACCCCACAAATAACAAAAAGAAAAAGAAATCCGCTCATTGTTTCGTCGTGACTCGAGCTCAGAAGCAAAAGGTTCAAGATACAATAAATAGCTCCAGTGTGGAGATAGAAGAGCACACGAAAGCGGACCAAAACGAAATTCAACACACGGAGGCGGAAAAACTAAACCCAGCATCGCTTGAGCAAAAAGTAAGTACTGGCAAGACACCCGAAGTTATCACGAGCCCTACGGAAATCCGAACAATCTTAAAAGATTATCACGATTCTCCATTTGGTGGCCATCAAGGTGTCATAAAAACTTACAAACGTATAAGACGCAAGTATTGGTGGAGACACATGCTTAGCGACATCAAGAAATACATAAAAAAAATGCCGAAAGTGCCAGACGATGAAAGCTTCTCCACAATATAAAATGCCAATGGTTATCACGGACATCGCAGAACAACCGTTCGACAAAGTCTACCTCGATATTGTAGGTCCATTAGAAGAGACCACGTCAGGTAACAAATATATCTTGACCTTCCAAGATAATCTAACAAAATTTGTCGACTGGTATGCAATACCTAATGCCGAAGCAGTCACAGTAGCGCAAGTTTTCTTTGATGAAATCGTTACGCGCTATCGCATACCCAAAAGAATACTCACCGATCAGGGAACAAATTTCCTGAGTGAATTATTCAAAAGAATATGTAAGCTTCTAAACGTAAAGAAGTTACAGACTTCGGCATACCACCCGCAGTCTAACGGAGCACTAGAGCGTGCCCACAGACCGCTGATTGAATACCTGCGAACAATCGTAGACGAAAATCCCAAAACATGGGACTAATTCCTACGAACCGCTGCATTATAATAATAGTGTACACGAGGGTACTAAACTTACCCCAATGGACTGCCTATACGGCTTCACAGCGGATGTCCCATCAAATTTAAAACGGGATCCCGAACCCGTTTACAATCATGAGAGCTATTATCATATACTGAAGTATAAGCTCCAAAAATCATATGCCACGGCAAGAAAGAACTTATTGGCAAGTAAACAGCGCTCAAAGGGGTACTACGATAAGACAGTACGGCCCCTAACTTTCCATGTAGGAGACAAGGTCCTCATCAAGAATGAAAGCAGAAAACATAAGCTTTCTCAAATCTGGGTAGGACCTTATCAGGTAATCGCAATACCAAGTGATGTGAATACTACCATCAAAATTGGTAAACGTATCGTAACGGTACATAATAATCGTTTAAAACCATATTTCGAGTAAGATCATGTTGAACAAAAATGAACCAGGTTGAATTGAAATTCCTACTACAGTGTCCATTAATGCTCATTTCAATACCTCCCCATAAACATTTGCGGTGGAGTCACTCCACGGCTCAGTTTAAAACGGCACAATGTACGTATAAATATGCTTAAAGGATTGTTTTCTTCTTCTGAATTGTCCACAGAAATGGCGCTAAAATTCATCGTAGTTGTCCTCCTCATCCAGTACACAACTGGAGCAATCGCTGACAAACGTTATGTAATAACCCAGAATTAGATGCCCAGATAAAGCTAGCAGAATATGCAGAGCACTTAGTGCATAAACTCTGCATAAATATAACAAACCCAGAAGACCTGTGTAACGTGCAGCAACTACACATACACGCTATAATAGACAGCGTACGAAAGCGCACGGAAACTATAAGGGAACTAGTACCAGGAAAACGCAAGGTCAGATCGCTATTTGATGGAATAGGCAATGCCATGCACTATTTGTTTGGCACTATGGACAGCAATAACGAAAAAGAAATTTACAGCAGGTTAGAAGAACTTGAATCGAATACACAAGCCCTAGCCGAGCTAGAGAAACAACAAATCAGTGTTGTTAAAACAACCTTGGAAAAGATTCAAAAACCGCTGGCCATGTTAATAGACAGACAACAAAAAATAGCACACCAGATAAACGATCTCCACCAGGTGGCCGATGATTTAACTAGGAGGCAACTAAGACAAGAGATTATATCAAGCCTATTGCTCCAAATCATCGAAGTTGAATATCGACAACAAGCCCTCCTGGATATAATAATGGCTAGTAAAACCAATCATATTCATCCACTCCTAATGTCCCCCAAAAATCTGTTAGAAATATACCGTAAGACGGCCTCGAATTGCCTAAATGACCAAAATTGTCTATCTGTCAGTCACTCCTTATGCAGAATAAATTGGTGGTGAGAAGTACTCTCGCAATTTTTAATCTGCCAAAAATGAGGCTACAACAGATTCAATGCTATCCTGTACCCATGTCAGCAAATTATTCATTAATTCCAAACCCTGGTTATTCATACATAGCCAATAGCGCAAAAACCCAGGAATTTCTCTTATTAAGAGGCGAGGACATGAAAAACTTTAAGAAAATAACAAGTAATTTGGAAGAAAACACGTATGTAGGCCGACTAAATACGCCCATAATAAAGGCAGCAACATCAAATGAATGTGCCATTAAGTTGTTATATAATCCTTTAAATGAAGTGCCCAAATGCCGGACCAGAGTTCAATCTCCCCAAAAGGACATGTTGATCAAACTACACAAGCCAAATACGTGGCTATTTTCATTTATCACCTCAACGGTGCTACACATCACATGTCCAGATCACTTTCTGATCTCGAAACTGGAAGGACAAGGGATATTAGAGATAACGCAACCATGTCAAGTGCAAATAAGTGACAAGGTGCTCAAATACGAAGGTCAAAGTAAACGCCCGCTGAAAATAATTCAACCCAAACAATTTCCCCAATTTAATCATTCCTTATTTAGTTTGAGTCTGGCTGACATTTTACCAGAACCTCAAAACCAAACGCAAGTTTCAATGGAAATTTTAACGGGGGAAGATATCCACAAATCTGTCTATAAAGGCACACATTCATTGGAAGAGATCCAAAACAAAATCAGCAAATATCAAGAAAAGGTATCGAGAAAAAACTCCCATATCCTGTCCACAACCTCTCTATCATTTACGAGCCCACTAGTTCTGGCCATAATGATCGTTGTGGCAGTAAAATATCTTAACCCTGTTGTCATCAAGATGAGACAACAGAGGAATCAACCACAAGGTAACCCCGAAATTTCACCAGAGGGAATTCCTTTAGAGGAGCGAATTAATGCTCCAAAACCCAGTTTAAGGCGAGCCAGAAGCCTCCCGAAACCAATATCAGTCCAAATCGTTTAAAAATGGAACACGGACACTGTCAATATGGACAACCAATCAACCTAATTAAGGACATTAAGTAATTAAGTAATTATAAACAGGAAGTTTATAAGCTAATATAAAAATAAATAAAACATTTAAAGAGATCTAAACTATAGAATGAAAGAAAAATGCCCTAGAATAAAAATTAATAAAAAATCAGGTACATACAAAAACGCATTAGAATTTAGAATAAACTTAAAAGACTGTAAGTCATTAAAAACAAAAAGAACAACATAAAATGTATCAATATACTTTATATTAGTAATACATAAATAAAATAAACAAAATAGGAGAGATAAATATATATAAAAATAAATAGGGCGGCCAAAAAATTAAAATACATTAGACGTAATTATGGATAAAACAAATAAACTAAAGCTAGAAATATAAATAAATTAAAATAGAATGCCCTAGAATTAAATATAATATTTAAAACTAGAAAAGATAAAAATAACAAAAAACTATAGATAAGATTGAATTTGAAATAATAAAAGCCAAAGAAAAAGGGATTTACCAGGCTACAAATAACAAAATAAAAAGGTTATCAAAATTTAGAAAATAAGACATAAGAGAACCCTAACAAAAAAAAAATGTGTCTCTTAGGATAATAAGAGAAAAATTTTGATACTACATATAGAAAAGAACCGCGCCGACCGAACCAATCAAGCCAAGCCTATCACACAAAAAAAAAAAAAGGGGGAAAACCACCAATAATAAGGCAAAGTATTAGAAACCATCCTTGTCTGTTTCTGGTCTTCCCTTAGTCCTCCTGTAAGAGTACACAAAAAATTAGAATCAAATGGGGGAGTAAGTAATTTTCTTTATTTTTTTTTGTTTTGATTGAAAAAGAAGGAAGATAGGAAAGTTACGTTAAAGTTCAAAATCAAATGCAAAAGAAAAAAAAAAGAAAAATTAGATGTTGTCCCGGCTATATTCCCGGTCCCAGTCATCTTCGGAAACATCTTCGAATTCGAAGAGGGGAGGGGTGGCCATCAGCGGCTGGATGATGGAGGTGAGCACAGGATCAAAAACGGGGTGGCAGCATGCGCATAATCCATGCCGCCCCATGATGTTAAGGGCACCTCCTATCAAAAAAAAAAAAGAGATAGGGAGAGATAAAAATATAACAAATCACAAATGCTCTTAGATCAAGTACTCACCTTTGACAATCCACGCCTGCCCCTGGTGCGGGTATAAAGATAAATCCACTTTATAGGTGTGCCCGGCCACGGCATCCTCACCCCACATGGTGAAAGGGCGCTCCCCGCGTCTTAGCACGACCAACCGGATTGGGCCCCGCCACCCCGGAATCACGTGCAGCACGTAAATTGAGGAAGCCACAGAGGTAAGACCCGGTGGTGAGTGTTGCGGAATGTTGTTCAACCTCATCGCGAACAGCATAGTGGCGAAATTGAAAAATATTCTGGACTAAAACGGAAATTCGACCACTAGCAGCTAGCAGACACAAGTACTAAAACTCAAGTGATCCCTGACCAACAAATCTTCTACCCAAGCCCTCACGATTATCGAAGCAACAAAGTAACAAAAGTAATCTGATACCTTGATAAGGAATTCAGACCCAATTTGTGCCAACAACAACTTCCACTGAGAATTATTCCTCTTCAAAGAATAATTCTCTTTTTCTCAGGGGGAAGGGTTGTTATATATCTAAAATAGCAATAAGTAAAAAGATTCCAAATTATAAATTTTCATATAAGCTAACCATGCCTAAAACATGGTTAGCTTATCAATTCAATCAGTGAAGAAAATTGCGTCAGCAATTAATCTGCTCTTCTTCTTCTTTGTAGTAGCATATTGCTACACTCCTGCGCACGTTCAAAATACTGTCAGAGACTAATCTGACTAAGTCAACAATTATAACACTTTGCCCTCACGTACGAGCAGAGGTATTTTACTTCCTTGTGCCCTCACGCACCAACGAAGTCAGTCGTCGATAAACACTTATATTGAAATTTATTTTGATGACAGTTGCTCAAATCTTCTTCTTTCTTCTTTTTCAGAAGTAACAACGAGCGAGAAAGCGCATCAACATTGATTTTTATTTTGAATTTTAATTTGTTTATTGAATTTTATATTGAATTTTTTGTAGTTTGTAGGTTAGTTTTAGTTCTGAATTTTGTTAATGAATTTGTGATATAGTTATAAGCTTTTAATTTGAATAAAAAATTTTTATATTTGAATTTGAAAAGACTGAGTTGTCCATTAAAAACCGGCACTCCCTCCCACGAACGAGACTAGCTCTCACAAACTCTCTTATAAAAAATTGGACTACTGATTATTTACAAATAATAAGCAATTTTCCCGAAACAACATCAACAAATTTGTTAACTGAACATTTCTCTTCATTTAATCAAAGAATTTTAAGAAATATTCCGGAATATTCATCGAAGTATAAGCGCACTACTTTTTTTTTAACAAGCACATTGATTTTGTAGCCCCACAAAAAATTTCAATAAGTACCAGATGGGATCATAGATATTGTAAAGTCATAAAACTATTCATAAAATAGGTGCCGTATACTTCACAGCAGAGCTGTAAAATACTCATTACTTAATGGATTTAATACCTCTTAATTACCAGTACCGAGGATTTAAGAATTGCCAATTCCCAGTACTAAGCCTCCTGTACTGGAATTAAAATTTTACAGTCCCATTCCCAGAATGGCAAGTAATACTTTAAAATACCGGAAAGTAATTGAATTTGCGATTCCTTACAAAAATACCTACAAATTCCCAAAAGTATTTAAAAAGTATTTGGCATTACTATATAATTCCTTTCAATTCCTTTCAAATACTTTCAATTACTTTTAATTACTTTGACAACTTCCGTATTAAACATGAATTATGAAATGAACTGAATCAATTTTCTTTTTAATTTTATTGTAATAAAAACTTTTCCCTGTTTTCGATGTTCTCAAGTTGCAATAAAATTAAGTAATTTGGAGACGTACGTTTGCTTTAAAAAAATTGTAGAGGAAAAAAAATACAGTCATACTCTAGGAAAATATTTACTGTTTGCTCTTTCTTCATATTTAAACTTGCAATTACATAAAAAACAATAGTTAAACTTAGTTAACATCAAATAGTTATTCCCAGTTTTTAAACCTAATGTTTTTTAGCAGTGATTTCTACTTTTACAAGTAAAATTTGCAATTCCAGTTTACCCTTTCAATGAATTTTTAGTTTTCCCAAAATACCAGTTTGCCTTAGTTAAGACTAGATTTTCAAAAAAAAAATCACTAACAGCCTGTCTTTTCGGATGGTTGATTAAGCCTGCTAAGGAAAATAACCGCTCTACTGCGCCTGATGAAGGCAATGGTGTATTGTACTTCAGTGCAGCTTGTTTAAGTCGTGGATACTTGTTCCAAATACCCACTTCAGTGTCAGGATCGTTTAAGTATTGGTAGAAATCAGCAGCGATCGTTCTGGAATTAAAATTTGTAAATGGCGGTGTTGTGGGTGTGTGTGTTTCAACTGGAGTAGATTGGCTGCACTCTCCGCATAAATCACCTAATGTTTGGATTAAATTAGGTATTAAAATATAAATTTAGAATTGGCAACATTTATCATTACTAATATCGTCAAAATCGAAAAATCCGTATTCATTGCTGGAATTGCATGTTTCGTCAAGTAGGCGAATGGGTCCTTCCCACCCGCGGACAACTCGCAGCACGCAAATGGTGGTGAGCCTGGCGGTAAAATAGCCGGGAGGAAACCACGGCGTGCGATCTAGATCCACTCGAAACGTCATTGTAAATGAATGGCCCAGGCTCAGCATAGTCTCAATTAACGTCGAGATACATTACAATGTATCCAAGCCCTTATACAACAAATCTTTCTCAACTTGAGATACGACTTATAATACTGTAGCGTATAGAAATTAATAGTTCAATAAGTTCCCGAAAAACCAATTCAAAAGAACAAATTTATTATGTACCAAAAACTCGTACCAATAAAAAACAAGAAACACAATCTGATTAATTGATTAATTATTTAAAATTATTTAACACACATGTTCTCCTAATCTAGAACGCTACAGTTTGATATTTGTTTGACAGAATAAGTTCCCGAAAAAGAACTTTTTGTTTTCTACGCCTTCTAGCACAATATATAAATAAAACTGAGCAGGTATGTTTTTGCTTGTTTACTGAGTTGAGTATTGCTCACTACATAGCTCCCCTTTCAGCATAAGCGACTTTAAATATATTTTTTATTAATAGCCTTGCTAAATGTTACTGTTTTTCTAATCCTTGATTTATTCAAGTCGTTTATATCACGAATTGTGAAACAAGGTTTTAATCTATCTATTGATACAGTCGTGTGCCTTCCTTTTATATTCAAGATATATTGTTTCCTAAGACGGCGAATTATTTCGTAAGGGCCTTCATATGGGGGGTGTAAGCTTGCTCGACTTCGGTCTATTCTTACAAATGCGAAACCGCACGACTGAAGCGATTTTGGTACAAAAGCTCTTGAATTATCGGGGGGCCTTGTCTCCGAGGCTTTCATTGATTTTAAACTGTGTCGTAGTTTATCGATGAAATTAGTTGGGTCAGCAGGATCAACAGAAGGCGTCTCGATAAAAAAATCGCAGGGAAGTTTGAGTGGTTGGCCATACACTAATTCAGCGGGTGTGCTTTTAAGATCGTCTTTTATGATATTGCGTAAACCGAGCAGAACTATAGGCAGCTCTTCATACCAGTTCACTGTATTTCCTCTGGCTATTAGAGAGTCTTTCAACTGCCTATGTAGCCTTTCCACCATACCATTCGCTTGAGGGTGGTACGCCGTTGTCCTGATTCGCGAAGTCCCCAAAAAATTTGTGAGTTGGGTAAATAATCGACTTTCAAACTGTCTTCCCTGATCTGTTGTTATTACACTTGGTACTCCGAATCTTGCGACGTATTGCTCTATAAACGTTTTAGCTACTGTTTTCGCACTTATATCCTTTAGAGGATATGCTTCTGGCCACCTTGTAAAACGATCGACGATTGTGAGCAGATATGAAAAACCGTTTGAGGGTGGTAATGGTCCCACTAGGTCCATGTGTATTTCCTCAAAACGGCCTTTTGGTGGATTGAATCTTTCGATTTCCGTTTTCGTATGTCTGACTATTTTGGATTTTTGGCACTGTATACATGTCTTTGCCCAAATCGTGCAATCTCGGTTCATATGTGGCCAAAAATAGCGTGCAGAAATTAATTTTTTGGTGGCCCTTATTCCAGGATGTGATAATTTATGTAAAGATTCAAAAACTTTCTTCCTAAGAGTTATAGGAACAAATGGTTTTATAGTTTTAGTGGAAATTTCGCCCCAAATGCTTCCGTGGAAGTAAGGCATTGTCATAAGCTTCAACTTGAATTTTGATTTTTCTTTATCAGGGTGGTTTTGGATTAGGAATTTTAATTCTTGATCTGTCTGTTGTTCTTTGAACAACGCATTAAGATTAAAATCGGTTTCATTTAGGTCCACAACTTCGTTCTCAAATGATCTGGACAAAGTATCTGCAACTATGTTTTCATGTCCCTTTATATGTTTTATATTGGTGGAGAATTGAGACACATATTCCAAATGACGCGTCTGTCTAGGGCTTTTTTCTGTTTTTGAATTCATCGCCGTGATAAGTGGCTTGTGGTCAGTAAATATGATGAATTCGCGACCCTCTACAAAATGTCTGAAATGCTTAACTGATTGATAGATTGCTAGGAGCTCTCTGTCGAAAGTTGAATAATTTTTTGAGTATCAGTTAACTTTTTGGAGTAAAATTCTAACGGTTCCCAGTGCCCGTTGTTGAGTTGCTGTAGTACTGCACCTATTGCAATATTGGAAGCGTCTGAAACTATGCTGAACGTTGTATTCTCGATTGGGTGGACTAATAGGGTTGCATGTGCGAAAGCATCTTTTACTTTACGAAAACTTTGTTCGCAATCTATTGGCCATGTAAATATTCTCGCCTTTTTAGGTATTTTTTCAAGTTCGGTCAAGTGTTTATATATTGTAGACAATAGTTCTGCCAATTTGGGTACGAATCTGTAGTAATAGTTTACCATCCCCAAAAATTTTTGAATTTGCTTAATAGCTTTTGGTTCAGGAAATGTAACTATCGCGTTTACTTTTTCTGCTGATGGTTTAATACCATCTTTGGTTATTTCATGACTTAGGAAATTTAAGCTTTTTGTTCCAAAAATGCTTTTTGATGACTTTATATTCAACCCAAATTCATTAAGTCTTTTAAATACAATTCGCAAGTGTTCTAAGTGCTCGTATTCGGTTGCACTAGCGATTAAAATGTCGTCAATATAGATGTAAATGAAATCTAGTCCATGGAGTACTTGGTTCATAAAGCGCTGAAAACTTTGAGCAGCGTTTCGTAGCCCAAAAGGCATTCGCATGAACTCGAAAAGGCCGAACGGCGTCGTAATGGCCGTTTTATGAATATCCTCGTCCGCTACGGGGATATGGTGATACGCACGAACTAAATCTATTTTTGAAAACACAGTTTTACCCTGGAGTTGCGCTGAAAAACTCTGGATGTGCGGAATTGGGTACCTATCCGGCACTGTTACCGAGTTTAACTGGCGGTAGTCACCGCATGGTCTCCAGTCCTGACTATTTGTTTTAGGAACCATATGCAAAGGTGATGCTGCTGGTGATGCGGACGGACGACAAATACCCAACGCCACCATGTGTTCAAACTCCTTTAAGGCTTGCTTGTGTTTAAATGTAGATAAACGTCTCGGGCGCGCAAAAGGTAAGTGTCCTTTTGTTATTATGCGATGTTCAACTTCGTGCTTTGGAGGTAAGTTATAATTGGGACTCGAGGTTAATTGAGGAAACTCGAGCAATAACTTTCCATATATGCTGTTAATATTGTATTGCATAGGCGTAGGCACGTTAACGTATGCCGAAATCGCATCTATTGAAAGGTTAGTATTGGTGTCAATTAACCGTTTATTTTTCACGTCAACGATTAAATGATGCTTCGAAAGGAAATCGGCTCCTATAATGGGCCGGCTTACAGAAGCTTGTATAAAAATGTGAGGGTAATTACGGCGTAATCCCAGATTTACATTTAAAAATTTTGTCCCATAAGTATTTATGACACTTCCGTTTGCTGCGGATAAAAAAAAATCCGGAGTTCTGGAGCAAAATGTCTTGAATCTATTGAAAGGTATAACGGACAAGTCAGCGCCCGTATCAATTAAAAATGTGAGGTTGTTGTCTTTATCATTAACAAAAAGGCGGCGTGATTTTATTGTCCGACTGTCTGCCGCGATAGCAATCGGACTTAAAAGTTTGTTTGTGAAGAAAAGTTTTCTTGCCCCGCTTGGAACTCACAAGGTTGAACGCATTTAGTAGCATTCTCTCGAAACCTATTATGATACCAACAGAAACGATGGTCTCTTTTATTTTGCATCCGGCGGCTATTACTACGACTTTGTCTTCTTTGAAAATTCTGTCCTCTTTCTGTTCTACCGCGTGAGATATTTGTCTTCGTCAACATCGTCTTTAATTCGCAAATTTGTTTTTCTAATGTAAGAAATCTATCATCTGTATGGGAAGTTGAACGGTTTCCTTTATTTTGCCTGTCGTCAATTGCACAAATGTCACCTGAACAAGTAGCTTCAAAAATTTTATCAGCTAAATTTATTAATTCTGATACTGTTTGTTTCTCTGCCGCCAACAACGCAATATTTATTTGTTTGGGTAGTCTTCGTAACCACAACCGTTTAATTAAGTCCGCACTAAATACACCTGAATTGCCTGCTAAAGATACTAGACACCTATAGAACTCTGAAGGCTTTTTGTCGCCCATTTGAGCATTTGAAATAATTTGCTCAAACTTTCTCTCTTCGCTGATAGATAAACGATCAATTAATGCAGTTTTTAGAGTATTGTAGAGATTTTCTCGTGGTGGACTTCTGAGCAAGTCTAGAACGGAAACAACTACATCCTGAGGAAGTGCGGACACGATATAATCAAATTTTGTACGGTATTGTGTAATTTGCCTTATATTGAATTGGGACTCGACTTGAATAAACCAAGCCCCAGGACAATCTGTCCAAAATGGAGGTAATTTTATAGAAACGGCCCCTAAAGTGGGTAAAATATTTTCACCAGTCACGCCGCTATTGCCTCCTGTGGAGCTATTTTTATCTTGTTCTTCGTTTTCCATATTCTTACTCACTTAAAAAAAAAATTTGAAGAATATTAACTTTAGAAAAATGGTACGAACCCCTAATTTTAAGGTATTGACAATTGCAATGAAAATGGTTCACAAAAAAAATTATTCAATTAAATCGCTAGCGGCTGTTCAGTCAAACAAATATCAAGCCATCAATGCGCTCCTCACAATTTTCACTTTCTCTTTTGATTTCTATAATCATTATAGGTGTGTGATATATAATGAAATTTTTACACATATATATATAAAATTTATGTAATTATTATATGCAGCTATGAATGCTATATATGTACTGATTTTTATTTTGTTTTACCTTATTTCTTTTTTTAAATTAATTAAATATAAAATTTCCATTCCTTCTTTCTATGTCCGAGCTGCATCAGTAGCCTCCTAGCCTGCCGATATTGTGTTCGGAATTTACAAGTTGTGTTATTCCTTTGCGGCAAATTAGTCCTTTATGTCCCTTTTTGAGCTACTCTTTTTTAAAATTTTCTGTGCATGCCGTCCAGTTTGTCGGGGTCACCAATTGTAGCGTATAGAAATTAATAGTTCAATAAGTTCCCGAAAAACCAATTCAAAAGAACAAATTTATTATGTACCAAAAACTCGTACCAATAAAAAACAAGAAACACAATCTGATTAATTGATTAATTATTTAAAATTATTTAACACACATGTTCTCCTAATCTAGAACGCTACAGTTTGATATTTGTTTGACAGAATAAGTTCCCGAAAAAGAACTTTTTGTTTTCTACGCCTTCTAGCACAATATATAAATAAAACTGAGCAGGTATGTTTTTGCTTGTTTACTGAGTTGAGTATTGCTCACTACAATACTAATCAAAAAAAAAATTTTTTTTTTTTTTAAACATAAACATCGGAACAATACAATTGCGCTAACGTGCACAAATTTTCTCTCTCTCCCACCTTCCCCCGAGAATTATTCCTCTTCAAAAAATAATCCTCTTTTTCGCAGGGGGAAGGATTGTTGTATACCTAAAAAGGGTTAACAATGATAATTATAATTAATAATTATCATTGGGAAAAACATGAAAAATATTTGATTTTCATAAATGGAAATAAGCTAATCATGCTTAAAACATAGTTAGCTTATCTCCTAACAAGGCGAAGAAATTGCCATCTTCACATACAACCAACATATTTTTCCCACAAAACGACTTGGGAAAAATAAAAGTTTTAAATTTCAACCCAAGTCGTTTCAATAGAAAAAAGGCCCACGACAAATCTTACCTTCAGTAAGATTTGTCGTAAATACGATATGTATGTACACATATACATACATACATACATACTATCGGGCGCATGAAATTTTACGTCGGTGAAGACTGAAACGATCAAGTCTTCACCGAAAAAGCTCTTATCAGCAAATTGTCGCGAGCTGCATATATTGTGATCGCAAAAATGTATGCACGATAGCAAGACAATGGTTTGATATTTATGAAAATATCAAATTTCATTTTCAACCATCGTCCGTCGCGATAATTCTGGGCATGTTTAAACATGTCCAGCGGTAAATAATTTTCTCAGGATAGGAATGCTAAGCACTTTCCTATCCTGAACAACTAGACTTGCGATTAGAAAAATCGAAGTCGAGGGCAGTCAAATTTTAAAGGCGAAAGCGGTCAGTAAAAAGCAAAGTCGAGTGTTAGAAAACGAAAAAAGTCAGTGTTCGGCAATAAAATTAAAAGAGTCCCGAGTTTTTTTTTTTAAAAGGATTTCTTACTTTTGGTGGCGGCGCGGTCTAAGTTGAATAAAAAGAAAAGGTTGTGATTAACGGCGTCGTGCATTGTATTATAGTGACGATTTCGATTGTTTGCAAATTTATAAGTAAAATAGTGTCTATAAAAATAAAGAAAAAGGTTAAAACAAAAGCAATTGAGTGTCATTTTTTCACGGACCCAGGAATACATCGACGAATTAGCAAAGTTGAAAGATGAGGTGTTACACAGTGTCTGCAAATAAACCCGAGGAGATATACACAACAGTTCTAAGTTTGTCATCAAGTCGGCACGGGTTCTTGTTATCCTATCACAATATTATTTCATATTCAAGTAGTCAGACCAAAATAGAAAAAAAGTGGAGGGTATGCGTATCTAATTTTACAAAAAAAAAATGCCCCTTATGACTTGGGCACCCTAATGTACATATATATTTATTAGTCGTTTTTAGCATATTTATGCATTTATGGGTAGGAGTGGAAAATCTTTTAAACCCCGTGTAAGTGACGGGTGCGCGGAATCAAATCAGATTTAACATTCCTTAAAAATTGTGGAAGTGGTGGTGGAGGTGGAACTGGTAACTTTTCCCTCTTGTTTGCCTGTGTGGGCAGATCATCTTGAGATGTGAGAGGTAGCCCGTTCTTTGTTTGCAGCGCAATTTCTTGCGGTCCTGGGAAGACCGAAGTGAAAGTAAGAGATGGATTAGGTGCGGATCCACCACATATCCACATAGAAACTTTAGCAGTACATGTGCATATGCATTGGATCACCGAACCTAGATCAGTAATAACACATGAAACTAGCCATCTGATGATGCGCCGGTCCAGTGAACAGATATGGAACGCAAGTACCATCACGGTCATAGACACGCACATATACACATGCGCTACCTTACAAACATCTCATTAAGTGAACACCGCCCATCCCATAGTTAATAATCTTCACCCAATACTCAATAAACCATATATATACAAGATCCATACAATAAACCCTCTGCAACACTACTAACGTGAACCCTTTTTTTCTCTCTCTTTCATTATCTAGACAGACACAATACCCTTCCACAATGACATTAAGACAGATAACGGGAGGGTTCAGAAACCTCACATGTTGTGAGATGGACCAGGACATGGAAGTCATCCTTTCATATGGCCCCAAGTTCGTACCCCCAACAGGCAACGTCAACCTAACAGAAACACTCGTCACTCTGAACAATATAGCAGATATAACCCAGGAAGCAGACCCATCCAGTTACAGACAAAGCATCAACATCCTTGCGAGACACGCAAACAGATGCATCAAAGCAAACAGGAACCGCAAACAAACTAAGATTGAGCGAAAAATAAACATTGCAGTAGGACGTATCAAGACCATGCTCAATAATAGACCGGACATAACCATAATGGAAGCCGATAAAGGCAAGGTCACTGTCACCTTATACACTGAGCAATATAACGTCCTATTGAACGAGATGATAGAAGAGGGAATTAAGAAAGGTATATACAAGATGATCAACAAAGACAACGAAGACAAGATATTAAAAGCTATTGAGTTATCATACAAGCACAAAATAAAACTCATCAGAGACAAGGGGTTATACATTAAAATTAACAAACCAACGTTATTAAAACACACTCATGAAGACACAATCATGTTGAGAGAGCTCACAGATTACGTCAATGAGATCGCAATTATGCACCCACTAATTAAAATTCACAAACCCCAACCCAAAATGAGACCCATTGTTGATAAGACACGATCTATCAACACAACATTAGGTAAATATATTAATAAAGCCCTAGATGATATGCGACATCTACACTTCTTTAGATTCGACCCTAATGTGAAAAATAGAGCCGCTCTTAGGGAAGAACTGATAGGCCTTCAAATCATAGACGGACATGAGCTGTTTACCATGGACGTAAAGGACATGTTCAACAATTTGAATTTGAAAAAACTCACGCATCTAATCAAACAAACCATCGGCCCACATATAGACCACACCTATAATATCCAGAACCTCATGAACTTAATTGAATTCGACTTATACCAATCGAATTATTTTAAAATAAACGGGAATATATACAAGCAAGCAAAGGGTACACCCATGGGAGGGAAAACATCTAGCAAATATGCCAGCATATATATTGACTACACAATCAACAAAATCCTCCCAGCACTCAAGACAATGGGCGTAGCGTTCATTAGAATTTATGTGGACGACTTCCTTCTATACGCCAGAAAAGGCAGCATACATAACGTCAAGAAATTACTCGAACACAACCTAAACATGGAACTTACCATGGAAGAAGAGAACATAGATAAGATGATCAACTATCTAGACCTGACCATAGTCAGAACCCCAACATCCCTGAAAACAAAATGGTACAGGAAAGAAATCTCGTCAAACAGATTAATCAACTTTTACTCCAGCCAGCCAACCGTATATAAAACAAATACGATCATACACAGGATAACATATGCACTCCAAGTAACAGACCCAGACTATCAGACTATCAAATGGAGATTGTGAACAAAATCGCACAAGAGTTAATTGACAACAACTACCCTACAGCCATCATCAACAGTAGTTACCGGCAAGCCTGCCAGAAAGCCGCGCTACCAAAGAGCAAGCAAGAGAGAATACTAGCGGCAGTCAATGTCCCCCATCCCAATCAAATAGAACCCATTAAAAGCAACCCCTCTAGGCAAGGCACTTTCATTAGGATACCTTATAGCGATTGCACCACTGAAAAACTCATAGTAGACATCCATAATACCATTGACACAGTCAGGTTAGTACCTTATAACCCCCCAAAAGCAAGGCTCAGAAGCAGATATGGGAAAAATAACAGGAATTACGATAGCAAATACTACCATGGAAACTCCACATCTCAAAAGAAGAAACCAGAGGAATGGAATAATATAATAGAACTCAGATGTATGAACTGTGAATTGCACTTTCTGTGCCACACAAAACAAAAAAACATAAACGAGCAAATAGAGACACACAAATCTAATCCGAAGAGCCCAATAGCAAGACACCTAAGGACCACAGACTACATCATTTGTCCGGAGGTAAAAGTGCTTGACAGAATAATAGGTAACAAGAAAGCCTCGAAATTTATAACGGCCTATATAGACTCCAATGAGACCAACACTAAAAGATACATCACCCTCGAAGAAAATACAACAGGAAGGCATTTCAAATATATGCAAGAATGCAAACAAGGTAACATTAATAGAACAGGCAGATTTAAGCCTAAATATATATAACATGATTAACAAATATCGATAACCACCTAAAAACCAAGTACTTGCCTTTATTTTAATTTTCCTCCACGATGCAATAACCCATACCATAACCCCCCAGACATATTATTAATACAGTATCTCGCGGAGAGACATAACTGATGGAGAAGTGACGGACTAGGAAGCCACCCCCCGACACCAACTGGACCGCCATACGAACGACGACACAGACCTATATGTACGTCTTAACGTACATATAGCAGTACGCCATAGTGAACCCATGCGATTCACTAAACAGAGCTACAGACACAGACAGATGACACGGTTGGGAGTCATTTTACTTGTGGCCAACTACACTCCACACTAAACCTCAAAATATCTACCCCGCCAGGACACACCCCATATGTGCAATTATTCAATATAAACAATAAAGACTATCCCCAAACAAAAGACCCATTCCGAAACCTGCAGATCATATTAGGTCACCACAATCGACATTTAAGCAGAATAAATGTAACCAAGCAGATCATATTACAACCTTCGCACAGATACTTACTACGGGAAAGGAGGCGAACCAGGAAGCCACCCCCAGGTTCCAGCTGAGACAACAAGCGGGCGGCGGTCTAGACCACACATATCCGTACTCGAATGTGCATACATAATGCGGATACTATCAAACGTTTATCGTGTTGATCAGACCACACCGGACCAATTGCTCTCGGCTGGAGGCATTTTACATGTGGCCAATGGTTCCGCTCCCGATCCTCCACATTTACACTGTGCAGACAACAACCCCCCATGCACCAACAACTCCGTTCACAGTTCCCCATATAACGAAACCAAGCCATACATAACCTTTAGTATACAAAAATAAGGACAAAATGAAGGTCAAACATGAAATCCAAATGAAAAAATATATATCCATAGATAGAATATCCTTAATTAGGAGACTGTACCTTATTATTATTTTTGAACATAGCTATGTCGCTAGTAGATCCCAACAATAGCAAACACACTGCAACACAACACAATGCAACAGATTCCGAGAATAATCCATACCCAAACTATAAATGCAATAAATTAAAATAATAGGGAAGATTTTACCCATCCAAAAATTCACTAAATATTGAAATCAAGGAATTACGGCCCATAGCAAACTCTCCCTAAAAATACTTTAATTATCCTCCTGGATATGCATAATAAAAATCCAATTATGAGAAAAACCCAAGCACACAAGATCAGTTGAGCAAACCGATCACAGAATGTACCCAAGCCATCACGACAACTTACTCCTACAGCAGCAGGTAACAAGCAGAGAAACGAATAAACCTGCCTAGAAAAATGGTAAGATAAAGTACCCATAAGTAGGGATGCACATTACAGCCCCTTCGATATAGACAGCAAAGTTTCGAATTCAGACTAGTAATCACTACCGAACAGTTCGCAAGCATAAAAACGTGTAATATAAACATAGAGATATTATCATAGAACATATATATATATTATTTTTTCATAATTTTTTCATTTTTTCATATTTTTTCATTTTTTCATTATTTTTTCATATTTTTTCATTATTTTTTCATATTTTTTCATTTTTTCATTATTTTTTCATAGAGCACATAGAACATGGCAAGAATAGGTAAATAGATAACATATGAGAGACAAGCAAATAATTAAATAAATAATTGTAAAAAGATCAAGAACAGCTAGCGCATCTACATATTAAATTAGAAACAGAAATCTACATAGAAAATTAGAAAGAGAAAGATACACAAATAAGTACTTACCTGGAAACACTTAACTTACAAAGCAATAGCACATAGCAGAATAATATAAAAACATAACACAATACACTGGCCTGAAAACACTCTTTAGAAACACAATAGAACATAGTAAAAGAAGAACACAAAACCACAAGCATTCAGTCAATAGCACACAACTAAATAGAAGTAGCACACAAACCTCTCTTCGGTTATTACATTACCATGGGATACCAAACAATAAAGTAGATGCAGTTCCCAAACAGAACCCATGGCAAAGAAAACCTTTAGTAACGTGCAAGGGTTCACTGGTGGATAAACTCCAACAGGTGATGGTGGAGAATAGTGCACCACCTTATCACACAACGCTTCGCCAACCAACGGCACCTGCCACATGTATAGTCATAGATACATCTATGAATATATGCGGTCAGAGGCAATAGGCAAGACACCAAGCACTAACTATTTTTTCATATTTTTTCATTTTTTCATATTTTTTCATTATTTTTTCATATTTTTTCATATTTTTTCATATTTTTTCATTATTTTTTCATTTTTTCATTATTTTTTCATATTTTTTCATATTTTTTCATTATTTTTTTTTTTTATTTTTTCATTTATTTTTTCATATTTTTTCATTTATTTTTTCATATTTTTTCATTATTTTTTCATTTTTTTTCTAAATCCTACACACTAAATGGCCCTCAGCCTTCACAAAAACAAGGCTAGGAGAATAAAAAACATAGAGTAGCAAACACATAAGGGAGCATCCCAGCTAGCGCTCCCTACCTGTGATGCTACCTTGTGTGTTTGCTACTCTGTGTTTGTTATTCTCCTAGTCTTGTTTATGTAATGGCTGAAGGCCAGGCTGGTGTTCTGTGTGTTGGGTGTGAGTGTGTGTTGATGTGTTTTATTGAGTGTGTGTGTTTATTTGTATTAATATATTTTATATTTCGGTTTAATATTATGTTCTGTAAATAAATATGTTATGCAGATAAAAATGCTATGTAAATAAATACATAAATGTGAATAAAAAATATATATGAATAAACGTTATTGGTTTGCTTTTCTTTCTTGCTTCTTTCAATTTTCACTTCGATTTTGATTCCATGATTCGTGTTTTTATTGCTGTTTCCATTTTTGTTTTTATTTTGTGTTCATTTATTGCGAATATTCTCTTAAGTATTTTTAGAATTTATTATTGTTGAGTTCTCCTTGTTACGTCCCGATAAATGTAACAATGGCGACTCTCAACGTGAGTGGGCTTTTAGCATATTTAGCGAATATGCCTCACCGGAATTTTCCCTATCTTTGCAATATGATATATTGCATCTTTGGCCGTGTAGGCTGCTGTGGTTGGCGTTACCGAAACGTTTTCTGCTCTCGCCACAGAGCGTCATCAGCGGTTTTCTACGTTTTGATTGAGTGGTCACTCCTTGATTTGTGCATATGCACGAAATAGTAATATGTTTGCCTTGATTGTTTAATATTCTTGGCATTCATATACTTTTATTTTACTTTACATCTAATTCTCTTTTTGTGCGATGCTGAAAACTATTTTAATATCAGTAGTGGAGTGCTTTGTTTTAATGGGTATCTTTGGGTCTGTGTATTTTTGTTTTGTGTATACATATTTCTATATCAAAAAATTCCTATTCCTATATATATGTATACTATATTTTGGGGGTGTTGCATCTCCATTCATTCCCGGCGATCTGCAATTCTTTATGGTATTATTGCTGTGCTTGGGCACTTTAATTCTTTTATGATTTTTATGAATTGCGACGTCCAAGTGTAGACGGAAAATGCAATAACCCAATGGACTAGTCACTAAAAATAATTAGAAATTATACTTCTCAATTGTTTTCAATTTATTTATTTTTATTTTATTTTTATTTTTTCTCTTATATATATATATATATATATATGACAATGTATATAAGCTTTAGTTTTAATATGCACAGAGTTTTGCTTTTTTGTGAAGCCATCTATGTTAATTTTGTTGTACTAGCCGCTTTGTATCTCATGTGAACTGCTGCTTACTTCTGGTTGCTAGGTTGCGCTGTCATTTTGTGTATTGCTTGCTAGTTATTTTGTAGTCTGCATCCTTATTTATTTTATTTTATTTATTTATTATATTATTTATTTATTGTGAGTTTGTTCATAGTTGTTTTGTGTTTAGTTATTAGCTTTCTTTTTTGTGTCGTTTCTAGTTGATTATGCTAATTGTGCTTTCTATTTGCTCTTTCTTATTTCAGATTTCTGTTTCAGTGCTGTTATCCATGGATTTTGTGGGTTTCCCTCTGGAGCTTGGAATTTAGGATTTCCTTGATGGGGTGTTTTGGCTCTATTTTATGTCAGATAAGTTATTGTTTGTTTTAGAATTTGGTATTCTTTGTTTGATTTTTGTTTTCTTTTTAGGTGATTCTACTATGGTGAATTAATCTTTTGTGCCGGACTATCTTGGGCTTTGTTTCATGCTTCTTGATGTGTGGATTTTTGGCTGGATCTTAATGCGGTTCCTGTGTCTCTTCTTATGTAGTAATATATATAGAAATTGCTAATTATTATTTGTATTGTTTTATATTTTTTATCCTCTCTAGCATTTTGCTCTATTGGGATTTTACTATATGTACATTAAATGTTGTTGTTATTTCGTTGTTTTCATATACAAGCACATCCTCAGATAGGAGTCAATAGACCTCCCCTTGACGTAGAAAATATATATTTAGAACTTTCACATAAAAAACCCATTCAGTTTTTCATACGAAAACCCATTGTAAGGTTTAACGATAACGTGAATAAAGATAACGAGCGCGATACATTTATTTTAAATTAGTTTAATAATTATTTTTAACAGTGATAGTGACACAGATGTGATAAGCCACAGCAGCAATAGCAATTAGTGAATAGTGACATACACACACGCGATAATAAAAGACAATATATAATACATAAGTAGGAAATATATAAAATATAAAAGATAACCAGCGTCAGCAGGTAATAAGCATCCCCACATTAGACCGCAACGGACTAAATATACACATTAATTGCTCCCGCAGAGTAGCACCTACATATACCTCCACGGTATCTACAGCACCAATACCACCTTAGCACCTTCACGGTAACCATAGCCCCAGCACCTCAATCAACATCCCAACGCTAGGGCACATTTTCAGATAAACCATAGCTTTATCAAATAAATAAATCGATTGCACTCACCTTGAGATCCAGATAGTCCACCTATAAATCATAATCCACATTTTTCAAAAGAAAATCATAAAAGACATTGTTGCAAAACCTAAACTCAACCGGAAAATAATGTAAAAACAATAGCGGGCATACAACCCCCATATTACAGCAACCATATCTCAAAACATCCAGTTCACGCATTGGTACATATCCAATCACACCCATGCTTAAATATTAAGCAACCTTTAATTAAATAATAATTACTCCAAAAGACAGCCTGAACGGCAAACACCCAGCCTCACACGAAAACCAGAGCACCATACGAATACCTATAAACTGTATAAATAATAAATGGTACCGCGAAATAAACAACGAAATAATCAACATAATATAGAAGTGATTAAGACACAAAAGTGAATACATTGTGAAAATAACTGTTTCGACAACTTTAATTCACCACACATCCAGCATCACAACTCAACAGAAGTACAGTAGGTAAGTCCATAATATTATATAGCTTTACAATGTTGGCATAAGTCTCGTTATACCAAGGAACCCTCATAAGAGATAAATCCTTCAGAGTTAGTAATAATATGTAGATTAGCATCTGATACGCCGAAGACACATATATCTGTGAGGGCACAAAACCACATACATAGGTCATGCAGTCATGGGTGCCTCCGCAGATACACTGCCTTCATAAAACGCACCTCGTGGATCTAAGCAGGTTTCAAACCCATTTTTTGCTAATATAATTATAAGAATTTTAGATTTATTTTAATTTCATTTCTTACAAATAAGCACCTCACACACATACACATGCTACGCGGAACATAGCAAACGAATATTAAAATCAAAATATGATGGTAAATTAAAAAATAAGAGATTACATAAAAAATACATAAAATATTTAGAAATAAATATAAAGAAAAATAGAGAATTCGCGACACCACTGACACTTCCGAATATATATTTAATTTACGCGCAACTAACAGCAAAACCAAAGCTCACTGTTATCGAGATTTGTAATTTAGTACGAACTTTTTGCAAACATCCACAGTACAATATTCGAGTTCGACAAATGATATATTATCCGTAATACCACACAGAAATACCTCTAAACGTCCTTGCATATATAGGCCCACCCCAATAATACGGAAAATATGCATAAATAATAGATACAACAAAGGATTGCGAATAATATTTTTTAAAAATTTTATAACATACTATATGTAATATTGTATATCATATTATCATTTTTTACATATATATATTTTACTCATCTATTTCATATATACATAACTACTGATATAAGCTCCACTACTTCAATAACTTCAAGTCATCCAGAATGCATATGAAATTCACTCGCATACTTACCATAATATATATCTGGCACGCACCATAACACTGTAATTCATCAGAAAACACTATCACCAGATTTAAGCAAATTTAACCAATAACACCCGAACAATCAGTTTAGAAGTTAGGCATTTATTACTAAATTGCATAACATATCCTTCGTGTTCTACAACACATAACGAGCACACAAACCCACTCCACATAGCACTAGGCACACCGCTGAAGATTTCCGTGGCTGGAATGAAACGTCGTACGGTATAGCCAATATTTAGCCTGCACGGCATCCCCATTTACCCCCCCCCCCCTATATATATACTAACACTAACAAACATCGGGCTCTCATAGAACCGTCTAAGATTGCCCCACTACCTATAATGTTATATTTACCGGGACATAACATACCAAGCTCATATTCGCAAACACAGATTATTTATATTCCTAGTATATAATAATATATATATTTTTTATCTCAAGCATAATCATATACTCATATATACACCAAAAAGAAAGAACCCCCTGACCTCACCAGGAACAATGAAGAAGGTTCATAAGCTTTGGTGACACGACACATTAGATTTCTTCCCATTATCCTTCTCTGGATTGTTGCGTACCATCAGTGACAGTAGAGTAACTCTAGCACGTACACGCATACGAATTCCGCAGCGTTATATAATTTTAACTAAAAAATTTTTTACCATCCTAAGATGTCATTTTTTGGCAGAAATCCATCAGAAATCTGCTCACACATATATTAGAAACTTTTTATACAAAGATAGAACCACCTACAATTCATTCTAAATGAAATCCTTTAGTACCGGACTTGATGGACGTCCCGTGGGTAAACTAACAGGGCGGCGGTGGATAAAATGGTGCACCACGACTCCGTCGCAACGATTCGTAGCTAGTCTCCTTCGGGACACAGCTACACGTTACCAAGCACCTGTTTATTTTAATTATTTTAATAAAATTATTTTAATTAAATTATTTTAATAATTATTTTAATTATTTTAATAAATTATTTTAATAATAGAACCACCTACAATTCATTCTAAATGAAATCCTTTAGTACCGGACTTGATGGACGTCCCGTGGGTAAACTAACAGGGCGGCGGTGGATAAAATGGTGCACCACGACTCCGTCGCAACGATTCGTAGCTAGTCTCCTTCGGGACACATAGTTACACGTTACCAAGCACCTGTTTATTTTAAAATTATTTTAATAATAATTATTTTAATATTTTAATAATAATTTTTATGATATATTCAGCTGTCAGCTGAGTTTGACCAACTTCTACAACCAATACCTGTGTCAATTAATGAACTGCTTGTAGCTGTACGGCCTTGTGCCACATACATCGCTCTCACTCCACACAGAGATCAATATTACTCCCTGATGAATGAGGAACTGTCATCTTGCATGTCGACAGAGGAACTCAATCATGTATACCCTCTGAACCACCCTATATATCAACAAGGGGGCGGCCGCTTGTTCCTGCGAAGTGAAGCTATTTAACAATTCACCATATAGAAAATGTGAAATGGAAAAAATAGAGAACAGTCCTGCTTGGATTGAACTAAATAATCCAAACCAATGGATCTTCGCAGTCCCCTGACTTTAACTGGTTCTGGTCTTTTAAAGATGATGCCAGCTTGCGTCATCAAGCATGACTTGCTGACAATTCGATGAATACATACATATCCTAGCAGTATTAGAACATCCTACAAGAGGTTAAGTGAGTTAAGCAAAATCACCACACCAGAACAGCTACATCCAGTCATCGGTAACCTAACTCCCTACAATGCCCAAGAAGACCAATTGGAAGAATTGATGAGATTGGTCTCATCACAGCTCCAAGAGGAAACAATAAAGAAGACTGAGTCCCACAATATCCATCAGTTTACCATTGGATACCTTTCACTCGGTCTAATTCTACTCGTCATCGCCGTCCTGATATTCAAGAATCGAGATGTTTGTAGGCGAAAATCGAAGCGGCCTAAGCCCGCACCTAGGCAATCTAAGGAAGTCGACTTCAGCATCAACGTCTAGTTATTTGAATCTTCGAACGAAGGTTCAACGCGGGGAGAATGTTAAATATTGCATTCATCATAGATTAGTCTTAATTTAATTATCTGTAAAGAATTTTACTGAAATTGTGCAAAAACAAAAAAACATATATATGGGTGTTTTGTAATGTAGCGGTAATTGAACACTACAGCTATATTACTGCATTTTGTGTGGGTTAGTGTAGCGGTATGTTAAAATAACAAGATATGTGGGCTTGTGTTTACTGTTACGTTTATTGATCAAAATTCATTTTTTTTATGTTAGTCTTAAATTAATTTTATTTTTTCACTTCAATTGCACTTAATTAATTTAATTAATTATCTGTATGTATGTATTCTTGAGGTGTCGTAACGTGACACGTGCTCAATCTTATACCTCAGATTTTCACCAATTTCACTTTTATTATATTTAATTTCACTGTTTCTTAGTGCTAAATTCTTAATTACTATAATTCACGTGTAGCTTAATATTAACTAATCTACATTGTTTTTTCACATGAAGCATTAATTATGCGTGGCTTGCATGAAGTTAATGCTATGTGAAAAAAACTAAATTAAAATGTCCACCACCAACTGTTTTAGGAATATATAAAACAAATACTTATCCTAAAAACGTTCACCACCAAATTCAAGTTACACCAAAAAAACTTGTTAATTTGCTATTGCAATCCTTATAGCATGTGAATGCTGTACCTTGCTTGGCACGTTGATTTATGCTATAAGATTGTCTTGAAACTATTTTAATTTTTTCACTTTAGATTTTTTAAAGAACACTTGGTACTGGATCTATGCGAAGTTGCATTTGCGATCGCTGTCAAACTAATGAGAGTTTAGTTAGGGAGCACCTCCTTTTTATAATGTCCGAGCCGCCATTTTCGGACAAGTTCCACATGAAAAATTGCAATTCTCATATATTTTTTGCACATTATAAGTCCATGCTGTAATGTCAAAATTTTCCAAATTATGTGAATTAATTTATTTTTAATTATTCGTAATTTTTCCTAATTAATTTATTGAAATATTTCAATTTTTCTAACGTTTAGCACTATGGCGGCTCCTTACCATCCCAGGTCAATTTCCGGTGTGGAACACAAATTCTCTCACGAATTTTCTTCTGTCTCGTTTCTACATTGTTCTCTTTCCCACTCATTATGGGAATTGGAATTACCTTTTTATTGAAAATATTTCCTTACCTGGGCAATTTCGCGTTTTTTAACTATTGCCAACAGGTAGAGCGCGGCCAACTTCGTAAAATTGATTACTTACGTTGTCGCAGTGACAGTTCGGTTCGCGGTTTTTAAGTAGTAAAGTGCCGTGTTGTTTGGATTTATTTCTCATCAATAAATGGATTAATTGTTAAGGTGAGTTGATTAATATATTCTATAAGTATTAATTAGTGATTTTCCTGTGCATAATTTGCAAGAATCATGCAAATTATGCGAAAATTTTGTGTTGAAAAAATTGTTAGTGAAATGTCAACAATGGCAACAATTGTTGAATTTCAATAATAATAGTGTGTATAGATTCTGCGAATTTATGTATTTTGCACATTTAAGCATAAATGCATGTTTTGCAAATGTTTATTGTGCAGAAAACATGAATTTCGCTAAGAAATCCAAATGTTTATGTTTGCATGTAGTGTTGTTGTTGTACTGCCAAGAAATTTGTTTCTTGGCAGTTTGCATGTAAACTATATATTTTTTTGTAATTTTTGTGATATCTTTGCTCAAGTTAATTATATTGGACTAATTTATATGCTTCTTCTTATTTCAGATGCTTCATAGACGTAGGAAGGGCGTATGAGGACACTGGAGACTAGGATTTTAAAGGGAAGTACTGAGTAATGATCACTTTATAATTTAATATCAATTTATTTATTTCCAGCTGTGTTCAACAATAGGTCAGGCATGAATACACGTTCATATTATCATTGTAATATGAAACGTATTGTAACAGAATCACTAACGGATGCCAAAAACTCACCTTCCTCTTCCCGGGCAGCATCATTTACATAGCTTGAATGTCCTCTGAGTTGCTGAACAGTATCACTATTCTCTAGAGCACCGCGAAATATTCGTAAAATAAAATCAGCACCAGCAGCACATAAGATGACAACTTTCGGGAGAACAGAGAAGTCTCTGGGGCAAAACTAATTGCATGGCAGCGACTTTCATGATAAATTTCTTTAAGTTGATACCATTCAAATGAATCCGATTCCGATTCTTCCGGAAATTGAATTATTCCAAAAATGAGTTTCTTTGCAACAGCAATGCATACTAAATTTTGTGGCCAATCATTTCCGGATAACTCAAAACAATAAATTTGATCACTTAGACTAATTATATGCGATGGAGGAGTTGAATTTCTCATCCTGGAAATATTTTAAGGTGGTTATTTCACAAAACACTGCATCAGACTTGACATTTCTATCAGCTGATCTGCCAGAAATAAACACTGAACCACAGTGGAAACAAGAACTCATTCTTACAACTTCGCGCGACACCTGGTCGTCACAAATACACCACGCGAGCCGACTGCATAAAAGACGAACCCAGACGTGGCCGCACGAAGCCGAAGTATTTTGCTGGCCTGGTGCCTAGACGTGAAATCACAATGTTTTGCGAACGAATCCATCTGGCCTATCCCAGATAGGCAATAAATACTACTCAGCCGATGTCAAAACAAATAGAGAAAGATCAAAACCCATAAGTCAGTTGACATTTATTGCATTTTAAATGCCAACCAATTTAACAAATGTAGGAAAAGTAAAACCAATAAGTAATCCGGAGAAAACGAATTTTAAAAACCACATCAACTTAACAAGTATAGAAGAATCCAAGTGAATAAATCAGTTGACATTTATTGCATTTTAAATGCCCACCAATTTAACAAATATAGGAAAAGTAAAACCAATAAGTAATCCGGACAAAACGAATTTTTAAAACCACATCAACTTAACAAGTATAGAAGAATCCAAGTGAATAAACCGGTTGACATTTATTGCATTTTAAATGCCCACCAATTTAACAGGAAAAGTAAAACCAATAAGTAATCCGGACAAAACAAATTTTTAAAACCACATCAACTTAACAAGTATAGAAGAATCCAAGTGAATAAATCAGTTGACATTTATTGCATTTTAAATGCCCACCAATTTAACAAATATAGGAAAAGTAAAACCAATAAGTAATCCGGACAATCTTTGTCATCCTTGGCTAATTGCTGCAGTGTTTTTATTGCTAGATATGGTGCTGCCGTAGTGCCGAATGTTACGGTGTTGAGTTCGTATTCTTCTACTGGCTCAACTTCACTACATCGCCAAAGTATTGTCTGATACTTTTGGTCATCCTTATGTATCTTAATCATTCGATACATCTTCTCTATATCGGCAGTCACTGCATATCTATGAACACGCCATTTTAGCAATGTTGAGTACAACTTTGGTTGTAATGTGGGACCTGTCAACATTTGTTCGTTGAGGCTTCTCACGTTTGATGACTTTGCGGAAGCATCAAATACTACTCTTAATTTGGTAGTAGTGCTGTCCTTAAGAACAGCATGATGGGGTAAGTAATACCTCTGGGTATTCGCATTTTGTGTGGTTTTATTTATCTTACACATATGCCCCAAATCTAAATATTCTTGAATACATTTATGATATTCAGCTCGTATGTCGGCAGCTCGCTCGAATTTTTTCTCGAGTTGAGCGAATCTTTTTAACGCCATTATCTTTGATTCCCCAAGCTCGGGAACCTTGCCTGCTTTGAATGGCAGCTTCACTTCATAACTGCCATTATCCAGGCGTTTATGATTCTCACTGAAGAATTGCTCACATTGCTCTTCTTCTTTAGTGAGTTTACGTTTTGGGTTGAGCTCTTCCCATTCCCAAAATTTCCGCACTTGCATATTTAGCTGTGCTAAGTCATCAGCACTACTTGTGGTGAATGCAGAAAAAATTTCATTTTTGTCCACTTGATTTAGTGGTGCTGTTGTTTCTCCGAAAAGAATCCACCCTAGCTTTGTATTCTGTGCTATGGGGGTCCCTTCAGGTCCACTTCTAATTCCCTTGCATAAAATTTTTGCATAGGTATTCACACCTAACAACAGGTCTATTTTCCCTGCTTTTAGGAACTCTGGGTCTGCTAAAGGCAAGCCTTTTATATGAGTCCAATCAGAAGACCTTATGTGTGTTGGTGGGAATATATTAGTTATCTTCTTGATAACATAAGCCCGCACTGGGATTTCAAAATCATCTGAGGTGGCTGATCTCACATGGACAGACACTTCTTTGTTTGCCTTTGCCACTTGTGTAGATCCCAATCCGGTAATTTGAAGTGACGTTGACACGCCCTTCAGTTGTAAGGATTGAACAGCCGCTTCGGTTATAAAAGAACTTTGTGATCCTAGATCAACCAAAGCCCGCATGGGAATTGTTATCCCACTTCTGTCCCTAACATGTACTATAGCCGTAGCTAATAGTGCTTGTGTGGCTTTCTGTTTATTTGAACAAGCATTTGCCGAAGTAGATGGGACAGAATTTTCTGACTGTCTTGATTGCATGGTCTCAACAGCCCTTGGCTTGTTTGAAGACATGTTTTTGTCTTCATGAAGCCATGTGTGATGACGCTTGTCACACTTGAAACATCCATTTTTATTTGGACATGCTTCTTTGTTGTGTGGTTTTAAGCAATTTGTGCAAAGCTTGTTCTTTATCACAAGTTCACGTTTTGCATTAAAACCCTTTTGTTTAAATTGTGTGCATTTGTGGATTGTATGTTCTCCTTTGCACACCGGGCACCTTTTACTCATCCATTATGTCTTTGTAGACAGTTAAAACAAATATTATGTTTCAACAGGATTTTCCGACGAGTGTCAATATTATGCCGTCGGAAATCATCGCAGTTTTGTATGCGATGGTCTCCCTTACATACCACGCAACCATATTGTTCGTTGACGTGATAGTTTAATGATTTATTTTGTCCATGTTTGTTCATGGCAACATAACCCACCTTACTTGGGTTAATAGCTTCCAAAGTTCGGAAGCGAGATTCTAGGAAACAAAACATTTCTTTTAACTCTGGAATCTCTGTACTCTTGGAAATTGATTGTTCCCATAGAGTTCGAGTTTCCATAGTTAGTTTTTGTGTTATTATAAAAATAATTATTGGATCCCAGGTCTTTGTACCTATTCCAAGGGATTCCAATTCATGTAAACATTCCTTTGTTTTATCATGTAAATTTTTCAGGCTACTTTCATGTTCACCTTTTACTATAGCTTGATTAAATAAGGCTTTGAGTTGTGTGAACACTAATACCTTTTTATTATTGTATCTTTGTGTCAACTCTGCCCAAGCTGGTTGATAATTAGTACTAGTTACATCGTATTGTCGCAATATCCTTTCTGGTTCTCCAGATAGATTGGACTTTAAATAGTGCAACTTTTGTACTAATGGAATTTGAGAATCTTTGTGAATCAAAGATTCAAACATATCGTGGAAAGATCTCCACTTAGTGTAATCACCATCAAATTTCGGAATTTCAATGCTAGGCAATTTTATTTCCGTTTTGTGGTCATTGATTACACTTGCCTCTGGTTTAGTTACCTTTGGCATTTGGAGCTCTTGAAGCTTTGATAGCTGTTCTTGGAGCTCCCCTAAGAATCCGAAGTATACTCCTTCGCATTCCTCAAAAACATGGCTTGTTTCGTAGTCGTTGAGTGCTGTTTCCTCAAACTCTACTAATAATCTTTGATGATTATTCAAAAAATGTTCCCACAATTCCTCAATACTCCGGGTTCTTTGCTTCAGATAACCTTTAGTTAACTGTTGCCCTGAACCTACTCTCTCTTCATAATTAGAGACAGCATGAGTCAAAACTTTTTTGAAAGCTCTTTGTCTCTTTATAAGTGCTTTCATTTTAGTTAGTCTTCCTTCACCAAACACAGAAAAATTTGAATTGCTATTTTTTTATTATTGTTAATTTTAATACTCAATAAACGTATTATGCTACCGGTTTATCCGGCTCGAAGGACCAATGTTACAGCTCCTATGGCTGTACATAAAAAAATTAAATGAAAATGAAAAATGGAAGTAAAAAAATAGGTAACTTGCTGATTGAAAGAATTAACCTGCTTTTAATACGTTTATTTTGTATTCTTATAAACTAACAATAATTCTACAAATAAATAATAATTAAATAATTGAATTCAAACAAAAATCAAACAAAAAATTAATTCAAAGAAAAAAATAAACTTAAGCTCTACTTATTGCTAATTATCTGCAATAAGAGAAGAAAACTCAAATTAGTGATGTGCACAAAAAAAGGTTTATAGCAATTCAAATTCTTTAAAAAAAAATTCAATATAAAAAAGGAGTTAATTAATATCTTCTGAAACAAAAACGTTAGTAAGTTTTATACTTATTTATTTCCTGTAGTATACTCAACCCTGAATGGTGTAGCTAATCCCTGTACCTGTTTTTGACCTAATTCTGGTCTCTGGATTGAACCCTTGAAAATCTCCCAAAAGGTTCAATACCAAGATATTGTCCCTTTCCTAAATCCAAAATCAAATCAGCAAAAAAATCCCTGGAAATATCCCAAAGGATTTTGCCGCCGATTTAGCCTAGATATTGACCGGGATTTCTAATTAGTATGGAAATCGCCCAATACTAATGATTTCCCGATTGACTTGAGTTTCCTGCCACACTTCACTTGGATATATCCCGAAATGAAATGTTTTGTGAAACCTTTTTCGTTAACCTTAGTTAATTGGATATTTCCCAAATTAACTTTGCTGAATAGTTAGTAAAAAAAAAAATGAGACAAAAACTTGAGACGAAAGAATTTTCTTCTTAGCTTGGTAATATCCCAAAACTGAGAATTAATTCTCTAATCTCAGTATATAGAAAAATTTTAATGTGAGATTTTCTGGTAATATCCCAGAAATTTTCCCTTTTTGCATATGAAGAAAGAAGATCTGAATTTATAGAAATTTATTCTCAATTTGGTAATATCCCAAAATCTTGAATTTACTCTATACTTCCAGTGGTTTTGTAATTAAATAGAAAATTTCTGGTAATATCCCAAAAAAATTTATATTTGTATTACCTGTGTATGGTGAAGATTTGAATGTGGGAATAACCCTACAAAAAATTTGAGGACAAGTGAAGAAAAAATGCTAGTGGCAATGGTCCAGCTAGCTGACTCTACTGGTGAAATACCGAGCAACAAGTGATTTTTCTTCTCAAATCGCCCCCTTTTTATATGGTTGGGGCCAGCTGCCGCCCATTGTTCTGTGGCTTCGCTTAGTTGCTGGCTATTGTTTCCAACTTTGCGCAAGTTCACCACGGCGCTGTGGGAGTTTTACGATTTTGAGATGACGGGGGCGCCACAATTTAAATGTTGTGGTTTTGACATTTGTCATTGAGTGAAAATTTTATTTCTGTTCGTGATGTGTTTTGTTTTCGTTCAATGGTATATTTATTGTTTTTATCATGTATAAAGTACAAGTGAATTGTATTATGGTTATTCGTGAGGACATATACGTCCTGCAACGAAACCCTGCACTGGATATTGCAGATGACAAGCTAAGTGATTCCCTTTTTTTAAAAGTTGTTTTCTTTTGGTTTGGTCAAACTAGTGATTTTGTTTTAATTTTTAATTTTTAGCTATGTTTGCTGGTGTTTGCAGCATATTCTAGTCCTTGCGTGGACAGAAATTTAAATCCTTGAGTGGCTGAATGTTTACATTCAAATTTACCAAGGTGTTCCTTAAAAGGTCGTCTTTTTTTCCGAAATCTTACATGAGATTTCAATTAGACTGGTGTATATATATACATGCTGCTATGTTTAAATATAGTAAGACCTGGAACACCTCACATCTTTATGGTAAATGTTAGGAATGTTCAACAGCCTGGCTGCTGCGTATATACTTTTTACTTGTAAGTAAAAATTCGAAAAGTGGCACAGATTGGTCCACTGGAGGTATGTATATGCATTCTTATATACTTTTTAAATTTATATATTGGTTTATATTTTTACAAACTATATTGTTTGTATTTTTTTTTTTTTTTATATATTTATATATTTTTTATTATATATAATCTTATTTCGGTTGCTAATTGCAACAAGTAGAAAGTTCGAATACACATTTTTTTTTTTATCTAGCATATATTTTTCTAGATTTATTGTTATATATTTGCATCTAACAGTAGAAAGTTCGAATATATTCTTTATATCGCATATATTTTTCTAGATTTAGTGTAATCTAATCGCCTTGATTATTATAAGGTCTGAATATATTCTATGAATTGCGTGTACTTTTCCAGTACTAGCGTCACATAGTAGCATTTGAAATAAACTGGAACAGTTTTGTATTGTTTTTCGTTCACACATTGGTTAAGTCGACGGTTGTAAAGGTTACCTAAGAAAATGTGTAAGTTTTCCATAGCTGTCGACCTTCTTTTCTATATTTGTTGTCGTTGACTCAAGAGGCACTCAATAATTTCTGAAGATTTTATAGAGCACGACTGAAAAGAGTGAAAATAAATTTAGAACCGTCTCAGATCTGGAAAATTTTTCTATATTTGCTGTCGTCACTTCGGAAATACTAAATAATTTCTGAAAAGTCGTAACGTTTGGTAAAGAACAGTCACAAATAATCGAAATAAATTTAAAATCGTCTCAGATCTCCAAAATTTTTCTATATTTGTTGTCGTTGACTTCGGAAATACTAAACAATTTCTGAAAATTTTATAGAGCACGACTGAAAATAGTGAAAATAAATTTAGAACCGTCTCAGATGTGGAAAATTTTTCTATATTTGGTGTCGTCACTTCGGAATTACTAAATAATTTCTGAAAAGTCGTAACGTTTGGTAAAGAACAGTCACAAATAATCGAAATAAATTTAAAATCGTCTCAGATCTCCAAAATATTTGTTGTCGTTGACTTCGGAAATACTAAACAATTTCTGAAAATTTTATAGAACACGACTGAAAATAGTGAAAATAAACTTAGAACCGTCTCAGATCTGTAAAATTTTTCTATATTTGGTGTCGTCACTTCGGAAATACTAAATAATTTCTGAAAAGTCGTAACGTTTGGTAAAGAACAGTCACAAATAATCGAAATAAATTCGAAAGCGTCTCAGATCTCCAAAATTTTTCTATATTTGTTGTCGTTGACGTCGGAAATACTAAACAATTTCTGAAAATTAGTTACTTTTGTAAGGGATAATAAAAAATAATCAAAATAAATTTAAAACCGTCCCAGATCGCAAAAATTTTTCTATATTTGTTGTCGCTGACTTCGGGAATACTAAATAATTTCTGAAAAGTCGTACCGTTTTGTAAAGAACAGTCACCAATAATCAAAATAAATTTAAAATCGTCTTAGAGCTGATACATTTTTCTCTATTTGTTGTCGTTGACTCAGGAGACACTCAACAATTTCTAAAAATTTTATAGAGCATGACTGAAAATAGTGAAAATAAATTTTGAACCGTCTCAGATCTGGAAAATTTTTCTATATTGGGTGATCGCCATCTTAGAAAGAATTGGAATTTCCTCCCGACAATCGTCTGAGGTAGATCAAGTTGGTTAAAAACGTGGAAATAAAATTGAATAAAAAGTATAGTTGAATTACAAATTTTTTTTGTCGTGTTATTACTACCCTTCCAAATCCGAAAATTGGAATAAGAGGAAATACCCCAGAGGTAGGGATTACCCCGAGGAAGCAGATCACAAAGGATAACAGCGCCAAGGAAGTCCGAGCTCGTCCCCGCCAGGCCACAGGTAACAGTTTTGACGCAACACAAGTCAGCAGATTCCACGTGAACGCCTCCCCCGAACCGATTTTCCGCCGGTAGACGCTCGGCCAGGCGGCAATACGGTGACCCTCGCCTAACTGTTCCTGTATCGGGAGGACTCCAGAAATTAATACATCCTGCACAGGAACAGGTAAAGTTATTCACCTGGCATGAAATTCATTCACCTCGTTTTATGCTAAATAAATTCTTCGTCATGAACGTAATGCAAAAAGGGTGACACTCAGCAATAACTGAAGATTTATGTTGCATACAACTCGGAATTTTGCTAGATAAGCAATATTGGGAATTTACTAATGGAACATTTTTTTTTTTTTTACTGTTAGCTTAGCAAAATTTGAGTATAAATTCGCGCCGATGAATCAATAAAGATATCAGTTATTAATCAAAATCAGAGCGTTTTTATTTAGTATCGCGTAACCCTTCTAGTTTTCAGGATTTGGTATTCGGTTAAGGTGTCGTTTATACCACCATCAATAACAGCTAGCAAACCAAGCAACTGTATTAGCCTTGGTATATGGGTTCAAGTGCCGTTTATACCATCTGCGTTTAAGGTTAGAAAATTAAGGCAAGACAAAAGATCCTTGTCTTTACAATGGTCAAGAACGACAATTACCCTTAAATAAAAGTAATGTACATTTTTCCAATAAAATTAAGGTATATAAAATAAGACTTTAAGGGCTGTATTCAACAAGCAGTATTAACAATATCTATACAGCGATATTATTATGTACAATATACCTAGTATATATACGAAGTAAGTTATTTTTTGAATAACGTATTTTGTGTTTCGTTATAAATAAATTTTATAGGAAATCATTTCAATTTTATTTTAAATTAACCTTATTTAATAATGGCTTTATAATTAAGATTATGCGATACAAGCATACCCTGTGAAAAATTATTTATTTGTCGAAAAGTAAATATATTTACTATTTGGCTTTGCTTAAAGGAAAAATTAGAACACCTTCCTAACTTACACAATTTCAGTACCCAGGTTTTAGCAATTTGGAAGGAATGCATACTTTGGTAGTTAACGTTTCTGACGAAGATTCTCTATTGTTTATCAACCGAAGAGACAAAACAGGCAAGATCGAGTAATTTTTCGCATTTAGAGTTTTCTGGGTTCTAATGAAGTCAGCTGAAATCGAATCTACTTTCGCAATAACATCCAATGAATGAATTACTGCACTAATAATTACATTTTAACACTTAAAACATTTACATATTCAATAAAATTTTAAATTGTGAGATACTCACTTTTAAACCCAAAATGTATCATTAAATAAACTTAATTTAACTGCCTCTTCATTCCTATTTATTTCGAAATTTCTCAAACTGCAATTTTACAAACCAATTTAAATTTTGACTTTGTCTTACTACTAAAATTTAGTTAAAATCTGGGCATTTGATTTCACAATATTTAGTGTTGGCAATTAATTGCCAACATTAAATGTTGTAAAAATGTTTTACTGGTGAAGAAAATAGTGAAATAGTGTCACACTTACTAACAGCAAAAACTGAGGTGACACCTATTAAACCAACGATAATACCACGACTGGAGTTAAATGGTACCTTACTACTGGTGAAGCTAATTAAAGTTATAGTACAAGGCATGCATTTGCAAGAAGTCCCGATAGTGGCCTGGACCGACTCTACAATTGTAATGCAATGGACGTAAAGCATTATCAGTTAAAGCTTCAAAACTATATAATTGCAAAAACAGCTATACCAATGAGGATCGAAGCCGACTATAATCAAGTTCTCGCAATACTAACACAGTACAAAAGCTATTATGAACAAAATAATCTCAGCGCAATCAACATTTCGATACCTCACGTGGACCTGATTATTCTCTCGGAATTGAAAAATATGTTAACATTTATTTTTCAAAACTCTAAAATGGAAATTAAGATTTATCACACAGATGTTAAGGTGGTAAACAATCCAGAAGAACAACGTCAAATAATTGAGTTGTTCCATCAGTCATCTTTGGGTAGACACCAAGGAGTTACGCGTACCACAAAGCAGATACAAACCATGTACACTTGGTCCGGTCTTAACCAAGATGTAGAGAACCACATAAGGAAGTGTTCGTCCTGCCAGACAAACAAATTAAGCCGAAACCAGAAAATGCCCCACCATCCTCAAACCAATGGAGCTCTAGAGCGTAGTGACAGAACGTTATCCGAATATCCATTAACGTACACGGAGAGAAATTTATGTTCACAAATTAAGAATTAGTGTTTCATAAATCATTAACTTTAAAATTTTCTTGAGTTATGAATTATATTCTTGTATCCTGCATAATATTTGCAAGCGAGTAGATTTTATTCATTAACATGTGCAAAAAGTTATAAAACACTGATCATATAGTATGAATAAAATTTGCAAATTCTATAATAGTTATGACTAGAAAATCATATTTTTTTAAAGCCATATACGTACAATGCAAGAGTAACTTACTCACAACACTGCAAGAACATTAGGTGTTGTTCATATAGTATGAACAAAATTTGCAAATGCTTTGATAGTTATGTCTAACAAATCATGTTTTTGTTTTTTAAGCCATTTACGTATAATTAATGAGTGATTTCCTCACAAAACTGAATGCAAGAATATAAAAGAACAATGTGTTTTGTAAGAGTTGCATTCTGTTGGAAAAAGTGGATGGATGTTGTTCAAAAGTGCTGTGTTAAAGTTTATCTCAAAGGTATATACTCGTATATAAAGTGAGTAATTTTTACTGTTAACGTATATTTGCTTTTGGAATTAGTTTTTTTATCAGTATTCAGTGAAGTAGTGTGTTTGATTTGATATATAACGGAGTTAGAAATTGGTTTCATGGATTTCTTCGGGAATTTGTCGAAATTTACTGTTTGAATAAGCTGGTTCTCATTTTGTGTGTAGGGGCATTTATGGATTCAAACTTTTTGCTTCGGTCTTTTCTTGAGATTAGGCGCAAAGTGTATTATTTAAGTGTAAGCACCGTTTTATTCTTTGTTCATTTCTATATATAATTTTTTATAGTTATATTTCGGTTCTGTAATTAGTACTATGTACATAATATTTTAATTTTAGCTTGAACAATTTTCACTATTAAAATGAATGATAGTTTGGCAGACATTGTAAACAGTGTCTTGGATCCTGAGGGAGAATTAAATGGTAAATGAATTTATTGTCACACTTATTACGTTGAGGTGTTTTGTGGTTGCCTAACGATCCTATCTTTCGCAACAATTCTTTATTAATTATATCCAAAAAATGCATACATAAATGCAAGCCTATTAATTATTCATGTTCACTAAAAGCACCAAAACTTTTACGATTGGAGGGAAATAAAAGCTCCGAAATTTATCAAGCCACTCCAGAAGATATTGAGCTCTTAAGTATTTTAAGTAAATATAAAATGGAGGAATATTGTCTTCTTCTGAAAGGTTTCTTACATAATTTTATATTTTTATATGGATTGAAGCTAAAAATTTGAAACCTTAGATTGTCGAATTTACATGCAATGCCTAAAGCATATAAAGGAGAATAATTTAAAGGTCTTATTTTTTGAAGATATTGGCGCCAGAATCAAGTTCCGTGCGGTTGTAGATGAATGGCGGATTTCTAATGTGAGACATTTAGATTTAAGAGGAATAAAAGACGTAAGTGACTTATTGTAAATTTATAGAATCTCGACCCAATACCATCATGTTGTTCTCATAATTTGACGGGAAAAAATGGACCTACAATCGTACAAACAATGTCTTCAGCTCCTTCTTCCTCATCAGGAACACTTTTTGAATCTTCATCAGGAAAAGTGGATACAAATTTGTAATCCTCATAGCCAAATATTACGATTTATTTGTATTACACGCATAATCTTTCAGAATATTGATAAATTTTTAAAATCTGACGCAGGAAGAAAACTAGTTCAAAAATATGAAAAGAATCAAATATTGGAACCCCCGGTATATTTATTTAAAATTTTGTGTACCTACATATTTAAATTTTTTCATCCACATTAAATTTTATTCAATATTTCCTTTGTCTTATGCTAAAGGAATATTATTATAAAAAAAAGCCAAAAGCAAGTGGGAAACTTTATAACAAATACCGTTCTATGGCAGTGTCTTTTAGAAATGCTGGTTTTTTTACGGCTCGTCTTAGAAAAACAAAATTGACACCTGCAGGTATGATAACTTCCATTTAAAAAATGATAACTTATTATTTTGATTATAGCCAGCATATAAAAGAAATAACAAGTTAAAGTCAGCTGGAAGAAAAATAGTGGCTAAAAACATGGAATTTTCCCTGGGAAACAATCGAAATAGAGTGGAAGGAAATCTACCAGATAAGACGAAGGGAAATCCTTAATAGCCCAACGAGTGAAATTTTAAATAATTGGCCACTGTTTATGCACAGCAGCGGAAGCCGTTTAGTAAGTATATCAAAATAAGTTGTATTTATTCTATCTATAGATATTTTTTTCTTTTATGAGTATTGTTTATTATGCTCATAACAAAAAAAAAGGAAATAATGTGTTTCATACAAAGAAAAATAATGTTCTTAGATATTAATTTCTCCCCATACCATATACATATTATATATATAAATCTTATATAAACGTGTTTCTAGATTGACATCGACTTTGATATACTATTTCCGGGAAGATCCAATATTTTCTTTTCCAAATATAACTCTATTGAAGACAAACTAGTAGATGCCTGCAGAAAAGTTGTTAAATTCCCAGCAGCGATTGATTTGTTAGAAAACATATCTACTAACCCAGGTACGCAAATCAAATAACTTGTAGGCATAAATTATAAGAACTCCATTAATTATCAGAAACTAATTCACTAATTTATGCATTTTTTAGAATTACGCCGCTACGATATTTTTCAATGTCTTACAAGCTATAATAAAACCTAACGCTCGAAAAAGAATTGACAAACATGTTTGGAAAGTGAGTATTGGCGACGATTGGAATTCTTTTGCTGCTGAATCAAATACGGTAGCGGACATTCCAACAATAATTAATAAGAGGAAGCAGTTTTGTGTAAGCAGAAAAATTACTTTTCAGCCCTTTCTAGTTATTTTAAAAGGAAATTTGGAGCAGCCACACCAATTTTCTTTAGTGGCAAACGACATAGCATATTTATTTAGTAGTTTTCTGCATGCTTTTGATACTTATTTTAAAATTTTCCATGTATTAAACTTAGAATATCCTTTTGAAAACTTAAAATTCTGGAAGGTTTGTTCAAGGCTTTTTTTATAACATAGATTCGGAAAGTTTAAATTTAACTGATTATAGTTAACTCACTAACATTTTGAAGAACTAAATCATTTAAAATTAATTCATAGTTTGAGAAGAAATTAACAATTAGTTTGTTAACAGAATAATTGCTATTCAAAATTTTAGGATTTCTCATCCTACAAAAAACATATTTTCAATGTGCACTCTTGTGACAAAGAAAGTTCAGTACAACCTTTAATTATTTTAAATAAAGCTCCTGAAAGCAATAAAAGAAGAAATAATATAAATGACAGTCATGTCTATTCAGATTTAAATGTTTTTACTGATTCAAATAAAAATGATAATGCAGATTCTAAAAGCCTACACGGTAGTATTAATGCTAATGATGTTTATCAGGTTCTGGATAATTTAAAAGAAGCCTCATTGTAATTTGTTAGTAAGCTCTTTAGTGAAAATCACCTTACTACAAAACTAGTTCAGAATATTTTGTCTTATTTTACGGAAAATATTACTAAGGTTTTATTTAGATCATTATCTGACTTATTAGTTCCGATGTTGGATAATGAAAATGGGTCTATTATTAAAAAACTTTTGCTTTCCTGCTCTGAGCCATTTAGAGGAATTGATACGCAACATTTGTTTCTAAAAACGATGAGTGAAAAATGATTCTACGAACATCCTAAAAAAAAATTGAAATAGATAAATCCGTTTCACAGATATATAAAAATAGTACAAGTATTTTGACAAACAAAAGATGTGAAATAATTTTAATGCCTATAGTTAACCAGATTAAAACATTTTTAAAACAGGACAATGTTTTAACAACACAAATCATTTAAGTAACGATTCTAAAAATAATTTTAATCACTTTGTACAAGGAAAAATTTGGAAAGACAAAATATCGTATTGCAGGCAAGATCAATATGTTCTACCTGTTATCTATTATTATGATGAAATGGGTAACGCATTAGGTAGCCATTCCGGTAATCAATCAATGGCTGTATTTTATTATCATTTTCCAAACTTACCCGAGGACTGTACTTCCTTGGAAAATATATTCGTTGCGATGCTGATGAAAAGTGCTTATCTTAAAAAATTTTCAACTTCTAAAACTTTGACACCGTTTATTGATATACTAAAAGAACTAGAAAATGGAATAGATATTCATGTCGTGTCCCAAAAGCAATCGAACGATAATCCAACGATTAATTCTAATAAAACGGCTTGAAAATGACAACATTCGAGTTACTCACATATAAATCTTTATTTTAACACTGACCTAACTTAATACATAAAACACAAAGCTAACCCGAACCGAACAGTAACTGGACACCTTAAAGTTACAACGCGACTGAACACTGAACGGCACTCGCCAGACCAGTCATTGGTCCTTTATGCCCCGATATTCGGAAGTACTTTCTTCGCTCACAACGCGGATATAAACAAACGACAACAACCTTGTCGTTTGTTCTACCGGTTGCAGCACCTGAGTCGCTTAGTAGTAAACAATCGCCTTACATAACAATTACCATGCGAGGTTAATTGTTATCGTAATCGTCGATTGCTCCACTAAGCGCTCATCGTAGCCAGCTGTTGAGCTAATCAGCGAAATAACCGGCAGTTGCAGAACAGTACCATGCGAGGTTACTGTTTAGCAATTGCTAATTATTTCTCTAAAATGCGCCCTTGGCTGCTGGAAGAATCTTCCTTATATTGGGCCACAACATTCACACTAAAGACGGAATATTTAAAGTTCATTTTCTAGTCGGTTTACTCATTGGTGATAACCAGGCACTAAATACCCTTCTCGGATTTTCAAGCTCGTTTAGCCACGATTTCTGCTGCAGACTTTGTAAAGCTTCAAAATCTGAAAGGAATATTTCAGTAGTGGAAAATGAAAGGCTTATTAGAGACTACGATAACTATACCGAAGATATTTTGAAAAATGATTACAAGAATACTGGAATAAAATAAAATTCATTATTAAATTCATTACAACATTTCCATGTAACTCAAAATTTTTATACTGTTCTCATGCATGACTGCTTCGAAGGCTGTATAAAGTTTGGTTTAGTAGAGTCTTTAAAGTATTTTGTTTATACCAAACACTTTTTTTCAATAGAGATTCTTAACAACAAAATAAATGCATTCGAATATGGGGAAATTGAACTCAGAAGCCGACCACTTGGAAATATAAAATCGGAGCATCTTAAAAATTATAAAATTCACTTTTCAGTAAGAGAAACATATTGCCTCTTACGGTATTTTAGTCTTTTAGTTGGCGAATTTATTCCTTAAGAAGATACAGTTTGGAAATATGTTTTGAAACTAAAAGAACTGTCGAACTAATTTGTTTAACGCATATTGTTAGGGAACATCACACAATGTATATGCAGTGTTTTAAGGATAAAAAGTTAAAGCCAAAACATCACAATATAACTCATTACGTTTCTATTATTAGGGCAGTCGAACCTCTCAAACCTCTGTGGTGTATGCGACATGAAAGCAAAAAATGTATCCATTCCAATTAACTGAGGTTAAAAACAGTAAATTTGATTACGTAAAGGATATCACGTATTTCTGACATATTACACTTCCGTTACATTTTCAAGAACCAATTAAAAGGTCTAATTTTGTCAAATATAAAGGAACCAACTTCAAAGCAGGATATTATGTATATTTTTAAGCGAATGTGTTTATGAAATTATAGAATAACTGCATTTGTATTAGTTTTGATGACCTGGACTTTAAAAAACCTTTTGAATTGCACCCCTTTTCCTACAAAGATAAGAGTTTTATGGTAAGGGTACTTTAGAATTCCATGTACATATTTAATATTATTATATTTAATTCAAGCTTTTCAATTATAATTAATGTATAATCGTATTGAAGATGAAAAAAAATAAATGAATTGTTTACCTTAACTAAAAAGTGTTTTTATTTATAAAAGCCTCAAAAATGATAGATTTTTCCTTAAATTTATTCATAAATCATGATTTATAGTAAGAATTCTTATGAAGGATTCATTCTCTTTAATTGTAAGAGCTATGTTCCTCCAAAGCACATATTATGATTTCATATCAACAATATATAAAAGTTTAATTGAGGAGGCCATTTCCAAAACTCTATTTATCCATTTAAAAAAAAAATGAGTTAAACACAATACTCTCCTTTCTTTGCTGCCTTGCATTGTTTGGAATCACATCCAAGCTCCAAAACTCACGTTTTCCCTCTCAAATAGCAGCTTTAAATATAGCAAATTTTCCAAAACTTGCCTTATCCACCTAAGTGACTGTTCCAAAACTCTCCTTTTCCGAAAAATTCGTTATTTTCAATTTCCTTAATAAGAAAAACAGTTCATTTTTCCTTGTATGTTACTTCGCAGAACGGGGCTGACTTAGGCAAAGTAAAAAATTAAAAATTTCTAGCGAATAATGAAAATATGAGAATTTGTCGACCTTTTAGTTTAGTTTAATTGGAAATATTCGCTGTTGCGTGGTAGAAAAGGGAGGGTTCAGCGTTTTCGTTTTCGTCTTTCGATGTGCAAACGGCCTTAGAGTACAATAAGAAAAATCGTTAATTTAGTGCAGTTGCGGTTTGGCATGCGAATGATCTGGACGACTTTATTGTTAAAAGAAATGGAAGTAGTAAATAGTTTGATTTCTGAGGTAGAAAAAAACAAAGGGAGGAAAAGAATGCAATTCAAAGAAAACTGGAGAAAAACAAAGTTAAAAAATTTAACGTTTGCTATTTTGCTTAGGTTTAAATTTGTTGGTATGCAAATTTTTTCTCCCAAGGTACTGTGCAAAGGGATTCCCAAAACTACCAGCAGACTGCAAAATGCATAAGGAAGGATCGACATTTAAATGCAACCAACTCACCTTGCAGGATATAAGAAGGATGCATCAAGCTTTTTATGCCAATAAAGATAAAACTTCACAAGATATGTTTCTTTTGAAGCATACTTCTGCTGCAACTCCAAAGCGAAACCGACAAGTAAAACCAGGAAGTTCAAGGAAAACTGTGTCCATTCAGTATTTTGCTCCGCATTTACAGAACAGGCGTTAATCCAAAAGAAAATAGAGGAGGTGATACAAGAAGCAAAACTTATTTGGAAAAAAGAATCGCAGTGAAAACTTTCATCGAGACATTAATCCAATAGAATCGCATTATTGCAGATCAAAGACTTTGAGGCAGTATTTAGCAAGTGATCTAAGCATTCGCAAAATGTGGAAAATGTTTAATTCCAGAGATATAAGGGTAAAATACGAATACTTCAGAAAAATTTTTGTGAATGAATACAATATAGGTTTTGGAATGCCTTCAGCGGATGTCTGCTCAAAATGTGTAGAACTTCGGGAAACAATTAAAAGAACACATGATCAACCTAAAAAAAATGATTTAATGGTAGAGTTAAGGCTACATAAACTGAAATACGCAGCATTTTACGATTCTTTAAGGAGATCAGAGAAAGGAGTATTAAAGCTGTCTTTTGACTGCCAAAAAAACATGATTCTCCCCAAGGTTCCAGATCAGGCTGCCTATTATAGTAGACAAATTCATCTGTTCAATTTTACCATTTGTCAATGACATTCAATGGAGAAGCAAAATCCCAATAATATTTTCATTTATACCTGGCTTGAAAATGAATTTCACAAATCTTCAAATGAAATTTCATCTTGTGTTCATCATCGTCTGAGTAATACAGATTTAAAACAATTTCATGTTATCAAGCTATTTGCAGACGGATGTGGAGGGCAAAACAAGAATTCGACAATGGTTGGAATGCTGTCTTCTTGGCTTCGGTCTGAAGCACCTAGAAATATAAAAGAAATTCAATTGATATTTCCTATTCCTGGGCATTCGTACATTCCGCCGGATCGTGTCTTTGGAAGAATCGAAAAACAAGTGAGGAAACTTGACACTATCATTGATCCTGCCTGTTATATTGAAATTTTCAAAGAGTATGGTACGGTTTTTAATTTGAAAAATGACGTTATGATCAGAAATTGGAGAGAATGTGCTTCCCAAAATATGAAGCCACCCGCACAATGGCATTTTAAATTTGCACCAAGCAACCGCTTGTTTATTAAGAAGACAGCGAAAGGAGGAATACTTGTTAAAGGCGAAATAAACTACAAATGTGATCTCTCTGTTTTTAAGCCGTTATGGAGGAGGGGTAAATCCTACAGTAGAATGAGCCCTGAGATAATTAAAATGGGAGTTCCCATTAAGCAAGCAAAACTCAAAGACTGTGGACACTTGTTAAAAAAACACTTTGGCGAAAAATGGACAGATCTGCCAGATTTGGAATTTTACAGAGATTTAATAACATCTGTCACTGAAGACCATACTAAAGAAGAGGCTAACATTTCTTGTTGTTCACACGCTTCTTATGAGGATAATCCAGAAACTCTTTATAGTGTTTAGTGCGTGAAATTATATTATACATTAGTTCATGTTTTTTTTTTTTATATTCTAATTATATTTTATTTTTCTTATAAATGAAGTCAAAGTGTATTAATTATTTTTGTTGTCACTAGATTAATGTAAAATTTAATTTATATTTTAATAAGGAACTATTGAACTGTTATTTTGTTTTCTTCAAATACTGTTCCAAAACTCGACAATTTCAGTACTTGCTGTTCCAAAACCAGTCTTATCCAGAATACTTTTCCAAATCTCGCCTTATCCAGAAAACTTTTCGTTATTTAATCTGAATGGGAGCTACTATGTTTATTTTGAAGCTTGTGTTTTTACAACTAATACATGTATATAAAAATGAATATAACTTCATAAGATTACTGTGCGTACTTTGGCAGTTAGAACACTTTGGCCTTTATCTCAAAACGTATTAGAATGGATAAGGAGAGTTTTGGAAATGGCCTCCTACAATTCATGATTATTTGGTATAACCTTTATCTTCTACTATATCACATAGAGTGAGTTTAGATCATAATATGTGAGTCTGCATTTTCTCTATTTATGAAAATCCGTTCTTTATTTATGATTATTCATGCATGAAAATTGAGTAAATTTAGGCATAAATTTATACGTATTATTCATAAGGAAAGACTTTTTATATAATCTTAAATTATGAATACGCTTAGTTACTCTTGGCTGACTTTCATGCTCAATTTAAGTATGAATTGTGATCATTTTGCATAATAAATGAAAACTTTTCTCTCCGTGTAGGACTATCGGATTCCGTATGCTATATTTACGTATAATACAAGATCTCATTCAAGCACCCAATGTTCTCCTTACGAGCTTCTATATGGGTTTCCTCCCAACATCCCTACAATTGTCAAAACAAATCCAACCGTAAACTACAATTATGAAAATTATAGTAACGAATTGAAGGCTAGATTAGAACACAGCTACCGGATAGCAAAAGAAAATCTCCTTGTAAGCAAGGAAAAATCTAAACATCTTTACGACAGAAACTCTAGGAAAAACATATTGTCTTCTCTATGGAATGGACCATATGAGGTAATAGGAATAAATTCCACTGAAAATTCCATCATAAGAATAGGCAATAAGTCTAAAACCATACATAATAATAACTTGAAGTTATTTATCGAATAATAGCTAATTAAAAATTATATACTAGGATAACCCTGGCTGTGGTGACTATTATCGCCCTACACATTTGTTCATGGACTACAGTATCAGAACCAATGAATGTGACTTATCTGGAAAATAATCCTGGGATCTACTTCGAGGAAGTTGGCCGAGTGGGTTTATACAGCCATGAGTGGCAAATAATTATTTATTACAACATCGATAATTTCAATTATGAAGTGGAAAAACTCATTAATTGTACTGAACATGCCCGAACACTTTGTCTCCTAATGAAAACACACCACAACAAACTACCACTATGTGATGACATAACTCACCAATTACATTACAGAAATTACAGAAATGCTTAAACAAAATTCTTTATTGTTAAAACCCGAAACGACACGATTCAAAAGAGGCTTATTCAATGCTGTAGGTACCCTTAGTAAGACATTGTTTGGAACCTAAACGCCGAAGATACGGCGGTGCTTAACTCTCATATGGAAGCCCTAAACAACAATCAAGAATATCTTTCTCGCCTAATCAAGAACCAGACCTTTATAATAGATACCACAGTCAACATATTCAATTCCTACACATTGAGACGAAACTGGTAATTTTAGGTTCAATAATCAATCGAGTCAAAACAGACACTCTACAACAAAGTATTACCACCGAATTAGAAACAATGGTTTCTCTGACTTCTCTAATGATGCTCCGATACCAAACAACCAAGAATTTGTTGATCGATCTAGTTACTGATGTATGCCATGGAAAACCACATCCCTCTATTATTACTCCATCCCAAATAAAGCGAATATTGGAAAATATTCAAAAAGAACTTCCTAGCACGTTAACACTACCACCTATAAATAAAGACAAAAATAACCTCCTACAAATATACCAAATATGCAATGTCAGAACTGCCGTAGTTGGAAGCAAGGTAATCTTTCATGTTAAATTCCCATTAACATTTAGAGATAACTATCAGCTCCTCAAACTATATCCACTCCCTACTCCCAACAATGATAAATTAGCTCACATCAAACCATCTCTTAAATATTTGGTTATTGACTACAATAGAGAACATTATCTTAATAAAATCGACTTTCAAAATTGTCTGACAAATAATTTATCCCATTACCTTTGTCGAATCATTCACCCCATTTTTAACATACATTCGGTAAATAATCTCTGCTAAATTGAACTACTCAAACATAGCCAACGTATTCCGGATCAATGCTAAGTCCAAACCGTTTCAAATCTTGACTTCTGGATACAGCTCTCTCAGCCTAACAAGTAGCTATTCTCGATGCATGAAGCAGTAACTGCCGATGGCATCTGTGGAAGTAAGATTGTGAGATCTAGTCTCGAACGTAAGGGAGGGTGCCGGTTTAGAAATGGATAACTCAGCTTCAATTTCAAATATAAATTTTATTGAATTCGCTTAACCTAAATATCACAATTCAATTATTCCAATTTAAAAATTAAAATTCAACAATAACTTAAAATCTATTAAAAAACTACCAATACTATTAAAATTCAACGTTCAGTAAAAACGGACACAGAATTCAAGTGTGCCAACAACTTTTCTGTAAGACCTTAGCAATATCAAATATACCCATAATAAATGCGTTTAAAGGCAAAAATGAAGCCGGACAGTATGGTGAGAGAGATAAAAGAGGTCGGCATGCACCTCCGAACAAAACCCCGGAGGAAATTAGGAGAATTGTAAAAGAACATGTACAAAGCTTTCCCGTGGTTGAAAGTCACTATACTCGGAAATCTACCAAGAGATTGTACTTGGATCCGACTGTAAATATTACTAAAATGTACTATTTATACAAAGAACAATGCCACGAAAACGATGAACCATCAGTAAGTCTAATTACGTACAGAAGAATTATTTGCAATAAATTTAACTTGTCCTTTTTCAAACCGAAAAAGGATCAGTGTATAATCTGTAAAGAATCGGCGGAACAGAAGGGCATGCTAGAAGAAAATTACAAGAAGAAAAAAAAGATGCTGCAAACCAAGAAAGAAAAGATGCTGCAATGACGGATAAGGAAAGAGCAAAAAAAGAAAAAGTTTTATATCCATCTCCTGCGATTTACAGAGTGTTCTTCAAATCCCTGCATCAAAGGTTAGCCTTTTGTACTATTTACGGAAAATTAATTTGTTTAATTTCACCGCCTAACAATGACTTTTGCTATTTTTGGACAGAAATGAGTGGAAAACGTGGAAGTTGTGAAATCGGAACGTGTTTGTCTATGTATATCAATGCCATGTCGCCAGCTATAACACATCTTACCATCTTTTCGGATACTTGCGGTGGACAAAATCGCAACGTACAGATTTCTCATAGCAGTCTGAAGATAATTGAACAGAAATATATGGAAAGCGGTCACTCTTTCATGGAAGTGGATTCCATGCATAGCGCTATCGAATCTGCCAGAAAAAACGTGGACATTTTTAGTGTCCATGAATATGAAAACGTTTTCAAAATGGCCCGATCAAACAAAACGAAAGAAATTTTATATAATGAATTTATGGATTTCAAAAGACTTGGTCAAGCTACAGTTTATAATAAAAAAAAACTGATGAAAATGGTAACACTGTGAACTGGTTGAAAGTTAAAAGTTTCAGGTAAGAAAAGGAGCTGCCTGATGTTATACAATATAAGTATGAATTGCAAAATGCATACCTTTTAATTTATATTGGGCCTCAAAGGAAATCTAAAAATAAAACAGGTGTTAGAATTACATAAACTGTACTCACACAGGTTACCTATTAGCACAGCAAAAAAAAAAAATGATCTCTTTACATTGTGTAGGAAAAATATCATACCTCAAACCCTTCATGGTATCAAGCTTTACCAACTGCTTCTAATATTAGTGATAAACAGCCGAGCCTGCTGCATCAGATTCTGATGAAGAATAATTTAGCGAACGGCTCTTCGATTTCTTTTTGCTTTTTCTTTAAATGAATAAAATGAATTCTTATTTTTCTTCGGAGTTTTTTTTTTAACCTGGTGGATCTCATTGAATTCGATTAACTGTTTAAGGGTGATTAAGTTTATAGGAAAAATGCATCAAATGAAATTATGTCTCATTTTATGCACTATTTACAACACCTAAAACAAACTAAGTCAAGATTGGCAAGTAGAATACATTAAGTCAAGGTCTTACTCTCACTAAACTGTCAAAAAGACAAATATTACCTAAAAAAAAATTGCATTTGAAAGGAAAGATCTATTCTAGATATTCACTGCATCCTTATTTACGATATAAGGGTTTTCCAATAAGAGGTGTTATTTTGATATTCAAAGAAAAATGCCACAAAATATTGTGAAAATGTATAGGAAAGTACGGCACAGAGAACACAATACTCTCTCTCTCTCTGGCTTTCCTAAAAAAATGTATAGACATTAGTCACAGAATTGCGCAGAGGCACAGAGAACACAATACTCTCTCTCTCTGGCTTTCCTAAAAAAATGTATAGACATTAGTCACAGAATTGCGCAGAGGCTATCTTCTATATAAAGGGTTTTCCAATAAGAGGTGTTATTATGATATTCAAAGAAAAATGCCATTTTTTGAGATAAATGCTCTGATCTTTATTTCATTATGAAGAGGAAGGTATGCCGTTAATAATGGAAAATAACATCAGCCAAATGACCACCAAGACCATGCCTACAGGACCATATCCTTTTCATGAAATTTTCCATAACCAAATCGCAAAGTGACTGCCCTATATCCTCGATAGCCTCACGAATTCCATCTTTGAGGTCTTGAATCGACGCTGGGCTGTTGGCGTAGACCTTCTCTTTCACGTGGCCCCAAAGGAAGAAGTCGCAAGGTGTTAAGTCACAAGATCTCGGTGGCCAATTGTGATCACCTCTTCGAGAGATAACACGGTCCGAAAACTTTCCCGTAAAAGATCAATGGTTTCGTTGCTTGTATGGCACGTAGCGCCGTCTTGTTGAAAGTAAACGTTGTCCAGATCAATACCATTCAATTCCGGCCATAAAAAATCATTAATCGTATGTCGATAGCGCAATCCATTCACCGTAACTGTTGCTCCAGCCTCATTTTCGAAAAAGTAAGGTCCAATGACCCCGCGGGACCATAAACCGCACCAAACAGTCACACGTTGAGGATAGAGAGGCTTTTCAACAATAACTCTTGGGTTTTCCGAGCCCCAGATGCGACAATTTTGCTTGTTGACGAAGCCATCGAGGTGGAAATGGGCCTCATCACTCAAGATGAGTTTTCGATGGAATTCCGGATCATTTTCATGCATTTCAAGGACCCAATTAGCAAAGACTCGACGTTGTTGATGATCGGCCGGCTTGAGTTCTTGTGTTAACTGAACTTTATAAGCCTTATGACCCAAATCTTTATGCAAAATACGGTGTAATGACGTTTGTGGAATGCCTAATTCCAAAGAACGACGAGGAATGGACAAACCTGGGTTTTCTTCAACACTTTCGGCTACAGCAGCAATATTCTCGGCTGTTCTTGAGCGACGTACATGGGTTTTATTCTTCACATCACTAACTTGTCCCGACAGCTCGAATTTTTCTACCAATTTCTGTATTGCGGTCCGACAAGGTGCTTCACGACGACCCAAAAATGTTCGAGTTTTACGAACCGTCTCTGCCACATTTTCACCATTTTTATAGTGAATTTTAATAATTTCAATGCGTTGTTGAATCGTGTATAGTTCCATTTTTATTAATGGCGTAGTTTCTACTTGTCAAATGTCAAAAAATGACAGCTCCAAAAGTGACATCTACCGAAAGAGCGGGCTAATTAAAATAACACCTCTTATTGGAAAACCCTTTACTTGTGGCACCTGTTTTACTTCCACCGAATTTTCTGAGTTTTTCCCGAATAACAATATGTAGTATTATCCTCACACCGTGCTCCTATAAAGAGTGCAGGATTCTTTAATTTGCTTTACTTAATGATTTCTGGCACTGTTCACTGCACCTCTTTCCTCGCCAAATAAAACACTCTTATTTCTGGTTGTATTTTATTGAAAATCCACTGAACTTTTATATTCACAGTTATAAATTCTTTGCACTATACTTAGTATCACTAGTTAAAAAATAAAGGATCCAAATTTACAGGAAGAAATGTCAAAAGTCTAAGATTTTAGATCGACCGCTTTTTGACTTTCTCGATAACTCTACTCGGCGGCTTTTTGAATCAAACTCCCCGAGGATTGGGCTCGCCGGCCCCAGGTTCCCATGAAAGCTTCCTTTTTCTTCTTATCACTTTCCCACGACGTGAAAAATCGTACGTGGGAATGTACAAAAAAATTTAGACACAGTGCATATGCATGAAATCTGATATGCACTTGTGTCTTGTAAGAATAATATTTTAGGCGAAGAGAAAAATGGTGTGTATGTATGTACACAAAATTAGGTTTAATGAATTTAGGAATTGTATGTATATACATGCAAGAAATTTGACGGAGTTCAGGTAAGAAATGTATGTAGCTTGTACGGCATGTAGGTAAGTATACATGCCGTGTGAACTGAATATATGACTGATAACAAAATGCAATTTATCTAAATTGCAATTTGTTTCAGTATGAAAATGCATTTTTAAATGCATTTAAAATTGAAATTAAATTAAAATATTTTTATTTTCAGGGTCTTTTCTGATATACGCCAATATATTGCATAGGGCAATGTATTGGTGTATTGGTTTTATGGTTGTGGTTCGGGTCAATAGGCACCTGGGTCACAACAAATATTGTCCGTATCAAGGTAGCGATGAATTTTTAGTAAAAATTCCAAACCTTCCAAGGAAGGCATATGCGATGCATCAAGAAGCTCCGAAATTTGTGCAGCATCCTAAGTAGTATGGTGACTCATGTTTTACTGCGAAGTTTTAATATGAGTAATGGACAATTTCATATTAAATGTGGTGATTGAAGTATTCAGACGTGTTAAACAGTTTGTCGTGAAAAATAAAATAATTTTGAAGTTTGAAATAATTATTGGGAGGACAAGAATTTTTAAGGTAAGTGTTTTAAAATAAAATTATTTAGGATAAGAAAATTTTTAAATTTACACGTCGTTTCAAAAAAGGTTTTCCTTGCATAATATTCAAATTCAAGGAGAGCGCGCTTCAGCTGATAATGAAAGTGCTCGGAAATTTAAGGAAGAACCTCCGGAGATAATTAATGAAGGTGGTGTCCTGTCGAGACGGTAAAAAATTTTAAGGGTCGAAAGTACAGCCTATTTGCGATCGAAAATGTTTTATAACATTTTTTCGAGTTCGCACGCGAAGTTATAGCCGATTTTCGATTTTTTTCAAAATTTTGAACCTTAAGTCACCTTTTTAACTATAACTCAGTTCAGACTGTTCACAGGACATAATTTTTCTTTTGTTTTATTCGTATCATTACAGGCTCTTATTCGGTGTAACTCGGTTTTGAAAAGTTCACACATACTGGAAATATTGGCAATTTGTTGCCGTAAAATTTTTCGTCAGAAAATTCATCTGTTTTCAATGTCATAAATCGCGAAAAGTAGCCATATCAACAGATGATCCGGATCTCATAGGAAACATCCCTTATTTATTACCTTTTATAAAAGTCCAACACGATTAGTTCACCTTAAGTGTTGCCAGGGTTACATGCTTCTCAAGCTGTTTCAGAATACCGTAGTAGGTATCCGTCGCGGAGAGTTCCTTCGACAAAATTTTTCAAGGTCGGGTCTAAAGACCATTCATTCACACACCAGAAGTACTTAACATCGTGGAAAATAAGCCGGGTGTCAGCGTCAGGCAAATATCTAGAAGACCTGAAGTCCCCATACAAAGGAAATACCTACATAAATAATTTTATAAATATGCAGTTGTGGTTCCTTTTGTAACTTGTCTAATTCATCAGGTTCATCGAGAACTTCGACAAGAACACTTGCATCCGTATCATTACCAGCGTGTGCAAGCTCTACGTCTGAGGGACTTTGAGCCTCGAATGGTATTTTCGCGGTGGGTATTACAGCACAGGGCTTAAATAGCTAAAATTTTATGGACAGACGAGGCCACATTTACCACGGATGGAGCGGTAAATTTTTATAATGTTCATCACTGCTCATCATCTAATTCACATACAACCAGAAGGACCATTTTCAGAGGAGATTTAGCGTGAACATCTGGGCCGGCATAATAGGAAATCTATTGATTGGACCCTTTGAGCTACCAGCAAGATTATCATCGGAGAATTATTTATTATTTCTTGAGAAAAATCCATCAGATCTTCTAGGTGAAGTACCCATCTTAGTGAGAAGAAGAATGTGGTTTCAACATAAAGGCGCTCCCGCTTATTCAAGCAGACAAGTAAAAGAGTACTTGAATGAAACTTAACTTTTCCTGATCGGTGGATAGGTTGCGGCCAGATCACCTGATCTAACACCTCTGGATTTTTATTTTTGGAGACGCATAAAGGCCTTAGTGTACGAAAATGAAATAACATCACGCGAAATGCTACTGGAAAAAATTTACCCCACTGCAGAGATTGTTAGAAGAGAACTGAGAATAACAAAAATTAAAAAATCTTTAATACGGAGGACACAAATGTGTATCAATCAAAATGGAGAAAAAAATAATTAAAATAAATTCGAACGAACAAACTTAATTCGTTTTGCTTCTCTGCCCTATGATTGTTTTTACTTTCAATGTATTACCTGGATTCCTTAAATTGAAAATAAGTTCACTTTTGTTATCTTTCTCAAATCTTCTTCATCATATTTCACTTTCACTAGAGGTGTCAGTAGAGTACTCGCAGATAAGATCAACATTGGTTTGGTAAATAGCGTTTAGGGTTTATGATGGAAAATAAATTGCCAACGTCTCAGAAATAATTTTTATTTATTGCAATTAAAAATTGTGAGAGTTTTTGCCTCAGGTACAATGTTTCTTCTATCCTTAAAAGATTTCTTGCAATTCGAATTAATGTTGCTCAAGTTATGAGAGGTATGTTACAGGAAAGTTTTTACTGTAACTCTGGCAACACTTAAAGTGGACAAATCGTGTTGGACTTTTATAGAAGATAATAAATGAGGGATATTTTTTATGGGAACCGGAACATCTGTTGGCATGGCTACTTTTCGAGATTTATGACTTTGAAAACAGATGATTTTTCTGACGAATAAAATGTTTCGGCAACAAATCGCCAATTTTTCCATTATGTGTGAACGTTTTCAAAACAGAGTTACACGGAATAAGAGCCTCTAATTATACGACTAAAACAAAAGAAAACAGTCTGAACTGAGTTATAGTCAAAAAGGTGACTTAAGGTTCAAAATTTCGAAAAAATCGAAAATCGGCTACAACTTCGAAAATATTGCGAACTCGAAAAATGTTATTGTTGTATGCGCTCGCTATATGCGTCACCTTACGCCCTAGTGGCTCCACGCACAAACATCGCTCGGCGTTATCTACCCTGAAATTCAAAACCTTCTCATCTCACCTCATCTCACTAGCATTGAAATCATAAAACATGCATCGCACTAGCATGAAACCGTAAATTTCATTCTTAATTACTCCCTAAATTATTTTCAAGCAATTCATTCAATTTTCCATACAAAATTCCTCCAATGTAAATGCTAGTATCTCGCATTTCACCTTCTAAAATATTTCTCCACAAAAACCGATAACGCCGACGTAAAAAATTTTCCCGCGATGAGTTTAAAGTACTTAACGCACATGAATTATGCGATTTGAAATTACTTCTTCACGAAAATCAATATCGCTGACGCAAACGATTTACGATTTATGCGCTTTTTCCCCTTAAGCCAATTATTGCTGAGAATAGCATCTTTTTACATATCGAAGGAATTGATTGGTCGATAGATTTTTTAATGGTTTCTTACAATAAATCGATGGGGTGAGAAACCAAATACATTTAGCTGCTGTTACTGGAAAAAGGTCAGAGTTTTCCTAAAGGTGAAATAGTAAAAGTGATCTGAAGAGTCCCCCTACCAGAGGTAAGGCCTTCAGACCATTACTATCAAGTAAAAGCGATTGTGAAAAATAAAGAGTTATAAAATCAATTTTAAATAAAGAGCTATAAAATTAATTTTAAATAATGAGTTATAAAATCGGGACTGGTGTGATCTTCTAATTTATCAATGCACTCCCCAGTCTTTGGGTACTGAAGTAGACCTGACCTGAACATTATATAACATTTTCGATCACAAACAAGCTGCACTTTCGACCCTTAAAATTTTTTACCATCTCGACAGGACACCCTGTATAGCTGATCAAGTTTATAATGCCGATGAAACTGGCTTATTTTGGAAGAAAATGCTTTAGCGAACATATTTATCGAAAAGCGGGTTTAAGGCATCTAAGGAGAGGATAACCTTGCTGGTTTGTATGCATCTGGCGACCATATAACAAAGACAATGTTAATCAATCGGACAATGAAAGGTACTACACTTTCCGTTTACTGGAGTGCAAACAAAAAAGCATGGGTCACAGCTGCTATATATCACGCCTGGTTTTACAACTGCTTTGTACCAGAGGTCGAAAATTACTCGAAAACTAAAAATACCAGTCTCAAGACTTTACTCCTGATAGCCAATGCTCCACGACATCCAGTAGACCTAATTCATCCAAACCTAAAAGTACTTTTTTTACCGCCCAATGCAACATCAATACTACAGCCATTTGACCACGTTATTATAAAAACAATTAAATCTTATTATATATGTGGAACTTATATTGGAAAAATTGGAATGAAATCCAGATATGAAATTACCAGAGATGTGGAGAGATTTCTCAATTTTAAAATGTGTGGAATTAATATTTCTATCTAGTTAGAATTAAAGTCTTCGACATTAAACGCCTGTTGGAAAAATATTTGGCCTGAAATTTTGCAAGAAAATTTCTTAGATTCTACAAGTATAAATATTGAACCTATAGTAAATACTGCTAGATCAGTGGATGGAGAAGGATTTGACAACATGAATGAACGAGATATTTTTGAATTAATAAATGACGTTGAAGCTTTATATACTGATACATCTAACGCAAATATTATAAATAGTGCTGCTCAATCTGCATTGGCGAAGTAGACGACAAATCTGTAAAACTGGGCAAACAATTGGAAATACTTGTTACGAATTGTGATTCTTCGGTGGAACGATCTACTGAATTTAAAATAAATCTTCAATACTGTCTTGCACCATATCTAAAAATGCAGAAAAAACATAAATTAGAAAATGAAGAATCATTAGATAGTAAAATTTTAATTAATACAGATGAACAAAAATTCAAATGGACTGACGTTCATAGAAATGTACTGCAAAAAGTGAGCTCACAACAAATAAATAAGTGGGTCTGTCGAAATAAATGTTTTTAAATTACTTATTTGGGTTACTTACAGATCAAATTGTTTTACCAAACGCAATATATTCATTAGATATGCAGCAGAAATTCGAAAGGTTTTATTATAATCGTTTTTCCAGCTGGACGCTCATTTTTTCAACTTCCCGCCAATGACTTTTTTCAATGTTGGCACCGGCATAAGATCTTTTTTTGACATTAGCAACTGAGTCTACATGAAATAGAAACTTAATCAGTCCATATTATATATATGTCAGTGATGGGACCATTTCAGTGTTGCACTTTTTCTGACAGTGGAGAACTGGGAGCACTGAAGCCCATCGAACATATTTCTGTCACATTACTTGCATTTGGGGACACACGTATCATATACGCGGAACTGTCAATCGTAATAAATGTTTTTATTGATATATAGAAACAAATTTCTTCTTAGCCAATTACCCAAATAAAATCTTTTAATTCATTTAACTCCAAAATTTCACGAATAATCACGACAGTACACTTTGACAGAGCAGATGACAATTCAACTTGAATATGTGTTTGTAACACCAACAAAATATCCAGTGCAAAGGAGAGAAGTCAGTGCAAATCTCGTGTTGCACTTCTACTGTAAAAATAATCCCATCGAACATTTTCAGTGGGAAACAGTGCAATACTACTGTTGCACTGAAGTCCCATCGAAATCGACATTATTTTCGTTTTTTTTCTAATTCATTAAGATTGCTCAAAGCTCATATCGATTTCGCACCAAGTTGCATTTGCGAACTTGTGTCAATCACAAATTTTTCGTACAAAATTCGTTAAGCTAAAGATGTCGAGCTCGGAATACTTTGGTGACAATATAGATCTATTTCGAAACGAATGCGTGATAAAATGTTTACTGGGAATAGGCAAGGGAACCCACTAGTATCTAATTGTAAAGTAAAAATACCTTTGTTTTGTATATATTTCCTGAATCGCGATAATTTATGAAAGTTAGACATATATATGGTTTGGACCATTACAATGCTGCAACAGAAAGGTCATATTCAGTAAATTTAAGAAAACCTGAAATAACAAATCTTGGACACTGATGGGAGTATGACATACAAAATCTTTGTTAGCAGGCCAACATTATGTTATGCTTAACCCAAATAAGGAATACATTATAAGCTTAGATATGTATAAAAAGCTGAAATAGGAAAATGATTTGAATTTAAAGTAACAAAATTTAAAATTCACTTACATTCGATTAAATTAATTTCCAAGTAGCACTAGAAATATTCACTATTTACCTAGATAGATTTGCACATTTTTATTAAAGTTTTCATTTTAACAGAATTATATTTTCACTGAAGAAGCTCTAAACAACCTAATAAACCAAAGTGTAAGAATATAAACTATTGATTGGAAAAAAAACTCCACACTACACGAATTCCACCACTATATTAGATAGAAAACAGAGCAACTGTTTTGCTGGAATTTTATGTTGAACGAATTGTTTTAACTGCTTGCAAAGCATTTGGTGTCCGACTAATACGGATTAGTACACTTAACATAAAATTTATGAACAATGCATTATGAAACCAATCGCAAATAATAATAACAGAATTGATAAGTTTTCTAGATAGCTGAATAATGGCTTAAAATAAAACATTTAAAATTCACGCTCTTACTAGATTCTGTTTCTCAACCTTGCTAAATAGAAATACACTTGACTCACTTTTTCGCTCAATTCTTCAAAAATATTTGCATCAATGCACTTCAGAAATTACTTGTTTACACTTCTGTTCACACACACCGCTTTTTCAAATCAATTTATTTCGCCGATTTTTTTAGAAAACACGAAATTTCACAATAATACAACAAACGCCGGCCGGCAACCTAACTTAAAATCCGTCAAGTCAGAAGCCACGAATAAAGTAAGGGATTTTTACCTCGAAATACTGTGGCATTATTTACTTTGAAACTTTTTCACACTTTCGTTAACATTCAATAAAAATTTGCGCCAGCCTCACTTTTCAGTTATTTACATTTTATTTGTTAATAAATCAACAGGTTAAGAGAAAGAGCATTGTTTATTGTTTTGACTTGAAATCTAATCTCTTCACTATCACCAGCTGAATGTCTATTCTTTAAATACAAAATGGAATAGATTTAAGTGTTAAAATTGATTCTAATATGACCTATTTCCTACCAGATGGCGGAGAAGTTGACAAGAAACTGTAATTTATAGACCATGCTGCCCCTATCTCACGAAAATGTTGGTGGTTGGTGGCAAGAATGAAGCATCATCAACCTACAAATTTCATGCTGCAGAAGCAGCATAATGACCCGTCTAAACAGGTTTATAATGCAATCCGGGAATATTCCTAACATAAGGTCAACACACATGTAGCAGCATGAAGCACGCGCATTTTTCTAAGCTTGTGTCTAGACGGGCCGTTACAATAATTTTGCCACGCTGTAGTGCCTTATAATATGATTACCGATTTTTGTGTGCGTCTTTAATCAAGTTATAGTTACTGATATAAATATTAGCTGTGCTCTTTTGTGCACGCTATTCAGTTCATTGCACTGCTGCTACAAAAGAACGCAACACACAACCAATGAACCTTATTTGTAAGCTTAGTAACTTGCAACACAAATATGTTAAGAATCTTATTTGGGTTCAATGCAAGGAAATTATATTAATTTGAATAAGTTTCAGAAACGGCAAAAAGGGAAACGAGATCACATAAAGATACAAAAGAGTTCTTTTGAGTTTTTAGCGAAATTTTTTGACGAATAGAACTACATTCAGCCGTACAGTGCAACATTGCACCCAAGGTATATAGAAGATAGCCTCTGACGCAATTCTGTGACTAATGTCTATACATTTTTTTAGAAAAGCCAGAGAGAGAGTATTGTGTTCTCTGTGCAGTATTTTCCTATACATTTTCACAATATTTTGTCACTAAAGGCCTTAGAATATAGAGCAAACAGGAATGGTGATAAGCCAGATTTTGCGTAATGAATTTCTGGTTGTGTTGGTAGTCCATTTTTTACATGTATTTACACGCCATCCCTATTCGAAGCAACTTGTCAATTTGCAAAAAGTATACATATACAATGGTTTTGAGAGGAGCATCTGTGGTAAAAAATGTCCTTTTTCTGCTTTATTTTGAAACAATTCACATAATTAATTAATATAAAACTTTGCTTCTATTAACAAAAAAGATAATTTAGATAGTGCAGTTGCCTCAAACGGGATTCCCTAGTTTATAATCCAATTTATATTTGCAGGCACTGACCGAGCACTTCATTTCTGATTTTTTAATTGATATGAAGATTTTAACAGGCACTAGTGGCACTATCAAACTTTGCACAAAATAAACTTCAAACATAAATAGTTTTGAAAAGAATTACTTCCGTACTTTTCTTAAATTTGGCAAAAGAATTTTAAATTGCATAAACCTGTTCACAAAACAAAATCACATTTGACAATTCTGCACCCAGCTTTGACAAATCTTCCTCCCAGCATCTCATTTACTCCTATGTATAACCTCCTGCTCTTGACAAATTACGCTCTTGTACACGAATTTTACACGATTCAACCATTCCTGTTTGCTCTATATTCCAAGCTAAAGGCGGAACGTGGTTCATAATGGGAATAATTTGTATTCTATAAAAAAGTTATGGCCGATTCTTCTTCTATATACCTTGGGTTGTGCCCTTCTGCATAGAATTATCTAATGAGTCATCCCACATTAGAAGTTTTTAGGGAAGGTGGGAATTTGCTCCTCGTAGTTCCTTATATGATTACTAAAATAAATTGTGTGTGTTCAGTTAAGTCACAGTTTTTGATATAAGCAATAACTGTACACAAATTCACAACACGTAATGATTATTAAATTATTATATTATGACCTCAAATCGCCAGGCCGTAATATAAAGACTGCCTTCCGTGAAAACAAACAAATTAACGGAGGCTAGATGATTATTATGTTGTTCCAATATATTTCATTTGTTGTATTATAACTTAGTATATATGTCGTAGGCATCTAATAAAATCCGACATTTAATTAAAAGCCTAGTCATCGCCGGCATTCAATGAAAATCGTATTGATATCTTTCTTTTACCATTATCTGCTTAGGCAAATGCCGGCTGGCTCTCCAGGCAAATAATAAAATAAGCCAATGAAATATATCAACGCATCATATTTATTAAACTAGTATCGTCAGCTAGAAAATCATATAACATAATAATATTATAGAAGTCATTTAAAAATTTGAATGTAGTCAACAGTCTTTATTCGCACAACATAATAATATTATAATAGTCATTTAAAAATGTGAATGTAGTCAACAGTCTTTATTCGCACAAGGATTAGAATTGTGGCACCGGTGCACCGGTAAATAATAAATCTTAGCATCCAAATAATTGGTGTTAAATTTTAAACTTAAGGAAAATTTGTCCTAATTTAACAAAAAGTTAGGATCTTTAACTTGAAAGCGCCATTATCTGTGTCACTCACAATTCATGTATGGACTCTCCGTTTCACGCAAACTAGAATCTTAAAGTTACGGTCTTACGGTAAGCTTTGGGTACACTAGAATCATTTTTAGTAGGTGAAAAGACTAAAATTTTCCTAGAAGTGAGTAGGTCTAATTGAGATTTTGAAGTGTTCAAAAGCTCATATGTAGCAGCTCTAATTATGTAATATTTCACTACCTACGAAACTAAATTATTAGACAAACTGTTTTTTAAAACTGCTAACCGTCATATATTCTTAACATATGACTTATTGCTGGCATTACTCCTAACAATTACAAATTGTTGCCTCAAATCATGACTCATTTGTAACAAAACTTCAATAAGAAACATCTCCCGCGAGAACGTGATCGGCTGCGACATCTTGTGTTGAAACGTGGCCTTAAGCCTTTATTTGGAAAATAGATCTAGTTATGGCCGGTTTCACAGTCCAGGCTAAAGCCAGAGCTTAGCTAAGCCACGGGTGTGGCTTAAGCCCAGAACTTAAGCCTAGTCGGCTTAGTTAAGCCGCAGATGAAAATTTTTAAGTTGTCAGCACTGCTGCAATTGTGAATTTTTTTAAAGCAAATTGCCATTGTGGATTAAACCACAAGCTAAAAGAAGAACTTTTTATTTACCAGTTTGTTGCAGCTTTTATCTGGCAGCATATCAAATCCAAAATCATTGTGTTAAGATCCAGCTGCGTAATAATAATTTAAAGATCTAACATTAGCTTATCAGTAAAGATGTGCGTGTAGTAATCATTCGGTACAAAAGTATTCGTTACTTCTCTAAAAACTGGGTACCGAATACATACCTAAATAATTATTCGTTGCTTGTACTCATAATGTTATATTTTTAGCGGGGTTGATAAATCAACTAACACTCGTGTCGTTGGTTTCCACCTTTTTATTTTATTTAACGCACCACAACTACAAATTTTCCTTTACAATTCTTTTTCTATAAATAACATTTTACAATCTTTCCTTTATCGCTATCGATCTTTTTCTACAAAAATTACACTTTACAATTATTTCTTTATCACTATCGTTCCTTTTCTACAAAAATTACACTTTACAATTCTTTCTTTACTTTTTTACGACCAACAAAGTGTGTGAGGCGACCCCGATCTTAAAAATCTCCGTTTTTCTTTCTTATCAAACGCGTGACAATCCACATCGCGAATTCAGATCAACTCACTGGGCTTTTTCTTTTTCAGGTGCCCAGTCCACCTGTACAATCATCGGTCAGTTCGCTGACCCCGCAGTTCAATTGCAAAATTGCTTAAATTGTTTATTTGCAATTTTCAATTTCACCTCGAGTCCAACAAACCGGCAACGAAAATCATACCTAAATTGCCGACCTTGCACTTCATTCCTTGAAATCTTATCCGTTTCTTTATTTTTATCAAAGAATTAAAATGCAAAGCCGAACAGGCCAGGCATAGATATTTCGAGGTGGAATATAGTACACAGGTGAACGAACCGCTGCACAGTGCTTCGTCATCATACCTGTGGCTGCTCGAAATACAAATAAGGGTAGGTAAACAAATGACTAATTTATACCTGCAACTTAAATCTATATGAACTGAACCACTCTAATCCGTTATTATTTTTTCCTAATTACCTTACGATAACCTTTAAGAGGTGACTAAATATAAGTATAAATTGGTACAGTCGAAATGCATCATGATCAGTTGCAATTTTGCGCTTGTGAAAAAGTTTAATATTTTCTGTGGTTTTTGAAATATTTATTTAAAAATAATGGAGAGTTTAAATGAAGGTATGTTTTATAATATGATATGTTTTTTATAGCGCTGTTAATTTATTTTTAGATTTTATATGGACTTAACTTGAACCATATGCTTTTTTAAAAATTGTTTTATTTTGGCTAGCTTTGACAAAGCTTTTAAAAAAATTGACAGTTGCGCACTCAACCATTTTTTTATATATTAATGAGATATTAGTATAAAATCTAGGCATAGTAAATAAATACTAAATTTAGGTTCGGAACATACTTAAAAAAAAATTTTTTCAGGTGCAGGTCACACGGTGACCAATGCGAGTTGTTTTCGGGTATGGCGAGAAAGCCCTCACGGGAACAAAATTAGTTCCGTTAGAGCTTATTTATCTCGTTTCTTCGATTTATACAATTGCTCTAATGAAGACAAGTTTATTGTTAATGAGAAGATTCGGATATTTTCTATGGTAGTCTCCAAAAAATGGCTATCTGCAGGAAAAAATATGGATAGCTTTTTAAAATATAATAGGCAGTGGCTAAGTGAGGAATTGGGATTGCCAGTCTCTTTAAAGAGGCTATCAGAAGACGAGGCGCAACCTGGAGTTAGTGGCATAAGAGGAAGACATCCCAAAGCGTTCGAAGAATGTGCATCTTCAACTAAGAGGAAGAAGGTTCACGACCTGTTGGAAACCCGTTCTACGTCGGAATTGTCTCTAGCAACTTCGTTGTCGTTGCGGGCCGGAGCACATACTGCTGCTGCAGTCCTTGTCAAGGACTTGTCGACATCACCAGAGACTGCTAGGAATTTGAAGAGCATCAAAGAGAAAGAGGAGGAAACAAATAAAGCTTTATCTGTAGAGCAATCTTTAGCACTATATTTAGATTTAAATCTCTCTGAGTCCAAATATAGGTTGCTTCGAACTACTGTCAACAGCTTGCATAAAGACACATTCCCCAGTATTTATGCGCTAAGAAATTTTAAAAAAACGTGTTATCCAGCTGAGCAATTTATTCAAGTATCCGAAAGTTACGCGGAGGTAAATCTTCAAGCTTTACTGGATCACACAGTAACTAGGATTGTAGAGATGCAAGCGGAAGTTCTTAGTCAAGTTTCTTGTCTTCAAGGACTGACTATGATATACAAGTGGGGCTTTGATGGTAGTTCAGGGCATAGCTTATACAAGCAAAAATTTTCTGACGCTTCTCTTACTGACGAATACTTATTCTCAATTGCTTTAGTTCCTTTGCAGTTGAAACATACGTTAGATGAACAGATTATATGGCACAATCCAAGACCAAGTTCTACGAGGTATTGTAGACCAATTAAGTTTGTATTTGTAAAGGAGAGTTCCAATGTAGTAAGAAGTGAATCCGAGAGATTTCAGACGCTAATTTCGAATCTGTCTTCATCTAACGTCTCTGTTTCAAACTTGGATGTAGAGATATCTCATGATTTACACTTCACAATGGTTGATGGGAGTATATGTAATATTGTTTCAGGTACAGATAGTAGTGCAAAATGTTTCATATGTGGAGCAAAACCATCACAAATGAATAGTTCTCTAGACAGAGTGCCTAATGCTGAAAATTATAAATTTGGAATTTCCACACTTCATGCTTGGATTCGTTGTTTCGAATGTCTTCTACATATAGCATATAAATTGCCTATAAAATCATGGCAGGCTAGAGGAGATGAAAATAAAATAATTGTACAGAATAATAAACAACGAATCCAAGCTGCATTCAGAGAAAAACTGGGCTTAATTGTCGACAAGCCGAAGCCAGGTTTTGGGTCAACAAACGACGGAAACACCGCTAGGCGATTTTTCAGGAATGCTTCAATTAGTGCGGAAATAACTGGCATAAATGAACAAATAATAAAAAAAATTTCAATTATTTTAAACGTAATATCCAGCGGTTATAACATTGAATTAGAGAAGTTCCGTCATTTGTTGACCGAAACAAGAGCACTCTATTTAGAAAACTATTCGTGGTACTACATGCCAGTCACTGTACACAAACTCCTTGTACACGGAATTGACATAATATCTACTTGTATACTCCCAATAGGTCAAATGTCAGAAGAAGCCTTAGAAGCAAGACACAAAGAAATCAGGAAAATTAGAGAACATCACACAAGGAAATCGTCTCGTGAGAATACCAATAGGGATCTGCTAAATTTGCTTCTTTTGACATCGGACCCCAAAATTTCATCTCTTCGAAACTGTAAAATACCACGCGAAAAACTTTCAGCCGAAACACTAAACTTTTTAAAAAGTTCGAATCCTTCAATTCCTACAACACCTATATCCAGTGGTGTTTTAGAAGACATTAACTTTTCTGAAACTGAGAATAGCAGCAGCGATTGTGAAGAGTAAATTAGATTATGTAGATTATTCATATTGTAGGAGTAATTACTTATAATTGTAATGTAAGGATCTGTTTTTCTATGTAGATTACGATAAGGTCAATTTTAAGTAAATTAATTATAAGTGTGTAGTAAATAATATATGTTGCGGAGGTTCATAAAGCTGTGTAAAATAGGTCGTAAATAAATGTACTTTTTTTACCGAAATATGATATTGAATTACTCTTTCCTTGAATTTTTACATAACGCAGTTCTGATACCTATATTTTATACAAAATATTAATATAACTACATAAAATGATATTATAATTAAATATGCAAGTTGTTTCAAGTTAAAAAATAAAAAATTAAGTCATTCCCGTACAGCGCGGAATTTCGAGCGATCGCATGTATGGCGACGGAGCACTGTGATGCACTGCGTTTCACCCGGTGAACAACCTCTGACGCAGCTATGTGTATACATATATATTTAATTACAATGCTTGCAAGATTCCCAGATTTTGGGAAATCTGTGTTGCAACAATTAATTATTATCAATATCATATGCATTCATACTGCTTACACGATTTTCAGATCAGCCATGTGTATACATATATGTGTATGTACATATATATACTTATTTACAATGTTTGCAAAATCTGTGCTGTAACAATTCCTTCCCCCTTGAAAGAAGAGGATTATTCTTTGGAGAGGAATAATCCTCGCGGGAGATAGGTGAATGCGAGTTTGTATCTGGGTCGCCTCAGGATGTTGGGGTAGGTCGCTGTTTTCCCTTTGATCTAATATATTATTTCCTATAGTCTATATTATCTTTATTTTATCAATATGTATTAATATAAAAAAAATATATATTTTTTTTTAAAAATTCAGTTTACATATTTTTATTCTAATCGTATAGTATTTCATATATATATATATATATATATACTTATATTATATATTACTCGCATTGTTTTTTTGTTTTGTTTTTACTGTATCTCATGTTCTATGTTTGCTCGTCATTTTTTTTTTTATGTTCATGTTTCACACATATGTATGTATATTTTTTCATGAGAAAGAATGAGGGTAATCTTATCTTATTATTTTTTGTAACTATGTTCTGCAGTCGGTCAGAATCCTCTATTTTCTTATCTGCCTTTTTGTTTTGTTCTTTGTTTTGTGTTATCTAATTAGATGAGTTTGTGGTAACCTTGAATTTGCTCGTTGTGATGGAGCGGTGCTGTAATTTGTTTTTTTTTTGTGTAGGTACTGTTTTATTTAATTAACGTTGGTTGGAGAAAGGTTCATATTTCTATTCTCGTGGTACTTAGCTTTAGGGTACGGATTCTTTTCCCCTGTTTTTGTGATGATCTGGCGTTTTGGGGTTTCTAGTTTTGAGATATCAAGCTCATTTTGATCATTCAAAATGTTGCTTTGCGAGACAATACGTCGTGTGCCTCTAGTTCCGCCACCGAAATTAATCGCTAGCGTTCGGGGAATCTTGGTCCTGTCAGTCGTTCCCGACTGGCAGGGACCTCTTCGGTTATTGGTGCACCAGAGGGGTCGACGCACGCAGGCTATATAGATGGCTGAAGCCCGTATACATTGTTATTATCAGGTGGACTTCAAGATCTTCCCCCATGGCGGTCAGGCTTTGTCTGCAGCTGGTAAGTGTTGATTTTGTGGAATATTATTTTTGTTCTTGTTTCTTTTTTCCTTATAAAGTTACATTCCCCCCTTTTCTTTCTTTCCAGGAGGAACTTTTGTACTCTCAGGAGAATTTGGCGTTTGTGGTTGCTGTACTCCTGCGTGGGATCTATTCCAGCACTACGGGCGCTGCGTTAGTCCTTCCCCCGAGCTCCAGCCGTATTATGATGTGGAAGAGGACGTGGTGCACCAGCCGTCGAACCGAGTTGAGGAGTGTTGGGATTAATAGTGTACACAAATTCTTGTGTAATAAAGGATAATGTTGAAAAGATTTTTTTTGTTATTTTTTATTCCTTTCCCCCGTCAAGTGTGTGTTTTTTTGTTGTTCCTTTTTTTTTGTGTTATCGTAATAATTTCTCGATTGTATTTAGGATTTTTTGTTTAAACTCTCTTATTCTAAGAACGAACGGGTTTTGATTTTGTTTTTTTTTAATGTTGTCTTAAGAATTTTAAACTGGAACGACACGTGTCAACTACTAACTGACATAAATATATAATCTACTACAAACCTATGTATGTTTACTCTAAAGTAAAACATAACAATTGGAATTAAATTAAAATTTCAGTAGATTTATCTTTTCTTCTCTTTTTTTTTCCTTTTTTTTTAAATTTTGCTAAAGTGTGCAGTGTAGTTGTGTCGTTATTATTTTATTCCTATATATGTATATATAGTTTTTTGTTTTGTTTTTTACATAATGTAATTATTTTATTCTATGCGTATATTTATTTATATATATACTTATTTATTATTCGTTCTTATTTTTATTTCGACTTATCTTATAACATCGTCTCTACCGCTATTGATCTTTGAAGCTTAATGTGGCTATTCTACTAGTCTAATTATCTTTACAAAAAAATTTTTTTTTTTTTTTTGTGTCGTCAGTGCCAACGTCCGCAATTTATTTTTCCACTAATTGAATTGTTTTTTGCTTCGACATTGTGTGGCCTTTGGGGCTCTGGGCAAGCATAGGTGGGTTCCTCTGGAAGGTTATTTTTTGGTGTTGGTGGCGCATTTACTTTATATATTCTTTTGTCTATATAAGGGTAAATACACTTTATCACGCTGTATATGATAACCGCTAGAACTAGTAAGCTGGTGCAGGATATGGATGTGGTTGCCAATAGTCGGAATGTTTTTTGCGTACCTTTTCCCGTCAGCTTGCTAATTTTTGCCTGGATTTCTTCCAACGAAAATGTGCTTCTGTGTATAAGCTCGTTTGTTTCGTCTCCCCTTAATAATTCTGGTTCCGACGTTGGACCTTTGGTTGCTTCAGGGAATAACTGCGTTAAATTAACTTCAAAATTGGAGTCCGCTAGTAAGGGAAAATATGCTGGTTGTAGGATTTTAAGCGGGTGCTTATTCTCTCCTTCATAGTGTAACACTTGTGCTCCTATTTGCATTTGGCATTGTTGTGTCAAGTCTAATATTCCTTGACCTTTTAGTTTGGAGATAGTATACCGATTTAGGCAAGTAATGTGAACTACGGTGGGGTTGACGAATGAAAATAGCCAAGTATTGGGCTTGTTAAGCTTAATTAAAATATCACGTTTGGGGATCTGTACCCTCAGGACACAGTGTGGGTTTTCGTTCAATGGGTTCAAGAGTAATTTAATTATACATTCCTGGGAGGATGCCGCTCTCGTTATGGGTGTGTGTAATCCATCTGTATAGGTATTTTCTTGTCTGGTGTGTGTGATTTTCTTGAATGCTTTGAAATTTTCCAATTTCAGAAGCAGAAATTCATGCGTTTGCAACTGGCTAGCTATGTGTGAATACTCTATGTCAGGTATTAGCGAATGGTCAGACTCGGTGTGAATTGGAAAACAGCGAATTTGGTAGAGTTTCATGCTAGGAATATTGAATATTGGTAGTGTTATCCTCACTATTAATTTATTACCTATGAGATGAGACTGGGCTCCTGATGTTTGGAATAACATCGAAAGACAGTTCTGTTGATTTGGGCACTCAGCGTGGGTTTTATGATATATATCTAAAAGAGTATTGGGAGATACTAGCAAAGGGTGTACATGATTATTTTTGCTGGTTATTATTATGTCTAGCAGAGACTGCTGACGAAACTCGATCTCTACCACTTGGAGTAGTAGGCTGGATAATATTTCCTGCCTCAATTGCCTTCTGGTCAGATCTTCTGTTATGTTGTGTAAATCATTTAGTTGGTAAGCTTTTTGCCTTTGTCGGTCCATGATCATTATCAAAGGCTTCTGGATCTGTTCCAATGCTGTCTTCACCACGCTTATTTGTTGTTTTTCCAGTTCAGCTAGTGTGTGTGCATTGGTTTCGACTTCCTCTAGTCGGCTGTATATCTCATCTTCGTTTTTGCTGTCCATAGTGCCGAACAGATAATGCATGGCGTTTCCTACCCCATCGAAAAACGATCGCTTTGTGCGTGATTTGGGAACTAGTTGCCTTATTGTGCTCGTGCGTCGTTTTATGTTTTCGATAATAGCATATACCTGCTTTTGCTGAGTGTTACACAAATCTTCTTGCTTAGTGCTATTCACACATAATCGATGCACTAGGTGTTCCGCGTGCTCTGCAAGTGTGGTTTGATTTTCTAACTCCGCTAGGTTTAGTTCTGTAAATATGTTCCATGTAGTGTGGTATACCATCAGCGTTCTAAGGTCTTCCAGTAGAATTCCTGTATTGTTGAGTGGGGTTACTCTGTAGGGTTCCTCTGTTATTTCTCCCGCCATAAGTTGAAGAAGCAGTGTGAATATGAGTAGTGATTCCATGCCTAGAGGAAAATGAGATGGTTTAGGGCAATGTCTTGGCGGTGTCACCACAGTGGTATTTACATGCTTGTGAAGGTGAACCGGTCGTAGCTACCACCGCGAGTTTCAATAAAAGATAGGCATATATATATTATATATTATATGTATTATATATAAATTATTGGAACCCTTGACTATACCGTTTTGTTGTTCTGGTACTTGGGGTAATAGATTAAAGGCCGTTGCACGAAACTAAGTCCAGGGGAGGGTTACAAGGTTAGTTTAAAAAGTCGGCGATTAACAGTAAAGAAAGTTTTGTCAAAATACAGTAAACAAAATTTTGGAGGAAGGTTGTAGAATATCGATCACATTAGGACAGATTTAAGATTATGAGGTGTTTTTTACTCATAGTAAAATTTTAGGCGGTTATTATGTACAGTCACAAGCCTTTTTCCCATTTTTATGGTTGTATTAACTGGGCTCGTGATCGCGGTTACCTGATATGGTCCTACCCAGATTTGAGAGAACTTATGCTTCCGACTCTCGCTCTTGAGTAGTACTTTGTCTCCTACGTGGAAAGTAAGGGGCCGTAATGTTTTATCGTAATACCCCTTAGAACGTTTCTTGCTAGCGAGGAGATTCTTTCGAGCTGTAGCATAAGATTTCTGTAGCTTATACCTTAGTATATGGTAATAGCTTTCATGGTTATAAACAGGTTCAGGGTCCCGTTTTAAATTCGTTGGGACGTCCGCTGTAAAGCCGTAAAGGCAGTCCATTGGGGTCAGTTTCGTACCCTCGTGTACGCTGTTATTGTACACGAACGCAGCGGTTCGTAGATATTGATCCCATGTTTTGGGATTTTCATCTACGATAGTTCGCAGGTACTCTATAAGGGGTCTGTGGGCACGCTCTAGTGCTCCATTAGACTGGGGATGATAAGCTGAAGTTTGTAGCTTTTTTACCCTTAAGAGTTTACATACCCTTTTGAATAGTTCACTTAGGAAATTGGATCCCTGGTCAGTGACTATTCTTTTGGGGATACGGTAGCGCGTGACGATTTCGTCGACGAAAATTTTGGCTACTGTAATTGCTTCCCCGTTGGGTATGGCATACCAATCGACGAATTTGGTCAAATTATCTTGAAAGGTCAGGATATATTTATTACCTGTGGCGGTTTCCTCCAAGGGGCCCACAATGTCCAGGTAGATTTTGTCAAATGGTTGCTCTGCTATGTCCGTTATCATCATTGGCATTCGAGTTTGAGGGGAAGCTTTCATAGTCTGACACTTTGGGCATTTCTTAATATGTTTTTTAATATGACTTAGCATATTTCTCCACCAGTATTTGCCTCTAATTCGCTTGTAAGTTTTTATTACACCCTGGTGGCCACCGAAGGGAGAATCATGATAATCCTTCAATATTGTCCTGATTTCCTCGGGGTTTGTGATTATCTCGGGGTTTTTTGGTGCCCTTACTTTCTGCGATTTTTCATCGAGTGCGGTAGGGGAGTTGGAGTGTGTCTCTGTTGATTGGAGTTCATCTGTTTCTGATGAGTGTTCCTTATTTTTCTTAGTAGGATTCTGTTTTTCCTCCTGTGCCTTTTGTTTTTGGGCTCGGGTTACTACGTAGCATTTAGCGGGTTGTTTTTTTTTCTTGTGGATGGTTTACTGTCCTCCACATCGGATTCCATACGATGGTGGACTATGGCCTTTATCGTTAATGTGTTGCCTGAATTGTCTTCTTTGACTTCTTGTGGGATTCGCCTTAGTGCGTCCGCATTCGTATTGTATTTTCCGGGCTTGTATTCGATGTTATAGTTGAATTCTGACAGCTTGTGATGAAATCTCACCAAACGTGAAGTAGGGTCTTTAACATTAAAGACTCCTTTCAAGGGCTTATGGTCTGTATAGACCGTGAATTTCCGACCTTGAAGGTAACATCGGAAATTTCTAGCTGCCCATACAATGGCCAATAACTCCTTTTCAATAGTGGAGTAGTTTTTTTCGGCCTTGTTTAGAGTACGGCTGGCATAGGCGATGGGCTGGTCATTTCCCACTTCTCTCTTGAGGAAGAACAGCTCCTATGGCCTCATTACTAGCGTCCGTGGTGAGATTGAATGGTTTCGAAAAGTCCGGATAAATTAAAAGTTGTGGAGAGACTAAAGCTTTTTTAATGGTTTGAAATGCTTCCTGACATTTCTCAGTCCAAGTGAATTTTACATCTTTTCGAAGTAAATTCGTTATTGGACGTACTATTTTTGAGAAGTCTGGTATAAATTTCCTATAATAATTGGCAAGTCCTAGGAATGATTGGACTTGCCTGACAGTTCGCGGAACAGGGAAAGTTTGGACGCAGGCCGGTTTACTAGGATCAGGAAGTGCTCCGTCGTCACTTATGTCCCAAATAGACGACCTCTTTCTCAGAAACTGACACTTTTCAGGTTGTAATTTGAGATTGTTTTCCCTTAGTCTATCGAAGACTTTTCGAAGTTTGTTGTTGTGATCTTCTAAATTTTTACCGTAGATGACGATATTATCCAGATAAACGAAGCACTCCAGGCCTTGTAGGCCTGTTAAAACGAAGTTCATTAACCTTTGGAAAGTAGGTGGGGCTCCTTTTAGCCCGAATGGCATTCGTTTAAACTCGTAGTGCCCATAACTTGTGCTGAAGGCTGTTTGTGGTCTATCTACGGGATCGACGAGCACTTGGTGATATCCGTTTGCTAAGTCGAGCGTCGTGAAATACCTTGCGTGGCCCAACTGATCGAGAATGTCCTCGATTCGAGGGAGTGGAAAAGCGTCGCCTATTGTCTTTTCGGTTAATTTACGAAAATCAACTACGACTCGCCACCTTTTCTCACCCTCTGGGCCCGCTTTCTTGGGGACCACTAGAAGAGGTGAATTCCAAGGGCTTGTACTTTGCTGGACAATGTCACTCTCCAACATTTCTTTCAGTTGCTCGTTTATGACTTTCCTTTGAGTCTCAGGTAACCTGTACATTTTCTGGTTAATTGGTGCTTGATATTGCACCAAAGGTATTCTGTGCGTGATAGCATTAGTGTGGGTGAGTTTATCGCCTTTGAGGAAAAAAATATCATTATATTCATGACAGAGTGTCGATATCGAAGATTTTTAATCTGTGTTTAAAGTTTCGTCTAGCTTGATTTCCTGCTCTAACTTCTCGAAACACGGGTGATTGTGTAATACATCAGGCTCGCCGTACGTCGGGTATAAATATCTCACGTGCTGTAATATGGCCGCTTTATCTGTAGAGTCTGTTTTTTGCAGAACTTTTCTCTTCTTCACTGCTTGGGATTTATAATTATCATTGATTTCCCTTGAGGATACGAATTTATCCTTTTGTTTAGATGACATGAGGCCGTTATACATTTTATAAACTTTATCAGGCTTAGTGCGGTCTCCATGGGTGTTATTGGGGCAGTTCAGCCGCGTTGAGCACTTAGATCTAAACTTTGTTGGTTGGAAAGCCATATGTACCTCGGGGCTACTTTTGAGGGTGTGAGGTTTGAGGTTTTGCGGGTTTTTTACACAGTGCATTTTTTGAGGGATAGATGTAGTGAAAAAGATAACTTAAAATAGAAATTAAAAGTAGGTAATATGTTTTATCACTTACGGACGATGAGGTTCGTTGTTCCGTGTAACCGACAGGTTGTTCAGGACTTTTAGAGTGCCTGTTTGCAATTTTGGGTGGCTCTTGTGGCCATGTCGCAAACTTATCACTACGAGGTGGGGGAGATTTTTGTACCGTAGATTTTGAATTATTCTTCCCGGCGCCTTTAAACTGTACGCTATTATTGACACTCAAGGGTTGTTCAGAACTTCTTGGTGGATTGAGGGGGTTTATTTTGTAGTCTTTTGTAGGGACTACTTGTAATGCCAATTCTGAAAGAACTACTTGATGGTTAGCAATATTGAGGATACCTACTAGCGCTGTTTCTTCCCCAGTACGAAGTAAGCTATTTGCCTGGAAGACTCCGTCTTCTATCTCTTGAGATAGGCAGAGCATTTCTTCCTTCACTTGCAATGGAATTCTGGCAACAATGTGTGTCCGAGCGGGTAGGCAAATAGGTTCTTTCAAAGAGACCTTATACTTCCTTATTGCGTCGGTTCCATTGATGTTATCCGGATTTTTAGATTTGTATCCCCGCAACTCATTTTGAGTTTGACAGCCAGCAATTTTCGTTTGGGATGCTTTGGGGATACTGCAGGTGGATAACTGTACCGTTACAGGTTCTATCTTATCTGCCTGTTCTCTCACTTCGACTGCTTTCTGCGGGTGCGGTTTTTCCGTTCCTAAAGATAGAGGCAATGCAAATTCCTCTGGATTGGTTTCGGTGCGAGGGAATCTTAGGGTGCGGTTAGGACCTTCAACATTACAGTTTTTCAATAGGAAGTCATTACCTAAAAGTCCGTCGTCGGAAAGACCGGGCAAGTTTTGCACAACTTGGAATCTGCAGGCGATTTTGTTTTTTAAATTGAAATTTCCTTGACAGCTCCCCAGTGTCTTTCCAGTCCCAAAGGGAGTCTGTAATTTATAGGTTTCTTCTGTGTTGATTGAATCGAGACCTTTTAATGCATTTTTTTTTATTAAACTAACCTCAGCGCCGGTGTCTACTACTAATTTTGCTTGGCCGTTCAGGCCGATATCTAATGGAAGGTTTACTGTAGGTACACCCATTTTGGGCGACTGAGGGGACCCTAATTTGCTTAACGGGATTTTTAAAGTCGAGCCGGGGAGTTTTCGGCCGACTGTATGTCGTTTCCCTGACTCTGAACTTCCCATTTTTGCTTTTGGCGGCATTCATTTAAAGTATGTCCACTTCGACCACAGAAGTCACATTTGAGCCGCACATTGTAGACACGGGGTTTTTGCTGATCACGAGAATCTCCTGGTTTTTGGGGGTTTTGAGTATTTGTTGGGTATTCACGGTTGCGATTGCATTCGCGAACATCATGACCATATGCTTTGCACTTTCCACAAAACGGCGTATTTTTTCGCTTGAAACCGTCAGTGTACGTATGTCCTCTTTTATTACAAAAACTACAGTTAATGTTTTGAAGGTTATTTTTATTATTTATTACATTTGTATTTGCTTGTCTGTAATGGTATTCTCTGCCTCGTGTATTTTTTGTGTTTGAGGCTTGTGTGTACTGTGAGGCGTTCGTAATTGGGTGCATTGCTGGAACTGCAGGTGCCTGATAACCAATTTGGGTGGGTGAATAAGCTTGTGGTGAGTTCGTAACTAACTGTTCATAATAACCTGGTGGAATTAGTGAGGGTGAGTGGAGCTGAGATGCACTTTATTGGAGTCTTTCCATATCCAACGCTTTTTGTATTAGGGTTTCGAGTGTTTCATTTCCTAACGTCAACAAATATTGACATAAATGTGGATTATGAACACCAGTCTTAAGTGCATTTTTAGCAAAGTCCTCCAACTGTTTTTAACAGCTGGGGCATCTGTTTCACTGTACTTAGTTTCTGCCGCATCTTCGCAGAGAGCTAGCGATTGTTTCAATCTCGATGTAAAAGTGGCCAGGGCTTCCTGCGAATATTGGCGAGTAGTAATTAATTTATTTACTAACTCTTGGTAAGTTTCTCGAGGAAGGTATGCTCGATTGAGCCGTTCTTCTACCTCCTTGAATGTGGTCGGGATGTTTGAGGCGAATAACTGGTAAGCTTCGCCCCGAAGTCTAGTGGGGAAAATTTGAAGGAAAGCTGCAGCAACCCAGAAAGGTTTGGAGCTCTAAGCTCAATTTTGGGTGTAGTTCGCCCGAAAAAAGAGGAATCAACTGTGCTGCCAGTTTGGCTACTTTAGCGTAATATGTCATGTTTGACTTCGACCCTTTTTCAATATCACCTGGTTGGTGAGTATATGACACTGTTCCGATTCTAGTTTCGTCTAAACTGGTTTCCAGAAGGGAATCGCCCGGCCAATTCAAAACTATTTCACTCGCGGATGGCTCGCTACCACTGACTTCACTTTCACTTAAGTAACCACTATTTTGATTTATTTCTAACTCGAGCGAGTGCGAAAATTCTCCAAACTCTTTTAAGCTCTCCTTGAACTTCTCTGTATTTTCTTTAAATTTTGTTATCTGTGCAAGCCTTTGTTCGCGAGACTTTGCGAGGTTTTTGTCAATTAAGTCGCACTGGATTACAGAGAGTTCGGAGGAATTTCGCACTTTCTCTTCTATTATTTTTAAATAAGATTCTAAATGTAAATTTTTATCTCTTACTTGTCGGGGACCTGTCAGGGTTGTCCCGCTCCTGAGTGTTACTCCTTGGGTCGTGGGGGCTATTGTCGTCGCTCCCTCTATTGTAGCTGTTGCTCCCTCGTTGCTTCCTTTGTACCGGGGCGGAACTTCCTGCGCGTCGCCCGGCGAGGCAGTTTGTGGTGAAGTTGATAATTGGCTTTCCAGCGGTGTTTCTTGCTGAGAGCCTTTATCGCTCATTTACCACGGTATATGAGATTAGCAGCTAGGGGGCTCCTGCCGTCTTAGTTCCCTTGGATCTAACTGAGAGGGGGGCTTGTGCCGTCTTCGTATTCCCTCTCAATTCAGGAACGAAGAGTTGTTTAATTTGCTGAAGAGGTGCTTTGGCTGTGCTGTACCTCCAGAGATGGCTGAGTTGCGGCGATTTTTCAGTTGCTGAGTACTTCCTGAACTCCGGCGTTGGTGCTTTGCACTTTGCTGAGGGGGTGGCTGCTTGTTTTCCTAACAGAGGCAGTTAAAGTTGATCAACCCCGAGCGTTGGGGGCGACAAGATCTAAACACCCCTGAAGCCAGACTCAACTCCAGACGAGGGTAGGGTGTCTTGCCCAGTGTTTACTCTTGTCTGATTAACCCCTTAGATTCTCTCGTAAGATAGAGGGTTTTCAAGCTCTTAAATTTTTCGTATATTTATGAAAAACAGGCTTCCCCTATCCTACCGGCTGCGCCAATTGTTATATTCTTAGCGGGGTTGATAAATCAACTAACACTCGTGTCGTTGGTTTCCACCTTTTTATTTTATTTAACGCACCACAACTACAAATTTTCCTTTACAATTCTTTTTCTATAAATAACATTTTACAATCTTTCCTTTATCGCTATCGATTTTTTTCTACAAAAATTACACTTTACAATTATTTCTTTATCACTATCGTTCCTTTTCTACAAAAATTACACTTTACAATTATTTGTTTACCTTTTTACGACCAACAAAGTGTGTGAGGCGACCCCGATCTTAAAAATCTCCGTTTTTCTTTCTTATCAAACGCGTGACAATCCACATCGCGAATTCAGATCAACACACTGGGCTTTTTCTTTTGCAGGTGCCCAGTCCACCTGTACAATCATCGGTCAGTTCGCTGACCCCGCAGTTCAATTGCAAAATTGCTTAAATTGTTTATTTGCAATTTTCAATTTCACCTCGAGTCCAACAAACCGGCAACGAAAATCATACCTAAATTGCCGACCTTGCACTTCATTCCTTGAAATCTTATCCGTTTCTTTATTTTTATCAAAGAATTAAAATGCAAAGCCGAACAGGCCAGGCATAGATATTTCGAGGTGGAATATAGTACACAGGTGAACGAACCGCTGATGCACTGCGTTTCACCCGGTGAACAACCTCTGACGCAGCTATGTGTATACATATATATTTAATTACAATGCTTGCAAGATTCCCAGATTTTGGGAAATCTGTGTGGCAACAATTAATTATTATCAATATCATATGCATTCATACTGCTTACACGATTTTCAGATCAGCCATGTGTATACATATATGTGTATGTACATATATATACTTATTTACAATGTTTGCAAGATCTGTGCTGTAACAATATTCAGTTGATTCAAAATTTTCATTTCATGATAAATTCGGTATTCTATTACCTACACGAATACAGTGTAACGATGCAAATCAAATAACTACAATTCATTCTACGGCGGTACCCGGTTAAAGTTTTCGATAAAACTTCATACCATTGAGTATTGTACCTATACCATTACCAAACAGGATTAATCACACTTTTTTCCCAGTTGTTCATGTAAGTAGGTACCGAATCTTTTTTTTTCTTCATCACTAGTATGACAGTGGGGTTGAGGAATGAACAATAAACTGCGGTGGTGGTGCTAAAGTTAACTTAATAAGAAGTTAACAGTAGTATCGAGTTTGGGAAAAGTAAAATTTAAAGCGATCTCCAAATATTTCACATTAAAATCGCTAGTAAAATTTTGATGTATGTTAATTTGGAGAAGCCAGAGTAATTAATTTTTGAATTTTGACAAAACAATTTTAACTCTTCAATCAATAAAAAAACAAAAAAAACTGCGAATTGCCATGGAAATAGGAAGTGCCAACATTTTACCAGTCACACTTAATGCCTTGAGTCTAGTAGCGAATTCGAGTAAAATGTAACATTTCCATACAAATTCTAGAGCTGGTAAAATCAGAAGCAGACATTTTACGGAAGATTTTACTAGTGCAATACGGAGTTTACCGGTAAAAACTGAAGGTTTCCTTATTATAAAATAGATGGCATTATATGTACTCCACTCATTTTACTAGGCATTTTAATGCGAAAAGCATTAAGTGATTGGTAAAATTTTTACATTTTCTATTTCTGAACGTTAAAATTGTTTTATCAAAATATAAAAATGAATTATTTTGTTTTCTATAAATTAACATTTACTCGCGATTTTAGTGTGAAATATTTTAAGAACCCGTTAAATTTTATTATGCCCAAACTCGATATGGTTTTGTGCATTGAAATGCTTAGTAAAATGTCTGGAGAATTTATAGTGCCATCTATTTTATTTTACATAGAGGGAACCTTTAGTTTTTACTTGAAAACTCTGTACTGTAAAATCATCAGTAAAACTTTCGCTTGTGATTTTACTGTCACTAAAATTGCTATGGAAATCTCACATTCTACTCGAACTCTATACTAGACTTTATGAAACAGCCGCACAAAACTGGAAAAATTCCTCGTTTGGAATAAACAAAGAAATATATGCAGGCGATTTTCTGATGAATGAAAGAACTTATCTATGCATTGCCCTAATGCGACTGAGAAAACGAGTTAAAAACAAAAATTAAGAGAGCAAATCATTACTGGAATAGTAAAATCTTCTTGAGTAGCTTCAAGGTCCTTTCAAATTATTCATAGTATTGAATTTTTCGTACAACCGGTCACCCTACCTCAATTTTTTAAGAAAAACAAAAATTTCGCTTTGGGCAACATGCTTAAATTTCATTAATTTCTATAAAATAAAATTCTCACTTTTCCCAAAACTATCAGAGAATCCAGCATGAGTTACAACCACTTAATTTCTTTAGATCAATTGCAACAAAATATTTGGGATCAGTTGCAACTTCTCTTCCTTCTGAAAGAATATTTTTGACTACGGCAGAACTAGTTATAAGAGATAGAAGGAATCGATTTTTTCCTGAAAATGTTGAGAGATTAATCTTCCTCCATGCTAATCAAAATATTTCTTTAAAACTATTAATTTACTTCTGAAAAATGTTATTTTTTTTCCTCCTGAAATATTTTGTTTTTTATTTTTCAATTCTTGAACTCTAATTGGGTACTATTGTTTTCATATTTAATTAAATACTCCTATTCACATTGTTTAATTAATAAGTACGAGTATACTGCTTGAAGAGTATTTGACCTAAAATACCGAATTAGAAAGTAACGAATTAAAAGTAACGAATATTTTTCGTGGAGTAACGAATGAGTACCGGGTAGCAAAAGTAACGATATTGCATATGCCTACTTATCAGCATGCATTTGTCGTAATTATACTCATCAGCATTTCGTACATTGCATTTTTGTTTATCACATTCCGTGGTAACTTGAGTATCGTGTCCACGGTTTGAATTATCTTTTCTTGCGAGAGCTTCATGCCGGCATATTCATGCTGATAAGTGCTGAGTAAGTTGTTCACACGGTGAAGTGCACGTTTTCACTTGAGGTGAAATTTATTGAATTAATTAGTTTTGAATAAAGTTTAGTTTTGTTTAAAAACGCAAGGCGAACTGTTGTTATTTTTGTCTTCTATCAACAATATTTCAGCTTATCCATTTTCGGACAAATATTTTTTTGGTGTACAAGTTAATGCGCTTGTGCTCCCCTATAAGTGGTCTTGGTAGAAGAACCAAAGGCCTACGTCGTTAATGGGAAGGTAAAACAATTTTACCCGAATTTAAACATTTGGTGACCCCGACGTGATTTCTCATCACAAGTGAAACTCATTGTTGTCTCAGGAGTGTGACATTATCCTACACAATGGAGCAGTTTGGAAAACGACAGGCTGAGCTAGGGAAGGCGTTAGAAAGCATTATATAAAACTACAAAAAGGATCCGAAAGACAGAAAAACCAAAGGAGAGTACTATATAGAAAGAGCGAGGAGATTGGATGAGGCATGGTCAAGGTTTGAACAAACCGACAATGAACTTAGATCACTACCCGAGCAGACTCTTGACCACCCATACTTCGCGGAGGACTACTACAATTCGATATGGACGCTCTATGAGCAATACCGGGAGCAGTTCAACGAAAAGATCGACTCCTTCGACAAAGAAGAACAAGACCCACTTCAACAGCCCGACAAGGCCTTAGAAACACAACAGGCCAAGAAGGCCTTTGAAACTCAAGAAGGTACGTCTCCAAAACACCTCCAAAACAAGCAATGCCAAAGCCATTTCAACCTGAAGGAAAGGCTAGTATGGACAGAGCAATCTCGAGTCAGTTGAAATCAATAAAATAATACGTCGACAAAGAGGCATTACCCAATCGCTGCAGAGAGTGCTCGAAGGGGTTCAATACGACGACGCTCATCAACGACAATATTATAAAGTCAAGGCTGAAACCATCAGTCAACATTGGTGTCAAATTGAGAATCAGAACTATTCATTTAGGGAAATGACCGATGATCCCGCCACAATGGGTTATGATGTCAATGAGTACATCGGCTGGGAAGAAAGAGTACAAAATACACTAGTACAGCTTTCTACAAGCATCGATGTGGTGCAACAAGGTACTACATTGCAACTTCCTAGGAACACTTTGCCCAAATTTGACGGAGATTATCTTAAATGGCGCCAATTTTACGATCTCTTTTCGCAAATGGTTCATAATCAACCACTATCCAATCGTCAGAAGATGTGGTACTTAAAGACAAACTTAGTGGGTGAGGCAGAGAAATTCATCAGACATCTTCCCCTGAGCGAGGAAAATTATACAACGGCCTGGAAGTTGCTGCTAGATCGTTACAATAATATGCGAATCTTAATAGCCAGCCTGATCAACAAACTCTAACGCACAACCTTCCCACGCATCCAACAACGTGTCAGCTACCGCTGTGAAAATGTTACACGATACGACACAAGAATGCTTAGTAGTATTGGAGAATTTAGAGGTTTCAACTACAAATTGGGATCCGTTACTTCTCCATATCCTGGTTAAAAAGCTATACAAGGCTAGCCACACATTATATGAACAATCGTTGCCAAATCCAAGAGGACTGCATACCATGAAAGGTTTCTTGTCATTCTTAGAGGGTACGTTCCAATCGCTGGAGGCTTTAGACCACAAGAGCAAAAATGTGGATGAGCAGCGAAAGATTAGCACATCCAAATCAATGGCTTCCGTTGCCATTACACCACCAGCTTGCGTATCATGCAAGGGCAACCATCAGCTTTACCAATGGACCACATTTTTGAAATTATCGCCATAAAATCGTGTAAAGGTGCTGAGGGGGTATAACTTGTGCGTCAATTGTATGCGATCAGGACATACTACAGTCAAGTGCAAGTCACGTGGATGCACTAAATGCAACAAGATGCATAACACGCTAGTGCATCTGAATGACTGTGAGGGATTGCAATCACAACAAGCTTCTAATACCTTAGCTCCAAGACAAGTGGCATGCCGTACAACCCTACCACGGTCTTCGTTTTCAACAGTCGACCAACCAATTGACTCGTCGTCCAGTGTTACAGCCCTGAGTAGCAAACAAAATCGGGGTTTTGTATTGTTAAGTACAGCACGAGTCACACTAACTAGCAGCAATGGAAGCAGCTTAGAATGTCGAGCCATCTTAGATTCGGGCTCCCAAATATTTATTATCAGCCAAAGGATTGTTAAAAAACTTGGTCTCGCGCCCACTTCCGACTCTTTGGTCATAGAGGACAATGGGCAAGGAAAGCAGCAATCGCATCAAAGAGTAAATGTGCTACTCCAGTCAAGGTTAAACGGATATTCTACCAGAGTCGAGGCATTCATTCTTCGGAGTATCATTTCTCCTCAGCCAACACGACAGTTGGATATCTCTTCCTGGGCCATACCAAACAACATAAAATTAGCAGACCCCGCTTTCAATCGTCCGGACCAAATTGACTTCCTGCTAGGAGCTGAATTCTACCATCAATTATTGTCCATCGGGCAGATAAAATTATCAGAAGACCTACTAATTTTGCAGGACACCATGCTGGGCTGGATCAATGCGGGAAGGGTGGAAAGAGCACCTCTAACTACAGCGGCGTGTGCAATATGCACCGACGAAGACCTCAACAATGCCATCGAAAAATTCTGGAAAATGGAATAGGTCGAAGAACCCAAATCTCGCTTAACACCAGCAGAAAGCCGTTGTGAGGTCTACTTCAACCAAACAACTCAAAGAGACTATGAACGACGCTTATTGGTCAAACTAGCATTTGCGAGTGATCCCACACAATTAGGCAATTTTCAATTTTATTGCGATTTCGAATGCCGCGATTTGTTTTCACGGCAGATATCGAAAAAATGTACCATCAGGTGCTGATTCATCAAGATGATCGAAAATATCAGCTGATCCTCTGGAGGAGTGGCCCGCAAGAGCCACTAAAATGCTACCAATTAAACACAGTCACATATGGCACAACATCAGCCTCATATTTGGCAACACAATGCCTGCGCGAATTAGCCCATGACGGAAGTGGAAGACTTCCTTTGGTGTCAAAATCCATACTAGAAAATTGCATACTAGATGATGTAATAACTGGCAGCGCTAGTCTCAATGAAGCGGTACAGACACAGTCGCAACTCATGTCATTGCTAACTGAAGGGGGATTTATGCTCAGGAAAAGGTGCTCGAATAACTCCCGATTACTAAAAAACATACCACCGGAAGATCAGGCAATACAGCTAGACTTCAGTGAGGAAATGGACGAAAGCTTAAAAACTCTAGGCCTTATATGGTTCCCAAAATCGGACCAATTTTGTGTGAAAAACTGTTGTATTGACAATTCACGAGTCACGAAACGCAGTGTCGCATCGCTGATAGCTCGTTTATTTGATCCACTTGGGATAATATCACCAATCGTCGTCACTGCTAAAATATTTCTACAGAGACTGTGGCAACTTGAGTTAGACTGGGATGCTTCCCTTCCAATGGAGCTACACACAAGGTGGGTTAAATTTCACGAAGGATTGCTGTACATGGAAAACATACAGTTCCCTAGACACGTGTTCGGAGGCGACGTTCCAAAAACAGTACAGTTTCATGCATTTGTGGATGCATCCGAAAGGGCAAACGGCGCCGCTATGTACATTAGATCAACCACTTCTGATGGGAGAATTCTTGCCCGACAAGTCACACTGCCCAGACTCGAGCTCTGCGCTGCCAAATTAGCTGCTGAACTAGCAACCCGTTTAAGAGAGACTTAAACCTGGCAAACAGCCCCATACACTTTTGGACAGACTCCGAGATTGTTCTGGCGTGGATAAATTCCACTTAATCATCATTTCAAGTCTTTGTTGCTAATCTCATAGCGACAATTCAAGGACTTGGAAATACGCAGCAAGGGCGCCAGGTCAGTTCGCAGGAGAACCCAGCTGATGTTCTATCAAGGGGAACTACACCTGAAAAGCTGAAGGCACATAATCTCTGGCTTTACGGTCCCCCGTTTTTACATGGCGAAGAAGCAATATGGCCTTCGATATACAGCAAAAATCTGCAGATTCCTTGTGAACCAGAACGGAAACGGTCCTCACTGCCCGTCGCCACAACACTCAATACTAATAATAATTCTCCAATCCTATATGCAACATTCAGCATGGAAATTCCTTCAGACGGCTGCAACGAATTACCGCTTATTTAATTAAATTTATCAACAAGGTGAAAGGCTCGAAGGCGTCACTCTCATCAAAGGATGCAACTCTTATGGTCAAGGAACTCGACTCTGCACTCTGTGTGCTCATAAAGCTAATGCACCAGTCGGAGTTTCACGAAGAAATTAATCAACTTCCCACTTCAAAGAAGTGAACAAGAGGAGTTTTCTAAGCGATTTTGCACCACTTTTAGACGAAAATGACATAATTCGCGTAGGAGGACGTTTGGAAGAATCAAATCTTTCATACGATAGCAAACAGCAAACATCCCATGCTGCTTCCATATTCGCATCCATGGACAAAACTGTTGATGACAGATCTGCACAATGAAAATTTTCACTGTGGACCACAAACACTATTAGCCACCACGCGACCCCGCTTTTGGCCCATTAAGGGCAATATTTTGGCCAGATCGATAGTTCAACACTGCGTGCGTTGTGCGAAGGCCAAGCCCAAGCTGTTATCCCAAATAATGGGAAAGCTACCATCTACCAGAGTACAGCCCGCCAGACCATTCATCAATTCCGGGGTTGATTTTTGCGGCCCGATTTTCATATTTCGATATTATTTAGTTAGTGCTGAAAAATTAAAAGAAAGATATTTTTGGAAAATTACCTGCGAAGTCAGTAGGATTTATTAGTGACTTTGATCACCTGAAATTATTAAAATATTAGTTGGTGCTGAAAAATCAATAAAATTAGTGTTTGGAAATTACATGCGACGTCAGTAGGATGTATTAGTGAATTTGATCACTTGGAATTATTATATTATTAGTTCGTGCAAGATTATAAAAGAAATTAATTCTTGGAAAATTACCTGCGACGTCAGTAGGATTTAGTAGTGACTTTGATCACCTGAAATTATTAAAATATTAAGTGGTGCTGAAAAATCAATAAAACTAATGTTTGGAAGTTACCTGAGACGTCAGTAGGATGTATTAGTGACTTTGATCACCTGGAATGCTGATATTATTTAGTTAGTGATGAAAAATTAAAATAAATTAATTTTTGGAAAATTACCTACGACGATAGTAGGATTATTAGTGACTTTGATCACCTGAAATTATCATATTATTAGTTGGTGCTGTAAAATCGAGAAAATTAGTGTATAAAAATTACCTGCGACGGCAGCAGGATTATTAAATGACTTTGATCACCTGGAATTATTATATTATTAGTTCGTGCTAGATTATAAAAGAAATTAATTTTTGGAAAATTACCTGCGACGTCAGTAGGATTTAGTAGTGACTTTGACCTGAAATTATTAAAATATTAAGTGGTGCTGAAAAATCAATAAAATTAGTGTTTGGAAGTTACCTGCGACGTCAGTAGGATGTATTAGTGACTTTGATCACCTGGAATGATGATATTATTTAGTTAGTGCTGAAAAATTAAAAGAAATTAATTTTTGGAAAATTACCTGCGACGATAGTAGGATTATTAGTGACTTTGATCACCTGAAATTATCATATTATTAGTTGGTGCTGTAAAATCGAGAAAATTAGCGTATAAAAATTACCTGCGACGGCAGCAGGATTATTAAATGACTTTGATCATGTTGTATACCTAAAAAGGGTTAACAATGATAATTATAAGTAATAATTATCATTGAAAAAATCATTAAAAAATATCTAATTTTCATAAATGGAAATAAGCTAATCATGCTTAAAACATGGTTAGCTTATCTCCTAACAAGGCGAAGAAATTGCCATCAGCAATTTCTTCAAATTCCTTTGCAACAAATAAAAATATTTTCCCACAAAACGACTTGGGAAAAATAAAAGTTTTAAATTTCAACCCAAGTCGTTTCGATAGAAAAATAGCCCCACGATAAATCATACCTTCAGTAAGATTTGTCGTAAATACGATATGTATGTACATACATACAAACATACATATCGGGCGCATAAAATTTTACTTCAGTGAAGACTGAAAAGATCAAGCCTTCACCGAAAAAAGCTCTTATCAGCGAATTGTCGCGAGCTGCATACATTGTGATAGCAACAATGTATGCACGATAGCACGACGATGGTTGGATATTTATGAAAATATCAAATTTCAATTCCAACCATCGTTCGTCGCGATAATTCTGTAAATAATTTTCTCAGGATAGGAATGCTAATTAAGCACTTTCCTATCCTGAACAACTAGACTTGCGATTACGAAGATCCAAGTCGAGTACAGTTGATTTTTGCACTTGCAGCGGCGCGGTCACGGTCCTTTTAAAAAAAAAGTTGTAATAAGAAGTTTGTTTAATTTAATTATATGTAATAAGAAGTTTGTTTAATTTAATTATATGTAATAAGAAGCTTTTCCCTAATGTTTGAAAAGGAAAGTTGTAGTGAGAAGTTTTTGAGTTTAAAATAAAAGAAGAAGTTGTCCTAAGAAGTTTTCTAATTTTTGAAAAGGAAAGTTGTAGTGAGAAGTTTTTGAGTCTTAAAAAAAAAGAACAACTCTTGAAAAGAGAAGTTGTCACAAGAAGTTTTTCAATTTTTAATAAAGAAAGGTTGTAACACCAACTGTGTATCACAAAAAAAAAAAACCCTGTGGATTCAAACAAAAACGCAGATAAAGGCCAGAGGCACGCCTAGTGAAACTGAGTACACCTTTGAATTGATATATAACCAAATTGGTTAGAGAATATAACAAAATTGGCGCAGCCGGTAGGATAGTGGAAGCCTGCTTTTCGAAAAGTCAAAAGTAGAAAAGTATAAGAGCTATAAAATCCGCTATCCTGCGAACCTAAGGGGTTCCCTTGACGAAGCCACCCAGGCCAAGTCACCCCCAACACTCGGGTAGATACCATCTCTAGGCGCCTCTGCTCCAGGCGGGCAAGCGTTCACCCCAATTAGTGCAAAAGCACCACCGAGGGATACAAGTGAACAAGTCTACCGAAGGAAGTGCAAAACCATCCAAAATCTCCCAGAAGGACGAACATTAAGCCAGCTGGAATTAGCCTGACAACCAGCTTGAAGTTCCCGGAAGCAAATCATCAGCCATTTGAAGTACAACGATCCTGAGTTGAAGAGGAAATCGAAGACGGCTCATAAGCCCCCTTTTCAACTAGATCCAGCGGAAGTTAAGACGGCCCAGTGCCCCTCCAGCTGCAAAAGAAAGCCGAAATCAACCGACAAAGGATTGAGAGGGAACTCGAAGGCGGTTAAAGAAACCCCCCTCTTAATTACAGCAAAGGGACCTAAGCAGGCAAGGAGCCCCCCTTTCACTGAACAGCGCATCATATGCCAGCCGACAATCCTGCTCTACCTCAGCAGGAACCAGAAACAGCAGCGAGGGAAAACTCTCCATCTTTAGCCGACGCGGGATTAACCCCAGGTGCCAATACACAGCACCCCGGTGAAGGTACATCATCCGCTGCAGGAGAAAAACCTCCACAGTTACCCCCAACAGGACCTAGACTTCGAAGCGGAACCGTTCTGCCAGGTCTGAATAGTCAAGTAAGTTTGGCTAAGTTTTTAAATAAATTATACGAGAGAGCGCGGGAATCGGATAAACTGACGATTACCCGTTGTGACGCCTTAGATCACAAATTAAAAACAGAGCGTGAGACCAGACTCGTCAAGTTAAAGACCTTGAAAGAAAAAACAATACAGTTCCGAAAGGAACTAGAACAGTTTTCCGAATCTCGACGCTCACTCAGTTTAGATCTAGGAAAGAATAAGAGTGTTAGGTTAAGTGACAGTGATAGTGATAGCGACAGTGACGGTGAAGTAGCTGAACTAACTCCCTAAGACCTGCTAATCGATTGGCTCGAAGAATCCTTAACGGAAATCAGCCCAGAAACAAGCCCAGCTAGTCCACCCAAATTTCAATTTCCAGTCAATAGACTACACACAATGGTGGATTACGCTAAAGTAGCTAAGCTCACAGCTCAACTCGTTCCCTTATTTTCGGGTGAAAGTACCCCACAATTGGGACGAGAGTTACAAACCTTCATCGCCTGCTGCAAACAAACTATGCAATGCCTAAATGATGAAGAAAAAGTGGCTTTCATTCAGGTCCTTCCTACAAGACTCAGAGGTGACGCATACCAATTATTTGCTTCGGACGTCCCTGCTTCATTTACTGAAGTAGAGGAACGTTTAAACAGAACATACCTTCCCCGTGAGACATATCAGGAGCTGGTGAACAAACTAATTACCACCAGACAAAACCCGTTAGAATCTCTCACTGTGTTCATTACAAGATTGAAACAGTTGTTGACGATTTGCAACGAGGCAGCGACACAGAAGTATGGAGCTGAGGCAGTCCCTGCTGTGAAAACACAGCTGATGGATTTCGCCAAAAATGCTCTGAAAAGTGGAGTAACTAACCCACACCTGTGTCAATATTTGCTCACGCAGGGAGAAGGCGATTTAGAGTCACTAATTCAAAAAGCCTTGGACATGGAGAAATTACAACAAAGTGCTACATTCGTCCAGACCCCTCTGGTACAAGCTCCTCCAATGGCTCCAGTAGACTCAGATTTACGAGTGAGAGCTTACTATAGAGCTCCGCATTATCAAATGCCATCAACACCTATGTTCGCATCACCTCGAGCTCCAAATCCAAACCAGTTTTCACGCAATGTGAATAACCCAGGTTCATCACAGGCACGGCAAAGACCATTTACAAACGCTGATGCCAGAAACTCGGATACAGATGCACTGGTCCGTCACATCACGTGTAACTTCTACCAGCGAAAGGGTCATACATATTCAGATTGCCTTAAGCGCAAAAACACCCCTTTCTGCTCAAACTGCAAAATCTATGGACATGAAGTCCGTGACTGCAGAAAAACACAACAAACATAACAGATTGTTCCTCCACGCCTCTCCAACAGATCTACACTAGAGCAACACAACACAAAAAGTCCTCAAGTCTTCAATATAAGACTCAAATGCACCTTTTGTGGTCGCCGAGGACATGCAGACGAAGACTGCCGCCAGAAGAAAAAATGGGAAGCCCGGAGTCAGGGAAACGACATGCAGTCGACCCAAAACTCCCCGGCTCGACTATAAACCCAACTAAAAAATTAAAAGGGTCACCTCAAGCGCCCGAATCCGGTGTCCCTACAGTGAAACTTCCACTGGACATAAGCCTTAACGGCCATACAAAACTAGTAGTGGACACTGGCGCTGAGGTTAGTATTATTAAGAAAAGAGCAATTAAGGACCTCAAGATAATTAATTCCAATGAGGCATGCACTTTACAGACCCCTTTTGGAACCGGAAAGACATTGGGAAATTGCAAGGGCAACTTCAATTTTAAAAATAAAATTCCCTGCAAGTTTCAGGTGGTACAAAACCTGCCAGGTCTTTCCGATGTCGGCTTATTAGGAAACGATTTCCTATCAAACAATTGTAATGTTGAAGGCCCAAATAAAGCACTCAAGTTTCCTTGTACGGAAACAAATCCCGAAGAGTTCACCGTGCCCTTGTCATGCAAAACGGACAAGCTGTATTCCAGAAAAGCAGTCGAAGTGAGGTCAGTTGCTGAAAAGATGGAACCTAAACAGGTTAAGCTATCTACATGCAGTGTCTCCAAGGCATCTCAACAGAGTAATGCTGGCTGCCAGGTTCAACAAGAGCCGACGGAATACGAAAAGAGCTGTCTGGGTGATCAAGAAACCACCGATATGAGGCAGCATCTGGTTACTTTAGAGGAACCGATATGCATACCTGCTAGGTCACAAATTATCACCACAGTCCCGTTACGAGTGAAGGAAGAAATGCTCTGTTTATCTAAAGAGATAGGCGACGGAGTCTTCCTGGTCAACAGTTTACTCCCTACTGGGAAAGAAACAGTGCTAGTTGCCATACTCAACATTAACAATTTTAAAGTAGTCATCAACAGTTTATTACTACAACTGCTCCCTATACATGACTACGCCGTCATCCCAATAGGAGAAGCCACTGATACACAACACGTTCTCAAGCCGAATAAATCGCAAGCGAATAACGCAAACATCAGTGAGATTTCCAAGGCCGAACAGAAGTCAAGCAAGACTTCTTTCTCCAGAATACCTAGATATAAGTTACTAACGCGGCCCAAGAGCCCCATACAAGACGTGTGCGAGCTCAGTAAGACCCGAACAGAGGCAGCAATGACTCCACCGTCCAATAGAGTAAATTATAAAAAAATTTCGAGGCCCAAGAGCCCTATAAAAGATGCGAGCGAGATCCAGAAGCCGATAAACAAGATGCCGAGGACTCCTCCGTCTAGTTTACCTAGATTTAAGATATATACGAGGCCAAATAGCCCTATAACAGGTGCGTGTGAGCTCAGTAAGACCTATTCTCAGGCAAAGACGACTCCACCACCCAACCAAGTTAGTGTTAAGAAACAACAGTGGCCCAAGAGCCCTATCACAAGTGCGTGCGAGCTCAGTAAGACCTACTTAAAGGCAAAGTCGACTCCACCACTTAATAAAATTAGTATTAAAAATACAAGGTGCCCCCTGAGCCCGATAAAAGACGCGTGCGAGATCCGTAAGACCTCATTGAAGGCAAAGTTGGCTCCACCGTCAAATAGTATTAAGAGAACCAATTTTTCACGGCCTATTAGCCAAAATACAAATGCGTGCCAGTACTTGGACCAATGTAAAGTACCCATAAATTACGGTACTCCACCAGTAAAAGAGCAGGAAGCACGTGCCCTGCCGACTAGTAAAGTAAGTGAAAATACTCACAAAAAAAGGTTACAACAACCTAACACTAACGTAAGCTTTTCGGAAAATACAGCTATCTTACAACACGTAAGATACTTATTTCCGGATCATGAAGATCCCACACATACTCCGCGAGTCAACAGGTTAGACCAAGAGCTCAGCCTAGACCCAAATCTAAATGCGGAAGAAAGAGCTTCGATATCCGAACTCTGCTACGAGTACAACGATATCTTCTTTCTAAAAGGTGATAAGCTCACATACACAAATACTATCACCCACAATATCCTTTTAATACAAGATCAAGCGCCCATAAATCAAAAGGCCTACAGACTACCAGAGACCCAGAGACAAGTAATCAACGAGCAATTAAGAGAAATGCTAGAAAACGGGATAGTCCAAACTAGCAAAAGCCCTTGGAATTCACCCTTATTAGTTGTCCCCAAAAAGGCGGGACCCGATGGTGAAAAAAGGTGGCGCGTCGTTGTCGATTTTCGCAAATTGAATGAAAAGACAATTGGCGACGCATTTCCGCTACCCCGAATCGAGGATATTCTTGACCAACTAGGTCATGCCAGGTACTTTACCACTCTCGATTTGGCCAACGGCTATCATCAAGTCTTAGTCGACAAAAAAGATCGACATAAGACCGCTTTTAGCACTAATTACGGGCACTACGAATTTAAGCGTATGCCATTCGGACTCAAAGGAGCTCCCGCTACATTCCAACGCCTCATGAACTTCGTTCTGACAGGCCTACAAGGCCTCGAATGTTTCGTTTATCTTGACGACATCGTCATTTACGGGAAAAACCTAAATGACCACAACGATAAACTTCGCAAAGTCTTCGACAAATTGAGAGAGAACAACCTCAAACTGCAGCCAGAAAAGTGCCAGTTCTTGAGAAGAGAAGTTGTTTACCTAGGGCACAAATGCTCTAGCGAAGGTGCTTTACCAGACCCCAGCAAAACGACCTGCGTCCAAACATTTCCTGTTCCCAGAACAGTAAGGCAAGTTCAGTCCTTTTTAGGACTCGCCAATTACTATAGGAAGTTCATTCCGGACTTCTCAAAAATCGTTCGTCCAATTACGAATTTACTCCGCAAGGACGTAAAATTCACTTGGACCGAGAAATGCCAAGAAGCATTTCAAAGCATTAAAAATGCTCTAATTTCCCCACCACTTTTGATCTATCCAGATTTCTCCAAACCTTTCAATCTTACAACGGACGCCAGCAACGAAGCATTAGGCGCTGTGCTTTCCCAAGGAGAAGTGGGAAAAGACCAGCCTATCGCCTATGCAAGCCGAACGCTGAACAAAGCCGAGAGAAATTACTCCACCATTGAAAAGGAGTTATTGGCTATAGTCTGGGCCACTAGGAATTTCCGATGCTACCTCCAAGGCAGGAAATTCACGGTCTATACTGACCACAAGCCTCTCAAAGGTGTCTTTAACGTTAAAGACCCGACTTCCTGTTTGGTGAGATTTCACCACAAATTATCAGAATTCGATTATACCATCGAATATAAACCAGGGAAGTATAATACCAACGCGGATGCATTAAGCCGCATTCCACAAGTATTAATCGAAGACTATACAGGCAACACTTTAACGGTACAAGCCCAAGTCCACCACACTATGGACTCAGATGTGGAGGAAAACATTTCCCCAAATAAAAAGAAAACCAAAAAACCCGCTCATTGCTTCGCCGTGACCAGAGCTCAAAAACAAAAATCCCAAGAGGCCAATACTAGCTCCAGCGCTGAAATACAGCCCACGGCAGCGGAAGATAAAGAAATTAAACTCCCAGAGGCGGAAATACAACCCTCTGCCACGCTTGAACAAGACATAAGTCCAGTCAAGGCACCTGAGATAATCACGAGCCCCAAGGAAGTTCAAACAATCCTAAAGGATTACCACGACTCTCCTTTCGGCGGCCATCAGGGTGTCATTAAGACTTATAAAAGAATCAGACGCAAGTATTGGTAGAGACACATGCTTAGCGATATAAAAAAGTACATAAAAAATGCCCTAAGTGCCAAACAATGAAGGCATCGCCACAATTCAAGATGCCAATGGTAATAACGGACATCGCAGAACAACCTTTCGACAAGGTTTACCTCGATATAGTAGGTCCACTAGAAGAGACCATATCAGGTAATAAATATATCTTAACGTTTCAAGATAATCTCACCAAGTTTGTCGATTGGTATGCCATACCAAATGGAGAAGCAGTAACGGTGGCGCAAATCTTTTTCAATGAGATTGTCACGCGTTATCGCATTCCAAAGAGAATAGTCACCGATCAGGGAACTAATTTCCTGAGTGAGCTATTCAAGAAGGTCTGCAAACTGCTAAAGGTAAGGAAGTTACAAACTTCCGCATACCATCCACAGTCTAATGGAGCACTAGAACGTGCCCATAGACCATTAATCGAATATCTGCGTACAATCGTAGACGAAAATCCCAAAACATGGGTTCAATTCCTACGAACCGCTGCATTCGTGTACAATAACAGTGTACACGAGGGTACTAAACTAACCCCGATGGATTGCCTTTACGGCTTCACAGCGGATGTCCCATCTAATTTAAAACTGGACCCTGAGCCCGTATATAACCACGAAAGTTATTACCATATGCTCAAATACAGATTACAAAAATCATATGCCACGGCTCGTAAAAATCTCTTAGCCATATTACGACAAAACAGTCAGGCCTCTCACTTTCCACCTAGGAGACAAAGTCCTCCTCAAAAGTGAAAGCCGCAAACACAAATTGTCTCAAATCTGGGTTGGCCCATATCTGGTAATCAATGTACCTAGTCCAACAAACACTACCATAAAAATAGGCAAACGGCAGGTAGTAGTACACAACAACCGTTTAAAGCCCTATTACGAGTAGTACACTGGTACATACGTACACCTTTAGAAAATAAGTCCCACTGAAATAAAATTTCGCCAGTTAAACTATTAACTACCCACTTAAAAGGTTCCGCACTCGGGATTACTCCCTATGACTCATGAAGTCAAACTTTACTTAAATTTTATTTAAATTAATAAAAAATACGCTAAATAAACGTACCCACATATACCTTGCTACTTATAACAAAATAGTGGTCGACTTAAAAGCTCATAGAGAAGTTGATGAAGTTTAGCATTCTCTAACTTTACCTAAATTTTATTTAAATTAATAAAAAATACGCTAAATAAACGGACCCACATATACCTTGCTACTTATAACAAAATAATGGCCGACTTAAAAGCTCATAAAGAAATTGATGAAGTTTAGCATGCTCTAACTTACACTCTCCATACCTTGTTTTGGTAGTTACGACTGAATTAAAAAAATTTTTTTTTCTCTCCAGTACAGTTTTGGTGAAAAAGTACAATGCTCATACGTTGACGAGATTTAGCAGGAACCGACTCAGAGTCCTCCTATCCTGTTCTATCTCGTCTTTCTTTTAGCAACTAAGCCCCCATTATACAAACTATCTACCATTCAATTAAGCAATACTATATTTAAATATTATATGCTATGTAGTAAGACCAATTGACTAATGAAGCCTATCCTTCATTTTATACAGAACATGAAGCACATGTTAGTGTTAATATGTTGTTTCCATCTGGGAATGGGACAGATACAAACGGAACCCTACACAATAAGTCCCCTGAACAATACAGGAATACTATATGAGGACTTAGGAAAATTACAAGTATACCACAGTACATGGAATATACTAACGGAGATCAACCTAAGGGAACTGGACAACCAAACGCTTATGGCAGAACAGGCGGAGCACTTAGTTCACCGACTATGTTCGAATCGCTCTCAAACCGATGAGCTATGCCTGGTCCAACAAAAACACGTTCATTCACTCTTGGAAAATATCAAGAGAAGAACAAGTGTCATTCGAGAAGTGGTCCCCAAATCAAGATCAACAAGATCTATCTTCGATGGAATAGGTAATGCAATGCACTACCTATTCGGGACCATGGACAGCACTAATGAACAAGAGGTATACAGTCGACTCGAGGAGCTCGAAACAAATACAAAAGCACTAGCCGACCTGGAAAGACAGCAGATCAGTGTAGTCAAAACTACACTACAACAAATCCAAAAGCCATTGACATCTCTGCAGGAAAGACAACGTCAAATAAATCTCCAGGTAAATAGAATGCAAAATATCACTGATGATTTACTAATGAGACAATTAAGGCAGGAGATAATTTCAAGCCTGACCTTATAAATTGTCGAGATTGAGTACAGGCAACAAGCCTTACTCGACATAATAATCTCCAGTAAGAATCACCAGTTGCATCCGCTAGTGGTGTCTCCCAAAAATTTATTAGAGATATACCACAAGTCCCACGCTACTTGCCCAGATGCACAAAATTGTCTCTCCCTGTTATATCAGACAGCGGAAACAAAGGCTCGTATAGTCCAAGACAAATTAGTTATTAGAATACAACTTCCGATTTTCAATTTACCACGAATGAAGTTGTATAGGATCCATAGTTTCCCTATCCATGTTAATAAAAAACAATCATTGGTACCCGAAATACAGTACTCGCACGTAGCGCACCAGGTACAGACACAGGACATATTATTATTAAAAACACAAGATTTTAAAATTTTCAAAAGGATCACGCAAAATTCCCAAGAGGACACTTACATCGCTAAGCTAGGCATTCCTGTAACAAAGGCAACTCTGTCCAAAGAATGCGCAGTGAAGCTGCTCTTTAATCCACTAAAGGAAGAGCCACAGTGTCAATTCAGAGCGCAAATACCTCCCAGAGACCTACTTATTAAACTAAGTAAACCAAATTCTTGGATATTCTCGTTGATAGAACCAACAATTGTACACCTCCAGTGTACCCAACAAACAACCCACTTATTTCCCAGATATAACTCCATTAGAACAAATAGTGGATAAATATCTTAATGAAACTAAACACGAGGTACAGTCTGAAAACATACAGACAGAACTATACTCAGGAGATGACACTAATAACATCATCCTAGAAGACACCCATTCATTAACAGAGCTGGACGAAAAACTAGAAAAAATAGTTCCTCATATCAATCACCACCCTACACATGTACTAGCTGCAACATCAGTATCCTTAACTGGTGTTGTCATCACATGTATGGTACTGTACCTGGTCACCAAATGGCTAGTCCCATTCATTAAAAATTATCGTCTACGTAAAACTGAAAAAACCCTAGAGGCGGAGGAACAAATCGAACAAATCAAACAAGTCGACATAATCGACCCTACCCCTCTCAAAAGGACCCGCACCCTGCCACCTACTAGGTCAGTGCAAGTGGTATAGTGTCACCACTTCAAACGGTCATAAGCACTATCACTAATAGTAGAGCACCTAGAAAATAAATGAAAGTGGTTTCAACAAACCGAAATAAATAATAAGAATATACATATATAATAGGGGAGAGGAAATAAACAGTATTAACAAGCATAAGGTTTAAGGAAAACTAGTGTAATAAAAACATATATATATCCAAACTAAAAACAAAGAAAAAACGAAACCCTCCCCCGCTAGTGTTTAATAAATAATATAAAAATATAAATATTATCATTATTAACCTAAAATAAAAATTAAATAACCACTAACTTTAGATCATAATAAATATACAAGTGTAACTAAAACAAACATAACATAACATATGCATAACAAAAAAAAAAAAAAAAAATAGAAATAACTAAGGTAATAAAAGAATAGAATAGCATAGGAATAAATATTTAAGAGCAACCTTAGAAAATAGAAAAAAAAAACTTTTTTAAATAGAAATAAGAAAATATGTAAAAGCCGAAAACCTATGCCAAACCGACCAATAGCCGAACCAACGAAAAAGCCCCAACAACAACTTCCCCTGAGAATTATTCCTCTTCAAAGAATAATCCTCTGTTTCGCAGGGGGAAGGATTGTTGTATACCTAAAAAGGGTTAACAATGATAATTATAAGTAATAATTATCATTGAAAAAATCATTAAAAAATATCTAATGTTCATAAATGGAAATAAGCTAATCATGCTTAAAACATGGTTAGTTTATCTCCTAACAAGGCGAAGAAATTGCCATCAGCAATTTCTTCAAATTCCTTTGCAACAAATAAAAATATTTTCCCACAAAACGACTTGGGAAAAATAAAAGTTTTAAATTTCAACCCAAGTCGTTTCGATAGAAAAATAGCCCCACGATAAATCTTACCTTCAGTAAGATTTGTCGTAAATACGATATGTATGTACATACATACAAACATACATATCGGGCGCATAAAATTTTACTTCAGTGAAGACTGAAATGATCAAGCCTTCACCGAAAAAAGCTCTTATCAGCGAATTGTCGCGAGCTGCATACATTGTGATAGCAACAATGTATGCACGATAGCACGACGATGGTTGGATATTTATGAAAATATCAAATTTCAATTCCAACCATCGTTCGTCGCGATAATTCTGGGCATGTTTAAACATGCCCAGCGGTAAATAATTTTCTCAGGATAGGAATGCTAATTAAGCACTTTCCTATCCTGAACAACTAGACTTGCGATTACGAAGATCCAAGTCGAGTCGGTCCTTTTAAAAAAAAGTTGTAATAAGAAGTTTGTTTAATTTAATTATATGTAATAAGAAGTTTGTTTAATTTAATTATATGTAATAAGAAGCTTTTCCCTAATGTTTGAAAAGGAAAGTTGTAGTGAGAAGTTTTTGAGTTTAAAATAAAAGAAGAAGTTGTCCTAAGAAGTTTTCTAATTTTTGAAAAGGAAAGTTGTAGTGAGAAGTTTTTGAGTCTTAAAAAAAAAAGAACAACTCTTGAAAAGAGAAGTTGTCACAAGAAGTTTTTCAATTTTTAATAAAGAAAGGTTGTAACACCAACTGTGTATCACAAAAAAAAAACCCTGTGGATTAAAACAAAAAAGCAGATAAAGGCCAGAGGCACGCCTAGTGAAAGTGAGTACACCTTTGAATTGATATATAACCAAATTGGTTAGAGAATATAACAATCACCTGGAATTATTACATTATTAACTCGTCCTGGAATACAAAAGTACTTAGTTTTTTTTTATTACCTGCGACGTCAGTAGGATTCATTAGTGACTTTGATAACTTACCGGCGATGTAGCTTAGCTATTTACCGTTTGTTTTTATTCTCATGTGGCAAAGCTGAAAGAAAGAAAGAATAGTGAACTTAATAACTCTATGGTTCTAACTTACTGGCGTTATAGTGCAGACGTGCATAATTTTTTTTTTATTCTCATTTGGGAAAAAACTGAAAGAAGTAAGGAATAGTGAATTTAATGACTCTAACTTACCGGTGTTATAGTGCAAATGTGCACAGGTTTTTTTGTATTTTCATTTGGAGAAGCTGAAAGAAAGAAAGAATCGTATATCTCATGATTTGATGAATGTAGAGGAAGCATAATAAAGATCCATGGGACCCGGAAACCTCCTCATCTCACTGTTGGCGTTTGGCAGAAGTTTGAGGAAGCAGAGACAGGTATCGTCTTGGGAATATGTAAGTGCTCGCTTAAATATCTATCTTTTGGTGCATCTTGCAAGTTAAGCCTCTGTATATGAACATAGTTATATACATATGTTATATTTTTTATATATCTTTTTTTTATTAGTTTGTTTTTCTTTACTGCACTAGGATAGTAGGGCTTAATTACTAGATTAGTATAACATAAACAAAAAAAAAGGAAAGAAAGAGTATTATTTATGTGATAAATGAGAGGATAAAACTGAATAAATTTAAAGTTACATGATCACACTTGAATGGTGACCGGATTGTCATTACTTGTTTTTTTTTTTTATTTTTCTAACAATTTTGTTTTTGTTATATTTCTTTTTACTATTATGATTTTTCCTTGTTTTTTCGTTATATCTTTTGTTTCAGATTAAGCAATCGATGTAATGCCAAAGGCAGAGTAACTTGGGTGAGCGGTATTTAACTTTAGAAAGTTGGCAAATTCGCTAACGATCTCTACCATGGGGTTAATGTCGACCTAAATCCTAATCCTGTTGGCGTGATGGCAGCAGAGTAGAACCCACACACACACACAAACCCACGTGCAATGGGGCTAAGCAATAATTTTTTTTTGTGGTCTTGACGACTTAGCCAGGGTGGTCGGGGGTGCTGGGCCCAAATATCAAGCCTGGGTCACATCAACACCCGTGGCCCACTCTTCTCTCCTCCTCTCCTCACTGATTCGGTGATTCTCCGGTTGGTAATACGATTGTTCGGCGTTGGAACATATTCCACTTATTCTGTTATACGAAAACAAAAATATGATTAGATTTTTTTTGTCTTTGGTTCTCCTTTCAACTTTAGGCACAGGAGGGACAACGCCTGGTTCAGCCCTGAGGTCGTAACCTTTTTTTTTTGTCTTCCAGCTTTCAATTTCATTAGTCCGTCCGTCAGTCCGGTGTATATTCGACACAGCTTACTAGCATCTAAAGGACGTGGGTGACAAGAACCACCCCAATCCGACTGTACACTAGCGGAAAAATGCTGTGTCGTCACCCACAGAAGTCCTGGTGATGATTTTTGTGACAAGGTATGCGGGCTGCAGGGTCTCCTTATACTCAGGTGGAAGTGAGTGTGAGTAGAACTGTCAGCGGGCATACCATTTGCGTTACAGTACGTTGCTGCAAATTAATCTTATACTAGTAAATATATAATATAAAAATATGCTCTTAGTAACCCAAAATAGAAAACAAAGAGCACTTTTCAATGCAAAAAGCTATATGATGAGCAGATTCAGAGCCTTACTTTAAACCAAAACTCCCTCCTATCCCTTATGAAAATCCAAACTGCGATAGTCGAAGCAACCGCAAATGTTTTCAACAAAACTAAAGCCGCAATCAGGGCCGTGCCTGGGTATATGGCCGCCTGCGTGCCAGTCTGTATGGCCGCCCCCAGGATAACATTAAAAAAAACTACTTTAATTTTTAATGTTTATTATTATACACAGGGCATCAAACCGGGAAAAAAATCAGTTTTTGGTTAACCGAAATCGAGAACGAAAAAAAATATTGGTTTTGTTCCCAAAACCGGTTTCTGAAAAGAAAAACTGGCTAAAAACCGGTTTTATGAGATTTATATGTTTGGATGAAATTTAAGAAAAAAAAATGCACAAAATAAACATTTTTTTATTTAAAATTTAGACAAAAATATTATTATATTATTAAATAAAGTACATATTAAAAGTTAATCCTACGGGATTTTTTACTGACAAAATCGTCAATTGCTTCGTGAATATTTAAAGATTCAGCAATTTCACTTTCAATCGCGATAATTGAAAGATTGCTCATACGTTCTTGCGTCATGGAAGTACGTAGGTAATTTTTTATGATTTTCAATTTAGAAAAACTACGTTCTCCAGACGCAACTGATACAGGCATGGTCAATAATAGTTTTAAGCTTGTAGATACATTTGGAAATGAATTTTGTAAATTGTGTTTGTACAAATACTTTAGGAGTTCTTCGGGTTGTTTCCTATCTTTTATAATTATTTTCAATGAAATTAACTCTTCGTATAATTCTGCTCCGTTTATGTCGCACGATTCGCCATCCTTGAATTTATTATGAAAGTCGAAGCAACTTTTTTTTATGTCGTCCTCTCCTATTTCAACAAATTTATATAAAAATCCGAAAGACTGTTCGAAATTGGATAATGTTTCAAATCGGGTAGTAACAGATGAAATGGCTGTATCCAATATTACATAGAAAAAATTAATTTTGAAATTTTCTTTAGCAGTTAACTGAATATCCTCATCTCCTTCATAGTCAAATTGTTTTCGCTTATGGCGTCGACGTAGATTAATTTCAACAGGAAATTCCGGTTGTATTTCAAGTGATTCACATAATTCATCAGCAATTTTCAAATACTTTTCGAAATTTTCATCATTTCTAATACTTTGGAAAAAAATTAAAATATTATTAATAGATTCAGCACATGAAGTAAGATTCCAAGAAACGGTCTGCATCATTTTACTAATAATATTTACTTTTTCTAAGATTTCGTACCATATTACTGTGGAACAAATAAATTTGTACGATTTAATTTTCATTGCCAAACATTTAGCTTCATGTTGACCTATTGGTGTTGAACATTCTTCCGCTAGTTCTATTAGGCTGTCATAAATTTCACCTAATTCATGACGCAGTGGTCTAATCGCCTTAATCCTTGATTCCCACCGGGTTACGCTAACTTGTTTTACTGTTAACGATTTTACATGTTTTTTTAAAATTTGCCATCGAAAAGGTGATCCGGAAAAGTAATTGTATATTGCTGACACATTACTAAAAAAATCCACAGTTGAAAAAGAAACTTTCGCTGCATCATTGACGACCAAATTTAATGTATGCGCGTTGCATGGCATAAACAAAGCTCGTGGATAATTGTCCAAAATTCGTTTCTGCAATCCAATATGTTTTCCAGCCATATTTGATCCATTATCATACCCCTGGCCTCTCATATCGTTAACATTTAATTTAAGAGAGCTTAATTTTTCAATTAAAAAGTCGTAAAAAGCTTCTCCAGTACTTTTTTGAGCTGGAGAAAAACCAACGAAATTTTCTCTCACTTCTACTTCGTCATTTTGAATATGCACATATCTCAAAATTATTGTAATTTGCTCGACATGTCCCATGTCCGGCGTACAATCCAAAATTACTGAAAAATATTTGGCGTCTTTTATTGCTGACAAAATATATTTTTGAATTTGCGCTGCAAGGATACTAATTATTTCATTTTGGAAGCGATTTCCCGCATAATGTGGCATATGGTTCTTTAAAGCAACTGATTGTTGAATGCGATTTATGTGATCTGCCATAACATCATCAAATTTTCCTATCATTTCAATTGCTTTTAGAAAATTTCCATTATTGTTTTCATACAATCTGCTCGAGCTACCTCTAAACGCTAAACCCTGTACTGCCAGAAATTGTACCACAGATATCATGCGTACGACAATTTGATACCATCGTTTTTTCTCTGCGTCATAATACCGTTGCAAATTTTTATCAATTGTAGCTTTGTTTTTTAAATTTAATTCCAAATTTTTCCAATTGGTGCAATTTCCGATATGCAGCGATGTTTTTTCATGACGAGATAAATTATCAGATGTGTGTTGCCAATCATTGAAGCCTTCATTAACTAATTTTATTTCTTGTTTGCCAAATAATTTACAACAGAAGCAAAATATGGAATCCGTTTTTGGAGAATAGATTAACCACTCACGATTAAATTTTTCACCATTTGGCATTTTTCTATAGAAATAAGTTGATGAAAATGATCTTCCCAATTCATTAATTGGATATGTAGATTGTTTATTTTGTATGGGTCCTTTTTCGATTAATATATCCAATATTTTAGTGGTAATTGTTAAAGGCCAGCAAGCTGGATCATTTAAATCCATACACATAGCAAAATATGCTTTATCAATTTCAGCGGTATCGGTATTGTATAGATCGATATCCTTATTATCTTCTGTTTCCATTTCGTCGGTACTACTAGTATTGTCATTAGCCTTTTCATTTTCGACAGATAATTCATTTTCATTTTTATCGCAAAACAAATCATCAATTGGATTTAATTGGCTACTGCAACTACTTTCCGGTTCTGGCGATTTTACTAAAAACTTTGTTAATGAGCCAAACATTTTTTTAGCTTCATTTTGCTTTTCCTCTCGCTTTCTTTTATATTGCGCTCCAGACAATCTTTTCGTTTTCCTTTCAGACATTCGTAGGCCTTTAAAAATGTAAATGAGCAGTGATATTAAATTTTAGGGTAGACTTTCAATTTTGGTGGGTCTTTTTGGAGGGAAAAGGCCTTTTAATATGAAATTCTTAAATAAATATTAAAAAATATTTAATAATATTAAAAAAAATTAAAAAAAAAATTAAATAATAATTAAAATAAATAATAAAATAGTGCAATTTAATATTAAATTACTTAAAATCTTCCTTAATTTATACTAAAAAATGAATATCTTTCTCATTTTGAATGCATTTATATAATAATTAAAAGTTGTTTGTTTGCATACGAGATTCTCTGTTTAAATCGCTCACAACCCGCCGATGGAAAATCAAGCATTTGAACTTGTGTAGCCGAAAGCAACTCTTTAAATTAAGCTTATGATTCCTTTTTATAATAGCAATGTTATTGTTATTAAATAGAAGAAATTTACCTGACATTGAACTAGAAAACAGTTATATGTGGTTGAATTTTCCTCTCCGTTTTCATTTTCAAAATAAATCTTGACATATTTATGTTTAAAAATATGTTTTACTTAAAAAGCTTATAAATGATTTTCTTATCGTGTCATCCTATGCGCATTAAAATATACATTAATTATAGATTTTAAGTAATTTAATATTAAATTGCGCTATTTTATTATTTATTTTAATTATTATTTAATTTTTTTTTTAATTTTTTTTAATATTATTAAATATTTTTTAATATTTATTTAAGAATTTCATATCAAAAGGCCTTTTCCCTCCAAAAAGACCCGCCAAATTTTCCCGGGCCCCAAAAGTGAAAGTCTACCCAAATTTTACATTTTTTGTGTATTACCTTTTTCAGTCTTTGTCGAGTAAATAAACTTTTTATTAAATTTCACCACACGAACACACAACTAAAAGTTTTCAGGAATTAAGCAATTTATTTTTATTCGTTAAATTAAAGACTTTAATAATATCGGATCACACACAGGACACAAATAACGATTTATCCTCGCTAGTCTATAGACTAATACGACTAATAAGACGAATAAGACCGCTTACGCGACGCCGGTCAATTGAAAAAACTATTTCGGCTCGTCGCTCGTGCAATGTTCGAAAAAATTCGGATTCGCTGCATGACTAGGTATATAAATACTACAACGACCTAATCAGTTTTTATACATTTCTTATTTCTGAGAAACTCTTTTTAGATAGATTAGATTAGAGAAACTGTTTTTACTTCGTATCTTAATGAAAACAAACCGATTGTATTTTTGCCCAGTAAACAACTTGTAACGATTTGGCCGCCTCTTAATTTCGGCCGCCTGCGTGCGGTGCACGCAATGAACGCCCGTCAGGCACGGCCCTGGCCGCAATTGAAAAGGAATTCATGATCATGCATAAAAAACTAATTTCAATACAAATAACTACATTATTAATGGAAAACAGAACAAAATATCCATTGAACTTGAATCTTTTATTTCCCTAGTTTCGTTAATGGCATTCAGATACCAAAATACCCAGTCGGAATTACTAGACATTCTAACAGATTTAAGACACGGCAAATTTCACCCTACACTTATATCACCTAAACAAATAGAGGAACTTTTATTAAACATCAGGCAAGAATTGCCGAATTCAATGATGATTCCCATAAATTCTAGAGACAATATTTTATCACATATTTACAAATTGAGTACAATAGCAGCTTATATTTTCAACAACAAAATAATTATTGAACTCCGAATCCCACTTCCATTCAAGGAACCATACCAAATATTCAAAGCAATGCCATTACCTATACTCCTTAATGGATCATTCGTATATATTGAACCATCGAAGGAATACATATTAATAGACTACAATCGCGACCATTATGTTGAGCTAACAATCCAGGATATCCATAATTGCGCAACGTTGGACCAAACGCATTTTTACTACAAAATCTCATCACCTATCCTAAACACAAATACAAAAATAAACCAATGTGAATTAAACTTGATAAAAAAGGAGCCAACTACATCAAAATGTACAATCCTAACATTACAGCAAGTTCATTATTTGTCACAGTTATTGCAGCGGAATGCCTGGCTTTTCTCCCTGAAAGGATCCCTCCACATAGACATTATTTGTGAAGATTCCATTAGTTCACAAACCCTGCAGGGAATAGGAACAATGCACATCAATCCCGGTTGTTATGTTCGCAGCAAGGAATTCATCCTGCACGGACATAACGTAAATATGTCCAAATTCAATTCCCATTTTATCCCAACAATCGGCATTTCCAGTATAATATCGAATATGACATCCTCCCCAATAGGATCGCATATAAAAATACATACGTTAAATCTTTCGACAAACACGGATCTAGATAAACTTCTAGAATCCATTCGTTTCCAAAAAAATCAAGAATTTGTCCCTTTAAATCCAATAAATAATCATCATATTCACCACTATGCAATATCATATGTGACAATTGCTTTAATCATCTCTATTGCCTGAGTTATATATACAGATATGCACCGTGACTTAATGACAAAACTAAATACATACCTCGACTTGCAACGTGACAAGACAGATGACACCTTGGGAAACCAACAGAATGTGAATATTCCAACCCGACCAAAGCCAATGACTTGGTAAGGCAAAAGTTTCTCACACTGAAAAAAAAATCTACCTTCAGCATAACGGTAGAAAGAAGACTCTTATGATGAAGAGTGATAAAAGTGTTTACTCGGCGACATAAAGACAATTTTGATAATTTATGTACAATAAAATAGTTAGTCTGTAATCGTCGGTGTTAAGATCACTACCCCAGGCAGTTTAACGTTTAAGTTTAATGTTTCTTTGACCAATTAGTTTTTTAGCTCGAGTGGAATATAAAATTAGATAGTGAATTAAATAAAAGTGTTAATTGAAATTGAACTGTTTTATTTTCATTTTACTTACATTTTCCATATAAGTGAATTATCTCGGAAGAATCGCGAGAAATCATAACTCCTGCATATATATGTATTGTAATGTTTCTTCTTTATAATCTGTCTTCTTTCCGTAAACCAATGACTGTGAAATATCTTTTAGAAAAAAGAAGAATAAACTTTTATTAATAGCAAGATACAAATGATGGAGCTATAATGAGCTTCTAGGTGTTTGTATCTCAACCATATGAGAGCTGTAAAGCTCAAAGTTTGGTTTTAATAAAAGCAAATCACCAGAGCTGTGGACAGCTCTATCAAGGGTGCCTTGATTAGCTTAGAGCTCTATTTAATAAGGCAATGGTATGAGAGCTGGAGAGCTCTATTTACCTGGGCGAGGTATCCATATTGTAGGAGCTAAGGGAGCTTCGTTCTGATTAAACTCTAATATTATTAGCCAAATTACAAGTCTTTTATACAGTTACAAAATCGCTTACTTCATCAATATGCATGTAAAAATTAAGATTGCATGATCGATATCCTGAAATCGGTGATTGCATACAAGAATGCTGAGTAAGCTTTATACCGATTGTTATGAGTGAAAACAGGCAAAAGCCCGTCCTGCATCAAGAGTACGATAGTATTAAGACCTTTTGTCTTCCCGTGGCTGTGTGCGAACGCATTTGCATGAAAAGTGATTAGAAAAGGTAACAATTCCTAGAAAGGATGAAATGTGAGTAAAGATGAAATGTACGTCTAAGTTAGGTATAGATTTCATTGCTAGCAATTAGGAGGTAGAAAGTGTGAATGCGTTTTATTATACCTTGTCCTTCCTAAAAGATCCTGATAAAAGGTATGGTGTGAGATCCTGAGAGCACTTGGAATGTAACATCAATTCGCAGTAGGGCATGGCCACGGGTTGACGCGTTATGTAAAATATAAATTTGTTCAAGTGTGTTTTTCACGCTATACACAAGGTTCATGCACAGTTCAAAGCACATGCATAGCGCTTATTCACTCATGATGGGTTTGTTTGTTTACCTATGACGCTTGGTCATATGGACAAGCTTTGATGAAAGAATTGCTTTTCTTTATTTTTCTTTGCTTGTTTACGACTATTCAACTGCAATTTCATTCATGCAGTGTATGACCCATTCATGTAGTAAAGCAAAGTTTTTTTTTTGTTTTATAATTTTTCGTTGTATATTTGTTATGTGCATTTGTGTGTGCTATAGATCGGTATGCTTTCCTTTGCATAACATATATATTAGTTCAATGCACTTATGCTCTACAGTATATTAAATACAAACAAAAAGTGCGTGAATCGAAAGAAATACTTTCTGCACACGAACTAAAAGATGTACCTACCCAGACAACAAGAGGAGACGGATTTAAAATAACTCCTGCTCCCACCAGAAACAAGACAGAAAATTGATAACATATTTTAAATATATATTATACTTATATATGGGCATACATCCCACGGAATCATGCTTCCAATTTAAAGTTCTAAGGTATGCAAACTACGGCAAACATAAGACACGAACAACAGTATCCTCTTCTCTCACAATTTTTATCATTTTTTTTTTCAATAACCCTATCCTCATCCCAACAATCAAATGCACTCTAGGGTGAAAAGAAAATGAAACTGCAAATTTATAAAAAAAAAAGAAAGCTAAACAAAAAGAAAAGAAAAACAAATTTTTTATAAGTAATGTTTAGGTAATATCAAAGAAACATAAAGACATACAGACATTCACTCCCAAAATTTTTCAAGCACTAGGGCTGGTGCGGGCGAGCTGTTTTGGCTTGCAAAAATACAGAAAACACGCTTACGACTGAGTTTTGTTGTAGCTAATGGGTCAAATATGAGTGTTCGTTGATCGCTGCTTGTAAGCCGGCGGCACACTGGTATACTATTGTTGCCTCACGCATTTTGTATGAACTTTTTTTATGCGTCGAGAATTCTGCAATACAATGCTGTAGCGGTGGGAGGCCGGGATTAAACTTCGCATATTTTTAATTGCATAACTACAGTTAGTTTTACCATTTTTTTTAATTTCGATTATGATATACATAAAAGAAAATATAATTAATTAGAAAATCTTTGGTTCGCATCATATTTGATTACATGATGATAAGCGCGGGAACATTTTATGAGAGTATAATCTCAATACTTCAACCCTTCTCACTTATACCGGAGGCAGACTTGCAATTTCAATATTGAAATTTGCGTTTAACCGCAAGTAATGCCTAATCTATAATGCATAGTTAAACCACGTCGTCAAAACGACATGGATGTTTGTGTTTGCTTCCCACTCTTGCATTTGAAAATTCATGCTTGCAAAAATATTTCTTCTTTTTCATTCATTTGACGACATGAGCACGACCTTATATGCAGTAGTTAATCAGCAAAAACGATGTAGTAATACCTCAGGTACATTCAGCATAATTTAGAACCATGTAGGGGAATTTAGAACAAAACAGCTGTAAAATGGAACTTGTACTTTTAGTCTTGAAAGCAATATTTTATATTATTCAACTTGTCCCAAAACAATTTATTAGTGTACTTTACTATATACCTAGTATAAATTACTCAGACCAAATACTTCCCTTGATGTAAGTCTGCAATGAAATCGAGAAAGCAATTACATTTATGATAATTGACAGTTCAACAGCTGTTTAATTTAGCATTCTTCAGCAAAAGATATTGCTTGACGACGTGGTTTTACCATGCATTGTAGATTAGGCATAAGTCTCTGAAATTTTACATTGCAATTGACCAAGACCAATTCTTATGATATCCTATATGTATATTCGTATGCAATTCCGTATAGTCAACTCTCTATGTAAGTTTGGTTGTAAAGTGGTTTTCCGCATGAAAACCATGCATTTCAGATTTGTAAGTCAACGTCTTCGCAGGCAGTGTCCAAATATATATAGTGAAAAACGAAATTTTTGTATGTCAATCCTACGAAGGAGTTACCTGATTCGTCCCGTTTTCGAACTTAATTTAACTTTTTTTTTTTTTAAAGTACTTGTGCAAAATTCTAGCTCTCTAAGTACACGCGTTCTCGAGTTATCGTGCGGACGGGCAGACTGACGGACATGCAAAAATCAAAATAATTTTTAATTTTATGCATGTGTGTCCAATTCATTTTGCTCTACCATCATTATTTCGAGATGTTACAAACGGAATGACAAACTTAGTATACTCAATGTTTTCATGTAGGGTATAAACAGTCGGAAATCTCGCCTAATTCTTAACTTGTTGTTAAGTTAACTTTGATCTGAACCCTGTATGACTCAAATATTTATTTACCTGCAAAGAAGAAATTGGAGTTTTTTTTTGTCGAGTTAAGCAAAAAATAAAGCTAAATTCCCATCCTTAAATGGGTAGTGAAATTTAATTGACGGACCACAACCGCGTGAACAGACGGACCATCCATAGGTATATGAAATAGCACAAAATTTGGAGACGAACAGGCAAGTGAAATATTGTGTAAAAATAATTGCACCATCCACAGCCAGTGCCCAAACACGAATGAAGTATTCACACCCCGTACGCCGCTTGTAAGAAAATCGTAGCACAAAGGAAAGAACAAAACACTCAGCCCTCAGGCATCACTTCACTGATTCGTTTGCCCTGCCGCGGCGTTTCAGTAAGCTACATTTGCCTCGGTCAGCCATCGCTATCTCATCTGATGCTTGTGTTACCCTGGTACTGGGCCTAGGGGGTCTTCGGTCGAGATGATCTTCGCTAGTAGGATGGCGTATTCGCCGATATCCGGGATTCTGTTCATGATGAGATATATTTTTATTTAGTTAATTATTGAATATATGGCGTGATGGCCGCAATATTCGTAAAAATGGGTAAAAAGCCTCATTTACCTTTGGATCTGGCCGAATGCCTCAATCCGCACTAGATATATGGCTGGAGAGCCTCAATATCTATCAAAAGAAAATACTTGGCTAATTGCCTCGGTATTTTTGTAAGAAAGATGTTTGGCTGAGAAGCCTCTTCATCAAAAGGGTAGAACCGCTGGCCAACTTGCCTCTGCGATCTAAGAATAAGAACCACTTGACTACTCTATGGTTATTTCTTTATTCTTGCCTTATTCCTAAATGCTACCTTATTTATAATCGATAATTATTGCTAAGTAAGCAATTTACAATAATTCCTAAATGCTACCTACAATCAATATTCTTTACCTACCTTATTATGTGCATCGTAACAAAAGAGCGGTGACCTCACGTGAGTAATATTTTCTTTACAACTTGGTGCACTGTATATGCATATTATGCTTTTTGCTTGCGCGGAAATTTGATGCGTTTTACTTTTACCTCATTCATAACGAGGTATGAATGAATCACACAAATGATTACATACGAATCTGTATGTATGTCAATTATGTTTTCTTTTTCTGTTTACTCGACGAGTTAATTGAACTCGGAGTTTTACCTTTTGAAAAGATATGCAAACTTTAGCTGCAATCTTTTTTCTTGTTTTCTTTTAGGGAGATGCGCATATGATTTATATGCAATTTATTATGTATGATTACATATGCATTACATCCCCATCCTTAAAAGATTGATGCAATTTTGATTTCTCTAAAGAAAGTAAAATTGCATTCGTTCTATTTATTGCACATTTGATCACCTTTCTTTTGTTACCATTTTTTTTTTTTTTTTTTTTTTTTTTTACATATTACAATTTCCATTGTCTACGTTTAACTATTTTGTTATATATATTTTGATTTTTCTATCTATATATCTATAGGTACCTATTTATGTTTACATAGTTTTAAGTTATTATTGTGTATTTTAATTTCTTTTCCATTTATATCTACATAACTATTCACCTTATTCCTTTATACGGTTGCTGTAATTTTACTCTATTACCTACTTTTATATATACATAATCATTTATTTTAAAGTTAGCTTCGTTTACATCGTTTTGTTTATCTATTCTTTCTTGTTTTTCTTTCAGTAAACATTCTTTTACATTATTTTGTGCAAATTGCAATTTTATTTTTAATTCATTAATATAATCATCAATATTATATATTTTTGTATTGTTATCTAAGATCTCACATGGTAATGAATTTAATTTTCCAAAAACTAGCTCAAAAGGTGTATAATTGGTAGTTGTATGTGGTGTGGTGTTGTAGCTGTAAGTATAGTAGGGTAATATTTCACTCCAATTTTCTTGTTCGGAAATTGTCATTATATAATCGTTTAAAACTCTATGGTTCCTTTCGATTGAACCTAGGGTTTCGTGGTGAAATGGGGCTGATGTCAGTTTTTTTATTTTTAAAAGATCACACAGGTTGTTTATCAGTTGATTACAAAATTCTGTACCCATATCAGTTTTGAGTTTTTTAAAACATCCATATTTCAATATGAATTTTTCTACTATTGCTTTCGCCACTGTCCTTGCATGTTTGGTTTCTATTGGGATTGCTTCTACAAACTTCGTTAGCTCACATTGAAGAGTTAAAATGTATCTGAAGTCCCCAGATGGTCGAAGTGGTCCAACAGTGTCTATGGAGATTGTCTCAAAAGATGAGCCAGGTGTGTCAGTTATTAAGTGTCTCTCTTTGGTGTGTTTCGTGATTTTTGTTCTTGCGCATTCTTGACAATTATTTACGTATTCTTTCACCATCTTATTCATATTTTTCCAAGTGTATTTTTGTTTCAACCTAGCAATGCATCTTCTTATGCCGCAATGTCCACCAATTCGTGAGCTATGGTATTCTTTTATCAGTCTGTGCATTTCATCTTTTTTCATTATCCTTTTAGGAGGTGTATATAAAATAATATTAACACAATGTTTTGTTTCTCTATGGAATTCCTTCAATATATTTCTTAATTTTTCGACGTCGATAATATCAAATAATTCATGATTATTTGCTAGCGCTAATTTATCTATTTTCGCATTGCTTATTTTGAGTAGTAACTTCCTCAGAACCAATTTTAACTCTGGTAAAGATTTATCATTACACTCTGCAATTATTTTATCTTTAGAGATTTCTATTTCATGCAGTTTTCTGTTATCATTGTGTTTCCTAAGTTGCGCGTGTTTATTATTTTTAAATGTTAACTCGAGTTTTTTAATATACCTTATGTCTGATATTGATGTACTGTTCCAAACGTAAAGTTGATCAGGCTTCTTGTTTGAAATTAAGGTACTTGCACAGTTTTTACTGCTTTTGCCCTCCTTATTGTTATTATTATTCTGCATGTATTGTTTTCTTTGCATGTTTCTTGTGATTACATTGATATTATTTTTCGGCATCATTGCTATTAAGTCCTTGGATTCTATTTTAATTCTTGATAATGCGTCTGCATTGGTGTTCATTTTACCTTGTTTAAAGACAATTTCAAAGTCATAATCCATGAGATCAACTCTTATTCTCGTTAATTTTGATGATGGGTTTTTGTGCGTAAATAAGCTTACAAGCGGTCTGTGATCCGTATACACTATGAATTTTCTTCCAAATAAGTATGGTCTAAAATGCTGTATTCCCCAGTGAATAGCTAAAAGTTCTTTTTCTATTATGGGTTTATTTAATTCATGTTTATTAAGGGACTTGCTTGCATAGGCTATCGGCTTATCTCGCCCGATTTCGCCTTGCGAGAGTACTGCTCCTAATGCATAGCTGGATGCATCAGTTGTTAAAATGAATAATTCATTGAAGTTAGGATAACTTAGTACTGGTGGGGATACTAGTTTCTGTTTTAAGACTTCAAATGATTTCTTGCAATCTTCAGACCAATGAAATATTTTGTTCTTTTTTAGAAGTTCATTTAGTGGTTTTGCGATCTCTGCAAAATTCTGGACAAATCTTCTATAATAGTTGCAGAATGCTACGAATCTTCGCACCTCATCAGCATTCTTGGGTTCAGGATAATTTTTAATGCTTTCATATTTCTGTGGGTCAGTTCGTATACCCTCAGGTGTGATTCGGTGGCCAAGGTATGTAACTTCTGGTTTTAAAAAGTTACATTTAGTCGCATTTAGCTTTAGATTATATTTCTGCAATCTTTCTAATACTTTTATAAGGTTGTTGTTGTGATCATCTAAGTTAGAACCAAATATTATTATATCATCTACATATAGGAACGCTGCGGCTTCTAGGCCACTTAGTGCTATTGATAGCATTCGTTGGAAGCTATTGGTTGAGATTTTTAACCCAAAAGGTAATCTCGTGAATTGGTAGTGTCCTGTATTTGTTGAAAATGCTGTCAATGGTCTTGATTTCGGATGTAATGGAATTTGATGAAATGAACTAGTCATATCAAGAGTCGAAAAATATTTTGCTCGGCCTAATTTATCCAATACATCATCATGTCTTGTTAACGGAAATTTGTCGTTGACAACCTTTTTGTTAAGTGATCTAAAATCTACAACCAGTCGCCATTTATTTTGTCCTCCAAGGTCTTTCTTGGGTACAATTAGCAATGGTGAGTTATAAGGACTTACTGATGGTTCTATTATACCTTCCTTTTGCAGCTTCCATACTTGCGTATTAATTTCATCAAGCTGTGAATTAGGCATCCTATAGTTTTTTGTGTAGACGGGTGTTTTATCTGTAGTCGAAATTCGTTGTTCGTAGAAATTATTGATGGTTAGTGGTTCTCCATCTATATTAAAGACGCTTTCGAACTTCTCACAGATGCTTAGTATTGATTGTTTTGCTTTTGGGCATAAGCTATCTATGTTTATCTGTTCCTTAACCTTTTCAAACTTTGAATTGTTCATTCTAGCTTTGGTGAAATGACAAATATTGTAATCCTTAATAGAATCTATTCCAACATGATAATTCTTGAGTGGTTGCGTGTATATATGAGCCTTTGTTATGGTGCCCAACTCTTCTGTTGTATTTAAAACTCTTATGTGTTTTATGCCCTTTGACGGTATCACCGCATTTGCTACAAAAATCCCTTTTTTTATTTCCTTTCCGCAGATCAGACTGTCTTCATTTATTTCAATGTCGATCGGTGTTATTATCTCTGATCTAGGCGGTATTGTGATATTATTGATGATTTTGATGTCCATGTTTATTGGTAATGTTATATCCCTTGTGTTTGATCTTATGGTCAATGCGCATGTTTCGTAATCTATATTACAATGATATTTAATCAGAAAATCACGCCCTAACACCCCGTTCGTAGTTAAGTTAATATCATCATCAATTATATGAAACTTATGTTTTATAATGATGTCTTCAATTGGCAATTCTAACTCTGTGGCTCCATGCGTAGTTATTATTTTATTTGCAATTCCATTTATTTGACACGATTCATTTACATCTATGTCTGCATTTTCGACTAGGTTATTTTTTAGTATTGATATATCTGCACCTGAGTCAATCAAAAATGATATCGGGTATTCGCTTTCTTTAATATATATATTTATGTAGTTTGAGTAGTTGTCTCCTTGTTTTAGATGCACTATTTTCTTAGTGTGTATACCCCGGTTCTCTGTTTTCCGGGGACAGCTAAGTTTTCCGATTCTCTGCCCCATCTATTGTTGTAACCTCTATTGCACTTAGTGTAGTTATCACTATATCTTCTGTTGTTATAGTTGTTATTATTGCTTCTATTGTTATTTCCATTTCTATCTCTATAACTGTTGTTTTCCTTTCTATAATAGTTGCTATTGTTATTTTTGTTGTAGTTAGTGTTCTGGTTCGTGCAATTGTTCTTCTGATATCTGTTATTGCATCTGTTAGTACTGTTGAAGTTTTGCTTGCAATAATACATGTTTGTTTGGTTCGGACAATCAGTCATTTCTGTGGTTATCGTTATGGCTTCTGATAGTTTGCTTGGCCTTGCTGCTATGAGAATGGTTTTGTATGGTTCATTAATACCATTCTTAAATGAACTTAAGCCTAATTGATCATTCATGTTCACGATTAATGATCGATTAGCTTCTCCTTGTTCTGATATTTGTAGATCATTTAATGATGCTATCAGTGCTTCTATTCTTGAAGCGAAGGCATTCACGCTTTGATTGCCTTGCTGTATCTTGGCCAAATCACTGTGTATTTTCAGTGGATTTTTATTTATTTTGTATGTTTTTTGTAGATTTGCCTTTAATTCTGATATTTTTGTTGGCACGCTTTCTGATAAAAGTCTATTCTTCACTCTATCTGATAGTTTTACCGTCGTTATGAATTTTAGAAGTGTATTCTCTTGGTCTGTTTTTAGCGTTTCCTTATAAAATTCAATTAAACCAAGAAAATTTGATACTGCCTTGAAATCACCATCAAACTCTGGTATTATTTTCGTTGCAGCTGCAATATCAAATGCTGCCATTGTCTCTTGTGTTGTTTCGTCAGATTCTTTGGCAATTAAATACACATTTATTCTTTCTTTTAAATTCTCAAATGTCTGTTTAGCTTCTTTTAATTTTACTTGATCTGTTATTTGTTTTTCTATTTTGAGCCATTCTTCATTAATTTCCTTGTTTTTTGCTTCTATGAACTTCGCAGTGTATGTTCTATTTGGATTTTTTTTTAAAGTTGGCTAAAAGTTCTACTAGTAGATCAAAATACATCAGTGAAACCCTTTTTACTATATATTACCGCTGACCAACGTTGATACCACAGCAAGAAAATGTAATTTTTATTAAGTAAAAGAAATGATTTATTTTATACATTTATTGTCCTAACTAAATTTTTTTTTACATATTTTTTATAATGGCTATTTAATTTAAAAATTAATATACTAACTACTATACCTAGGATTACATAAACTACTATCTGGTTCTCTGCTATCTCTTCTGTGTTGCAATTAACAACACCCTGCTGGGACTTTGTGTTTCCCATATCTCTTTTTCTTTTTCTTTTCAATCTTTTGAATTTCCTTCAATTCTTCTAATTCTCTTATTTCTTTAGCCCTAAATTGCCCTACCGTTGTATTTATCAACCTCTTTAATTCAGCTACACGTTGGCGCTGTTTTACCAATTTTCCTCCTCGTGGCTTCCTTGATGGTTTTTCCTCTTCTAACTGCTTCACTGTTACAGTCCGGTTTTTTGTTTTGTACTTCTGTCTGTATTGTTCAATAGAAATCGGCTTGGGTCCAGCTCGTGGGTTCTTTTTCAATTCTTCTTTCAATCCCTCGTTGAGTGTCTCGTATATTTTATTAAATTTGCTGTCGATTTCAGACATCCATTGCTCTATTTCTGGTACCGTTGATTCCATCTCGTTTATAGGCAGGGTCGCCATGTTATGATCTTCGCTAGTAGGATGGCGTATTCGCCGATATCCGGGATTCTGTTCATGATGAGATATATTTTTATTTAGTTAATTATTGAATATATGGCGTGATGGCCGCAATATTCGTAAAAATGGGTAAAAAGCCTCATTTACCTTTGGATCTGGCCGAATGCCTCAATCCGCACTAGATATATGGCTGGAGAGCCTCAATATCTATCAAAAGAAAATACTTGGCTAATTGCCTCGGTATTTTTGTAAGAAAGATGTTTGGCTGAGAAGCCTCTTCATCAAAAGGGTAGAACCGCTGGCCAACTTGCCTCTGCGATCTAAGAATAAGAACCACTTGACTACTCTATGGTTATTTCCTTATTCTTGCCTTATTCCTAAATGCTACCTTATTTATAATCGATAATTATTGCTAAGTAAGCAATTTACAATAATTCCTAAATGCTACCTACAATCAATATTCTTTACCTACCTTATTATGTGCATCGTAACAAAAGAGCGGTGACCTCACGTGAGTAATATTTTCTTTACAACTTGGTGCACTGTATATGCATATTATGCTTTTTGCTTGCGCGGAAATTTGATGCGTTTTACTTTTACCTCATTCATAACGAGGTATGAATGAATCACACAAATGATTACATACGAATCTGTATGTATGTCAATTATGTTTTCTTTTTCTGTTTACTCGACGAGTTAATTGAACTCGGAGTTTTACCTTTTGAAAAGATATGCAAACTTTAGCTGCAATCTTTTTTCTTGTTTTCTTTTAGGGAGATGCGCATATGATTTATATGCAATTTATTATGTATGATTACATATGCATTACAACCCATGAAGAAAAATTTTCCGATAAAATTTCACACTCCTCATGCAAGTTCTGTTTCTTTGGTAATATGTATACAAAAAAAAAAACACATTCTTGAAGACTAGAATAGAATGATTTTTACCTACTTATAAAAATAAATAACTACACTAGTAGAATAACAAGAGGAAAACATAAGTAAGAAATATAATAAAACAAGGGAAAAAGAGAGGTAAGAATAAGAGGAGCAAATGTTATTATAATTATATAGGTACATATCTATATATATATACAATTATTCATTTTGATGAGGTAATTAAGACACTACCTGTAGCATTTAGATATACTCAAATATTCTCTATAACACCGACTTTGGCATTTTGTATCCTTTAATGTTATGTAACTAAATAAATATTTATATAGAATATAAGCAAAAAGAGTAAAGCAACAACAACCACCGCTCCGCAAATGCAAACGAAAAAACAGGAAATAAAAAAAAAAAAAAAAAGTAATAATAACACAAAAACTTATATTGTTGCACCAGTTTAAACTTTATTAATACATAAAGTAGTTATAAATTTTTTTTTCTTCTCAAAAAACATTTAACTTAAACCTATCTCCAGACGGGTGAAAGAGGGCGATGTATAGCGGACGATGCCGCATCAACAGATAGGCAGAGAGACCATCCAATCAGCGCCAAGTTGGCCCCTAAACAAATAAATGATTATAGTGATACATTTTCTTTTTAATGAACAATTGAACTTACCCAATGCTCTGAGCCCCATCTCATATTCGGGCCACAATAAGAAAGAGAACGGATGATACCCAGCAGCCTGCGGGTTACTGGTTCCCTGCCAAGACATAGAAAGCGTAAGAAAATAGGTCCTGTCCAGCGCGGCCATATGGATTCAACGTATATCCCACTAATGAATACAACGTAATATTGGGGAGCACTATATTGCTCCCGAGATAAATTCAGCACGAAAATCATCTTGGATGTGATCAAGCATACACAATTGCTCGTCATCCGCGACAAGTAAAAATGCATGCACAGCATTTTCTAATCTCAATATTAAAACGACAGCCAACAATCAATCAGTGCTACACATTTTTTATCTTGGAATTTCATTTTTTTCTCTCTATCTGTTCCACTCCCTTCTAACGCCTATTTCCACTATTGTTCTTTCTATCTGTTCAATCAGCGTATATTATCCAAAGAACTTGATAAATTATAAACAGTGCACCCAAACGAAAACATATAATAGTGATGTACAAGGAAATAATTGCGTGCGGAGCAGTGAGATGGTTTCGTTGATAAAAAGAAATAAGCCGATCGCTCTTATGAATATAATAAATTAATGATAAAGGACCATTTATGATAAATTTTAGCAACACGCCGATCATTGTAAACTCTTTAAAACTACGTACGCAAACACTCTAGCATCTCCTTCTTAGTTTATTTACCCCCATTAACTTCCTCATACATCCTTACTTTAAATATTATACAGAAAATCGATAACTTAGAATTTAGATTAAGCGTGAGAGCTAATCTCGGACGTGGGAGGGAGTGCCGGTTTGTAAAGGACAACTCAGTTTTTCAAATTCAAATATAAAATTTTTTTATGCCTGAGCAATTTTTCAGCCAGCTTCTCCTATTAGATTAGTTTTTCAGAAATACAATTTGTCAACGTCTCTTAAATTATTGTTATTATGAATCACTGAATTAAATAGATCGTGAAATGAGTTGCATGTCGAATATTCTCCATTGAATGTCGGCAGCTTAATTCTAGGAAGTCTTTCGCTATTACATGACATTGTGCTAGCAGAATTTGTCTGTGTGTAAGGTGGATTGCTGACAGATGGTGTTGGTGTTAATCTGTCTATGTCTTCTTCCATGCCTGCCTCTTTTTATGTAGTATTCCTGAACCTCGCTGAATGTTTCTTTGGTGAAATATTCTAATTGGAGATCTTCTTTTCTTACTCTCCTTTGTATGGTCCTGGACCGAGTTTGGAAATCTTTCCAATACTCGGTGAACGTTTGTAGGCGTTTTTCTGTCGATTTGACAGTTTTCTTTTATCCATCTCTTTGATGCCTTCTGAATAAGTCTTCCATTAAATCTTTGACTTCTTTTTGGGACTGTACCAACTCTGACACAGAGTCAATGGTTTCGTCACCAACGTCAGATGAAATGGATTCGCCATCTTTCGACATATTCTATGGAGAAGCTTGAACTATGTGATATTAAGCAATATATTCCAATTTTATATTTGACTGACTGAGTTATCCGGAATTGAAGGACCAATGTGAGAGCTAGTCTCGGACGTGGGAGGGAGTGGCGGTTTGTAAAGGACAACTCAGTTTTTCAAATTCAAATATAAAATTTTTATTCAAAATGAATGCTTAAAACTATATCACAAATTCATTCAAAATTCAGAACTAAAAACTAACCTAGAAACTACTAAAAATTCAATATAAAATTCAATAAAAAACAAATAAAAATTCAAAATAAAAATCAATGATCTCCCGCTCAAGCGCTGCCAATTTTCTCCTCGTTCTGAAAAAGGGAGAGAAGACTAGAATTATTATCTGTCATAAAAACACAGAAAAAGGGAAAATCTTAATGCTGCTAGTGCGTGAGGGCACAAAGGTAGCAAAATACCTTTGCTCGTACGTGAGGGCACAAGGAAGTAAATTGCTATAATTCTTAACTTAGTCAGATTAGTCTCTGACAGTATTTTGAGCGTGCGCAGAAGTGTAGCAATATGCTACTACAAAGAAGAAGAAGAGCAGATTAATCTCTGCATCGGTGGACTGAACATTAAGTATGCGGAAATACGTATTGAATAAGGATTAAAAGGATTTTCTACGTTTTGTCAATCAAGGGTGTCTCCTCAAACAAAAAAAAGTCTTTACACGCACAGAAAAATAACATGTGCGAAACAATAAAAGTCCCGACTCGAACCCACGACTTAGTGATTAGACAACTCAGTTCTTTCCACTACACCAAGATTACTCTTTGAATTCATGCACAGTTCTAGGTTTAATTGTAAAAGACCACAAGTTTTCATCACTAAGTATATGGTTTATTGCTATTATTCATGCACATAAATAATTTCTTTGATTGATTTGCAAAAAATAACTACAAAAAATTCAAACTAAATTGCTAAACAACTTTCTACATAAGTCAATCGAAATTCCGGAACACGAATTCTGAAATCAATTTACTGATTGTACCACCATACAAAACCTATGCTTATTGATTTAGCGAAATTTCTTTATTTCCATATTCACGTTCAAAGGGTTTTTAAATTATGTTCGAATTGAGTTCAAAAGTTTTTTTTGTGTGATTTCAAAATTTTCAATGTTTAAAAGATTCTGATAAATTTGCTACCGTCGCGATCTAAGGCTTCACTTCGACTTCGTCTCATCTCCTTTCCTTTCAAATTTTCAGCATAGAAAATTTCTAGAATTTTTCCACAATATCGGTACATTTATCGTATCATTTTGAGGGGTCAAATCAATTTCAAGTATGTATGTATGGTAACGGTCTAATATATTTAAGCCAGAGATGAATCTTACTCTTTTACTATATCTGTTTCATTTTAGTAATTTCTCAAGTTTGTAGGATCTAATCACCGATACTTTATGGCATCAGTCGATGATAATGAGATGATAACTGAAGAGGAACGAAAGGGAGATGAGACAAGTGGTGACAGATGCCAATGAACTAATAAATAAAAGTGTTGTCTTGTATGGTGATTGCACAAAACAAATCTAGGTAAGTAGTACGATTACGAATCCATGTTAAAAATTGAAAAGCGAACTCTAAATATAATTCTAATTAGTTAATTATCGTTTCAGTATTCAAACAAAAATTGAGAGACTAAAGTACAGATCATCGGATTTCTAAGAAAAACAAAACAATAAAAACTAAAAGAACAATGATTTTCTGATAAGTACAATAATATATTAATTTTGATTTTGATGCTTTGTGAACAATGTTTCATTTATTTTTAGATTGATTAATCGTAGCAGCTTCTTCACGGAACACGTATAACAAAATGTTTTTTTTTTTATTATGCTATAGTTACATATCAAGGTCTACTTACAAAATCTATAAAACTTAAGCCATAATTTAGTTTTAAAAGAAGAAAGTTTTCTTTTAAAAAAAAAATAAAAACTTTCTTTTCCCCAGGGGGGAGGGATGTTGTGACTCAGGTGCCCAATGCCCCGAATCACAACCATAAGGTCAATACATCAATATATTGTCCTATACAATATATTGATGTACCACAAGATGACCCTGAAAATATAAAATTATTTATTCAAAACTTAAATTGCATTCAAATTCATTCTCCCTTATTATAACAAAATGCAATTTAGGACAGGGAGTGCTTCTCCTGCAGGAGGAAGATCCACCTACCCTTCGTAGGACGTAATGTAATTATCGGGTTATTGAATTTAATAGACCACCTTTAAATTTTTACAGTTCTTTATTTAATTTCGATTTGCTTTCTATTAAATATAATAGTTTACAACTTAGTATAATTAGTAAAAAAAAAACTGTATATGACCAACTAGATATATAGTCACCACTACCGACTGGATCGTATGAAATTTTAAAAACCACTGTCGCTACCTGCTCAACTCTGCGCTGACATTCTTTTTACCTTTTGCTTATCTGAGCAAAAGCTCCGGAAAAGTTTTCATGTGCGCATTGCGCAGACAAAACAACGCTCATACATTACTTGCACTTGCACCGCTGATATCAGGCATTTTTCGCTGTGGGAGTGAAGAATGTCGCCTCAGCATTTCGTGTACGTAACTTATACACAAAGTACACGTAAAGTAGCGATTAAAGACTTTTAGAATTTTCATGATGTGAAATGAAAATGATAATCAATTCATTTTGGAATTAATAATTAATTCACTTTGGAATTGAATAATGGGGTCGTTATGAGCGAGTGCTCATAACACGTATGTACACTGTACATACGTACATTACTTGCTAAATCCAATCTAATTGTATGTACATACATACATCCAATTATCACAATTATTCGCGCCCTCTTAAAATTAATATTTCAAGACGGGCGCACAAGTGCATATCAGATTACAGTTTTGCATAGATGCATATAGCTTGCATCAAAACTTTTTTACATTTTCTCACGTACGTTTTTTCAACGTCGTGAGAAAACAATAAAAAGAAAAAAGAGCCTTTGCAAGATATCGTGGGTACCTGGGTGCAATTTGCAAAAACCTCGGGGAGTTCGATTTTTAAAACCGCCGAGTGAACTTTTCATCACCTTCGAAAAAATTCTTTATTATTCGCATAGAAATATCGCTTTAAACAAAATATAGTGAATTTAAATCAAAATAAAATTAGTGATTAATAAATTAACTTCTATCGCTGAATTCTTTATTCTTCGCATAGAAATATTGACAGTAAACAAATATTGTGAATTGAAATCAAAATAAAATTAATGAATAATAAATCAATTTCTATCGCTTGTATTGTGGTTTGACTAAAATTGTGTTATAAAAATTCCCTTCCGACCTCTTCCCTACTAGCAACTAGGGAGCACGAGTGGTTGTACGATAACAGCACTATAGTTTGGTGTTAATTTTAGTTTTTATTGGAGCGAACGTATATATTGATTTCCCATTATTGTTCGATCCAGAACACCCAGCTCAAATAGGCACGCCTTGCCACTGGACTAAATATACCTACTATCCCTGATAATATCAAAATTTTAGCTTTAGAAACATAGAAGAAGTGTTTTCCTCATATTTTTGTTGAATTAGCCCAACTCACCCCCATAAAAATATATAAAAAAAAAATCATAATCTTTGAAATATGTGCACGTCACATCTGCCAAATTTATAATCTTATGTCACGTCGTTTTTTAGGCAAACGTCTCTGACAGACAGACAGATGAACGCAGGAGCGATCTTATAACGGTTCCGTTTTTTTCCTTTGAAGTAAAGAACCCTAAAAGGATACAAACTTCAGAAAATCCTTGCTAGTGGAGCAGCAAAAACCAACTGATTGATATTAACGTTGCTGATGCAGACTGAACATAAAAGTCGGTTCAATTTAGTCAGTTGCCAGTTGTCACCTCGTGAAAATTCTCTCTAAGTGGACTGTATAATTAATGGGCCGGTTTGATAGATAACTCAGCTTTATGTTCAAAGTATAAAATTTTAATTTTATTTCGTGCTTGCTTCAGGTCTTACAATCTATATCACAATTCAATTCAATTTGACTTAATACTAATTTAAAATTCAATAACTCATTAAAACTTAATACAAACTTAAAAAAAAATAAAACAATTCATTAAAATTAAAAAAAATGATGTCGGCGTATTTGTAGTTGCCGCGTTGCTGTGTGCAGAAACCACAAATGTCGGTGTAGCTGTGCTTTGTTGCTCGTTTCTTACTCCTGTAAAGAAGAAGAAGAATCGATGAGTGAATGGGTCCAAGACAGTTGATCTGTGAGAAAATCAACTTTGTCTGATACTGAATTTGAAAAGTTCTTTCGAACTGCCACGTGAGGGCAATCGAGATGTAGCGTGGAATATTTTAATTCACGAGTATAGCAACTTGTATGGTTGCTATCGGTAATGTTGATAACGTACCCACTTGGTCTGCTTATACAGTACAGTTTTTGGGCAGTTTTTGAAATTATGAAGGCAGCACTGATGACGTTTATCGAGTGCGTACCTTTTAACAGTGGCAACTTGACACGTAATAGTTTGGCACTTACGACGTTGAGTCTTGTGCGCTTTTTATGTGTGCAGCAATCTGAGTACTGCTACACGTGGAAAGTGTAGTAACTTGAATTAGAATTAGTTAAGAAATGCCATAAGAAATCATTATACAGGAAATTGTTGTCAACTTCACGTAAGTTAAGATCTTGTCGAATAATGTACCTACCTTAAAACCTTTATTTTGTACTGTACTTGTCAATAAAGATTTTTATTCATTCTCACTTGGAATTGCAGAGAACAAACAGTGTGTTTTACTCGCTTCCCTAATTTTACTGTGCACACATCAAGATAGCGGCGACTACAGCTTCAGAAGTGGGATGAGTGGATCATTCAGTAGATATATATCTAACACGCAATTAATTTGTTATTTCGGCCCGAGTATTTATTTTTCTATTCTGAATCGTAAAGTGTAATCTTGAAAGAATTGTGCAAATTTTATTCACTGTTCTGAAGTCCGTGTTCAACTTTCGGAGAAATTAGATGGAGATGGAAGTACGGAAACAATTCGAGGCTCATATATAGCAAAATTCCGCCCATGGCTTACAGATTTCAACATTTTTACGAAGAAGATAATTTTGTCATAATCTTTTATGCACAATTTATTTGGTGTGTGCGCAATAAATTTGAGTTACGCACAGTTAACAGCGCAGTTATGCGGTGAGTATGCACATTGCTCATTTTATGTTGGAAATTGCCGCCTAGTTGAAGTCTTCGCCAGCGTTTATTAATTTATGGATTTATGGCCGAACCGACGTGACTTCAAATTAAAGATCTGCATTAATTTATGAAATTCATTTTGTGTTATTTTCTAAAATCATAATATGCACAATTTATGTAGTGTGTGCAATACGTTTGGATTACGCACAGTTAATAATACAGTTATGCAGTAGTTATGTACATTGCATCTTTTATGTTGGAAAAGGCAAAATTGCCCCTTGAGTTGAAATCTTTCAAGAATATTTATTAATTTATGCATTTATGGTCGGACTGCCATCACTTATGAACTCAGATTTAAAAAAAAAAATTATAATTTATGGAAATTTTGTCAATGGTTTAACGGCACTCACATTCTATAGGAATAATTGTGATATCTCGTAATGTACAGTTATTAGTGAACATTTATTATGCGCTCGATGATTTGGACTCGTTTAGCAATTACGGTGTGCCTGGTTTAGAAATAAAATTATGGGATTATGTATAGCTCCATAGAATACACTATATGTGAGCTTGGTGTCGTGAATTTTTATGATTAGTTGGATATAAATAAAACAATTAGTGTTAATTTCGTGCGGACCGAGGTTATGTTCTTTGACGAGAGCCTCGTGACAGTAAAATTTTTAAGAAGTGAACTTAAAAACAGAAATCTTTCGCAAAGAGGGCCTAAGGAAGAGTTGTTTGATAGACTGAAAACCGCTTTAGAGATGGTCGACCGGGATCAGGTTCCTCTTAATGAAGAAAGTGAAGGCTCGCTAGATAGGGAAGGTGCAAACAAAGTTAGCGGTGAACCTCAAAATGACGTTCAGTTATTGCAACGGAAATTAGAGCTGATGGAATGGGAGAACAGGTTACTTAAAAGGGAGAAGGAGTTGTTGGAAAAATCTGGTAATGAAATCGCTCACACTTCTGGTACTGGTAATAATTCGTCCATACAAGCAGTCAACATAAATGTATTGCGAGAAATCATCCCATTCTATAATGGCGGCTCGAAAGAATTGCAATCGTGGGTAAGACAAATTAAGACCATCATGCATACGTACTGCGTAGAAGAAGCAACCATGCGTTTGGCAGTGATCTCCAAGCTCAAAGAAAAGGCATCGGATTAGTTTCACTCCAAACCCGATCATTACGAGCTCAAATTGAGCGAATTACTAGCGGAACTGGAAACTATGTTTTCATGCAGAGAAAGCAAGCTGGAATTAAGGCGTCGCTTCGAATCTCGTATGTGGAGAAACAACGAAACGTTCAGTGAATATTTTCACGAAAAGACAATCCTTGGCAATCAGTTAGGAGTCAGCACCGACGAGCTATTGGATTACTTGATCGATGGGATCGCGGATACGAATCAGCAGGCACAGGCACGAATGCAGCGCTTTAGCAAAACCGAAGACATCTTGGAAGCTTTTAGGAAAATCAACAAGCCAAAAACAAAACCAGTGGAAACTACATCCGGACTACGACATGCGTCAAGACCTTTTGCAAAATCTAACGAGAAATTTTATGGTCACAAGAATTTTACAGCTAATTGTTACAATTGCAACAAGTCAGGACATATTGCAGCGAATTGTGATAAGCCCAGGCGTTCCAGAGGGTCTTGTTTCGAGTGTGGTTCAAATGAACATCTTATCGCAGGATGTCCTAAACTACAATCAACATCAATCAGATCAAGAACACCCAATACTTCAAGAAATACACACAGTATCAACGTTGTCGACGTAGAAAATCGAGGTAGTTTTTTGATTCTTACAAAACTAGAGGTAGGGCCAAAAAAATACATTTCATTTAAAAGTTTAATTGATACAGGTAGTCCAACTTCATTTATTAAAGATAAAATTGTTCCTTTTGTAGCTATAAATGACAGTAAAGAAAAGTTTTATGGTCTTAATAATTCTCTATTGCAGGTTAACGGCTGTTTTAATGGAAAAATTATTATAGAAAATCTAGAATTTGAATTGAAATTTCGGACTGTCGATGACTCTGCGATGCTCTACGATTGTATCCTAGGAAGAGATTTTGTTTTGTACCCAAATACGACATTTACATTTGACAATGGACTTGAGATAAAAAGAAAGAGTAAATTGGACGACAATTTTATAGCTGCATTAAATAAAGTACAATATCTAGAAGAAGATGAAGTAATATTAGTAGAACCTCAAATAGGAATTTCCGACACAGTGAGTAAAAATAAGTTTTTAGAGATTTTTTCTAAATATTATTTTAATGCTCCTAAATATGAAATACCCGAAAATCGCGCAGAAATGAGCATTAAGCTAACCACTCAGCAGCCCTTCTATTTTTCGTCGAGAAGATTATCGTTCCGAGAGAAACTTAAAGTTGATTCTATTTTAGACGACCTATTAAAAAGTAATATTATACAAAAAAGCAATTCGCCTTACGCTTCACGTATCGTCCTGGTTCCTAAAAAGGACGGCAGCACTCGACTTTGCGTCGACTATAGGGAGCTGAATAAAATTACAATCAAAGATCGGTATCCTCTTCCTTTAATCGAGGACCAACTAGATAAACTTAAGAATAAGAAATATTTCAGTGCTTTAGATTTGAAAAATGGTTTTCACCATATCAATTTATCGCCTGATTCGAGTAAATATACATCGTTCGTTACGGCATGTGGGCAATTCGAATACTTAAAAGTCCCTTTTGGACTTTGTAATGCTCCCGCGGTCTTCCAACGATACCTTAATGAAGTTTTTTTTCAGACTTGCTAAGAAGAGGTGAGATTTTAATTTATCTCGACGATATTTTAGTGGCGTCCGATGATCTGAATGGACATTTTTCTATATTATGTGAGGTTTTCGATATTATGAACAGAAACTGCTTACAATTAAACTTATGCAAATGTTATTTTCTTATGACTGAAATTACTTATTTAGGATATCGCATTAATAGCGAAGGTATTAGTCCAAGCAATAGCCACATTGAAGCAATTAAAACATATCCGATACCGAAGAATGTTCATGACTTGCATCGTTTTATTGGGCTTGTCAGTTTTTTCCGGAAGTTTATAAAGGACTTTGCGATTCTCGCCAAGCCTTTATATGATTTATTAAAGAAAAACTCTGAATTCCGCTTTGAAGAGCAACACCTTCGGACATTTGAAACTCTAAAACAAAAACTTATTACATCACCAGTGCTAAGTATTTACTCCCCATTAGCAGAGACAGAACTCCATTGTGATGCTTCAAGTATAGGTTTTGGTGGTATCTTGCTTCAAAAACAATAGGATGCTTGCTTTCATCCAGTAATGTTTTTTAGTAAACGGACTACTGAAGTTGAATCTCGTTACCACAGTTTTGAGTTGGAAACTCTCGCAATAATTTATTCACTTAGTCGTTTTAATGTTTACCTTCAAGGCATTAAATTTAGAATAGTGACCGATTGTAATTCACTAAAACTAACACTTAATAAAAAAGACATCAGTCCACGAATTAGCCGCTGGGCATTAATCTTACAAAACTACGACTACGAGATAGTCCACAGAGAGGGTAAAAAAATGCAACATGTGGGTGCATTATCTAGAAGTTTAGTACTACAAATCGTCAAGAATTCTTTCGAGGATACCTTAGCAATTATTCAATCTAAAGATGAAACTGTACGAAAAATAAAAAAGGACTTGGAGAATAAAGAAAGCTCAGGAATGAGACAAAATATACCTAGATCATGCCATGATGAAGTCGGACATGTTGGTGTGGATAAAACTATCGAGCTAATCAAACAAACATATTGGTTTCCAAAAATGAAAGAGTTCGTAAGGGACTATATTAATAATTGCATTAAGTGTATTACGTTTAATCCAAACCCGTTCAAGCATTGTGATAACCTGCAAAGCATTGACAAAGGTATTAGACCATTTGAGACTATACATATTGACCACTATGGGCCATTGAATGAAACTGAACTGAATGAAACATACCTACAATACTTTCGACGGTCGAAGAAAAATCTAACTGCTTAGGCGACCACTTTGTTAGTATATCCACGGCTAACCCAAATATTTACAAGGATAGCCATACGACACATACAATAAATAGCGTCAACTAAATACTTCGTAACAACACTACCCCTATTACCAACTTCAGAAAAAGCTTCAGTGCACTAGGCCCCAGGAACCAAAACCACCAAGAGCACGAAAGCACTGAACAAACAGAAAGATCCCTCACTTTCATTCACGATAAACGCAATACACAGTATACATATTCGTAGCCGTAAGAACAAAAAATCTTGCGGTCCTGATCAAATGCCCAACTTCATCATCAAGAAACTCCCCCTGTCCTTTAGCCAAAAACTCACAACAATTTTCAACCACTGCTTCAACATTGGCTACTTTCCCAAGGCATGGAAAAGAGCAACAATAATCCCCATATTAAAACTCCAAAAACCACCTAACCGACATACTAGCTATAGACCTATCTCACTACTTCCATCAGTAGGTAAAGTATTCGAATGCTTCTTAAAATACAAAATCCTCGATCAATGTGAAAATCACAATATAATACCCATAAACTAATTCGGTTTTAAACAATTTTGTTCAAATACCCACGCTCTACTAAAGCTAAAGACTGACATTGTCCATCAGCTAAAGCTCAAACCTCCCACCATAGCTAGTCTGTTAGACATAGAAAAGGCCTTCGATACGCATACAACTTCCAACCACAGCTCTGCAAAATTATCCTCAGATTCCTCACAGATCGTTCCTTCAAGGTAAAGATAGGCTCCAAACTATGTAATAACTGCCATTCAAACATAGGCCTCCACCAAGGATCAACACTTTCACCCATCTTGTACTACTTATACACAGCTGACTTCCCGACCCCTGAGGTTTCATCCCAGTGTCAAATCACTGTATTGGCGGACGATGTCATCATATACATCAGCTCCAAGAACACAAAACTTGCCATAACCAAAATAAACAAGAATTCCCAATGCATTCATGATTACTACGTGAAATGGAAATTAAAAATTAACACTGACAAGTGTCAGGCAATTGCTTTCACAGGAATAAAATACTATAACGCTCGACAGAGGAAACCCTTAAAGGATATGAACATACTCCTAAACAACTGCGGAGTCACCGAAAAGAATTCAGTAAAACACCTAGGCTTAACCCTAACTGAAAATCTCAAACCGTACAGGCATATTGACACAATAATTGAAAAAGCCTCTATTACCTTTCTAAGGCTCAGACCAATCCTGAAGTCAGCAATCAGCCTAAAAATAAAGATAATCTGCTACAAGCAACTAAACAGGCCCATCCATATGCCGTACGTCTGCCCTATCTGGACCGATATTTCTACGAACCAAATGGAACGCGTTCATTTACCCGAAATATCCATTCTAAGACGTTGCGCGGGTCTGTACAGAAAACCTAATTCCTACCAGTGCTTCAACAACAAAACCTTATACGAAAAAATGGAAATTTCTAGAGTAGACCAAGAAATTAGCAAACAAACAATAAACTTTTTCGACAGACTAGGTAATACCGATAATCCCCTATTGCACAAGTGCACAAATTTTGGCACGGACTACCTGATATCCGCACATAACCGATACCAATTACCATTCATCATCCCGCACCTCAATAACTGAACTCTCTTCATAACAACGCAAATCATCTAATATACTACCATAGACGAAACAATCGGCCACATCTGTTTTATAATACCACCCAATAAAACCGCGCAAGAATTTTTGTTACTTGCATAGTATAAAGACGCCGCCTAATCCCTAATAAAATAAATGCATATGGATTAAAACTCCCTCACAGTAAAATTAATATCTTTATTTATATATGTAATGCCTTATGTCATATCTAATAAACAAAGGTACATACCCAATTATGTTTAACTAACTTAAACGGCCATATGAGTAGGTAGCTAAGCTAGAATTAAATTACTTAAGATAAAATTTGTTACCCTTAAGTTCCTAGGATGAATTATTTTAAGCCCCTTTCCTCGCAGTTTTAAGACAGGACTTATGAGATTTTTTTGATGGCCTTTTTTTCATATCTAAATTTAGAATAGATTTTATATAAAATTTTCCTTCGGGTAACTAAGCTGATAAATATAAGTAGAAATTAGGGTAAAGAACATTGAGGTCTATGTCTAATTATAAGCCATTTTGGAATAACTTTATCAGTAAATTAGTATTGTCATATAATGTTTGTTTCTATAAAAATTTGTTTCTAGATGGTACCATTCTTGGCTCAGAGTTCATCTGATTCAGAGTATAATCTGAAAAAAGAATCCTGTTTTCAATTTCCATACAGAAGTCTAATTCTGTTCAGAGTTTAATCTGAAATTATTCCTATCCTTATTACAGAAGTCTAATTCTGTTCAGAGCTTAATCTGAAAATTCCTCTCATTCACATTCATCATTTAAAATCCCACAGCTAAGCAAAAGAATAATTCTGCCAAACTTTTGTTGTGCTACATCAAAGAATAAATTCATTTTTATGGTGGTTGATGCTTTCAGTCGTTTCGTAAAGATTTATCCAACAAAGAGCACGAACGCTCAGGAAGCAATTAAGCATTTGCAAACTTACTTTATGAATTATAGCATACCCTGTCGTGTGATCTCAGATCGGGGAAGTGCTTTCACTTCACAACTATTCGTCGACTTTTTAAGCAAGCTTAACGCCAAACATGTTCTCGTAGCCACTGCTTGTCCGCGAGTGAATGGAGCTGTTGAGAGAATGAATCGATTTCTAACACCCATATTGTCCAAATTAACGCCAGACGAGTACTCCTGGGACAAGATAATTTCGGAGGTAGAATATGTCTTTAACAATACCTATTGTCGATCAGTTAATTCTTCTCCATCAGAATTGGTATTCGGCATCAGGCAAAGGAGTCCTCTAGAGTCAGAATTTTTCCGATATTTTAAAGATAATATCGTTTCGAATGTCTGTATCGAAACAATTAGAAATCGTGCGGTTAAGAGAAATAATGAAGTTGAAGCTTATAATAGAGAATATTACGATAGGAAGTGTAAACCAAAAACCATAGATTTTAGGACAGGAGATTTAGTCGTTATTAGAAATGCCAGTACAGGTGGGAGTAAAAAGCTCACTGCCAAATTTAAAGGGCCATATGAGATTAGAAAACTTCTACCTCATCGCAGATATGTAGTAGGGGATATTGACGGTTTCCAAATTAGCCAAATCCCATTTGAAGGAGTTTTTGATTCCACAAATATGAAGTTGTGGTTACCTGATCTTCTAGAACACTCAGAAGAACTAAATGACATGACACATCGTACAAATACGAACCATCATGGATATGACTCAGACTTAGCAGACAACGAAGTAAATGAATTAGACTCAGACTCAGACGGAGAACAGACACATTGAATTAAAATTGGGATGTGATTTTTGTTTAAAACTAATGTATGTTTAAATGCTACGACGAGGGCGTCGCAGTGTCAGGATTGCCGAATGTAGTAACTTGAATTAGAATTAGTTAAGAAATGCCATAAGAAATCATTATACAGGAAATTGTTGTCAACTTCACGTAAGTTAAGATCTTGTCGAATAATGTACCTACCTTAAAACCTTTATTTTGTACTGTACTTGTCAATAAAGATTTTTATTCATTCTCACTTGGAATTGCAGAGAACAAACAGTGTGTTTTACTCGCTTCCCTAATTTTACTGTGCACACATCAAGATAGCGGCGACTACAGAAGGAAGTTCCTTCCACTTTGATTAGAATTAACTTCTGAATGTATTTTGGGCAGAGTTAACCTCTGTAAATAGACCTAGACTAACCTTTGTATAAAATTGTCTAGGCCTCCGGATTAACTCCTGTGTGAGATTGCTTGAGTTAACCTCACTTTTTGCAATCCTTAGGATCAACTCCTAGCCGACGTACTTGAGTTAACCTCAAATAATGTATTTGTTTTAGGATCAACTCCTATATGATAATTTGAGTTAACCTCAACTATTTGTTTGGCCAGAATTAACTTCTGTTTTAAAATTGAGTTAACCTCAAATATTTGTGACGGTTTATGGATTGAGTCAACCTCAAGTATGTAGGACGGCCAGAATTAACTTCTGTGTGTAGGATTGAGTTAACCTCAAATATTTTTTCTAACCAGAATCAACTTCTGTTTTTGGGATTGAGTCAACCTCAAATATTTGTGACGGCCAGAATTAACTTCTGTATTAGGATTTGAGTCAACCTCAATTTGTTGGCGTAGAATTAACTTCTATAAGGAATTTCAGAATTAACTTCTGGTTAGGATAGTGTTACATGCAAAAAAGAGAAGCTTTAAATTTTAAAAAAATATAAAAATATTCCCAATTACAAATTTTCGCATAAGCTAACCATGCCTAAAATATGGTTAGCTTATCTATTCAATCAGTGAAGAAAATTGCATCAGCAATTTTCTTCACATTCCATGAATTAAAATAAAATTATTCCCATGGCAAATTTTGCCTTCAGCAAAATTTGCCAGTAGAAATATTTACTTTTAAAAAACAAAGCAAAAGACAAATCGTACCTTCAGTACGATTTGTCGTGAAAATTACAATATGTATGTACGAATGTACATACATGTCACATAAAAGCTTTCGCGATAGGAAGAGCGCGCCGCGAAGATACATTGTATGTATACGCGCGCGGCAGTTTCAATCGTCGTGACGGTGGCCGATGTTTAGAAAAGCATCAAGTTTCGAGCCTCCGTCCAACGAAAAATATTCTGGACTTGTTTAATCAAGTCCAGAATAAATTAAAGTTTTTTCCCAGGGTAGAAATGCAACTATGCATTTTCTACCCTGAACGAAGGCTCTTGATCGCGACAAAAGTGATCAAGAGCCGAGTTGAATTTTAAATTTTAAAGAGCGCAGTCGAATTTTTAACCAAAATCGAGTTGGATAAAAAAGATTATACGCGGGAGTTCGGCGGTCGAATTTGAAAAAACACGTGAGTTGGACACGGCGCGAAAGAAACAAGGGATCGGTTTTGCTACGGAAGGTTTGGTAATAAAAAGTAGTATTACGAAGAAAGTTGTATAAACGAAAATAATAAAAAGTAGGATTACGAAAGAAAGTTTTATAAACGAAAATATTAAAAAGTAGTATTACGAAGAAAGTTGTATAAACGAAAATAATAAAAAGTAGGATTACGAAAGAAAGTTTTATAAACGAAAATATTAAAAAGTAGTGTTACGGAAGAAAGTTTTATTAACGAAAATAATAAAAAGTTATATTACGGAAGAAAGTTTTATAAATAAAAATAATTAAAAGTTGAATTGGTGAAAGAAAGCTATTAAATAAAAGGAAGAAGAAACTTTACCAGGGTTTTGGATACGACCTCTGCAAACTATATAAGAAAAAGTAAGTACATAACAAAAATTGGCGCAGCCGGTAGGATAGAGGAAGCCTACTTTGAAAAACAAGAAAAATTATAAGCGCTCGAAAACCCTCTATGCTACGAATCTAAAAGGAGTTTAGGACGAGATCGAATACTGGGCAAGACACCCTACCCTCCACCTGAAGTTGAGTCTGGCTTCAGGAGTATTTCGATCTTGTCGGCTCCCAACGCTCGGGGTCGGACAGCTTTAACTGCCTCTGTTTGCAAAACACGCAGCCACCCCCTCATCAAAGCACAAAGTGCCAACGTGGGACAATAGCGGGCTTCATCCCAGCCCAGGATAAAAAAGTCCACAACCCAAAATTTCGAAATTTACACTTGAAGGAAGGAAGTTTGGAAACCATCCGCTATCTGCGATCCGGAGCTGAAAGGGACTTCGAAGTAGGCAACGCGCCCCCCTTTCAGCTTTTATCCAGGGGAATTTAAGTAGGCCACGGCCCCCCCCGGCAGCAAAAGAACTTCAAGAAACCGAACCAACGATCCTGAATTGAGAGGGACCTCGAAGAAGGCAATAAGCCCCCCTCTCAATTTGAACCAAGGGAATTAAGACGGCAGAAGCCCCCCTAGCTGCAAATTTCACACACGGTGGTCCATGAGCCAGGAAAGCTCCCACCACGAAATACCGCCGGAAATCCAACTTCCATCAACTCCTCAACAATCTTCCTCGCCGGGCGACGCACAGGAAGATCCGTCCCGGTACGAAGGAGGCAACGCGGGAGCAACATCCGCAACAGAGGGTGCTACTCAAACACCCCCAACAAATTCAACAAAAAAAGGGGTAACACTCAGGAGTGGGACAATCCTTACAGGTCCCCAACAAGTAAGACCTTCTACTTTAAATTTAGAAAATTATTTAAAATATCTAGAGGGGAAAGTGCGAGACTCCTCCGAACTTTCTGTTATACAGTGCGATTCTATCGATAAACAGCTCAAAAAGTCCCGTGAACGGCGGCTTGAGCAAATCGCGCAATTCAAAGAAAGTACGGAAAAATTTAAAGAAAGCATAAAGCAGTTTGGAGAACTCTCGCACTCTCTCGAAACAGAAATTACAAATAATAGTGTAGAATTAAGAGAAGGTGCCATTGAGGACAGTGTTAGTGATTCTACCGTGAGTGAAATTCTTTTAAATTGGCTGGGCGACTCCCTTCTGGAAACCAGCATAGAAGAAACTAGCTCCCCAAAGGTGCCAAACTTTAGCTTCAGAATCCCCAGTATAAACATGGCAGATTACGCTAAAATCGCCAAACTGACTGCCCAGCTCGTCCCCCTATTCTCGGGAGAGCAGCACCCAAAATTGAGCCTTGAGCTCCAAACGTTCCTAGGATGCTGCAGGCAGGTAATCCAGTGCATTTCGGTGGATGAACTAACAGCATTTTTGCAAATCTTCCCCACCAGACTTCGAGGCGAAGCTTATCAGCTTTTTGCCTCAAATATGCCCACTACTTTCAAAGAAGTAGAAGAACGGCTAAATCGCACATACCTGCCTAGAGAAACTTACCAGGAACTGGTAAATAAATTAATCACTACAAGGCAGTATCCTTTGGAAAACCTCACAGCCTTCACGGCACGAGTGAAACAAATGCTGGCACTCTGCAGTGAAGCAGCAGAATCCAAATACGGAGCCACAGCAGCGCCAGCTGTTAAAACGCAGCTGGAAGATTTCGCGAAAAACGCACTAAAAACGGGAGTCAATAACCCGTATATGTGCCAATACCTCCTGACCATGACAGACGGCACGGTGGATGACCACGTACAAAGAGCGCTTGACATGGAGCGTCTCCAGCAAAGTGCTCTATTCCTGCAACCTCCAGGACAGTTCCAAACAAATATGATGCAGAATACATTGCCAAATTCTGCCTGTACTAGTGTACCCAGTAACACACATTTAACTCCAAGCAGTACCCTAGTAAATCAAAGCGTATACAATCCTGGCATCATCTCATACTCACAGGCCCCCCTCCAAAACAATATGCCCATTAACCCAAGCAGTCACATACCAACGTCACAGTTCACACAGGGAGGCACAGCATATATCAAACAGGAACCAAGATCGCCAAATAAGAATTATAATGTAAATAATAAAAATACCTATTTAAATAAAATCAGTTGTAGTTTTTGTAACTTAAGAGGCCATACATATGCTGATTGCCTCAAAAGGAAAAATACGCCTTATTGTGTGAACTGCAAAATGTATAATCATGACGTGCGTGACTGCAGAAGGAACAACAATAGTTTTCAAAGACCCCAAAACAGAGAAGCAACAAACCAACGTCCTAGAGAGCCGCAAAACCCCAACAACTCCAGAGTCTATAACGTGCGTAAAAAGTGCGAATTTTGTGGTCGTTCTGGACATGCAGTAAATAACTGCCAACAAAAACGTAAATGGGAAGCCCGGAGTCAGGGAAACGACGTACAGTCGACCCAAAACTCCCCGGCTCGACTATAAATCTCCCATCTAATAAATTAGGGTCTCCTCAGCAGCCCGATTCCAGTGTCGCTACAGTAAAACTTCCTTTAGACATAGGCCTGAACGGCCAAACTAGACTAGTAGTAGACACAGGCGCTGAGGTAAGTATAATAAAGAAAAGGTCATTAAAAGACCTCAAAGAAATTAACCACAATGAGGCATGTACACTTCAGACCCCATTTGGTACGGGAAAGACGCTGGGAAATTGCCAGGGAAACTTCGTTTTCAAAAACAAAATTCCCTGCAAGTTTCAAGTCGTAAAGAACTTGCCTGGCCTTTCCGATGATGGACTTCTAGGAAATGATTTCCTAGCAAAAAACTGCAACGTTGAGGGTCCTAATAAGGCACTAAGGTTTCCTCGCACGGAAACTAATCCAGACGAATTTGCTTTGCCATTAGAGTTTGACACGGACAAGCTACATTCTGAAAAAGCAGTCGAAGTAAGAACACTTGCAGAAGAGGTAGAGTCTAAACAGGCTGAACTATCCACCTGCAGTGTCTTCAAGGCTTCTCAAACGAGAAAAGCTGGCTGCCAAGCTCCAAAAGGGCCCAAGGAATGTGAAAAAAGCTGTCTGGGCGAGCAAGAGACCGATGATGGCAGGCAGCAATTGGTTACCTTTAAGGAACCAATCTGCATACCTGCGCGCTCTCAAATTGTGGCCCCAGTGCCGTTACAAACTCAAGAAGAAATGCTCTGTTTATCCCAAGAGATAAGCGATGGAGTCTTCTTGGCAAACAGTTTGCTGTCATCTGGAGAAGAATTAGTGCTGGTTAGTATTCTCAACGCTAACAGTCATCAAGTAGTCATACATAGCTTAAAGTTACAGCTATATCCAATAAACGACTACACCATAGTCCCATTAACGCACTCAAAAGATCACAAAAGAACACACATTCCACTACCAAATATGGAGGCAATATCAAACAACACAAGAGACGGAACCGAGTGTCTAAAGCCTGCCAAAAAGGTGCATATAGCTCTTCCGTCCAAAATCCCGAGGCATAAATCACTGTTAAACAAACAACGGCCATACAAGAACGGTAGCGAGTCGCTAAAGCCTATACTAAAGGTGCATATTACTCCACCGTCTTCTAACATAAAAAATCCTACATGGCCAAAAAATACTAGCATCGGCGCGCATGAGTATTCCACACAACCTAAGGCAAAGACCGCACAGGTGTATCAAACTCAGCCGTCAACAAAGCAGGAAGCAAGTACCCTGTTACATGCTAAATACAACTAAATAAAGCCTCATAAGGAATTAACTAAATTCAATCCAATTTCAGGACACAAATTTACAAGGAATAGTAAGTCAAACCAAGGTTCAGCTGAAAAATCAGCAATTTTACAACATGTACGATATCTATTCCCGGATAATGAGACTCCGGACGCCCCAAAACAATACCCGCGTATTTCTAGGCTAGAGCAAGAACTCTTAACCGCGGAAGAAAAAATTTCGATATCGGAACTCTGCGAAGAGTATAACGATATCTTCTTCCTCAAAGGTGACAAACTCACCTATACAAATGCGATAACGCATAATATTCCGTTGGTGCAGGATCAAGCACCAATCAATCAAAAAATGTACCGCTTACCTGAAACACAGCGGAAAGTAATTAACGAGCAGCTAAAAGAAATGCTAGACAGCGGGATAGTCCAGTCTAGTAAAAGCCCTTGGAATTCACCTCTACTAGTTGTCCCCAAGAAAGCGGGACCTGACGGTGAAAAAAGGTGGCGCGTCGTTGTCGATTTTCGTAAATTAAACGAAAAGACAATTGGAGACGCATTCCCGCTACCCCGAATCGAGGATATTCTCGACCAACTAGGTCACGCAAGGTATTTCACCACACTCGATTTGGCCAACGGCTATCACCAAGTTCTTGTCGACAAAAAAGATCGACATAAAACTGCTTTCAGCACAAGTTATGGGCACTACGAGTTCAAGCGTATGCCATTCGGGCTCAAAGGAGCCCCTGCCACATTTCAACGCCTAATGAATTTCGTACTAACAGGCCTACAAGGCCTCGAATGTTTTGTTTACCTAGATGACATCGTCATCTATGGTAAAAATTTAAACGACCACAACGAAAAGTTGAGGAAAGTCTTCAATAAGTTGAGAGAGAACAACTTGAAACTGCAGCCAGAGAAGTGCCAGTTTCTACGAAGAGAAGTTGTTTACCTAGGACATAAATGTTCTAGCGAAGGAGCCCTACCAGACCCAAGTAAGACGGCTTGCGTCCAAACATTTCCTGTTCCAAAAACAGTAAGGCAAGTTCAGTCATTTTTAGGACTTGCCAATTACTACAGGAAATTCATTCCAGACTTCTCCAAAATTGTACGCCCAATTACGAATTTACTCCGAAAGGATGTAAAATTCACTTGGACAGAGAAATGCCAAGAAGCATTTCAGAGCATAAAAAGTGCTTTAATTTCTCCACCACTTTTAATTTACCCTGATTTTACAAAATCATTTAATCTTACTACTGACGCAAGTAACGAGGCTCTAGGAGCTGTTCTTTCTCAAGGAGAAGTCGGAAAGGACCAGCCCATTGCCTATGCAAGCCGCACATTAAACAAAGCCGAAAGAAATTACTCTACTATAGAGAAAGAGTTATTGGCTATTGTTTGGGCTACCAAGAATTTCAGGTGCTATCTTCAAGGCCGGAAATTCACGGTCTACACTGACCATAAACCTCTCAAAGGTGTCTTCAATGTGAAAGACCCTACTTCCCGTTTGGTGAGATTTCACCACAAATTATCTGAATTCGATTACAACATCGAATATAAACCAGGGAAGTACAACACTAATGCAGATGCACTAAGTCGCATCCCTCAAGCATCAAAGGAAGACAGTTTAGGCAATACCTTAACGGTAGAAGCCCTAGTCCACCACACGATGGACTCAGATGTGGAGGAAGACAACCCCACAAATAACAAAAAGAAAAAGAAATCCGCTCATTGTTTCGTCGTGACTCGAGCTCAGAAGCAGAAGGCTCAAGAGACAATAAATAGCTCCAGTGTGGAGACAGAAGAGCACACGAAAGCGGACCAAAACGAAATTCAACACACGGAGGCGGAAAAACTAAACCCAGCATCGCTTGAGCAAAAAGTAAGTACTGGCAAGACACCCGAAGTTATCACGAGCCCTACGGAAATCCGAACAATCTTAAAAGATTATCACGATTCTCCATTTGGTGGCCATCAAGGTGTCATAAAAACTTACAAACGTATAAGACGCAAGTATTGGTGGAGACACATGCTCAGCGACATCAAGAAATACATAACAAAATGCCGAAAGTGCCAGACGATGAAAGCTTCTCCACAATATAAAATGCCAATGGTTATCACGGACATCGCAGAACAACCGTTCGACAAAGTCTACCTCGATATTGTAGGTCCATTAGAAGAGACCACGTCAGGTAACAAATATATCTTGACCTTCCAAGATAATCTAACAAAATTTGTCGACTGGTATGCAATACCTAATGCCGAAGCAGCCACAGTAGCGCAAGTTTTCTTTGATGAAATCGTTACGCGCTATCGCATACCCAAAAGAATACTCACCGATCAGGGAACAAATTTCCTGAGTGAATTATTCAAAAGAGTATGTAAGCTTCTAAAGGTAAAGAAGTTACAGACTTCGGCATACCACCCGCAGTCTAACGGAGCACTAGAGCGTGCCCACAGACCCCTGATTGAATACCTGCGAACAATCGTAGACGAAAATCCCAAAACATGGGACCAATTCCTACGAACCGCTGCATTCGTGTATAATAATAGTGTACACGAGGGTACTAAACTTACCCCAATGGACTGCCTATACGGCTTCACAGCGGATGTCCCATCAAATTTAAAACGGGATCCCGAACCCGTTTACAATCATGAGAGCTATTATCATATACTGAAGTATAAGCTCCAAAAATCATATGCCACGGCAAGAAAGAACTTATTGGCAAGTAAACAGCGCTCAAAGGGGTACTACGATAAGACAGTACGGCCCCTAACTTTCCATGTAGCAGACAAGGTCCTCATCAAGAACGAAAGCAGAAAACATAAGCTTTCTCAAATCTGGGTAGGACCTTATCAGGTAATAGCAATCCCAAGTGATGTGAATACCACAATCAAAATTGGTAAGCGAATGGTGACGGTACATAATAATCGTTTAAAACCATATTTCGAATAAAAGCATGTTGTACAAAAATGAACCAGGTTGACTTAAAATTCCTACTTCAATGTCCATTAAACGTCATTTCAATACCTCCCCAGAAACATTTGCGGTGGAGTCACTCCACTGCCCAGTTTAAAACGGCACAATGCAAGTACAAATATACTTAAAGAATTGTTTTCTTCCTCCGAATTGTCCACAGAAATGGCACTAAAATTCATCGTATTTGCCCTCCTCATCCAATACACAGCAGGAGAGATCGCTGACAAACCCTATATAAGGACCCAACTAAATGGCTCGGGCATATTTTTCGAGGACCTGGGAAGCCTCAGGGTATATCATGACACCTGGAATGTCCTCACCGAAATAGATTTGGATGAATTAGATGCCCAGATAAAGTTAGCAGAATATGCGGAGCACTTAGTGCATAAACTCTGCATAAATGTAACCAACCCAGAAGACCTGTGTAACGTGCAGCAACTACACATACACGCTATAATAGACAGCGTACGAAAGCGCACGGAAACTATAAAGGAACTAGCACCAGCAAAACGCAAGGCCAGATCGCTATTTGATGGAATAGGCAATGCCATGCACTATTTGTTTGGCACTATGGACAGCAATAACGAAAAAGAAATTTACAGCAGGTTAGAAGAACTTGAATCGAATACACAAGCCCTAGCCGAGCTAGAGAAACAACAAATCAGTGTTGTTAAAACAACCTTGGAAAAGATTCAAAAACCGCTGGCCATGTTAATAGACAGACAACAAAAAATAGCACACCAGATAAACGATCTCCACCATGTGGCCGATGATTTAACTAAAAGGCAGCTAAGACAAGAGATTATATCAAGCTTATTGCTCCAAATCATCGAAGTTGAATATCGACAACAAGCCCTCCTGGATATAATAATGGCTAGTAAAACCAATCATATTCATCCACTCCTAATGTCCCCCAAAAATCTGTTAGAAATATACCGTAAGACGGCCTCGAATTGCCCGAATGACCAAAATTGTCTATCTGTTCTATACCAAACAGCAGGAGCTCAGTCACTCCTTATGCAGAGTAAATTGGTGGTGAGAATTACTCTCCCAATTTTTAATCTGCCAAAAATGAGGCTACAACAGATTCAATGCTATCCTGTACCCAAGTCAGCAACTTACTCATTAATTCCAGACCCTGGTTATTCATACATAGCCAATAGCGAAAAAACTCAGGAATTTCTCTTATTAAAAGGCGAGGACATGAAAATTTTCAAGAAAATAACAAGTAATTTGGAAGAAAACACGTATGTAGGCCGGCTGAACACGCCTATAATCAAAGCGGCAACGTCCAACGAATGTGCCATTAAATTACTATATAATCCTTTAAATGAAGTGCCCAAATGCAGCACCAGAGTACAAGCTCCCCAAAAGGACATGTTAATTAAACTAAACAAGCCAAATGCGTGGCTATTTTCATTTCTCACCTCCACGGTGCTACACTTCACATGTCCAGATCACTTTCTGATCTCGAAACTGGAAGGACAAGGGATATTAGAGATAACGCAACCATGTCAAGTGCAAATAAGTGACAAGGTGCTCAAATACGAAGGTCAAAGTAAACGCCCGCTGAATATAATTCAACCCAAACAATTTCCACAATTCAATCATTCCTTATTGAATTTGAGTCTGGTCGACATTTTACCAGAACCTCAAACCCAAACGCAAGTTTCAATGGAAATTTGAACGGGGGAAGATATCCACAAATCAGTCTACCAGGGTACACACTCCTTAGAGGAAATCCAAAACAAAATCATTAAATACCAGGAAAAGGTATCAAGCCGACAATCCCATATCCTGTCCACAACCTCTTTATCATTTACGAGCCTATTAGTTCTGGCCATAATGGTTGTTGTGGCAGTGAAATATGTACACCCTGTTGTCATCAAGATGAGACAACAGAGGAATCCACCACAAGGTAACCCCGAAATTTCATCAGAGGGAATTCCTTTAAAGGAGCGAACTAACGCTCCCCAAGCTACTCTAAAGCGAGCTCGATCGCTCCCCAGGACCAAATCAGTCCAAATCGCTTAAAGAACGGAATACTGATACTGTCAACATGAGCCACTTAATCGAAGTAAATTTATAGAAAATAGTAGACCTGGTAAAATATATAGAAAAGTACATAGAAATGAAAATGTAACAAAAAAAAATCTATTGAAAAACAAAATAGATAGAATAATAAAAGTAAAGATGAAAAAATAGAATTAAAATAAAAAATATATTATATGGAGTTAGGAATAAAATAATAAATGGAGAAGAAAGTATAAAATATGGAAATTAAAACTAAAATGCCTTAGATAAATAAAATAAACAAAATAATAGAACTAAAAAAGAAAAAGAAATTACAATTACGTAACAATATAATATAGATCAAAGAAATAAATATAAATAGATAGGAAAGAAAATGTTAGAATTAAAGTATTAATATAAAATAGCACACAATACCTACTAAAAACAGTAGAAGTAATTAAAAAAAAAATAGTGTAAAGATCTAATTAGTAAGAAATATGTAGTTATGACAAACATAAACTTTACCTACGTATTACCAGGCTACTAAAAACATAAATAATAGAAACAAACTAAATAACTATAAAAGATATTAACAAAAACTAGTACTACTATAGGAAGATAAGTAAGCCTTACATAGGTTATAAAAAATTATTTTTTGAAAATTAGCAGAGGAAGAATATAAGAATGAATATAAAATGTAAAGCCTAGCCGAAACCAAAACCGACCGCCGAATCCGAGCCGCCAAAAAAGCACCCACAATAATAAAGAAAGTAGTAGAAATAAAATAATAAATAAAACAGTAAGAAATTGTAATAAAGAAAATAATAATTGTTGTTCCTTTAGAGATAAAAAACGAGATTGCAAAAACTTCCGATAGAGGTTCCCGAGGCATTGAAAGACAACATATACAAGATTATTCTATAGAATATCATTTTTCAAAATATATATATCATTTTTGGTGCAAACACCTGCCCGCGGGTTGAATCAGCGGCTGAAAATTTTAGGAAATATCACTTTTTTCCTAATATTTGAATATTGGCAAATAAACGAAGTGATTGACTTTGGTAAAGATATCTCTCGTATAGACAAAAACGACGTCAGAATTCAATATTTGAAAATTTTGGTTATTTTTATTTTTCAGTTGCCGATTTTGGCTACTGGATGGTGTTTGCGCCGGGAATTACTTACATATTGTTACAAAATTGTTTTTTTTTTTCTGACTTTCGTAGCACCGACATATGTGTATGTAGATTCCTACCACAGCAAAAATTATATGTGTACCATAAATAAATGAAGTCGTGCAAGCGGGCGATCCCAACAAACAGTATACGATTATAAATATATTGAGGAGGAAATGACTCGCTCAATCGCAGTTTGATTTCAATCTCTAAGTTATTCTCCACTCGATTTCGAGCCAAAAACAAAACAAAAAGAGAAAGAAGCCGAAGCGATGCGTCCTTGTCTTCCTTTTAATTACACCAGTTTAAAAAAAAAAAAAAGAGAAAAAAAAACTGAAAAATAACAAGGGGAAGGGGGATATAAATCAGAACAGGTTAACGTTTTGTTTCTTTTATTAATTTTTTTTTATTATTTCATTTTTTTTTATACACAAGCAAAAAGGAAACAGAAGAAAGACAGGAAAGGTAAAAGCGAATCAAAAACATTAGAGAAAAAAAAAACACATAAAATAGAAGCGAGAGAAGCCACTCTCACTCCCAATCATCGTCGGACTCTTCCACAACTCCTAGGGGGGGAGGGGTGGCCATCAAGGGCCGGATGACGGCGGTGATGGCCGGATCGAACACCGGGTGGCAACACGCACATAACCCATATCGCCCGGTAATATTAAGGGTACCTCCTGAAACAAAAAAATTATGGGTAAGCGGGGTGTCATGTGAAAATCATAATTATCAACACTCACCTTTGACAACCCAGGACTGCCCTTGGTGTGGGTAGATGGGTAAGTCCACCGAGTAGGTGCGGCCGGCCACGGCCTCCTCGCCCCACATGGTAAAGGGACGCTCACCTCGGCGTAACAATACTAGCCGGATCGGACCACGCCACCCGCGAATTACGTGCAGTACAAAGATCGAGCAGGCCACGAAGGTAAAGCCAGGCGGGCTGTGCATAGGCACGTTAGACAATTTCTTGGTACATAACATCAGGTCAGTTACTTAAAATCGGGTTAGTCAAGAAAAAATACACGACTTGAGCTCGATGAAGACTAATTCACAAATAATCAATAGCCCAACAATTCATGAATAGTCCCCCATAACACTTTCCTGCAACAAAGTATTCGGTGCACGGTAAGCAGAATGGAAATCGGACACCAGAAGATAAGAATTCCTACTTGGTACACAACAATAGTAAAAGCTAATTCTGGTCCAGACCATCCTCCCTTCCCCGAGAGTTATTCCTCTCTAAAGAATAACTCTCTTATTTGCGGGGGGAAGGAATGTTACATGCAAAAAAAAGAAGCTTTAAATTTTAAAAAAATATAAAAATATTCCCAATTACAAATTTTCGCATAAGCTAACCATGCCTAAAACATGGTTAGCTTATCTATTCAATCAGTGAAGAAAATTGCATCAGCAATTTTCTTCACATTCCATGAATTAAAATAAAATTATTCCCATGGCAAATTTTGCCTTCAGCAAAATTTGCCAGTAGAAATATTTACTTTTAAAAAACAAAGCAAAAGACAAATCGTACCTTCAGTACGATTTGTCGTGAAAATTACAATATGTATGTACGAATGTACATACATGTCACATAAAAGCTTTCGCGATAGGAAGAGCGCGCCGCGAAGATACATTGTATGTATACGCGCGCGGCAGTTTCAATCGTCGTGATGGTGGCCGATGTTTAGAAAAGCATCAAGTTTCGAGCCTCCGTCCAACGAAAAATATTCTGGACTTGTTTAATCAAGTCCAGAATAAATGAAAATTTTTTCCCAGGGTAGAAATGCAACTATGCATTTTCTACCCTGAACGAAGGCTCTTGATCGCGACAAAAGTGATCAAGAGCCGAGTTGAATTTTAAATTTTAAAGAGCGCAGTCGAATTTTTAACCAAAATCGAGTTGGATAAAAAAAGATTATACGCGGGAGTTCGGCGGTCGAATTTGAAAAAACACGTGAGTTGGACACGGCGCGAAAGAAACAAGGGATCGGTTTTGCTACGGAAGGTTTGGTAATAAAAAGTAGTATTACGAAGAAAGTTGTATAAACGAAAATAATAAAAAGTAGGATTACGAAAGAAAGTTTTATAAACGAAAATATTAAAAAGTAGTATTACGAAGAAAGTTGTATAAACGAAAATAATAAAAAGTAGGATTACGAAAGAAAGTTTTATAAACGAAAATATTAAAAAGTAGTGTTACGGAAGAAAGTTTTATTAACGAAAATAATAAAAAGTTATATTACGGAAGAAAGTTTTATAAATAAAAATAATTAAAAGTTGAATTGGTGAAAGAAAGCTATTAAATAAAAGGAAGAAGAAACTTTACCAGGGTTTTGGATACGACCTCTGCAAACTATATAAGAAAAAGTAAGTACATAACAATAGGGATTTTGCTCAGAACAGACTCCAAGGCTTAGGACTTAATCAGATCAACTCTGATTTGGAAATGGGTGCTTTTGCTATCGTTCGCCGCCTTTTTATAGCTGCTGAAGATGGTCATGTGATGTACTCCTCATGGCGTTGCCATAGCGACGTTTATACCAGTTGCTGCTACTAGAGCATCTGGTTGACGTAATGTCAATTGACTGATATGTCAATTTGTGTTTTTGTATGGAAATCATGTAATTTCAGGTAAGTTTGTTTTAATTATGTTGATTTTGATCATTTTTTAATAATATTTTGTTATTTTCAGCTTGTAAATGTCATCGCGGGACCTTTGGGATAGTTTAGGAAGTTTGAGGAGTATTTATCACTAATTTATTAGGTTTGTATTCTGAATTTTTTCCACTGGAGTATGATCCTTTGTGGATTCTGTTTTGTTTATTTTTAGGGAAGAACTAGCTGGATTCAACGAGGGAGTAATGTTCAGTACGTGGACTGAACACCTCGCTTCTAATTTTGTTTTCTTGCTGACTTGGGTAAAACAGAGCAGTTTGCGGTACCGTAACGAGTAAAGTGAACTGACTTTTTAGTGACTGACCATAGTCGGTGATTGTGCAGTGTGCGGCCTGCCTAATCTCCGGCAAAAAAAATCTAATGTTAGGTCTAGTGTGGCTTTGACCCTCAGCTATAAGTTCAATTTGTACATATATGTTTGTATGTATGCCGGAAAAATATTTATTGAAAGGCACTTTTTTCTTTTGAGCAATGATGTCAATTAGATTTTAAGAAACTAAGATATCTTGGGAGTTCCTTTGCTTTTTAACTGAGAATTAAAAAAAAAATCACAGCCGCGTAGCTAAATAACTGGTAACTTATAGCACTTATCAAGATTTTACTTTTAGCGATGCCCCCCCCCCCACCGCCCACGATGGCCGACAAAATGTTACCCTCTACTTTTCGTTTGTACATACACCATGATTAGGGCTCTCCCATACTTCAGTGGAGAAGGGGTGCGTTGTATAATAGGTATTTCACGTGCTACCAGGATAGATTGGCCGCCACCTCAATTTATAGCTGACTAAGTAACTTGAATTATACAGCAATAAATTAGAAAATTTACCAAGGAAAAACACTCCTTTAAGACCCTAAGCATTTAAGATTGATTTCAGGCACATGATAATTACTCAAATGGGCTATGCAAGTAAAGCCTCATGTCACAAAAACAATTTGAACAGCCAATTTTCTTTGTATTACTAATTAATGATTTCGGTTTGGGAAAAAAAACTTATTTTAATGTATAAAACAAAGGACTTATCTTTGATACGGTAGAGGGACCATTAACAATCTCCCATTGGAATCGAAAAGGAATCCGGAATAATCCTCCTAAATTTTCTTTCTGGAACTCTTCTTTAGCATATGACCTTAAAAAGTCGGTACTTCTTTTATTTTCTTCTTTTTACTTTGGTTTTAATTAAATATCACGATTGGCTTTCAGCTCCTATTTGACCACCTGCACTTGTTCTCGCTTAAAACATAACTCAGTCAGAACACCCGCTGCACAACCAGAGATGAAAAAGTATCAAACTTGTTTACGGTTAGTGGGTTGGAATAGATTTATGATAGACCACTTATTAATTGTACTAGTTTAGTACACGACCGCCTTTTACCTTTTTTTTTTTTTCTTTTTAAACTTTTGAGTTGATGTTCTCTGTGGCTTTGGCGTGTTATTATTTTTGTTTAATTTCAATTTTTTTGCAAGTCTAAAGGAAGGTAGTCATCGTGAAATAATTTTTGATTAAAATCTTTTTATTAACAGAATTTTCTTTTCAATCGTTTTTACAAAAAAAGAAGACCAGAAAGAATTAAACAGCTCCATTTAACGTATGTCCGTCTACCGTAAAAGATAAGTGTGAAGATTACTATAAATATTACATTGAAAGCTTTTGCTAGCCCATTTCTAGTTTGATGCTTCAACAACTCAAGTTACTTTTCCAGTTTGACACTACTTTCTTGCATTTAATTTTTAAGATTTTATCTTACTTACTTACTGCTGTTACAACCTATTCATATTGTTAATTCAAATGACTGTTTTAGATTCATTTTAATTATTTAAGTTTCCTTTGTAAGACTTTAATTTAAGGCTTAAACCTAATTTGGAATTCGATATCCTTTGCGACCAAGGGCTTGGTGCAACCCTTCTTGTCTTTAAGCCTTATTTTAGGATTTTTTTATAGTTAATATTACCTCCTCTTTTCAGTTCTGTCATAGCGGCTGAGACTAAGTTGGGTGTTCTAAAAGTAAACAGGACTGCATGCCCGACATAAATGAATTTATTATGACTTAATTCCCGGAAAATTCGTGTATCATTATGGCTATCAATGACATTTTTCTTGATTCTGGACTAATACCCAATTGGATGGAGTTATGACATCGCGATTTAAGCTAGCAGTAAGTGTATGAAGAATTAAGCAATTTGCAATAATTATGCACTTCGCTACTTTAAATGCTACCGACCGGACGCTCTAACAAAGTTCAAAACTGGCCTTCCTTACCTGCTACATGTAGTTCTTCCAGGAGGTTTGAGCCAATGAATCTGTAACGTTTTACTGAGAGAACCGGAACGTGATTATTGTTTCCGATTCCTCTCTGTATCCTCTGCATGCCGGATCGTCAACAAGTCCCATCCTGTATATTTGACCCAGTAGAAGAGAGTGCCCAGTGAGAATTAACACTACAGTGATCAGGGTTTGCTTGTTTAGTCCCAATAGCTTTATCGTTACGTTTGGGTAAGGTTTGCCCCACAGTTCGCTTGTAGTTCTACTGGAAGGGTCATCTAACCAAGGACGACTGTATTGGCAGTCGGCCCAAGCCGAAATATTAGAGGCTACATGCTTTGGCGCGATCGCAATTGTGGAGTAATTTCGTCCGCCTTTTCGTTCCCGCTGGCACCCAAAGTACGAGTACCTTGTAGTCGGAGAGATGAAGTTCAGGACGGTTTTAAACTTCAATTCAAGTTTGCAGGCTGTGACGGGTTTTGACAAGGTCTTATCAGCTGCTTGCCTGTCCTAACAGATTGCAATCTTCTTGTTAACAGTGTCTTAGTTAAGAAGATACGTTGCCGCTTCAAGGATGGTCTTGACTTCTGCCCGGAAAACCGTGATATGGCTTTCAACGTGTATGGCGATTTCCCTTACAGAAAACGCCTGCTCCGGTATTTCTTCAAAACTGAAGCCGTATGTGTATATAAAAGGGTTTGTCAATGGCTGTGGCACATAATGTAATTCCCATTCTACCCTATCTAGAATTTTCGATGTATGCTGAAAAAGTATCGAAGAGGTGATTGCTCCCCCTGTCTTCTTCAGGTGCGATAGACTGCATGAATTCAAAAATGCATTCGTGTGAAACTATTGTTGCAATGTGAATCCAGCTCTGATTGAGATGCAGCCTCAGCGCAGCTATTGACGCTGATGTAACGGGGTGTAAGGTGAGGATGACCTTTGAGAGAGCCACTTACACTAAGGAAGCACAATCTTTGAATCCTCTGTATGTTGTATTACAAGTACACTTTCAGATACAGCAGATTGTTTGGACGATAAAAACATTTAAATGCTTTGAATATGAAAGGATGATTCTATTTTTCCAATTATTAAATGCGGTGCTAACAAACTTTCGCAGTCTGGGGAGGGGGATAAGCCAATATATTTGATTAAAGTTTGTATCGGTGGAGTTTTACTTTTTTATTGGGGGACACGAAAAATTGGTGCAGCTGGGAAAGTGAATAAATTTAAGTACCAAATTGGAATGTTATAATAATTGACAATTATTATTTTGAATTTTTGGACAAATAAGTTTTTACTCTGAAGGATGGTGAAGGTTAAGAAGAGTTAAGTGTTGTTGATGGCAGTAAATTTAGATAAAGTGCTTGTTTTTTTGCGTTCATGTACCAATTTTCATTATTTGTTTGTGTGTTAAGGTTAACAAATATTATCCTGGTGAGGTGAAAAGATTGTCAATTATGTGTTTTTTTTTAGTCGAGACTTACTTGAGGATTTTTAAGATTTCTTTTTCTTTTTTCCTAAATTTTATAATTGAATAATATTTATTAGTAGAGTAGAGTATAACATTTAACGCAGCCTTTGATCTTCGCATATTGCAGGCCTTTCGAATACCATTGGCGCCAAATACTTGATAGATAGAAAGCGACAGCTGGGGGCCGAAGGATGCCAAAAGTTCCAAAAAATGTGTTCTCATCATTGTTTAATATGCTCTGGAATAAAGTTCTTATTAATTCAGAAGTTAATTTAAAAGCTGGTCTTAAACAGGCAGGTATCTATCCTCTCTGTAGTACTAAAGTATTGGAAAAATACTTGCCGTCCTACTCTAATCCTAATCCACAAATCTAGGTACAAGTCTCGTTCCGGACACTTTCATACAATACATGGAAGAGACAAGGAAAAAGAGTTATATACACTGGGGAAACCACACGACGAAGGAAGAGTAAGCTTGATGTTGCAACAGGTAAAAGTTTTTTAGCTGAGGTATCATATCAAAAATAGCAGGAAGCAAAAGTAAAAAGAACAGTTAAGCCAAAAAAAACCGAAAGCTCTTGTGAAGAGCATGAAAGTGTTAGATGTACATTGGCTTCCGTGTCTTCACTAAAGCTGCCAGAAGCTGAAGAAGATGTCAGAGACTGTAGCGTATACCCCCTTACGCTACTTTTGATTGGCTTCTCTACGTTCGTAGAGACAAACTTCATGATTTCCCAGAGTATATAATTTAATCAAATTTATTTATTTTCAAGAAGTAGCCCTATGCTACTTCTTCATATTAGAAAATTCCTGAAAAGTTAAAATTTATTTATTTTCAAGAAGTAGCCCTATGCTACTTCTTCATATTAGAAAATTCCTGAAAAGTTAAAATTTATTTATTTTCAAGAAGTAGCCCTATGCTACTTCTTCATATTAGAAAATCCCTGAAAAGTTAAAATTTATTTATTTTCAAGAAGTAGCCCTATGCTACTTCTTCATATTAGAAAGAAAAGTCCTGAAAAATTAAAAATTATATCTTTTCAAGCAGTATCCGTATGCTACTTCTCCATACAAAAGAGACAAAAAACCCTGAAAATAAAAGCCATACATTTTCTTTGAGAAGTAGCCTTATGCTACTTCTCCATATGTTATCATCCTGCAAATAAAGAGAAAAAGAGAAAGAAAAAAGAGGAAAAAATTAATAAATTATTTTTTTCAAACGAAAAATTCTAAATTGTGCAAAATGCGCACAAATTAGAATCTTTCGTTTAAATCTTACCGCTAGTCAGCTAAAATTCCACAAAAACAAACGGCAACTCGCCTAGCCGTAAAAACATCACGCGACACCACCATGCAATACATAAGAGCAAGCCCGTCCGATATTCCCAGAAAAATGTTGCTATACTGTAGATATTCTGTGGCAACGATTTCTGCATGAAAATGATACACACACAACCGCGCATATAGCCACAAGTAAAAATTTCGGATTCCGACCGACAGTTAGTTAGTTAGTTAGTTAGTTTTCATCGTATACTTTTTAATACATAATTGACTTCAGTAAAATTTTCAAAAATATCGAAAAAAAGGTATTTAATTGGGCATTACCAAGAAATTTTCGAAAATGAGCAAAAAATTTAGCACACACCACAAATTATATGTACCAAATGCATTTCCGGTTCATAAATATTAAACTTAGAACAGTCTCATTAGAACAAAAAAATCTTGTCTACTGTTGTTGCTGGTGTCGTGCTGGTGTTACTGTACCTATTAAATTTTAAACGAAAAATTCAATAGACTTGACCCAAACTCAAAAAATCAAAATAAAATCAGCTCTGTTCTCCCGAAGGTTATTTAAAGTCTATTTATTGCGTCATCGCATAATTATTATTTGGAGGAGGGGAGTGCATTTTAAAAACTATTTATAATTTCGTCAATAGATCTTGTGTGATCTTCAATAGCGGTGTTCAACATTTTTTTTACATAAAAAAAAAAACAAAGGTGACAGTGTGAGCATTTGATTGCATTTGGGAAACATGAAATGTGCATGCAGATAGAAGGGATTTAGTTTGGAAATTGCACAATTTAATGGGAATATCACAAAGTTAATTGTAGGTTAAATAATGAAAAAGATATTCATACAGTTTTAAAGGATTGTGATTATGATAATGATGGAAATGTGTCTTTAAAGAAAAAAAATGTGCCTGCTTATTTTTTGTGTATTGCTCTGATGTGCGAACGAAAAAGCATTCGAAATCTATTGAGAGCAAAATTGTAATTTTTTTTAGGTAACCAGGTCTCGTTGGTTTTGTGTGGAAGAAAAATTCATTTGATTCATCGTTTTTAGTAGGTATGTTGGTGCGAAATACTTTCGGCATTCAGTGGTTTTACTTCTCTTCCACTTCGGTGTTTTTTCATTGTAATAAGGCTAAATTGAAAAAAAGCTAAATTTTTTTAAATATATTTACTATTTTTTTCTTTACAAAGAGAACACCACACAAACGGCGCATTATCAACTTTGATGCTCAGCCAGCTTTTATTATCGCTAAACCTTAGCTGACTAGACTAAGACAATTCATATACCCTAATTCGTGTAAAAAACGATAGTGGCTTAAAATGGAAAAATAGTAGATTGGCTCCAAACCAAAAAAAGCTACTGAAAAGTACAATAAACAAAATGTATTAAAAAATTCTTATTAGAGTTCACTTTAGAGTTTATTTCGTACTTACACATTTCAGTTCATTAAATGTTTTATAAAAAATAAATTATACTTTGGAAAAAAGAAATTAACATCTGAAAATCATTAATATGAAAAAAATAATATAAATATGACAAAATTTTATGCATTGTCACTTTCTGATAATAAACGAATACATTTGCATACGACTACAATATCACTGCTATCACTCGAATTATTTTGTTCATCAACTTGCGAAATTATTTCTGTATTATCATCATCAGTAGTTTTTAGAAGGAGATGATTCATTAAAGATTGTGTTTGATTTCGAGATAAACCGGTATAAAGTTCCGTGATCTTACATCATTACGCCATTAATGATTTCAGTTCACGTTGAAATTTTGCAGCTCGTTTCTCATCAGGATCATGTTGTTCAAAATGACTACCTAATTTCCTGTCAATATCAAGACCTTCTTTAGTTAGGGTTGCATTTAAAATGGGATGATTTTCTTCTTCATTATCGCTATGTTCTCCGTCATGATGAGTCTCCAGGGTGAGGTCTATAATTTCATTTTCACTTAATCTTTTATCAACTAATAATTTTATCGACAAATGATAGATCATCGAATCAATTTCCACAAATTATATGTGCCAGCGTTGTGATGTCAGTAAAAGCAGCGTTATTATGTATGACAGGATAAGGACATTTGCTTTTAAAACATGCTGGCCAAATATTTTTCCAACATGAGTTCAAAGTTGATGGCTTTAAGTCAGCTAACGCTAACCCAACTTGATTGAATGCAGTCCATACTAGGAACATTTGTATCCACACATCAATGACTGTTAAATCCTCATTATGGTCTAGTTTGTCTGGCACGTATTGGAATGAATGTTTTATATAGTACGTCTTAAAAGTAGCAATTATCCTTTGGTCTAGCGGTTATATTAAGGATGTAGTATTAGGCGGAAGCAAACAAAATTGCACATTTGAGTGCTCCAAGACCGGATGGCCAGGTGCATTGTCTAGAATTAAAAGAACTTTAAATTCTAGACATTTTGCATTCACGTAGCGTCTAATTTCTGGGATGAAGTATTTCTCAAACTATTCAGTAAAAATTAATCTGGTCACCCAGGCCTTTTTGTTTGCTATCCAATGAATTGGTAATATCCTTGCTTTCATCGAGTGTGGTCTTAAGGCGCGATTTACTAGCAGTGGTCTTAACGAATGCTCTCCTGAAGCATTGGAACAAAACAACAAAGCTACACGGTCCTTAGCTACTTTAAAACCACCGACAGTTTCCTGCTATTTTGGAACATACGTTCTGCTAGGCATTTTTTTTTTCCAAAAAAGTCACTTTCATCTACATTCCAAACTTGATCTGGGGTGTATACTTCATCTTCAATAATTTTTCTAAGTTTTTAAGAAAATTCTTTGGCTATTCATCTGCAGATGCAGTTTCTTCCTTAATTTTTATATTATGGAGAGCACGTCGTTTAAGAAATCCTGTCATCCAACCTGTACTTGTAGAAAATTCAGGTTGTTTTGACTGCGATGAAGTGCCTGGCTCAACTTCTGTAATAGGTTTATAGATTCTAAATGCTGTTTGCCTTTTGGCCTTTTTGAATTTCTGCGCATGCCTTGCGGAGTAAAAAATGGAGCGCAAACCTTCCAACGTTTTATAAATAAAATACTTTCAGGTTTAGACTTTATTATTTATTTATTTACGTGGATGATATTTTAATTTTTAGTAAAACAGCACAAGAACATAAAAATCACTTGAAACTTCTTTTTTAAAAGTTACAAGAATACAACATCAAAGTAAACCCTGATAAATGTATTTTTGGCAGAAACAAACTTAACTTCCTGGGTCACGAAATTTCTGGCAAGGGAATAGTACCTAGTAAAGATCGGGTACAGGCCATAAGCGAATTTCCAGTGCCTTTAGGTATTAAGAAGTTACAGAGATTTCTAGGTATGGTTTTTGCCTAACCTTGCTAAGCTAGCTGCACCTCTATATGATATTTTAAAAACCAAAAAATCAAAAACTAATTCCAAAATTGAGTTTTGTTGGACTGAGGTACACGAACATTCTTTCAACTCTATCAAAAAACTTCTAGAAAACAACACCATACTCGTACACCCAGACACAAAAGCAAAGATCAGCCTTGGGGTTGACGCATCAAGTGATGCAGTAGGTGCCGTCCTTCAACAGTGCAATTCAGGACACTGGGAACCGCTTTCCTTTTTCTCAAATAAATTGCAAGCCACCGAAAGGAAGTATTCAACCTTTGATAGAGAGCTTCTAGCAGTATATTTAGCCATTAAGAGATTTAGATATTTTTTGGAGGGAAGTCATTTCACCATACACACTGATCATAAAACCTTAACAAATGCTCTCTCATCTAAAAGCGACAAGTCTCCTAGGCAAAAAAACCAGCTCGACTACATATCTCAATTTACCAACGATATACGGCACATCAAAGGCAGTCAGAACATAGTGTCCGACACCCCATCAAGAGCCAATATCAGTCCAGTCGACCAAGTGACAAAAATCGACCTCGAGATTTTATGTGAAGAGCAAGACAAAGACCAGCAACTCAAAGATATTCTCCAATAATTGGAAAAGGCTCACCATGCCTCCTTCAAGCTTAAAAAAGTATTCATCCCGCTCGAAGACAAAGATATATGATGCGAAGTCACTACAGGTCACAACAGACCATATACCCCAGAGTCAATACGTCGCACAACATTTAACATCATTTACAACCTGTCCCATCCAGGGATAAAAGCTACTAGGAAGTTAATAACATCCAAGTATTTTTGGCCAAAGATGAATTCGGATGTCAATCGTTGGTCAAAAACTTGTATCTCGTGTCAAAGAGCCAAGATACACCGTCACACAGTATCTCCCTTCGGCACTTTTGAAGCGCCTGCAGGATGATTTGATCATATACACCTCGACCTAATGGGACCTCTCCCACCGTTCCAAGGTTACTGTTATCTCTTAACAATTAAAGACAGGTTTTCTCACTGGCCCGAAGCGATTCCTTTAAAAAAATATCCTCGAACACGGTAGCTATAACCCTGTTACATCAGTAGATTTCTAGATTCGGTATCCCCAGAATTATAACCACTGATCAAGGAATACAATTCGAATCCTGCTTATACCGAGATTTTTCAAATATTCTAGGCACTCATCGTATCCGAACAACCACCTATCATCCTCAATCTAATGGGTTTATAGAAAGGTTTCATAGGCAGTTAAAATCTGCTATCCGAGTTTCAGATGATCCCAAGAATTGGTATGAAACACTACCCTGGATCCTTCTTGGAATTAGATCAACTTTAATAGACGACATTGGTTTTGCACCAGCACAACTGTTATACGGACAAGCTTTACGATTACCTGGAGAATTTTTAGCAAACGACACCATAGTAGATCACCAAATTACGCCCACCATAACTAAAGATATTCAGAACTCAATATCAAAAATAAAACCTCAAAGCTCAAGTATTCGAAAACAAAAACACATTTTTATCCCTAAAGATATGAAAACATGTTCACACGTATTTGAAGAGATATATAAAGGAACTTTAAATCCCCCATACACTGGCCCTTACAAAATTTTACACAAAGCCGATAAACATTTTCGTGTACTCATGAATGAAAAGGAGCGATTAATAACAATAGATATACTTAAACCGGCTTTTGTACTAAATCCAGACATGTTCAACATTAGTGCGCAAACAAGATCAGAAAATACAAAAAAGGTCGCTTTCAAAATTTAAACCAATCAATTAAAAATTGTATTTAGAAATCAATCTTTCCCTAGCATATAAATTATATACACTATTTTATAACACATTGTCAAAACAACTAGTTAACAAATAGATATTAAGAAGTAGTATTGTTAAAATAAAAAAAGTGACGTGGAATCTTAGCTTAAATTCAAATAATTAATATTCATGTAAATTTTTCATCCAAACTGAACTTTAAATGCAAATAATTAATATTCATAAAATTTTTCATCTAAACTGAACTCTATTTTTAAGTAATTATTATACTTTTGAGCACAAATTTAACTACAACGTCATGTAAAAATTCATACATACACTTTTTTCAGCGAGGGGGAGTATTGTGGCGCTACCCTCACAACAGCAGCAGCAGCTGTTTTCGGCAAGCACAAACCACCGATGAAGAGGAAGAAGAAGAGAAATGACAGGAAGAAAACATATTCATTCGTTTCCGGGCTTCCTTCTCGAACCGTCCGCTGCCAAGAACATTCGTATCAGTCGAATCGAAAATCACAAAGTTTTTATTCGATATTAGTATTAAAGAGTTTAATTAAGTTGACGTAAAAGAGTTTTCATTTATATTCCTCAAACGGAATATCTATGTTTTACAATTATAAAAAGGGATTGCACGAAATATATGATAAGCATGAAAAGAACGAATATATTTACTTTAGATATTTATTATCATCGGTACCCTTTAGGTGTTTCAAAGTCAAATCAGAAAACTTGGTATCACTGCCCTCCTCGATTTTTAAAGAAAATCCATAAAAACTTAATTATATTGAAGTAACTTTTAAGTAATTCTTTAGACTTTTTTTTAAAACTAAGCATTAAGATAAAAATTAGTAATCATGTCCACTGAGAAATGTCTGTTTAAGATTTGGGATGCTACTCGAACTAAAAAACGAATGGTCATTGTCGAACCGAGTATTGAAAATATAATTAAAGCAGTTAATAAAAAATAATACTAAAATATTTAATTTTAATTACATTTGTTAAGTACAATGTTACATAATTTAGCTCACAGAAAGGACATATTTTGGGAAAAGATAGTACTTGAGTCTGATGGAAGTCTTATTGACGATGACGAACTTCTTGTATTTTGCGCTGAAAAAAAAAACACTTCTTCTCAAGGAAGATGAGATTTGGCAGCCATATGGATATATTAGTTCTGCGGACGAATCGTAATCTTTAAAAAACAAGCAATCATCTGTCCTTCTTTCACATCAATCAAATCCTGAAGAATACTACACTATCCCATCAACCTCAAGAATGTGCAACCAATTCTTTTTTCACCTGCTTCCTCTTCTAAACCAGAAGAATTAATATATTTAGGGAATACAACAAACACACCTACACGAAATGACATTCAAAGTTCAGACGACTACTATATAGTGGATTTTACGGATAAACAATTCCATCCTTGTAGAGTACTATGACAATGTCAAGCGACGCTCTTACTGAAAGCGAAAAAGAAGGGTCCAGTGTCATGGTTTCAATTAAAAAAGCTTCAATAACTTTAAGATTCCATGTGCAAAGTTTCCAAAAATTACTATGGATATGTGCAATAGTGGGGAGAAGCTAGGATCTTGTTTAAAAACTGTCATACACATTATAGTTGATGAACTTAGAGTCATCTCGTATTATATACCAGTTCGAGTTTTTCGTGATGTAGTTGCAAAGTTGTCCGAAAGATATCCAAAATCGTTTCTTTACACAGATCACTTTGGGTAACCAATTACTATTAAGAATTTATGTACAGTGCACCAAATTTCACAATAGCAACAAAGAATATGTTACTCACGTGAGGTCACCGTTCTTTCATTATTATACATATTGAAAAGGAGGGAAAATTATCGATTGTAGGTAGCTTTAAGAAATTAATATAAATTGCTTACTTAGCAATAATTAACGATTATAAATAAGGTAGCATTAAGAAACAAATCAAGAATAAAGAATTGACCATTGACTAGCAAACTTCAAGTCTTATTCTTCAGAATGCAGCGGCAATTAGCCAGGCGTTCTCATTCCTAAAGATAGAGAGGCTTCTTAGCCAGATATCTTCTTCATAAAAATATTGAGGCACTACAGCCAAATATCAAGTAAGGATTGAGGCATTCAGACAGATCCATAGGTAATTTTCATTTCTTTGCCTTTCATGAATATTGAGGCGACACGGCATAGTAACTGATTAATTTAATCATTAGCAGAACATTGGACATCGGTGAATACGCCAATCCACTGGCAACCAGCATAAAGGCAAAAAATACAGTATTTACATAAAATCTATACAACTTTCTATTATGTACTTAATTTTTGTAACCTAAACTATGAACAACAATGAAATAATAAATGAGCACAGATGAATTTATTTAACCCTATAGTCTACACCAAGGTACAAATGTACCTTTGCTGAGAAAACAATTGCAATTTTATATAGAAATATTTGTCGCAGCAAGTTCATATTCCATGATAGCCTCAAACATATCTTTTATTGGGTTTTAACGTTGTAAACAGAAAGATGTGTGTGTTATTATCTTGTTTATGTAGCGATATGTACTTGCATTTTGAATCCTCATAAATATTTTCATTTTCAGACTGAACTCGATCGAGATGTAGAAATCATTTCTTGAGAATTTTATTAGGATTCAAGATGTTTCACCTGGTTTAATTTTCTAGTTCCCTATTGTTTTATATAGTCGCATAGATAGGTAAATACTAGCGCGCTCAAAGATTTTTATGGATTCTAATGGGCTGATTTACCTTCAACTCGGGGCGGGAAATCTGCTAGCGTGTATGTTCTTGTATGAAAATCATCTCGGTTTCCATATAAATACAGATTGCTAGTACTGTTATTTCACTTGCATTTTGAGTTTTGGATAGTATAAATATATTGTTGTGTAAAAGAAGTTGAATTTTTCTAAATTTATTCAATTCAAAATGGAATTTGGAATTGATGAAGTGGATATGATGCCAGGATCACGATATTCTCGGTAAGTGTTATTGCTGCAGATTACTACGTGTTTTAACTATAATATAGTGAGTATTATTCTTGTTGTTTTGCTTTCGCTTATTTCAGCATGACTGTGGAGCAGCAGATAGCATACATAGAACGTCTAGCTGCTTCAATTGCAGTAGACGAAGAAGACAGTGATGCTGGAGATTATAGCAGCGATGAAGATGATCCTGATTACGTTTATGATAGAGATGCATCCGATGCAGAAATTGAAGGTTCTGTTGAAATGTGCGAAGAGGAAGAGGAAGATGAGGATATGAACGAAGATGAAAGACAACAGATGGTGGAAGAGAAATTAATTATGAGACACCGATCAGCAGCGGAAAGAGCAGAAGCTGCAATAGCATCGCCATCAACAGCAGCACAACCACGGCATGAAACACCGGTGCTAATAGCACGAGATGGTACTCGATGGAGTACTGTTCCACCTCCCACCACCCGCACACGTACTCATTGCTTTGTACGTCAAACTGGAGGCCCAAACCATCATTATGACATAGTTCCTTACCATACACCTTATTCAAAGAAATTTTTACGGATGAAATGTGTGACATCATAATAAGGGAATCAAATCGGAAGATGAAAGAAAGTTTCGAAAAGTACAACAGTCAACATCCAGATAAAAAGAAGAATTATGAATTGATAACAGCGATGGAATTCAATGCTTGGCTGGGGCTACTATTGGCAGCAGGAGTATACGGAGAATTATGGGGGACGCGCTCGCTTCCAATTTTCAGAGCTACTATGTCCTTGCAACGGTTTTGGACAATCAATCGTTTTGTGCGGTTTGATAATCGAAACTCCCGAGTTGAAAGAGAGAAAGGCGATAAAGCTGCAGCAATTCGAGACATTTGGGAGATGTTGAACGCTCGACTTTCCAATGTGTACAAGCCTAACGACACCATAACTGTGGATGAGCAGCTCTACCCATATCGCGGTCAAACCAAATTTACTCAATATATCCCCAGTAAGCCGGCCAAGTACGGAATTAAAGTTTGGTGGTGATGCGAAAACGAATTTTCCGTTAAGAGGTATCTTGTACACAGGAAAAACTGGAGCTGCAAGGGAAATAGGGCAAGGAGAACGGGTGCTTACCGAAATAACAAAACAATATAAAAGAACTGGGCGTACAGTGGTCGCAGATAATTTTTTTACAACGCTAAATGGATGTGAAACTCTCCGTCGAAATGAGTTGTCATTCCTTGGTACGATTCGGAAAAATAAGCCATATATTCCCACTGAAATGCTTCCTCATAAAAGCAGACCTGTAGAAAGTTCTGTGTTTGCTTGGCATAATGATGAAATCGGGTTAATATCCTACGTACCAAAAAAAAATGAAGGCGGTTATTTTGATGTCGAGCGAGCATTATACGCCAGATATTATTGCAGGAAAAAAAAACAAGCCTCAGGCTATACTAGACTATAATAAGCACAAGGGGGGCGTTGATGTTATGGACAGGATGCTAATGAATTATAGCTGCAAACGTAAAACCAAACGTTGGCCTTTGGCTTTTTTTTATAATATTTTAGACCTCTCAGCTTTGGCCGCTCACATTATACAAAAGGAGGTAATGGACTCAAAAGGAATTGCTTATAATAAAAGTGACGTTCGTCGAAAATTTCTGCTAAGTGGTTGCTTAGTGGAGCCACTTATGGAAATCCGGTCCACAAATCCACAAGTAATGAAGCAGTTCAATTCACGGACAGGTATTACATGCTACAATGGCGTTGAATTGCCGACTTTAGTTCCTGTGCCAGTAACTGCTGTTACTGCTACTACTTCTTCTACCACCGCAAGAAATGCATTCGGCCATACGGGCTACTGTTTTATATGCAGCATGGAAAAGAAGCCGCAACGAAAAACACGAAGGAGTTGCTATACTTGCAAGAAACCAGTTTGCGTTCCTCATAGCGTAAATAAAAGCTGTAATTGTCATGTTTGTGAAAATATAATTGAAGCACAAAATTAAGAAAAATAAAAAAAAAAATCGTATTATGTAACTTTTTTGTACCTCAGTAGCTTTATTTCTTTTATTTTAAAATAAAAATAGTTAAATAAACCTAAACACTTCTTTTCGTTTTATATACCTTTTTCTCCATCTTATTTTCTATATTAAATCTCACTCCACACGCCTTTTATTCTCAATAACAAGGAGGTACGTTTGTACCTTTGGTGTATCAAAAAGAAGGTGCGGGTATGGTGTAGACTCTAGGGAATGGAGTGTCGAGTTTATTAATTATTGTATTTAAATTTACAGAAACGGACTGCGAAGATGTAATATATACATATACAGATAACGAGTTGGTTAATTCCTCCGCAAGAAATTTAAAAGAGGCATTTTTGCAAACATTTTGCTTATATTTTAATTTTAATATACAATATCCACGGGAGGCCTCACAAAGCTACGAATTCATACAACGATTCTTGTTTGAAATGTACGCGGAGGAATCGAGAGGAAAAAAGAAAAATATTACGGCAATGGCCAAAGTTATGCGTTTCATAAACATTCTCGAAAATTCGGAGTAAAATGCAATGACTTAAGAATGAAGCACTTGAGATTTTCTTAGTTCTTAATTTTTTCCTTTTCCTAAGATTTTACTTAATTTTTTGTCATCTTGAAAGTTATTGTTCGGTTTGATAACTAATATGTTTTTGTTTTGAACTTGAATTTTTATGACGTATATACATATTTGGTATGTATAAGGTTGTTAAATATTGCACTCATAGATTAGTCTTAATTTAATTACCTGTAACAGTGGCGGATTAAGGGTTTCGGGGGCCCTACCGCGAATTTGTGGTGGGGGCCCCCATCTAACAATTTACCGTGAAAAAATGTGCGAGCAAAAAAAAAAAAGGTCAACTTTGCGGGGCCTGGAGAAGGACACAATTTATGTCAATTTAATAACATTTTGATGCTCGTCCTTTGGAAAAGTGTATTAACTAAGTTCAATTTTGTAAATCGATCATTACAAAAATCCAATTTAACTCTTTCGGTGACAAGAAAACTTTACGATTCATTGCTAGCAGACCTTGAAAGTAAAGACTACAACAAAATATTTGATGAAGCCTCAGATATTTTCAATACACTTTCTTGTGATTTTCAAATTGATAGTACTCAAACTCGGTCAATGTTTGATGCATCTCATCCAGAGGAAGAGAAAGATAATCTTGAAAAATCGTTGTTCGAACCTGTTTTAAGGGCTTTGATTTCCAATCTGAAGAAGCGTGCTAAAATATATGAAGAACTTGATAGTCAGTATTCGTTTTTAATTAATCTTAATTCAATGACCGACGAAGAGATTGTTACTTCTTGTAAAGAAATTGTCACAAAATACCCAAAAGATCTCAGTGAAGAACAACTGATTCAAGAATGTCAATTCGCCAAACATTATTTCACATTCGACAGTTTAAATCACGAATCGATGTACAAAACTATGTTCAATGATAATCTTTGTACGACTTTTCCAAACCTCGACATTCTACTACGTATGTATTTATGTATGTTTGTCACGAATGTTCTAGATGAACGATCGTTTTCAAAACTGAAATTAATCAAAAGTTATCTGCGTAATACTATGACTGATGAACGTCTTAACGATTTGGCGGTTCTTTCTATTGAAAGCGAACTTTTGGCCGAGTTGAAATTCGATGAAATTATAGATAAATTTGTAGCTCTTAAATACAGAAAAGTTGTGATTTAAATATGCTATTTGAAAATAAATAGGTATATTTAATACTTTTGTTTTGGTCTTTGTTTTATTTTTTTTGCTCTAGAAAAAAAAATTTGTTGACAAAAATTTTTTTTTCATCCTGACATTTTTGTTTGCCCGGGGCCCCCAAAATCGCGGGGCCCTGTTGCATTGCGGTTGGAAGTTGTATGATAGTCCGCCACTGACCTGTAAAGAATTTTACTGAAATTGTGCAGAAAACAAAAATATATATATATAGGTCAGGCATGAATACACGTTCAGATTATCATTGTAATATGAAACGTATTGTTGCGAATCTAGCCACACATCCCACAGTGAGGAGCTCAATACACAATGTAGTGCGAGACAGACTGTAGCTTTTAGCTACTGTCGTCGATGAACGCCTACATATATGTGTTATCTGAGTGGGGACCCCCAAATAACCAAAAGATGGCAGTGAACCCTGCCGAGGAAATTTCTGCGAACCTGGCATGGACGTCTAGCGATCGAGCGGCCAACCAAAAAAGAAAAAAAGGCCCGAGATGATTCAGGAGAGTCGGAAAAAGTCCAGTGTGAAAGCAACATCATCGGAAAAGATTTTTTTTGTGAATTATTATAAATTTTATAGAAAAAGTTTTGTTTCATGGAATTTTGAAGTATTTGTTTTACGTTTTATAAGTGCAATAAACAAAAAAAAAACAAAATTAAGGAGTCTTCTAATTGTAGAATTACATAAGGAAGTATTGGGAGTCTTTGTAAGACAAAGGAATCGATCGCTAAGAGTAACTGGTCAGAGTAAACCGTTCACTAACGGGCAAGTTAATCCACGGATTCTATTCTCAGTCTAGAACTGAGCAAATTGATAAGTACCAATTCCTTTTTATTATTTATTTCCTACTAATATTATAGATTCAGCAAATAATTTATTAGTCACGAGCTTTCCTCGTTTTTTTTTTATTTCATCCGTCTCAATTTAATCAAATGCACCGGCATCATCTGTTCTACAAAGTTCTGTTTCTCGAATAGAGCAACAGACAAGAGCTTTTGTTCTTTTCTTTTTCTTTGAACAATTAATCGATCGCAATTGAGGAATTTCAATAAATATAGAAATATACGGATGCAGACGGCTCTTCTAGTTCCAGAATAGAGCTTGAACTAAGCATACAATTTTTTTTATCTTTTGTTTCAGATTATCTGTTTTTGTTGTTAATATTTTTTTTCAGGTCAATTCAGTGATTCATTACCGCGCCTATCATTTAGAATAAGTAGTGTGTGAGGTGCTTTGTGCTCCGTGGTAGCGAGAAATACCTGAATATTGCGTTCCGCTTTAAGCCCCGTCTTCTTTATAAAGGGAATTTGTCGATTTGTATCAACGCACTGGCATAACCAGCTTTTCGATTTCAACGATAGAGCTGTGGCCAAGCATAAATTTGTCTCACTTTTGCTTCAGATTTCCCGTTCAATTCAAATTGTTCTAACTTTTGCTTTGGATTTCCAATTCATTTCCACAATTTTCCCAGTGCATTTAGCAAGAAATCCTAAGGCATAAGTCTGTAAATGCCAACGGCAAATTAACGGATTCTCTACGCCTTGTATAGTGGAAACCGACAGCAGTCTAGTAATCGTTTTCTTACGTTACTCTCTGCCTAATTTGCGCTTCACTTCTTCCATTTTTCGGTGAAGTTTAAACAGACGAGCCTAAGCAGTAAGTCTCGACGGTTAATTAGCAAATGCTTAATCACAGTACGTTCTGCCGAATTTTCTACTTACGTCTAAGAATTTTAAGGAGATATAAACACCAAAGCCTAAAGAGGGAAAACCCCGACGGCAAATCGACGATTTATCCATTGGCTTAAGTTCATAAATGCTGACGGCAAATCAATCTCCTTCTCTATAAACTGTGTATCAGCGAATACCAGCAGAAAATTCACAATTGATTTTTCATCTTATCTTTCGCCTGTTTCTATCTACGCTTGTAAATTGAGATATCTAAACCGAAAATCCTAAGGTAGAAACCTTATCAAACGCCGACGGCAAATCGCGGAATTTTCTATTAGCTAAACTTAGCAAATGTCGACGGCGAATCGATGAATTCCTATTTATTTGAGTCACCAAGGCCGACAGTAAATTAAACCAATTTTCTGTAAACTGCAGGTTAGTGAAAATCAACAGCTGATTAACAAATTGCCTTTCCTTCTTATCTAGTGCCGAAAACTTCTCAAACGCCGACGGCAAATCGACGAATTTTCTGTTTGCATGAGCTAATACTTAAGTGCCGACAGCGAATCGACGAATTATCTACACGCTCCACACACTAAGTCCGTGAAGACAGGCGGCCTATTAGCGTTCGAGCAGGCGATTGTATTTCGCGGCGGAAGTAAACAAGTGATAGGGAAATTTTCACCGTCTGGCCCCGCCCACTATTTCAAGAAATAGTCGAATAGACAGAACTTAGTTTCCCCTTAGAGGAGGCAGTAACTGGACTAAGTGTTTTACATCTAATATACGGCGAGTGTTAAGTTGAGTCGAGACACTTTAAAAGCGCAATTTTTCTCACCCCTGCCAAAGCTCTCCCAAATATTCCGACGTTAATTTATAGATCGCTAAGTTGAGTCGAGACCCTTTTAAGTGGGCTTTAATATCCCAGACAAAGCTTTTCTTTTAATATTTCTACATTATTGAGTTGAGTTAGCACATGTTTAAGTGGAACTTGTCTGTCTGCGGTAAAGTCACCTCGACAATTTCTGCATTCAGTGAGACATTGGCGCCAGGCGTGTAGTTTATCCTGCATCCAAGTGTGAGCCCTGTTCCAAGTTGAAAACTCTTTACAGATGGGATGGAGGTGTGAAGCTCAATAGCAAAGAAGATTCGATACGGCGGCCTGCCGTGTAGTAAATGCTCCCTCGCTACCGCTCGGCCGGAGCAATTTTCTACTTGGAAAATCGTTACAGTATTTTTATTCACCTGGCGTGAAATTCATTCACCTCGTTTCATGCAAAATAAATTCTTCGTCTTGAACGTAATGCAAAAAGTGTGACACTCAGCAATAACTGAAGAATTTATGTTGCATACGACTCGGAATTTCGCCAGATAAGCAATATTGGGAATTTAATAATTGAACATTTGTTTTTTTTTTTTTTGGTTTTTTGTCGAATAATTAGTATACTGTTAGCTTAGCAAAATTTGAGTGTAAATTCACGCCGATGAATCAATAAAGATATCAGTTGTTAATCAAAATTATAGCGTTTTTATTTAGTATCGCGTAACCCTTCTAATTTTCAGGCTTTGATATTCGGTTAAGGTGCCGTTTATAACACCATCAATAACAGCTAGTAAACCAAGCAACTGTATTTGCCTTGGTATATCGGATCAAGTGCAGTTTATACCATCTGCGTTTAAGGCTAGAAAATCCAGGCAAGACAAAAGAGCCTTGTCTTTACATTTAGTGACCCCGAGGTGATCAAGTGGGGCGCTTGATTCACGAACATCATCTCTATTAACATTCAACATATCTGGATGTATAATCTTCGATCACGCAAGATGACATAATTCGACGCTTTAGTGAAACAGCAGACGACTTATGGATAGGAGATCCAAAACATTATAAAGAACTACAAGAGGGATGCACAAGAGGGAAAGGTGACCATAACATATTGCGTTGAACGCCTTCAACGATTGAGTCATTAGACGACGAGATAAGATCAATTGCTGACCCTCCACTAGCGCACTCTCATTTTACTCAATACTACTACAACTCAATTAAATGCCTGTACGAAACATATCGTCATGAGTTCCTCGCCAGGATGGAATCCATTCGCAAGCAAGGCAAGAGTTCTCCGACCCTAATGGGAGATAATAAGGAACAAACAGCAGAAGAACCTTACAAGGAGTCACTAAAGGTGCCACAGAAAAAATTTGACCTTCCGCCAAAATCATCAACAATGTCAGAAGATCATTCCCCACAAATAATCCATGTTTTGAGAAGACAACCAATCAAGGACGGCTATGATGCAGAACAATTCATGAAGATGCAAGAGGAAGTGGATAACTGCTTGATATTATTAGCAACCAAACGTGACAGCCTTAGTGCAACAACAATACAGTCATCCCAGTTATCAAAATACCTCAAGTGCAATATTGAAACTGCCCAAGTTAACCTCCCGAGATTCGATGGTGATTACTTGAAGTGGACCCAGTTATGGTATCTCAAGGCCAACTTAGCTGGAGAAGCAGAAAGATTAATAAGGCACGTTACGGCCTCAGAAGAAAACTATACAGCTGCTTGTCAGACCTTAAAGGATCGTTATAACAATCGCAGACTGTTGGTAACAGCACTTATTAACAAGTTATTATGTCAGTAAGCACATGTGAATGATAATCCTTCAATAAAATCGCTACATGATACTACACACGAGTGTCTGTTAGGATTGCAGAAGTTAAGTGTTTCAACGGCAGATTGGGATGCACTCTTACTTCATATCTTGACAAAGAAGCTTGACAGAAACACGTACACTCTATATGAGAAACACTATCAAAACCCAGAGAAATACACAGTATAAAGGTATTTCTATCATTTCTGGAAACCAGATTCCAAGCACTAGAAGCACTCGGCACTAAGAATAACATTGACGATTACCAAAGAAGATATGGTAGTTCCAAGGCACTAAATTCGATAATATCATCCACTTCAAGTCGGGCATTATGTATGTCATGTAAAGGGAACCATCCCCTCTTTGCATGCCCCCAGTTTATGAAATTGACACCAGCCAGTCGACTGAGCTTTGTACGCAGTCATAAATTGTGTTTTAATTCTTTCAAGCCTGGTCACAGCAGCAGCCAGTGCATACGTCGAGGATGTACAAAATGCACCAAAAAACACAATACGCTTGTACATCTAAAGCCATCAGGGAAGGCAGAAAAATCTGATGTCAAATCACCCAGAAGCCCATCATCAGTAGATGTACCAGCGATAATAGCAACACTCACAAACCAAAATCCGAAGAGGTTATGTTCTCCTGGGCACAGCCATTGTCAAACTCATATCTGACAAGGGAGACACAATAGATTGTAGAGCCATTCTTGATTCAGGCTCTCAAGTTAATATAATGACAGAAATGGTTATTAAGAAAGTAAATCTTGGTGTCATACATGGTATCGGAAACAAAAAAGGAAGAATCCAACATAAGGTCAATTTGCGGTTAGATTCTACAATGAACAAATATGCAACAAGAGTAGAAGCCTTTGTGCTGCCAAAAATAAGATTGGCCAAAGATGCAGCCCTAAGGTCTCAGTATGTGGAATTCATAACAGAGTATACTGATCTCGGACACATGAAGGAAATAAATGGCATCCAGTCGCCCCATTACTTCCTTCCGCACCACTGCGTTCTAAAACCCGATAGTAGCATCACTAAATTAAGAGTAGTGTTCGATGCATCGATGAAGACGTCATCCCAATTGTCTTTAAATGATATCTTGTGCGCAGGACCAACAGTTCAAAGTGACTTATTTTCACCACTGTTGCGGTTTCGGCTACCACGATTTGAAGACATTCAAAAGATCTACCGACAGATACTGCTGGACGAAGCCGACCAGAAATATCAGCCAATTTTCTAGAGAAATGACCCAAGAGAATCACTAAAAATTTGCCGGCTTGTACAATCACATATGGTACTCGACCGGCACCTTATCTGGGAACAAAATGCTTTCAGAAGCTGGCTCAAGAAAATACCGTTAAATATCAATATGGTGACGAGAACCTGAAAAATGACTTCTATGTGGATGATTGCATAACAGGATCAGACAGTTTGCCGATAGCCATAATAATGCAGAAGGAACTTAGAAAACTTTTACAAGGCGCAGGTTTTCCCAGGCACTTATTTGCAAAGGAAGTTCCAAGGCATATGCAAGTCCATATGTTCTCATATGCCTTGCCTCAGAAAAGGCCTATGGCGCTGCACTTTATATCCGATCGATCAGTAAAGATGGCAGAATTATTGTGAGACTGCTAGGCGCTAAATCTCGTGTAGCACCACTACAAAAACAAACTGATCCCCGTTTGGAGCTATGTGCAGCTCTAGTAGCCGCCGAACTTGCAAACCGAGTAAGGAAGGAACTGAAGTGGGACAAAGTACCAATCTATTTCTGGTCAGATTCGGAAATAGTGTTATCATGGATAACTTCATCATCTACATCATATCAAACATTTGTTGCTAATCGGATTAGTGCAATTAAGAATTAACCATAGCGGCACAATGGCATCATGTGAGATCAAGGGATAATCCAACCGATGTACTCTCCAGAGGGCTGGAGCCAGACAAAGTTGAAACATGTCATCTTTGGTCCTACGGGCCAACATTCCTGCACGGTAGTGAAACCGTATGGCCAAGATTGAGTGTCAGTTAGAAAGGAAACGTACAGCCTTGCCCGCAATAACTACAGCAGAAGATATATCTAGTGTGATATACAAAATCAATCATGGCGGATCATTTCGGAAGCTGCAACGCATCATTGCTTATATAATTCGATTTGTAAGGAATGCCAAAATTCCAGTCAAGTTACGGCCAAACCATAGCTTCATCACTTGTCGAGAATTAAATGAAGCCTTATACATCATAATAAGAGCCATACAAGAAGATGACTTTGTAACGAAGTTAAAATAATCAAAACTGTCAATAGGTATTTACATAAAACACAAAGTCATGTATATATCAGGGTACCAGTCCTTCAGACCAAAATCATTGTCTTACACATACACCACCCATACGGCAGCACGAAGTTGTCCCGTCATGATTACGCTAGCCATCATCTATGGATAAAACCGACAACAATACATTGTGAACACATAAGCATGTACCCGCCCAATCTCCGCCGACACTCAGCCACACGCGGTGGACTTGCCTTTGGCTTTGCTTTGCTCAAGCATGTTCTTTTAAACTGGTTATAACTAGTTTTCCATGTGAGGCTTAAGTTCCGTGTGTTCGCAAGTGCTATAAAAGGCAGTTCGCAGCGCTGAAGAAATCAGTTGATAAAACTTCCTCGACTAGCTCGGATCTCAAAAAGATCCTTCCAGAATCTAAACTACCCAGTATTATTTTGGACGTGAGCATATCCACGGCCACTTCGCCCTTGCATACGAGTATATCCGTATTGCAAAAACAACTAGATTCTTCTGGACGTGAGCATATCCACGGCCACTTCGCCTTTGCATACGAGTATATCCGTATTGCAAAACAACTAGATTCTTTTGGACGTAAGCATATCCACGGCCACTTCGCCTTTGCATACGAGTATATCCGTATTGCAAAACAACTAGATTCTTCTGGACGTGAGCATATCCACGGCCACTTCGCCTTTGCATACGAGTATATCCGTATTGCAAAACAACTAGATTCTTTTGGACGTGAGCATATCCACGGCCACTTCGCCTTTGCATACGAGTATATCCGTATTGCAAAACAACTAGATTCTTTTGGACGTGAGTATATCCACGGCCACTTTTTCTTTGTATACGAGTATATCCATATTCAAATCAGCACTCGATTTCTTTGGGGACGTGAGTATATCCACGGCCACTTTACATTTCATTATTTGAAACATACCCATATATCTATATGCAAAACCCTCTATTAAGAATTAAAACAAAAATAAAAATAAGAACCAAAGACAATAAAAGTATTTACCAATACGATTAAAAATTTAACTTGAAACACTGTATTAGGATTAGAATATTTAAATAAAAGTTGGAATAAATAAAAAAAAAACAAAGAAAGTATTATCATTTAAAATCATCGTTGAACAATAAAAACTTCACTTAAACTCTGGCGTTCCTCTAGAGCTGACCCGCAATCTGTCCAACGAAAAAAAAGACACGTTTACAAATGGCGCCCGAGCAGGGACTCTAATTCCATAGTGTTGAGTAGTACGAAATACGCTTACCAAAAAGGAAAAGAGTAACACCGATTACATTACTATACCAGACCAGAGAAAAGAAAAAAGAAAAATAATGTTAACACCAAGCACTGTACACCAGCTAAAGAAGGAAGATCTTGTTAGTGAGTTAAAGAAAAGAGGACTTGACACAGAGGGAACCGTTCAAGAGCTTAGAAAACGTTTAAGCACCACAATAAAAAATGAGCAGCCAGAAGAAACTGATTTAACAGAAATAAACATACCCCTACTAACAACCACCAGTATGACAACTACAATATACACCAATACCATAATGACTCCGGCAGAAGTTAGTTCAAATCAACCGATTTCAGAAATCACAGAACAGTCATTAAAGGGAAATATGTCTAACATGCCTGTTGTAACTGAAACCAGAGACCGAGGACTCTCTGAAGCTGACATAATGGATAAAGTGCGCAAGTGGAACATAAAATTTGATCAAGGGCAGGATCCATTGAGTTTCCTAGAGAGGGTGGAAGAATTAGCAGATTGCTATCAGGTTCCAACGAACCGTCTTCTTAAAGCACTTCCAGAATTACTCACAAAAACGGCACTGGCGTGGTATCGTAATAATCGACACCAGTGGACTCATTGGAGTGAGTTTATTGAAAGTTTCAAGTTTTTCTTTCTGCCACCAAGGTTTAGTATAAAACTTGCGGATGAAATCCGGACAAAAATACAAAAACCTGGGGAAAAGGCAAAAAACTATATTACAGATATTCAGACTTTAATGCGCTGGCAAACAAACAGAACTCCTGAAGAAAAACTTGAGAGAATATATGAAAATCTTTTGCCCGAATATCGTTTATACGTCCGCATAAAAGATTTCAAAAATTTGACAGAACTAATCCAACTCGTGGAAGAATACGAGTACATTAAAACTCAGGAGAAAAATCGTAGTCTAAAAACACCATCAACCAGTAATACAGAAAGACATAACACAAATTTTAAAACACTTCCTGTGAAGGTACAATATTCTAGTAGTGACTGTTGCTGGAGGTGTGGACAACGTGGGCATCGAAAATTTGATTGCCGCAATACACCAAAGTTATTTTGCTCTCGCTGTGGCACAGAGGGAATTTTGTCCCGAGACTGTAGATGTCCACACAGACCACCAAACTTTTCAAGTCAGGAAAAAGGAAGAGGGGTATCGGAGAAATAAGGCAGCCGAGTACCCCAGAGCCACAAGCCTTAGAAATAATACCAAATATATGTAAATCACAAATACCCGATGTACACTATGAAGACACCAGATTTTTTATCACCGTTTCAGTAATGGAAACACCATTCATTGCTCTCATTGACTCTGGAGCAGCTAAATCGTTTATTGGAGAGGAGATACAAGAAATCTTAAACTTACATAAAAACAGAACAACACCATGTGAGATGACTACTTCATTAGCTAATGGTATCGACGTACAAATAAGAACCGCATATGAGATTAACATACAGTGGAACGAAAACAGCATAACTCAATTATTTTACTATATGCCCAACCTGTCGGAACCAATTATACTCGGAGTAGATTTTTTACAAAAGTGTGCGTTTAACATACAACTTTGGAACAGAAAAATTCAACCAGGCCTCCTAAACGCTGAACAAGAGTCAGCTCAACCAATAACTTGCTCCATCGGAATACCAGCTGAACTAGATGAAGACCGAGAGCAACAAGTAACTAAATTTCTCACAGAACAAATAAAAAGGTTTGACAAAATTAATGGACCATCACCAATAACCAAACACTATATTCGGATGAAGCACGACCGACCAATAAACCAGCGCTATTATCCCTGGAATCCAGCAATGCAAGAAATCATTAATAGCGAAATAGACGAACTACTTCAGGAAGATAGAATAGAGCCATCCAATAGTCCATATATATGCATTGACTATAGGCAAATCAATGAAAACTCAATAAAAGATGCCTATCCGCTACCACAAATAAACCACATCTTGGACAAACTACGGAGCGCTAAATATATATCCACAATCGACCTTAAACACGGGTACTGGCAAATTCCATTAGACATTGAAAGTAGACCATATACAGCATTTACAGTACCATACCGTGGACTCTTTCAATGGAAAGTCATGCCATTTGGGCATCATTCAGCACCAGCAACGTTTCAGCGTGCACTGGATCAAATCATAGGACTAGAAATGGACCATATGTGTTTGCATACTTAGATGACATTGTAGTCATAGGCCGAACACTCGAGGAACATTTAGAAAAACTGAAACAAGTTTTTGACCGACTCATAACAGCTAATTTAAAAATAAATCCAGAAAAATGTGAATTTCTAAAAGAGAAACTCAAATACTTAGGACACGTCATCAGTTCAAAAGGTATTCATACCGATCCAGATAAAATTAATGCAGTTCAAAGTTTGCCTACGCCTAACACCGTTAAAGAATTAAGAAGATTCTTGGGCATTGCCTCATGGTACCGCCGCTTTGTCCCATCATTTTCTACTGTAGTGGCACCACTCACGAAACTACTACGGAAGAATCAGAAATGGACTTGGGGACAAGAGCAAAATAAAGCTTTTATGGGTTTAAAAACCAGACTTACCGAAGCACCCATATTAACTTGTCCAGATTTCTCAAAACCGTTTACTCTTCAAACCGATGCTAGCCAAGAAGGCTTAGGTGTTGTACTCTGTCAGCAATTTGATGAAAGAGAACACGTCATAGCTTACGCGAGCCGCACTTTAAACGGCGCTGAGCAAAAATATTCAGTAACTGAGAAAGAATGCCTAGCCGTTGTATGGCGCATCAGGAAAATGCGTCCATATTTAGAAGGATACCGATTTACCGTGCTAACTGACCATCAAGCTTTAAAATGGTTGCATTCCCTAGAAAACCCTTCCGGAAGACTAGCAAGATGGGCCATTGAGCTTCAACAGTATGATTTCGAAATAAAATATCGAAAAGGAAAACTAGTAGTTACGCTAGGACAGTTCTGGATCACTTTTTCCATACAAAAAGTGTCCGGAAATTTCAAACTATTTTGCTGGCTCTGGACTGGGTTCTGGGCCACTGAGGGGGATTCCGTCTAGTGGTATACGTCACAGGGTATGCCTGGAGAATTCCTTTCCTACCGTCTGGCTGACCAGGAGATGACGCCAACCTTTTGTTTGATCTGGTCTTGGAGGCTACAATTTGACCTTTGACCTTTCCTGTGTCTGGGTGCTGGAGGTTGGCTGAGAGCTTTAGTGACAATATCTGATACTATGACTAGGATTGTCTGGGGTATGTTGGACTGGACTACGTTACCTGTACCAAGGCTTGGGTAAAATGTGTGCGGCTTATTTGTATTGAGTATGCGAATTTATATCGGGGCTATATACTTGTCAGCTTGAGTTTGGTGTTAGTTGTTTACTTTAGTATGAGTGCCTGTGGTATATTGGGCTGGGCTAAGGAAACATTACCCAAGGCGAGGGTGGATGTGTGCAGCTGTGTATTTATGTGGATAAGAAATGTTGTGAAATTCCCTAAGTGAATTAGTGTGATTAGTATTATTAATAATTCAAGTTAACTCTTGAATATTTTTGTTCATGCCAATAGATGCTAGAAGGTGTCAGTGGAGATCTTTGTCCTGGAGGTTGACAAAATTTAAATCAGAAATCCCCCACGGGTTATGGGTTTCGAGATATTAGTGATCTTACCTTTTGAGGTATAATTAGTAGTAGTAATAATTCAAGTTAACCCTAGGATATTTTTTGTCCATGCCAATAGTATTAGTACTATGGGGTAAAAATTTTCATCAGAAATCCTCTACGGGCTATGGTTCGAGATATTAGCTATCTTACCTTCTCAGGTATAATTAATATTAGTAGCTCAAAAACAAACAGAAAACAACAAAAACAACAACAACTATAACCTAAGTTGTGGATTAAAGATTTGATGATATTAATCTGTAGGTGCCTTTTATAAACATGATTGCACCATGTAACCATATATCTAAAAATAGATCAGGTGAAGCTGGTTGGGGTGAATGTAGGTAGATATGTTGACTTAGATATGTAATGGAAATTAGTAAATGCTTAATTTTGTGTAATGCTTCTAATTTGATTCCTTGCATAAACAAATTCGTACAGTACAGTAAAGTAAACAAATTCGCAGTCGAATAATGTAAACAAATTCGCACAGCGGCCGAGTAAAGTAAACAAATTGAGTGATTTATGACAGATTCCTAATTTCTTTAGTTGAAAACAACAACAACTGATATTAATCTGTTTCTGTAGGATAGATGTCTTAGATGAGTAGTGGAAGTTATAATTGAATATTTCTTTTGCTAAAAAAACAACAACAACTATAACGAAAGTTGTGGATTAAAACTCTTTATAAACAAGAGGGAACATGCTATGATATTCGATATCTAAAAATAGATCACGGCTGCTTCGGATGTTAAGAAACATGAAGTAATAGAAATTAAAGCCTTATCAGAAAATTTTCGATGTAGGTGTTTGTATGTGTATGTATTGAAAATTCTTAGTTTATATGAAAAATTGTTTTTTAATTTCAATAAAATTTCTTTTTTGGGCAGGTTAAATTTAAAGTTTTGATTACCTATGATATCAATGTGAGGTGATACTAATATAGTATGATAGGTTGACTTAGATGAGTAGTGAAAATTGTATGGGTATAGTAAAAGACTTTTCATCAAATTTATGGTGATAAGGGGTAATGGCATGACCAGTGTTGCAACACGAAATCTTTCTATAAATTTTCGGTGACCAGGTGTAATGAGCTTGAAATATAATATAACTTCTTGCATAGTTAAACAAATACATTCGAATAAAATAAACAAATTGATTTATGTTTTTTTTGTGTCTAGGGCTGGTGAGCATAGGGAGCTGGCAGAGTTATTAACCATGATATCATAGTTCACATGAAGCTGATAAGAATATGATAATTTTATCTTCATACTATCAGATTGAGCACATATTTTCTAACTATTACGTTGAGCGTGGGTTTAACTAAAAGTTTTGATGAAAGAAGGTGGTATTATGATATTAATGTAGTATGATATGTTGTCTTAGATGAGTAGTGGAAGTTATCAGCAATATCGCTTCATATTTATCTCTCTAAAGCATCATCCGAATGGTGTTGTATGAACGAACAAAAAACTGATAATTCTTCAAGCCTATAGTGAAGACCGTGGTGGAGGTTGAGCGTGGGTACTGTAAGTTGTGTATATATTAATTGTGGTGTATATTAATCTAGTAGGATATGAAAGCTTTAGTGAAGAGCGTGGAAGAGGATAGTATTATGTGTTTACCTTTAAATCTTAAGTTAGGTTGAGAGTGGGTTAAATTAAAAGCATTGATAATAGAAGATAGTGCTATGATATTAAGTAATGGAAATTGTATGGGGGCAGTAAAAGAATAATTTTTGGCTGTCAGGTGTAATGGCATGACTTAGCAGGTAATTTGATATTACCTTTTGCCAAGATCGTGGCGGTTGAGATTGGGTTAAGCTTAGTGGTGCTCGATGTATATTTTATGGGTGGTGGGTGTGCATAATATAGTAGAAAGCTTTAGTGAATACCATACTTTTCAACCAGATGACTCTGTCAAAACATCTGTGTCGCTCTAACATAAATCTGTGTTCATATTTTAGGTGGGTATAATAGCTTGAAATTATCTTATGGAAGGCTAGATAAGAACTTGTTAATTTCATCTTGTGGTGAGCATATGAAGGTAGCAGGGTTTTTTTATAAATCAAGCAGTTACGCTGTTATGAGATTTGATTGATATCTATATCTAAAAAATAGTTCACATGAAGCTGATAAGAATATGATATTTTTATCTTCATACTATTGGGGCAGGTGCATTGTTTACTTAACATTAAGTTGAGAGTGGGTCAAATTAAAAGCTTTGATAGAAGAACGCTGTGTTATAATATTAATGTGGTATGATATGTTGTCTGAGGTGAGTAGTGGAAGTTGTATGGGAGCTATGAATAAGCAGTAAAATCCTAATCAGCAATCTCGCTGGATATTTGATAATTCTCAAAATTCATAGTGATGCTCGTGGTGGGGGGTTGAGAGTAGGTACTGTAAGCTATGTATTACGTTAAAAGTTTTGATGGATGGTATTTTGTATTTATCTCCTCGAAATAGTGTTGTATGAGTATCAGAAAGGTTGAAAAAAAAGTTGATAATGCTTCAAGTTCAATAGTGCAGACCCCGATGTTGAAAGTGGGTATTTGGAATGATATAATTCTAGTAGGATATGGAAGTATTATTTATTCATCTTTAAATCTTACCAAGACTGAACAAATTACATAATATGATTAAGAAAGCTTCGTGATATATATCAAAAGTGATACCAATGGATTACATAAGGAAAGTAGGTTCACTTCATCTGCAAACAACAAATATGGCTGAAAGCGACACACGGTGTGAGTAATAATCATTCTTGCTCCAATTATCACTATTAAGGGATGTGTGCCGCAGAAAATATATTAAGTCTAGCCTAGTCTAAAATATGTATTGTAAATAAAAATTGTATCATGGTTATAATGCCATTTATTGAAATAATTTGTTTTAATTGTATTATAGCTAAAGTCGTTTTTCTTTAGTTCAGCAAGGCCAAGATTTCATAAATATAGATTGATCCTTATAATGAATATTCCTAATGCCTTTACACCAATGTGGCGTTAAAAGGTTCGTGGTGCACCACTTTCACAAATAACATCTCTCCATCTTTACTTTTTGTGATCTTTGTTCGAATATCCTGATTTTTCGACCTGTTGGTAGGGAACAGTCGACTCGTTTTAGGATGAAAAACTTTCTTCTTTATTTCTGGAAAGCATCGATTTCATAGATGTAGACTGAGCCTTATATGAATATTCTTTACTCCTTTCATGTTGTGAAGCTATGTAAATTCTACCAAACATTGACAAAAAGTAATTACGGGGCATGCCTTAAAAAGTGCGATTTAACTTAGCACTAGAAATTCCCATTTTGTATACTTGGAGAGCTCATAAAGAATCATGTAAACTTACACTGTATGCAGGTGTTGATTTCAACAACAGATTCATCAAACACAGGAAATTTTGATTACATACAGCTCTGTACCATAAGATTATAAGAATTAATACTTTTTAATTTTTAATAAATGATATTTTATATATGGCCTTCTTTTTATTCAATTTCCCATACTAAGTCCGGAACTCCCGAATAATTTTTGATCACTACAACGGGTGGTGGTGGCGGTGGGTGGTGGTGGTGAGTGGTGGTGGTGGTGGGTGGTGGGTGGAGGTGGTGGTGGCGGTGGTGGTGGCGGTGGTGGTGGGGGTGGTGGTATTGGTTGCGGTGGTGGGTGCCTGGTCTTGGATGGCGCTTGAAACGGATATTTGACGCGTGGCATCAATTTGACGCTGACTAATCTAAGGTCTATCCTTCTATCTGTGGATGAGCTGAAAAAGCTGTTTTATAAGCTGTTAAGCTGTTACCAGATCTGTTTTAAAAGCTGTTAAGCTGTTATCAGAGCTGTTTAAAAAGCTGTTAAGCTGTTATCAGAGTTGTTTTAAAAGCTGTTAAGCTGTTATCAGAGCTGTTTTAAAAGCTGTTAAGCTGGTATCAGACCTGTTTTATAAGCTGTTAAGCTGTTATCAGACCTGTTTTAAAAGCTGTTAAGCTGTTATCAGAGCTGTTTTAAAAGCTGTTAAGCTGTTATCAGAGCTGTTTTAAAAGCTGTTAAGCTGTTTTAAAAGCTGTTAAGCTGTTATCAGAGCTGTTTAAAAGCTGTTAAACTGTTATCAGAGCTGTTTAAAAAGCTGTTAAGCTGTTATCAGAGCTGTTTTAAAAGCTGTTAAGCTGGTATCAGGCCTGTTTTATAAGCTGTTAAGCTGTTATCAGACCTGTTTTAAAAGCTGTTAAGCTATTATCAGAGCTGTTTTAAAAGCTGTTAAGCTGTTATCAGAACTGTTTTAAAAGCTGTTAAGCTGGTGGTGGTGAGTGGTGGTGGTGGTGGGTGGTGGGTGGAGGTGGTGGTGGTGGTGGTAGTGGGGGTGGTGGTATTGGTTGCGGTGGTGGGTGCCTGGTCTTGGATGGCACTTGAAACGGATATTTGACGTGCGTCAAATATCCGTTTCAAGTGCCATCCAAGACCAGGCACCCACCACCGCAACCAATACCACCACCCCCACTACCACCACCACCACCACCTCCACCCACCACCCACCACCACCACCACTCACCACCACCAGCTTAACAGCTTTTAAAACAGTTCTGATAACAGCTTAACAGCTTTTAAAACAGCTCTGATAATAGCTTAACAGCTTTTAAAACAGGTCTGATAACAGCTTAACAGCTTATAAAACAGGCCTGATACCAGCTTAACAGCTTTTAAAACAGCTCTGATAACAGCTTAACAGCTTTTTAAACAGCTCTGATAACAGTTTAACAGCTTTTAAACAGCTCTGATAACAGCTTAACAGCTTTTAAAACAGCTTAACAGCTTTTAAAACAGCTCTGATAACAGCTTAACAGCTTTTAAAACAGCTCTGATAACAGCTTAACAGCTTTTAAAACAGGTCTGATAACAGCTTAACAGCTTATAAAACAGGTCTGATACCAGCTTAACAGCTTTTAAAACAGCTCTGATAACAGCTTAACAGCTTTTAAAACAACTCTGATAACAGCTTAACAGCTTTTTAAACAGCTCTGATAACAGCTTAACAGCTTTTAAAACAGATCTGGTAACAGCTTAACAGCTTATAAAACAGCTTTTTCAGCTCATCCACAGATAGAAGGATAGACCTTAGATTAGTCAGCGTCAAATTGATGCCACGCGTCAAATATCCGTTTCAAGCGCCATCCAAGACCAGGCACCCACCACCGCAACCAATACCACCACCCCCACCACCACCGCCACCACCACCGCCACCACCACCTCCACCCACCACCCACCACCACCACCACTCACCACCACCACCCACCGCCACCACCACCCGTTGTAGTGATCAAAAATTATTCGGGAGTTCCGGACTTAGTATGGGAAATTGAATAAAAAGAAGGCCATATATAAAATATCATTTATTAAAAATTAAAAAGTATTAATTCTTATAATCTTATGGTACAGAGCTGTATGTAATCAAAATTTCCTGTGTTTGATGAATCTGTTGTTGAAATCAACACCTGCATACAGTGTAAGTTTACATGATTCTTTATGAGCTCTCCAAGTATACAAAATGGGAATTTCTAGTGCTAAGTTAAATCGCACTTTTTAAGGCATGCCCCGTAATTACTTTTTGTCAATGTTTGGTAGAATTTACATAGCTTCACAACATGAAAGGAGTAAAGAATATTCATATAAGGCTCAGTCTACATCTATGAAATCGATGCTTTCCAGAAATAAAGAAGAAAGTTTTTCATCCTAAAACGAGTCGACTGTTCCCTACCAACAGGTCGAAAAATCAGGATATTCGAACAAAGATCACAAAAAGTAAAGATGGAGAGATGTTATTTGTGAAAGTGGTGCACCACGAACCTTTTAACGCCACATTGGTGTAAAGGCATTAGGAATATTCATTATAAGGATCAATCTATATTTATGAAATCTTGGCCTTGCTGAACTAAAGAAAAACGACTTTAGCTATAATACAATTAAAACAAATTATTTCAATAAATGGCATTATAACCATGATACAATTTTTATTTACAATACATATTTTAGACTAGGCTAGACTTAATATATTTTCTGCGGCACACATCCCTTAATAGTGATAATTGGAGCAAGAATGATTATTACTCACACCGTGTGTCGCTTTCAGCCATATTTGTTGTTTGCAGATGAAGTGAACCTACTTTCCTTATGTAATCCATTGGTATCACTTTTGATATATATCACGAAGCTTTCTTAATCATATTATGTAATTTGTTCAGTCTTGGTAAGATTTAAAGATGAATAAATAATACTTCCATATCCTACTAGAATTATATCATTCCAAATACCCACTTTCAACATCGGGGTCTGCACTATTGAACTTGAAGCATTATCAACTTTTTTTTCAACCTTTCTGATACTCATACAACACTATTTCGAGGAGATAAATACAAAATACCATCCATCAAAACTTTTAACGTAATACATAGCTTACAGTACCTACTCTCAACCCCCCACCACGAGCATCACTATGAATTTTGAGAATTATCAAATATCCAGCGAGATTGCTGATTAGGATTTTACTGCTTATTCATAGCTCCCATACAACTTCCACTACTCACCTCAGACAACATATCATACCACATTAATATTATAACACAGCGTTCTTCTATCAAAGCTTTTAATTTGACCCACTCTCAACTTAATGTTAAGTAAACAATGCACCTGCCCCAATAGTATGAAGATAAAAATATCATATTCTTATCAGCTTCATGTGAACTATTTTTTAGATATAGATATCAATCAAATCTCATAACAGCGTAACTGCTTGATTTATAAAAAAACCCTGCTACCTTCATATGCTCACCACAAGATGAAATTAACAAGTTCTTATCTAGCCTTCCATAAGATAATTTCAAGCTATTATACCCACCTAAAATATGAACACAGATTTATGTTAGAGCGACACAGATGTTTTGACAGAGTCATCTGGTTGAAAAGTATGGTATTCACTAAAGCTTTCTACTATATTATGCACACCCACCACCCATAAAATATACATCGAGCACCACTAAGCTTAACCCAATCTCAACCGCCACGATCTTGGCAAAAGGTAATATCAAATTACCTGCTAAGTCATGCCATTACACCTGACAGCCAAAAATTATTCTTTTACTGCCCCCATACAATTTCCATTACTTAATATCATAGCACTATCTTCTATTATCAATGCTTTTAATTTAACCCACTCTCAACCTAACTTAAGATTTAAAGGTAAACACATAATACTATCCTCTTCCACGCTCTTCACTAAAGCTTTCATATCCTACTAGATTAATATACACCACAATTAATATATACACAACTTACAGTACCCACGCTCAACCTCCACCACGGTCTTCACTATAGGCTTGAAGAATTATCAGTTTTTTGTTCGTTCATACAACACCATTCGGATGATGCTTTAGAGAGATAAATATGAAGCGATATTGCTGATAACTTCCACTACTCATCTAAGACAACATATCATACTACATTAATATCATAATACCACCTTCTTTCATCAAAACTTTTAGTTAAACCCACGCTCAACGTAATAGTTAGAAAATATGTGCTCAATCTGATAGTATGAAGATAAAATTATCATATTCTTATCAGCTTCATGTGAACTATGATATCATGGTTAATAACTCTGCCAGCTCCCTATGCTCACCAGCCCTAGACACAAAAAAAACATAAATCAATTTGTTTATTTTATTCGAATGTATTTGTTTAACTATGCAAGAAGTTATATTATATTTCAAGCTCATTACACCTGGTCACCGAAAATTTATAGAAAGATTTCGTGTTGCAACACTGGTCATGCCATTACCCCTTATCACCATAAATTTGATGAAAAGTCTTTTACTATACCCATACAATTTTCACTACTCATCTAAGTCAACCTATCATACTATATTAGTATCACCTCACATTGATATCATAGGTAATCAAAACTTTAAATTTAACCTGCCCAAAAAAGAAATTTTATTGAAATTAAAAAACAATTTTTCATATAAACTAAGAATTTTCAATACATACACATACAAACACCTACATCGAAAATTTTCTGATAAGGCTTTAATTTCTATTACTTCATGTTTCTTAACATCCGAAGCAGCCGTGATCTATTTTTAGATATCGAATATCATAGCATGTTCCCTCTTGTTTATAAAGAGTTTTAATCCACAACTTTCGTTATAGTTGTTGTTGTTTTTTTAGCAAAAGAAATATTCAATTATAACTTCCACTACTCATCTAAGACATCATATCCTACAGAAACAGATTAATATCAGTTGTTGTTGTTTTCAACTAAAGAAATTAGGAATCTGTCATAAATCACTCAATTTGTTTACTTTACTCGGCCGCTGTGCGAATTTGTTTACATTATTCGACTGCGAATTTGTTTACTTTACTGTACTGTACGAATTTGTTTATGCAAGGAATCAAATTAGAAGCATTACACAAAATTAAGCATTTACTAATTTCCATTACATATCTAAGTCAACATATCTACCTACATTCACCCCAACCAGCTTCACCTGATCTATTTTTAGATATATGGTTACATGGTGCAATCATGTTTATAAAAGGCACCTACAGATTAATATCATCAAATCTTTAATCCACAACTTAGGTTATAGTTGTTGTTGTTTTTGTTGTTTTCTGTTTGTTTTTGAGCTACTAATATTAATTATACCTGAGAAGGTAAGATAGCTAATATCTCGAACCATAGCCCGTAGAGGATTTCTGATGAAAATTTTTACCCCATAGTACTAATACTATTGGCATGGACAAAAAATATCCTAGGGTTAACTTGAATTATTACTACTACTAATTATACCTCAAAAGGTAAGATCACTAATATCTCGAAACCCATAACCCGTGGGGGATTTCTGATTTAAATTTTGTCAACCTCCAGGACAAAGATCTCCACTGACACCTTCTAGCATCTATTGGCATGAACAAAAATATTCAAGAGTTAACTTGAATTATTAATAATACTAATCACACTAATTCACTTAGGGAATTTCACAACATTTCTTATCCACATAAATACACAGCTGCACACATCCACCCTCGCCTTGGGTAATGTTTCCTTAGCCCAGCCCAATATACCACAGGCACTCATACTAAAGTAAACAACTAACACCAAACTCAAGCTGACAAGTATATAGCCCCGATATAAATTCGCATACTCAATACAAATAAGCCGCACACATTTTACCCAAGCCTTGGTACAGGTAACGTAGTCCAGTCCAACATACCCCAGACAATCCTAGTCATAGTATCAGATATTGTCACTAAAGCTCTCAGCCAACCTCCAGCACCCAGACACAGGAAAGGTCAAAGGTCAAATTGTAGCCTCCAAGACCAGATCAAACAAAAGGTTGGCGTCATCTCCTGGTCAGCCAGACGGTAGGAAAGGAATTCTCCAGGCATACCCTGTGACGTATACCACTAGACGGAATCCCCCTCAGTGGCCCAGAACCCAGTCCAGAGCCAGCAAAATAGTTTGAAATTTCCGGACACTTTTTGTATGGAAAAAGTGATCCAGAACTGTCCTAGCGTAACTACTAAAACTGAATAAAGTTGCCGATGCCCTATCACGACAACCAATGGCTAATACCATACCAGAAACAACATTAGTGAATTCAATATCTCAAGGTGCGGAAACATCACCAGAATGCCCTTGGTATACCAAGAAGCTATACACCGTTAAAAACCACCCTGAAGTCTGTCCTGACTATCAAATTCGAGACGGAAAAATCTATCGCCGGTTCCATGATTCAACATCATATACTGATGATACAAATCCCTGGAAACTTTGTGTACCGAAAGCACTTCGTGAAAGAGTATTACGAGAAAACCATGATAACCCTACTGCGGGACATCTCGGAACAAGCAAAACGATTGCAAGAGTAGCTAAGTACTATTACTGGCCGGGAATGTTCAGGGATATATCCAAATACGTGCGAAGCTGTGAATCATGTATGCGCTATAAAACGTTGCAACAAAAAACTGCTGGAAAAATGAATCCTATCCCTGCCAATCGACCATGGGAAATCGTAAGTTCCGATTTCATTGGACCACTACCTCGTCCATCAAAAGGGCATAGTATGATTTTAGTCTTTCAAGACAAATTTACCAAGTGGACCGAGATAATGCCACTACGAAAAGCAACCACAGCTGGGTTAATAAGAGGATTTAGAGAAAGAATTGTTGCAAGGTTTGGATATCCACGAGTATTAATTTCCGATAATGGTACACAATACACCAGTAAACAATTCAAATCAATGTTAAAAGAATTAAATATAACACACCGACTCACTCCACCATATACACCTCAGGCAAATCCAACCGAAAGAGCCAATCGGGTGATCAAAACAATGATAGCACAGTACATAGAGCGAAACCATCAAAAATGGGACGAGCACTTGCCCGAATTGATGTTAGCCATTAATACCAGTAAACATGACTCCACAGGCTACTCTACCTAAATTTCGGCCGAGAAGTACTTCTACCAAATAGTCTATACGGAGAAACAATAAAACAGTCATCTGATACCAATACCACAACTAATCATTCCCAGCAACTAGACGAAATCTTTGAAATAGTCCGAATTAACTTAAGAAGGGCATTTTCACAGCAAAGCCACCACTACCACCAGAATGCTTTCCTCCGCTCCAAAAAACTATTCAGCTAAACTAGGTCCACGCTATGAAGGGCCATATAAAGTAAATAAGATCCTCTCGCCTGTGGTAGTAAGATTAACCACCGAAACAGGGAAAGATGCCGGCTCCGCCCATGTAAAAGATCTTAAAGAATACCACCAGCGGAATAACGGAACATCCAACACTATTTCTATAAGAACAGTATCAGAGCTATCAGGAAATTTAATAGTTAATCAGAATCTCACTAAGATGGAACATCGTAAGATAAAAATAATACCGAGCCCTGACATTGATCCTTGTGTAAGGAAGAGGACTCAGCCTTTGAAACCAAGTAACGTAATAACACCAGCACAGCTGCCATGTTGTACAGCAAAAGCAAAAATTATGCAGGTAACCATCGAGCAAGTACAGCAAAGCAAGAAACCACTAGATGCCGAAATACCAAATAAACGCAGGAAACTTTCTGGACCACCCAGGGAACTTCCTGGACCAGCCGGAGAACTTTTTGGACCACCCAGAAGACTTCCTGGACCATCCAGAGAACTTTTTGAACCACCCAGGGAACTTCTTGGACCAGCCGGAGAACTTTTTGGACCACCCAGAAGACTTCCTGGACCATCCAGAGAACCTTTTGAACCTCCCAGGAAACTTTCTGGACCATCCAGAGAACTTTTTGAACCACCCAGGAAGCTTTCTCCACCCAGAAAAGTAATATTTACATCTGAGCCAAAACCTACTACAGAAGCAAAAGATATACCAGCAACCAAATGGGACCCATTTGCAATCGCAGAAAAGATGCTACCGTTATATAAAGGGACTAAAGAATTTCTTATAAATCAACCCGAGGGAGCAGTACGCGTCAGAATTCGTGCTGATGGAAGCACTTTATTAAGGTACTTAGGCATGCGGAAGGTTTTACCTCCACCACCATAAGCATGTAAAAAACATAGAAGTTTTTTGGAAAATACACACACTATGTATAAACTATAAAATATTTTGTACATGATTAAAAAAAAAATGAATTTTTTGATATAAGTATACAATGGACTATTATAAATTTAAGTTTCTTGGAAAATACACACACTATATTATGTATATGATTAGAGGAAAAAAATATGTCTCCTGAAAACAAATTTTTTTTTATGACGAAAGGGGGGGATGTAACGAAGTTAAAATAATCAAAACTGTCAATAGGTATTTACATAAAACACAAAGTCATGTATATATCAGGGTACCAGTCCTTCAGACCAAAATCATTGTCTTACACATACACCACCCATACGGCAGCACGAAGTTGTCCCGTCATGATTACGCTAGCCATCATCTATGGATAAAACCGACAACAATACATTGTGAACACATAAGCATGTACCCGCCTAGGGCTGCCATCTGTAAAATCATTAAACTGGGACAACAAGTTCGAAAGCCCCGGACATTTTAGCTTGAAACCCGGACATTGTTGCCAAATAATTTTCTGTTTTTCTTACTAATGAAATAGGTTGAAATTGTTATGCATAGTGTCTTTTTTATTTATTTATTATAAAATTAGTCAGTTTACAAAAAAACAGTAAAATAAAACGATGTGAATGAACTAAATTAAATCTCTCTTACATTTAGGAGCATAAACAAATCTTCTAAAAATTAAAAATACAATTTTACATTTACATTTAGTGTGCCATATAGCTTTCAAAATAGCTTCATTTCTCGGGACAGGTGAAGCTACATGACGAGAGACTTTAACTTCAAGAAACCACTTTCTCGATCTCTGGACACCGAGAGACCCATGCATACAATTTGGAGATGGGAAAAATCTCTAAAGATACCAAATTACAATTACTAGAAATTATTTTGTTCCCCGGCTCCGGTTTTCCGTCGTGTGTTTCAAATTAATCGGGTTTTCATGTTCGGCCTATAGTCTTCGAAAGTTGCTCATTTTTCGTGTCTAGATTTCTCTAGACAGGTTTGCTGTTAAGTTAACTGTGTAGTAAGTTTGGCAAAGTTTTTTGTAAATTTTTATTTAATTTATCATAGGAAAATTCCATCGAAAATCGAACAAAATTTGCACTTTCCCAACGTTCTTCTTTTACTGAAGTTAAGTTTTTTTGTCGTGCGATGACTACTGCCTGAATTATACTAAATTTAAACTAACTTTGAAACCCTTAAAATTTTCCAATTTTTGGTATGTGTAGTTACTACACATGCCTGAAAGTAATATTAAAGAAATGATAACTTTGAATCCAAATACATATCACAGAAACACGGTCTTTAAATTATTTTAGAGAAAGTTATATAAAGAATGCCTTTTATAAGAAAAACAAGTAAAAAAACTAGAATTGGTATAAGACAAATTCTTATGATGCTGTAGATGAATACCCGTACGTAATTTCGTATGGTCACCGATCTATGAAAGTCTGATTTTTGAAGTGGATTTTTGCATATTTCTAGAACGGTTCGTTGGAAAGTATAAATGATGATGACCAATTTCATATTCTGAAGAACTTTTCAGTGCAATTAAAATGTCTGATCGCTTTCACAGTATACGTACAAATCTTAAATTTTTATATGACAACACCAAGAATCCGTTGCCCAATTTAATCCATTTTTGAAATTATATTTATTATTTTCATGAAAACGCTGTGTACAAAATTTCAGTTCTCTACGTTGACGCGCTCTCAGGCAGTGTGCAAATATACAGTAAAAAACCAAATTTGTGTATGGCAACCCTAAGAAAGTGTTACGCGATTTGTCCCATTTTCGAACTTAAATTTACAGTTTTTTTTAAAGCCAGTGTGTAAATTTTCAGCTCTTTAAATATACGCGTTCCCAAACTATTGTGCGGACGGACTCACTGACGGCCGGACAGACGAAAAATGTTTGCATATATGTTTTTAAAGCTTTTTCACTTTCTTTCTAACAATGTGTTTCTTGACAATTAACACAAATTTCTGGAGAACAAATATAAATTTCGTGTATACACTTCAAGAAGTGTCTCTAGAGACTTTTTCTTATGGTCTTCAGAACCTAATTTATTGAACTGATACAAGATTCTCTTGTCATGTAAAAATTTTGGAGATTTTAGATTCTGTAAACCAGAGACTAAAGAGCAAAGACCTCTCACCGTGTATAATTTTTTTAACAATGTATAAAAATCAACACAATTAGAATCTTTAAAATTAAATTTTGTTTTGATTAGTGACGAAGCTGTTTATATGTTCAGGGAGTTTCTTTCTTTCATCCACAGTTGAGAAATTGTTAAAACACTCTCTCTTCGTTGGCATTATGAGCTAGTACGCTTAAACATATTGTGCAATCTTCAATACTTCGCTGTACAAACGAACATGCGATGATTTAAAAAATTAAGCTAATGTTGATTAGCCGATAAAAGCTTTTCTTATCGCTTAGATTTTGACTGCAATTTTGTAAATTCATCCACTCATCTATCAATTTTGTGTGATCAATTTCCATGTTTTTGTTTTGTAAGAAATACTGATTTTTAATTGCAGTCCATGGAGTGCAAAAACATTCAGTAAAACTGATTAAATTGTTGTAAAAATTATACACTTACACTATGCCGAGGAACAGCATGATCTTTTTTTTTTTTTTTTTTTTTTTTTTTTTTTTTTTTTTTTTTTTATATTATTAAGCCAAGCTCAGGGGATACCCTATGATGCAAAGCACAGCGTGGCAGGAAGGAGATAGGGAAAGAATTAAGGGATATGAGGAGAGTGGCGGAGGTGCCGATGTATGTCGCCCTTAAACTTTTGCAGGTTGTATGCCGGAGGAAAGACAGAAGATGGTAGACTGTTCCACATTCGCACAGTTCGGGATAAGAAAGCATCACGGAATTTAAGTGTACGGCCGAAGGTAATTTGAAGGGTAAAAGGATGAGCGCGGGATGCAGCGCGGGTATTGCGTGCAGGAACTATTCTACAAGGGATCAGACTAGATATTTCATCAGAACATTGGCCATGCATATAGCGATAAAGGAGCGAAAGGCATCCAACATTGCGACGGTGCTCGAGCGAGTCGATATGACGAGTAATTGCCACATCGCCAATGAGCTTGCAGGCTCTCTTTTGGACAATATCCAATGAAGCTAAGGCTGTGCGACCAGCCCCGGCCCAGATATGGGAATTGTATTCCATTCTGGGTCTGATGTAGGACTTGTAGAGGAGCGCTATATTTGATGGGCTGAAATATTTCTTACACCTTTTCAAGAAACCAAGACATTTGGATGCTTCTTTGGCAACCGAGAAGATGTGATCTGTCCAGCTTAACTTACTGGAAATATTAATGCCAAGAATTCTTAGTGACGGTGATTCAGAAATTAATGCACCATCAAACGAAACGGGAGTGGTTAAGTGATGGTCTTGTTTTAATGAGATGAGACAGCTTTGGGTCTTAGATGCATTGAATTCGACGCGATTCACTTTGCCCCAAGCGAGAATATTGTCAAGATCGATATTCAATGATCTAATCATGCAGTCTCGTTTAACACATGCGGCGTTCCCTCTGGAATCCGCAAGGGTGTCAAAGGAGTATGCGAAATCAAGGGTACTGTCATCAGCAAAGCTATGGATAGGATTGAAAGTAAGGGAAAGCAGATCATTAATGAAGATTAGAAATAGAGTCGGAGAAATAACAGAGCCCTGGGGGACACCGGCATTAATAGGATGAGGATCAGATATAACGCCATCTAATACAACTCGTATTTGGCGACTAGATAAAAAACTTTCAATCCATAATAGAAGAGGAGGGGAAAGACCAAGTGCTTTGAGTTTGGCTAAAAGGGCTGAATGCCAGACTCTATCAAAGGCCTTTGAAATATCTAGAGCAACGATTTTGGACTCACCAAAATTGTGAAGACTACGATTCCAACGTTCCGTAAGAAAAGTCAGCAAGTCTCCAGATGAGCGTCCGTGCCGGAAGCCGTATTGGCGATCGTTGATTAGCTGATTGGTTTCCAGATACTTCATTAATTTTGAGTTAATGATAGATTCAAAAACCTTTGAAAGAATCGAAGTGATTGCAATTGGTCGATAATTTGAGGGATCGCTACCCTCTCCTTTCTTGGGAATAGGCTGAACGTGAGCTAGTTTCCAAGCAGTTGGAAATTTTCCTGTCGAGTAGGACAGGTAGAATAGTTTGCGCAGAGGTTTAGCCAAGGATGAGGCACAGCTTTTAATTAATAGGGGCGAGAAACCATCAGGGCCTGCGGCTTTAGAGACGTTGATTCCTTTAAGGACCTTGAACACATCCCTCGTACGGATGTGTATTGGCTCTTGTACACATCCGCACGGGGGATGCACGACAGGTGCCTGTGAAGTGGGTGGAAGAAAAGAATTTGATGCGAATCTAGCAGCCAAAATATTAGCTTTATCCAGGGAGTCAACAACCACTTCACCATTATTAAGTAGTGAAGGTATAGAGGAACTGCTGAAGTTGTTCCTGATGGTTTTGACCAGGGACCAGAAACCTTTACTACCTTTGCGGCTTGCCAAGATTCTTTGTCTAACATTCTGGTCAAAAAGAAATTTTTCTCTCTGGATAATGGACTTGCAGGTGTTCCGTGCAGTCTTGTAGATTCCTTTCAGTTCTGGACAAGGATGCACTTGATAGGCGCGAAAAGCAGACTCTTTCGCTTTTATAGCTTGGTTGCACTTATCGTTAAACCAAGAGCGATTTTGCTGTTGTTGAGATCTGCTGTAAGAATACGGAATATATTCACGCATGCCTAGACTTAGTATGTTACTAAGTTCTAATGTGCATTCATCAGCATCCCTCGAAGCAAAACAGACCGACCAATCTATATCTCTAAGATACTGATTGAGGCTTTCCCAATCAGCGTTCTTATAGTGCCAGAGAAGCCTACTTGTAGGTGGAGAAGTAGGGCGGCGCAGAGTTGAGGTGATAAATTGAGCCGTGATTAGACAGTGGTCTGAATTACCAAGAGGGGAGCCGACTGAGATGGAATATTTGTCAGGGTGAGATGACAGAAACAAATCTAGTAAATTGGCCCTATCTCCAGCTGCATCAGGGATTCTCGTCGGTGCATCCACTAGCTGATGCAAATTAAAAGATTCACAAAAAAGTTCAACGAATCGGCCCAAAGGACTTGTGGTAGAAGAATGTCTGAGCCATGGTATGTTATGGACATTAAAATCGCCTGCCAGGATGATTTCGGAAGAGGGGGAGACAGAAAGCAGATGATCAATATTGTTGGAGATATTGTCAAATGCGGATACCGTGTCGACATCAGACATATTTGGGCTGCGATAAAGGAAGCAAAAGTAGATGATGTGCCTGTGAAGTTTGAACCTAATCCAGATGTAATTAAACTCGGGATTGGCAGAAGGTGGAAAATCTTTTAGAATGGTAAAGGCCACATCATTCCGAATATATATTGCGATCCCCCTATGTGGAGAAAAAAGAGGCACTAAGCTATAACCAGGGACGTGATATTGATTAGAATCAGCATCAGAAACGACCTTGGTTTCACTTAGCGCAAGAATTGCCGGATTTTTTGATTGAAGGTGGCAGTACACCGAAAAACGATTTGCCCCCAATCCGCGAATGTTGCAAAATTCTAAAATAAAATTCTGCATGTTCAAAGCAAAAACAACAAAAAAGCAGAAGAAAGAGCGACACACAACAACACAAATATTTATTTAGGGCAACCAGCTGCAGTCAACGACACAGCGAGGTAAAAAGTAGAATGCACATGCCTACACTTCCCCTTTTCGGTAAAAGTTCCGATGTTTCCTCCTTTCAAAAATGAGTTGTACTTTCTATTAAGTTATACCCATCATTTATATTGCATACTTTTTGTTTTTCTTGTGTCGCCGACTTGGGTTATTTCCCGTACGGTGGCATTTACAATTATTTTACATACGTGAACTGACGCACTGTAGTATCGTGATTTACATTGGTTTGGCGGGGGTGGGGGGGTACATAAAACCAACACAGGTAAGGTACACAAGGCAAGTTACACAAGCAATTGTCGTACTGCTAGCTTCGTTACTGAGCTAAGACTAGATGGGACCAGAAGAGAGTACTTGAGTGAGAGTCGAGCCAGTTTGACTGTCGGCACTATCAACTACACCGTACATACACAAAAAATTAAATTTTTGTTTAATTGGTTTCCAAAATTTTAAAACCCGGACAGTATAGAAAACCCCGCCCGGACTCTCCCCGGACGCCCTTCAAACTAGGACAAATCCGGGGAAACCCGGACGGATGGTAGCCCTATACCCGCCCAATCTCCGCCGACACTCAGCCACACGCGGTGGACTTGCCTTTGGCTTTGCTTTGCTCAAGCATGTTCTTTTAAACTGGTTATAACTAGTTTTCCATGTGAGGCTTAAGTTCCGTCTGTTCGCAAGTGCTATAAAAGGCAGTTCGCAGCGCTGAAGAAATCAGTTGATAAAACTTCCTCGACTAGCTCGGATCTCAAAAAGATCCTTCCAGAATCTAAACTACCCAGTATTATTTTGGACGTGAGCATATCCACGGCCACTTCGCCCTTGCATACGAGTATATCCGTATTGCAAAAACAACTAGATTCTTCTGGACGTGAGTGTTTGGACATTAATTAATTGCTTAAATCAAAATCAATAATTTCCAATTAAATAATTGTATTGTATAAACTCATTGCATTGTATAAACTCATTCAATCATAGCCAATAGTACATTTGTAAATTACAACAATTTTGAGCCGATTATTATGTAAACGTAGCTTTGTATCAATTTCGAATTCCATTGAACAAAAATTATAGTCGAAAATCGGTTCTAGAAATGGTAAAAGAACTTCTTATTATATTAGCTTTTTGATCGTCGTCGAATAAACATACTTCCAATATTGACAGTAGAGTTTTTCATTTTTTTATTCATCTCGTTCACCAAGAGCAAAAAAGCTTGCTCTAACATTTGGCGCCCGAGCAGGGACTATTTTCTAGTTTCGTGTAATTAAAGAGGATTAATTGAAATAATCGATTAAATCAACTCAACGTTGCAAATAATCGTCGTGGGAAATAGTTCCAGCATTCAATAAAATTCATGACTGCAACCGCATGTCAGGTGCTGCATCAGTCCAAAGGTCACCTTGATCGTATCGTCGATGGAAAGCAACTCAAGGCAAGAAATTTGGTAGAGAACAGAGATTTTTATCGTCTATTTTTGCAATTGTGGTTATCGCATGGATCACTGGTAAATATTACGGCTCCATTGCTTCGAGAAAGTACTAATTTTTTTATTGTATAAATTTTCCATAAAACAATTGAGAATATTATTTCAAAGTAACTGGATACATATTTTGAAGTGTACGGAATGTGAGAAGTACAATATTTCGCTGATATCATTTATATGTAGAGCTTGTAACAATTCAATTACAAAATTCGTCGAAGTTGCTATAGCTAAGAATTCTCGAAACAAATAGAGTTCGCAGGAAAAGCTTCCAATAAATTAAATGTGCCTGGAGTAACAGCAATTTCTCTTTTTAGAAAGTAATTCGTTCAGTAAAGCTACAGGTGCCACAGTTTCTTAATTGTTCATACACACATTCGCGCGGACTTATTCTACCAAACCAAGGAGGTTAGGATCAAGATTACGCCGCTTCGCTAATGATATCTGTGTAAAGGAAGTGAATTTTGAGAAAATCTGGACATTTGAATTATCGTTGGAAATTGGAATTAGATACGCGTAAGTAAGTTGAAAATATTATATCAGACATTGAAACCATAAAATTGATGGTGCATAAAGATAAATAAATGATATGCGTACAATATAATTTGAACATTAAAAGCTATAATATATTTAAATTAAGAACTGAACATTAAATAATATAATAATATTTTAAAATAAGATTACATATTCTACCTGAACATAAGTGCGGTCGCTGCGTTACAGTTTAATGAGAACGTAACCTTTGTGGTACTTTCGGTATTTAAAATTAAATCTTTCGCGGAAATAACAATTTCGGACCATACTCATACATATACATATTTCTCAGTATTACAAGATGGCTGAACAGTTAGCAGAACTGAAGGTTCAAAGAGCCACCACAAAAGGTTGTATTTCGCGGATCAAAACATTCGTAGAACAGAAGGCTGACACATTGACTCCTCCTGAGATCGAGTGCAGATTAGGAATCTTAGAGTCGTACTTCAAACAAGCTCTATCTTATCAGACCTCCATTGAGAGACTGAAGTTAAGGTGAGAAGCGAACTAGAGGAAGCCTATTGCTCGATCAAATCAAAGTTGTTGTCTCTTCGATCTGACACACACAAGCAAAGTTTAGATAGTAGTTAAATCGTAGTCACTAGTCCGCCAATCAATAATTTACCAAAGCTAAAGTTGCCTCAATTCTCGGGAAAATATTCAGAGTTTCAAAACTTTTGGGGATGCTTCACAAAATTAGTCCATAAAAATGAAACATTAACTGATTTGGAAAGATTTAACCCCTTACTTTCGTGTCTAAGTGGAGCAGCATTGAGAACGGTAAAGGCTTTGGAGATAAGCGAGGAAAATTACTCAAAAGCTCTAGATCACTTAAAGGCAAGATATGACAACCGATACCTGATATTTCAAGAGCATATCGTAGACTTGTTCAACTTGCCTAAAATTTCAAAAACTTCGCCAGATCAATTACGACATTTGATTGATTCTGCAAATGCCCATCTAAGTGCTTTAAAGTCGTTAGGCTCTTCAGAAGATATTGCAAATGCATTCCTCATCCACATAGTTACTTCAAAATTGGATTACGAATCTCAAGATTCATGGGAAGCGAAAGTAGATTTTTCAACCCTCCCGTCTTGGAGCAATTGTTTCGACACTCTTAGCAAACGATGTCAATACTTAGAATCCAGAGACTCCAAATCTTGTTGGTCCGGAGGAACTAGTTCTCATAATGAAAGAAGTAAACAAAGGGTTGGAAAAAAGCCAAGTATTCATGCGACTACTTTAACAACTACCAATAATTCCTGTACCTTCTGTAGTGGAAGTGGGCACAACATCTATAAGTGCCAGAATTTTCTCGCGTTACCTGTATCGGAAAGATTTAACGAAACCAAGCGAAGATCCTTATGCGTGAATTGTCTATCTAAGGGACATACTGTGAAAAAATGCCGAGTGCAGAAATGTCGCGTGTGTTCCATGCCACATCATACCTTGTTGCATAGATACAATCTTCCAATGGCACCACAAGCGGATCTTCATGTTGCCTGTCCTGTAGATACAGTAAATGACTCTCGTCCAAATAGATTCGATAATAGAGCAGTTGCTAACAATACTACCTTGCAGACCCTCCTTAGGGATAAAAATAGCGATCACGTATTCTTAGCCACGGCCATCATAAAAGTTCGAGATAAATTCGGCTGTGAGCATCAGGCTCGTGTCTTATTAGATTCAGCATCTCAACTTAATTTCATTACTGAGAGATTCGCTCAGTATCTACAATTGTCAAGAACAAAGGTGGAGACAAGTATCAGTGGTATTGGGGATACCTCGTCACGAATTCGATACTCCACGCAAGGTACTATACAATCGCTAACTACTAACTTTCAAACCAGTCTCCAAATGTACATTATTCCAAATATTACAGGCTCTCAGCCTGAAAGGAAAATTGATATAAGTAATTGGGGAATCCCAGGGAACGTTCAATTGGCCGACCCCTTATTCTTTGAGCCACAGGAAGTGGACTTGTTAGTTGGAGCTGACTTATTCTTTCAACTACTGTGTGTAGGTCAGATCAAGTTAAGCGAAGGATTGCCAATATTACAAAAAACATTGTTCGGCTGGATTGTAGCGGGCAGATACACTAGTAGATTAACGCCTACCAAATACTCAGGCTATCCAGTGCATGAAGAGCGGAAGTATGACGAGAGCCCTACAGATGTAACGTTGTTTAATCTGGTGGAAAGATTCTGGGCAGAGGAGGACTTAGGAAAGCCCATGGCATTACACACAGACGAACAAGAACTATGCGAAGCAATGTTCAAAGAAAAAGCTCAAAGACTTAGTGATGGTAAATTCATGGTTAAGCTCCCTTTTCGTAATGAGCCTAGACAGTTCTTAGGGCAATCGCTAAGAATTGCAAGGAGTCGTCTTCAAAGCCTTGAAAGGAAACTTGACAAAAATCCAAAGTTGAAGGAAAATTATGCAGAATTCCTTCAAGATTATCTTGAATCAGGACACATGGAAGCAATTGAGATGGAAAATATCCCAGAACTACATTACTTCATGCCACATCAGTGCGTTATTCGACCTGAAAGTACCACTACAAAACTTAGAGTAGTGTTTGATGCGTCGTGTAAGACTTCGTCCAATAACTCGCTCAATGATTTGCTAATGACGGGTCCTACGGTTCAGGATGATATTTTTTCGATTATCCTTCGATTTCGTTCATACAAATTTGCGCTAACTGCAGACATTCAACAGATGTATCGACAGATACTGGTATATCCAGAGGACAGAAACTTTCAATTGATCCTGTGGCGGGCATCTCATAGCGATAACCTTCAAGTCTTCAAACTTAATACCATCACCTACGGTACAGCCTCAGCTCCATTCTTGGCCACACGATGCCTAATTCAACTAGCTGAGGATTTTTCATCTACTAGGTCGGAAGCTTCGCGTATAATCCAAAAGGATTTCTACATGGATGATTTGATTACCGGTGCAGACACCAGCGAAAATCTACACCGTATTAAAGAAGAGGTAGATGTCATATTAAGCTCTGCACAGTTCAAATTGCGTAAATGGTATTCGAATGATGCAGATCTACTTAGTAAAATTCCCGAAGATGCTAGGGAAAAACCTTTAAAGTTCAATGATATCGACATTGTGAAGACTTTGGGTATCGTCTGGGATCCAGCAGCTGATAATTTCAAATTCAACTATAAGCCTAGCACTAATGGCGGAGCGAGAATAACCAAAAGGAAGGTGCTCTCGGATACTGCAAGTCTATTCGATCCTCTAGGAATCATCAATCCTATTATCGTCAAAGCCAAAGTTTTCCTGCAGGAGTTATGGATTTTGAAGCTGAATTGGGATGAGTCCCTACCCATGGAACTGGAAAATCGTTGGATGAAATTCATTGAGGAATTAAGCCAGCTGCAATATCTTGAGGTTCCACGCTTAGCATTTTCATCAGGCTGTGTAACCACAACGGAACTTCATGGCTATGCGGATGCATCGATCAGAGCCTACGGCTGTTGTTTATATATTCGCTCTATAGATACAGACGGACATGTTACAACAACTCTTCTCGCAACTAAGTCTAAAGTTGCGCCGATTAGAACTGCGCGATCTCTACCTTGCCTTGAGTTGTGTGCTGCATTATTACTTTCGAGACTTCTGAAGAAAATACGGACAAGCTTAGATAAAACAGTTGATCAAACCTTTCTTTGGACAGACTCGGAAATAGTTCTGGATTGGTTAGCTTGCCATCCATCCATGTGGAAAGCTTACGTTGCGAATCGGGTATCCGAAATCCAAGAGCTGACAAAGGATTCAATCTGGAGACACGTAAATTCCAAAGCAAACCCAGCAGATATAATCTCAAGGGGATCAAGTGTTGCGGAATTGTCAAATTCAATTTGGTTTTCGGGACCAGTTTATCTTCAACAACCTCCAGACTTCTGGCCCATAAACAAAGCTCGAAGAAATTATGATATCCATGAAATTCCGGAAAAGCGAAAGGTAAAAACTATATTAACGTGCTCAACATCAGAACACTTGCTAGAAAAAATCTACTCGTGCAGTGACTTCCTAAGGAATTGTCGTCGAATTGCTTTAATACTTAGATTCGCCAAAAATTATAAACTAAAAAAGGAGAATGGTGATGTAATCAGCGGCCCATTATCAGCCACGGAGATAGATAATGCTTTGCTTCGAATCGTGAGCTGCATTCAGAGGAAGGAATTTTCGGAACAAATGATCGCCTTAGAAGAGAAAGAGTTAAGTGCCAAAAGTAATATGAAATCACTGAACCCCTTTGTGGATGACAGTTTGGGATATCGACTACTGCGAGTGGGAGGCCGATTGCGAAATGCCAATCTGCCATACGAGAGTAAATTCCCCATCCTTCTTCCACAAAACAATCCATTTGTAAGACCATATATAAAATATCTGCATTTCAAGAATTTTCATGCAGGCCCGTTGGCATTGGTTGCTATAGTGCGGCAGCGCTTTTGGGTGATCAATGCGAGAGATTACACCAGAAAAATTGTACGCAGTTGCCTCCATTGCTTTAAATATCGCCCAAAGTTAGTCCAGCAAATTATGGGAGATCTGCCTAGCAACAGAGTTACATCATCAGCGCCATTCAATCACAGTGGAGTTGATTTTTGCGGACCCTTTAATACAACGTATCGTCTGCGAGGAAAACAGACCTATAAGTCCTATGTAGCTGTCTTCGTGTGCTTCACCACAAAAGCTGTACATATCGAAGTCGTCTCTGATCTGACTTCCGAGAGTTTTATTGGCGCTTTAAAGCGATTCATAGGCCGCCGGAACTTATGTGAACACATTTACTGCGATAATGCTACCAATTTTGTGGGAGCCAGACGAAAACTCCAGGAGTTCAAAGCAGCCTTCTACAAGCAGCAAACGCAAGGAGAAATTTCTCAGTGGTGCTCCAACAATGGGATTGATTTTCACCATATTCCGCCACGATCGCCTCATTTTGGGGGCCTTTGGGAGGCGGCCATAAAATCAGCAAAGGCGCACTTATACCGTACGCTTCAGGCATCATTATTGACGTTTGAGGAATTGACTACTGTGATGGTTCAGATTGAGGCAGTGCTGAATTCTCGGCCTATTACGCCATTGTCGTCCGACCCTAGCGATGAGGAGGCGTTAACTCCTGCTCACTTCCTAGTTCAAGCTCCGATAAATTATTTTCCAGAACCAGACTTATCCAAGCAAAAGATCAACTACCTACATCGATGGCAACGAATTTCGGCTCTGTTACAGCATTTCTGGCGAAGATGGTCGCGAGAATACGTAAGTAGTCTCCAAGAGCGGTTCCGCTGGCAAGTGCCGCGCTCTGACGTTACGAAAGGCATGCTAGTCTTGATTCATCAGGACGATCTCCCACCATTCAAATGGAAATTGGGTCGAGTAGTTAAAACTTCAAACGGACCAGATGGCCACGTGAGGATTGCAGAGATCAGGACTTCGACAGGTATTATTCAGAGAGCAGTACACAAAATTGCTCCGCTTCCGGTAGAAGCAGAAGTTTGAAAGTACCTCCATCACCTCCACATACTTTCAACGCTGGCGGCATGTTTGGACATTAATTAATTGCTTAAATCAAAATCAATAATTTCCAATTAAATAATTGTATTGTATAAACTCATTGCATTGTATAAACTCATTCAATCATAGCCAATAGTACATTTGTAAATTACAACAATTTTGAGCCGATTATTATGTAAACGTAGCTTTGTATCAATTTCGAATTCCATTGAACAAAAATTATAGTCGAAAATCGGTTCTAGAAATGGTAAAAGAACTTCTTATTATATTAGCTTTTTGATCGTCGTCGAATAAACATACTTCCAATATTGACAGTAGAGTTTTTCATTTTTTTATTCATCTCGTTCACCAAGAGCAAAAAAGCTTGCTCTAACATTTGGCGCCCGAGCAGGGACTATTTTCTAGTTTCGTGTAATTAAAGAGGATTAATTGAAATAATCGATTAAATCAACTCAACGTTGCAAATAATCGTCGTGGGAAATAGTTCCAGCATTCAATAAAATTCATGACTGCAACCGCATGTCAGGTGCTGCATCAGTCCAAAGGTCACCTTGATCGTATCGTCGATGGAAAGCAACTCAAGGCAAGAAATTTGGTAGAGAACAGAGATTTTTATCGTCTATTTTTGCAATTGTGGTTATCGCATGGATCACTGGTAAATATTACGGCTCCATTGCTTCGAGAAAGTACTAATTTTTTTATTGTATAAATTTTCCATAAAACAATTGAGAATATTATTTCAAAGTAACTGGATACATATTTTGAAGTGTACGGAATGTGAGAAGTACAATATTTCGCTGATATCATTTATATGTAGAGCTTGTAACAATTCAATTACAAAATTCGTCGAAGTTGCTATAGCTAAGAATTCTCGAAACAAATAGAGTTCGCAGGAAAAGCTTCCAATAAATTAAATGTGCCTGGAGTAACAGCAATTTCTCTTTTTAGAAAGTAATTCGTTCAGTAAAGCTACAGGTGCCACAGTTTCTTAATTGTTCATACACACATTCGCGCGGACTTATTCTACCAAACCAAGGAGGTTAGGATCAAGATTACGCCACTTCGCTAATGATATCTATGTAAAGGAAGTGAATTTTGAGAAAATCTGGACATTTGAATTATCGTTGGAAATTGGAATTAGATACGCGTAAGTAAGTTGAAAATATTATATCAGACATTGAAACCATAAAATTGATGGTGCATAAAGATAAATAAATGATATGCGTACAATATAATTTGAACATTAAAAGCTATAATATATTTAAATTAAGAACTGAACATTAAATAATATAATAATATTTTAAAATAAGATTACATATTCTACCTGAACATAAGTGCGGTCGCTGCGTTACAGTTTAATGAGAACGTAACCTTTGTGGTAATTTCGGTATTTAAAATTAAATCTTTCGCGGAAATAACAATTTCGGACCATACTCATACATATACATATTTCTCAGTATTACAAGATGGCTGAACAGTTAGCAGAACTGAAGGTTCAAAGAGCCACCACAAAAGGTTGTATTTCGCGGATCAAAACATTCGTAGAACAGAAGGCTGACACATTGACTCCTCCTGAGATCGAGTGCAGATTAGGAATCTTAGAGTCGTACTTCAAACAAGCTCTATCTTATCAGACCTCCATTGAGAGACTCGCGCCAACCGACGCAAATGAAGTTAAGGTGAGAAGCGAACTAGAGGAAGCCTATTGCTCGATCAAATCAAAGTTGTTGTCTCTTCGATCTGACACACACAAGCAAAGTTTAGATAGTAGTCAAATCGTAGTCACTAGTCCGCCAATCAATAATTTACCAAAGCTAAAGTTGCCTCAATTCTCGGGAAAATATTCAGAGTTTCAAAACTTTTGGGGATGCTTCACAAAATTAGTCCATAAAAATGAAACATTAACTGATTTGGAAAGATTTAACCCCTTACTTTCGTGTCTAAGTGGAGCAGCATTGAGAACGGTAAAGGCTTTGGAGATAAGCGAGGAAAATTACTCAAAAGCTCTAGATCACTTAAAGGCAAGATATGACAACCGATACCTGATATTTCAAGAGCATATCGTAGACTTGTTCAACTTGCCTAAAATTTCAAAAACTTCGCCAGATCAATTACGACATTTGATTGATTCTGCAAATGCCCATCTAAGTGCTTTAAAGTCGTTAGGCTCTTCAGAAGATATTGCAAATGCATTCCTCATCCACATAGTTACTTCAAAATTGGATTACGAATCTCAAGATTCATGGGAAGCGAAAGTAGATTTTTCAACCCTCCCGTCTTGGAGCAATTGTTTCGACACTCTTAGCAAACGATGTCAATACTTAGAATCCAGAGACTCCAAATCTTGTTGGTCCGGAGGAACTAGTTCTCATAATGAAAGAAGTAAACAAAGGGTTGGAAAAAAGCCAAGTATTCATGCGACTACTTTAACAACTACCAATAATTCCTGTACCTTCTGTAGTGGAAGTGGGCACAACATCTATAAGTGCCAGAATTTTCTCGCGTTACCTGTATCGGAAAGATTTAACGAAACCAAGCGAAGATCCTTATGCGTGAATTGTCTATCTAAGGGACATACTGTGAAAAAATGCCGAGTGCAGAAATGTCGCGTGTGTTCCATGCCACATCATACCTTGTTGCATAGATACAATCTTCCAATGGCACCACAAGCGGATCTTCATGTTGCCTGTCCTGTAGATACAGTAAATGACTCTCGTCCAAATAGATTCGATAATAGAGCAGTTGCTAACAATACTACCTTGCAGACCCTCCTTAGGGATAAAAATAGCGATCACGTATTCTTAGCCACGGCCATCATAAAAGTTCGAGATAAATTCGGCTGTGAGCATCAGGCTCGTGTCTTATTAGATTCAGCATCTCAACTTAATTTCATTACTGAGAGATTCGCTCAGTATCTACAATTGTCAAGAACAAAGGTGGAGACAAGTATCAGTGGTATTGGGGATACCTCGTCACGAATTCGATACTCCACGCAAGGTACTATACAATCGCTAACTACTAACTTTCAAACCAGTCTCCAAATGTACATTATTCCAAATATTACAGGCTCTCAGCCTGAAAGGAAAATTGATATAAGTAATTGGGGAATCCCAGGGAACGTTCAATTGGCCGACCCCTTATTCTTTGAGCCACAGGAAGTGGACTTGTTAGTTGGAGCTGACTTATTCTTTCAACTACTGTGTGTAGGTCAGATCAAGTTAAGCGAAGGATTGCCAATATTACAAAAAACATTGTTCGGCTGGATTGTAGCGGGCAGATACACTAGTAGATTAACGCCTACCAAATACTCAGGCTATCCAGTGCATGAAGAGCGGAAGTATGACGAGAGCCCTACAGATGTAACGTTGTTTAATCTGGTGGAAAGATTCTGGGCAGAGGAGGACTTAGGAAAGCCCATGGCATTACACACAGACGAACAAGAACTATGCGAAGCAATGTTCAAAGAAAAAGTTCAAAGACTTAGTGATGGTAAATTCATGGTTAAGCTCCCTTTTCGTAATGAGCCTAGACAGTTCTTAGGGCAATCGCTAAGAATTGCAAGGAGTCGTCTTCAAAGCCTTGAAAGGAAACTTGACAAAAATCCAAAGTTGAAGGAAAATTATGCAGAATTCCTTCAAGATTATCTTGAATCAGGACACATGGAAGCAATTGAGATGGAAAATATCCCAGAACTACATTACTTCATGCCACATCAGTGCGTTATTCGACCTGAAAGTACCACTACAAAACTTAGAGTAGTGTTTGATGCGTCGTGTAAGACTTCGTCCAATAACTCGCTCAATGATTTGCTAATGACGGGTCCTACGGTTCAGGATGATATTTTTTCGATTATCCTTCGATTTCGTTCATACAAATTTGCGCTAACTGCAGACATTCAACAGATGTATCGACAGATACTGGTATATCCAGAGGACAGAAACTTTCAATTGATCCTGTGGCGGGCATCTCATAGCGATAACCTTCAAGTCTTCAAACTTAATACCATCACCTACGGTACAGCCTCAGCTCCATTCTTGGCCACACGATGCCTAATTCAACTAGCTGAGGATTTTTCATCTACTAGGTCGGAAGCTTCGCGTATAATCCAAAAGGATTTCTACATGGATGATTTGATTACCGGTGCAGACACCAGCGAAAATCTACACCGTATTAAAGAAGAGGTAGATGTCATATTAAGCTCTGCACAGTTCAAATTGCGTAAATGGTATTCGAATGATGCAGATCTACTTAGTAAAATTCCCGAAGATGCTAGGGAAAAACCGTTAAAGTTCAATGATATCGACATTGTGAAGACTTTGGGTATCGTCTGGGATCCAGCAGCTGATAATTTCAAATTCAACTATAAGCCTAGCACTAATGGCGGAGCGAGAATAACCAAAAGGAAGGTGCTCTCGGATACTGCAAGTCTATTCGATCCTCTAGGAATCATCAATCCTATTATCGTCAAAGCCAAAGTTTTCCTGCAGGAGTTATGGATTTTGAAGCTGAATTGGGATGAGTCCCTACCCATGGAACTGGAAAATCGTTGGATGAAATTCATTGAGGAATTAAGCCAGCTGCAATATCTTGAGGTTCCACGCTTAGCATTTTCATCAGGCTGTGTAACCACAACGGAACTTCATGGCTATGCGGATGCATCGATCAGAGCCTACGGCTGTTGTTTATATATTCGCTCTATAGATACAGACGGACATGTTACAACAACTCTTCTCGCAACTAAGTCTAAAGTTGCGCCGATTAGAACTGCGCGATCTCTACCTTGCCTTGAGTTGTGTGCTGCATTATTACTTTCGAGACTTCTGAAGAAAATACGGACAAGCTTAGATAAAACAGTTGATCAAACCTTTCTTTGGACAGACTCGGAAATAGTTCTGGATTGGTTAGCTTGCCATCCATCCATGTGGAAAGCTTACGTTGCGAATCGGGTATCCGAAATCCAAGAGCTGACAAAGGATTCAATCTGGAGACACGTAAATTCCAAAGCAAACCCAGCAGATATAATCTCAAGGGGATCAAGTGTTGCGGAATTGTCAAATTCAATTTGGTTTTCGGGACCAGTTTATCTTCAACAACCTCCAGACTTCTGGCCCATAAACAAAGCTCGAAGAAATTATGATATCCATGAAATTCCGGAAAAGCGAAAGGTAAAAACTATATTAACGTGCTCAACATCAGAACACTTGCTAGAAAAAATCTACTCGTGCAGTGACTTCCTAAGGAATTGTCGTCGAATTGCTTTAATACTTAGATTCGCCAAAAATTATAAACTAAAAAAGGAGAATGGTGATGTAATCAGCGGCCCATTATCAGCCACGGAGATAGATAATGCTTTGCTTCGAATCGTGAGCTGCATTCAGAGGAAGGAATTTTCGGAACAAATGATCGCCTTAGAAGAGAAAGAGTTAAGTGCCAAAAGTAATATGAAATCACTGAACCCCTTTGTGGATGACAGTTTGGGATATCGACTACTGCGAGTGGGAGGCCGATTGCGAAATGCCAATCTGCCATACGAGAGTAAATTCCCCATCCTTCTTCCACAAAACAATCCATTTGTAAGACCATATATAAAATATCTGCATTTCAAGAATTTTCATGCAGGCCCGTTGGCATTGGTTGCTATAGTGCGGCAGCGCTTTTGGGTGATCAATGCGAGAGATTACACCAGAAAAATTGTACGCAGTTGCCTCCATTGCTTTAAATATCGCCCAAAGTTAGTCCAGCAAATTATGGGAGATCTGCCTAGCAACAGAGTTACATCATCAGCGCCATTCAATCACAGTGGAGTTGATTTTTGCGGACCCTTTAATACAACGTATCGTCTGCGAGGAAAACAGACCTATAAGTCCTATGTAGCTGTCTTCGTGTGCTTCACCACAAAAGCTGTACATATCGAAGTCGTCTCTGATCTGACTTCCGAGAGTTTTATTGGCGCTTTAAAGCGATTCATAGGCCGCCGGAACTTATGTGAACACATTTACTGCGATAATGCTACCAATTTTGTGGGAGCCAGACGAAAACTCCAGGAGTTCAAAGCAGCCTTCTACAAGCAGCAAACGCAAGGAGAAATTTCTCAGTGGTGCTCCAACAATGGGATTGATTTTCACCATATTCCGCCACGATCGCCTCATTTTGGGGGCCTTTGGGAGGCGGCCATAAAATCAGCAAAGGCGCACTTATACCGTACGCTTCAGGCATCATTATTGACGTTTGAGGAATTGACTACTGTGATGGTTCAGATTGAGGCAGTGCTGAATTCTCGGCCTATTACGCCATTGTCGTCCGACCCTAGCGATGAGGAGGCGTTAACTCCTGCTCACTTCCTAGTTCAAGCTCCGATAAATTATTTTCCAGAACCAGACTTATCCAAGCAAAAGATCAACTACCTACATCGATGGCAACGAATTTCGGCTCTGTTACAGCATTTCTGGCGAAGATGGTCGCGAGAATACGTAAGTAGTCTCCAAGAGCGGTTCCGCTGGCAAGTGCCGCGCTCTGACGTTACGAAAGGCATGCTAGTCTTGATTCATCAGGACGATCTCCCACCATTCAAATGGAAATTGGGTCGAGTAGTTAAAACTTCAAACGGACCAGATGGCCACGTGAGGATTGCAGAGATCAGGACTTCGACAGGTATTATTCAGAGAGCAGTACACAAAATTGCTCCGCTTCCGGTAGAAGCAGAAGTTTGAAAGTACCTCCATCACCTCCACATACTTTCAACGCTGGCGGCATGTTTGGACATTAATTAATTGCTTAAATCAAAATCAATAATTTCCAATTAAATAATTGTATTGTATAAACTCATTGCATTGTATAAACTCATTCAATCATAGCCAATAGTACATTTGTAAATTACAACAATTTTGAGCCGATTATTATGTAAACGTAGCTTTGTATCAATTTCGAATTCCATTGAACAAAAATTATAGTCGAAAATCGGTTCTAGAAATGGTAAAAGAACTTCTTATTATATTAGCTTTTTGATCGTCGTCGAATAAACATACTTCCAATATTGACAGTAGAGTTTTTCATTTTTTTATTCATCTCGTTCACCAAGAGCAAAAAAGCTTGCTCTAACAGTGAGCATATCCACGGCCACTTCGCCTTTGCATACGAGTATATCCGTATTGCAAAACAACTAGATTCTTTTGGACGTGAGCATATCCACGGCCACTTCGCCTTTGCATACGAGTATATCCGTATTGCAAAACAACTAGATTCTTCTGGACGTGAGCATATCCACGGCCACTTCGCCTTTGCATACGAGTATATCCGTATTGCAAAACAACTAGATTCTTTTGGACGTGAGCATATCCACGGCCACTTCGCCTTTGCATACGAGTATATCCGTATTGCAAAACAACTAGATTCTTTTGGACGTGAGTATATCCACGGCCACTTTTTCTTTGTATACGAGTATATCCATATTCAAATCAGCACTCGATTTCTTTGGGGACGTGAGTATATCCACGGCCACTTTACATTTCATTATTTGAAACATACCCATATATCTATATGCAAAACCCTCTATTAAGAATTAAAACAAAAATAAAAATAAGAACCAAAGACAATAAAAGTATTTACCAATACGATTAAAAATTTAACTTGAAACACTGTATTAGGATTAGAATATTTAAATAAAAGTTGGAATAAATAAAAAAAAACAAATAAAGTTGTTCATCATTACATTTTCTATATTAACATAACATTAAAAAAATAGTTAGATAGTACGCATATACATACATGTACAAACTTATCACAGCAAGAATTTCGCTAGTCTCATATTCTAAGATCTTCACATGGTTTCACTTTGTATATCTTTTTGCATTTTATTTTGCATATCAGCAAAATTATTCTGACTGAAATGATAAAGCCAGCCGAAAGTCGACACCGGTGAGATAATTGAAGGAATGCGCGTGCGAACTTTGTGGCTAGGGAAATTCTTTCATTCTGTGGTAAGTTATTTGTGAATTTTGGTATTTAGCTAATTAGGCATTTTTGTAACATTATAAAAAGCGAATTTCAATAAAGAATTAGTTAGTTGCTACGATACAGTGAACCAAGACTTTTAATTTTACCTTAAGTGAGTCTGCTTGAGGCACTGTAACTCCGACAGCTTTCTGGTGTACCGGTTTAAGAGCCGCTGCACCCACAACACTACTTACGGTGTAACACCCTAAGTTCTGCACAGCAAAATCGAGGCAAAAGAGCCAAGATCAACATTTGGTGACCCCGACGTGATTTCTTCCGAAGAGATAATCACCACCCGCAAACACTAGTCATGAGTCTAGATGAGCTCGCAGTTCAGCAGCACAACACAGGAGAAGACATAAAGGCTATTGCTAGCAATTATGGCAAGGACACTTCATCACGAAAGAACCAAACGTATCTTGAAGTAAGGTTGACGACGCTTGATGAACTCTGGAAACAATTTGATGAAGTCGACACTGAGATTCGAAATGTGTATGAGGCAAAATTGGAGCATGCCTATTTCGCAAAGGCTTATTATGACGGCATAAAACAAAAATACGAGAAGACAAGACGAGACATCATGGACAGGCTTACAGAGCTGAAGAAGCTAAATCCCAGTAGTACAGCCGAGGATAAGAGGAACCAGCCGACCTTAGATGACAAAAAACAAGAAACACAAGAGAAGCCAACTGGAGAAAATCCACGAGTAGAAGAACCTCGCAGTAACATCAAGACAAGCACATCTTTTGACGCCAGCAATAATATCTCCAAAATAAAGCAACGGCAGCAAACAATAATGAATGCCTTGCGCAGAATGCTCACTGGGATAACAGCTGCAACCCAGCAGCCTCAAGCACAACAGTTCTATCAACTTAAAATACGCACGGTTGAGAGATACTGGGATGATATTCAACAGTTACACTACTCAATATGGGAATCAGTTGAAGATCCCAGCACATCAGAGTTTGAAGAATATTTCAGTCTAGAGGAGGATACACAGAAGGTCTTACTGGAGTTGCATGCTGGTTTAAGTCAGCACGCCATCGCATCCGCACCAATGGTGAACGCAACCTCAATCATGAAGCTTCCGAAAATAGTCTTACCAAAGTTCGATGGTGACTATTTGAAGTGGCGACCATTTTACGACCTCTTCAACGAAGTGGTACACAAACAAGCAATGGTCGACTCGCAGAAAATGTGGTACTTAAAGAGCAGCTTATCGGGAGAAGCCGAAAAACTTGTGCGACATCTTACTATCTCAGATGCAAACTACACTGCTGCATGGAAGATCATTAAGGAACGTTACGAGAACATTAGATTGCTGGTAACTGCACTGTTGAACAAATTACTGTCACAAACAACAGTAACTTATGAGAGTGCGCCTGCAATTAAGGCGTTACACGACATAACGCAAGAATTTAGGAATCAACACAAGCCATTGGGATCCACTGTTGTTGCACATATTGGTCAAGAAATTGGACAGAGTAACACACACGCTCTATGAGCAATCTCTCACTCAGCCCAGAGCATTGCAATTACTCAAAGGCTTCCAAAACTTCTTAGAGATGCGCTTTCAGTCTTTGGAAGCTCTAGGAAATAAGGGTAGATCAATGGAAGATCCTCATAAAAGGACAACCATATCCAGGTCTTTCACATCTGTCTCGGCTGGACCAACATGTATTCTGTGCAAAGGCAATCATCAAATCTTTGCCTGCCAGAAATTCATTCAACTAACGCCACGCAAACGCTTCGGCGTAATTAAAGATTTAAACATTTGCGTTAATTGCCTCAAGGCCGGACACAGGGCCGACACTTGTCCATCAAGAACGTGCACAAAATGCTCTAAACGACACAACACATTACTGCATATAGAGACACCTCCTCCAAGATCAACCATCTCAGCACAGCAGCCTAGCAGGAATAACTACATGACAGGTACGATGGCACAATCAGCATCAAATCAATCCACATCATTCGACGACCAACTTAAATCAATCTCGTTGACAACGAAAAGCCTTCAAGCTCCAAAGGGCTACATATTTCTTAGCACAGTCATGGTAAATCTGGTCAATAACCAGGGCAAATGCGTGGAATGCAGAGCCATATTGGATTCCGGCTCCCAGCTTAACTTCATGACGGACAAGATGGCAAAACAACTGAATCTATCTGGAGTTTCCGAGTTACTATATATTGAAGGCATTGGCCAACGCAAGCAACAATCTCAACGCAGAGTTAGCATATTACTACAGTCAAAAATAAGTGGATTTGCTGTTAGAATTGAAGCTCATGTACTTCCGAAAATCATTTCACCACAACCAGCAAAATCCATAGACACTTCAACATGGCCAGTACCACACAACATAAGATTAGCGGACCCGAACTTTAACCAGCCGGGCCCAATAGACCTCCTCATTGGTGCAGAGATCTATTACTCAATCTTGTCGGTGGGACAAATCAAATTGGGAGAAACGCTACCAACAATGCAGAATACAGTTTTCGGGTGGGCCATAGCAGGCAAAACTAATGGTGTCCCACAGAGTAAAGCAGCGTGCGGAATATGTACCGAAGATGAAGCTCTTGATCAGCAGATTGAGAAATTTTGGCGCCTGGAAGACACCGAAGGAGCCAATAAGAACAATTTCACTACAGCAGAAAGAAATTGTGAAGCACACTTCATTCAGACTACCTATAGAGACCAATACGGCCGTTTCTCTGTCAGTTTGCCTTTTGCAGATAGCCCCACAGCATTGGGGGAATCAAAGGATATCGCCTATAGACGGTTTCTGTCATTGGAACGTAAGCTTTCCAAGGACTCAGAACTCAAGACAGCATATTCCAATTTCAGGGAAGAATACGCAAAGCTAGGACATATGGAGGAAGTCGACTTAACTAGAATCGAGAAGCCATACTACTTCCTTCCACATCATTGCATCGCTAAGCCTGAGAGTAGCACGACGAAACTCCGAGTGGTATTCGACGCTTCAGCCAAAACATCATCCAACATATCCCTAAATGACGTCCTACACACGGGTCCCATAGTACAAGATGAACTGTTTTCCATCCTATTGCGTTTTCGCCTGCCAAGATATGTATTCACCGCCGACATCGAGAAAATGTACCGGCAAGTCAATGTGGTACAATCTGACAGAAGATATCAATTGATTTGGTGGAGAGCTGATCCCAGCCAGAGCATCAAATGCTTTCAACTCAACACGGTCACGTATGGAACTACCAGCGCCCCATATCTGGCCACGAAATGTCTACAGAAATTAGCAGACGACCACGCCGAAAGTCACCCACTAGCTTCAAAGGTGCTGAAACATGATTTTTATGTAGACGATGTTCTCACGGGAACAAACAATCTCTCAGACGCCATTGAGACACAGCGACAATTACAATTATCATTGCACACAGCCGGCTTTAAGTTACGAAAGTGGTGCGCAAACCATCCACGCTTAATGCGTGATATAGCCCACGAAGATAAAGAAATACAGTTAGACTTTGCAAACAAGGTGGAGGAGCATATAAAAACTGTTGGTCTGATTTGGCTACCCAAGACTGACGACCTTAGCATAAAGGCGTCCTGGATCGATGGCCGACGGATTACTAAGAGAACAGCGTACTCAGACATAGCCCATTTATATGACCCGTTGGGAATAATGGCTCCAGTTGTGGTAGTAGCCAAACTATTTCTCCAGAAGTTATGGACTTTGAAGCTGGACTGGGACGCCGCATTGCCCCAGGAATTATACACGTCATGGACCAAGTTTCGTGAGGGCTTGAAAACCTTGAATACCATAAGATTTCCTAGACATGTTTTCTCTCATCGAATTCCGAAGTGCACGCAAATTCACATATTCGTAGATGCATCAGAGAAAGCATATGGAGCTGCTGCATATGTGAGATCAGTTGATAAGAATGACCTCATTACAGTTCGACTACTCTGTGCGAAATCTAGAGTAGCTCCTGCAAATCAGACAACGTTACCGCGACTGGAACTGTGCGCAGCAAAACTGGGAGCTGACCTGTCTCGAAGAATCATCACAGATTTGAGCATCGCAAATCAGGACATCTATTTATGGAGCGATTCCGAAATTGTCTTGGCTTGGATAAACTCCATGTCCTCATCGTTTCACACATTTGTGGCCAATCGAGTGGCTAGAATTCAAGATGTCACCACTTCCACCCAATGGCGCCATGTGAATTCCAAGGAGAACCCAGCGGATGTATTGTCAAGAGGCCTAGCTCCAGAGAAATTAAGCGGGTCAACATTATGGTTTTACGGTCCCATGTTTCTACACGGAGCAGAATCAATATGGCCCAATCCATACAGAAGCAATGATACAGATTACACAGTCGAACATAAGCGAACTGCTTTGTCAACAGTAGTCACCCCCAGCTCAACAAGTATCATAAGCGCAATCGACCATGGGAATTCATTCAGAAAGCTACAACGTGTCATGGCCTATATCTTACGCTTCATAGCTCATACGAAGAAAAAGTTTCAAGGAGAAATTAACGGGAAAGCGTTAAGCAGTGAAGAATTAGATGAAGCTCAAGCATTAATTATAAAAACAATGCAGGAGCAACCTTTCATGCAGGACATTGCAAATATAAAACGCTATGGTGAGGTGAGCAAAAACAGCTCTTTGAGCAGTCTAACTCCATTCCTGGATGACCGAGACATCCTGAGAGTTGGTGGACGATTACAAGCATCAACACTTGGGACATACATAAGGAGAACCATCATGTAGGACCACAAACTCTTCTCGCAATGGCAAGACAAAAATATTGGCCACTGAAAGGAAAAATCCTGGCTCGCTCTGTTGTCCAGCATTGCGTTCATTGCACAAGAGCAAACCCAAAGATGCTATCGCAATTAATGGGAAACTTGCCCGCCGACCGTGTGCAACCCGCCAGACCATTCGTGAACTCTGGGGTCGATTTCTGCGGACCCATTTGGACGCATTTCAAAATAAGAGGAAAACGACCACAAAAGAGTTACATAGCTGTTTTCTGCTGCTTCGCGACCAAGGCCACCCATCTAGAAGTTGTAAGTGATCTCACAACACTAGGATTCATTGGAGCACTCAAAAGGTTCACGGGACGACGAGGGCATTGCCGCAAGATTTATTGTGACAACGCCACGAACTTCGTGGGCGCCAGAAACCAACTCACAGAAGTACGAAAAATGCTCGAAGGTGAAGAGATGGATGGAAAAATAGCAACAACTTGCAGCACAAACGGCACTGATTTCCATCTAATCCCTCCCCGAGCCCCACACTTTGGCGGCCTATGGGAAGCAGCTGTAAAATCAGCCAAGCATCTCTTGCAGCGAACGTTAACGTCAGCTTCGCTGACCTATGAAGAATTAGAAACCACCGTCATTGAAATCGAGGCAATTTTGAATTCACGTCCGATAACACCACTATCGACGAATCCCAATGATCTAACAGCATTGACCCCAGGTCACTTGCTCATTCGGGAGCCTCTGACGAGCACAATGGACGCAACTGCAACCCCGCAACACTCAAACATCATCACCCGTTGGAAACTCGTTTCTCATCTCAAACAGGAGTTCTGGAGAAGATGGTCTAGCGAATATCTAAATCAACTACAGCAACGGTACAAATGGAAGCAACGCTGCCACAATGTCCAACCTAACACAATGGTGATTATCAAAGAAGACAATCTTCCACCCCTCAAATGGCCGCTTGGACGAATTGTGAAAACATACACAGGACCCGACAATTTGGTACGCGTCGCTGATGTACGCACTGCAAATGGGACACTACGACGCGCTATTCACAAACTAGCGCCTTTACCTATGAACGAGGATCAAGAAGAAGATGAAATCGAACCGCCCAGTTCAAACACCATAGATGATATAGAAGCACAAGGAACTGCTCGACCAGCGAGCGATCAAAGTAACCCGCATCGCAGGTCAATTTCCATTAATTCGACATCGAGTCAAACTAGGGAGACTTCTCTAACAGACACAGCTCCTAGAAAAAGGCAACGACGATCCATCGGATCAGCATTCGTTTCATTGTTCCTTGTCTGTCTCACATTCTCGACAACTAGAAGTGCACCTGTTGAAACGACCCCTTTCAAGTCGCAGCCAGGCATTTATTTTGAAGGCCTAGGCTCTACCAACATAATATCCAGCGAGTGGAACCTGGTGGCATATTACGACATGCAACCTTTCTGGAAAGAGTTCGATGCACTCGTCAACTCCAGTCGCATACTTAAAACCGTATGTGATCAAATAATTGAGAGGAATGCACGTGAACAAATCATGGAGCACCTCCAATTTCTAACTAAGGAACTCTCAGCAAATAATGAGCTATTATTACCACCAACAGAAAACAAAGGCAGAGCAAAAAGAGGTGCCATAAATTTCATAGGTAATATCGCGAATACCCTGTTCGGAGTGTTAGACTCTGAATATGCAGAAGCCATGTCTAAAACGATCACGAAATCAAGCAAAACGAGAATCACTTAGTAGCCCTTATCAAGAATCAAACTTCAATCATTGATGCGACCATCAACATCATGCGGAAGAACCAAGAGACGATAGACAAGCAGTTCAGGAATTGGGAGATTCATCTCAACAAGATTTCTGCAGACATGAATGGCATACACCAAGACATTTATCAGGAGAAACTATCAAATGTCTTCATCACGTTGGCAATGCAAGCCATGTTGACAGCTTCAAATTTTCAAAGAATCCAAGGCGTCATCCTAGACGTACTAGTGGATACTCATAACGGAAAAATCAGTCCACAACTGATCACGCCAGATCAGATGCGTCAGGAATTAACCACAATCAAAGGTCATCTTCCTTCATCATTAAAGCTGCCACTAACAATAGATGACGTCTTGCAATTTTACAATTTAATGACAATCGAAGGAAGACCAACGGCCGAACACGTCATCTTTAAACTCAGACTCCCTTTATGCACACTCGAGGATTTTGAATTGTTTAGCATCATTCCAGTTCCGACATTGATCAACAACACGTTCTTAGCCATACAACCATCACTCCCATACTTGGTGGTGAATCTCCATCGAGACCAATATTACCCACTCACCGAGCATAGTCTCCAGGCATGCCGCACCATCACCAGAGGTCAACACTTATGCAAGCAACATCATCCCATATATCATAAGGGATCTGCCCTCGGGGCTTGTGAGATAGATTTCATCAACCACCTACCACAATCCCCCACGTGCAAAATTGTTCAAACGGGAGATGGCCCACACTGGACTCAACTTCATAATCTAAATGAATGGCTGTTTGCTTTGAAAGAAAAACCCACGATCAATGTCGTATGTGAAGACACAGTCAACCAAATGGCCATCGAAGGATCAGGTATTTTAAGACTTCAAAAGGAATGTATCATCAAACAGCCTCTGATCACCATACGCGGCCACAATGCTTTCCCGACCAGTTCAAGGATGTCGTACATACCTACCACAAATCTAACTCAACAAGTGAAATTGGAGGGACCACGTCCTAACATATCAGACGGACCTGATTTCAAACCACAAGGGACAGAATTAGAATCCATTCAAAAACAAATTCAACAGCTCCACATCGATCTTCCAACAATTCACCCTCACGATGTTCATCAATTTGCTATTGGCTATACGGGTTTGGCATTGGTATTTGCCATTATCATCTTCATAATTTGGACTTACAAATCCCGCATTTGTTCCCGGATTCCAACTAAGCCAACCCCACAACCGAGGCGATACATCAGTCAAGCGGATTGCACCTCAGATCAAGATGAAGAAAAACAAGTTCCCGATTTCAACATAGATTTCAACAGTTGAATTCATCATTCAACGCGGGGGAGGATGTTCATCATTACATTTTCTATATTAACATAACATTAAAAAAATAGTTAGATAGTACGCATATACATACATGTACAAACTTATCACAGCAAGAATTTCGCTAGTCTCATATTCTAAGATCTTCACATGGTTTCACTATGTATATCTTTTTGCATTTTATTTTGCATATCAGCAAAATTATTCTGACTGAAATGATAAAGCCAGACGAAAGTCGACACCGGTGAGATAATTGAAGGAATGCGCGTGCGAACTTTGTGGCTAGGGAAATTCTTTCATTCTGTGGTAAGTTATTTGTGAATTTTGGTATTTAGCTAATTAGGCATTTTTGTAACATTATAAAAAGCGAATTTCAATAAAGAATTAGTTAGTTGCTACGATACAGTGAACCAAGACTTTTAATTTTACCTTAAGTGAGTCTGCTTGAGGCACTGTAACTCCGACAGCTTTCTGGTGTACCGGTTTAAGAGCCGCTGCACCCACAACACTACTTACGGTGTAACACCCTAAGTTCTGCACAGCAAAATCGAGGCAAAAGAGCCAAGATCAACAAAAGTATTATCATTTAAAATCATCGTTGAACAATAAAAACTTCACTTAAACTCTGGCGTTCCTCTAGAGCTGACCCGCAATCTGTCCAACGAAAAAAAAGACACGTTTACAACTTCAAGGAAGAAATAAAACAATTAAAGAAAGATCATGAAATAAAGGAAGTTGTTTAAAAGGTCTTACACCATTTGTTGATGACAAGGGCATCATTAGAGTGGGCGGTCCACTATGGAATATGCTAGTGCAAGACCTGATCATAAATGCTTTTTACAAATGTTGCAAATTGCATATGTTTTTGGTTTTATTTTTTTCTTGAGAAGTCTTACTTTAATATTCAATTCGTTTTTTATGTATTTAGTACATAAAGTAAAGAGTAAATTACGTTATAACTGACATTATGGCAATTCTGTAAATTTTGACTCGCAAATTATGTACTTTCAGAGTTAGATTTTGAGTATTAGTTCCAAAAAAAGTTCTATTTTATGATACATATTTAGAAAGGATATTTTGTGTAGATATAGAAACAGTTATTAATATTATATTTCGAGATGTAATATTCCTGCCATAATTTTTATCATAAAATGCTAAAAAAAATTTTTTTTTAAACTTCGATGAGACTTTTGACAGTTAGCTAAGCTTGCCTAAGTTGTAAATTTTATGTCATTTCGTGCACAATATTATTTACCTATTATATATGTAAAAACCAGCTGCGGTTATTTGCGGTTTTTGAAGTTATGAAATATCATGTGATAAAACGTCCCAAAATGCATTATCACGGGAACTGAATATATAATTGTTTTTTTTTTTGTTTTATTGGTAATATTTATCGTTTTTATGTACATTGTAAGTATTTGATATTGTTTTGCACTCGTGTTGTGTGGGAATAAAGTCACCCCGCGGCCAATCGAAAGCTGAATTATGAAAGGTGTGGAAGCAGTACATTTATTTTAATGTATTGATGTCGGCGGGAAGGTATATGATGTGGCTATATATTCACTTGCACACCTTATGTACCTCTGCATTGCCTGTAAAGTCCGCACTTGTCATACCTTCATTGTTCTTCGAAAAACAAAGCTAGCCGCACAAAGCTCTCTATCTCTTGTTTATAACTACATGAATGAATATATATTTTCATTACCTCTTCCTCCTCTAAGTATTCCTCAAAAATATGATACATCAATACATTACGCCTGCCTTCCTATCCCAGTTTGACGTAAGATCGTTATTGTACGGTTTAAGTTTGCAATATTAAATATTCATAACGTTTACAATGAGTTATTTTAACTGTTTAAGACGTGAATTGTTACTTTTTTACATTGACAACGGAAAAAATGTTTCGGTTCTGTGTACATTTCTACGTGAAAATTATCAAATTTCAGAGGACAACATAGGATTGATAATCTCTGATTTTCGAAAGCAATTATTACCACAGTTCCATAAACGTTGGGCGCAAGCTTCACGCAAGAAGGATCAATTTCTTAGGACTAATAACAGTTGGCTTGATACAGAATATTCTGCAACTCTGCCTGTTCCAATGACAGACGAGGAATCAACTCTTTGCACGCCTTCAACTTCTTCTGAGAAGCGAGGAAGACCTTGGGTTTCTTATGAAGATTCTTCGGAATCAAGTAAAAGGCGCAAAAATAGTGCACTACTCCAAGGATACGCATTTGAGCACATCTACGAAGCATATTTGCAAGGTTTACGATCGATGGGTGAAGGAATCGAGGCAAATCTTGTGGAAGTTGTAAGGACTGCAGACACAGAAAATAAGAAGAAAATCTTAAACTTAATTGGTTCAGATAAAATTAAAATGTTATCTGACCAAGAAGCTTTAAGTGCTTACATTGACTTGGATCTTACCAAAGCACAGTATTTGTACCTGAGGAATCTAACAAACGCAAGAAACTGTTTTTTGCTGCCACCATATTACAAAATACAGAACTGTAAACAAAGCTGTTACCCACCTGCTTCATCGATGGAAATCACAAGCACGTATGCAAAAATTATTTCTTTACAAGATTTATTGGATCACACAGCAGCTAGAATTTTATTGATTGACTCTGTCTATACAACTGGATTAAAAAACTTGATTTTATATAGCAAGTGGGGATGTGACGGTACATCTGAGCAAAGTGAATACAAGCAAAAACTTCCAGAGGAGTCTGAACTTATTTCAGATGCAAATTTGTTCATTGCTTCTTTTGTTCCCATAAGGTTAATTAATGAAACAACTGGCACTATCGTCTGGCAAAATCACGTGCCTTCATCTGTAAGGTTTTGTCGGCCTATTTTGATCGAGTTTTCAAAAGAAACTCCTCGAGAAAACTAGAGTTGTTGTGGGTAATATTCAAAGCCAAATTGACAATTTACATCCATCATTGATTAATAGCCATGGTGAAAGAGTACAGATCAAACATCAACTTCTCCTAACAATGATAGACGGAAAAGTGGCTCAGGTATTAACTGACACTCCTTCAGCTTCCACATGTACTGTATGTGGTGCTACTCCACGTCTAATGAACAATTTAGAGAAAGTCACTGCCATGCCAGAAGACGAAAATTGTTTCCAGTATGGTTTATCAACATTGCATGCCTGGATTAGGTGCATGGAGATGATTTTATACATATCATATAATCTTTCCTTTGAAAAATGGTCAGCGACGAATGACGAAAACAAACGGTCAAAACAGGAAAAGAAAAATATAGTTCAAAGACGTTTTCGCGAAGAGCTGGGTTTAATTATCGATAAACCGCGACAAGTAAGCGGGAACAGATTTTTTGGTAATGCCAGTTGTTCTGCAGATATAACAGGTGTTGATGAAATACTGATACGCAGATTGTATACAATTCTACAAGCTTTGTCATCGGGTATTATGATTGATGCTCAAAAGTTCGGCGATTATGCTTTAGAAACAGCAAGAATATATGTAAGCAAATACAACTGGTATTATATGCCATCATCAGTACACAAAATATTGATTCATGGAGAGAGTATCATAAATCATTTCACTGTCACTGTATTACCCATTGGACAACTCTCCGAAGAAGTTCAAGAGTCCCGCAATAAAGACTACAAAAAGTTTAGACTACATCATGCGAGAAAATGTTCAAGATCATCAACAAACGAAGATGTATTCCATATATTACTATATACATCAGATCCGTACATAACAAGTATTCGTAAACCATATGTAAAGCATTTCAAGGAACTAGCCGAAGATACTCTGCAGCTTTTGAAACTGAATCAACTCATCTCTGATCCGGAAGTTGTGACAAATCTGTGATCATATGTTTGTATATAATTATATACCAACCTATTGTATTTAGTGATAAGAGATTATACTTATATTCATTAAGGTTCCCATTACCATCAATTAAATTTTAAAGATGTAGATTAAAAAAACAACAACAAAACTTTATAAATTGTTATTGCAATAAGTACATAATAATAAACAAATATTTTTTATCGTTTAAGTGAGTGTTATAACTCTATCTGTATTTCTATTTAGTTATTAGGCCACTGAAAAAGAGACAACTTTTTTATACAAACGAAACTGAAATATTTATATTCAATTTTGACAGAATCTCAAATTTAAACGCAAGTGAAGCCGCGACCAAACGCTAGTTTTTGTTAAATGTATAACTGATTGAATTTATATACTATGTACTATGTCTGTGCAAAATTTCAAGTCAATATCTTCAAAAATAAAAAAAACTACAGATTTATGATCAGCAACTGGCCCATATTTTCCCGTTTAAAGGAATCAGCGCTAGAATATGATGCGAAATATCCTATGGTTTTGCCCTATTCAGATCCGTTAACAAAACTATTGATGTTAACAATTCATAAGGAGAATCTGCACTCGGGGCCTCAAGCCTTGCTAGCCGATATAAGACAACGCTTCTGGCCAATAAGTGAAAGTCAATCGCGAGATCAATTGGGCAGCACTGTGTAGCATGTTCAAGAGCTAAACCAAAAATGTTGACACAGGTCATGGGAAATTTACCTCACGCAAGAGTTCAACCAGCACGACCATTCGTCAACTCCGGTGTTGACTTTTGTGGGCCAACCTGGGTACATTACAAAATTCGAGGAAAGAAACCTCACAAGGCATACATACATCGCTGTTTTCTGCTGTTTTGCAACAAAGGCCGTTCACTTAGAAATAGTCAATGACTTGTCAACAGAAGCCTTTGTTGGAGCATTAAGGCGATTTATGGGCCGCCGAGGACATTGTAGGAATTTATACTGCGACAACGCAACCAATTTCGTTGGCGCAAGAAACCATAGCAAGAACTTGCAGTAAAAGAGGAATCGATTTTCATTTCATTCTTCCGAGAGCACCACACTTCGGTGAGCTATGGGAAGCTGCCGTAAAATCCGCAAAGCATTTATTTATAAAGACAACTTCAGCCGGATCCTAACTTATGAGGAACTGGAGACACTATTGATCGAAATAGAAGCAATTTTGAACTCTAGGCCGCTAACACAGATGTCAAATGACCCTAATGACCCGACTACTATCACACCTGGTCTCTTCCTGGTAGGTGAACCATTAACGGCACCCATAGATGCAAGTGCGAAGCAATTGAAAACTAGTCTGCTAGCTAGATGGAGGCTAGTGTCTGATCTGAAACATGAATTTTGGAGACGATGGTCCCGAGAATATTTAAATGAACTGCAATATCGACTCAAATGGAAAGAGCGTTGCCAGAACATAGATCCTGGAACTATAGTGGTTGCACAAGATGATAAGAAAAGAAAGCATGGTCCCCTAATGCCTAATATTATAAGAAGCATCATTGTTGGACCATCCAATTGTGGAAAAACTAATGTTATGATAAGCTTCCTGGAACATCCCAATGGCCTGAGATATGAAAATATTTACATATATTCAAAATCTTTACATCAACCAAAGTATGAGTACTTGAAGCGAGTGATGACTCCCATATCAGGATTGGGGTGTTATACATTCTCAAACAACTGCGACGTTCTACCTCCAGAGGAAGCCAAATCACATTCAGTGTTTATTTTCGATGATGTAGCATGTGAAAAGCAAGATAATGTGCGATCCTATTTTTGCATGGGTCGCCACGAAGATATAGACAGCTTCTATCTCTGTCAAATATATACGCGTATACCAAAGCACTTAATACGTGACAATGCTAATTTAATCATCTTATTCAAGCAAGATGACTTGAATTTGAAACATATCTATAATGATCATGTGAATACAGACATGAAGTTTGATAAATTTCGAAGAGCCTGTGCTGAGTGTTGGAAGGATGAATATGGTTTGTTGATGATTGATAAGGATAGCTCATTAAACAAGGGGCGCTACCGTAAAGGTGTTGATACCTTCATTGTACTATAAAAGGATGAAACATGCGAAATATTCATAAGTCGAAGTTGTAACTCAGCCGAAAGCACACCGAATCCTGTGGACCTGCTGAGTAGATTAAAGCTGTTCACCTGTTATCAGACCTGTTTAAAAAGCTGTTCACATATTATTAGACCTGTTTTAAAAGCTGTTAAGCTGTTATCAGAGCTGTTTAAAAAGCTGTTAAGCTGTTATCAGAGCTGTTTCGAAAGCTGTTAAGCTGTTATCACAGCTGTTTGAAAAGTTGTTTACTTGATATAAGAGCTGTTTGAAAAGCTGTTATCAGAGCTGTTTGGAAAGCTGTTTACCTGTTATCAGAGCTGTTTTAAAAGCCGTTATTCAGTTAATATCGAAGATAAATGAAAATCTATTAAAAAAAATCATCAAGACAAGGAATGCAGTGCGAAGGAAATTTAAAGCTTTAAAGACAGGAAGGATTGAAGCAGAAGCTCAACTTGAAGAAACGTTCAAGCCAATTACCAAACCCTTAAAAGAGTTTGTTACAAGAGTCAAAAACGAGCCACCAGTCAAATTGGAGCCAAAAGAAGAAAGAGAAGAAGAAGACAACGAAATTGTGGAAACTTTTACTCCTCCAAAACGAAAATATGTTAAAATGGAGGCTAGTAGCACACCTATAAATTATGGAGATTATTCCGAAGAGGAAGAATTCGCAACACCCAAACATTCAAGAACAGTGATAGGAAGGTCTCTTATCACCTCCCCCGATACGTCTGGATACATAGTTTCAAACTATTTAAAGCTATTCACTGATAATAGCCCTAAAATTGATCCAACTTATGGAGTTTACTATGATGACAACGCGTGGAGAATCGGTAATTCAACGTTTGATGTTGATCATGTAGGAAATATTTTTATCAAGGGGAAGAGCTATAAAACAACTTTGGGGTTATGTGAGCTGCTACTTATGAGAAATCCTGTAAAAAATCTATATACTAATGATGATTTAACTAATTATGGATCTATTTTGAGAGATACCAATGAATATAAACGTGACTATGCTGAAGATGGACAAATATAAGGTACTAGAGCGGCTAAGTATAAAGCTATAATCAGTAAACTTATACAGCATAAAGGCATTGGACTAATGCGTCTGCCTAAGGAAAACATGGATCACATTTACTGGGATGATTCTAATGAATTAGTGCATAGACTGGAAACACCAGTCACAACAATGAAATTGTATCTATACTGGAGGAGTTGCGAGAAGCAGATATTATAGTTTAAATACTACTCCATTGCCATACTTCTACACAATCTACAAATGAGCGTTGACAAGTTTGGACGTTTCTCTAAGCGGGGATATTTTGGGAAAGCAGGTGAACGTGAACCAACAGGAGCTCAAGGACCAGCCGGTGAACAAGGAATTCAAGGACCAGCTGGTAAACAAGGAGCACAAGGTCCAGCTGGTGAACAAGGAGAGCGGGGTATTGGATTTAATTTAACGATAAACGGAGACTACGACCTAAACTCAAAGTGTATAAAACGACTTGGTGAACCCCTTGAAAATGATGATGCTACTACCAAAGACTATGTTGACAAGAAAATTAAAATAAGTGTTCAAGAAATAAAAAAAAAATATTAATATAGAAGTGACAAATTTAACGCTATATATCAATGATGAAATCGCGAAAATTGAAACCTAACTGTTAACTTCAGTAATAAATAAGAAAGACTTGACACCAAAGGATGGTGTATATGAGTAAAAACTCTTGAGAAGTCTGTTTCATTTATAATTACGATGAGTAAAAGACAAGTAGTAAATAAGCTGCATTAACCCGCGAGAACAAAATTTAAACGATGTCGTGTGATTATCAAAGGACTAGATGACTTGTGACAGGCAGACTTGGTTGAAATGGATCCCTACAAATGAGTGAACAAGGGTTACCGCTATCTACTGACAGTAATTGATACTTTCTCCAAATATGCATGGGCAATTCCTATTAAAAGAAAAACTGGTGTAGAAATAAGAGATGCCATTCAATCTATATTAATCGAGGGACGAATACCTAAAAACCTGCAGACTGATGATGGAAAGGAATTCTACAACAGCCTCTTTAAAAATCTAATGATGAAGCATGCAATTAATCATTACTCTACGTATAGTTTCCTCAAAGCATCAATAGTGGAACGATTTAACCGAACTCTGAAGGATATAATGTGGAAGGATTTCAGCTTTAATGGAATTTATCAGTGGATTGGTGTGGTAAAGAAACTGCTCACTGAATACAACTCAAGAATACATCGAACTACGAAAATGAGACCGCGTGATATCAACGCCTCCAATGAGAAACAACTGCTTTCAACTGTATACAATCATATAAGAAGTGTTGTTCCTGCAAAGTATAAAGTTGGAGATTTTGTACGCATCAGAAAATATAAGCATATATTTCAGAAAGGCTATACACCAAGCTGGACAGCTGAGATTTTTCAAATTATTAAAGTTCAAAACACAAACCCCATCACATATCGGCTGGAAGATTATCAAGGAAATCCAATCACAGGAGGCTTTTACGAATTGAAGCTGCTGAAAGTTAAACACCCAAACCTATATCTCGTAGAGAAAATCTTAAAGAAGAGTGGAGATAAAGCTTACGTTAAATTGCTCGGATTTTCCACAAAACACAATTCTTGGATTAATAACAAAGATGTTTTATAATTTCTTGAAAAAACATTTAACAATTTAAAATAATTATAATACTTTATATATGTAGCTATAATCCAAATTACTGTAATAAATGAAACTAAAACTATAATAGATTTATTATTTACACTAGACTTAGATACTTTCTGCGGTTGCCACTTGTTGATCTGATGAAATGGATTAATGCCCCCATGGTAGAGTATCCGTCGTTCCGCTCATAAAATGTCGCTTATTATCATAAGGACTCAATGCAATCTTCTTTTGACTGACAGTGTACACGCTATGGTTATGGGATCGTACGGAGCTCTGATTAGCAGTTAATATTCGCTTGTTATTCAAACATTCGACGTAGTCTTCGAAATTGATATGCGTCTGTACTACATTAGCCTTTACGCCTTTTGATTTCTTTACAGTTTTACCATCGTTTATACGCAGACTGCACATTTGCGAGCGCAAGCCAACAAATTCGCTCATGATTTTCCCATTCAGATCATCCTTTATTAGACCAGGAATCTTTTTATTCATGAGCGGTAAATTGAACTGGTTATCTTCTGGGTAATCACTTGTATTAAATTTGTTTATATTTTCAGCCTAAACTCATATGCATTTTTTTCTTCAAGTTCATATGTTAGAGAATCTGTATCTGTAGTGGAAATCGTAGAGACATATCTTGGAAATTTTCATAACTGCCATTTCAATATAGAGAGGCTTATTGAATAAGATTTTGAGTCGCCTTAATTCCACAGCAACTAAATTCTCATCAAATATTGTTGCACTGTGGAAGTTGGGAGCCGCAATCTGAGCTTTTGCACCATAGCGACCTTCCCACTTTACGCAAAGCTTTATATCGCTATACTTGCGCACATTTTCCATGGTCTTACCAAAAGCTGCATTCATCCACGGAAAAAAGTGAATTGTGAATAATACATTTTCGAAATGTTTCTGAACATTTGTTAGTTTAACGTAATAGTTGTATTCAAAATAATCGAAATTGTAGCTCCAACATACCACATATTCAATGTTTTGGCAATATATTTTAAATGTATATAACAAATGTATTAAAAAGAATGTAATTGTTATCACTACACTAAATAATTTGTTATAACACAGTTCTTTTAAAACTGATATTAAAACAAATTTGTATATTGCACACAGTTTTGGTAAATTGTACTCAATATGACAGAAATAATAAAAATATTTAACTTGAATGTGCAAATTTTATTTTATTACTACCCACACAATATTATGTCATTGTCTCATTTAATAGAATAATAATAAAGATTCCAGAGTAAAGATTATGTTAAAAATGACACACTATAATCACTTTTGATCGCAAATTTAGCAATAAAAAAGCCCAATCAAAGGTATTTTGCAAAATAGATTCATTTCTACACATAAAATATATATAACTGAATTCATATGAATTCGCATTTTAAAGTACGTTGAGGGCCTTGTGAGTGCCTTAGTCTTCGTCTTCGATTTCGTCAAGCAGAGACGTCACACATTAAGCTTATGCTTATGACAGACATGGGATATCGATATCTAGATATTCAGAATATCCCGTTTATACACCATGTCTGTCATCAAATACACCCGATATACCCAGAAAAACTAGTGGGTATAGACTAGATATCTAGATATCGATATCCTCTAAAATTAGTGGGTATACCCCGATCATCGTCACTTCTTACGGTTCGCAGCGCCATCTAGTTGTTAATAATAATATGATAATGTGTCAAATTAAGCAAAAATGGAAAAATTATAATAAAAAAAGAAAAATATTAAACTCCGCAGAGACGATGTACATAATTGAAGTATGGAGAAACCATGATATTGATCTTCGGTCTAATAAAAGGAATATCCATATTTATAGTAGCATGAAAGAAGAGCTGAATAAAACGTACGGGCTGAAACTCTCAGTGGAGGGTATTAAAAATCGCGTCAAAAATTTGACGAAAAAATTCAGGTTAGTAGTGATGTTTGTGTTACAGGATGAATTGAATATAATTACACTATCCTTGTAACAAATTTACAGGTAAGAAGTGCTGAAGAGAGGAGCATCCAGTGGAGCGCCGTCTGACTGGGAGTATTTTGAGGTGTTGCAAGAATTTATCGGGCACCATAAAAGTAGCCGGGGAAAGGAATTTATGGAGGAGTCCATATCTTCAAATATACTAGGTAATACAAACTTATTTCATTACTTGTACTTTATAATTTATATATTTTTAACTTTTTGTTTCTTATATGTTGATGACATATTGGATGTTGGATTAGATGTTGAAAGTATTTACCCCCGCACCGAGCCCGAAACGTCAGCGCAGTTCTTACCTCAGATGACATCTCCAACACCTGGAACATCCTCATCGTCGGAAAATAAATATAATGATGTCACCCCCACCTGTAGCCGCATCTCCAGTTCCCTCATGTTCGCGCTCTGCAAAAAAGAAAAATTTTAATGAGCGATTCTTAAAATTGGCGGAAGAGGAGGCAGATACATAAAATTTTGTGCGGAAGCGAAGGAAGCTGATATGCAACATATCCAAAAAATTTCGGAAACGAATGAGCTTTTAAAACAAAGCAATAAGTTGCAAGAGCAATTAATAAACTTCCTTACTAAAAATTAGAGAGATGTACTTTACTTTAATAAATATTTTTTTTTGAAACTGTTTTTTCATACTTACTAAATGATTCCATAATAGCGTTACGAATGACATTTCCTGAAACTGTCATATTTCCTGCTGTAATAGCCCTGTTCGTTTGTGGTTTCCCCGGCTGCTTCTCCATTTCCGTCAACCAACTCTTGTTTATGTTGTCGTTAGTCTCGTTGAATATATTATGCAGGATACAACAGGCCTTGACAATTGAGGGGGTGTTGTCAATGTGTACCTCTAAACCTTTTCCCAGACGGCGAAACCTTGCTTTTAAATGCCCAAATGCATTCTCAACAACTCGTCTACACCTGGATAAATGTGCATTAAAACGCTTTTCGTCCTCGGATTGGTTGCCATGAAATGGAAAAGGCTTCATGAGTTGCCTAGATAGCCGAAATGCGGAATCCCTGATTAATAGCACCGGCACATGAACTCCTTCGATAACTTGGATGTTACATTCAAAAATTGTATTTGTTGTGTGCTGAATTTTTAGCAATGAATTTTCGAATATTGTTGAATCATTGCTCCAACCAGGAATACCAACATTAATATAGGTAAAACGATACCTATAATCCACTGCCGCAAACAGAACTATTGAGTGCCACCCTTTGAAATTGTAAAAATCGACTGCATCATCTTTTGGCGGGTTAATTTCGATGTGGCAACCATCATTTGCGCCGAAGCATTGCGGAAATCCCAATTTCTCAAATCCGCTTACCACTTCCTCGACTTTCACTTGCGAAGGTGGGTAAACGTTTAAGTATTGAGGCTGCAAGACCTGCCACACTTCATTCACAAACTCCAAGACAATTTCCCCAACTGTCGTTCTACCGACTCCAAATAAATTGCCGATTGTCCTATATTCCCCTGATGATCCAAGAGCATATAGGGCAATTGCTACCCTTTTAGCAAGAGAAATGGCACAACGCCAAGTCGTGTTCTGCCTTGCAATCTTCCTCAATTTGTAGACTAGGAATTTAAATGTATTCCTATTTACGCGAAAATAAGTTTTAAATTTTTCCTCACCGAACCGTGGTACTTCTTTTTCCCAAAACTGTGAATTTTCCACCTTAAAAACAAAATTCAGTTAATAAATTATTCCAAAACAATTATGTTACTTTTAAACAAACCTTCGACCACAGTTTTCTTCGTTTCACACGAAATTGTGAATTAAGACACCACATCCGCCGATACATTTTGCACCTCAACCAGGATCTTATTGCAAAATAACGCAATTTTTTCGTTCTAAATCTTGAAAATGTCGTATATTTACAATTATTTGTTGCCGTTTAGCCTGCGTTAAAGCTAATATATTTGTCACTTCCATTTCCAAATTTGTTGTAATTGGAGATGTCAAATGAATTGAAATGTCAAAGTACGGCTTGTCACATCAATACCCCATGTCTGTCATGGGTACTTTGATATCTAGATATTCGGAATATCTAGATATCGATATCCCATGTCTGTCATAAGTATTAGCTATTATAAGAATGAGATGAGGAAGCTAGCCTGTCCGAACGAAATACGTCACAGCACATGTGTCAAAATTTAATGAGAATACCTTGTATTCTCAGTACCGTGAATATACCTGATGTAAGGAAGCCCTCAATTTTTTCTTAGAAATTTACAGGAAATATACTTCGCACTAATAGAAAAGTAGTAGTGATAATAGTGATGATTTTATATGTTAACACAGTTTGTTGTTGTTATTTTGCTAATTTGGTTAAAAGATTCTGTGGTTGCAGGCTTCAGTTTAGTATCGGACAATTAGAAGCGCAGTCGTGAAATAAATTGTCGTTATCGTTTAAAGTAAATCCGTCGTGCAAAGTAAGTCATGTAATAAAAATATAATATATATAAAAAGTTCTATAATATATAATAAGCCGTGCAAAATAATAGATATAAAGTAAAAGTAATTGTCGTGCAAAAATAACTAGTACCAAAATGGAGAAAATTTCGTCGTTGAATTTCTCAAGATGTGCGAACTGGAAGAATTAACTCATTAACTTTAAAGCTGTGTAAAATTTAGTGAGAAGGATTAAAAATTTATAAGTAAAAAAATATGTATATGCAACTTAATTTTAATAAATCTTTCTATGAAACTCATGTCCCGTATTACATATGTTCAAAATTAATATTAATGTTTTATTATATATTACATTTGTTCAATTAAAGAATAAAGATTTTTTTTGAAGATGATAATATGTGTTGTCTATTGTACCGTAGCATTTTGGTAAATTTTATTTCAGCATTCCCTGCAACCGAATCGAGTAATGGTACTAAGTGTAAAATTCTATTCACATCAAAGCTTGTAAGAACCGAAAATAGCAAAGAAAAGCGATTAAAGGCAAATTTTTGGCGTTGAATGTTACAAAATAAATAATATAATATACATCACTTTCCTAAATGTGACAATGAAGGTGTATCATATACAGATTTTTATTTCTACGTCATTGTTTCACTTACTTAGAAAATGTTATATTAACAAAATAATTATAAATCACTTTTATATGACAATTTAAGTGTATCTCCACTTATATTTCTTATTTATTGTATCATTTACATAAAAAATGTTATATACACATCACTTTTGTAATTATGACCATGAAATTGTATCTTATACAAATCCTTATTATTCGTGAGTTGTGTCACTAAGAAGAGATATGTTTTTTTAATATATCAATTGATTTACACTATGGATGTACTATTAACACAGCATTGGTATAAAAAACATTTAACTGAAATGTTACTCAAACAACGAATATGTTTTTGTAATAATTCGGGTGTAAATAAAACATTTTAGAAAAAAACAGGAGATATGTAGATAATACATCAAATCATGGTTAGTTGATATTTAACCAGAGTTAGCGATTACCGTCGTCGTTGTATACGTTTACAATTCTCTTTTTCTGTGGCTTCTTATAGCTGTCCTTCTCATGATCGTTTGTAGCCTGCAGCCGTTTGTTGGTATTTAAGTCAATATATGGTTTAAGCCAAGCTGATTGGTCAAATTGAAGTACCCGGTGCACTTTTTTCAAGATGAGTCCATGTGATAAGTATTGCTTCAAATTTCGGTAGTGTATAACATATTTAATTTTTGGATGTAATGTTGTCAAAAGCTTTTCTAATTTTGCTCCAGGTGGTGCTGCATGCTCAGAGCAAAACGGTAAGTCCTTATGCTTATCATGTAGATGTTGAGGATAATCCAAGTCGACTTCGAATATGTATCCAGTTGGAGAATCATCAGGAATTTCGGAAACGTCAATATTGGAAACATCAACCCATTTGAATCCTCCGGTTGGTAAATGCTGTGACATGGCCCATCCATAAAGGTTATTCACATCATAATACATCAAGTATTTCTCTTACTCCTCAGGCTTAAAATCATCCATATATTAGTTATTGGCTTTACTATATCTGTTCGAACATTGACTTATACCACCTCGAATGCCTCTCTCAATGAATAGCAGTATATCTACGTCGGTTATCAGCTGTAATTTCACAATAGTGTATTTTAGCATAGCATCCCATGTTAGGCCTGACGTGGTGTAATAATGTGCTGGATCTAAATTGTAAATCTTCATGCACACTTCTCGAAAGTTCTCAAACACATCGGCCAATAGGAGAACATCAGTCTTAAGGTATAGATCTGAATATTCACCAAGTGTTTTGTTCAGAATTCATCACAATTCTGATATCATTAAAACCAGAAAATTTACATGTCGACACATGTATATACCGACCTAAAGAAATAAATATTTTAAGTCTCAATTGTAATAATTTCGCAGAGAGGTGAGCCAAATAACTCTCCACTGGCAGTACATTGCATTCACACATGGTAATTTTTTCTGTCGATCTAAAGCAAATTATCATCAGAAGTTCAAATTATTAACGCTGCAGTGAAGTGAGCCAGCCAGAAACAACTGTACATTGGTACTACAATGGATTTGCACTTGGTAAATCTATTTAGAAAAAATTCAGACTGAATAGAATTTACAAACAAGTTTTTTTTTTTTTGTTCTTTTGTTGCATTTTAAACAATAGAAAACGAAGTGCAGCTGCTATGCCAATTTGCCATGCGCCTTTGAATGCCGTTCTTTGGTGCCATGAGCTACCCGTGGCTATATAAATCGGAATCTGACTTGACTCTTTTTCTTTTGCAGTTTGGCAGTGCAGTGATCAAGTTGGTATTCTAGTTCCTAGTGTTATTTCCAAGTACTCTAAATTTTATTAACATTTCCCAGTGTTATTCCCAAGTGCTATAAATTTTACTAACAGTTTAAATGCTTTATTTAATTGACCGTTCAAATAATTATTTTTATTCTGGGTATCGACTAGATTAAAGATTTTATTTTGAATAGCGATTAAATTAAAGATTCTTATTACGGGTCTCGACCGAATAAAGATTCTTATTGCGGGTATCGACCGAATAAGAAATTTACTAACATAAACCACTTTATTACGGGTCTCGAACGAATAAATATTCTTATTGCGGGTATCGACCGAATAAGAAATTTACTAACATAAATCACTTTATTACGGGTCTCGACCGAATAAAGATTCTTATTGCGGGTATCGACCGAAGAAATTTACTAACATAAACCACTTTATTACGGGTCTCGACCGAATAAAGATTCTTATTGCGGGTATCGACCGAATAAGAAATTTACTAACATAAATCACTTTATTACGGGTCTCGACCGAATAAAGATTCTTATTGCGGGTATCGACCGAATAAGAAATTTACTAACATAAATCACTTTATTACGGGTCTCGACCGAATAAAGATTCTTGTTGCGGGTATCGACCGAATAAGAAATTTACTAACATAAATCACTTTATTATGGGTCTCGACCGAATAAAGATTCTTATTGCAGGTATCGACCGAATAAGAAATTTACTAACATAAACCACTTTATTACGGGTCTCGACCGAATAAAGCTTCTTTCTGTGGGTATCGACTGCAGTCAGAATTAATAACCTCACTTTATTCTGGATATCCACTAGAATAAAGAGTAGTCCAATTCCAAACCTCAGTAAATTAGAAAACCAATTTGATCGAGTGCCTAATACTGAGCTGGTGAGTACATTGTAAGATACAATAAAATTTTCTAAACATAAATTTAATTTAATCTTACATTTATTCAATATTAAATTTAACTTTACAGATAAATTTAAATTATAATTGTGGTTTTGAAATAATATTATCAGGCATATATATTATGTATTAATTACAAATTATAGCATTTATTGAATTTTAAAAAAAAATATAGTTGGAGTGCGAGTTACAGTGTAGTAAGCTTGGTGAACGGAAAAATTAAGCTACGAAATCACTGACTTTGAACCAGGGTTATAACTTTCATCATATTTCTTCATTATTTGTGTGTTCGCTCTAACTACGGGCTGAAATTTTTGGCATGATTGTAGTCCTCAGCATGATTGTAGTCCTCTTCAGCATGATTGTAGTCCTCAGGAGATATAGCACTGTCAGTCAGTTTATTGTAGAACGCTTCCTGTGTTGGTAATTTCCGGAAATCTAATTTAGCCCAGTCATCAATAAAATCATATGGGAAGACACTTTTGCGCGTAAGAAGTTTGATAGTGTCATCATCCAATCCCTTCTATACTGATCTTGTAGTGTTTAATTTATCCATTGGCAGCAATGATGATAGCTAATCTAAAGATTCAGCCATAAAACGGAAGGAATCGATGAATCTGAATTTTATGTGGCTGCTTTCCATATGCTTGGTGAAAGAGATATATCTTTCCTTGTTAATTGGCAAGAGATCAACTTTTCCTGGGAAAGATGTAGCTATATCCTTAGTAATGAAGTGGGCATCATATCCAGATAAATTATGAAAAATGACTGGAACTATGGAGCAATCTTGATAGTTGAGGTTGCATGCATTATGCACTGGTCGTCGATATTTTCCTGTTAAATTGCAATGGTCCCGGACTCGTTCTTCATCGGTTGCAAACGTTTTTTCACATATATGGCAGCAAGTATTTTCCATATGAGAATGCCGTTCCTCTTTAGTCAGGGTCTGCATTGGCCTGATGATCAGCTTTTCCTGTACAGCTATGGACGCAATTCTTTGCAATTCTAATGCAAACCATTGCTGGCAATTCTTGCCTCGATATGCTCTGTAATATGAGAGCTTAGCATCATGTTTGCAGTGGAAGTAGAATCCTATGCTATAAACTTCATGTTCCTGGATTCGCTGTGTATTTTGATCGTTTCCCTGAATCGGCTTCAATATTGACTCAAGGTCTGCATATACACAAAACGGGACTGGATTCTTATGGTTATAATTCTTATATTCCAACCATTTCTTTTCCTCTGATGGAAACATAATTCTGCAATCATTTTGCTCCTCGCATTCGGGGGTGTGTGATGCTAATTTTTCTTCAGAGTAAAAGTAGAGCAAATATCTGTCGCATATATACTTTCTACACTTATGTTTTGAAGTTTGTGTTGATATGAGTCGGGAGAGATCTTTAATCCAGCAGAAATGATATCTGCCATCATCATCATCATCCATATGATCATCAGCGTGGTCATAGTCATCTTGAATCATTAAGAGATTTACATGTTGCTCCATCTTGTGCTCTGTAAGTCTAACTGGAACAGTGGTGAAGGAACGTTATTTCTCTATGCTTTATCACAGCTGACTGCCAATTCCAATAATTGACGTCTACACAAAAACTGCGTTCGCAAAACACAATTTAATGAAACTTGTCAATTCCAATAATTGACTTTCAAATAAACTATGATTACAAACGAGAATGCTGGAATAAGATATCTGGGTGGAGTGTAGCGGTTTAAAAAAAATACAAAAAAAATTAGAATTTATCACTCAATTATTCACTCAATTGTTTATTGCACGAATATACTAATTTCTAATGTACAATTTTCGAAAATTAAATTATATTTAATTAATTCAATGGGAATGCGTGCAAATTTTAAGCTATAACCTGCATTAAATACATTGACAATTTCAGAAAAAAAAAACATTTAATTTCACACTTATCTCTAGATGGAGAATTTATTCAAATTATATTAAAAATTACTTGTAAGTTGCCTTTACTCGAATTTGCTTTAAACTTTAACAAAGAATTACGCTATGTTTAAATTGATTAATTTACAGGTCAAATTTGTCTTTATCTTTGAATCTACCTATTTTGCCTTACCCTATGGCTGAAAGTGAGAAGGTAATTATAATTCAATGTAAATATAGTTTCCAATTATTATGTTGTGTAAAAATTGACCTAATGGCATAGTTTCTACACGATGAATAATTGTTTGAAATTTCGATTTGATTGAATTGATTAAATGCAAATGAATTAAATTGCTGGAATAAAGAAAATAGTTAGTAAAAATTCAATCGTTCTTGTTACTTTCATACATGTGTGTATGACCACCACCTGGCATAAATATACACAATGAATTTAACGCCGATTGAAAAAAAAAAATCAGAATAATAATTTAATTTATCTTTTAAAAATTTGACACTGTATGTACTGCTGAAGTTTTGCTTTAACTTTGTATACCAAATCTTAAACAAAATGATACACCAGAGGAATATTCCTTTTATGACACTAAGTTCTGGTTATGATGAAAATTCTAACTATGGCTGATGTTACTGTTGAAAAAAATTGCAAAATGTGGGAGTAATGCTAGTACATGTGCTCGCACTTTCACAATTTTGAAAATAAGAAGAAGGAATGAGCAAATGAACCCCCTTTTTATAAGAAAATTTGTTCCGATTTCATATCCATAAAATCGAATTCTTTGATTTTTTAACTAAATTTGGATATATTGAATAATTTTATCATTCTCAATTGATGTCAAATTGCTAGTTGCATTTTTTGACACCTTTCCCATAGAAATCCTTTTTAATTTCGAGGAATTCTGATACATTTTCTCATTTTTGCCATAACTTATCGTTTTCGCCATGTTTAATTTCAATTTAAAGAATTCCTCTCAAAATTCATTTTAGTTCATCTTTATAATGTCCCTTTCACACCTTTGTGTCTCTCTCGCACTCATTGGTGTAAAGGTGAGTTTGAAAATTCGCGATTATCCCGCAATCCGTGATAAATATCGCGACGCGAACGCGCCCAGTTGATTTGTCGTCTCGTTTTACTCCGGTATGACATTTTGAACGTCGCGAAACTATGAAGTACACGTCGGTGTTTATATGCGAAGTGTCAGTCGCGCGAGTTACATACATTGACCTAAAACGTGACATGACAACAAAACAGACACCGGATCTACCAGATCCAGACATGTACAAAATTGCTACAAAACCGAAACCTATGGCTTGGTAATAAAATTTAAACAAATCTAATTTCCCACATTATCACGTTGCGACATAAAAGGTGTCGTATTAATTTCTCACAGAAATTATTATGAGAAAATTAAACTGATTACATGACAATTTTACTAAGTGAAGCTTTAATATCGGAAAAGCGGCAGTCTGTCGAGATCTTCAATTGCGAGTAGTTTCGAGTCGCGGTAATTAAGAAATCTAAGTTTGGATAAGTTTATAAAAGCAATTCTAATAAAAGTTTAATTAAAGAGAAGTTCAGTGGTTTTTTGTGAAAGACAACCCTTACAATAGTCGAAGCTATTTACGATTCGATTATCTTTTTCTCCCAAAACGGATACAACTATTTAAGTGGCGCAGTCGGTAGGATTCCTCTCTGTAGAGTTGGAATCCAGTGATACGAATCATTAACGTAACAAAATTGTGCAAAAAGAAGTAATTAACTATTAATTACAAATCAATGGTGAAAAAAAAAAAAGTGTGAAACACAGTGGTTCAAAGAAAAATTTAGTGAACGACGCAGAAACGACCGCTTCACCTAAATAAATAGCATACTGGAGAGAAGAAGAAATCTACGAAATAGAGCGATCGACGATAATTGAAGGATGGCTCAGCAACAAGAGCAACCACAAGAACAGATTCAATTACAACCGATGGAACAATGTCTGATACTCCTTACAGACATATTAAATAGGCAGACTCAACCAACATCTTTAAGGAATAGGATCGAAAAAGAAATTCGGTATTTACCAGCTTTTGATGGACAACCGGGAACATTACCAGCATTTATTACAACTGTAGAGAGAGTATTGGCTGAATATGGACGCCCCCAATGTATATGCCATTATCTATAATGAGAAGATTTTGGGTCCAGCGAAGTACTACTTAGACACGGCGCCGCCAAGAACATGGGAAGAGTGCAAAGTGAAATTAAAGTTGCAGTATAAACCATCGAAAGATCAAGGTAGAATAATGCAGGAAATTTCTACACTCAAAGTAAGTTCTATTATTGATTTATTGGACAAGATTAGAATTATAGTCAGTGATATAGCAGAATGTGCTACTTTTAGTAATTATCAAACACAAATCGTAAACAATTTGAGCAGTGTTTTAGTACTGAAAATAAAAGAAATTACAGCAGGGGCTCTAGCAGCCGAATTGTACGATAAATTTAGCTTAGAAGAAATTAGAATGATCATGAATAAATATGCTGGGCAAGACCATTACAATTTGAAATTTTTTAAATCGAATCAGATAATTAAAGATCAATATCCACAACGACAAAACATACCAAGAACGAATTTTAATTTTAGGCAAAACAATAATCATTCAGTACCATTTAGACAAGGAAATTTCAATAGTAACTCAGGCCAATTCAGAAATAATAATCATAATAATTCCGGTCAGTTTAGAAATAATAGTTTTAACAATAATTTTGGACAGAATAGACGACCTTTCAATAACTACAGTGCACAGTGGAGAAATAGAACACAGAACAATAATAATGGCAATCAAGTTCAACCAATGGATGTTGACGTTGATGCTATTAATACTAGACAAGACGTTAATCAGTTAGGAGAATCTGAGTTTTTTATCAATTAGCCTCGGAAACAAAAAAAAATCTTTATTGCTATAACTATAAACGACCAAAAATTCAGTGCTATGATAGATACTGGCTCCACGATAAGCTTACTCAATTCACGAAACGTTACAGATAAAATATATGAACAGATGTTAGGAGAAAGGGTTCAAATTAATACAATTGAAGGGGAAGTTAAGAAAAGTACTGAATATGTAAAAACTAAATGTCCTGTAGAATTCCACCAACCCGATAATGCTCGGATGCGATGGGTAAAAATTCACCTAGACAAAACATACGATTTTTTAATAGGTATGGACTGGGTTGAAAATAATGTCAAAAGAATCGATATAGAAAACAGAGAAATTACTTTAAAAAATGATGTGAAATTACTATTTCTGGATAAAGCTATTCAAGAGGAAGTTAACGTCCTCGAAGAGAGTGAATCGGGAAATATAAATTTGGAACATTTAAATAACGAAGAAAGGTTAGAATTAACACAGTTACTAGAAAAATACAAAAGGTTATTTTACAAAGAAGGCGATAAGTTAACCAATACAACCAGTATAGTACATCAAATCAAAACCACAACCAATGAGCAGATAAATTCAAAATTATATAGATATCCACCCAAACATGAAGAAGAAGTCAGAAAACAAATGAGGGAAATGGAATTGCAAGGTATTATTAGGAAAAGTAACAGCAGATACAGTTCACCTATTATAGTGATACCAAAGAAAAAAGATAATTCAGGGGTTCAGAAATTTAGAATCGTAGTAGACTATAGAAAACTAAATCAGGTTACTATAGACGATAAGTATCCATTACCTAATATCGACAGCATTCTGGACAAATTAGGTAAGGCTCAATACTTTAGTTCATTAGACCTCGCAAAGGGATACCATCAAATTTTAGTAGCAGAAAAAGATATAGAAAAAACTGCTTTCGTTACACCAGCAGGACTATATGAATACGTCAGGATGCCATTCGGGTTAAAGAATGCTCCAGCAACGTTTCAACGTCTGATTAATGAAATATTAAGGGAATTTATAAATCGAATATGTGTAGTATATCTAGATGATATCCTCATCTTCTCAACGACTCTAGAGGAACATCTAAATTCATTAGAAAAAATTTTCAGAAAACTAACCGAACACCGCTTAAAAATACAAGCCTACAAATGCAGTTTCATGAAGAAAGAAACTGAATTTCTTGGACATGTTTTAACTAAACGGGGAATAAAACCTAACCCAAAGAAAGTGGAGGATATTAAAAGGGTTGAACTACCAAAAACTGAAAAACAGTTAAAAAGCTTTCTAGGTATGACAGGGTTTTACCGAAAATTTATAAAGGATTATGCAAAGGTAGCACATCCTTTAATAAAATACTTGAAGAAGAATGTCAAGATTAATAGCAAAGATCCTCAATATATAGAATCATTTGAGAAATTAAAGTTGCTAATAGCTTCACACCCCATTCTGAAATTCCCAGACTATGAAAAAGAATTTGTTGTTACGACTGACGCTAGTGATTTTGCTATTGGAGCCGTTCTTTCGCAAGAGGGTCATCCAATATGCTATGTCTCAAGGACTCTAAATAATCATGAGAAAAATTACAGTGTAACAGACAAAGAATTTCTAGCCGTAGTATATTCGGTGAATTATTTCAGACCTTATTTGCATGGGAGGAAATTCAAAATCATTACTGATCATGCCCCAATAAAATATCTGAATTCAAAGTACAAAGGTAAAGAATTTTCACAGAGAAATCAAAGATGGATTCTAAAGCTCCAAGAATACAACTTCGAGATAGAATACCTTCAAGGAAAAGAAAATAAAGTGGCAGATTTTCTGAGCAGAATAGAAAATAGTCCACATATAAACGAAAATAACAGCAGTGAATCCAATATGGACCTGTCTGATACCATACATTCACTAGACGAACAGTTATTAGATCACATTGGAATAAAGGAAGAAATAATCAATAAGTATAAGACACAAATAATATTAACTTATTGTCCAACTAAGGAAATGGAGATAATACATCAAAGAAGAATTATACAGATGAACCCACAGGATGAAGAAGATATAATTACAGATGCATTAAAGCGGTATATAAAAGCGGGACATATAGGCATATATTCAGAAGTGAATGATAGGGACTATAATAAAGTACAGCAAATTATTATAAAATTATTTTCAGGAGATAAAAGAGTTAGATTTATAAGAGTTACTAAGAAGGCTCAAGAAATACAGAACGAAGAAGAGTGTCATAAACAAATTGCATTGTATCACACAAAAGAATCCTTACACAGTGGTATCAACGAGACATATAAGACACTTAAAAATAAAATCTATTATCCAAAGTTGCAAGAACATATTCATTTAATAATAAATAATTGCGAAAAATGTAAAGAAATCAAATATGATCGAAATCCTATTAAACCCAAGTTAAACATAACAGAAACACCAAGTAAAAAAAATGAAGTTATCCATTTAGATACTTTCCATTATAACAAACAGACTTTTATAACTATCATTGATAAGTTAACAAAATTTGCTGTCACATATTTAATTAACGATAGGAACTGGATTAAGAAGATTGCCATAATAGAAGGATATATTGCAACATTCGACAAACCAAAAAAAATTATTATGGACAATGAATTTAAATCGGAACAGGTTAAAAACTATTTGCAAGAAAAGAATATAGAAGTGCATTGGACGAAGCCAAATAGCCATACTGGTAATTCCGATGTAGAGAGATTACACTCCACACTTATAGAAAAACTTCAGGCAATTGAGGAAGAGGTATCGTTAGAACAGAAAATGCAGCAAGCAATAGGAAATTATAATGATCGATACCATTCCACGATTGAAATGACTCCAAGAGAAGCGAATAATTTAACAGACACGAAATTGTTAGTATAGAAACATTGACAAAGAAAAAGATAGGGTTTATACATAAAGCTAATAAAAAAAGAGAAAATTACGTTGAACGCAGGGAGGTAGGTTTTATTAAAAACTACAAAAGATTAAGGCACAAAGATCAACCGTACTTTAGGAAATATCGATTAGAAAACGTACATCCATGTAATATTAAAAGAACATATAAATTTGCAGATACTAATCATGATAATCCTGACGCTGATGACCAACAAAGCACAAGGGCTACTGCAGGTACATCCTATAAGGGAAGAGAACGGGTATGTAAGGATAGAGATCAAACAGATGGAAATTGCCAATGAGACAGATACAATTCTGCACATAATTGATCCAACTGAAATGGCGGATATCTTAAATCAGTTAGAAATGAATATAGATCATTTAAAATTAGAGGATAGACAGACTCTTTACACAGAAATTAAAATCATTAAAGGTAAACTTCGAGCAATAAGGAAACCATCCAGACAAAAGAGAGGTCTCATAAATTTAGGTGGCACAATCCAAAATTGGCTGTTTGGGACAATGGAGGATACAGACCGACAAGACATAACGGAACATTTACGGATTATAGACGAAAACAGTCATAACTTAATTCAGAATTTAAATCAACAGATAAAAATAAATGATCATTTTAATAAAACTTTTTCTGATTTAAAAATATTATTAGAGAACGATCGATTAAAGATTCTAGAGTCATTTAACACGACTAACGAGAATGTAAAGGAATTAAACTATAAAATCCTATTCTTAGATCAAGAAACTAAATTAAGGTATTTTGAAAATAAGATAAATCAAATTCTTGATAACATAATAGCAACTAAAAATAATATTATTCATCCAAGCATGCTAACGATAGAGGAATTAGATTCATATAACATAGACTTTTATAAGTTGAAACTACTAAAAGCAGGAGTGATGGAATACAAGAACCGATTTCTAATTTTTGCAATTAAAGTACCAAAAAGCTATGTAGTAACAGAATTACAAATAATCAAACCTTTGCCAAATTCAGAAAACTTAGAGATTAACGAACAGGATAAATTGATAGTTGAAATAAAAGGTAAAACGTATCAATATAATGAGGAAGCACTGTTGAAAGATTTAAAATTGAGTAAAAATTGTGTTGCTCAAGGAAAGTGCCTTTTAGTATATAATAATGTAACAAGTATAGAAGAGATCGATGACGAGACTATTCTATTGAAAAATATGTTTAATGATACCATCTGGCATAATTGTGATAAAAGAAAAATTACATTAACAGGAAATTATATGATAAATTTCAATAATTGTACATTAGGAATAAAACAGCATAAATTCTATAATAAAAAGGTCACTATATTAGATAAATATTATTACCCATCAACAGAAAATAAACTAGTGTTTGTAAAGCCCATCGACTTCAGTAAAATTGTCATGGAGAATGTTGATAACCTAGAGGAAATTAAAGAGCTAAAATATCATAAAAATATTACATATGGAACCAATATTGGCATAACCATTGTATTGATTATAATTATTGCGGTGATTGTACTATCCATATATTGGAAAAATAAAAAAGCGAAAGTCAAAATAATAAATAACATGACGCCGGAGGCTTCTGACCCAAAGCGGGGAGGAGTTACATACATTGACCTAAAACGTGACATGACAACAAAACAGACACCGGATCTACCAGATCCAGACATGTACAAAATTGCTACAAAACCGAAACCTATGGCTTGGTAATAAAATTTAAACAAATCTAATTTCCCACATTATCACGTTGCGACAACAGCATTTTTACTAAACATAAAAGGTGTCGTATTAATTTCTCACAGAAATTATTATGAGAAAATTAAACTGATTACATGACAATTTTACTAAGTGAAGCTTTAATATCGGAAAAGCGGCAGTCTGTCGAGATCTTCAATTGCGAGTAGTTTCGAGTCGCGGTAATTAAGAAATCTAAGTTTGGATAAGTTTATAAAAGCAATTCTAATAAAAGTTTAATTAAAGAGAAGTTCAGTGGTTTTTTGTGAAAGACAACCCTTACAATAGTCGAAGCTATTTACGATTCGATTATCTTTTTCTCCCAAAACGGATACAACTATTTAAGTCGCGCGAATTTATTTTTTGTTAGATTTTGTGTAACAAAAGTGGTTTTATGTTGTTGAAAGGTGCTCATCGTGGGATTCTGGTGTTATTGCATAGGTTTGTATAAAAATTTGTTAAATTTATATGTAGGTTTTATGTAAATTCCCACCTTTTCCAATACCGTGTTTACCTGTCAAGGTGAGTTTTTTGTTTTGTAAAATTCTCATCTCAGGTATTCACGAATCTATTGAAAAGAGGTTTATTGTGTGCCCTGGCATGGGGATTAACATATTCTTTATGTTTAATGTTTTGTAATAAGAATTTTATTTAGTTTTGCATGTTTTGTTATTGTTTGTATGTGCTTTGCATATCTTAACTAACATAGCTCTCTTGTGATTTTACTTCTTTATTTTAATTTAGTTAAATTTTTTAATTCATTTTTTGTTTATTTCAGGTCGTCGTGGGACCATTGCATCTGTGTAGTCTCCAGATGCTGGTGAGATTTTTTTGTTCACATTAATCTAATTTCTTATTTTCTTTTAGGTTGGTCGAACACTCTAAGATGAATACGTTAACTGATAAATCGTTCTGTCCTTCAAATTGTTTAATATGGTTAAGCGTCATGGGAAATGTTATTCCAGTTAAATTTAGTACAGTAGAGTAATGTGGATATGATGAGGTCCTATTGGTGTTAATATTTACAGGATATAGAGCTGATGTTACGGCCCACGCGAAGCATGCTTCATCATTATTCGTTACATTACCGCAAGTTTGCTTTAAAGGAATCTCCTTTGGTAGCGGTATATACGAAGATCCTCGGAGCTGTTCAAATTTATTAATATGTACTACCAAATGTATTATGGAGTGCAGTGCCCAGCCACTATCTTTTTCATGGAACTCCATTTATACAATTCCTCTAAATTATTATCAGCACTGATGGGAGCAGTTCTCGCTTGGAAATATTTGGTGTCTTTTATAACTTCCTTGTAGTATTAAATTATAGGGATTTGACAGAATTTTTCTATTTTTTTTTTTCTATTCAATAATTATTATCATTTTTGATTTACTGTATATAATGATATACATACTTACTATTTCACAATTAATCTATGCTAAATTTTTTTTTACTTATTTTCATAAAAAATATTTTAATTAAAATTTTTCTGTTTATTTTACTGCATGTAAAGGTTATTGTTTTCATAGAAGGATTTCTGTTTTATATTCTCTTTCTTAATTTTTTGCTATTATAGCTTCCATAGATAAAGATGAACATATAATATATTATAATAAAATATTTTACACACAAGGATATTTTTCAGGTATTTTCCCTTTTAATTTCATCTTTATATACTCTTTATTTCCTTTTTTTTATATGAAAAAAAAAATTTTTTTTCCTTATAATTCTATACCTATTTTTCTTTCATGGTTTTATTTCAAATGCATTTAATTGCACACTCGTTAAATGAGTTAAAAAGAACGAAAAGGAAAATTAAGAAATTCATTATTTTGTTTTTTTCGATACTTTAAGTCGTGTCCGTTTGTTTAGTATTTGTTAAAGTTTGGTACTGCCTGTATGCATAAAGAGAAAGGTGAAGAAAATTATTAATACTCAATCGGCTAATATGTAAATGTGTGTCACAATACTATGATAATGTGAACGAGGAGAGCAGAAATTGAGAAGAAAAAAAAATGGTTTAATATCTTTGATAAGAATGGCTTGTTTAATCTCGATATCGTGTGGGTAGTTTTTGTCGCGGGACTCTGTTTGATATTTTGTTTCGATAAAAATTGCTTGAGATGCAGTTTTATAGTGATTAGGTGGATTATGGGCTTGTGAGTTCTGGTAGTTTGGTCAGTTTTAGTTTCACCATGATCTTTGCAGAGGCCATATCTCGAAAGCCATACAAGGCTCCTAAAGATTATGTAATAATTATTGATGGGGTTTATGTTGAGTCGGCTTGGCCCCGATGAAAGGGTCCAATCCGGCACAACACGCTGACCGTTTGGGGGGTGCCGAGCCCCATGCCCTGAAATAGCATGTGTGGAATTTTTCGCTGTGGCCTGAATACGAGATGGCTTTGTCGCCATTGGGTAAGTTTGCTTTTTTTTTATTAATTAATTTCATTCGTAAGTCTTCGTTCTCTTGTTTCAGGAGCTAACAAGGTTTTACTTGGGCGGTCGTATTACCGCTCTACCCCGAGTGCCATGGACGGCCATCCTCCACTGGTGTTATCCGTTGGGTGCCGTGCTCTAAGACAAGAGCACCTAACGTTTGAAATTTCGTTTAATAAAAAGAAAAGAGAATTAAGTGTTGGGATTGGTTTTTTATTCTGGCTCTGTTATGTTCGTTTTTTTTATTTTTTCAGTTTCTTGTCAATATCCCAATTGGGGACTTTTTAAATAATTTTACACAATATGTTACAAATTATTACATAACTTTTATAACTATTCTGGGTCACAACATCTTCTTTTTGTCACTATCCCAATTGGGCACTTTTTAAATAATTTTACACAATATGTTACAAATTTTTACATAACTTTTATAACTATTCTGATAGATCACAAAAAAAAAAAAAGAATATATAAGCTAGACTGGAAAAGAAAGAACTCCGCGAACTTGTTCCGTGGCGACTTTAAAAACAAACTCCCCGAGGTTCGGGCTAGCTGCCCCCAGGTACCCATCAAAAACTTCAAAGCTCTTCTTTTTGTTCTTGTTACTTTCCCACGACTTTGAAAATCGGACGTGAGAAAGTACAAAAAGTTTAGACACAGTGCATATGCATGTAATCTGATATGCACTTGTGTCTTGAAAAAGTAATATTTTTAGGTGATAAGAATAATTATGTGTATGTATGTACATACTATGGGCTTTTGTAAATTTTAAAGACCGTATGTATGTATATACATACGATTACGTTTGATGGATGTTAGGAAAAGAAACCGTATGTATGTATAGTACAAGCAGATAATTTAGCGAAGAAACTGAAAATGTACGACTGATAACAAAATGAAATTTATGCTAAATTGAATTTTATTTCAGTATGAAAATGCATTTTTAAATGCATTTAGGATTTATATGAACTTTTTTTAAATTAGAGAGTTTTTAATTTTTCAGGGTCAAATCTGTATCGCATTGATATATTGCATAGGGCTATATATCGATGCGCTTATCTTTCGGTTGTGATTCGGGTTAGTAGGCACCTGGGTCACAACATCCCTCCCCCCTGGGGAAAAGAAAGTTTTATTTTTCAGAGAAGAAAACTTTCTTTTTAACTAATTTTGTCATTTTGTTTTTTTTATGATTATGAGGTTACATGTGAACGATGTACTTATGTATATACTTAGAATATACCTATTTTTAGATATGATTACGGAATATGTGTACATATTATGATATTTTTAATTTCAACAAGTTTTCAATGTTATAAATGATGGAAATAATTATACAATATAAGATGCATATTTGTCTATTGAAATATATGTAATAGCTACCTATTTTTTTTACATATCTATATATACATTTATATTAATTTCTTATCTTATTTAAAGAACAAAAGAATACTGAAATGGAGACGTTTATTTTCATTCAAAAGAGAATGGGGAAAGGGAAAGGGAAAGAAAAGGTAGTGGTATAGTTCTATTGAATTTTGATGGTCATTACTAAGTAGTTAGCTGATAAGCATTTATATGAGATTCTCTGTAGCCCTTTTATCTTTAATAATTTTTTTTAGACTGGTGTCGACGTGGCGTTATGATTACGTTGGCGTAATTCGGTGTGCCTTGGGATAGGTGCATATACCGTGCACCAGAATTTTTTTTGCATCCGTGTCACCGGGATATACATTTTATATGTTTTCCCCGGATGGATGGGGTCACTAAGAATGGTCTGGCACGCTGGTGGGCGACAAAGTTTGCCCATTTTGGGTGGTCCAGCAATTGCCGATGTATACTACCGCCTGGATTTTGTGCTGTCGCCAGACTATGGAATGGGGGTCTCGTTCCTCGGTGGCGAGTGAGAATGACTGGGATGTTGATAATTGATCATCTACTATCTACTAACCGTTTCCTTAATAAACTCACCGCACAATTTTGTACTAACTTTTATATTAAATTGATGTTTTAAGGTATTCTTAATGCGACATGTAAGTAATTTATATGCATCTTGCATAAATAGTTTAGCCTCTATATGTTTTATATTTACAATAATACCGGCCCTAATTCTACCTACGAACACTGTTGAACACAGCTGAAAATAAATAAAAATACATTAAAATACAACATAAACAATAATCAATACTTCCCTATTTCCTAAGTTCCTCTAACAGTCAGCAAATGCCTCCTATACGTCCATTGCACATCTGAAATAAAAAGAATTAGAGAAATTAATTTAATACAATGCAGTTGATCAAATATAACAAGAAAACTACAAAAAACTACATAGTTTACATGCAAACTGCCAAGAAACCAATTTCTTGGCAGTACAACAACAACACTACATGAAAACATAAACATTGCTATTTTTCAGCGAAATTCATGTTACTTGCATAATAAACTATTGCAAAACATGCAATTATGTTTAAATATGCGAATAACATAAACTCGCAGAAGCTAGACATACTATTATTAATGAAAATCAACAATTGTAGCCATTGTTGACACTTCATTAATAACTTTTGCAACATAAAAATTTCGCATAATTTGTATATTTCCTGCAAATTATGCACAGGAAAATCATTAATTAACACTTAAAGAATATATTAAAACACTTACCTCAAGAATTAATCCATTCATTGTTGAGAAAACATAACACACAACACTGCACTTCTCGACTTAAAAACCGCGAAACCAACTGTCACCGCGACGACGTAAATAATCACTTTTATGAAGTTGGCTACGCTCTACCTGTTGGCAATAGTTAAAAAACGCGAAATTGCTCAGGTAAGGAAATATTTACAAAAAAAGGTAATTTTAATTCCCATAATGAGTGGGAAAGAGAACGATGTGGAAACGAGACAGAAGAAAATTCGTGAGAGATTTTATGTTCCACACCGGAAATTGATATAGTATGATAGGGAGCAGCCATATTGATAAATTATAGAAAAATTGAAATATCGCAATAAATCAATTAGGCAAAAATTATGGATAATTAAAAGTAAATTAATTAACATAATTTGGAAATTTTTGACGTTACGGCATGGACTTATCATGTACAAAAAGTAGATGAAATTTACATATTTTTTCATGTGGAACTTGTCCTAAAATGGCGGCTCTGACATTATAAAAAGGAGGTGCTCCCTAACTAAGCTCTCATTAGTTTGACAGCGATCGTTAATGCAACAAGCATAGATCAGTCAGTTCAAGTGTTCTTAAAAAAAAAAAAATATTAAATAACTCTTAAAAAATCTTTCTAGCATAAATCAACGTGCCAAGCAAGGTACAGTATTTACATGCTACGCAAAGATTGCAGCAGCAATTCTAATTTCTGTGGTGTTACAGGGATTTGATTTTGAAAAATAGGCTAAGTATTTTTATACATTTCTAAAAAAACAATATATTTGGTGGCAGACATTTTAATTTTAGGTTTTTTCACATAGCATTTAACTCATGCAAGCTAAGCATATTAGACGTTTCATGCGAAAAAGCAAAGTAGAATTAATTAATATTAAGAGTGATATGTGAATTATATTAATTAAGAACTAATAATAATAGACAGTGAATGTTCGATTAAAAGTGAAATTCGTGAACTTCTGAGCACGTGTCACTTCACGACACCTCAAGCACACATACCTACAGATAGTTAGTTAAACTAAATTAAGCATAATTGAAGTGGTGAAAATAAAAATAAAAATAGAATTCAGACTAACGTAAAAATAAGGAATTTTTGCTCAATAAAGTAGCAGTAAACACAAGCTCACATATCTTGTCATTTTAACATACCGCTACACTAATCCACCCAAAGAATGCAATAATGTAGCTGTAGTGTTCAATTACCGTTACATTACAAAGCAAACACTCTTTTTAATTCCTCCCACTTTACGCAATCACTTTTTCTTACGCGAATAATTCCTCCACCTCGATGTGGAGCTTTGATTAACACTCTCAATGATTTAATTTGTGCAACACAGCCCTACAAATGTCGTTTCCTAGCATTTTTATTGCACATCCGAAATGCTGCTTGAAATTTACGAATGTTTCTATTTCACTTTTTAATAATACTGTTTGTATTCACTGAATTTGTTAACCACTCCATCACTTCTTTTCGCAGGTTTTCAATTATTGAAAAACTTTTATTTACTAGCGCGGTCGATATTTTATAATTTTTTAATTTGGGCTATTACTTAGGCTTCCAAAAATTGACTGATGCCTCCTAAGAGTTTGTTTGCGCTTTTATAGAAGCGTCTCGTAAACATGAATGGTACCGTTGCGTGTTACAGGAAGTGAGATATCAAAGTACATGATAAAAAACATTTCAACTTAAATTTGTTTATGCGAATGTGTGAGCTATACCAAATGAAATTTTTTACGTGAGCACATTACAAAACTCTGCGTATAAGGAAATGTGGAACTTCCGGGACCCAAGGTGATATGAAATTACACGTTGAAGTGATTCATTGTTGTTTTGAATTTCTTATCAGAATTTGTTATCTAAACAGTTTGCAAAGGTCTTTTGGATGCAAGTTCGAACATTGAAATTGTTTAAATTAGCAAGAATTTCTTATCTGTGTTTATGAGCTGCAAGCTAGAAAATGTCGATATTACTTAAATTTGTTTACTTTATGCGAATTAGCAACTTCCAGGACCTAAGGTGATATCAAATTACACGTTAAAGTGATTCATTTGATGTTCTGATTTTCTCATCAGAATTGCAAGATCTTTTGATGCATAGAAGTTTGAACAATGAATTTGTTTACATTAGCAAGAATTTCTTATCTGTGTTTATGAAGTATTTTTGCAAGGGCTTTTGGCGGCATAGAAGTTGGATTGCAGTTGCTTGAGGTGATTTATTGTTGTTCTGAATTTCTCATCTGAATTTGTTATCTAAATATTTTTTTTGCAAACGTAATTTCTCACCAATTTGTTATCTAGTGTTTATAAAATGAGATATTTTTGTAAACGTAAGGGCCTTTGGAGGCGTAGAATTATTTATATTGCAGTTGCAAACTATATGAGTTTAGATCATTTGCGAAGGGAGTTTTCAATAAGCAAGATGTCAGAGGTAAGCTCTATTCAAATTTTTATAATTTTAAATAATTAATTTTTAATCTTCCAACAGCAATAACAACAAGAGCATCAACAGCAGCGTCAGCAGTGTTAGGAACTGATAGAAGCTGTTAGTTCTTTTTATTTATTTTTTATCTATTTTTTTAAGTTTCTCCTATTCCTAGGTTATACATGGGTTGAACATGTACCGAGGCGTAATAAACCGCAGCGATAGATATTATAATACTTTGGCGCGCACATTTTCAATTGTTAAAGCTAACATGGAAGCTAAAAAAAGAAAACTTAAACTGCTGCAGTTGCAAAAAAAAAAGAAGAGTTGAATGCAATTGAAGAGAAGCTGCTACAATTAAAAAAACAAAAAATCTGCCTTAAAAAAATTTCATAATTTAAAAAAAAAATTGTTTTTTAATATTAATAATAATATTAAATTAATTTTTTTTATTTATATTTATATATATACATATAAGCTCTTTATTTATTGGCTCTTTTGCCAGCTATACGTTTTTGGAGGGTATAATACGTTTTTTTTATCAAAAAAATTTGTGAATACGCTATACGTACGTTTTTTATAAATATTCAAAATTATACGCATTTTTGGTTATAAAAGGTTTTTTTTTTTATATAAATATCTCTGTCTATTGCAGTTACGGTAATAAATATCCTCTAAACATCAAATAATATTGTATAAAATAAATAAGAACCAAAACCGATCGATATTTAATCGATTATTTTTTTCCACCCCCATCCCCAATATTATTTCTGTACGCAATATGTCAAATGTCATGTTATTGACAACGACAACTCATTCATTGTTATGTTGTTGTTTAAATGGTTGTGTAGTAATTAGATGAACATTATTTATATTAGTTTAGTTCTGTTGGATTGGAAACGATCGGATGATAATTTAGCATTCATTAAATTTTGGGTGCGTTTTTTAAGAAAAATATCTGTTGTTAGTTACTATATTTAACCATACGTATAACAATATTTTTATAGATATTCCCTCTAAACATGACATTTTTCGACAAAGAAAATTATAAAAATTTAAGCGTCCGTAAAAGAAGCACAGATACTGATGGCGATGAATATGAAAGCAACAAGGCACCGATAAAAAAAAACACACACACAAAATCCAAGAGGTGAATACAAATTTAATGATTCTTGGCTTCAAGATGATAATTTTAAACTTTGGATTGTTAAAGTTAAGGACGAAACAGACTGCGTTCTTTGTAGAATTTGCAATAAAAAATTTACAATTAAATACAGAGGTGTTTATGCAGTAAAAAACCACATGCAGAGTGAACGACATAAAAATCGCATGCAAAACTCTTCAACCTCCAAAGTTTTGTCAAGTTTTTTTTATAAATTCGAGCGCAATCCATGATGAAGTAACTATTTCAGAGTTAATATTGACTTATCATGGTGTTAAACATCACCATAGTTATTTGTCGCAAGATTGTGGAAACATATTACATTCGGTAGTTTATCAAGATTCAAATAATGCCAAAAGGTTAGATTCGGACGAACAAAGGCAGAAGCTCTTGTCGAATTACTGTTAGCACCACATTCTTTAGAACTAATTTTAAAAATGCTACAAAATAGTCCATATGCCATTTGTACTGATGCCTCCAACAAAGGCAACAGAAAGATGTTTCCGATATCTATCAGATTCTTTGATATAGAAAAGGGAACTATAGATGCAATTTTAGATTTTTACGAAGATCCAAACGAACAATCAAGTGCTATTGCTGATAAAATTATAAAGTGTATACAAAACTCTGGAATAAGATTGAACCAATTAGTATCATACGGAGCAGATAATGCAGCCGTAAATTTTGGTAAGCACAATTCTGTATTCGTTCATATAAAATATCATTTTAGTTTGCCTAACTTAATTGCTGGACATTGCAATGTCCACATTCTTCACAACACAGCTAAATTTGGATTCGCATTACTTAGCTACCATGTAGAGAATTTAGTGTTAAAAGTATATGCAGTATTTTCGTCATCAGCTAAGGAAGTTGAAAACTTAAAAGAATTTTGCGAATTTGTAGATTGTGAATACTCCGCTATACTTCTTCATGTACCGACCAGATTTTTGTCATTATATGCAGTAGTTGACAGCTTTAAAAAACTGGAATGCCCTAAAAAGTTATTTCATCAGTAAAGGTGAAGAAAATGTAAATAAGGGAATATGGAAATTTATAGAATATCATAAAGATGGTATCCAAAATGATTATTCATTGGTAGAATTATACATTTTTTTCGTACATAACGTCATGCATCTTTTTCAAAATGTAATGAAAACTGTTGAAAGCAATTATATTCAATCGCCTCAAATATTTAAAATTTTTAATGATTTAAAAAAAGAATTAGTTTATCGCAAGGAAAAACTATTTTTCAGATTTGAAGTAAACCAACAAATCAAAAAATTAAATTACTCCGATAGGTATATACTGGAACAAGAAGAGGTCCAAATCTATACTAGAATGTTATCATATTTAGAAAAATGGTTCAATTTCAGCGAAAATTCATTTTATTTTATTTGTAGCCCCTACCGAATGTGAGTTTGTCCGCATTTGAGATTACCTATCAAATCCTGTAGTTAGAATTGCTTATTTCCGACCGAATGTGAGATTGTCCGCATTTGAGATTACCCGTCTTCCCTTAATGAACAAATAACTCTAGAACAAGCCTGTAAAGTAGCTAATTTATTTGGAATAATGTTTAACGGCGATCAGTTATTTTCAGAAATACGTATTCTAAATGAAGTTTTACCCATATTAACAGGAAGTAATTATAAAGAAAAATGGATTGAATATTTTAAAATCAACACAAACGCACCTGAATTAATTAAGCTTTGCAAATTTGTTTTTGCAGTACCATCTAATAATTGTTTTGTTGAACGCATTTTTAGCGTGATGGGAAATATATGGACTAAGGAACGCAATAGGCTTCATACCGATATGGTCAAATCAGAATTATTTATGCATTTTAATTATAAGATGAGTTGCACTGAATTTGCAAATTTTATTAAGCAAAAAAACGATTCAAACAAAAAATTGATCGAAGCAGCAAAATCGAACAAAAAATATAAATTTAAAGCTTTACATTAAGTATTTGGATATTTCTATTTTGTTAATTTTTTTATAAAAATTTTAATTATGTTATTAAGTCAAGTGAAGTAAGACTTTTTTTAATTAATTTTATTTTGTTATGTTATCGTTTTTCTAATTAGCTCATATAAAATGAATAAAAATATATGTCTAAAAAAATTTTTTTTTATTTATTTTACTTCAAAATATATGTATACGCTCTTGGACATATTCAAAGGTGGTAAGCCTATGTTTTCAAAATTGCTTAAAAATAGGTGCAAAAGGCTGTACAATATATAAAGAAAAAGACACTAGCTAACCTAAAAAATCACAAACATAACAGTCAATAGGGACAACAAAAACAAAAAAAAAACTAGACACTAACAGGTAAAAGGACAAAAGTGAACACTATGTTCTCAAAAGAGACAATAAACGAATACAAAAAATTTTGAACTATGTCTAAAAGATGTAAAACAAAAAATTTTTACGTGCCCCTATTTTGACAATACGGTAAGTGGCAGTTCCAAAAGTTCCAAAATTAATAATCTAATAAATATCTTTACCTAAACGAGTGAATTTCAACAAAAAATTTTGCAATTTAGCACCGAGACCGAAACCGAATTCAAACTGCCCTCATCATCCCTCCAGCTTAGCATCTCTAATAGAGTACTTGTCCTTCCCACAGCACGTGCAACGATTCCTACGCGGGGAGAAGCCCCGTGGACTTGTGTTGCAAATGCTATGACCTGTTATCACCAGCGAAAGACTTGAGCGTCTTTTCAATCTGTCAACGAATTGGCGCTTAAGCCAATCACACAGTTCACCCGACTACAAACTTTTGGTGCCCATAGAAACGATGTCCTAATAATGCCGAAATCCGGGTGGATCGTCTGACACAAATCGCGCACGAGTTCCATTAAATTTTGCAAAGCTGGGCAAGTGAAGAACCTGTGAAACAGGGAGACTTGACCAGAACAAACTGTGCAGATCCTCTGAACTCTCCGGTCAATATGTGAGAACTGATTAGGATGCATAAGACTGCGATGCAACAATTTGAATGCTACACTGAAAATAAAAAGCTTAGCTGGATCAACAATTAAACATTATCCATGAACCATTTGTGCATAATTGTTTCAGTATTTGGTAAAACTAATACATTAGTATTTCAATTAAACAATTTAGTTTAATTGAACAAGCAATATCCATAACTCTGTTCGAATTTTACAATTTTGAATTACTGCATTAACTATTTCCTTATTTGAAGAAATAGTTGCTTAACTTAAGAATAAATAGTTAAATAACAATTTATATTAGTATTCAACTATGTAACGCATTCATTTTTAATATGAAATTGTTACATATACATATAATAACCCTTTAAATAAAAAAAAACTTGTTACTAACAAAACATTGTTAACAGATTATTTTCCTTGTTAAATTTAAACATAGGGGAGCCCGGGGCATAGTGACGAATGAATATTATCTGTAATGAGCGTTATTCTAAACTCACGCTATGATATCCAGAATGCAGGGTTAAGTATTGCCAACATATGGTCAACATTTTTTTCGCATTATTCTATGTTTGTTGTACGAAAAGAGCAGACGAATTTTGCAATTAGATTACGCAAAAGTTTTAGATGTTCCAAAGATTGTGTTTGAGGGGATATTTTAGGCATTTTAATTTGATTGGTGAGTAAGTCTAGTGTATTTCTGGTGTGCAATTTGTCGGCATAATAATAGATTTCATATTGGTTTACGATAAATTTTGCATAACATGTCGGAGAAATACTAATGTATGATGGGGCAAAATGACGAGCATTTTACGGGGCATAATGACGAGTTTTTATGGGGCATAATGACGAGCATTTTACGGGGCATAATGACGAGCATTTTACGGGGCATAATGACGAGTTTTTACAGGACATACTCACGAGCCCGTCAAACATTTTGTGCACCTACAGCCAATAGGTGCACAGTGTGTATGCAATGTGCATTCATTAATATTGAAATTCACTGCAAAGTTCAATGAAGGCTGACTTGAGGCGAGCATTTTTTCAGTTTTTAATAAAGTGAGAGAAGTTATTTCCATCTTAAAAACTAAAATCAACTTTCACGTGCACAATACATGCGCATATGCATTGCTCGCTCAACCGAGAATTTTCAAGTCGGTTTATTCTCCTTCCTAAATATCAAGCCCAAACAGTGAAGTGATCAATACATGCGCATATGCATTGTCGTTCAACCGAGAATTTTCAAGTTAAGGGGTGCAAATGCGGAATAAGTGTGTACGTACGATGTACGCAGCGGATTAAGCGAAAACGGTGAATGCATGTTACCAAAACCCTCGAGAATACTTCCCAAGCCATGAAACAGAAATCTAGATGTGTGCGTTCGGAGTCCGTTTTCTAAAATGTTCTATATTGATACTTATGGAAAAGTGCTAAACATTGGCTTTATGTATGAACCAGAGCCTAAACTACTATCCATATAGGAAAATAGTCTTCTAGTAATTTACAGCTTGATTCCTTATCTTCCCAAAGGCTACACTTCCTATATACCTTACTTAACAAAATAATAAAATAATTTTGATTACAAAGTAACCTTACCATTTAACGCTCAATACCTCTCAGCTGAGTAATAATTGTATGTGTGTATGTGCAGCCGGAGTCCGAATCTGTAGGCAGCTACATTACATATCATCAGCCCACGGCATGCCATGACGGCACAGCGACATTACAATGATTACTCAGCTGAGCATTTTTGTTTGAGAAATCGTCATTTGGTTAAGATTAAATTTTTTAAATAATTTTGTTAGGAAAGGTATGAAATTTGTTTTACGGTTCGGAAGATAAGAAAGCAAGCTTAAGATTATCAGAACACCATTTTTCGGTACGAATAGTAGTTTAGGGCGGAGGAGGTATTCAAATCAAACTTTTGTCAGTTTTACATAAGAACACTGCAAATATTTTAGAATGTAAGGACTCCGTTAGGCCTCGCATGTGGTAGGGAGGGAGCTGTTTCATGGCTTGTGAAGTATTCTCGAGGGTTTTGCTTGTGAAGTATTCTCGAGGGTTTTGATGTTACTCATGCATGATTTTATCACACACACAAAAATGTTTGCGTGTGAGTAATATGTCATGTTCTCCTTCCTCTATATGCGGCGTGTCTATGTGTATTATCGATACAACCTGCAAGTTCAGCTGAACACTTGTTGTTATTAGTTTTGGAAGCCATTTTTGTAGAGAGCGTCATTGAGTGAAGTAGTGAAGTGCGTGTTTATAAACTTTTGTTTTACGTAGTTGGGTTATTGGAATATAAATATATTTTATATTTTTGCAATATATTTCAGAAAAGGTAAGCAAAACTTATTAAATTTAATTAATTGTGAATACATATTTGTATAGTGAAGGGAGTTATCGTTGCAGTAGTATTTGTGGAAGTGCCTGAAGTGTGTACTTAAAGTGTCCTTCATGATATTTCCTGCATTGCTAAATGCTTGTGATGTGTATTCAAAGTGCATACGAAATATTTTATTCGCATGAATTTGAATACATATCGCAATCGTTGCAGGAGTATGTGTGGAAGTGCTTGAAGCGTGCATTTTAAGTGTTCTTCAAGGCATTTGTATAGGCTCGATTATTTTGGATAAATTAATTTCTTTTTAGAGTGTGGCGGCTATATAAGCAAATAGAAGCTCTTTTATACATATATTTTTTTTTTGTAATTTTAATAAATTCATCGCAGTAAAATATTGCGGGTAAAAGAATGTTTTACGGCTGAAAGAGGGGGTTTTTGTTTTCTTTTCTTTTTCAATTCGAAAAGTTCGTCTCTGTGTGATTCATTTCAAATTTTTTTTAGCTTAATATATATGCTCTTCATTGAAATGCTTTTTACAGAGTTATTTTATTTTCCTCAAAAAACCTGTATAAGGTGAAATAAAAAGTTTTATATTTAATACATTAATTAAATAATTTCTAAATGTTCACATTTCAGAAACTTCTGAGATGCCTAAATATAAAAGATCCTGCAATCTGTCAAAAAGATCCATAACTCGAATTTTTAAGCAAAGTCCACACTTGTCAAGCTTTTCCCAAAATTATTATACCCACAATTCTGGCATTTCAACTTCCCAAGAAGTGGAACAGGATGAAGGTGCAGGGGAATGCTGTTATCTGTTCGATTTCACTGAAAGCGAAAGCGGCGAAAGTAAAGATGAAGACAGCGTTAAATTTTTAAAGACATGGAAATTCAGTCACAATATTACAAACTGCGCGATAAATGATCGTTTGGTTTTAACAGAAATAATTATTGATTTCAACATTGATGGTGTACCGCTATCGAGAAGTAGTACCAGAGGATTCTGGCTTATTTTAGGAAAGCTGTACAATATTTCCAATGGAACAGTTTTTGTCATAGGAGTGTACCATGGCTTCAAAAAACCTGGAGAATTTTCTTCCTTTTTACGTCCATTTATCGATGAGCTAAAAGAATTGATGCAAATTGGATATATGTGTAAAGATAAATTTAGAGATATTAATGTGCGGGCTTTTATATGTGACGCACCCGCTCGAGCTGCTGTAACCGGAACCAAAGGACATAATGCATATTTTGGCTGTTATAAATGCCAGCAAGAAGGTTCTTTTGTAAATAATCGATGGACTTATCCAGAAACACATTTCACTCTAAGAACTGACGACTCCTCTCGATCAAAAAGAGACGAACATTTTCATAAAACATGCACTCCATTAGAAGAATTACATATCGATATGATTGCACAGTTTCCGCTGGACCACATTCATACATTTTGTTTTGTAGTTAAAAAACTCCTTATGATTTGGAAATGTAGGAAAGCGCCATATCTCTTATCAAGTCACACTTTTCGAATACAGACTCGGAATTGGAGTACGAGAAAAGAAGGCAATTTAAAAGAAAACATCCACTCCCAGATTATAACGAACTGGACTTTAGCAAGTTGTTTACTGAGCCGTTTTCGGATACATCAGCGCCAATAAATTTGTCTCCAAGCTCAAATAAGGATATTCCATCAACTCCAGGGAAAAATATTAAACTTACACCACCACCAACACCGTCAAAACCATGTGTTCACGTTTCACCAAACGTCAACCTAAAAACACATAATATAACTGACGACAAAGACGACAAGCCAAATTCCCCAAATACTGATGTTGATCTTTGATTAAGCTCATCAGTTCAAAGTGAAATACCGAAGCGAGTACCGAAGGCAAAAATTAAGAATGGGAGATTAAAATCGACACTAAAAGCAATTGAAGGTGCACTAGGGGCTGTTAATGATAGTCTAAAGAGCAATAAAAAGAAAATAAAAAGTCTCCAAGAAAACATGTATCAAGTCCAATCCTCAGTTGAGCGTTTAGGAAATACATTAAAAAATGCACTGAGCGACATTACATCACAAAATAAAGTTATATTAGACTTTACTGTACAAAACAGGTCAGCAAGCTACGAAAAGGAAAGCAATAATAATATTACAATGGAAAAGGACTTCAACGAGCCAAAGTAGCCTATATAGTCTGTTGAACATTTGCTTTTATTGGACTGCAATTTAAAAGATAAGCATTACCTTGATCAAATTGTAAGCAATTTCGAAATAAGACTTGACTTTTTATCAACTAAACATATTAATTTTTCAGGCGATTCGATTATCAAAAGTGCGGGGCTTAATTGACCCATCAAATATCCGGAAATCGATGAAACGGATCATCGAATATATATTAATTATGAGGTTTTACTCAAATATTCCTGGTCAGGAAAGGCGAGCAATGAAGAAAAAGGTACAAGGTACGTAAAGTAATTGTAGTTTATTGTTGATTTTTAAGTGTATAATACCTAAAAGTTTATATTTGCTCTTATTTTACTTACAGAAAAGTCAAAATTAGAGTTTGTGTCATTGGACGGCATATTGCGACTACTAAGCAGCATATTTAAAAACGAAGAATATTTCGCTGTAGAGGGGGTGGTAAAAAATTTCTTGAAAAGGGTTCCCCAAAATTTTAAGAGGAAGGCTGCACTTATACTTTAAGAGGAAGAATAAATAAAAAGAGATTACTCTTTTGGACTTTTTACCGGGTTAAACTTAATTTTCTTCAAGAAAGAATTTTTTGGGATATCTCCGGTATATAGCAAAAGCTAAAAAATGTTCTAATTTGTTATTTCATCACACAACCCATTAATTTTTGGTGACAAGTTTCAAGTCTTGGTTTGACTCATCAACAGGTCCCAAATAGCGAAATTGGGTGATTAGAAAAACAAATGAAAAAATGAAAAAAGAAGAAAGAAATGAAAAGTTTAAGAAAAATAGAAAAAAACAATTTTTTTATTTATTAAAAAAATTTAAAAAAATTTAGAAATTTTTTAAAGAAACAGATTCATTCGAAGCGAATCGAACCTGTATACGCCACGCAGTGGGCTGAAAAATGAAGAAGAAAAAGGAAGAAGAAGAAGCGTTTCGTGTCAGCAGAAAACCTTCCACTCATCGGTGCAGCTTGGTTTTCTGCCTGCTGCAGACGCTTGAAAATAGATCAAACCGATCTCTTCTCATATAACCTCAGAATAAATTCTGGGTGTGAATTATATGAGGAAAAAACACTCCTATACAAGCCCAGGAGGAAAAAGGTTTTCTGCTGACACGAAACGCTTCTTCTTCTTCCATTTTCTTCTTCATTTTTCAGCCCACTGCGTGGCGTATACAGGTTCGATTCGCTTCGAATGAATCTGTTTCTTTAAAATTTTTTAAAATTTTTTTTAAATTTTTTTAAATTTTTTTAAATTTTTTTAATAAATAAAAAAATTGTTTTTTTTCTATTTTTCTTAAACTTTTCATTTCTTTCTTCTTTTTTCATTTTTTCATTTGTTTTTCTAATCACCCAATTTCGCTATTTGGGACCTGTTGATGAGTCAAACCAAGACTTGAAACTTGTGATCAAAAATTAATGGGTTGTGTGATGAAATAACAAATTAGAACATTTTTTAGCTTTTGCTATATACCGGAGATATCCCAAAAAATTCTTTCTTGAAGAAAATTAAGTTTAACCCGGTAAAAAGTCCAAAAGAGTAATCTCTTTTTATTTATTTTTCCTCCTGGGCTTGTATAGGAGTGTTTTTTCCTCATATAATTCACACCCAGAATTTATTCTGAGGTTATATGAGAAGAGATCGGTTTGATCTATTTTCAAGCGTCTGCAGCAGGCAGAAAACCAAGCTGCACCGATGAGTGGAAGGTTTTCTGCTGACACGAAACGCTTCTTCTTCTTCATTTTTCAGCCCACTGCGTGGCGTATACAGGTTCGATTCGCTTCGAATGAATCTGTTTCTTTTAAATTTTTTTAAATTTTTTTAATAAATAAAAAAAATTGTTTTTTTCTATTTTTCTTAAACTTTTCATTTCTTTCTTCTTTTTTCATTTTTTCATTTGTTTTTCTAATCACCCAATTTCGCTATTTGGGACCTGTTGATGAGTCAAACCAAGACTTGAAACTTGTCACCAAAAATTAATGGGTTGTGTGATGAAATGTTATGAATTCCCAAAACAATCCAAATAATATGATCAAGCAATAACCACTTCAATTGCCTCTGATTCATAACGCATTACCTAAAAAAATCAAGCAAACATCTCTCATCCATAAATCACGGTTATCCGACCCCACAATGAGAACCAAAACAATAAACAAACAACTATGCGCACACGACTGTGGTCAAGTTGCAGCACATAATGAGTAATCGTTAGATGTACCCATGTCCACGGTAATAATTCTTAGGTAGATAAGGCCTGTCACCTTTCTACACGTAAATAAGAACCTTTGGACTTCTTGCTTGAGAACAATCAGCCAAACGTATAATGGAATCACCTGATTAACTCAAAGCGATAAGAAGTAAAGCATCTTACTCGCTGAACGATTTTACCTCACACCCGCCGTGCAACAAACTGACCAAAAGAAATTGCCTTAGCGGAAGCGCCGGCGTCAAATTTCTTTTTGTCATTGTACGTAATGAAGCAAGTGAATTATTGTTTTGTGAAAATTGATACCGTTGTTTTCATACAATTGTTCCCAATTATTTTTTTATAATTTGCGGGTGAAAAATCAAATTGCATTAATGCAATAAATTTTTCACCTTTATTGGGAAAAATGCTTGATAGGTGATTTTGGGTTGTTTTTTACAGAAAAATGCTCAATAGGTAGTTTTTGATTGGTCACCACAAAAACTGCTAAATAATCAATCTGCAAGTGGAGGGGAGTATTAACCACTCCAGATTGATTTTGAATAAATAGAGAGTTCTGATGCAAGGAAAATCAGAAATATTCTAAACCCGAAGCTAGAGAGTCCCCCTACCCAAGGTAAGGCCTCTAGTGGAAAGTAAAAGAAAAGGTATACTTCAAAACTATTGTGAAACCTAGATTATTGTATTCCAAATATAAAGAAAAGTATTGTTAGTAAAAATTAAAAGTGTGCTTGAAAAGAAATAAAATCAGTGTAAAGATTAAACGCAGCCTTCTCATTTTGGTCAACCCGGACTATTACGATTAACTCCCTTGTTGCCGGCGCGCAACAATCGGAAGAAGTGAACTCTTGTTGCCGGCGCGCAACATATAAAACTGGTGGCAGCGGTGGGATAAGTCACACGGTTAGTAAGACCCTCGACTACACCCACAAACTCATGAGCTGGCCAAAAGAAGAAGAACTTATCAGTCCACTGGGACTTTCTGACGAAGAGCTAGACTTCGAGCCAGAAGCGGACCCACAAGCAGACGCTTATTCAGAAGAAGACTCCTACTCAGAGGCGGACTTTTATTCAGAGACGACAGAGGTAGGCTCATTCTCAGAGCTTGAGGAAGACATTACGGACTGCTACTATAACCCCGGATCCGAAGGAAGCAGTGTGTCATCCGACGAAGAGGGAAGCATTGGCCCCATCTACAATCCTTGTTTGGACGACCTCGAGGAATACACGGTCCCAATCGACCATTTGCTGGACATCCTGCTCAAACACGAGAACCCGTCAGCATACGCGATTTATAGAACGCTGAGATACCAGCTGTACCCAGAAGAGGACTTCAACTCAGCAATCGACGTGGACTTCTATCAAAAGGTACGGGACGCTCTAGAATAGAGTTATAAGGTTTCTATATTATAAATATTATATTCTATATAAATATATATATTTTACTTTATTATATTATACCTATATTATAACTAAAATATAACTATTTAATGTACTCCTGGTCTTCACCCCTTTTTCTATTTTAACAAAAGTGCATATTCTCGAGTGTTTTTCTTATCAAGTGCTTTTCGGTGTTGTGAATATTTCTCCGGGATATTAGTTAAATTAATATACTCGTCAAGTTAAAAAAAAAGACATATCGGGAAAATATAAAATTTTTTTTTTAAAAATTCATACTCGACTACAAAAGCGTCGAGGCGTAAGAGATACGCTTCTTCCTGGGCTAATCATCCACGGAATACTCCAGTTAATCACCGTTTTCAAGGCAACCAACAAGAGGCCTATGTTCCTCAAAATCAAAGATCCCAACAGAATTTCACAGGATCACCTAAGCGGTCGCCAAATATTAGAGCAGCAACTGCCAAAATAAAATAAAAAAATCAACAGAAATCGGAAAACAGCCGGCGGCGAGACGAGGATACCATTACAGTCGCCCAGTTTCGCCTCACCAGATGACTGTATCCGCGGATGTCCATCGACATCCGAAAAATTAAATCAAATGCTTTATCTCCCTCTCAATGCTGATCGCCAATCACTAGTTTTGACGATCAGAAATTCCATCACAGCATTTGATACTAGTAATTTCTTAATCGATACAGGAGCCGAAATATCGGTCCTTAAAGCAACCAGATCACTTGGTGACACAAGGGTTGATAGAACAAAGAGCTTGGAGGTATCACCTCTAGCTGGAAAAGCCCTACATACTTTAGGAACCGCCAAATGCGAATTTCAAGTAGGCAAAAATTTCTTTACCCACGATATACACATGGTGGAAGATGACCTCCAACTCAAATATGATGGAATTCTAGGTCATGACTTTTTAAATAAATTTTCTAGCATAATAGACTACGAAAACAAAAGTCTATCACTAAAAATTAATAAGCCCCAAGGAGGCAAAACCACACGCAAAGTTATTAAGGCAAATTCAGAGACAATGTGCAAAAACGAATATGGAGGTTTGAATGACCCAAGTTCGAAAAAATTGTCTCGCCATAGCTCAAATGTCAAGTATGGAGGTTTGAATGACCCAAGCTTCGACAATTTGACTTACACCAGCTCAGATAGCAGGCATGGAGGTTTGAAAGACCCAAGCCAAGACTATCAGTTGGTACAAGCTGACAAGGCCCCCCCACAAAGAGGTGAGCCTAAGGGTAAGAAACAAAAAAATGTTTCGAAAATAATAAACAAAATAAATCAGTACGAAGCCGAAAGTATAAAAATACCGGCACGTACACAAATGGTAGCAAAAATAAAACTAAATCAAAGAGGTTGTTTCTTTAGTGAACACCAAGAACTGAAACCAGGAGTGATAACAGGAAATACGCTAATAGAACCTGACAACACAGGTCACGCGACTATCCTAATCTTGAACTCAAATCAGCAAGAGGTTACTATAAGAAACACAGAAATAAGACCTCATCTACGAAACTTAAATAATTTTAGTATAATAAAATTAAATCCGAAAAAGGATCCAATAAAGCAGAGACTAAATAGACTCGAGAACGAGCTAAACCTCGCTCACTGCAACGCGGAAGAAGCCCAAACAATTCTAGATACTTGTCGAGAATACAATTACATATTTTATCTAGATGGAGATTTCCTAACTTGCACAAGTGCAGTTAAGCACCAAATACCTACGCTACCTGAAAAACCCATTGTCAACATAAGACCTTATAGACTTCCAGAATCTCAGCGTACTGAGATTAATTCACAAATAAATAAAATGCTTCAAGAAGAAATCATAAGCCCTAGTTCTAGCCCCTGGAACTCTCCTCTACTTCTAGTTCCGAAAAAACCTGATGCTTCAGGAAACAAAAGATGGAGAGTAGTTGTCGATTTCAGGCGCCTCAACGACATAACAGTCGGTGATGCCTTTCCCTTACCCAACATTACTGATATACTAGATCAGCTGGGGAAAGCTAAATACTTTAGTACATTGGATTTAGCTAATGGCTTTCATCAAATACAAATGGAGGACCATGATAAGGAAAAAACTGCTTTCAGTACACCTTACGGTCATTACCATTTTAATAGAATGCCATTCGGATTGAAACGTGCACCAGCCACTTTTCAAAGGCTGATGAACAATGTTTTAGTCGGACTCCAAGGCATAGAATGTTTTGTATACATGAACGACATAATTGTCTACGGATACAACTTGACAGAACATAATGCAAGACTCCAACACGTTTTCAATAGGCTTAGAGTAAATAATCTCTAGCTACAGCCTGAAAATGGCATTTTCTAAGCAAACAAATAGCTTATCTTGGACATTTGGTTACAGAAAACGGAGTAACACCGGATCCCTCTAAACTAGAATCTGTCCAAAATTACCCAGTACCCAAGAAGGAAAAAGACATAAAATCCTTCTTAGGTTTTGTTGGATATTACCGTCGCTTTATCCTTAATTTCGCTAAAATAGCAAAGCCTCTCACGGCTCTATTAAAGAAAGATGCTACTTTCAAATGGGATGCGTTCTGCGACGAAGCTTTCACGCTCATGAAAGAAAAATTATTAAATCCGCCTATTTTGCAATATCCTCGCTTTAACGAAGAATTTTTAGTTACTTCAGACGCAAGTAACTATGCAATTGGCGCAGTTTTATCGCAAGGGAAAATCGGAGAAGACAAACCAATCTGTTATGCCAGCCGCACCCTAAATCCGGCTGAGACAAGATATTCAACTATAGAAAAAGAGCTATTAGCAATAATATACGCGGTAGAACAATTTCGTCCTTACCTGTACGGTCGGACATTTACGATTATTACAGATCACAAGCCCCTTACGTGGCTCATGAATCTGAAAGACCCCACTTCCCGAATGATGAGGTGGAGGATTAAACTTGAAGAGTATGACTACAAGATCATACACAAATCAGGGAAATCTAATCTTAACGCTGACGCACTCAGTCGTATAGTACCAGAATCCAAAAATATTCAAGTGATAACAAGGAATCAACAGAGGGCACAAACAAGCCAAACCCCTAAAATAGTAGGAGAAAACTCGATCAATTTACTGGAAACACGGAATATCAAAAGAAAATATTTCATAATTCCGACAGTAAACACCACATTTGAAAACTTATTAAAAACTTATTTACCTGATAATTATCAAATTCCATTAGGAGGAATCAAAGAATATAAACAAGGGAATACTACGTATATAGTGGGGCATGCACCCCTCCCTTTTAAAGAACAAAAAGATCAGGAATTAACAAGAAGTATATTTAAAAAATTCAAAGAATTGTCATCTAACGAAGAGATAATTCCAATTGCTATACCAATCCTGAACAGCACTTCGTACTTCGAGTTGAAACTCATATGTGCTGAAGAATTTAAGGATTCCGCCACGAGGCCTATTTTCTTCCTCAATAAAATAGTACAATTAAAAGACCCAAAGGACATTGAACAGGTAATTAGGGATTACCATGTCACTCCTTTAGGCGGTCATCAGGGACAAACGAAGACTATCGGGAAGATAAGAAGAATCTATAACTGGCCAGGTATGAAAAAAGACATTCAAGAGTACATCAAGAGATGTTCTTCTTGCCAGGTCAATAAATCAGGTGCAAACAAGAAAATACCTATGAAGATTACTACCACAAGCAAAAAACCATTTGAAAAAATCTTCTTGGATATCGTTGGACCTCTACCAACAAGTTATCAAAACAACAAATATCTATTAACGTTCCAAGATGATCTGACTAAATTTTCAGATGCTATACCCCTACCGAACGCAGAAGCCAAAACGGTAGCTGAGCAATTTGTAACCCACATCATTTGTAAACATGGTTTACCTGAATCAATCCTAACGGACCAAGGATCAAACTTCCTAAGTTCTCTATTTAGTGAAATTTGTAAACTTTTGAAAATACATAAGTTACAAACTACACCATACCACCCAGAGACAAACGGAGCTCTAGAAAGAAGCCACCGTACGCTTGCTGAATACCTTAGACAGTATGTGTCTACAGATCCACTAACATGGGATACATGGATCCCTTACGCTATGTTCACATACAACAATTCTAATCATTCAAGTACAGGCTACACGCCTCACGAATTACTATTTGGATTTCACGCAGAAATCCCAACATCACTAAAAAAGGACCCAGAAGTTACGTATAACTACGATAACTATGCCAGTGAACTAAAAGCGCGTCTCCAATATGCTCATCAAATAGCAAGAGAAAATCTTATAAAAAACAAGGAGAAATCCAAAACGTACTATGATCACGTTACTAAGCCAAAACCTTTTATAATTGGTGACAAGGTATTAGTGAAGAATCACACGAGAAAAAATAAATTATCTCCCTTATGGGAAGGCCCTTACGAAATAGTATAAATTGCCTCAACCGAGAATTCAGTGGTAAGAGTTAGAAACAAAAATAAAAAACTCCATAACAACCATCTGAAGCTATTCATAGAGTAATCGCGTTCTTTTCTTTTCTTCTATTCCACCAGGCCAAAATGCCGTACATAATACTAATCTTATTATTAACATTCGGAGTCACGAGCGGAACAAAGACAACAAACTTCGCCTCAACTCCAGGAATATATTTCGAGGAATACGGAAACATACAATTATACAGCTCAAGTTGGAAACTAGTTACGTATTATAGCCTAGACGATTTTCAACTAGAACATAACCTTCTAAGATCCCAAACAATAGACATAGAAAAAATATGTTTACATTTTAAGATACAACACCCAACCCGCAACCACCCATGCGAGTCACAAATAAAAACTATCAAAATATTAATTAACGAGATAGAGCAAAATGCAGAAATTATAGATCCGAAAAATTTGCGTGCTCGACGCGGCCTAATAAACGCAATAGGCAGCATTAGCAAAACACTCTTCGGTACTCTCAATGAAGACGATGCCAAGCATTACGACAAACAAATCCACTACTTAAAAATAAATGAGGACCACCTATTAGAACTCATTAAATCACAAACCATTATCGTAGATAAAACAATCAACCTTTTTAATAAAACATCCTCCCCTAAACACAATTTTCCAGGCATACAAAGTTATACCATTCCCAAGTATAGTAAACACCTCTTTTCTTTACATAAAACCTACTACCGAATATTTATTGGTAGATTTTAACCGCGAAAAACATTACCCCATGAATACAGAGGACTTCGACAAATGCCAATTGAGTTTCTCAAATACTCATCTGTGTCAAATAACACACCCAATCCTTAATAGTAATGCCGAACAAAACAAATGCGAAATGGATCTATTAAAACATACTACGGAAATTCCAAAATCCTGCGATGTAAAAACAATAAAAACATCTACTTTCTGGATCCAATTAAACAACCCAAATAAATGGTTATTCAGTCTTAGAAACCCTCTAACAATAGATAATATATGCGGCGACAGAATCGAACCGCTAACACTCGAAAGAAACGGTATTTTAGAAATTTCTCCAAATTGCTACATAAGAAGCAACGACCTAACGCTATATGGTCATTCCGAAAGAATATCAATTTCAAATAATTCATACTTACCCTCAATTAACCTAACAATGGCTAATCATCTTAAAGACATAAAACTCGAACTCCCGAAAATGATTACAATAAAAAACGTAAATCACCAGCTCTATTCGATCTAAGCCAAGATTTAAAAACACTGGAGCACGAGGAAAAACAAAAATTAAATAATATTTCAACGCATGATATACACCATTATTCTTTCATATATCTATTAATTATAACACTTACTTCTTATGGTGTAATCAAAATAATCATGCGATATGTTAAAAAAGAGAAGAACCAGAAAACTTTAAAAGAAAATAAAACAATAATGAAGAAATTACTGAAATCAAAAGTATTTCCAGTAAAATACCATTATCTAGAATCACAGATAACTAATTAAGTAAATCTCAAATAAGTTGCTCTTATATAATACTATTATAATACCACACTTAGTAACAATTGATTTTTGTAAAATAAGAAACACAACATATATATAAAAAAAAAAATATATATCATTTAATCTAGCATAAATAAATCATAAACGATGGAGCTAATGAATAAAAATATCATTAGCAACTAAATCTAATTTTGTATAATACATATCATAATCATAACAATTAAATCTAACATATGTTTGTATCATACATACCATTAAGTACCATATAATATCATATCGTAGTACTAATCAAACTATGTACTCTAGATTTCCGAGCGTCAGCAACTCTCAAATTTTTTTTACATCCTCTTAAAGAATATAAAAGAAAATTTTTTTTCAAGGGGGAAGGTGTTATGAATCCCCAAAACAATCCAAATAATATGATCAAGCAATAACCACTTCAATTGCCTCTGATTCATAACGCATTACCTAGAAAAATCAAGCAAACATCTCTCATCCATAAATCACGGTTATCCGACCCCACAATGAGAACCAAAACAATAAACAAACAACTATGCGCACACGACTGTGGTCAAGTTGCAGCACATAATGAGTAATCGTTAGATGTACCCATGTCCACGGTAATAATTCTTAGGTAGATAAGGCCTGTCACCTTTCTACACGTAAATAAGAACCTTTGGACTTCTTGCTTGAGAACAATCAGCCAAACGTATAATGGAATCACCTGATTAACTCAAAGCGATAAGAAGTAAAGCATGGTACTCGCTGAACGATTTTACCTCACACCCGCCGTGCAACAAACTGACCAAAAGAAATTGCCTTAGCGGAAGCGCCGGCGTCAAATTTCTTTTTGTCATTGTACGTAATGAAGCAAGTGAATTATTGTTTTGGGACTCGTGTGAAAATTGGTACCGTTGTTTTCATACAATTGTTCCCAATTATTTTTTTATAATTTGCGGGTGAAAAATCAAATTGCATTAATGCAATAAATTTTTCACCTTTATTGGGAAAAATGCTTGATAGGTGATTTTGGGTTGTTTTTCACAGAAAAATGCTCAATAGGTAGTTTTTGATTGGTCACCACAAAAACTGCTAAATAATCAATCTGCAAGTGGAGGGGAGTATTAACCACTCCAGATTGATTTTGAATAAATAGAGAGTTCTGATGCAAGGAAAATCAGAAATATTCTAAACCCGAAGCTAGAGAGTCCCCCTACCCAAGGTAAGGCCTCTAGTGGAAAGTAAAAGAAAAGGTATACTTCAAAACTATTGTGAAACCTAGATTATTGTATTCCAAATATAAAGAAAAGTATTGTTAGTAAAAATTAAAAGTGTGCTTGAAAAGAAATAAAATCAGTGTAAAGATTAAACGCAGCCTTCTCATTTTGGTCAACCCGGACTATTACGATTAACTCCCTTGTTGCCGGCGCGCAACAATCAGAAGAAGTGAACTCTTGTTGCCGGCGCGCAACAGAAATAACAAATTAGAACATTTTTTAGCTTTTGCTATATACCGGAGATATCCCAAAAAATTATTTCTTGAAGAAAATTTAAGAGGAAGGTTAACTAATAATAAGGTCTAACATGTAATATATTTTATAAAGAAATGACATTTAAAATATTTTATTTATTTCATTATATTAATTAACTTTTATAATAATTAAATATGCTCCTCACTATTCTCGAAGTACAGAGTTTTTATTTATCTATTACTTACTTTATATTACTTTATACTTCTCTTACTACTATCTAATCAAAGTAGCCTATAATGATTTAAAAAGTGTGGTCGACAGCTGACACATACATATCGAAGCGGAGTGAACTGGGTTTCGTAAGTAGACGTAGTCGATTTTGAAACCATGCGGATTTGCTCATGGAGTGGACGTAACATTAGTGCATTAAGAATGCATATGCACTTAAATAACACTTTATGTACACATGTACATTATGCAATAATTTGTGCGTTGTTGCCTAATTTGTACGGTGTTATATTACATGACAATTGCATTAGCTGCGCATTACGTGCACAGCTAATACAATTGTGCCTATTTTGTGTGCAGATACATTACATGCACCAGTGCATTAAATGTGTGTGCACATCTAATGCAAATGTGCCTATTTTGTGTGCAATACTTTACATGCACAATTGCATTAGTTGTGTGTGCACATCTAATGCAAATATGCCTATTTTGTGTACGATACATCACATGCACAATTGCATTACCTGTGCACATAATGCACAGTTAATGCAATTGTGCCTTTTTTGTGTGCAGATACATTACATGCACAAGTGCATTGAATGTGCATTCAAAGACACATTGTGCCTGGGCATTTGCTACACATTGCACGCTTTTTTGCATTCACGGTGTCCACAATGTGTTGTGCCTGTGTGGACACATTTGCTTCTTTTTTAATGCACAATTCCTTAAAATGTTTGACGGGGAGTGTTTACACTAAGAAAAGAAGTTTAACCGTTAATCAACGTGATATTTTTTTTTAAATTTCATTAACGGATAAGCCTCTGTTGGACATATATGTATTATTATAACTGAAAATAAATTGGCTGTTTTCCCAAATGCATTATATTCTTTATTTATTCCATCAAATGTTCAAAAGTTATCACATCTGCATCAGTATAATCTAGAGAATTATGCATCACATAATGCATCAAAATCATGGTGCATTATGCCACATCAGTGCGTGAAATGCATGTAAAAAAAAAAAAAACAGAAGACTTATGTTTAATTCAGTGATTTGATTAAATACTTGTTATTAGTAATTACCATAAATACCTAGTTTATTTTTTAATCATTCCTACTTAGCTTTAATTTAATGACATTTCATTGACATTTCCATTAGCAATGGTACGTAAATATAAAAGAAAAACTTCCGCGGTTAATAAAGAAGTATTACTTACTGCATTAAATCTTATAAAAGAAGAAAGCAGAAGTGTGAATAGTGTAGCACGTCAATATAATGTTTCTGAAGCAACCTTAAGAAGGTTAAATAAAAGTCTAAATAATAGAGAAACAAGAAATTTATCAGCAAATGTCTTACCGACCCCATGTGCTTTCAAAAAGGTAAAACATACATATATACTCTCTTGAATTTCGTATAGGTTAATCAAATTCTGGTTGTTGTAGGTTTTTTCGGACGAGCAAGAGAAGGAGTTGGTCTGTTATATCCTTGCATGTTCCGATATTTATTTCGGCTTGACTCCTAAGGAAGTCCGAAAAATTGCCTACGAATTCGCTGTGTCCCAACAGCGCAAATGTCCAAAATCTTGGGATAAATCGGGTTGTGCTGGTTCAGATTGGTTTGGATCTTTTCTGAAGAGGCATTCAAACCTATCAATAAGAAAGCCACAAGCTACAAGCTTGGCGAGGGCGTCTAATTTCAATAGGACAAATGTCGGCTTGTTTTTCGACAATCTTCGGACAGTTTTGGAACGAACGAACTTTTCTGCTAAGGATATATTTAATATGGATGAAACTGGTTAATTACATTTTTATTTAAGAACATATAGGCTACTAAGTTTTCATTTCATTATTAGGCGTAATTACCGTTCAAACTCCTAATCGAAGTGTGTCACGTAAAGGTGTTAAACAAATCGGAAGAATCACATCTGCAGAGCGAGGCCAACTTGTTACAGTTACTGTAGCTGTTTCAGCTACAGGGGTACAAATACCACCGTTTTTCGTTTTTCTGCGTGTTCGCTTCCGCAATCACTTCCTTCAAGGTGGCTCACCAGGTTTCAGTGGAGATGCCAATAAATCTGGATGGATGAAAACGGAAAATTTTACTAAATTCTTGTATCGTTTTATCAGCAATACTAACTGCTCTCGAGAAAGGCCGGTGTTATTGCTGCTGGATAACCTCGAATCGCATTTAAGCATAGCTGCAATCGACTTTTGCAAGGAGAACGGGATTACTTTACTATCGTTTCCCGCACATTGCACACATAAACTGCAGCCGTTAGATAGAAGTTTATTCGGGCCATTTAAAAAAGCAATAAACTCTCAATGTGATTCATGGATAACTAACAATCCAGGCAAATGCATATCCATTTATAATATACCAGGAATTGTTGCAAAAGCTTTACCAGTGGCTGCTACTGTGTCGAATATCGTAGCTGGTTTCGAAGTTACTGGAATATCACCCTTTAACCCGGACGTATTCACAGAGCTTGACTTCATGCTTACCATCTGCACCAACAGACTTCAATCAAATGCATCCCAACCGCTAATTACAGATCAAAATATGGAAAATACCTATGAACCGGAAATGTTCAATAGTTCAGTTGGTCCAAGGACATGCTCTATTTTGGATTTGCGTCCACTGCCGCAAGCGGACGCAAGGTCTACACTGAGAGGAGGAAGAAAAAAGCAAACAACTGACTAGTGAGAGACCGATTGAAATTCGATGCTAAGCGCATTGAAGAGAGGCGAAACAATAAATCTACAAATACTGTCCAAAGAACTAAAAAAAGCATCATTAAACGAGTTTCCGTAAAAAAAGAACCAGTTGCGTCAACTTCAGTTTGACCAGTTTTTAATCCCTGTCCGTCGAACAGATCCTATAATCGAAATCCAAAAAGTACGAACAACATCATCAAAAAAATGTCTATCAATAAAGAACCAGTTGCATCAACTTCAGCAGGTCCAGATTGTAATTCCGGTCCGTCGAAAAAATCCCGTAATCGAAATCCAAAAAGTACGAACAACACCATCAAAAAAGTGTCCGTAATAAAAGAACCAGTTGCGTCAACTTCAGCAGGTCCAGACTGTAATTCCGGTCAGTCGAAAAAATCCTGTAATCGAAAAAGAAACAAAGTTATCGACATCTGCAACATTTGCTACATTTCCTTGCCGAAGAATTATGATGACTGCATCCAATGCAGGATGTGTAAAAAATATACGCATTTGCAATGTTCACAAATTTCCCTTCCAAACGTTTATATTTGCATTGACTGCACAGATGAAGACATCGAATAAGTATCATTTTTCAATTTTCACATTCTGGTAGGCTCAACGAAGAGCGGCTCCAGAAGACAAGGTAAAATATCAGATGTTTTCAGTTTGAATTTTTCGAATTCCAAACTCGATGTGTTCCTCATTTTAAAATGTATAATTTTTTTTAAAAACCATATTTCTGCAAGCCTAATTATGGTACTTAATTAATAATATGTTTTGATAAAAAAAGATGTTATTTCATGTATTAAATATAATTCGTTATTATATGTCCCGAGCCCTTCGTTATTATGCCCCGTGTGTGGGGCATAGTGACGATCTGGTTAACACTCCATTTAGATCAACAGCGCACTTCATAGGGATGCTAGACGGTAATTATCTATATCACATTTTGTCCATGATTGACCCTACTTGGTATTGGTATATTTAAGGTTTCAAGAAATCGACTCAGGGATGTAAGAAAAACCTAGAGACAAATCGTTCGTCATTATGTCCCGGGCTCCCCTACTAATGATCATTTTACAACTGATTTGTTTGTTACTGGAATACTTCTAGAAAAATATGTGTCAAATCAAAACCTCCAAATATATGTACATACTAATACTTTGTTTCGCTGTATCATGGAGATAATATATAAGATTTAGAGTGGTATTTTACCGCATAAGGTGTTCGATTTTAATATGAAATTGTTACATATACATATAACAACTCTTTAAATTGTCAACTAACTACTTCGTTCCACTTTATCTTTAAGTCATAATACAAAATTTTTGGTAATTCCGTGTAATAAACCATATCATTGTGTGCATTTCATGAGGCTAGTTACCGGTTGGAAGTTTGCTTCCTCAGATGCATTTTTATTTCATTAAAGACAGCCTTGAAAAGAGTAAAGTCGCAGTATATAATTTTTTTAGAAAGTGCTCTTCTAAGTGTTTTGTGTTAAAATAATATTAAAGTAAAAGAATAATTTGGTAAGATTTTTTTATTGTTCTCTTTATAAAACTAATATTCATATCGGTTTACCTTTTCACTATTTTGGGGTTATTAAAAAAAAAAAATAAATAAATTCTTCTAAATATAAGTTCAAGCAAATTATTTGCACTCATTTTTGTTTGAAAGAAATAAAATGGAGACTTCAGCGAACGAAATAAATCAAGTAAATTACAACCAATTAAAATTATCGAAAGTTGTGCTTATTGGGGCTACTGTAGGTGATTCAGTAGAAAATAATACTCTACATGAATACGACAATTTGCAGTTAAGTGAAGATATTGAAACCCAGGTTTTTGACCGAGATCTCTTTGATCTCCACACTTTATGGGGCTTTGAAAATTTTTACCTTGAGTTTGTTGGTACATACGTATATTTAAAAAAATGTCTGCCAATTTTTAACACATAAAAGAAATTGAATTACGCTTCGATGACAATAAGGTTAAAACTTATGTTATATATACATATTTAATTATTTTAACGATAAGTTTTTTATTTATCTAGGAATTATATTATACGCCTCCTATTCCGCCAACTATACTAAATCCAGGGGGTCGCTTATATTCGTAATATTACATTGCTAAAAAACGACTGCCAAAAATAGGCTTTGGAGTACCTCTGGTCCGTTCACCAGCATTTTGCAAGCGTAAACTAAGCGAAAGCGACAATGATTAAACTTCGCCAGATTTCTGTTTAGGTAAAGTTTCATCATACTACTTTTCAGAAAATTTATTGATTTAATTACTATATTTTAGATATATAACTGCTGAAATAGCTTGGCTTAAAGTTCACAAAGAACCTTAGACCGAAGTGAAAATTAAGTGGGAAAAAATATTTTTTCACCGTAGAAAGATCATATTAGCTCAATCAAAAGCTACAAGCATATTGAGAGGTATTTTGAAAGATTGGCTCCTTCTTCAGCATTCGTATGAATTCGATTTGGTAAAAAATGTCTTATATTACGTATGCTCATTTCCGACAGTTAGTTCCAGGAAAAGGAGAAGCATTAATTTTAAAGTGGGACCAATACAAGAACAAAATTGTACCAATTTCTAACTCTCAAATAAAAGATAAAGAAAGCTTGAGAGTATTAAGGAACCTTAATGCAAAAAATTCGAGTATATAATTTTCTTTAATTTTTTGAAATTCTATTTATAATATTTTTTTTTGTAGATCCAGAAGATGTATCAATTAGCCTTCTTTTGCATAGTCTTCTGCCACCAACTATAAAGTACTACAAGAAAAACGAAGAAAAAAGGTAATGAAAAGCACAATTAAGGATTCGCAAGATACTTTTCTTATTCGGATAAATAATATTAGTAATTTAACAGTTTAAAGGAAAATCAGCTTACTTTACAGCCATTAATGGATGGCGCGCCGGTGTGCACCGAACGTGCCCAAAACGGACAAGAGCGTTTTCTGTCATTTTTTTGTCTGTCAAGATGGAAAAGAACTAAGGGCAGCTGCAGCCATTTTGATAGCTCGAAAAAAATTAGTTTCGTTGTGATTAAAAAAGTCTGATTGATTCACAATCGAGTGGAAAAGTGTATACTTTTGTAACCTTATCCGGAAAAATTTGGTGAGGGATCAAAGGGTACATCGTAGAACTGCGACAAATAGGGAAGGGAAGAAGAAGGCACCTTGCCGGCTGCAGTACTGCGAAAATTCCAAATTCATCATCGCAATCTGAGGTTTAATAATCCTCTCAAGTGTTCATCCACGAGTTACTAAAAGTCAGTCACGTTCTTTAGTGATAAATTCGTTGCTGGAAGTACCTGCAGCGCTACGCCAACACGGCATCACGAGGGCCATATCGAGTCCTGGTGTTCAGCCACTAACCTGAAAAAAATAAAGCTGTGTACGCAACTTAGCTGATGGTAATCTAGGGCTCCGCTGGCATTGTTGACATCTACACTGGAGTCTGCGCTGCCCAGTCAAATAACAACACCGAAGTCGTCGACATTGTACCTGGGAAAAAGGGGCAACGAAAGATCTCACAGGGCAAGAAATATCTTTCACGCGATGTACAGGTAATCTTATAGGTGGAATCGATATGAAGTGGAAAATCGTCTCATACACTACTTGAGAATGACGTAGTACAAGCTGCTGTCCAATTGGAATCTGCTCCAGTGAGCAGATCACCAACGTAAAAATCTCGTAATACAATTTTGGCCGCTTTACGAAATCTAGCAACTTCATCAGCAGCTAACTGATGTAGGGTTTTGATTGCAAAGTACGGAGCTGGTGTTGTCCCAAATGTGACAGTAGTCAATTTGTAATCTTTACTGGCTTCAGTGGGATTGTTTCTCCAAACTATTCTTTGATAATTTTGGTCTGGAGATTGAACGTTTATCATTCGATACATTTTCTCTATGTCCGCTGACATAGCAAATTTGTACTTTCGCCATTTAAGTAAAGTTGAGAAAAGTTCAGATTGCAATACTGGGCCCGTATGCAACTGTTCATTCAAACTTTTCCCATTGGTGGATTTAGCCGAAGCATCAAAGACAACTCGAACTTTGGTAGTCGTGCTATATTTGATAACGGCGTGGTGAGGAAGATAATAATATTTATGTTTACTCACTTCCTTATCAGCCAATGTCATGAGCCCTAATGATTTATACTCATTTATACAAGCCTTATATTCCTGAATCAGCTCGGGATTTTGATGTAATTTACGCTCTAGACTGTAAAGTCTTCGTATAGGCATGCCACGAGAGTCGCCTAGGTTGGGACTTTCATTGATGAAGGGCAAACGAACGTTTCGATAATGGGTTTTCTTATAAAACTGCTCACAATCGCGGTCTGCCGTAGACAGTTGTCTTCCTGGAGTATTAACCTCTTCAGTTTCCCAAAACCGTCTCAGAAGTTTATCTAGTGAGGACTCTTCCTCGTAATGAGCATTTATTGTTAAGGAAGACGCTGTGGAAATTGTTTGAACGCCTTTTAAATTGCCGAAAAGGATCCAGCCGAGGGTATTATTTTGTGCAATTGGTGTTCCAGGTGGACCCCTTCGTAATCCCTCTAAGAGAATTTCTCCGTAAACATCTGCTCCCAGAAGCAAGTCTACCTTTCCTGGCTTGAAAAACAATGGATCTGCGAGTTGCAGATCGTGAACGTGGTTCCATTCTTTATTTGGAATGGTGGACGGAGGCAATATATCTGTTATAGTACGATAAGGGCATTAGTCGTGGTTACCTTACTCGAGGTTGAGTAAGAATGTATATTTATCGATGCTTGTTTTTCAACATTTATAGCTTGTGACTTTCCTAAGACAGTGATTTGTATCGAAGTGTTCATAGTAGCCAACTGCAGTTTCCGTGCGACGGCTTGTGTTATGAACGTGACTTGAGAACCTGAGTCAATTAAGGCTCGTATTGTGAACAGGGTCCCTCTTTTCGATGGAACTTTAAGCAATGCTGTGGCAAGCAAGGCTTGTGTAGTTCTGGTAGATAGATTCGCGTGAAACGTGTGAATATTGGAAGCGGAAGGTGGCTTACAAGATTGAGCTTGTATGTGTGGGTTTTCTGAGGAATTGTGCTTATTCTATGGATTTGTATTGTTCCTATGATGTAAGGAATGATGTTTCCTTCCACATTGCTGACATGTAAATTTGCTTGAGCAAAACTTCGAATTGTGACCTTTTGAAAGGCAATTAATGCAGAAGTTATTTGACGTGGCAACCTTGAATTTAGAGTCTACATCCAGTTTTACAAATTTGGAGCGATGTGGCTCTTTACATAATATACATCTATCACTAGATGATGTGAAGCTCTTGGAATTTGAGCTGGTCTGTTTACAGAATATGGTTTTGCTTCTGAAATTGCTTCTAGAGTTCGGAATCTCGTCTCTTTAGAGATTCTAGGGTAGGAAGTTCATTTGTACTATTCACTTCTTGTTCCCATAAGCGATGCGTCTCTGCTGGTAAACATTGCACTAGCATGTAAATCAGGATAATATCCCAGTGTTTAGTGGGGACTTCCGGGTTCATAAATACATTCTGACGATTTGTCTAGCACAGTTTTTATTGCCTTGGCTGACTCGTGTGTCGCTTTAGGTAGATTGAATAGAATAATTAATTAATTAATTAATACTCGCTTAATGTCATACCTATTGAGCAATATCTTCCATACGTTGTCGTAACTCGCATTGGTCATTGGAAGCTGGCGCAACAAATGTTCTGCTTCTCCAGAAATATTAGATTTTAAATAATACAATTTCTGCACTGAAGATAACGCAGAATTTGTATGCACCAGTGACTGGAACAGATCGCGGAACGAACTCCATGAATCATATGACCTGAGAACTTTGGGATTGTGATGCTAAGTAACCTCAGAAACGAAGAAGATTCATTTTCCGTGTTTGGCTTTGAATCTACTTTTGTTTCGAATGCATTTAGTGCATCTCTGAGAGTACCTCGAAACGTGTAGTATTTATCTTCCGCACTTGAGAACTGATCGTTTGCAAAATAATCATATTTTTGCAATTCGCTATCTTCTAAAGCCTGAGTAGCTTGGAGAATCGTATAATGCGTATTCTTATAGTCGGACCAAATTTCGTTTAGGGTGATTAACCGCTCAGAAATAAGTCCTCTCGTTCGGTTTTCTACATCAGTATTTTTGTAGTTATTGAACGATTTTTGGAATATTTGTGCAGAGGTGACTTGGTTAGCGAAAAGTTTTTGAAGTGAAGTCATGTTTGAAAGATAAATAATATATACCACTAGACTTTAAATCCGGCTCGAAGGACCATAAAATGTACTGCCCGTAGTCAGAGCGTACATGCAATAAATGAAAGGTGTAGTGATATTTATGCCACTGGTATAAAGCTAGTAATTTTTATTTGTTTATTCACTCCACTAAATGTTTCAAGCTAAATAAATACTAAAACTTGAGAACTACAAGAGTCATATCATAAGTTCTGACACAAGACCTTAGCAATGAAATTTTTACACTTAAGTATTCTAGAACAAGTAGCAACACCGATATTTAGATTCCACCAATGAATTAGGATCCACACATAACATTTAGTTCAGTTGGCTTTAAGCATTAAAATGGAATGGACCGTAAAGGGAAATCGGATCGCAATCATTGCGTTGCACAAGTGCAATCACTCTGCAAGTGACATTTTTAAACTGCTCGAGCAACTTAATTTGACACGTAGTTTTATTTATCGAACCATAAAACGGTACAATGAGGTCAGCTCAGCAGATGACCGAACAAGATCCGGTCGACCACGTTCTGTACGGACAACAGCCGCCATAAATGCGGTAAAGGCCCGAATTCGCAGAAATCCGATTCGACGACAAAAAGTAATGGCTCAGCAGATGAAGATAAGCAAGATAAGCATGTCAAGAATTATATCCGAGGATCTCAAGTTAAAAGCTTATCGTAGAAGGACTGGCCAACTTTTGACACCTGCTTTAAAAAAAATACGACTGGAAAGATCAAAAAAGCTTCTGCGACGATACGCTAGCAACAAACATTGGGACATCCTTTTCACTGATGACAAAATTTTCACCATCGAGGAAAAAGTAAATAGGCAAAATAGTTGAGTTTATGCACATAGCAGTAAAGAAGCGGAAAAGGCGATTCCCCGTATTCAGTGTGGCCACCATCCCGTTTCTGTAATGGTTTGGCTAGGAGTGTCTTATCTTGGTGCAACAGAGATGCATTTTTGTGAAAAAGGTGTCAAAACTGGTGCCAAGGTTTATCAAGACACCATCCTGGAAAACGTAGTGAAGCCTCTCAGTGCAACAATGTTCAATCAACAACACTGGGTTTTCCAACAGGATTCAGCTCCTGCTCATAAAGCCAGATCCACTCAGGCATGGTTACAAACCAATGTTCCGGAATTTATTGCTCATGAAGATTGGCCGTCAGGAAGCCCAGACCTGAACCCACTGGATTATAAAATATGGATCGTTTTAGAGGAAAAAGTCTGCTCGTCCCGCCACAGGAACTTAGAATGCTTGAAGCGAGCTTTGATAAACGCTGTGGCGAATTTAAGCTTAGAAACCGTCCGTGATTCAAGAGATGATTGGCCTCGTCGTTTGACGGCTTGTGTTAAGGCTAAGGGTGGCCACTTTGAATAATTTGTAGGTGTAAGCGTCTAGTATTAGGTTATGAATTAACTTTTAATAAACGCCTTTTCATTTTTCTAATATCCTTTCTTGTATTTGTGTCAGAACTTATGAAATGACTATATAGATATTATAATATAAAAAGCTGAAACCAATGTTTATTAAATTATTACTATATAAATTTGATTTACACCACTGTAGCAATTCACTTGTACTTACCCACTCGATGTTTGGCGCTTGATTCAATTGGCTTTCTTTAGGTTGGGAATTGGGATATCTTTATTGCAATCAATGATCACAATAAAGTGTTTAATTAATAATATTCTTACTGCAGTCGATACCCACAGTAAGAATCTTTATTCTAATAGCTATCGAAAAGAAAGCCCCTATTCTAGTCGATACTGTAATGATTGGACGTATCTGGGATGTTCTCAATCACTATATCGGGATGTTCTCAATCACTATATCAGCATTCTTTGAACTGGTTCAATGTTTGGCGAGCGAGCTCAGCCTATATCTCTCACTTGAGAGTATTTGGCGTCTTGCGACAGCCTAAATTGTAGAAGGAGCGGGGAGTGTTAGTTACAACTGAAACTACCGAACTTCTCCCTTCACAGGTCAAAATTATACTCTGTTTATTCGATATGAAGTCATTCAATTTATACAAAATTCTTCCGTTCTTTTACATAATTTCGTTCACTTCACAAAACACAAAAAAAAACGTGAAGCAATATAACACACAAATAACTTACGAAAATAATGATACAAAAATAACTTACGAAACTAATGACACAAAAATATCATCCAAAAATATTCTTTGTTTACACATTCATTGTGTGCAACAGTGACCATATCAGCAGGCGGCTTTACTGAGGGTCAGTACATAGTAAAAAGTGAAAATGCAAGAATCAGCTGGCTGGCGCTTAAGTGCATTTAATTGCTCAACGCATTGTTTATCTCTTTCAGGTCTTCATGCTTCATGCATGAAAATCAATTACTTAATTCTTAAGCCATATGTGAAAGCGTTTCACTTATTTGAACAGAATTTCTTCATGATTCTTTGGTTCAATTGTACTTCCCGCTCTATGTAAATTCTGCCTGCACGATATGCGTGTTTTTTAGCATGTTATGCTGAAATTATCTTTTCTTATGCATGTACTTTTGTAATGCATCTTTTGTTAGATTATTCTTACTATGTCTAGTTATTTTATTGTAGATGCATTACAATACCCAGAATAAGGAATCTTTAATTTCAATCTGTAATTAGAACAAAGTAATTTTGTTGTTGTTAGTAAGATATTCTTACTGCAGTCGATACCCACAGTAAGAATCTTTATTCTAATAGTTATCGAAAAGAAAGCCCTTATTCTAGTCGATACCCAGAATAAGAAATCTTTAATTTCAATCCGTAATTAGAACAAAGTATTTTTGTTGTTGTCAGTAAGATATTCTTACTGCAGTCGGTACCCACAGTAAGAATCTTTATTCTAATAGTTATCGAAAAGAAAGCCCTTATTCTAGTCGATACCCAGAATAAGAAATCTTTAATTTCAATCCGTAATTAGAACAAAGTAATTTTATTTTTAGTACTATAATTTTTATTTTAGTCGGTACCCACAATAAAAATCGTTAACCTTGTTGCTACTCAAAATAAAGTTCCTATTCTAGTCGATACCCAGAATACAAATCTTTATTTCAATCGTCAATCAAAATTAAAGTTCAAGTTAGAAAACAAAATAAATGATTTATCAGGAATAGAAATTTACCAAGTTGAACGTTATGCTGCCAAACTAAAAAAGAGAGAGAGTCAAGTCAAACTGCTGTTTATATAACCAGAGTTTGCACACGGCACCAAAGAACGGTAGTCAAAGGCGCATGGCAACAATATTGGCATAGCAACAGTATCTTAACCTGCACTTCATCACATTCTTTCGAAGTGTTACCAGTTTATGTTATTATTAACACATCGTTCCTATCTAATTATCTTATAAACATTTTTCTAAAATTCAATTTCGTTAGCTAAATATGGTTGCAATTAATAATATTTTCACTTTAGTCATATATGTATACTTCTGCCCCTCCTTTTTTTTATTATTTATGAATAATATTAAAACGGTATAATACTACCGTGTAAATGGTGCTGCTGTTTCGTTCCACTTGTTGTGTCCATTTCTGCATCTAGTACGTTTTATTTATCGAAGTTGTTACTCTGAGTGGAATGTGAATGTTCATGTTGACGTTCAGCTGACGTGCTGAGGGTTAAGTGCTTACGTCTGGCTCATAAATGTGCCTAATTAGGTATGACGAATTTCTAATTTTACTTTTAAGTTTTGATTCTTGGTGGTTCCCTTTTTATTTATTTCAGGACAGTGGAGCTGAAGCTAGCGAATGTGTTCAATCCTGAACATATTGCCCCCCGTTGAAGGGCTAAAATGCCGCTCAAGGATAAACTATGCGATATGCGAACGCGGTCTGTTAACGACTCCAGCGGATATTAATCGTGAATTTTAGGTTACTATATCTATGTAATGTTTTGTATTGCATAGATTTGAAAAAATTCTGATATTATCGCATTCACCAGGCCTTTACTATGGATGTTCTAAAGTTGTAAACTCTTTTTTGAAGTTGGATGCCAAAAAGGCAATGAAAGAAATGTTCCTGAAAATAAATATTATAGAAATTTTCATATTATATCATATTATAGAATTTTCATATACCGACCACGGTAATGTATTAATGTACACGATTAGTAAACATTTTTATGTTTTTTATTTATCCTGAAGGAATGAGAGATCTGAAAATGGTTGACGTACGGAGAAGAAAAGAAAGAAATTTTTGCAACCAATGTAACCCCAAATGTCAACGCAGATATTAAGGCTAAAATATTCACTATAAGAAAAGAAACACCCAAACTTATTTATGTGGTCTTTATTTTAAAATTTTTATGTTGCCATCTTTTAACAAACGGATGTTAAAACCGCGTACCGTCTTGCGTGGTAGATCTCTGCTTCCTTTTCTTGGAATTTTGTAGAGGCTTTAGTGAGATCACGAATTTCTCCATGGTTCCTGTGTCATGATCTCGCACCAATAAATGGATATCGTCATCATCTCCTGTGTTTGATTTGCTGGTATCAGGTATCAATGTGATATCTTCCAGGATTTTAATCTTAGGTGTGGGGGTTAAGTTGCCGGCTGGATGATTGCTAGTTTGAGGCTGCTCATCTCGTTGGTAAGATGGTGCTGGCGCTAGGTCTGATTGGACATGGTGCCTTGGAGATTGTGGTGGTGAGTCGGGGATTACAATCACATCCGAATCCAGATTATCCTTCAATTTCAATGTACGAAATCGACTACTGAGTTGTCTCCCTTTGGATGCCGTCTTTAAACTATTTAGCTGCCTTTCAAGATGCCAAATTTCCATGACTTCTTGTTCAATGCTCTTGCCCGGAGTTGATGGCAACTCAGTCTTCACGTTTACTTCACGCTTAGGATATTCTATTTTCCTTCTGCCAATTTGAAATTCAACTGTGAGTTGTGCTGCAGGGTAATCGATATTTAAAGAGAACTAACGGGTCCTCTTTTATTCAAGCTGTGACTTGGGATGCAATCTGACTATCGGATTAACTGTTGCATATTTAGATTACCAGCAAAAAATGCACAAAGGCAAATCTGGTGGTGAATTTCAACGGTAGCGAGAATTTAATTTTGCACATTTGTGCGGAATGTATTGTTGTATTTAGAAACAAAGAATTGTTATATGTATGAATGCATGTGCAATTTTTAAGAATGCGCCTTGATTATGGTATTTTAGAACTTTCCTCTGGTGTGATGATTATATTGTTTGGAGGAAAATATCAAAATGTAATTGCATGCAAATGATGATAACTGATATTGGGTTTTTTTTTGATAATATGAATGAATATGAGTGAAATGGATATTGATGCAATTCTATTAAAGGTGCTGATTTGGACTGAACAAAAAAAGAGGTATGTGTATTCAAATATACAATCCCCTTTGGATAATTTTAATGAATGATTTGAAAACATGGTTTAGGCCAAAGGAAGTATGGCGAATTTTGTGATTGGTCTCCTTTCAAGTCCAGTCTGAAAATAAATGAGTTGAAAGCAAGAGATGGAATTCAAGAGCACAATAAATGCAAAATCAAAGGTATCACGCAATCAGAATCAAATAATGAGTGCAAATATAAATATAGATAAACAAGAGACCCAACAAGAATTTCACATTGTCGATGAAACATTTCCTATAATGACCAGTGGAATATTAGGAAGAGATTTTCTCATAAAAAATTCCTGTAAAATAAATTATTACAATTTTACCATTTCAATTTTTTCAATGATGGAAAATATATTCTGCCAATGTACACTAAATTACCTAGCTTGAAAGAGATAAAAATTCCTGCTAGATCTGAAATAATTCAAGTAATAAAAGCCGACATTACTGAAGATAGCATAGTTTTGAATGAAGAAATTCAAAATGGAATGTATATAGCAAATTCCATCATACCTGCTAAAGGCATCGCTCATGTTAAAATCCTAAACATTTTAGATGAAGAAGTAACTTTATATAATTTTAAACCTAAAACTGAACCACTTCAAAATTATTACATTTTCAATACTAATATCAAGCAAGAAAATAGAAATAGATATTGCAAACTTCTGAGAGAATTAAATATTGAAAATCTAGACCAACATGCAACTAACTCCATTTTAGACATTTGTAAAAATTTCTCGGATATCTTCTAGGTGATAAATTAACGATAAATAACTTTTACAATCAGAAAATCTCCATTGCAGATAAAAATCCAGTTTATATAAAAAACTATAGACTTCCTCACACACAGATTGAGGAAATAAACACACAAATCGACAGTCTCATTAAAGAAGGTATATAATCGAACCATCAGTTAGTCCTTACAATTCACCACTGTTGATCGTTCCAAAGAAATCAGATAATGATACTAAAAAATGGCGTCTTGTTGTCGATTTCAGACAATTAAACAAGAAAATTCTAGATGATAAATTCCCTTTGACAAGACTTGAGGACGTACTAGATAAACTCGGAAGAGCTAAATACGAATAGAATAGAATTAGAAAAGAAATCAAGACAATTAACAGCATTTTCTAGTAACAAGGGACATTATCAATTCAAAAGATTAAATTTTGGCTTAAAAATTTCCACTAACAGTTTTCAGCTAATGATTTCAATAGCTTTAGCTGGGTTAGATTCAGAAGCATTCCTCTACGTGGATGATATCATAATTTTCGGATGTAGTCTAAAACATCATAACCAAAACTTAATAAAAACTTTTCACAGACTGAGAAAATATAACCTAAAGCTAAATCCTCAAAAATGTAGATTTTTGCAAACGGAGGTCACCTATTTAGGACATTTAATAACAGAAAAAGGTGTCAGGACAGATCCTAAAAAATTTGATACGGTATTGAATTACCCTACCCCTACAAATGCTGATGATGCCAGAAGATTTATTGCTTTCTGTAATTACTACAGAAGATTTATTCCAAACTTTGCTCAAATGGCAAAACCAATAAATTCGCTATCTAAAAAGAATACACCTTTTATTTGGTCGAAGGAATGCCAAGTAGCATTCTCGACTCTTAAATGTATATTTGTAAATGCACCAATCTTAAGATATCCAAATTTTGATGAAAAATTCATCATAACCACAGATGCTTCACAATTTGCCCTTGGAGCAGTTTTGTCTCAAGGTGAAAATGGCTCAGATCTACCGATTTCATACGCTAGCAGAACATTAACTAAACACGAACTGAATTATTGAGAAAGAACTGAACTCCTAGCAATACATTGGGCAATTAACTATTTCAGAACGTACGTATATGGCAAACAATTTATAGTGGTGTTACACGACTTGACTCACGTAATATTAGAGGTGGCCGGCTCAGGAAGATGGGCGGGTTCAATCAATAAACTCTACGAACTCTGAATTAATAACAAAAGAAAGATCCTATTTGATGACGAGAATATTCTAAGTTTGGGCGCCACGTGATTTAGGACAGTGGGGAAGAAATCACGAAACCACTTAATCATGAGTACTAAATGAACAACACGGGAGGAAAGGAAGGGGTAAATATAGGGAGTATGTATACAAAAAAAACTTGAACGAAGTGACGTTAATAAAGAAATAAACAGTAATGATAAGTATTAGAAATTACAAGATATTATAACTGTTCAGAAAATTAGAAAACACTAATTCTGTATTTAGGATTACTTGAACTTAGAAACCGCTAAGTCAAGTATGTAAAAAATCACTCGTACTGAAATGAGGTTTCACTGATTCCAGTACTGGGATAGGATTGGATAGAGGATAGAAGACAACTACAGCCGATTAGATTATAATAAAAACTGACCTCTTTATTCCAACAAATGTTCCCTATATATACATATACAACAAATTAATAAAAGAAAAACTGAAAACAAATAATCAATATTCATAGTCAGCAATAACTGCTGACTTACACATAATTTTTTACCTTCATTCAATATTGCAACAAGCAACAACAGTCGGGTCACCGTACTACAAAAAAATATTAAATTCAATAACAAGTGCAATTGCTTCGTAAGCAAAACACAAAGGTGAAATTACGTTAATTATGTGTAAGGTGACTGACCGACCAACTGCTCGTGAATTATGATGTCTTATATTAAATTATGATTATTTCTGTTTTTTTTTTTATGCTTGAACATCCTGGGCCCCCTTGAAGTCTCCAACTTCAAAGCTGTAATCTCGAGCTTCTGGGTTCCTTCTGGGTAGTGGGATTGGTTTACTCTTAAGCATCATGGTCCGGTTGTTCTTACAGTGCGTTAGGCTTAGATAGATGATAATAACACTGATGATTCCTACGGTTACGTATCCTATGGTAAATTGATGTACATCATGTGGTTGGAGATCTTGTAGTTTAGTTTGATGTGCTTTGATGTTCTTGATTTCCTTGATTAAGTTATCAAACTCCTCTCCATGTGTTGTTAACCTTGACCGGTAGAATATTGGTGTTGAATCTCCCTCAAAATTGTCAAGATCATCTGGAGTAATATTAAAATTCGGTTGAAATGACTTCTTATCTGTCCGAGTTTGGAGATCATTAGATGTTTCGATTAGCAACTCATCATCTTTCATTGCACATCCGTGTTGCATGGATAATATTCCAGTTCCATCTAGAGCTTTATGAATGATACCATTGCCACAGATGAACGTGGGATTGTATTGCTTATCTAGGCAAAATAACCATTGATTTGGTGCAGCTAGTTTAATCCATATATTTGTTGGTTTTGTAATCCTTAATGCGCATGTTCTAGGTAGTGTTCTACGTGTAAATAGTTCTACCTCGCAGATATTTGATGTCGTTGTCTTAATATGAAGTGGACGCCGTTGTTCACATAAATGATAGTTTTTTCCAATGTCAAAACATTGCATTAACTCAAATTTGTTCATCAAATAAAACCGATCTCTGAACAGGTTCGTCATCAGGAACTCTGTTGCCGGCGCTACAGATACAAATGTGTCGTTCACTAATGTTGGCAATGAAATTAGTCGGTATAACTCAAAGGTTGTGGACCGCACTAATGGTACAATGAGTTCAAAAATAATATACTCGTTCTGAAGTTGGCATTGAATTTTCATTAGTTTATATACTAACGACACATTAATTTGGCCATTGAAGGTAGGTAGCTGGATTCCTGATGGCAAATTGTCCTTGATAATTGATAATTGCATTCGAAGTTGCTCAGGAGATATGACTAAGGGGCTTGATCGTCCATGATGTGTATCTGTAACTACATCAAGAATAGCTTCTTGCATGAACTTGCATTCGTTAACAAGTGAGGCGACTAAAACTGCAAGAGTGTTGAAGGTCTGGATACTTCTCTGCTGCTTTTGTTCTGAACTCATATTGCGCATTTTCTCATATGCAAGGTCGAGAGCTTCTTCTATCCTTTTTGTCTGCTTATATCTGTCTTCTTCAGACTTTTTGATCACATTGACAGTGGTTTCAAGTACTGATGTTTGATTTTTTATTAGTTCATGCAAGTGGTCTTCATTATTTTTTATTCTGTTAATAGTTTCAGTCATTCTCGATGCATATTCATTGTCTAAAACTCCAAATAATTTGTTTGCTATTGTACCAACTAGATCCAATGGTGATCTCTTGGCCCTTGGTTTTGTCGAATTGTTACTCTGGTCCTTCAGTAATACATTATTATTGTTTAATTCTTCAAGTTGATGATAATATTGAGATACTATTTCTAAGAAGTAATCATTGTGGGTGATGGTACGAGAGAGACGTTCTAAATGTTTTAGTGAGTCATGAATAATGTTAATAGATGCCCAATAGCCCCTCAGATCATAGTATACTAACAGATTCCAGTTGCTAGCCGTTAATCTTGAAGCTCCTATGTTTTCAAAGTATATCCCGGCGTTGCCGTCAAGTTTGTGTACCTCTACTTGAGTTTCTGACCAAACTGCCTTCGCAGAAAGTGGTAAAAGTAACATTGTTAATAGGATGACCTTTAAAGCATTAATTGGTTTCTGCGATTGTTTTCTTTTCCTTGTATTTCTAGACACTTCCTCTCCATCTACCTCCTCTTCATTCGAGTGACTATTTTGTCCTTCATCAACTTCTATCATTTCTAATTGATTTGATGTATCTGTGTTATCATTTAACTCAACTGGTAGAGGTGCTAGTTGATGTATGGCTCTACGGAATATTCCTGTGGCAGTTCTTACGTCAGCTACACGTATCCTTCCATCTGCACCCTGAATTATTTCCATGATTCTGCCTAATGACCATTTTAAGGGAGGAAGGTTTTCGTCCTTCATGATTACCAATGTCCCTGGTTGAATGTTTGGCTGGTGATCCATCCATTTAGTTCTTTTCTGGAGTTCCGTCAAATATTCGATCGACCAACGTCGCCAAAACTCATTCCGTATATGAGATACTAGTTCCCATCTGGCCAATAATGACATTTTCTGTTGTTCGATTACTGAATCTACAGTAGATGTCATTGGTTCTCCTATGATGAAATGCGCAGGCGTTAAAGCTACTAAATCATTCGGATCTGATGATAAAGGTGTAAGAGGTCTCGAGTTAAGGATGGCTTCTATTTCCGATGTTACCGTACATAGTTCTTCATATGTAAGAGATGCAGATGCGACTGTTCGTTGCAAAAAGTGTTTTGTTGATTTCACAGCCGCCTCCCAAAGCCCTCCGAAATGAGGTGATTGGGGGGGAATAAAATGAAATTGGATCTTTTGGTCTAGGCATCTATCGACAATCTTTGTTCTTGACTTGGTAGTGGATAACATATCACTAATTTCCTTTAATTTATTGTTAGCGCCTACGAAATTCCGGCCATTGTCGCAGTAAATGTGTTCGCATCTTCCTCGTCGGGCTGTGAATCTTCTTAATGCCCCTAAGAAACCTTCTGTTGATAAGTCGGACACGACCTCCAAATGGATTGCCTTCGTGGCGAAACAGCAGAAAACAGCAATATAAGTTTTTTGAGGTCTTTTACCTCGAATCTTGTAGTGTGTGTATACTGGGCCGCAGAAGTCCACACCACAGTTGATAAATGGACGTGCCTTTTGAACTCTGTCTTTAGGAAGATTTCCCATTTGTTGATGGCATAATTTCGGTCGGATTCTTGTGCATCGGACGCAATTGTTGACAACGGATCGTGCTAGATTTCTACATTGTAAAATCCAGAACCTTTGCCTTGCAATAGCCTGCAGTGCTTGCGGTCCAGCATGCAAATGTAACGAATGTAAATGATTCATCAGTAACTTCGTAATGAAATGGTCAGCTGGAAGTACTATTGGATGTTTCGTATCATATTCAATGTCTGCATTATCTAATCTTCCCCCTACTCTTATGACTCCTTGTATGTCAATAAATGGAGCTGCATTTTTTAATTTGCTGTTTCTATGTACTTCATTATTTTTATGTAAGCTACGAAGTTCTTCTTGGAAACTGCAGTTTTGCATTTCCTTACAGATGACAATTAAAGCATCTTCGAGTTCTCTTACGGTTAGAAACGATGTGAGTTGTCGCCTACGTTTTCCTTGTTTGAACATTTCTACACCTCTAAGGATATATGCCATGACTCGTTGCAGTTTTCGAAAAGAGTTGCCATGATCTATAACATAAACTGGGTGCTGTTTGCCTTGATCTAGTGCGGTTACAGTTAGTCTTACTGTTTTTTCTTCTTCTTGCAACCTGATGGTTGTAGCTGTTTGCTGAGGCCACTGCATCTTTGATGTACTCAAGAATGCTGGACCCTCGAACCAAAGCTTTGCATTCACTAATTGCCCTGGAGTCAATCCCCTGGACACGATATCAGCAGGGTTGTCCTTTGTATTTACATATCTCCAACTTGTACCTTCTGTTAGTTCTTGAATGGCGACTACTCTATTCGCTACAAAAGTTTTGAGTAATGATGGATCTCCCTTGATCCATGACAAAACTATCTGCGAGTCCGTCCAAAAATGTATTTCATCGAATTTTATGTTGATGATGCCTTTTACATGATGTACTAAGTGAGCAGCGAGCTTTGCGGCGCACAATTCTAATCTTGGAATTGTGATCGGCTTGACTGGAGCTACCTTGGATTTTGCGCACAGTAACTTCACTGTCACTTTGCCTGTTTTATCCTTGGATCTGATATATAATGCAGTTCCGTATGCCCTTTCGCTGGCATCTGAAAAGGCATGGAGCTCGATGTTGATTGTGGGTTCATTGCTAAACATGTATCTTGGAATTTGAATATCATTGAGTTTCTGTAATTCTGTACGAAATTGCAGCCATGATGATTGAAGTTCACTGGGTATTTCATCGTCCCAGTCTAGTTTTAATTTCCATAATTTTTGAATAAATATTTTACTCATGACCACTACTGGATTTACTAACCCAAAAGGGTCGAAGATTTGTGACATGTCGGCCAAAATTGTACGCTTTGTGAAATTCTTATAATTTTTAAGACATGTCGTGATTGTAAACCAGTCCATGATAGGATGCCATACTAGGCCTAACGTTTTTATGTGTTCACCTTCCATTTCAGAAAAGTTTAACTTGATCTCTAAATCTTCTCTTGGTATATTTTGGACCAATTTAGGGTGGTTTGCACACCACTTCCTCAACTGAAACCCTCCAGAGCTTAATAGTTGCTTTAATTGTCTCTGAGTGTCTATTGCTTCATCTAAATCATCACTTCCTGTCAATACGTCGTCAACATAAAAATTCTTCACAGCAGCTGCTCCCAACGGATAATTTCCTGCTTCTTCGTCGGCCAATTTTTGTATGCACTTTACTGCCAAATATGGTGCAGATTTTGTACCATACGTGACTGTACATAGTTGATAATATTTAACTTTATCTGTTGGTTGTTTTCTCCACATGATTAATTGCAAATTTCTATCCTCCTCAGCTACCAAAATTTGTCTGTACATTTTGGCAATGTCAGCAGTGAAGACATATCTTTTGATACGGAACCTCATAATGATTGTACTGATGTCTTCTTGAATCTTGGGTCCATTCAACAATAAGTCATTGAGTGATAAGCTGGTTGTAGTTTTCGCAGAGCCATCGAAAACTACTCTTAGTTTTGTCGTACTACTTGTTGGTTTCAAGACACAGTGGTGCGGAAGGAAGTAGTAAGGCCTTGTCAGCCTTTGCGGGTCTAATTCTCGCATGTGTCCCAACCTAATGTATTCGTCTAAGAATTCATTATATTGTTTCCTTAATTGTGGTTCCTGTGCCAGTTTTCGTTCGATGCTTATTAATCGTTTGAAGGCTAATTGCTTTGATTCACCTAGCAATTTTGGATCGGTCAGAATTGGCAGATTTACAATGAATCGTCCTTCAGCACTTCGACTCACTGTTGATTCAAAATATTCCTCACATTTTTTGTCAGATGATGACATCATTGGTTTGTTCGGGCACTGTTCTAATTCCCAAAACCGTTGTAGTTGTGTCTCTAGATCAGCATTTGTGATTCCACAAAATGGTGTTATATAATCCACACTTGATACCTTGCCTAGAACTATCCAACCTAATGTGGTGTTTTGTAGCGTTGGCAGGTTCTCATTTATTCTGAATTGACCATTTCTCATTATTTCCCCATACATTTCCGCCCCCAAAAGGATGTCAATCTTTTGCGGTAAATTAAATTGTGGGTCTGCTAAAGACATGTTGCTTGGAATATCCCAACTATCAATATTTATGTGTTGCTGCGGCTGGTTCGTTGAAATCTCCTTGATCACAAAAACTTCCAGTTGAGTTGCATAATCACTGACTTTGGACTTTAACGTAATGTTAAGTCTATTGTTTATTTTAACTCTTGAATCACCAATACCCGATATATTTAAATTCACCTTGTCGTCTGATAATCTTAATTTTTTTCGAAATTTCTCCGAAATAAAATTCAATTGCGATCCGGAATCTAATAACAATCTGCATTGTATTGATTTTCCATCCTTGTCGATGATGTCTGCAAGAGCTGTTCCCAGGAATACGTATCCAGCGTAAGCGTCCCGAGTTTGAGCCGCTAAATTGGTTGCTGTCGTTGCCTGACTACCGGATGGCTTCATAATCTGAGTGCTAGCGTGCTGATTTGTTTGATAATGGAGCAACGTGTTATGCCTTTTGTTGCATTTTTGGCAACCTCTTGACCTGCACTGACTGAAATTGTGACCACTCTTAAGGCAATTTAGGCAAAGATTTAGTTCTTTAGCCTTTTCTTGACGCTCGAATGCTTGCATTCTCAAGAACATTTCGCAGAAGTATATTGGATGATTCTTCTTGCATATAACACATTCAATTTGATTTGTCTTGTTAGTTTGGTTGGTAATGAAGACAGAAGGCTTGCTTGATTTCTGTGGATATTTTGAAATCAATGATTTTTGGCCCAAGGTTTCTAGTGCTTGGAACCGCTTTTCTAGAAAGCTCAGCAATTTTTCTACTGACTGTAAATCTCGTGGCGATGACAATGATTGTTCGAATAATGCATGCGTGTTTTTATCCAATTTTTTCAGTAGCATGTGAATGATGATCGGGTCCCAATGCTCCTTTACTGAGAGTCCCATGTTTTGTAGAGTAAGCAGACATTCTTTTGTAGTATCATGCAGATTTTTTAACGCTGACGCAGATTCTGTCGTAATCTGAGGTTGTGCCATTAATTTCTCTAAGAGCGCTGTTACCAACAATCTTTTGTTTTGATATCTATTCTGTAGCATATCCCATGCAATTTCATAGCTGTCTTCTGTCGATGGAAGATGTCTGATTAATTTTTCAGCTTCACCTGAAAGGTTCATCTTGAGGTACCACATTTTCTGTGAGTTCCCTATTGGTTGATTATGAACCAATTGTGAAAACAGATCAAAAAATTGCTGCCACTTTAAGTAATCCCCATCGAACTTGGGTAGGGTTACTTTTGGAAGTTGTAAGCTCGATTAATTAGTAGGCACGGTCGAGCTTGTATTTACGTTATCTTCTATATCTTCATTGATTTTGATTAATATCTCATGCACCTTCTCCTGAAGTTTAAAATATTCATTCATATTATAACCGCAACTCGTAATATCATCTGTATTTTCCCAGATGCTTTTATTGTTGTCTTCTATTTGTTCCCAATAATTTGTTATTGTGCTTCTTTTTAAGTCGTAATATTGTTTGGTTTGATCTTTACTGATTTTAATGCCAGCAATAATATTTGTGAGCGTAATCATTACGCTCTTTTGTCTTCGTAGCAGACGAATAATGACGTCGCCATTTCCTGTGTCCATACAGTCAGTATTGCTATTTGCCCGTGATTTTGGCAAATTCTCATGGGTTTTTAGCTTTGAAGTGTGTTTTTCTCCTTGCACGGATTTTGTTGATGCACCTTTGGATGTGGTGCTTGAACTTGCATGATTAATTACTGTTGTTAATTCGGTTTTGAAGTCATCATATCCCTTTTTTACTATTTGATAGTAATCATTAGCAAAATATGGGTGACCGACAGTTGATTCATCGTATTGATCTCTAATTTGATCATCGTTTGCTTCAAATTTGGTCCACAAATCTTCTAATGCTTGAAGTTTAGCTTGAAGGTATTGAAGACTCTTCTTGTCCGGAGATTCGCTTCGGTACTCGTTTGCTAATTTTTCAATGTCTTTCCCAAGTTGTGTTTGATTGACCGCTAAGGCTTCCATGATTAACTCTTAACTTGAAACAAATTTTCGTTTTTCTATTCACTGCACAAGGTAAACACAGTCTTCTTTTGAATAGTGCTCTTTCTTTAACGGGGTCACCAAAAATGTTCAGAAAATTAGAAAACACTAATTCTGTATTTAGGATTACTTGAACTTAGAAACCGCTAAGTCAAGTATGTAAAAAATCACTCGTACTGAAATGAGGTTTCACTGATTCCAGTACTGGGATAGGATTGGATAGAGGATAGAAGACAACTACAGCCGATTAGATTATAATAAAAACTGACCCCTTTATTCCAACAAATGTTCCCTATATATACATATACAACAAATTAATAAAAGAAAAACTGAAAACAAATAATCAATATTCATAGTCAGCAATAACTGCTGACTTACACATAATTTTTTACCTTCATTCAATATTGCAACAAGCAACAACAGTCGGGTCACCGTACTACAAAAAAATATTAAATTCAATAACAAGTGCAATTGCTTCGTAAGCAAAACACAAAGGTGAAATTACGTTAATTATGTGTAAGGTGACTGACCGACCAACTGCTCGTGAATTATGATGTCTTATATTAAATTATGATTATTTCTGTTTTTTTTTTATGCTTGAACAATAACAGCGAACTAATTTTGAAGAATCTCCATCAATTAATCGTATTAAATCAAAGCGATTTACTAAATGATTTAATCATGTATTTATACTAGCACCGAACGTAAACACAGTGCGAATACTTCCAATATGAGGAGTAAGATAATAACTACTTATCTAGATCACTAGGCCAATTATGTGCTACTGTACAGAATCTTTATATATATCAACAGGCAAAACTAAAACTACATACATTTATACCACCACTAACAACAGACAAAATAATAAATACAATTATGTAACAACAAGCATAATTATAAATGTACTAACAACAATAATATACTATATATGTATATAATTACTCTTAAATAAGAATAACTAATAATGAGGTGACATGCCAAGGTCAACATTAATAAATGATGTGCCAACAATCTTAGAGCTAAGGTATATATGTACCTAGCCGTCTCAGATAATCCCGAGCAAATCAACATTTTCCATTTAATTCGTGAACATGACAAAAAAAAAAAATCCTACGTGATCCACACCATCTACCTTCCTTGGTACGAAACTAAGCGTATATCCGAATTCGATATTAGCAAAAGCGTCAACCATACCACCATGAAATTACTATAAAACTTCAAAACTTCGGAGGGGCTTAACACCTGTTCAATGACGGACGACTACTGTCACTGCATAGAGGCAAAAACAAACACGATTCTTCATTACACTTGTCACATCACCGACACGTAGTGGATAAGCATAATTAATTTCTGTTTCTTTCCTTTGGTATATGTATAAAAGAATAGTATTACTTAACTTTCTTCCTCGTTCATATCTTCTTAGACCGTTAAATCCCACGGACCTTAACAGGGACTATACATAAAATCCAGGAAATATCCAAATCTGTACCGAAGGTAAGCTTTTTCTTTTGTGTTCTTCTTAACTGAATGCTCCTTTGATTTTATTTATTTATTTATTTTTTTTCTTTGAGTATTTGTTAGAGGAGAGAGCGTACAACGATTTCACGTCGCTCTAAGCTATACTTGAATTTCTTCCCTAAAACACCGAGCCAAGATTCCCGTAGGTGACGTAGTGTTTACCTCCCGTGTGCGCGAATCGTGAAGTATCGGTAGCGACAACTCCCTCTAAACTTTTACAAAAATTGACATGGAGCTTCGCCCCAATTGAAACTTCGGTACAAACTGACTGCTTAGCTCAAGTTCGGCGCTCTATTTATAGCCTCGAGTCCCGTTAGGTCCGCGAAGATGTAGCGGGCAAAGGCCCCTTTTTTAAAAATTCCCGGCGACAGGAGCAAGGAAGGCTCAATTTATTCTTTCGAGCGGAAAGTGTGGTAAAAGTGCTTTCTTTTGATATAGTTGGCCAGTGATGTTACAAGTGTAGTGAAAAGAATTTCTGAAAACAAATTTAATATCTTCATGGCAGATAGCGGCCCTGTAAATTTGCTCACGTGACCGGTGTTTTGAAAAGTGATTGGTCAAAAAGTTTTAATTCTCCGAAATTAGTATTCTGGGCATTTTTGCAATTATAACTATCGTGAATCCGTACAACACAATATTGGAAAACCTACAGGCTCGAGAAAATGTTGGTGTCCGCGATAAAAACCGCCGAAAACCGCGAGTGACAGTTCACCTATTTTTGTTTATATCAATCATATCAATAATGCATATTTACCGAGATTTCGTGTCATGTATGCGGTCTGCTATTAGTGATGGAATCTCGTTTTTCGTGGATTATTTCCACCAAAAAGTGTTATAAGTCCACTTAGTAATGTAAAGTGAATCGCTCAAGACCATCGAGCTCCCACAAAATATGGAGTTCTTCACATAATTGTACCTACTTACGTACTTAACCTTACTTATTGATTACGTTCTCCTATATGACTACCTTACTTAAGCCCTAAACTGGTACTTATATTGATTGTGGCGTGGAAGTGCTATCCGTATCTAGTTAGTGAAATTGCAGTGCTTGACTTCCTACTACTCCAATACGGGCTGTTATTGTTCCAGTGTACTAATTGGTTTCCACATCTTTTAGGCATTGCCACACGGGCCCCAAGGACTTGCGCAACTGTCCTGTAAAAGAAATGCTTGGCAGGAGTAAATCTCAAATAAAATGTGGACAGCACAGGACTACATAACAATGAAAATTCACATATAAACGCCAAATAAATTGGACAACACTGGAATCGCATGACCATTAGATATTCTTTTGTATTTGAGCGTGATTCTTTGTTGACAAATTTATGCTTTCTTATAATTTCAGTTGGATATCAAGGTATACCGATCTCGAGTAACCCCACAGGTATAGGTGTTGAGAGGCATGGGGAGCCGAGGAACAGCAGCCAGTGCAGATGGAGCAGCTGACTACAGGCCCTATTAAGGTTTCTATATATAAGTTTAAGTATAATCATGCAAGCGTGTAGGCCCCATTAAGGTAACGTTAGCATTATGCAATTAGGTTTAAAAGTAAAATCCTAACAGTGGTCACAGACCACAGACCTTTGGTAAGTCTCTTCACTCATAGAAACCCATCTTCCAAAATGACAAGAATAAGGCTTGACCTATCTGATTATAATTTCGAGATTATCTATAAGCAAGGCAAAATAAACACTAATGCTGATGCTTTTTCGAGAATAAAAATAGATTCTGATATCCTTAAAGCGATGATACCTACTGCAAATATAAAAATAACAACTAGAGCAATGTCTAAAAAGGACAATCGAAATAACGATAAAAAGAAAGCGACCCAGTATGAATCCCCTATCAACGTAAAGACTGATCACCTTTATGCATGGGAATGCATATCAATTAATGAAGTAAGAAGGGTCAAAACATTACACTTTGAAAGCAATAACAAAGATAACAGCAACAATGCTGATAAACAAAATAGCTCTAGGAAAACAAGAAAGAGAATTAATGAAAGTTTGCCAGAAATAATAATAAATAAAAAGGGAGTGATAATCAAAATCAATAATAATCCATCTCATGACTTAGGTTTGATCTTGGAGACACTGATCTTTGAAATGAAGAAAATGAAAATAGAGTCACTATCGTTAGCGAAAGATGACATCATATTTCAATACATAAACGTCGACAAATTTAATATAATATTTAATGAGCTGAAGCGCAAAATAAATAAGAAAAATGGGCAAACAGAATTAAAGATATTGATATATAATCCTCCCAAAAGAATTCTAGATGAAGCAAGAAGAAATGATATAATTGAAGAATTCCACAACTCTCCGCATGGAGGACACTCAGGTGTCGAGAGAACAATCAACAAGATTAAACAAAGATACATATGGAAAAATTTGAACAGAATGGTTAAAAATCATATAAATAAGTGTGAAAAATGTGCTAAAAATAAGATTCTGAAACATACAATAGAACAAAGGGTGATAACAGACACACCATCTACAAGCTTCGAGATTATATCTATAGACACTGTAGGACCATTGAAGATATCGAACGAATACAGATATATACTAACTATACAGTGCGACTTGACTAAATATATTGAAGCCATTCCATTAAAGAATAAAGAAGCAATAACAGTAGCAAAAGCTCTGGTTAACAATTGCATATTAAAATATGGCAACTTTAAGTCAATAAAGACCGATATGGGAACGGAGTTCGTGAATGAAATATTCACTAACATATGTAAATATTTGAAAACCTCATTCTGATACAGGATACTCCTCATTCGAACTAGTTTTTGGAAAATTATCAAGTTTATTCAATAATCTCGAACCTTTGTGAATTGTTGTGCTGTCAAGTCGAGTTTTCGTTCGTGTCCACTTTTAATTTTTAATTTCTTTATTTATTCGGTGTTCTGTGCATCTGTTTTGTGTTTGTTCTATTCATTTCTATTATTTTGAACCGTTTCTCCGTTTTTGTCCGATCCGGACTAATTTTCAGTTGCGTAGTTTATTTTCGGATCACGCCGTGTTTGTCTCCTCGATTTGTTCGACGGGAGTGATTAAAGTCTTTCTGGGGTAATTTCTCCTTATTTTTTATTTTATTTTTTTTCTCTTCTCTGTGTAGTTTCTGCATATGGGTGCATGCTGTGCACCTGTAAAATTTCTTTTTAAAATTTTTTTTTCCCATTTTCGCTGTTTTCTTTTACCTGAATTGGGTTTGAAGGGCTGACGTTGCCTCGATTAGGTACATATGTATATACAAGATCTGACTCTTCATGCCACCTATCTGTGAATGATTCAAAACTAATCCACAAAACTATTTTTTATTGCTAATAACTTAGTCTTGACGCAACCCCCCTCGTCACGAAGTCTCCAATCAGTATTGTTGTTCTAAAATCCCTGGACAACCATCACACTTCAGCCACGCGCCACGCACAATTATTTTTACATCTTGGACTGCAATTTATTAAGCTTTGCTTTACACAAATCTTGTACTGGAACCTTTCTCGATTTTTTTTTTTTTTTTTTTTTTTTTTTTATTTATTTCTTGCATGTTGATCTAAAGCATGGATGGTTGCTGTTTTAATAGTTGTGAGTTAACTGATAGTAATCTTGCTCTAATCAAGTGCCAAGGAATTTGTGGCAGATCTTTTCATTATGCTTGCGTGGGCTTCTCCAATTTTAGCCGCCTCTCTGCTAAGTCACTGCTTGAGTTTTCTAACATATTCTCCTACTTTTGCTCTGAATGTAAGGAAATTTCGTTATCTCATATTTTAATGGCAGTAAAATGTAATAATGGTCAATTGCAGGAATTACTAAACAACACCGACAACCTGACCAATAATATAAATTCTCTCAAAGTGATGCAAACAGTACAATCCTCCGACTTTTCATCTATTTCTCAGGTTCTTGATGAGCTGTCTTGTAAAGTCGATAAACTAACTACGGCTTCAAACAATTCGAACAATTCTGCCTCTCTACATCATAGGCTTGATGCACTTGAATCCAAATTGGATTGCTTACTCGACTGTTTAAAGGATGGCAAATCAAAGTCTTCAGATTCTGTTTTGCGTAAGTTTGCAGAATCATTCGGCAGGAACTTCATGGATGTTTCCACACATTCAAGACACTACAAAGAGTTGTCGTTAAGTTTAAACAATCACTTGAACGACCTTAAGACATATATTAATGATATTCCTAGCTCTATTGAGAACTTGTTTGGTCAGGAATCCGTTTCCTCCCCACTACAAACGAAACTTACCACTATTTCCGACGATCTCGCTGCTACAAGGGTGATAATGAGTGATATTGCAGATGAAATCAGAACACAATCCGATCTTCGCACAAGTGTTCCAGCTAATAATTTTAATCTTCCTTCTTCCGCTTCAAGCTTAAGAAGTGAACTCATAGCAGCCCAAAATGCAATCGCCATCTCGGACACTAATTTTAGTAGCCAAAAATCCCTTCCGACAACGTCCTCTGCAGGTGGTCAGACGGAGTTATCTGTAGGTAAGAATGCTGTCCGGGCTTCGCACGTGCCGCTTCCGTTGGCCAAATCTTCCGAACTTGACTTGGGTTTTAATAGGAATGCTCTTATTCCTGTGGAGCATTCCAAGCAAACCCGTAAACAAAGCATCCGTAAAAACCGATCCCGGAAACGTGCAATTGCAACTGAAAGGAGGGAGCCTTCCACAATAGCGAATGGCACTGCATCTCAGTCCTCTTTAGGAAATGGTATTGGGGCCTCTTTGAGAACGATACCTAAACCTTCGAATGTTTTCGTCACCCGTCTCTGTCCAGAAACGATGTGCGAGGACATATCGAAGTATTTAAAGTCCAAAAATATTGCGACTGATGGTATTTCTTGTCGAAAAATCAGTAAAAGCTCTAAACCGGTTGCATCCTTTCTCCTAACTGTCTCAGCAGATATGCAAGACAAGTTGTTAGACCCCTTACTTTGGCCTCCTGGCACTTTTACTAAATTATTTGTACCTTCTGAGCGCCTACCTAGAAATAAAGCTAAAATAAATAACGTTGTTCCAAAAAACTGAAGTCGCTTTCCCTTTACTATCAAAATGTAAGGGGGATTCGGACAAAAACCGCACATATCTTCAAATCCTCTGTCGCGGCTTGCTTCGATATAGTGGCTTTCACTGAAACTTGGCTGCATCATGGAATTCGCGATGCTGAAATCCTTGATAATTCTTATCAAACTTTTAGAAGAGATAGACATACTGTTTCGGAGGCTCGTGGCGGTGGCGTACTTCTCGCGTGTAAAAATAAGTTCAATTGCAGCAAAATTGAACTTCCTTGTTTCTCCAACACCCTCGATATTGAGCTCATAGCTCTTAAGCTATCTCTCCTAAAATATGACTTATACATAGTTTGTTGCTACATTCCTCCAGACTCCATAAATATAGTTGATGACAAAGGTCAAAATATTTACGACCTACTTACTTTAACATCTAATTTTATCCATGGTAAGATGGAACCTATTGACGAATTACTACTTATTGGTGATTTTAACTTACCCAATATACAATGGGTACTTAATGAAGATGACGATGACTATCTTCCACTTAATAACTTGACAACAAGGGAATCACGTTTCCTTGACACTATTTCATCTCTTGGTCTCAGCCAAATCAGTAATGTTAAGAATGACATGGGTAGGCAGCTAGACCTGGTATTTTCTACTGACGCTGGGAACTTATTAGTTGAACCTAGCTCAGTTATAATGTCTACTCTTGACAAATATCACCCCCCTCTACTAATTACATATTGCCATGAAACCGAAAATCTCGCAAATTGTGACGAAAGACAATACTTTTTCAATTTTAGAAAAGCTGACTTTTCAGAACTTTCTAGTAGACTTACCTCTATTGATTTCAACACATTGCTGTCTTGCAATAGTGTTGATGAAGATGTTTCTAAGTTTTACATAATTCTTTTCGATTTATTCGCTTCTCATGTTCCCCGTGAGCGTCAGCGGATCTCTAAAACATCACCGCCATGGTTCAATAAAGAACTGAAACGCCTTAAAAATAGAAAGAATAAACTGTGGAAAAGATATTTGCGGGACAAGGACATTATAAGTCACAGCAACTTCCTCACATCCTATAATGAGTTCAATGAACTTTCCTCTTCACTCTATGATGAGTATATTCAAAGTATGCATGTGAAATTATTTAGTGATCCACGTAACTTTTTTAGGTTTATTAATATGAAAAAAAAAACCGACAACTACCCCAATAACATGAAGTACAAAGATACTACTAGTGATGATTCGTCTGAAATTTGCAATATGTTTGCTTCATTTTTTGAAAATGCATTTTCCTCTTCAAATTTCCAACCTCGTAATAGTAACTTTAATTATATGAACGACTCTCATAAAGTTTCATTCACTATCCCTACAATTACACATGAGGATATACTTGATCATATTAATGGGCTTCCAAATGACTTCACAACGGGTCCCGATGGGATTCCTCCAGCCTTTCTGAAGTCATGTTGCCTCTCCCTAGTAGCCCCGCTGAGAATTATTTTCCAAAAATCGCTCGATAGTGGTTGTTTTCCGCAGCTATGGAAAAATTCTTTCATCATACCTATCCACAAAACAGGTAGTAAAAATGATATATCTAACTATAGGCCTATTGCGAAATTATCATGCATGCCCAAATTATTTGAATCAATCATTTACTCTCAGCTATCGTTTTCCTGTAAGAATTTGCTTTCTTCAAACCAACATGGGTTTATTTCGGGCAGGTCTACAATCACCAACTTATTAGAATTCATCTCGGATACTAATGGCGGGTTTGCAAAAGGCTTCCAGACAGATTGTATCTATACTGACTTTAGTAAAGCTTTCGACAAGTTATCTCACTCCGTGATATTGTTTAAAATGGAAAAGTATGGGTTTCCCCTAACATTCCTAAAATGGACGGAGTCATATTTAGATAACAGAACATACCAAATCAATTTCCGCCATTCCTTCTCTAGAGTCTTGAAAGCTTCGTCCGGCGTACCTCAAGGGAGTCACCTGGGCCCGTTGCTCTTTATTCTATCTATTGACGACATTGTATCTGTTGTGAAGCACTGCAAAGTCTTGATTTATGCTGACGATATTAAACTTTTCGCTCAGATTAAATCTTTTAACGATTGTGAACTTGTACAGAGGGACCTCCACAAATTTTACGACTGGTGCAAAAGCAATAATTTGGTACTCAATATCGACAAATGTGAGGTTATGACTTTCCACAGGAATCTGAAACCAATCACTTATGATTATGAATTCTCGAATTCCTCGATTCGCCGTGTTAGTTCTGTTTGTGACTTAGGTGTCAAATGTGACCAAAGATTGAATTTCGTCTCCCATATAAACTTCATGGTATCAAAGAGTAGTTCTATGTTGGGCTTTATAAAACGTTGGTCTCGAGAGTTCTCGAATCCCACCATTACATTGCATTTGTACACTTGCTTTGTGAGACCCCTTCTTGAATACGCTAGCCAGGTCTGGTCTCCATTTTACGGTATACACATCGACCGTATCGAGTCTGTTCAGCGGAACTTCCTACGATTTGCTCTCAGGCACCTACCCTGGAATAATTCATTAATTCTTCCACCTTATAAGGATCGCTTGAAGCTTTTAAATATGCACTCGCTAGAGAAACGTCGTATGGTTGCCGATATAACGTTTGTGCATCAACTCTTAAACGGGAATATTGATTCTCCATTTTTACTTAACAAAATCTCTTTCCGTGATAGTAGGCACAATTTAAGAAGGCTACCTTTGTTGCATGTTAACTCCTCAAGGTCTAACTTTACCAAGTATGAACCTATTAATCGCATGTGTATTACTGTTAATAATATGGCTGAGCATTTTGTTCTCGACGTTTCTAAGCATGTTTTAAAAAAACGTCTATATAATATTTAATCTATTCTGTTTAATGTTTTGTGCATGTAATTTCATCTGGTGTTTGGGTTTATGTTTTGTGTAACATACTAATACTAACACCGACTAAGTGATGAATCGCATGTATTGTTGAGACGTTTATTTATTAAACGTGTCCATGCAGCGAGCTTGTGTTAAGCTGGTTCTGATAGTCATTAACTAATAACAATAGCCCAATATATAATTACGAGGACTATTCTAATGAGCTTAAATTCCGTTTAAGCAAAGCACACGAGAAAGCTAGAAATTCACTAAACACAGCAAAAGCGAATAGAAAAGAAAAAGCTGATAAGACATTAGAAATAGGTAACTATGTACTATTAAATAAAAATGATAGGAGAAAACATGAATGTCCATATAAAGGACCATATAAGATAAAAAACATAGAGGGTGTAAATGTACATATATACTTAGAAATAGATAATAAAATAAAGAAGGTGCACAAGAATAGGTTAAAGAAAATAGTTTATGAAGCTAAATAAAACAATATAACATTCAAATAAAAATAATCACCATATTTTAATAACAACTTTGTCATAAGAATACATAGATTAGATTTTATCATGAGATTTAAAAATTGTAAATATTGTATGTACTGTAACCAGCATTAAATTAATTTGAATATAATTTTAAAGATAGGACATCTAAATTAATAACAAATAGCTAATAATTTTAATGTACACGTTATCTTAAAATCATACTTTTAAGACTTAATGTTAAACGTTTACTTCATTCAATATAGCAACAAAAAAAATTTTTTTTTTCTTTCATGCAAAAAAAAAAATGTTTTTCCTCTTTACGGTGAGGATGTAGAGCATAAGTGCATTGAGCTAATGCACACAATATAATATGCAAAGAAAAGCATACCGATCTATAGCACACACAAATGCACATAACAAATATACAACGAGAAATTATAAAACAAAAAAAAACTTTGCTTTACTACATGAATGGGTCATACACTGCATGAATGAAATTGCAGTTGAGTAATCATAAACAAGCAAAGAAAAGCGTCATAGGTAAACAAACAAACCCATCATGAGTGAATAAGCACTATGCATGTGCTTTGAACTGTGCATGAACTTTGTGTATAGCGGTATAAAGCTTACTCAGCATTCTTGTATGCAATCACCGATTTCAGGTGTCATTCTAACCAATACAAATATTGGTGGAAAAAACTGTTGAGTTATACTCCGGTAAGAGGGATACACATATATAATTTTTCAATAAATGTATATTTTGAGTAATGTTCTTCGGATAAGAACATAACTTCAGCTTGAGCGATATTCACAATGTAACTTGTTTCCAACGTATAATCACATTAAGCATAAATAACACCTACATTTACAACAACAAGAACATAAGGTCATACGAATACAAAAACATATGATGATGGTCTCGTTAATCATTGGTGATCCAATTAATACTCGCTTCAACATAAATTTAACTAAATGCTGTCATCATTGGAAAGGCCAAAATTCGGTTTAATTTAATTTATACAATAAATAATTCACATATTTTCCTTCCTATTTACAATTAGGGCTTAGTATACATGCGTGTATCACTCAGTGTTTTGGGGACTTGATAAACATATTTCGCCCAGTATAAATTGTACCCGCGATGGTGGAATGTAGTGCACCACCCGCTCGCACGACGCATTATCATGCTGCATGTATTCTCACTTACATGCAATATGGACATAGGCTGAGCACCCACAAAACATAACAATCGATAAGATTAAGGTTTCTTATAAGAAGACGACGACTTAGATCTGATGTGTGATACGAATAGAAGGTTTTGTATGGACCAAATGGTGACCCATGCAGGAATCATATTCCTAAAAATGCATTGACCTATGGAGTAAAATGTCCCGGAACTAAAATAAAACACACACTAGTTCAAACCATCATCCACTGTTGCGGAAGTTTAATCGGGAAAAACCGGACCTGAGATACACAAATGTTCCCTTAATAATAATAGCACAAAATTTAAATAATAAAAAATTGACATAGATAATTACTAGCATTACTTGATGATGAGAACATTTAAGAAATATAATATTATTGCAATTTATGTATATATATATATACTTGTTTGCAAATTCTTTTCATATCTATCAACATACGATGTTAAATCACTATTAATCTCAAACCTGTATTGATTGGATGCGGTGCTACCACCAACCGAGACCAAATTTCATCAAAAAATATATATAGAAAATATAAATGACCTTACGGGAGATAGAAGGTGGCTTCCGCAACCTTACGAATATGGAACTCAATGACAACGAAAAAAAGCGATCCTATCATATGGACCAAAATTCGTACCACCAAACAGAACAGAAAATATTATTGAAATTATCCAAGCCATTAATAAAATAGGAGACACACTAATAGATGAAGATGCTATGACATACAAGGTTAAAATGAATAAAATTAACAAAATAACTAACCAACACATCTCTACAATTAAAAAATATAAATACTCCCAAGTCGAAATAATCATAAGAACTACTATACAGAAATTAAGGCAAAAACTGATTTGTCGACCAGACATAACCATAGTAGAAGCAGATAAAGGTAAGGTTACCGTAATGATACCTAAAGATAGATACCTAGAACTCATTAATGAAATGTTAAACAAAGGAATTGAACAAAATCTATACAAAAGAATCAATAACAATGGTAGACAAAAAATACAAAAAGCATTAGAATTATCATATAAATGTAAAATTAACAAAATCCAAAATGAAGGACTCATTATCAAAAGTGAAGATTCAATGGGCAACAAAGGAATTTCAAAAGAAGACAAAATCATGTTAAAGGATATTAACGAATTTGAAAATGAAATTAGTGTAATGCACCCAGTTATTAAAATCCATAAAGACACACCACAAATGAGACCCATTGTATCCAGAATAAGATCAATAAACACACGTATTGGAAAATACATGAATGAAGGCCTTGATTACATGAGAAAATCTAAATATATTTGAAACTTGACTTTAATGTAAAAAATAAAATGGATTTAGTTCACGAAATCCATAATCTAAAAAGGAAGGAAAACTATACCATATATAGTCTAGATATTAAAGATATGTACAATAACGTCAACTTAAAGAATTTAATTGAAATAATTAAACATAAAATAGGACCGGAAATTGAAGATAAATACAACGTAGAGAACCTCGTTAATTTGATTCAATACGATATTGAAATATGCAACTACTTCCAAATAAATAACGAACTATATAAACAAATAAAAGGAACCCCCATGGGAGGTAAAACATCAGGAAAATATGCAAGCATATACATCGATTTCCACATTAATAAAATATACAACAGATTAAGAAAAATAGGTATAGAGTTATTTAAAATATACGTCGATGATATGCTAATATACGGAAGAAAAGACAACATTGAACTCGTAAAGAAAATGATAGAACACAATCTTGAAATGGAAGTAACAATAGAACAAAATAATTTAGGAAAAATCAATTATTTGGATATTACAATATGTGAATCAACTAATGGCTTTTACACAAAATGGTATAAAAAAGAAATAGCATCAAACAGACTTATCAATTACCACTCTAACCAACCCAACACATTTAAAACAAACACTATCATAGAACGCATCAATTATGCAATCAAAGTAACCAACAAAGAATATATTATGGACACAATTCAAAAAATAACCACAAAAATAATCAATAACAACTATCCAATAGCTATCATATTAAATTGTTATATTAAAGCAATTGAAAAAGAAGACCATCCAATAGAAAAACAAGAAAGTATTCTTAAACATTTACGTGAAAAACGTGGATACATCCCACAAAACCAAAACGATAATAGAGGCTACAAACAAAATAGAAATATAAACAATAACAATAACCAGAACAAAGACATTGAATTCATCAAAGATGCCAAACTACACAATCGTAGTAAAACATGTGCTAAAATGCCATATCAAAACAACAATACCATACAATTACTTAAAAATATGAGTAGAATTTCTAAAAATATTAATTATGTACCTTTTAACAAAAGCGACGAAAGACTCAGAAGTCAATTAAAACATGCAAATAAAAAAATTAAATTGTACAAATACAATAAAGAAAACACCAAACTAATACCGGAACATTGGTATTCAATAATAAAAATTAACTGCTTTAACTGTAACACTTCACACATAACATATACAAGAAAAATGAGCATAAATGAAACTATAAGGAATAAAATTAATAAGGGTCGAATGTTCGTACACAACACTACTAAATACCATAAAATCCACAATCAAATTGAAATAATTAATAAAATCAGATACCTAAATAAAGCCCAGAAATTTATACATGCATACATAGCTACTAATAATAATAATAACCGAAAGATTTTCAACTTAGATAACTATATATTATCCAGCCATGTCAAATATAATAAGACTAACGATAGGATATACAGAATCAACCCTTAGACCCACACAAGTGGTAGGAAATCGGAATGTGAAGGACATATACATGTAATAATAAATAATTAAAAGTAAATTACTAAAATACCAAACATATATACACATATATACACACATGTATCTGGCCTTTACATAACATTTTATAAATTTTGTATGTCCATACGTTTTTTTACTTGTTTTAGATTTTGTATGTAAAAAGAACATGTAATATAGCTAAGGTATGGATAAATATAAATATAAATATATAGACAAAAACATAAAATGAAAAACTAACCACAATATAGATACCCTAAATTTCATAACATAAAAATCGCGAGATAACCATATTGGCAACAATGCAGTCTTAACCGACAGAAGCCGACCCATATGAAAACATTCCGATACATAAGCGAAAACAAAAATTACATGGAACAGAATTTCACCACAGCACGTTGAAGAATACACAACAATTCCGTTGAAACGATACGCGGATGCAATGGGAACATAATCAGATTGTTTAAATCGTTCAAAGGGATAAGAAGCAAAGATAATAGATCTGCATTACATACAGCATAACATATAAATAATCGTTATTACACAAATAATTTAATAAATCACCAGTAAAGTGACCAATGATTAATCACAAAATTTAATAACATAAAGAAATATTGGCTGAAGACATAAAGAATTAAAATATAACCAAAGTGTCTAATAATATCCATAATTCTTAAGTTGAGCAATAATATAATCCATTTATATGAGCAATAATATAATCCATTTGTAATTACATATTATGTTTTTTTAAAACGAAGTTAACCATCAATTGCGTATTGACCTTATTCGGACAAATTTATATATATACAAAGGGATGGGTGTTTCAAAACTACACAAAAAATTTCTTTTGACGAATTCTCCAATTGTATTAGTTTCTGTATTTTATGCGCACATACATATATGAACGGAATCTAAATATTTTTACATTTCATAAATTTTAAAGTCACCCACTATACATAACGTTACATACCAGAATATGAAATATCATTAGATCGGAATGTACGAAATAATACATGTAAATCTACTAGATTTTCAAACACTAAACAAATTATTATTCAGTTAATAAGATAGCTTAGACACAGAACACAATAATTTCGTGTAATAAATTGCACCAACTAAGCAAATAATCCCATTGCATAGATAGAAAACTGCTGACGATCTCCGTGGCGGGAGTGAAAACGTTTCAGTATAGCCGATTAGAAGCCTGCACGGCAAAACGAAAAAGAACCAATTACCAACCACAATAATAATCGAACATTAATTATACCGATAATTATGTTCCACTATATAAAACCCGTTACTAGTACCGGAAAAGTAATGCGGTATACAATAAACAATTATTAATCAAAAATTTGAAGCAATAACTACATAAAATTTGAAGCAATAACAGAACAATTGATATTACATCCTGAGAATGAAGGAAATTCAGTTCATGACGTTTTTCAACTCGCGTAATAGGAATCTTCGTGATAATGCATAACCTGTTAACATACATAACAGGAATATAAATTAGATATGATAACCAAAGACCTATTTACTAACCTTTAATAGTATAGAGATACTTTCTCAACAAATTTTCAAAAATAATAGTGATTGGACTCTGAGAATTGACAAAGTTCAATCCAATGGGGTTTTTGAACTCATTAAAATAGAAATATTTGTGATAATACACAACCCGTTAACGCACATAACAGGAATATAAACAGGATACAATGACTAAATAACTTGTATCTTAACCCTCAATAGTATAGAGAATGTATTTTAACAAAACTTTCAAAACAATTAATATTACATTCTGAGAATGAAGGAAATTCAGTTCATTACATTTTTCAACTCGCGTAATAGAAATCTTCGTGATAATGCATAACCTGTTAACATACATAACGGAAATATAAATTAGATATGATAACCAAAGTCCTATTTCCTAACCTTTAATAGTATAGAGATACTTTCTTAACAATTTTTTAAAAAAACAACAGTGATTGGTGTTTTGTAATGTAGCGGTAATTGAACACTACAACTATATTACTGCATTTTGTGTGGGTTAGTGTAGCGGTATGTTAAAATAACAAGATATGTGGGCTTGTGTTTACTGTTACGTTTATTGATCAAAATTCATTTTTTTTTATGTTAGTCTTAAATTAATTTTTTTTTTTCACTTCAATTGTACTTAATTAATTTAATTAATTATCTGTAGGTATGTATTCTTGAGGTGTCGTAACGTGACACGTGCTCAATCTTATACCTCAGATTTTCACCAATTTCACTTTTATTATATTTAATTTCACTGTTTCTTAGTGCTAAATTCTTAATTACTATAATTCACGTGTAGCTTAATATTAACTAATCTACATTGTTTTTTCACATGAAACATTAATTATGCGTGGCTTGCATGAAGTTAATGCTATGTGAAAAAAAACTAAATTAAAATTTCTACCACCAAATGTCTTAGGAATATATAAAACAAATACTTATCCTAAAAACGTTCACCACCAAATTCAAGTTACACCAAAAAAAACTTGTTAATTTGCTATTGCAATCCTTATAGCATGTGAATGCTGTACCTTGCTTGGCACGTTGATTTATGCTATAAGATTGTCTTGAAACTATTTTAATTTTTTCACTTTAGATTTTTTAAAGAACACTGGATCTATGCGAAGTTGCATTTGCGATCGCTGTCAAACTAATGAGGGTTTAGTTAGGGAGCACCTCCTTTTTATAATGTCCGAGCCGCCATTTTCGGACAAGTTCCACATGAAAAAATGCAATTTTCATATATTTTTTGCACATTATAAGTCCATGCTGTAATGTCAAAATTTTCCAAATTATGTGAATTAATTTATTTTTAATTATTCATAATTTTTCCTAATTAATTTATTGAAATATTTCAATTTTTCTAACGTTTAGCACTATGGCGGCTCCTTACCATCTCAGGTCAATTTCCGGTGTGGAACATTTTCTCTTTCCCACTCATTATGGGAATTGGAATTACCTTTTTATTGAAAATTTATTTCCTTACCTGGGCAATTTCGCGTTTTTTAACTATTGCCAACAGGTAGAGCGCGGTCAACTTCGTAAAATTGATTACTTACGTTGTCGCAGTGACAGTTCGGTTCGCGGTTTTTAAGTAGTAAAGTGCCGTGTTGTTTGGATTGATTTCTCATCAATAAATGGATTAATTGTTAAGGTGAGTTGATTAATATATTCTATAAGTATTAATTAGTGATTTTCCTGTGCATAATTTGCAAGAATCATGCAAATTATGCGAAAATTTTGTATTGAAAAAATTGTTAGTGAAATGTCAACAATGGCAACAATTGTTGAATTTCAATAATAATAGTGTGTATAGATTCTGCGAATTTATGTATTTTGCACATTTAAGCATAAATGCATGTTTTGCAAATGTTTATTGTGCAGAAAACATGAATTTCGCTAAGAAATCCCAATGTTTATGTTTGCATGTAGTGTTGTTGTTGTACTGCCAAGAAATTTGTTTCTTGGCAGTTTGCATGTAAACTATATATTTTTTTGTAATTTTTGTGATATCTTTGCTTAAGTTAATTATATTGGACTAATTTATATGCTTCTTCTTTTTTCAGATGCTTCATAGACGTAGGAAGGGCGTATGAGGACACTGGAGCCTAGGATTTTAAAGGGAAGTACTGAGTAATGATCACTTTATAATTTAATATCAATTTATTTATTTCCAGCTGTGTTCAACATTGGATTCTGAGAATTGATAAAGTTCAATTCAATGGGTTTTTGAACTCATTAAAATAGAAATCTTTGCGATAATACACAACCTGTTAACGCACACAACAGGAATATAAACAGGATACAATGACTAAATAAGTTGTATCTTAACCCTTAATAGTTTAGAGAATGTATTTTAACAAAACTTTCAAAACAATTAATATTACATTCTGAGATTGAAGGAAATTCAGTTCATTACATTTTTCAACTCGCGTAATAGAAATCTTCGTGATAATGCATAACCTGTTAACATACATAACAGGAATATAAATTAGATATGATAACCAAAGTCCTATTTCCTAACCTTTAATAGTATAGAGATACTTTCTCAACAAATTTTCAAAAATAATAGTAATTGAACTCTGAGAATTGAAAAATTCAATTCATTGGGTTTTTGAACTCATAAAATAAAAATCCTTGTGATAATACACAACCTGTTAACGCACACAACAGGAATAAAAACAGGATACAATGACCAAATAACTTGTATCTTAACCCTCAATAGTATAGAGAATGTATCTTAACAAAACTTTCAAAACAATTGATATTACACTCCGAGAATGAAGGAAATTCAGCCCATTACGTTTTTCAACTCTCAAAATAGGAATCTTCGTGACTAAACGCAGACTGTTAACACACATAAAAGAAGTGGGAACGGGATGGAATGACCAGATGAGTCTTCTCGTGACCCTTAATAGTGTGAAGATACTTCCTCAATAAAATTGTAAAACACATATGACGGAATTTCTAGTCAATTAATAAAACAGGAAGAATGATGGGAATTATTTTGATAAAATTGTATTCCTAACAAGCAAATTGCAGATATGTCATTCTAACCAATACAAATATTGGTGGAAAAAACTGTTGAGTTATACTCCGGTAAGAGGGATACACATATATAATTTTTCAATAAATGTATATTTTGAGTAATGTTCTTCGGATAAGAACATAACTTCAGCTTGAGCGATATTCACAATGTAACTTGTTTCCAACGTATAATCACATTAAGCATAAATAACACCTACATTTACAACAACAAGAACATAAGGTCATACGAATACAAAAACATATGATGATGGTCTCGTTAGTCATTGGTGATCCAATTAATACTCGCTTCAACACAAATTTAACTAAATGCTATCATCATTGGAAAGGCCAAAATTCGGTTTAATTTAATTTATACAATAAATAATTCACATATTTTCCTTCCTATTTACAATTAAGACTTAGTATACATGCGTGTATCACTCAGTGTTTTGGGGACTTGATAAACATATTTCGCCCAGTATAAATTGCACCCGCGATGGTGGAATGTAGTGCACCACCCGCTCGCACGACGTATTATCATGCTGCATGTATTCTCACTTACATGCAATATGGACATAGGCTGAGTACCCACAAAACATAACAATCGCTCAGATTTTCAACCAAGCAATGGATGGTTATGGCGGTGGCAAAGGAGAGAAAATATAAAATTTAAAAAAATTCATGGAGAAAGCAATGAAAGTGATCTAATAGTGCTGAGGAATTTCAAAGAATATTTTATCTCCAATTCTTGCAAATTATTCCATTGATAATGTGTTCAACGCAGATGAGAGTGGTCTATTTTTTAAAGCTTTGCCTAATGGCATAATGGCACGCTAGCCCGCACAAGCAATAATATCAAAGGTAGCAAAGCTCAAAAGGAACGCATTACCTTATTATTTTTGTGTAATGCAACAGGAATTTATAAGAAAATCTTCACTATTGGAAAAGAAAAAATCCCCGTTATTTTAAAAATAAAAATGTTCCCGTCCCATATTACTCAAACAAAAATGCTTGGATGACATGTTCATTATGGAATTTTATTCTAGTCAAATTTGATGAAGAAATGATTAAAGAAAAACGAAAAGTTGTTTTATTTATTTATATAACGCTGCTTGCCATAAAGTTACAGTTGATCTGCAGAATATTTGTGTTCAATTTCTACCTCCAAATACAACGCCATTAATCCAGCCACTTGATCAAGGGATTATACATTGTTTCAAATCTTATTATCGCCAAATAATTATCAGAAAACAACTGATTGCTGAAAACCAAAAGGCGAAAACCAAAAGGCGAAAGAGAAAGGATTAAACTTGCAAGAATTTATAAAATCAATAAATATTTTGGATGTGCTATATTAGCTGTGTTCTTTTGTGACCGCAGAACAGAGCAGAACAAAAGATACCAAAAGAACGCTTCATACATTTCCATAAGAGATGTATAAATGAAGCGAACCGTACAAATAGTTCGCTTCGATAGACAGAAAAATTTGTTCTCTCCAGTATATGGGAGTTCTAGAACAAGGCTCACAAAAGAACTCAGCTATTATGTTAAAAGAACTTGGTGGCTTGTTAAAGGTGAAACAATTGAAATGTTGAATGTTACGGGTTACTAACGGATAATGAAATAATTCAGGAGGTACTGAAAGAAATCCATGAAACGGTAGTAATCTCAGAGGAAGACGAAATTCGAGATAGCAAATGAAAAAGCATCTACCATTCCTAGTTTTAAAGATGCAATATTCGCGTTAGAAATTCTTCGTAAATTTTTGTCATATAAAAATATGGAAAGCGAAGACCTTGACAATTTAGAAGAAAAGGTCATCAAAACGGAAGTGGAAGAACGAGAAAGAAAAACTAAATAGAAAATAGGTACTCTCGTTCCAATAAAAGAAACCAATATCAAAATGTGTATTAACGTACACATCTCAAAAATGTTTTAAAATCTCTCCTCTCAAAAATAATTTCAAAAATCCCCGCCAATAACACTTCTCTTTGGAATTACTAAATAACAAAACTTGCCGTTATATTTAAATCCGCCAAAATTCACATTAGTTTCGAAAGTTGTCAAGTGTATATTAGTGCGGCCAGACCATAGATTCCGTTTTTTTTTTGTTTTTAATTTTCCTTGTATATTATTTTTGAGTTACATTTTAACAATGGAGGAAGTGCACGGAATTTTAAATCCAGAATATCTAGATTCCATGGATGCAGGCTTGTCACCTACACCACCAGAGCTTTTGACTTCCTTTAAGCCAATCAGGCCATTGAGCCCATTGCCACCAACGCCAAAGAAGGCGGGCAATTCAAATCGGCCATTATACGGCCGCCACCTCACGAGGTCATGCCTGTGAAGAAACTTTTCCGGCCATGCGAAGCAAGGCCAGCGGCAGAAGAACTCAAACGTCTGAAAAAGGAAGTCAAACCGAAGAATGACTTTAAATTCAAAACCAGGCCCAGGTAAAATAACCAGCAGTTCGTATCCCGATAATGCCCCAAATTCCTACCAAAAGCCCAAAGGAAGCCTGTAAAAAAAAAATACAACTGATCCTAAGGCAGCAACAAACAATACATCTTCAACAGAAAAAAACGATCCGCCATTTCAAGGTACTACACTGAAACTACCACAATTAATGGATCTTCCGATCAGTCCACCAGTCCAATTTAGAGACCATCCACCAAGCGATATTAAATCATCAACTACGGGGATCCCAGTCGACTTGGTAGGAAAAATAATGGCTACTCCCATCACCATTAAATTACTGGAAAATGCCAACGTACCTTGGGACAGCATTAAGAGGGCAAGAAAGTTCTATCGCTTTCAACTCCCTGGCGACGTCATCATCAAAGTGACTATAAAGAAAGGAGTATTTCACTTTTTCAAACAAAACACAGTCAGTTAATTTACAACCAAACACTTTATTAAAAAAAAAAGATTTTTTTTTTTTTAATATATAACTACATATACATATACATATATATATATTTGCCTCTTTAATTTTGAGGCGGGAGGATGTTCAGTCCACATACAAAATCCCTCGATGATTCCTGATTCTTCTCCAATATACGCTCCTAAAAATAAAACAAAGAAACCACAAAGTATCTAGTTCTAAATAATAAATTTTAGAATACTTATCTGAAAGTAAAAACGAACAACATCCTATACACTATACAGATCATCCATTGAGTCCCATCCGATGAATGTTCAGCCAAAGGTGCTTCAAAATTAAGTCATATGGCTCTTCTTCTCTAAAGATTGTTTATATATAAAATACATATAAGCTTTATCAATAAAAATAAGAAAATATGTACCAAGTATACCTACCGCAGTGTATTTACGTTTTCGTAATGTCATTCAAATGGCATTACATCACACCAGATGATCTCGCCTTCGCCGCAGCCAGAGTTCAGTGCAACTCAATGGTCTCATATGACGTCACTGCGGGACGCCGCCATCAAAGTTTAACAACTTTGAGAACGAGCGTTGCCAAGGCAACCTATCATGAAGCCGAAACGTAGCGGTTCGCGGCGGCTATAAAAAGGCGACGAGCTGCAACAGAATCACCCATTCCCAATTCAGAATTTGATCTGAAAACATCAGAATTTACTCTGATTTTCCTAATCATCCAAACCTAATTTTGTTTCCATGTAAGTAGGAATTTACTCCTACTGCAGAAATTTAATTCTGCTAAATCCATCCCACACCTAAGAAGGAATTTACTCCTACTGCAGAAATTTAATTCTGCTTATTTTTTTATCTCCCACCTGAATAGTATAGGGGTATACTAAGATTGTCATTCCGTTTGTAACATCTCGAAATAATGATGGTAGAGCAAAATGGATTGGACACCCATTGATAATATTAAAAGTTATTTCGATTTTTGCATGTCCGTCCGTCCGTCTGTGCGCACGATAACTCGAGAACGCGTATACTTAGAGAGCTGAAATTTTGTACACGGACTTTAAAAAAAAAGTAAAATTAAGTTCGAAAATGAGACAAATCGGGCAACTCCTTCGTGGGGTTGCCATATAAAAATTTGGTTTTCCGCTTTATATTTGGACACTGCCTGAGAACGCGTCGACGTGGAGAGCTGAAATTTCGTATGTGATGTTTTTACTATATTAGCAAATAAAATGTCAAAAATGGACTAAATCGGGCAACTCCTTCTTGGTGTTGCCATATAAAAATTTCGGTTTTTTACGTATACTTTGAAAACGATCAGTCCGATACATTTTTATTGTACTAAGAACTTCTGCAGAATGTTGTGACTCAGGTACCCAATGCCCCGAATCACAACCATAAGTTCCATGCACCAATATATTGCCCTATGCAATATATCGATGCATTGCAAAGATGACCCTGAAAATTAATTTTAATTTAATTCATTTAAAATTTCATTTAAAAAAATTTCGAATGCATTTAAAGTTGCATTTCCATACTGCAACAAAATGCAATTTAGCATATATTGCATTTCGTTATCAGTAATGCACTCCACTCACACGGTATACCTACCTACATGCCGTGTAATCGGATATCATTTTTCGTCGTGCAAATTGAATTGCACATAAAATAATTCGCATATTCTCACGTACGATCTTTCATCGCCGTGAGAAAGCAAAAAGAAAAAAGCTTTTTCTAAAAGTTTTCGTGGGTACCTGGGGGCAGCTAGCCCAAACCTCGGGGAGTCTTTTTTCTACCCGTCGACGAGTGACCACGCGATACTTTGGGAATACTACAAAAAAGTGTGAGAACTGTGTTAATGCATAGTTAAAAAAAAAATAGTGAAAACTGTGTTATAATGTTGAACATAATAAATTGTGAAAATTGTGTTAGGAATTAATTAATATTAAACAAAAATTGTGTAAATGATTGGAAACCCCAATTCTAAATAAACAATCGAGAAAATTGTATTAAGACCTAATTTCAAGCTAAAAAGAAAATACGACAAATTGTATTTAAGGTGTGGTGTTGGATAACAAAAAAAAATTAAAGAAAGATCTCCCCAAAGCTAAATTATTGTTTTAATAATTTTGTGTCCTAGTTTTCTCTCCGATCTCTTCTTTCAGGAATCACGAGAGGTCGGCCACACAACAAGAATACGAAATCCTATAAAATTGGTTATTACCATTTTTTCTGTGCGACAAACTGTTCTAGAAATATATGCGAAAAACCACTTCAAAATCAATACTTGAATTGATCGGTGGTGACCATACGAAATTTAATATGGGCATTCATCTAGGGTATCATAAGAATTGGTCTTAGTCCAATTCTAGCTCTTTTACTTATTATACATACCTGTCGTTTCGAAGAAACAATCAAGAAACCAACGATACCCCAGTACAGAGCTCACATTAAGAAACAAAACAGTATGCGACAGTCTGATATTGATCAATATATCGTCACATGGATAAATAAACGTTATACATATGTAGCAAATTGCAAGTTTAGGCAAATCAAATTTGAAGTTCTAAAATGAATTTCTTAGCTCCTACTCGGTAGATTTGTTTTATTTTGTAATAATTTGTTTATGTCACTTTGGAGCAACAGAGGTTAAAGTTTCAAACAGTTATACCAAACTGTTTGTAAATTATAGTGAATTTTCTTCAATATGTAATTATTGTATGTAGCATTTTACATCTATATTTGTTGTTAAAAGTGCACATACAACCAATTTTTTCGAGACTGTATGAATGAATAAGAATCAAAATGAATCAAAGAAATAGTTGTTATAAAGTAACATCTGACTAAATTTATAAATGTAACAAGAATAAATAACGTAAAACAAAACATATATTCAAAATTATATAAATCATTACGGAAACGTGAAATTCATTAAAAAGTTATTCAGAACACATCCTTGTCATTATTTGATTGCAAATAAGGGATGAGTCTTTAAAGATCTTTCTTTTTATTGGCATTTACAACTTTAGGTGGAGATATTCGCAAGGCAGTTGTGAAAATGTTATCCAGTGTTATCTTTTTAAATCGCCTTTTTGATTGACTTTTTATTAAAACAACTTTGAAGTCAATTTATTTCGCAGAAGTTTTAAATTCAAGGCAGTTTGAACATCTTTTGTAAATAATAAATCTTAGCATCCAAATAATTGGTGTTTAATTTTAAACTTAAGGAAAAATTTGTCCTAAATTCAACAAAAAGTTAAGATCTCTAACTTGAAAGCGTCACTATGTGTCCCACTCACACTTCATGTAATGACTCTCCGTCTCAGTCAAACTAGAAGCTACGGTCTTACGGCAAGCTTTGGGTACACTAGAATCATTTTTAGTAGGTGAAAAGAAATTTTTCGAAACTGGGTTTCTTGAAGAAAATTTTTTTTCCGTAATCTAAGAAATATTGTAGCAAGTGCTATACCATTTTAGAATCCTTATTAAATGTACTTGCCAAAATGGTGTAGTACATTTTTGTTTCATTACAGTCAGTTAAAGTGGGGTGAAATATTAATTTTCTATTCTTGGTTCGGCAAAATGTGACATTTTCTTCCAAGCTGGAGCAGTTGGCTTAGAATTTAAAGCAACAGGTTGCACTATTCGGGATAACATAAGAAAAATAAAATTGAAAAAAAGTAAAGATTTATAGCAATATGAACTAAAAACCCATCACAGGGTGTACATTTTCTCGAAAACAAAAGAAATGTCTATAACTTGAAAAATACATGACTTGGATGTTTTTTTTATTTTTCTGGTAACTGTTATGGTTTGGTCTATCACCTGATTCCGGCTTGAGTCGACTTACGAGACACCCTGTATAATGACGCATTAATTCAAGTGGGCCCCAACCCTCTATTAAATTAAATTAAATTAAATTAAAATTAAATGGCCCTTATTGTACGGGATTTGCTGATGTTTTTAATACATTTTAAAATCAAATTTTGACCCTGCATTACTAACCTATGGTATGTGAATTTCTCAGTATCCGTAGAGCAAAATGGGAACTCTTACCATGAAAAAAATCTTTATGCTTTGTAGCGATAAAGGCAAATCAATTGAAAAGCTTCAGGAATGGGGGGTATTTCCCACCGAAGGGGAGTTGAAATGCCCCGATTGTAGCGGCACTATGAAGTTGGTACCAAATAAAAGTGAGGAGGGATGCTACTGGCGCTGTTATAATAAAGTCTCCAAAAGGAGACAAAAAAAGGTCATATGTAACAAGCGTTTCAGTATCCGAAAAGACACATTCCTCAGCAAATCCAAATTGACGATTGAGCAAGTAAGATGCTTTAATTGGTAAAGCTTTCGTTCAGCCCTTACTGAGTTTATTTCTAGATCATGATGTTGGTACATCTCTGGTGCTCCGAAGTTGATCTGAAGTTTATCGAAGCACAAGTAGGCCTATCCAAAACAACGGCAGTGCACTGGAACTCGTTTTGTAGAGAGGTTGTAATCGCACATTGCAAAAGGGAAGAAAAACCTATCGGTAATTTTATATTTTTTCTGGTTTTTTTTTAGAGAGTTTTAATGTGCATTAATTTCATGAGGTCCGGACATGACGGTCGAGATAGATGAATCTAAATTTGGAAAGAGGAAGTACCACAAAGGGCATCCTGTTGAAGGGCAGTGGGTATTTGGGGGTGTTTGCAGAGAGTCCGGAGATTTTAAAAAATCCGCGGAATACCACGGATCGCGACCTAGCACAATCCTAAAGGACATGGTGAATGAGAAATGAAAATTCACAAACCAACGATTAACCCAAAATACCTTACAATGTATCGAAGCCATTAAAATAACAAATCTTTCTCAACTTGAGATAAGACTCATAGTATTAATCAAAGAAATTTAAAACCTAAACAATTGAATAAACATACGCAAATAATTTTTTTTCTTTTTCGCCCACTTTCCCCTGAGAATTATTCCTCTTCAAAGAATAATCCTCTTTTTCGCAGGGGGAAGGATTTTTGCATATCAAAATTACCTTAAATAGGTAATTTAAAGGGAAAAAAAACACAAATTAAAAACCATTAAATATTTGCATATACTTATAAGCTTAAAAATGGTAAGCTTATCTACTTCCAAGACGAAGAAATTGCCATCAGCAATTTCTTCAAATTCCTCCGCATATAATCAACATATTTTTCCCACAAAAACGACTTGGGAAAAATAGAAGTTTTAAATTTCCAAGTCGTTTCAATAGAAAAAAGCCCCACGACAATTCTTACCTACAGTAAGATTTGTCGTAAATACGATATGTATGTACATATATACATACATACATATCGGGCGCATGAAATTTTACGTCGGTGAAGACTGAAACGATCAAGTCACCGAAAAAAGCTCTTATCAGCAAATTGTCGCGAGCTGCATACATTGTGATCGCAATAATGTATGCACGATAGCAAGACGATGGTTTGATATTTACGAAAATATCAAATTTCATTTTCAACCATCGTCCGTCGCGATAATTCTGGGCATGTTCAAACATGCCCAGAGGTAAATAATTTTCTCAGGATAGGAATGCTAATTAAGCACTTTCCTATCCTGAACAACTAGACTTGCGATTACAAAAATCCAAGTCAAGTACAGTCGGTTTTCAGAGTCGGTTGAATTGGCATATTAACGGGCGGTTACGGAGTTTTAAGCAGTAAGAGAAAAAATTGTGAAGTTAAAATGTTTAAGGAGCAAGAGAAAAATTGTGAAGTTAAAAGTTTTAAGCAGTAAGAGAAAAAGGTTGTGAAGTAGAAAGTTTAAGATAACAGAGAAGCGTTGCAAAAGGCAAAAGGAAGATTTGTAGTTTTACTGGAAAGTGTATTTAAGAAAGTTGTTAATAAAGAAAGGTTTGAGAAATAAAACGATTTGTGAATAAAGGCAGGACGTATAAGAGACGGTGTGTTGGTACCAAGGGGGAAATAGACACATGCGATCCGAGCGCAAAAGTGACAGTGAGTACTCGTGTTTATGTTTATACAGATATAGAAATGGAACAGTCTTCTATATACCTTATTCCATTTACAAAGCTGTAATGTTGTTATTAAATATTGCAATATATTCGAAACGTGTTTTAATCAATAGAATAACACAAAGAAAGTCCAAACAAATTGGGTGCAGAGAATATCTGTCTCCAAATATCGTCACATTACAGCAAGTTCTTGTCAAATCAGCCATATCTTGTATCATGATTATTTTATAGGAAATGTCAGATGGCTACCGAATGCGATGCTCACGACGTGAAATTAGAGCAAATTTATACTTTTCGTTGAAGAAGCCTTAAAGCACAGATAAACCCAGATGTCCAGACCTTATGGGGATCAGTGACATTCAATCACCAACTGAAATAGAAAGCACATTGCATCGAAAAAGGGCTTTGAAGCTTTTGCGAGAGATTCTATTCGACAAACATGTCTCTTTGGGATTATTCCGAGGGTTACGCTTACAAGAAAGCCCCTCAATGGTTATATGTGTCTGCTTGCAGCACTGCACCATACGATCGATGTTCAAACTTGATTATTTTTGAACTCTCTCGCAGCCCTCCGCTTTTGCTTTCAACGTTATCTTTACATCTCTCTTGAAAAATGAGAGTTTGGTGGATGGCATGTGAGAGAAAAGCTTTAAGCACTTGTTTCTCGGTTAGACGTTGTCGGTTAGCCGCAATAATTAGCGTCAGTTTTAAGTACGGCGGATGTTTATCTGTATTTTTCTTATTTGTGCTTAAAGTTAACCTTAAATTTTGAACTGTAAAGTAAAATTATTTGGAAGCTGATTCTGAAGCAAACTTAATTTTGTTTGCTTTTCTTTAATCGTGGAAAATTTAATTTAATGAAAAGATAATACAGAAAGTAGAAAAGCACCAAACACACGTTGAAAGTGACAGGTATTTTTCGAAACCGTCGCACGCGACGCTAGCATCGTATCTAAAAATTCAATCAATTGTAAATTTAATTGCAAGTGTACTAAAATTATAACCACCCTGTAAGTAAGAAATCTGAAAAAAAGTCTTTCGTATTCCTGGAAATGGATCAGATCATTCTGAAAATCAAAAACAGTCTTCAATCAAGATGGGTCGACGAAAGGTGATAAAAGTGTCAGGGTAAGCATTTTAAAAAAATATATATGTAATAATATATTACATATATATACGAATTTGAAAATAAGATATATGTATATAGATATATTTAATATATACGAATATTAAAAAAAATAAAAAAAATTACAGAAAAAGAATTGGCGGAGCTGCACGAGCAGTAGCAGCCGTAGGAAGAAAACAAAAGCAACATCCGGAACAGCAACATCCGGAACAGCAACAGCAGAGCAGTAAACGTTGCAACAGCAGCAGCAGCAAACGTTGCTGTTGCAGGCGAAACAGCAACAACAGCAGCAGCGGACGCTGCAACAGCAAGTGTAAAAGCTGCAGAAAAAAAAACAAAAAAAAAAAAGAAATCTAAATAAAAAGATTGAAAATGCCGGGGAAAAAAATGAAATTAGAGAAGGAGAGAGGAACATGATGATATTTAATGCACCATGTAAAATTGTTGTAATAAATAAATGAAAAAAAAAAAAACAATTTGAATATAATTTTTAGTAATTGTAGGAACCACACTTGGTTAAACTGTGTGTGTAGTACAAATAATTCCTTTCCACCCCCTTCTTTTTCACTAAATTATATGGTGGGTGTAAAATATTTTTTGATTTTCATAATGTACTCACAGAGACCTTTCCAATGAGTGCTGAAATGGTAAGTTTGGATGAAAAATATGAAATTGATATTTTACCACTTAGTACATACAGGGGCATGCAACTAATTAGCACACTTTCAAGACAATTATTGCAATGAGGTTTCTATCAGTCATAGAACTTTTTCTGGGCACCAAAGTGTGTTAAAAGAATCCGCTAAGTTCATAAAAGATGGTAACACCGAAAAATCCCAAATAAAGATTTTTTTAATGGAAAACAAACGGTAAAATTGAATGTCAATCACAATATTTGCAGCAATTAATTAGCACAGTTTTGTTTTGCGAGCGAAAAAGTAAAGTTGTTGTCCGGAAATATTTTAAATATTTACTGTGGTTATTATACCCTTCCGTAAGAGTAGGTAATATTAGAATAATTCAAAATGGGAAAAACTAAAAGTTGCACCCCAGAAAAACGAAAATTGATTATGGATCTAATTAGTGGAAATTATTCAATTTCACGCGTTTCCAAAATGATAAAGTGTTCTAGGGAGATGATTTATAATGCCATTCAGCACGTAAAGGAGGAAAAAACCTTTGAAAACCATCCCAGGAAGCTGCGACCTAAAAAAACGACCATAAAAGAAGATCGAATCATTGTAGATCAAGCGAAGGTTGATCCTTTTGTGAGTGCAAGGCAGATTCAAAGCAACATTTCCGAGTTCCATGGTATTGAAGTCAGCGTAGATACTATTAGGAGACGTCTACGCAGTTCTGCACTAAAAGGTTGCATCGCGAAAAGAAAACCACACGTTAGCGAAAAAAATAGAAAACTAAGACTGAAGTTTGCAAAGGAGCACATCGATAAACCCTTATCTTTTTGGAAGAACGTGTTATGGTCAGATGAAAGCAAACGTTGCAACAGCAGCAAACGTTGCTGTTGCAGGCGAAACAGCAACAACAGCAGTAGCGGACGCTGCAACAGCAAGTGTAAAAGCTGCAGAAAAAAAAAAAAAAGAAATCTAAATAAAAATTTTGTTTGCTCTTCTTTAATCGTGGAAAATTAAATTTGATGAAAAGATAATACAGGAAGTAGAAAAGCACCAAACACACGTTGAATGTGACAGGTATTTTTCGAAACCGTCGCACGCGACGCTAGCATCGTATCTAAAAATTCAATCAATTGTAAATTTAATTGCAAGTGTACTAAAATTATAACCACCCTGTAAGTAAGAAATCTGAAAAAAAGTCTTTCGTATTCCTGGAAATGGATCAGATCATTCTGAAAATCAAAAACTCTTCAATCAAGATGGGTCGACGAAAGGTGATAAAAGTGTCAGGGTAAGCATTTAAAAAAAACATATATGCAATAATATATTACATATATGTATATACGAATTTGAAAATAAGATATATGTATATAGATATATTTAATATATACGAATAATAAAAAAAAATAAAAAAAATTACAGAAAAAGAATTGGCGGAGCTGCACGAGCAGTAGCAGCCGTAGGATGAAAACAAAAGCAACATCCGGAACAGCAACAGCAGAGCAGCAAACGTTGCAACAGCAGCAGCAGCAAACGTTGCTGTTGCAGGCGAAACAGCAACAACAGCAGCAGCGGACGCTGCAACAGCAAGTGTAAAAGCTGCAGAAAAAAAAACAAAAAAAAAAAAGAAATCTAAATAAAAAGATTGAAAATGCCGGGGAAAAAAATGAAATTAGAGAAGGAGAGAGGAACATGATGATATTTAATGCACCATGTAAAATTGTTGTAATAAATAAATGAAAAAAAAAAAAAACAATTTGAATATAATTTTTAGTAATTGTAGGAACCACACTTGGTTAAACTGTGTGTGTAGTACAAATAATTCCTTTCCACCCCCTTCTTTTTCACTAAATTATATGGTGGGTGTAAAATATTTTTTGATTTTCATAATGTACTCACAGAGACCTTTCCAATGAGTGCTGAAATGGTAAGTTTGGATGAAAAATATGAAATTGATATTTTACCACTTAGTACATACAGGGGCATGCAACTAATTAGCACACTTTCAAGACAATTATTGCAATGAGGTTTCTATCAGTCATAGAACTTTTTCTGGGCACCAAAGTGTGTTAAAAGAATCCGCTAAGTTCATAAAAGATGGTAACACCGAAAAATCCCAAATAAAAATTTTTTTAATGGAAAACAAACGGTAAAATTGAATGTCAATCACAATATTTGCAGCAATTAATTAGCACAGTTTTGTTTTGCGAGCGAAAAAGTAAAGTTGTTGTCCGGAAATATTTTAAATATTTACTGTGGTTATTATACCCTTCCGTAAGAGTAGGTAATATTAGAATAATTCAAAATGGGAAAAACTAAAAGTTGCACCCCAGAAAAACGAAAATTGATTATGGATCTAATTAGTGGAAATTATTCAATTTCACGCGTTTCCAAAATGATAAAGTGTTCTAGGGAGATGATTTATAATGCCATTCAGCACGTAAAGGAGGAAAAAACCTTTGAAAACCATCCCAGGAAGCTGCGACCTAAAAAAACGACCATAAAAGAAGATCGAATCATTGTAGATCAAGCGAAGGTTGATCCTTTTGTGAGTGCAAGGCAGATTCAAAGCAACATTTCCGAGTTCCATGGTATTGAAGTCAGCGTAGATACTATTAGGAGACGTCTACGCAGTTCTGCACTAAAAGGTTGCATCGCGAAAAGAAAACCACACGTTAGCGAAAAAAATAGAAAACTAAGACTGAAGTTTGCAAAGGAGCACATCGATAAACCCTTATCTTTTTGGAAGAACGTGTTATGGTCAGATGAAAGCAAACGTTGCAACAGCAGCAAACGTTGCTGTTGCAGGCGAAACAGCAACAACAGCAGTAGCGGACGCTGCAACAGCAAGTGTAAAAGCTGCAGAAAAAAAAAAAAAAGAAATCTAAATAAAAATTTTGTTTGCTCTTCTTTAATCGTGGAAAATTAAATTTGATGAAAAGATAATACAGGAAGTAGAAAAGCACCAAACACACGTTGAATGTGACAGGTATTTTTCGAAACCGTCGCACGCGACGCTAGCATCGTATCTAAAAATTCAATCAATTGTAAATTTAATTGCAAGTGTACTAAAATTATAACCACCCTGTAAGTAAGAAATCTGAAAAAAAGTCTTTCGTATTCCTGGAAATGGATCAGATCATTCTGAAAATCAAAAACTCTTCAATCAAGATGGGTCGACGAAAGGTGATAAAAGTGTCAGGGTAAGCATTTAAAAAAAACATATATGCAATAATATATTACATATATGTATATACGAATTTGAAAATAAGATATATGTATATAGATATATTTAATATATACGAATAATAAAAAAAAATAAAAAAAATTACAGAAAAAGAATTGGCGGAGCTGCACGAGCAGTAGCAGCCGTAGGAAGAAAACAAAAGCAACATCCGGAACAGCAACAGCAGAGCAGCAAACGTTGCAACAGCAGCAGCAGCAAACGTTGCTGTTGCAGGCGAAACAGCAACAACAGCAGCAGCGGACGCTGCAACAGCAAGTGTAAAAGCTGCAGAAAAAAAAAGAAAAAAAAAGAAATCTAAATAAAAAGATTGAAAATGCCGGGAAAAAAAATGAAATTAGAGAAGGAGAGAGGAACATGATGATATTTAATGCACCATGTAAAATTGTTGTAATAAATAAATGAAAAAAAAAAAAAACAATTTGAATATAATTTTTAGTAATTGTAGGAACCACACTTGGTTAAACTGTGTGTGTAGTACAAATAATTCCTTTCCACCCCCTTCTTTTTCACTAAATTATATGGTGGGTGTAAAATATTTTTTGATTTTCATAATGTACTCACAGAGACCTTTCCAATGAGTGCTGAAATGGTAAGTTTGGATGAAAAATATGAAATTGATATTTTACCACTTAGTATATACAGGGGCATGCAACTAATTAGCACACTTTCAAGACAATTATTGCAATGAGGTTTCTGTCAGTCATAGTACTTTTTCTGGGCACCAAAGTGTGTTAAAAGAATCCGCTAAGTTCATAAAAGACGGTAACACCGAAAAATCCCAAATAAAAATTTTTTTAATGGAAAACAAACGGTAAAATTGAATGTCAATCACAATATTTGCAGCAATTAATTAGCACAGTTTTGTTTTGCGAGCGAAAAAGTAAAGTTGTTGTCCGGAAATATTTTAAATATTTACTGTGGTTATTATACCCTTCCGTAAGAGTAATATTAGAATAATTCAAAATGGGAAAAACTAAAAGTTGCACCCCAGAAAAACGAAAATTGATTAGGGATCTAATTAGTGGAAATTATTCAATTTCACGCGTTTCCAAAATGATAAAGTGTTCTAGGAAGATGATTTATAATGCCATTCAGCACGTAAAGGAGGAAAAAACCTTTGAAAACCATCCCAGGAAGCTGCGACCTAAAAAAACGACAATAAAAGAAGATCGAATCATTGTAAATCAAGCGAAGGTTGATCCTTTTGTGAGTGCAAGGCAGATTCAAAGCAACATTTCCGAGTTCCATGGTATTGAAGTCAGCGTAGATACTATTAGGAGACGTCTACGCAGTTCTGCACTAAAAGGTTGCATCGCGAAAAGAAAACCACACGTTAGCGAAAAAAATAGAAAACTAAGACTGAAGTTTGCAAAGGAGCACATCGATAAACCCTCATCTTTTTGGAAGAACGTGTTATGGTCAGATGAAAGCAAGTTCAACAGGTTAGGATCTGACGGAAAGCAACATGTATGGCGTCCTATCAATCAGTCAATCATTCCCAAGTACACAATTAAAACAGTAAAACATGGTGGTGGAAATGTTAAAGTCTGGGGATGCATGTCATGGCATGGTATGGGTCCAATAAAGAAAATTGATGGCATTATGGACCAGTTTGTATATTTAGACATCCTTAAAAATACAATGGAGCCATATGCAGATGAAAATCTACCAATAACATGGACTTTCATGCATGATAATGATCCAAAACATACAGCCAGATCAGTGAAGAATTGGATTACTGGCCAGAAACTAAAAGTTTTGGGTTGGCCACCGCAAAGCCCTGATCTGAACCCTATAGAACATTTGTGGAACGATGTGGATAAAGTAATAAAAAAGAAGAAAGCTACTAATTTATCTTTATTATACGAATTCGTCAATGATGCCTGGAAATCAATTCCAAAGCACAGATGTGAACGATTGATACAAAGTATGCCAGCAAGATGTTCTGCAGTAATTAAAAATAAAGGATATCCAACAAAATATTAAAAGCTTAAAACAAAATTGGACATTACATTAACAAAATTCCGTTAAAATTGGAAGTGTGCTATTTAGTTGCATATGTAAATATTCAAGTTTATTACAATTATTTTTTTAAATGGATTTTATGAATAGTTCTCAATTTTTGTTTTGTAGTATTTAAGTTTGCTCTAATGAATACAATAATTGAAAAATATAAAAAGTATTAAATGATGATATGTTATATATTTTGTTTAATTTTTTTGTTTAAAATAATAACTGTGCTAATTAGTTGCATGCCACTGTACATACATAATGAATGGAACGTACGCCAAGGCATTCCCCAATTAGATCGGGACTTAAAAACTTTAATTTTGATATCTCCTGAACGCAAAAAGCTAATGGCTTAAAATAAATTTCGGTACTTAGAGAACATAAGTGGCTATAATTTTCTCGTATATTGGAAGTCTCGATATTTCAAGGGAGCCCCGCTAAAGGGGGTAAACTGATAATTAACTTAAAAGTACAGACTTTGGCGGTAATTTGTACCAATCAAGTGAAGGGGATTAGAAAAATAGGTACATTACTCTATAGTACTCAGTGAAAGCTTTCTTCTGATATGCGACACGCTGTATTGGAATCCCCTCTCCCCCGAGGGTACCTACCCCACACCCCGAAGTACCCCCGTGGAAAAACTTTCATTCTATGAATTTCAGGGGTCGATTAGATAAGCCGAATAGTGAAATCAGTTTCCCGATAGGACTTAACTCTACTGACTTATGTACGAAAAACCACTTTCCATATATAACATATGTATATACGTACACACAAACACGAATCAAATTTCCTATTTACAGTTGGACTTAACAGATTTGCAATTTAATATCTCCTGAACTATAAGAGGTAATAGCTTCAAATAAATTGTAGTAATTTGAGAACATAAGTGGTTATAACTCTCTACTATATTGGCAGTCTCGATATTTGAAGGGAGCGCAGCTATAGGGAAGAAACTGATAAATAACGAAAAAGTACCGAATTTGGGCCTAATTTGTAGCAACCCACTGAAGTGGATCAGGAAAAGAAGTACTCCAGCCGAGTACTCGGCGAGGGCTATAATTCACTCCTATATTGGAAGTCTCGATAATTCAAGGGAGGGCCAGTATAAGGTCATCTTTTTAGCGACACCCCATAATTCTTGAAAAGTAGTGATGGTAGGGTATCAGTTATTGATAGCTTATTGTAATTAAATTCAATCCCAAAGAAATATGCATTACCCTGCGTGTATAGAATAACAGTAGCTTTTAATTTCATGCATCATTTGTCCCGTCAGCCCTTTACCCCACCCCCCTCAGAACACATGAAATCGAGATATGAGAAATTTGAACTAATATCTCTATATCAATGAATTAATTTGAAAAAATTTTTTGTCCGACCAATTGTTATAATGGAGTCTTACTATCCAAAGAAGTTATATTAAGCATTTTATGTAGTATTTAATGGTGAAAAAAAAAAATTGAAAAAAGTTAATTCTCAGATAATTATATGATGTTCCCTTGTAAAGGACACCCCTTAATTGTGGCTCGAAATAATGATGGTAGGGTGTCAGTTACAGATAACTCAGTTCATATAGCATTTATGTGAAAAGCCCCTTTACCCCACCCCCCTCAGAACACCTGAAATCAAGAAATGAGGAAATTTTTCTTCTTGGTACATACGAATGACCATTTGACCTTGTATTTATACACCTATTTTAATGAAATTTTGTACTAATAATCTACACCGATGATGGTAGAAACTAAAATAATTACCCCCACCCCGAGAAAAATAATTGTTGTATTTTTTTCTTATTTTTTTTTATATTAATATATAATATATATGTAACCCATCATTATAACTCTGTAACCCGCGGCCCTACCTACCTCGCAATAGTCTCAAAAAATCACAAAAAATCCGTACAATTTAGCAAAAAGAATTATGAAAATCCGTTGGAATTTGGCCGAGATATTAACTCCCACAGCTATGTATGGGAGTTAAGTAGATTGAATCTAATTTAGCATACCTCGTAATGTATTTGTTTCAGTACCTCCTAAACCAATAAAGATAATGAGTTGGGGTTTCTTTTAGATGAAAGCTAAGAGATTAGAGAACGTAATAGTAGTAAAAAAGTGGCTTAAAGTTGCAAAATAGACCCGCATGGTGGAGTTGCATGAATTTGGGTAGTGTCTTAGAATAATCATCTCAAATTCGTTAATTACAATCAAAAGTTGATTTTGTAAAACGTATTATTTTAAGAACAAATAGGGGTTGCAAATACCCCTACACACTTATCCCTCATTGTTAATTTCATTACTAAAAAAAACGGTTTGAAATTGATTTTTAAAAAAAAATAGAAAATTTTCGCCGTTCTTGACCCCCTGCCCCACCCGCAGGGGGGGGGCAACCCCTCAAAAGTATAGTCGTGGAATTGGTGCATATCCTGGCTATATATTAAAAAAAGAATCATGGAAATCCATCTCATACTTCTCCAGCAATATCGATTTTTGTGTATGAAGGTAGTTTGAAATTATTCACAAATGACCCCAGAAATGGCCGATTTGGTCTTCTTCCATCGCAGATGAGATGCTATGAAATTTTTAAATATAAACGGAAAAGGATGTTTGTAGGATGAAATCGCATCTACATTTTGTGCCATAATCGGATATCTAATTAGTTTTTACGTGCGATTTATAGTTTTGTAAATAATAGAAAGAAAAAAAAAAGCGTCGTTTTTAAGCCAAGAAATGAGGGATTTTTCTGTCAAAATCTCGATTTTTTTTCCTTTTCATTATTACGGTAATTTGTTGTACTCTAATAAAATAACTTCCTATGGGGGAAATGTTCACAACAGACCACTAATGCGTGTAAAAGAAAAAAAATTGGAAATATATGCGAAGTGTATGTAGTAAATGGGGTACATATGACCCGAATGTATGAAAATGCATGAGTATTGGACTTTCAACGGTAAAAACCTTTCGATGAAGTTTTCAGAATCGGGAAAAAAGTGCATAGTCGGATAGTACTCGGCGAGACCTTTAATTTGATATATAACATGCCGAATTAGTGCCACCCCCCGCCGGGGTACCTACCCCCCTCATAATAGTACCCTGGTAAAAAAAAATTTCTTACACGAATTGTAGTGGGCAATGAGGTGAGTCGAACGGTGATCGGGCTTGACCCGACCGAGGTATGGCCGATTTTGTGTGAAAAAATCTAGTACGTTTTTTTCAAAATGTAAAAGAGCGAATGTAAAAAAAAGTAATTATGGGGATCGATAGGGGAGTGCAGGTAGATCATTTTTGTATTTCGGTGCAAAGTCGAAAAAACGCCAAATAACGGAAGGGAGGGGGGGGGGGGGTTTGAAGTAATTTTGCTCTAGTACAATATGGCATAATCTATTACTTTTTGAATTTGTAATTTTTTTTATGAAGTTTGAGTACCATCATGCCTATGTTCTGACATCAAATGAACCTGTTTTTATCGAAAAACTGCTGAGCCCCCACACAACTCGAAAAACGTAGTGTTTATTCTAACGCACTCCGTGCTCCTAGGGAGAGAGCGCGCGTAGGAGTTTTATGAATAAAGACACAAACTATTTTTGGATTCTTCAAAATCACTTTATTTTTGGTATTTGATTCCGCTTTTGTGTTCACAATTTTCCACTTAATAGGATTTTTACCTATATATTTTAGTTTTCAACAATTTGAGAATTTTCTTTGTGTAGTGAACCGCTAACGAATTTTATAAACCGCAGTGAGCTGCTAATGAATTTATACACCGCAGTGTACTGATAATAACTTTATAGTAAACGGACTGAACGAACGCAACATAACGAATACACGATACAGGAGAAGAGAGAATAAGACATGATAACGTCAGGAGAGTGATTTTGTAAAATGTTGTCAGGCGCTCGTCACTTGTTCTCGCTTCACATTCCAGTCAAGTAACGTTTAGACATTCTTTTATATCATAACAGTTGTTTGTAGAGTTAAGTTGTATTACTTAGATTAAATAGTTTTATTGGATTAAATAGTATTTGCTTTTATCTACGTACGTATTTTATTAAAAAGCATATTACACTTTGTTATAACTTAAAGAACATTTTTCGTTAGTTTAAGAAATTGACTTCATTATAATTTAAAGATATTTGATTAACCTCCACGAGGCGACCAATAGACGGGTGAAAAAACGACTCCCCGAGGTTTGGGCAAATTGCGCCCAGGTACCTATGATCGCTTTTTAAAGCTCTTTTTTCTTTTTCTTGTTTTCTCACGGCGTTGAAAAACGTACGTGAGAAAATGTAAAAAAGTTTTGTTGCCAGCTATATGCATCTATGCAAATCTGTAATCTGATATGCACTTGTGCGCCCGTCTTGAAATATTAATTTTAAGAGGGCGCGAATAATTGTGATAATTGCATGTATGTATGTACATACAATTAGGTTGGATTAAGTAGGTAATGTACGTAATGTACGAAAAAAAAAGTAAGAAGACACTGTATGTAGGTAAGTGTGCATACCGTGTGAGTGGAATGTGTGTCTGATAACAAAATGCAATTTATGCTAAATTGCATTTTGTTATAATATGGGAATGCATTTCTAAATGCATTTTGAATTTTTATATTAAATTTTGAATGGAATTTAAATTGAAATGTTTTTTTTCAGGGTCAATTAATGGTACATCAATATAACGTATTGGACGATACATTGATGTATTGGTATTATGGTGGATTGTGATTCGGGGCAAAGGTACCTGAGTCACAACATCACTCCCCCCCTGAGGAAAAGAAAGTTTTATTCCTTCTGTGAAGAAAACTTTCTTTCATATGTAGTTAACTAGAATGCGTACATATATTTGCATATATAAAGGAACTGGTATATAACTAGTTAACTGTAAATAACTACAAAATTATAAAATACAGTAAAAACTAATACCTATATATATTTTAATTTCTAATAGAGAAGCTTTACTTTATTAATTATACGTTGTTATTAAATTATTTTGTTACAATTTTTATTTATATGCAGATACATATTTTCTTGTGAATTATTTATTATTGTTGATTAGTACTATCATTTCCCCATGAACGATTGAATGTATCTACATATTGATATATACATATTTGATAATTAGTGTAAAACTAGAGAGAAAAAAAAAACGTTATTGTATTAAGTATGACATTAAGTTTTATATACATTATGATTAATTTTCTTCCTTTTTTTTTTATTTATTTCTATTGAAATTACTACTCATTTTAAAATGTAATTTTTTTCCTGGCATCATGTGTTTTACTTTTATTTTATTTATTACACTATATATTTGCATATTTTTTTTTTATATATTTCATTTGATATTTATTTGTATATATTTTTTTTTCATACTCTACATTATTATAGAAATTGTGGGAGAAAAAAAATTTTCTAATCCGAATTCTTGAAAATTGTGTTGCTTTTTTGAGAAGGTGAGGGAGTTATCAGAGTCATAAATTTTAAAGAAAGGGAGAGGTATTACTTTGAATATTTGTTTGTCTTGTGTTGTGTGTTTTTTTTTTGTGGCTGCACAATTCGAATTTGTCTTGCGAGCGTCGGGTGATTCGTTTTATAAACAAAGATAGGAAGAGAAAAAAAAGGGAATATTTTATTGGTACATGTAGTTAGTATGTCTGATTTCTTATGCGCCCTTGTCGTTTCGTCAGCTGTAACTGTATACCTACGTTGGGCTCTTTTTTTATTTTTTTATTCTTATTGATTATTTTCTTGTTGTCGAGCTATGGGATTTTGTACATGCGTTTGTAGGTGTTGAGTGTGGGCGATGTTACTTATTATGTTAAGTGTTATGTGCTTATCTCGTTGAATTTTCGATATTGGGTCCCTGCTAATTCTATTGCTCGTTTATCTGCTCGTAATTGTTTTAAGCTATTTCAGCATCTTTATGATATGCGTTTTCGGTGGCGTATAGGAAATTCATCAGTCGTAAAATGTTTTTCGAGCAATTAGTATCTCGCGCGGAATATCGCGTGCCGGCCCCATACGTGGTGATGATTACTGGGATTTTTGTTGAGCAGGTCTGGTCGGGTTGGCGAGGGCCGATAAGGCTTGTTTTCCGATGCCCCGGCCGGACCACTCGTACAATTTGGGGCGCTCCTGAATTTTCTTTTCCAGTGGCGGCCCCAAACTCCCTTTTTATTCTCATACTAATAGTATGACGAGGCCACTCATTACTTTCCCTAGAAAGAATACATTTTAGAAAGGACGCATAAAAGACCATACATGTCATAAAACACGAACAAGGCCAATAATACAAATTCCCAAAGGCGGCCGTGAAAATTTCTTAATAATTGTTGCCGTGAAGCAACCAAAATAAAAATCTAAATTTGCCATGAAGCAACTAGAGAAAAACTCAATTATTTTACTTCCTCGAACATGAGGAAATACCAATCGCTCAATTGCTAACAATCGAGCGTATCAAATTGCAAACAAAGCATCTCCCAAACTGAATTTCACTTTCTCAGTTAAAAATCCCAACATATGGCCTACTAGCCAACTGGGCCTCTGAGACATTTTGTACATACATGAAATTGTTTACGTGAGAACAATTCAAGTATTCTCAGAGCGCACTAAAGTTCAGACTAGCCTCTCTGAGGAACAGGGGTTGAATTAAAATTCGAATTGAGTCGAGTTCATGAAATTTTTTAATATAATGATTAATCTTAGATACTGTACTTGAACAACTAACCTGTAACCTTAACCTAAGCTTAATACTCTCCAGATTTCTAGCCTACGACGACTTGTGCTAATGGGTATGAAGACCTCTCGAAATCCACACGACGTTTGCGGGTCGACCCGTATCCAGAAATCTATCACTTTCTAACACCATCGGCTTAATTCATATTAATGTTGGAAATAGATATTTTTAGCGCTGCACGTGTTGCGGGATCTCGCGATCCTATTTCCACGCCTTCTTCTGGGTTCCACTACGTAACTAGCGGTTTACTCACAGATTTACTTAATTTCCTATCGCCGCCATCAATGAAGAACACCTTTAATTCGAAAATATAGAGTTTATTGCGGATTTTTAGTAAGCCTCTACAATTCTTACGTTGCACGCATCTGCGGCTCTTAACCTCTCAGTTTCCCAATTACTTTTCTCGTTGACTTTAATTTACTTTTTTTTATGTTTCTTCACCTTCGCAAATTAACAGAAACTTTTGCGCACTTTTAATTATTATGACTTGTAATGTCCTGCCTTGATTGCTTTTCTCGATTCTCCGAGAGCTCGTGATACTCGCGCCTTTTCCTTCAGAATAAATATGTCTTCCGGATCTCGCACTACTATCTCCATCACCTTTCGAACTTGAACTCCTCTTCTGCCTACGAAATGGTAAGGCAGCCCTGTTTAAAGCCTTTCACCCATTAGCACTTCACGCCAACCCCAACTGCTTACCCTATATGCTCTAGCACTTACACATTGCATCAAACCATTATTGAGTACAAGATCTAATATAACAATAAAATCAATTACCACGTACGCTTCCAATTATACAATGTGATATTTAGCTTTACTTTTTCTTCTTTTCTCCTTTTTTTTATATAAACAAATTCATACTATTAGTGATTAGCTTAACTATTTAATTACCTGTGACTAGTTCGCTCTCATTCGAACGTCTAGTACTCTAATGGATCTTAAATCTACGCTGCAACCTTACTGCCATACCAGATTGGTTGACATTTCGTTTGACAATTTCATTTATTGTGACAGTTCTTAATTAATTGCCTTACCTCGGAACTTTGATTATCTTTACAAATTTATCGCTATCTTAAAGTTACTACGCGTGTATGTATCATCAATACGACGAGAGACAGCAAGCCGGAACGGACTTCTACGCATAATCGTAGTGAATAATATATAATGTGTGTGACTATCTGCCTAAATTGCATTTTAATGTATAGATCATCTCGACGCTAGGAAGAATTTCGTAACACCTATTTACTTCTTGACAAAACTTTCGTCCTATTTAACCTGTAATGTCTATTTATCCGCTCACATCGCTTGGGTCAATGTGGATATGGGGATTTTTCGAGGCGTTTAAATATTCGGCTTCATAAGTCCCTCTGTTTGTGTGGACCCTGCTTGACATCAATATTTACCTTCTTTGCCTATATTTAATTCTGTTTCTTGTTCACTTCTTCTTTCTTTTTCTTTTAATACATTTTCTTTTCTTTTAGGAAGCCATTATTTCATTATGTAAAATTGAGATTCGAAAATCTGTTGACAGTACTACCAATGCTGAACTTGTTAACTAAAAACACCTCTTGCTTAAATTAAAGACGGCAACAAAGAAAGTGACCCAATGATTGCTAAATGCATACAAGCATGCGCGCCGTGGATTACCTGACATTTGCATTGAAAATCATACGCCAATCGTTGGCTTATGATTTAATTAGAGACCTTGTTCGGGCACAACAAACTTGAAGATTCAAAATTCTGAAATTGTTACTTGATACGAGTATTGATAATACCGAAACTGCATATAAAGCTTCACAGCGGTATACTGAAGTTCGGGCAAGTACGTGTCCTAAGGTATAGGAATAAGAAGAGAGCTTCGCTGAAACATCTAAGTGAGCTGTTATTGACAAACAACTCACGGAACTAAGCATTTCTACAAGGTTTTATGGACTTATAGTCTATAAGGCTCCATGTAACAGCAACGTCTGTTACAAAGTAAACATGAATATTATGCTTATGTACTCAAGAATTTCCCAAACGTTTTCAGTGGGGAAAGCTTTAATGCAAATAGGAACGCATGTGAATTTAGAACGAGTATCGAAGAGATACTCGCTAATTCTTATAAGAAATACCCAGAGGGGAAAAACTCAAAATGTCTTGCTGCGTCTGCGATTCGCTGGAGACTTAACGTAAAGGAGCGTGATCTCTAGTAAAAAAGAATTTCCTTGGCGATTGATCATGGGAAGATGGCGCAACCATTACTATAAATTTCCGATTATTTGTACGATCGAGGCAGTCTATTTTAGTAATTTAAAAAATTAAGAACTACTGATAAGATTCCCCCGACCAACGGTAAGGAATCTTATCAGCTAACCAAATAAGTAAACCAGTATATTGTAATAGTACCGAGTGTATTTTCAGTAACAGAATTAAGTATGTAATCAATGACGGAATTAAATGTGAACTAAATGATAACTAAATAAATCGAAGAAATATAGAGTGAAAGTGATAGTTTTTCTTCTACGCTACGCATAACTCAGAAAAGGGCAGGTGATCTTCCTCCATTACGAGAAGCACTCCCTCGTCCTGTTGCCCAACAGACGCGCAAAATTAATAATTGTAATTAATCATTTTTGTATGCGATTGCCTAGGTTAAATAGGCGCGTGTTCAGACAAGTTACAGTTTTTTATATAAACATTAACTGTATTAAAATTTACAGCACGTAATGATAATTACATTATTATATTATTATTATTGGGCTGTCAAATTTACTGACTGAAAACTCTTAGCGTATCGCCAAGCATGCATTTTTAAGGATTTCTTCCTTATTCCGAATTTTTCACTAGCATCTAGGGTTGGGAATCCCGGGATCCCGGGATCCCGCAGTTTTTAACAATTTTAAAATCCCGGGATCGAGCACTTAATCCCGGGATTTTAATATTTAAGCTTAACCCGTTTCACTCCACTGATGCGTTTTCGCAACGCCAGGTTTACGTCGTTCTCTAATGGTATTTAAGCATTTCTTCTATCAGCGACGACATCTGTTATGAAAATTGAAGGGTTCTGTCCTGACTAAGTGGTAAAAATATTTTTGATTCACCCCAGAAGGCCTGTAGTTTTGAATCGTGCTGCACGTGTTTAGCTGATTTTTTTACGTTTCCAGTTATAAGCAAATATTTTACTAGTGAACTCATTTAATATTTCACGAATTACTTTAAATCGTTAAAAAAGCATTTGGGCAATTAAAAAAACAAAAAGGTAAAATAAAAATTTGGAAGGTTTAACTGCTATTACTGTTTTACTTAGTGTGTTGCGAAAACGCATCAGTGGAGTGAAGAACTAACATTTTGTTGCTTTAGATGCCAAGGGGTTTCTTGACACTTGAAGAAGCTCTTGCTGAAATTGACCACTGGATCGATGAAGGTAGACCTCATGATGATCCAACAATATGTATTCTTCCTCCGGAGGTAGATGGTGATGTAAGCGATGTTGAATTTCTGGATGAAAATGAAATATCACGTAAGGAAAATGAGGAAATTTTTCCAGTAGAAGTTGTTGGCGCGCTAGAGGTGGAAGGAATCTTGTCTGAATGGGAAGAAGAAGATGAAATACCCATAGCTTCACTTGCATCGCAGCGCTCTTCTGCGAAATCCTGCTGGACTGGCAAAGTAAAATGGGAAAGTATGGATTCGACACAACATATTCCGAACTCTGTTCCAAAAAATTCAGAGTTCCACGCGAGAGAAAATCTTGAAACGCTATATGCTCATTGCACTCCGCTCGAATTATTTGAAAAGTTCTTTGATGAGGCTATTTACAGCATGATAGTACAGCAGTCAAATATATATGCTCAACAAAAGAACGAGAGAAATTTTCAATTGACTTTGCCTCAGTTGAAGAGGTTTCTTGGTATATTGCTCTTTTCGGGCCACCACCCTGTTCCGCAAGAGCAATTGTACTGGTCAACATCCCCAGATTACGACTTCAAAATAATTAGAAACACAATGTCCCGTAATCTATATTATAAAATCAAATGGAATTTGCACTTAGCAAATAACAACGAAAGGGATAATGACAAATTTTTCAAGGTCAGAGAATTCATGACAAAAATTTCTACAAACTGTGAACAATTTGGAATTTTCACCCAAAACCTTTCAATAGATGAATCCATGTGGCCGTACCATGGTAGACATAGTTGCAAAATGTACATAAAAGGTAAACCAATACGATTTGGCTACAAAATTTGGTGTTTGGCTTCAACTGGTGGCTATGTATATAGATTTTTCCCGTATGCCGGGAAAAATGAAGAATTTGACCCACTGATGGGACTGGGAGAAAATGTTGTAAGAAAACTTTTAGAAGCTGTCGTTGAGCCAGAAAATCACAAGGTTTATTTCGATAATTTTTTCACTTCCCACCGACTCCTTGCTAATCTAAACAAGGATTGCTTTTTTGCTACTGGTACAGTAAGGGATAATCGAACAGGAAAATGCCCGTTGACTATTCCAAAGGACTTCAAGAAAAAACAAAGGGGACATTATGAAGCATTTTATGATTGTTCTAACCAGTGTATTGCCCTCAGATGGAATGATAATTCTGTAGTGACGTTTTTATCTAACTGCGATGCGGTTGAACCTGTAGGTGATGCAAAGCGTTTTTCGCAGCATACCAAATCCTATATAAAAGTACGCTGTCCAAACACCGTGAAAAAGTACAATGAAAATATGGGGGGAGTTGATCTATTTGATCGCTTCTTATCCCAATACAGGATAGGAATCAAGGGAAAGAAGTGGTGGTGGCCACTGTTTTCGAATTGCCTTGACATGGCCGTAACAAATGCTTGGTGCTTACATAAAAAGTTAAGCGAAAAACCCACACCTCTTTTAGAGTTTAGGCGAGCTATAACAATCGCACTTTTAACTTCACCGCTTGATGCAGATTATGCTGATAATGCTGATGAAATACCTAACCAGAGACCTTTTCGGCAAACACCACTGGCTCTTTTAGCAACAGCCAGATATTTAGGCGGAAAACATGAACTTATAAAAATCGACGATAGCAAAAGAAAACGATGCCGCGTTTGTAAGAGTCAGACGGTTTTCAAATGCGGCGCATGCTCTAAAGCTGGTAATGACATTCCACTTCATGTCAAGTGTTGTCCAATTTTCCACAGTAGGCTGTAAAATTACACAAATTTGGAATTTTTAATTTGGATTGTTATTTTTTTATGTATTTCTCATTTTTTTTTTATAGTTTTCTTGCTTTTGTTTTATACTGTGGAAATAAATATATTGTTTTGTTACTGTAGTGTTTAACTCCACTGATGCGTTTTCGCAACATACTATAACTACTAAAATAAGCGACAGAGAGCATTCAAATTTTGTAAATAGCTATGTTAGACCCAATTAGCAATATATGTAAAGTTTTACAAAATTTGAACCACGGCATCTCATTACGGAGTGAAACGGGTTAAATAAAAAATTGCTTACGGTTTCCTGAAAAAATCGTATTTGGTTGAACATTTTCAAATTTAAATCCTTGGAATTTTTTTTAATACAAATTCTTAAAATTTAAAAATTTTAAAATTTCAAGTTCTAGGCAGGGTTTGAAAGCAATAGCAGACAGCAAACGCAGCACATAAAATCATGCTTATACTTGCTATGCTACCGCAAAAATTTATTTTGGAACTGCTATGCTTGCTGCTGTTATTCGAAATTTCACTGCTGGGTATGCTGTGCTATTTCAAGTTCATTTGCCTTTGCTATTGCTACAGCATGCTGTGGAAGCGGTGATATCACTGCCGATTGCTGTTATACAACGAAACTCGAAATTTGAAAGCACCAACGGGTGCTTGGGTCGCTATTTTTATTAGCGTAGACGCGTATATGCGCACTTATTTCTTCAGAAATTTACAGAAAATGTTTCGACAGAATTTTTAACACTTCAGTGGCCAACTGGAGTATTTTTCAGATAGATTCTAAAGAAAAAATTTCCAGTAAATTTCTAGGAAAAATTGAGGCCATCCCTACATTAGGGTGAGGCATCGTGGACGTTTTATTTCGTTATATTACAGCAATCGGCAGTGCTATCATTGCTTTCCACAGCATACTGTAGCAACAAAAATGGCAAAATGAACTTGCAATAGCACACCATGCATGATGAAATTCTTCTAGGATTTTTTTTTGCATTGAAATTCTTAAGATTTATACATTTTAAAATTCGAAATTCTTGGAATTTTGTTTCCAATATTGCAATTACATTCTGAAAATTTGTTGGCGCTCAGCCGCATTTAATCTAGTTTGCTTTTAATTTTTATCTCGAACAGACGTTATTTGTTTTTGGTTATTTTAAAGTGCTAATTTGAATTAAATTGTCATTCGTTCTGGAACTGAAAATTTTCTAAAAAGTATAATGGCTTCTTATTCTTACATGGACTATGACAAAAAAAGTAATTCTGTTGTTTGGAAATATTTATTACGAGAAGAAAAAGGGCAGACAGCGATGTGTAAGTATACCGACTGCAAAAAGATTTTAAAAATTGGAGGTGGCTCAACGAAAGGTCTCCATACGCACCTACTTTCGGTCCATAAAATTAATGTCACAACACCTAGTACTTCGGCAATTGAAAACGTTAACGAAGTATTTTCCTAAGCTGGAGCGAGAAGAAAAAACACTTCCTGCTACACTTGCCCGATTAACAGCCCTTGATGGGATTTCATTTAACGTCATATGCCGTTCTTGTGATTTACGTGCAGGTCTTATGGCAACAGGATTCAAAAGTTTAAGGAATTCTTTAATCACTGAAATAACTGACAGAAAGAACCCTGAATTCGGTATAGGACAAAGATATTCCTTATCTTTTGATGAATGGACATCACTACGTAACCGTTGATACTTGAATATTAATTTGCATGCACAAAACTGTCAGTTCTGGAGCTTAGGCTTAGTTCGAATAACAGGATCAATGCCTGCAAGTACATGTATTGAGCTATTAGAACAAAAGCTTGGAGAATATGGACTTAATTTGCGAAAAGATATCGTCGGTATTATGACCGACGGAGCAAGTGTGATGAAAAAAGTTGGCAGATTATTACGTGTAAATCAACAGTTATGCTTTGCCCACGGTGTCCAACTGGCGGTAATTGAAGTACTATATGAAAAGCACTAGGTGGAACAGCCTTTTGTCAATGCTGGGACGCGTCTATTTATTAAAAAATTGTATACAAAAGGTATTGATAGACATATGTCCACCTGAAGCTGAATCTTTTGCTTTATCCAATGATGAGATTAAAATGGTATCCGCCATCATTAGTGCTCTAGTCCCAGTAAAAGCAACAGTTGACGCCCTTTGCCGTCGGGATGCTAATCTGTTCACAGCCGATGTTGCCATAACTTTTATGTTAAAAAAACTTAGAGATGCTAACAACGTTATAAGTCAAAAATTGTATTTAGCTCTTATTCTTCGCATGCAACAAAGACGAACAGATATCAGTGGGGTACTTCAGTATCTGCCATTGTAGAGCAAACGTTCAGTCCAAATCCGAAATAGAGTTCGTAACAGTTCCTTCTTCCATAAAATGCCGCAAATTAATAGTTGAGTTACTCGAAAGACTAGACGCTTCAAATCCAGCTATATCACTAACATTTCATGAGTCCGAAATTATACCTACTGTTTCAAATGAGGCACCTCTCGCAATTGTTTCAGATTCTTCTGAGCTTCCATCTGAATCTCTTTCTTGTTCTCTTGAAGAAGCTTTAAGTATTTCAGACGAGCTCAATAAAGCTATAAAGAAAGCACATTTGCCGAGGATAGCAATTCGATGTGAGACGCTGTCAGTGAAAATTCAAAGAGAAATGCTCTTATTTGAGAATGGAGGGACACGTGGTGACTTTTTGCAAAGAGCATACGATTTTTTAATGACTATTAAACCAACCAGTGTAGAATCTGAACGTGCTTTTTCTGCGGCTGGATTTTTTGCAACTAAAATAAGAAGTCGCTTGGACGATGAAACTCTGGATGTGCTGTGCTTCCTCAAAACGTTTTTTAAAAATAATAAAATATAATTACGTATGAATGTTATATCTATAAAAACAATGAACTTTTTATAATTTAATTAAGAATGCATAATATTATAAAAACAATGAATCTCCTTATAATTTAATAAATTACTTTTTATTAACCTATTTTTGAATGTGTCATGTCATTAATTTTGTTGAAATAATATGTTAATATCTTTCAAGAACAAATATTAGAAAACCTCGGGACTAATCCCGGGATCCCGGGACTAAGTAAATGCAATCCCGAAATCCCGGGATTGAAAATATAGCACGGGATTGCCAACCCTACTAGCATCTGCTTTTTATTTTCAGTTTCGGCCATTTTAATATGTCTAAGTATCCAGGCCTAATTTTAAGTTTTCCTAATATAATCCACCAAATTAAAAGTGCATAATAAGTCTGTAATCTTAGTACATGGGCAGTGAACAAATTATTATTATAATTTTACGTTTTCCAATTTATTGACTAGTTGGTACTGACAGGCCACAGATCTAAGCAATACTGATTAGCCCGTTTAGACCGTGCCATTTAGAACTAGTTTTACGTAAGTCGACTTACGTAGAACTAATATGGTATAAACATGCCGCATTACGAAATACTAGTCCTACTTTAATGCGGTACTGACCTACAAAAATTAGTATTAAACGTAGACATAAACCTCATATAAGGAATTTGTATACTAACTTGAATACGTTTGTTCATGGGTTTCTTGATAGGGTAAATTTTTATTTTATTTTAATGAAAGAGTTGCATTAAGACGGAAAAAAAGTGCGATTAGTCTGAGGGAGACAAATTCCCTTATAGGCTTTTGTATTGATGAAAATGCTGAATTCTTTTATACCTACATGAGGTGTACAAACAAACTTACAATATTATTTTCCTCGTGCTGAAGCAGGTATATCTAACAAATTTGACAACTGTCAAAGCTTTAATACGAGCGGACTAAACGGCAGCCGGATTAGTACTACGTAAGTCGACTTACGTAAAACTAGTCTTAAATAGCTGCGGTCTAAACGTACTCTGTGTCAGAGTCAGTTTTACTGATTTATGTAGGGATTACACTAGATAGTACTGCCATACTTCTTGCACGTGCAACCCGTACCATTATGCAAACTCAGCTTGCAGCGAATTCGCATGATGCAAAATCATGGCAGTGGAGCTGATAGTAATTTGACATTATGCAGTTTCCAAGATAGCGGAAAAGAAATTAATAAATTTATACCGGGAAAAGATTTTCTGCGATCATTTGCATTAAGCGTGAATCACAATTACGACTGATCTGTCGACAGCGACTTGATTTTAAGTCGAAGTCGACGCTGTGGTGAAATTTGTAATTAAATTCAAGCTTCAACTGATTGAACAAACCAGCAGTCCCCACTTCTGTGACTGAACTGAAGTTGACCACAGGCGAAACCAACTTTGCACTTTGAGCAAAGTATGGTTTCATCGTTGTCGCAGTCGAAGTTGAAGTTGCAATTGTATCTTGCGACATGTATTTACCATTTGAGCAAAGTCGAAGCCGAAGTCGCAGTCGTAATTGTAATTCACGCCTTATATCATTTACCAACTCATACACAAGACTACGTCTCAATGCCATAGCCCACATGCGGAAGTTTCTAGGCAGTTTTTACGAGTGAGAAGTATTCGGGGGAAAAATTCCGTGAGCAAGTTTGATCGGAATTGCGCGAAGCAACCTTATTGTGCTCGCACGTCTTAACACAACAACGGAAAGAAATTGCTTCCTTCATTAAAAACTACTCGTGTGGGAAGGCCCAATGAAATTTTTTTAATGAACTACCTTCTGGAGGGCGATTTCGTAACCCCCGGAATATAGGCTGAACCACAATAGAAGTGAATAACTTTACGAAATTAAACGAGACTGAGGTTTACTTACTTACTTACTGTCTCGCAGGTCTAAGCGACCTACCTCTTCATCGCTCATCTCCCTGTCCCATCGTTCGGTTATGTCTTAAGCCCCGGAATATAATACAAGTCATGAGGTCGCCGCGGGCACCGAAACATTAAAAGGCCTTAACGCTCCGGGTACAGCATGCAGTAAGAGCTCACTCTCACTGCTTTTTGTACACTCGTCATGGAGGAAAAACTAAAATTTCATTTTAAACAGGTCCTAAAGCCCAAAACTGTCGCTCCCACAGCAAAATGAAGTTAAAACAAATTGCAGCCAAATATGTTTTCTTTCTAATAGTTAAAAAAAAAAATAGCATGTAGAACAAATTTACGGAAATTATAGTGTTTGAACAAAACACAAGCAACTTTTATATGAAAAACTCCTTCAGTAAGACAAGGCAAGAAGACTGTGGATGTCGCCTGCTGACCGACCCGCTGCTCTCTTTTTTCGACTTTGTTCATGGCTTGTATCTTGCGGGGGTTACGGCGATTCTGATCTTTTGGTGTACTTTAATGTCAAAATATACGCCTAAATGAAATGAACATTTCTACAGATTTCTGTGTGTTTTTATTCAGCTCAGCAAGCCTTTACGTATAATGAACTGAAATGACACTTCACATGACAAATCTAAAATATTATTACGAATTTAATCACTTTTATTGCTCTAATTAGGTGTAGAATATTTATTTATCACAGTATAAAATCTGGGAGCTGTTGACTAGTTTGTCGTACTTTTAGGCGTGCATTCTGACATTAATTCATTGCAAATTCGGTTTAGTTTATTTTGTGGTGAATATGAAAGTATGACAAATTATGACAAATTATAAATGTCAAAATTTGTGACCAAAATATATGCCTAAGCTACAACAAAGAGATCAAAATCACCCTCTGGTGTCACAATTAAATGTAATAATTTTTTTTATATATGCTTAAATATGTACTTAATAACTTCCTTGAATATTATTATTCTATTACTTTTTCTTACATCCAAAAAAAAATCTTAAAAACCAAAAACGCTTATTTTTAGGCTGTTACCCCTTAATTGATTATTTGAGATCCTTTCATTATTTCTATAGTCAAGGCAGAAGTGTGAAAAAGTGGAGTTAGTGGAATGTGGAGTACAATATTCTAATAATGTTCCTTCAATTTATATTTTATATCTGACCAAACTGTTTAATTTGACGATAAATTAGACCATCCACCTACTAGAGTTCAACCTCAACCTGGGCGGCCTCACCAACTTTGCCATTGTGTTCTAGATAACCTAATCTCATATATTTTACAGAACTGTCAACGTTGAGGCTGAGGTTATCCGTTATAATCTCTCTCGCGAGTTTGTTGCTTGATTTATATTGGCAAATTCAAGCGTGTGCTTATCCAAAGTGTTTTAAAATAAATTCTTAAGCTATATTTAACATAAATTCAGTGGTTTGTGTTTTATAATATCAGGTAATGACTAGTTATTCTTTATAGAATATAATAATCTTTATTTATATTAAAAATAATTTAATACTATTAACAGACTCTATGGCTATTCCTATATTCCTATAACTATGACTAATTGAATCCTGTTTAAATTGTTATATTGTTTCTTGTGCTGTAAATCATGTAAACTTATTGATAAGCTTTATATACTGTCGTGGAACCCAGCGTTATACGCTGCTTTAACTTGACTTTGACCTATTCAGGTCACAAATTAGATGATTTTTTTTAAATGACGTGCTAAGGGAACAAATTATAGTTGAGAATTGGTTTGAAAATAGGTTAACTCCTTAACGGCTGCAGATAGCACATAGGGTGTACTAGTTTAGTAGTACAGTTTACAGTTTTTATAAAAAAGAGTTATGTTAACGACCTTCTTGCAAAAATAATAGAGGTCAAAGTAACCAAAATGTAACAAAATCCGAAATTTTTAGTTTAGACAACCATAATTCCTGATGGGGAGGAGTGTGGGGCTGGTTGAGCAGTCGTTGGAAAGGCCATGAAGTTCTGCATACAATGAGATGTGACCGTACGCCCTGTAGTTTTTAAGATATAGGGTGCTTTGTGAACTGGCTTTTTTCTTAATCACCCAACGGTTGATATGCCCCCCCCCCCCCACAGCCATACAATTTTTGGTTCGTCTAGGTGAGTACTATCACCTCCTGGTCTAGTGACCTCCTAGTGGGAAACACCCTGTATATTAAAGAATTCTGTGTTCTTGATTTGTTGTCAGCCTCTGTTAAATGAAATATTCTTGTCTTTTAAAATAAAATTATATTTCATTATTACTCAACTTAATCACTAATTACAATTGTTAATTGACCTTGCTGTTGCTACTCGACTGACTGACTGACTGTATGTGACTTATCTCTTTTGAGTAGGTACCTGATTATAATTAACCGTGATACTAATACATATCAACTGTGATATTAATACATAATGAACTGTGATATTTACTATAGTTTCGGTACACGTACTTACATACATACATATGCATATAACATCTCCTTTCTTTTAAAATAAAATTTAGAAAATTCCAATAATCATTACCTGATTATAGTTAACCGTGATACTAATACATATCAACTGTGATATTAATACATAATGAACTGTGATATTTACTATAGTTTCGGTACACGTACTTACATACATACATATGCATATAACATCTCCTTTCTTTTAAAATAAAATTTAGAAAATTCCAATAATCATTACCTGATTATAGTTAACCGTGATACTAATACATATCAACTGTGATATTAATACACAATGAACTGTGATATTTACTATAGTTTCGGTACACGTACTTACATACATACATATGCATATAACATCTCCTTTCTTTTAAAATAAAATTTAGAAAATTCCAATAATCATTACAGTATTAACTTTGGGTTCAATACTTGCTTATATGCATTTTTTTCATTTTAGGAAATTCAATCCTTGTTAGAAATTAGTGTTATCATTACAAAATTCTATTCTACAATACAACGATAATTCAAAAACAGAAACAATATTTAGACTATAATAATACAAATTCTTTTCATAGCCCTGCTTTATAGTTTTATAACTTGACTCAATTTAAGTATTTCAAGTGAATTATTATTATTAAGATAGTTCATTTACTTGATACAAAACTTACATACGTATATGTGCATGTTTCAAATGGATCGGTAGACCGAAGAGTAGTTTTATACGTTATAGTCACTAGGCGAAAATCGTTTCGGCTCTTTTACTTCACGTACTTTGAATATTTTCTTGGTCATTACTATTACACTGTGTATACAAATTTTCATTTATGTTATTATGCCTCACTTCTCGATTACAATTAGGAATGTCTATTATGTGTGGTGCCCGATTTCTTCTGTAAATATGCCCTTGACTATCATCAATTAAATATGATCTGGGCTCGTACACTTATCAGAAATAATTCCTGGAATCCAGTGTGTATCTGGCGTCTTTTTATACCCTAGATGAAATCATAGGGGTATACTAAGTTTGTCATTCCGTTTGTAACACCTCGAAATAATGATGGTTGAGCAAAATGGATTGGACACCCATTCATAATATTAAAAGTTATTTCGATTTTTGCATGTCCGTCCGTCCGTCCGTCCGTCTGTGCGCACGATAACTTGAGAACGCGTACACTTAGAGAGCTGAAATTTTGTACACAGACTTTAAAAAAAAAAAGTAAAATTAAGTTCGAAAATGAGCCAAATCGGGCAACTCCTTCGTGGGGTTGCCATATAAAAATTTCGTTTTCCGCTATATATTTGGTCACTGCCTGAGAACGCGTCGACGTAGAGAGCTGAAATTTTGCACATGATGTTTTTACTACATTAGCAAATAAAATGTCAAAAATGGACTAAATTGGGCAACTCTTTCTTGGTGTTGCCATATAAAAATTTCGGTTTTTACGTATACTTTGAAAACGATCAGTCCAAGACATTTTGATTGTACTAAAAACTTCTGCAGAATACGAAATCCTATAAAATTGGTTATAATCATTTTGTCTGTGCGACAAACCGTTCTAGAAATATATGCGAAAAACAATTTCAAAATCAATACTTGAATAGATCGGTGACCATACGAAATTTAATACGGGCATTCATCTAGGGTATCCTAAGAATTGGTCTTAGACCAATTCTAGCTTTTTTACTTGTTATACCCTAGATAAAATCATAGGGGTATACTAAGTTTGTCATTCCGTTTGTAACATCTCGAAATAATGATGGTAGAGCAAAATGGATTGGACACCCATTGATAATATTAAAAGTTATTTCGATTTTTGCATGTCCGTCCGTCCGTCTGTGCGCACGATAACTTGAAAACGCGTATACTTAGAGAGCTGAAATTTTGTACACGGACTTTAAAAAAAAAAGTAAAGTTAAGTTCGAAAATGAGACAAATCGGGCAACTCCTTCGTGGGGTTGCCATATAAAAATTTGGTTTTCCGCTTTATATTTGGACACTGCCTGAGAACGCATCGACGTGGAGAGCTGAAATTTCGTATGTGATGTTTTTACTATATTAGCAAATAAAATGTCAAAAATGGACTAAATCGGGCAACTCCTTCTTGGTGTTGCCATATAAAAATTTCGGTTTTTTACGTATACTTTGAAAACGATCAGTCCGATACATTTTTATTGTACTAAGAACTTCTGCAGAATGTTGTGACTCAGGTACCCAATGCCCCGAATCACAACCATAAGTTCCATGCACCAATATATTGCCCTATGCAATATATCAATGCATTGCAAAGATGACCCTGAAAATTAAATTTAATTTAATTCATTTAAAATTTCATTTAAAAAAATTTCGAATGCATTTAAAGTTGCATTTCCATACTGCAACAAAATGCAATTTAGCATAAATTGCATTTCGTTATCAGTAATGCACTCCACTCACACGGTATACCTACCTACATGCCGTGTAATCGGATATCATTTTTCGTCGTGCAAATTGAATTGCACATAAAATAATTCGCATATTCTCACGTACGATCTTTCATCGCCGTGAGAAAGCAAAAAGAAAAAAGCTTTTTCTAAAAGTTTTCGTGGGTACCTGGGGGCAGCTAGCCCAAACCTCGGGGAGTCTTTTTTCTACCCGTCGACGAGTGACCACGCGATACTTTGGGAATACTACAAAAAAGTGTGAGAACTGTGTTAATGCATAGTTAAAAAAAAAATAGTGAAAACTGTGTTATAATGTTGAACATAATAAATTGTGAAAATTGTGTTAGGAATTAATTAATATTAAACAAAAATTGTGTAAATGATTGGAAACCCCAATTCTAAATAAACAATCGAGAAAATTGTATTAAGACCTAATTTCAAGCTAAAAAGAAAATACGACAAATTGTATTTAAGGTGTGGTGTTGGATAACAAAAAAAAATTAAAGAAAGATCTCCCCAAAGCTAAATTATTGTTTTAATAATTTTGTGTCCTAGTTTTCTCTCCGATCTCTTCTTTCAGGAATCACGAGAGGTCGGCCACACAACAAGAATACGAAATCCTATAAAATTGGTTATTACCATTTTTTCTGTGCGACAAACTGTTCTAGAAATATATGCGAAAAACCACTTCAAAATCAATACTTGAATTGATCGGTGGTGACCATACGAAATTTAATATGGGCATTCATCTAGGGTATCATAAGAATTGGTCTTAGTCCAATTCTAGCTCTTTTACTTATTATACATACCTGTCGTTTCGAAGAAACAATCAAGAAACCAACGATACCCCAGTACAGAGCTCACATTAAGAAACAAAACAGTATGCGACAGTCTGATATTGATCAATATATCGTCACATGGATAAATAAACGTTATACATATGTAGCAAATTGCAAGTTTAGGCAAATCAAATTTGAAGTTCTAAAATGAATTTCTTAGCTCCTACTCGGTAGATTTGTTTTATTTTGTAATAATTTGTTTATGTCACTTTGGAGCAACAGAGGTTAAAGTTTCAAACAGTTATAGCAAACTGTTTGTAAATTATAGTGAATTCTCTTCAATATGTAATTATTGTATGTAGCATTTTACATCTATATTTGTTGTTAAAAGTGCACATACAACCAATTTTTTCGAGACTGTATGAATGAATAAGAATCAAAATGAATCAAAGAAAGAGTTGTTATAAAGTAACATCTGACTAAATTTATAAATGTAACAAGAATAAATAACGTAAAACAAAACATATATTCAAAATTATATAAATCATTACGGAAACGTGAAATTCATTAAAAAGTTATTCAGAACACATCCTTGTCATTATATTGCAAATAAGGGATGAGTCTTTAAAGATCTTTCTTTTTATTGGCATCTACAACTTTAGGTGGAGATATTCGCAAGGCAGTTGTGAAAATGTTATCCAGTGTTATCTTTTTAAATCGCCTTTTTGATTGACTTTTTATTAAAACAACTTTGAAGTCAATTTATTTCGCAGAAGTTTTAAATTCAAGGCAGTTTGAACATCGTTTGTAAATAATAAATCTTAGCATCCAAATAATTGGTGTTTAATTTTAAACTTAAGGAAAATTTGTCCTAAATTCAACAAAAAGTTAAGATCTCTAACTTGAAAGCGTCACTATCTGTCCCACTCACACTTCATGTAATGACTCTCCGTCTCAGTCAAACTAGAAGCTACGGTCTTACGGCAAGCTTTGGGTAGGGGAGCTGGGGGCTAGTTGTAACAGGGGTAAGTAGTAACACCGAAATTTCAGAAAGAATTCGATAATTTTCACATTATATTTTCGACTATATCTCTTCTGTATAATGAGCTGCATTGTGTAAAAATAACCAGTATACACTGGACATCAAAGGAAGAGGTTGTGTTGGTACCGCTCGTTTTGGCCAGGTAATGGAAAAATAAGATTAAAGTAAAATTTGATTTTCGACATATAATTTTGCGAATTTTGTTTATCTTTTTGTACAGTGAGGGTTGCGAGCTTACTTAGTTATGAACCCTTGTTATTAATTTTCGTTCAGCTCTTTTTGTTTTTTATAAATATTAAATAATTTCGAAAATTATGCAATGGGGCAAGTAGTAACAACATTCCGCGGCAAGTTGTAACATGTTACAACCTGCCCCGAAAACTTTAATCCGTCAGTCACCCTTCCAGTTTTTTTTTTGTTTTTTTTTTTTTTAGAATGAGAGATTATAAAAGAAAGACCGATAGGGCAGCAAAAAGTGTGGACGTGTATGAACTAGTAGCAGCTGAAGTTTTAGCAAAAAGCAGAAGTACAGAAGTATACGTCAAGCCGCCAAGGATTTTGATCTGTGCCATGTGTCACTATATACATACATAAATAAGAAGAAAAAGAACGATTCCCCTTCTGTCGGCTATTTAAAGCCTAGATTGGTTTTTACGTTGGAAGAAGAAGAGAAAATCACCTCGTATTTGTTGAAATGTGCCAATATTTACTTCGGTTTGCTGCCAGTGGAAGTGAGGAAATTAGCTTATCAGTGCGTGGTGTCTCTTAATATAAATAATATACCACTCTCTTGGCATAAGAATAATATGGCTGGTCCTGATTGGTTTACAAAGTTCCTTAAGAGGAATCCGAGACTGTCTTTAAGAACACCGGAAGCAACATCTTTAAGTCGAGCCACATCTTTTAACAGAACTAACGTAGGCCAATTTTATGATACATATCAGTCACTTTTACTCAAATAATCATTTACTGCATCCAAGATATGGAACATAGATGAAACGGGAGTCACAACAGTGCAAAAACCAAAAAAAAAAATCGTAGCTACACGTGGACAAAAACAAGTAGGCGCCATTACTTTTGCGGAAAGGGGAACACTTGTGACACTCGTTTGTGCAGTAAATGCTGCTGGTATTTCTATCCCTCCAATGTTTATTTTCCCCAGGATTCGATACACAGATATTTTTATTCGATGTGGACCACCGGATTGCATTGGTGCTGGAAATTCTTCAGGATGGATGACAGAAAAAGAGTTTCTGGTTTTTTTAGATCATTTTATCAAACATGTGAAACCCACCGAAGAGGAACCTGTGCTACTCTTGCTCGATAATCACATTTCTCACAATCATTTCGAGATAGCGGAAAAGGCCAAGAGTAACAATGTAGTAATGCTGTCCTTTCCTCCCCATTGCTCCCACCACTTGCAGCCATTAGATGTGGGGGTTTACGGGCCGTTCAAAAACTACATAAATAGATTCCAGACTTCTTGGATGCACAATCATGCAGGGAAAACAATGAGCATTTACGATATTCCCGGTATAGTGAAGGATTCATTGCCGTTGGCATTGAACCCTGTTAATATTATGAGTGGCTTTCGAAAGACCGGTACGTGGCCGCTGAATCCCGACATTTTTCAAGACGCCGATTTTGCACCATCCTTTGTCACTGACCGTCCAAACCCCGTTGATCAAAGGACAGAAGAGTCTACTGAAGTTACTGAAGTCGTTAATCAGTTGATAGACAAATCAACTGTAGAACCAGTTGCTGGACCTTCAGGGTTAAAAAATAGATCTACTGGTTTTTCTCCTGAGAAATTGAGGCCTTTCCAAAGGCTCCACCTCGTAAGTCAACTGCTCGTGGGCGACGCACTAGAAAGTGTGCTATCTTAACAGGCACTCCCGAAAGAAAAGCTCTACAAAAAGAACATGAAGAAAGATTAAAAAAAAAAAGCAAAAGCCTTTGACAAAAATACAGAAAATAAGCGAAGGAGGGGCATACAGGAAAAAGACAAAGGAAACGGGAAAATTAAAAAAAACTGATATGTGAGGTTCCACGTTATAAAGGCTGAATTATTTTATGTAACGATATTTTTTTTTTATTTATTTGTAAAAGATACCAAAAGTTAAAGATACCAAATGGTAAATGTATTTAAGAACCCTATAACAACATGTTAATTAAAATGGAAAAGTTTATTTTACCTTTAATACCCTTACAAGTCGTTAATGAGACTGTAACACAGAATTATGACTGATTTATTCATAAATAAATGAACATTAAAACAGTTACTTGCATTTTTTTAAAACAAATCCTCAATTATCTTAGAATTTCAATTTAATGATCTCTTGTTACTACTTGCCCCACGTCTGTTACAACTTGCCCCAAATATGTAAAAATGACACTTTTTAGAAAAATTATAGTTGTGAAAAATATTGAAATATTTTCAAATATTTTTCTTTTGAAAACGCTGCTTGACTAGTTACACCATCAACCAAAAATATCTAAATCTTAAAGTAATGCGTAATTTTGGTAATATAACAGTTTTACCAAAACTGTTACAACTAGCCCCCAGCTCCCCTACACTAGAATCATTTTTAGTAGGTGAAAAGAAATTTTTCGAAACTGGGTTTCTTGAAGAAAAGCTTTTTTCTGTAATCTAAGAAATATTGTAGCAAGTGCTATACCATTTTAGAATTCTTATTAAATGTACTTGCCAAAATGGTGTAGTACATTTTTGTTTCATTACAGTCAGTTAAAGTTGGGTGAAATATTAATTTTCTATTCTTGGTTCGGCAAAATGTGACATTTTCTTCCAAGCTGGAGCAGTTGGCTTAGAATTTAAAGCAACAGGTTGCACTATTCGGGATTACATAAGAAAAATAAAATTGAAAAAAAGTAAAGATTTATAGCAATAGGAGCTAAAAACCCATCACAGGGTGTACATTTTCTAGAAAACAAAAGAAATGTCTATAACTTGAAAAATACATGACTTGGATGTTTTTTTTATTTTTCTGGTAACTGTTATGGTTTGGTCTATCACCCGATTCCGGCTTGAGTCGACTTACGGGACACCCTGTATAATGACGCATTAATTCAAGTAGGCCCCAACCCTCTATTATATTAAATTAAATTAAAATTAAATGGCCCTTATTGTACGGGATTTGCTGATTTTTTTAATACATTTTAAAATCAAATTTTGACCCTGCATTACTAACCTATGGTATGTGAATTTCTCAGTATCCGTAGAGCAAAATGGGAACTCTTACCATGAAAAAAATCTTTATGCTTTGTAGCGATAAAGGCAAATCAATTGAAAAGCTTCAGGAATGGGGGGTATTTGCCACCGAAGGGGAGTTGAAATGCCCCGATTGTAGCGGCACTATGAAGTTGGTGCCAAATAAAAGTGAGGAGGGATGCTACTGGCGCTGTTATAATAAAGTCTCCAAAAGGAGACAAAAAAAGGTCATATGTAACAAGCGTTTCAGTATCCGAAAAGACACATTCCTCAGCAAATCCAAATTGACGATTGAGCAAGTAAGATGCTTTAATTGGTAAAGCTTTCGTTCAGCCCTTACTGAGTTTATTTCTAGATCATGATGTTGGTACATCTCTGGTGCTCCGAAGTTGATCTGAAGTTTATCGAAGCACAAGTAGGCCTATCCAAAACAACGGCAGTGGACTGGAACTCGTTTTGTAGAGAGGTTGTAATCGCACATTGCAAAAGGGAAGAAAAACCTATCGGTAATTTTATATTTTTTCTGGTTTGTTTTTAGAGAGTTTTAATGTGCATTAATTTCAGGAGGTCCGGACATGACGGTCGAGATAGATGAATCTAAATTTGGAAAGAGGAAGTACCACAAAGGGCATCCTGTTGAAGGGCAGTGGGTATTTGGGGGTGTTTGCAGAGAGTCCGGAGATTTTAAAAAATCCGCGGAATACCACGGATCGCGACCTAGCACAATCCTAAAGGACATGGTGAATGAGAAATGAAAATTCACAAACCAACGATTAACCCAAAATACCTTACAATGTATCGAAGCCATTAAAATAACAAATCTTTCTCAACTTGAGATAAGACTCATAGTATTAATCAAAGAAATTTAAAACCTAAACAATTGAATAAACATACGCAAATAATTTTTTTTCTTTTTCGCCCACTTTCCCCTGAGAATTATTCCTCTTCAAAGAATAATCCTCTTATTCGCAGGGGGAAGGATTTTTGCATATCAAAATTACCTTAAATAGGTAATTTAAAGGAGAAAAAAAAAAACAAATTAAAAACCATTAAATATTTGCATACATATAAGCTAATCATGCGTAAAAATGGTTAGCTTATCTATACTACTTCCCAGACGAAGAAATTGCCATCAGCAATTTCTTCAAATTCCTCCGCATATAATCAACATATTTTTCCCACAAAAACGACTTGGGAAAAATAGAAGTTTTAAATTTCCAAGTCGTGGCCGCTGAATCCCGACATTTTTCAAGATGCCGATTTTGCACCATCCTTTGTCACTGACCGTCCAAACCCCGTTGATCAAAGGACAGAAGAGTCTACTGAAGTTACTGAAGTCGTTAATCAGTTGATAGACAAATCAACTGTAGAACCAGTTGCTGGACCTTCAGGGTTAAAAATTAGATCTACTGGTTTTTCTCCTGAGAAATTGAGGCCTTTTCCAAAGGCTCCACCTCGTAAGTCAACTGCTCGTGGGCGACGCACTAGAAAGTGTGCTATCTTAACAGGCACTCCCGAAAGAAAAGCTCTACAAAAAGAACATGAAGAAAGATTAAAAAAAAAAGCAAAAGCCTTTGACAAAAATACAGAAAATAAGCGAAGGAGGGGCATACAGGAAAAAGACAAAGGAAACGGGAAAATTAAAAAAAACTGATATGTGAGGTTCCACGTTATAAAGGCTGAATTATTTTATGTAACGATATTTTTTTTTATTTATTTGTAAAAGATACCAAAAGTTAAAGATACCAAATGGTAAATGTATTTAAGAACCCTATAACAACATGTTAATTAAAATGGAAAAGTTTATTTTACCTTTAATACCCTTACAAGTCGTTAATGAGACTGTAACACAGAATTATGACTGATTTATTCATAAATAAATGAACATTAAAACAGTTACTTGCATTTTTTTAAAACAAATCCTCAATTATCTTAGAATTTCAATTTAATGATCTCTTGTTACTACTTGCCCCACGTCTGTTACAACTTGCCCCAAATATGTAAAAATGACACTTTTTAGAAAAATTATAGTTGTGAAAAATATTGAAATATTTTCAAATATTTTTCTTTTGAAAACGCTGCTTGACTAGTTACACCATCAACCAAAAATATCTAAATCTTAAAGTAATGCGTAATTTTGGTAATATAACAGTTTTACCAAAACTGTTACAACTAGCCCCCAGCTCCCCTACACTAGAATCATTTTTAGTAGGTGAAAAGAAATTTTTCGAAACTGGGTTTCTTGAAGAAAAGCTTTTTTCTGTAATCTAAGAAATATTGTAGCAAGTGCTATACCATTTTAGAATTCTTATTAAATGTACTTGCCAAAATGGTGTAGTACATTTTTGTTTCATTACAGTCAGTTAAAGTTGGGTGAAATATTAATTTTCTATTCTTGGTTCGGCAAAATGTGACATTTTCTTCCAAGCTGGAGCAGTTGGCTTAGAATTTAAAGCAACAGGTTGCACTATTCGGGATTACATAAGAAAAATAAAATTGAAAAAAAGTAAAGATTTATAGCAATAGGAGCTAAAATCCCATCACAGGGTGTACATTTTCTAGAAAACAAAAGAAATGTCTATAACTTTAAAAATACATGACTTGGATGTTTTTTTTATTTTTCTGGTAACTGTTATGGTTTGGTCTATCACCCGATTCCGGCTTGAGTCGACTTACGGGACACCCTGTATAATGACGCATTAATTCAAGTAGGCCCCAACCCTCTATTAAATTAAATTAAATTAAAATTAAATGGCCCTTATTGTACGGGATTTGCTGATTTTTTTAATACATTTTAAAATCAAATTTTGACCCTGCATTACTAACCTATGGTATGTGAATTTCTCAGTATCCGTAGAGCAAAATGGGAACTCTTACCATGAAAAAAATCTTTATGCTTTGTAGCGATAAAGGCAAATCAATTGAAAAGCTTCAGGAATGGGGGGTATTTGCCACCGAAGGGGAGTTGAAATGCCCCGATTGTAGCGGCACTATGAAGTTGGTGCCAAATAAAAGTGAGGAGGGATGCTACTGGCGCTGTTATAATAAAGTCTCCAAAAGGAGACAAAAAAAGGTCATATGTAACAAGCGTTTCAGTATCCGAAAAGACACATTCCTCAGCAAATCCAAATTGACGATTGAGCAAGTAAGGTGCTTTAATTGGTAAAGCTTTCGTTCAGCCCTTACTGAGTTTATTTCTAGATCATGATGATGGTACATATCTGGTGCTCCGAAGTTGATCTGAAGTTTATCGAAGCACAAGTAGGCCTATCCAAAATAACGGCAGTGGACTGGAACTCGTTTTGTAGAGAGGTTGTAATCGCACATTGCAAAAAGGAAGAAAAACCTATCGGTAGTTTTATATTTTTTCTGGTTTGTTTTTAGAGAGTTTTAATGTGCATTAATTTCAGGAGGTCCGGACATGACGGTCGAGATAGATGAATCTAAATTTGGAAAGAGGAAGTACCACAAAGGGCATCCTGTTGAAGGGCAGTGGGTATTTGGGGGTGTTTGCAGAGAGTCCGGAGATTTTAAAAAATCCGCGGAATACCACGGATCGCGACCTAGCACAATCCTAAAGGACATGGTGAATGAGAAATGAAAATTCACAAACCAACGATTAACCCAAAATACCTTACAATGTATCGAAGCCATTAAAATAACAAATCTTTCTCAACTTGAGATAAGACTCATAGTATTAATCAAAGAAATTTAAAACCTAAACAATTGAATAAACATACGCAAATAATTTTTTTTCTTTTTCGCCCACTTTCCCCTGAGAATTATTCCTCTTCAAAGAATAATCCTCTTATTCGCAGGGGGAAGGATTTTTGCATATCAAAATTACCTTAAATAGGTAATTTAAAGGAGAAAAAAAAAACAAATTAAAAACCATTAAATATTTGCATACATATAAGCTAATCATGCGTAAAAATGGTTAGCTTATCTATATTACTTCCCAGACGAAGAAATTGCCATCAGCAATTTCTTCAAATTCCTCCGCATATAATCAACATATTTTTCCCACAAAAACGACTTGGGAAAAATAGAAGTTTTAAATTTCCAAGTCGTGGCCGCTGAATCCCGACATTTTTCAAGACGCCGATTTTGCACCATCCTTTGTCACTGACCGTCCAAACCCCGTTGATCAAAGGACAGAAGAGTCTACTGAAGTTACTGAAGTCGTTAATCAGTTGATAGACAAATCAACTGTAGAACCAGTTGCTGGACCTTCAGGGTTAAAAAATAGATCTACTGGTTTTTCTCCTGAGAAATTGAGGCCTTTTCCAAAGGCTCCACCTCGTAAGTCAACTGCTCGTGGGCGACGCACTAGAAAGTGTGCTATCTTAACAGGCACTCCCGAAAGAAAAGCTCTACAAAAAGAACATGAAGAAAGATTAAAAACAAAAAGCAAAAGCCTTTGACAAAAATACAGAAAATAAGCGAAGGAGGGGCATACAGGAAAAAGACAAAGGAAACGGGAAAATTAAAAAAAACTGATATGTGAGGTTCCACGTTATAAAGGCTGAATTATTTTATGTAACGATATTTTTTTTTATTTATTTGTAAAAGATACCAAAAGTCAAAGATACCAAATGGTAAATGTATTTAAGAACCCTATAACAACATGTTAATTAAAATGGAAAAGTTTATTTTACCTTTAATACCCTTACAAGTCGTTAATGAGACTGTAACACAGAATTATGACTGATTTATTCATAAATAAATGAACATTAAAACAGTTACTTGCATTTTTTTAAAACAAATCCTCAATTATCTTAGAATTTCAATTTAATGATCTCTTGTTACTACTTGCCCCACGTCTGTTACAACTTGCCCCAAATATGTAAAAATGACACTTTTTAGAAAAATTATAGTTGTGAAAAATATTGAAATATTTTCAAATATTTTTCTTTTGAAAACGCTGCTTGACTAGTTACACCATCAACCAAAAATATCTAAATCTTAAAGTAATGCGTAATTTTGGTAATATAACTGTTTTACCAAAACTGTTACAACTAGCCCCCAGCTCCCCTACACTAGAATCATTTTTAGTAGGTGAAAAGAAATTTTTCGAAACTGGGTTTCTTGAAGAAAAGCTTTTTTCTGTAATCTAAGAAATATTGTAGCAAGTGCTATACCATTTTAGAATTCTTATTAAATGTACTTGCCAAAATGGTGTAGTACATTTTTGTTTCATTACAGTCAGTTAAAGTTGGGTGAAATATTAATTTTCTATTCTTGGTTCGGCAAAATGTGACATTTTCTTCCAAGCTGGAGCAGTTGGCTTAGAATTTAAAGCAACAGGTTGCACTATTCGGGATTACATAAGAAAAATAAAATTGAAAAAAAGTAAAGATTTATAGCAATAGGAGCTAAAATCCCATCACAGGGTGTACATTTTCTAGAAAACAAAAGAAATGTCTATAACTTTAAAAATACATGACTTGGATGTTTTTTTTATTTTTCTGGTAACTGTTATGGTTTGGTCTATCACCCGATTCCGGCTTGAGTCGACTTACGGGACACCCTGTATAATGACGCATTAATTCAAGTAGGCCCCAACCCTCTATTAAATTAAATTAAATTAAAATTAAATGGCCCTTATTGTACGGGATTTGCTGATTTTTTTAATACATTTTAAAATCAAATTTTGACCCTGCATTACTAACCTATGGTATGTGAATTTCTCAGTATCCGTAGAGCAAAATGGGAACTCTTACCATGAAAAAAATCTTTATGCTTTGTAGCGATAAAGGCAAATCAATTGAAAAGCTTCAGGAATGGGGGGTATTTGCCACCGAAGGGGAGTTGAAATGCCCCGATTGTAGCGGCACTATGAAGTTGGTGCCAAATAAAAGTGAGGAGGGATGCTACTGGCGCTGTTATAATAAAGTCTCCAAAAGGAGACAAAAAAAGGTCATATGTAACAAGCGTTTCAGTATCCGAAAAGACACATTCCTCAGCAAATCCAAATTGACGATTGAGCAAGTAAGATGCTTTAATTGGTAAAGCTTTCGTTCAGCCCTTACTGAGTTTATTTCTAGATCATGATGTTGGTACATCTCTGGTGCTCCGAAGTTGATCTGAAGTTTATCGAAGCACAAGTAGGCCTATCCAAAACAACGGCAGTGGACTGGAACTCGTTTTGTAGAGAGGTTGTAATCGCACATTGCAAAAGGGAAGAAAAACCTATCGGTAATTTTATATTTTTTCTGGTTTGTTTTTAGAGAGTTTTAATGTGCATTAATTTCATGAGGTCCGGACATGACGGTCGAGATAGATGAATCTAAATTTGGAAAGAGGAAGTACCACAAAGGGCATCCTGTTGAAGGGCAGTGGGTATTTGGGGGTGTTTGCAGAGAGTCCGGAGATTTTAAAAAATCCGCGGAATACCACGGATCGCGACCTAGCACAATCCTAAAGGACATGGTGAATGAGAAATGAAAATTCACAAACCAACGATTAACCCAAAATACCTTACAATGTATCGAAGCCATTAAAATAACAAATCTTTCTCAACTTGAGATAAGACTCATAGTATTAATCAAAGAAATTTAAAACCTAAACAATTGAATAAACATACGCAAATAATTTTTTTTCTTTTTCGCCCACTTTCCCCTGAGAATTATTCCTCTTCAAAGAATAATCCTCTTATTCGCAGGGGGAAGGATTTTTGCATATCAAAATTACCTTAAATAGGTAATTTAAAGGAGAAAAAAAAAACAAATTAAAAACCATTAAATATTTGCATACATATAAGCTAATCATGCGTAAAAATGGTTAGCTTATCTATATTACTTCCCAGACGAAGAAATTGCCATCAGCAATTTCTTCAAATTCCTCCGCATATAATCAACATATTTTTCCCACAAAAACGACTTGGGAAAAATAGAAGTTTTAAATTTCCAAGTCGTGGCCGCTGAATCCCGACATTTTTCAAGACGCCGATTTTGCACCATCCTTTGTCACTGACCGTCCAAACCCCGTTGATCAAAGGACAGAAGAGTCTACTGAAGTTACTGAAGTCGTTAATCAGTTGATAGACAAATCAACTGTAGAACCAGTTGCTGGACCTTCAGGGTTAAAAAATAGATCTACTGGTTTTTCTCCTGAGAAATTGAGGCCTTTTCCAAAGGCTCCACCTCGTAAGTCAACTGCTCGTGGGCGACGCACTAGAAAGTGTGCTATCTTAACAGGCACTCCCGAAAGAAAAGCTCTACAAAAAGAACATGAAGAAAGATTAAAAAAAAAAAGCAAAAGCCTTTGACAAAAATACAGAAAATAAGCGAAGGAAAAAGACAAAGGAAACGGGAAAATTAAAAAAAACTGATATGTGAGGTTCCACGTTATAAAGGCTGAATTATTTTATGTAACGATATTTTTTTTTATTTATTTGTAAAAGATACCAAAAGTTAAAGATACCAAATGGTAAAAGTATTTAAGAACCCTATAACAACATGTTAATTAAAATGGAAAAGTTTATTTTACCTTTAATACCCTTACAAGTCGTTAATGAGACTGTAACACAGAATTATGACTGATTTATTCATAAATAAATGAACATTAAAACAGTTACTTGCATTTTTTTAAAACAAATCCTCAATTATCTTAGAATTTCAATTTAATGATCTCTTGTTACTACTTGCCCCACGTCTGTTACAACTTGCCCCAAATATGTAAAAATGACACTTTTTAGAAAAATTATAGTTGTGAAAAATATTGAAATATTTTCAAATATTTTTCTTTTGAAAACGCTGCTTGACTAGTTACACCATCAACCAAAAATATCTAAATCTTAAAGTAATGCGTAATTTTGGTAATATAACTGTTTTACCAAAACTGTTACAACTAGCCCCCAGCTCCCCTACACTAGAATCATTTTTAGTAGGTGAAAAGAAATTTTTCGAAACTGGGTTTCTTGAAGAAAAGTTTTTTTTTCGTAATCTAAGAAATATTGTAGCAAGTGCTATACCATTTTAGAATTCTTATTAAATGTACTTGCCAAAATGGTGTAGTACATTTTTGTTTCATTACAGTCAGTTAAAGTTGGGTGAAATATTAATTTTCTATTCTTGGTTCGGCAAAATGTGACATTTTCTTCCAAGCTGGAGCAGTTGGCTTAGAATTTAAAGCAACAGGTTGCACTATTCGGGATTACATAAGAAAAATAAAATTGAAAAAAAGTAAAGATTTATAGCAATAGGAGCTAAAAACCCATCACAGGGTGTACATTTTCTAGAAAACAAAAGAAATGTCTATAACTTGAAAAATACATGACTTGGATGTTTTTTTTATTTTTCTGGTAACTGTTATGGTTTGGTCTATCACCCGATTCCGGCTTGAGTCGACTTACGGGACACCCTGTATAATGACGCATTAATTCAAGTAGGCCCCAACCCTCTATTATATTAAATTAAATTAAAATTAAATGGCCCTTATTGTACGGGATTTGCTGATTTTTTTAATACATTTTAAAATCAAATTATGACCCTGCATTACTAACCTATGGTATGTGAATTTCTCAGTATCCGTAGAGCAAAATGGGAACTCTTACCATGAAAAAAATCTTTATGCTTTGTAGCGATAAAGGCAAATCAATTGAAAAGCTTCAGGAATGGGGGGTATTTGCCACCGAAGGGGAGTTGAAATGCCCCGATTGTAGCGGCACTATGAAGTTGGTGCCAAATAAAAGTGAGGAGGGATGCTACTGGCGCTGTTATAATAAAGTCTCCAAAAGGAGACAAAAAAAGGTCATATGTAACAAGCGTTTCAGTATCCGAAAAGACACATTCCTCAGCAAATCCAAATTGACGATTGAGCAAGTAAGATGCTTTAATTGGTAAAGCTTTCGTTCAGCCCTTACTGAGTTTATTTCTAGATCATGATGTTGGTACATCTCTGGTGCTCCGAAGTTGATCTGAAGTTTATCGAAGCACAAGTAGGCCTATCCAAAACAACGGCAGTGGACTGGAACTCGTTTTGTAGAGAGGTTGTAATCGCACATTGCAAAAGGGAAGAAAAACCTATCGGTAATTTTATATTTTTTCTGGTTTGTTTTTAGAGAGTTTTAATGTGCATTAATTTCATGAGGTCCGGACATGACGGTCGAGATAGATGAATCTAAATTTGGAAAGAGGAAGTACCACAAAGGGCATCCTGTTGAAGGGCAGTGGGTATTTGGGGGTGTTTGCAGAGAGTCCGGAGATTTTAAAAAATCCGCGGAATACCACGGATCGCGACCTAGCACAATCCTAAAGGACATGGTGAATGAGAAATGAAAATTCACAAACCAACGATTAACCCAAAATACCTTACAATGTATCGAAGCCATTAAAATAACAAATCTTTCTCAACTTGAGATAAGACTCATAGTATTAATCAAAGAAATTTAAAACCTAAACAATTGAATAAACATACGCAAATAATTTTTTTTCTTTTTCGCCCACTTTCCCCTGAGAATTATTCCTCTTCAAAGAATAATCCTCTTATTCGCAGGGGGAAGGATTTTTGCATATCAAAATTACCTTAAATAGGTAATTTAAAGGAGAAAAAAAAACAAATTAAAAACCATTAAATATTTGCATACATATAAGCTAATCATGCGTAAAAATGGTTAGCTTATCTATATTACTTCCCAGACGAAGAAATTGCCATCAGCAATTTCTTCAAATTCCTCCGCATATAATCAACATATTTTTCCCACAAAAACGACTTGGGAAAAATAGAAGTTTTAAATTTCCAAGTCGTGGCCGCTGAATCCCGACATTTTTCAAGACGCCGATTTTGCCCATCCTTTGTCACTGACCGTCCAAACCCCGTTGATCAAAGGACAGAAGAGTCTACTGAAGTTACTGAAGTCGTTAATCAGTTGATAGACAAATCAACTGTAGAACCAGTTGCTGGACCTTCAGGGTTAAAAAATAGATCTACTGGTTTTTCTCCTGAGAAATTGAGGCCTTTTCCAAAGGCTCCACCTCGTAAGTCAACTGCTCGTGGGCGACGCACTAGAAAGTGTGCTATCTTAACAGGCACTCCCGAAAGAAAAGCTCTACAAAAAGAACATGAAGAAAGATTAAAAAAAAAAAGCAAAAGCCTTTGACAAAAATACAGAAAATAAGCGAAGGAAAAAGACAAAGGAAACGGGAAAATTAAAAAAAACTGATATGTGAGGTTCCACGTTATAAAGGCTGAATTATTTTATGTAACGATATTTTTTTTTATTTATTTGTAAAAGATACCAAAAGTTAAAGATACCAAATGGTAAAAGTATTTAAGAACCCTATAACAACATGTTAATTAAAATGGAAAAGTTTATTTTACCTTTAATACCCTTACAAGTCGTTAATGAGACTGTAACACAGAATTATGACTGATTTATTCATAAATAAATGAACATTAAAACAGTTACTTGCATTTTTTTAAAACAAATCCTCAATTATCTTAGAATTTCAATTTAATGATCTCTTGTTACTACTTGCCCCACGTCTGTTACAACTTGCCCCAAATATGTAAAAATGACACTTTTTAGAAAAATTATAGTTGTGAAAAATATTGAAATATTTTCAAATATTTTTCTTTTGAAAACGCTGCTTGACTAGTTACACCATCAACCAAAAATATCTAAATCTTAAAGTAATGCGTAATTTTGGTAATATAACTGTTTTACCAAAACTGTTACAACTAGCCCCCAGCTCCCCTACACTAGAATCATTTTTAGTAGGTGAAAAGAAATTTTTCGAAACTGGGTTTCTTGAAGAAAAGCTTTTTTCTGTAATCTAAGAAATATTGTAGCAAGTGCTATACCATTTTAGAATTCTTATTAAATGTACTTGCCAAAATGGTGTAGTACATTTTTGTTTCATTACAGTCAGTTAAAGTTGGGTGAAATATTAATTTTCTATTCTTGGTTCGGCAAAATGTGACATTTTCTTCCAAGCTGGAGCAGTTGGCTTAGAATTTAAAGCAACAGGTTGCACTATTCGGGATTACATAAGAAAAATAAAATTGAAAAAAAGTAAAGATTTATAGCAATAGGAGCTAAAATCCCATCACAGGGTGTACATTTTCTAGAAAACAAAAGAAATGTCTATAACTTTAAAAATACATGACTTGGATGTTTTTTTTATTTTTCTGGTAACTGTTATGGTTTGGTCTATCACCCGATTCCGGCTTGAGTCGACTTACGGGACACCCTGTATAATGACGCATTAATTCAAGTAGGCCCCAACCCTCTATTAAATTAAATTAAATTAAAATTAAATGGCCCTTATTGTACGGGATTTGCTGATTTTTTTAATACATTTTAAAATCAAATTTTGACCCTGCATTACTAACCTATGGTATGTGAATTTCTCAGTATCCGTAGAGCAAAATGGGAACTCTTACCATGAAAAAAATCTTTATGCTTTGTAGCGATAAAGGCAAATCAATTGAAAAGCTTCAGGAATGGGGGGTATTTGCCACCGAAGGGGAGTTGAAATGCCCCGATTGTAGCGGCACTATGAAGTTGGTGCCAAATAAAAGTGAGGAGGGATGCTACTGGCGCTGTTATAATAAAGTCTCCAAAAGGAGACAAAAAAAGGTCATATGTAACAAGCGTTTCAGTATCCGAAAAGACACATTCCTCAGCAAATCCAAATTGACGATTGAGCAAGTAAGATGCTTTAATTGGTAAAGCTTTCGTTCAGCCCTTACTGAGTTTATTTCTAGATCATGATGTTGGTACATCTCTGGTGCTCCGAAGTTGATCTGAAGTTTATCGAAGCACAAGTAGGCCTATCCAAAATAACGGCAGTGGACTGGAACTCGTTTTGTAGAGAGGTTGTAATCGCACATTGCAAAAAGGAAGAAAAACCTATCGGTAATTTTATATTTTTTCTGGTTTGTTTTTAGAGAGTTTTAATGTGCATTAATTTCAGGAGGTCCGGACATGACGGTCGAGATAGATGAATCTAAATTTGGAAAGAGGAAGTACCACAAAGGGCATCCTGTTGAAGGGCAGTGGGTATTTGGGGGTGTTTGCAGAGAGTCCGGAGATTTTAAAAAATCCGCGGAATACCACGGATCGCGACCTAGCACAATCCTAAAGGACATGGTGAATGAGAAATGAAAATTCACAAACCAACGATTAACCCAAAATACCTTACAATGTATCGAAGCCATTAAAATAACAAATCTTTCTCAACTTGAGATAAGACTCATAGTATTAATCAAAGAAATTTAAAACCTAAACAATTGAATAAACATACGCAAATAATTTTTTTTCTTTTTCGCCCACTTTCCCCTGAGAATTATTCCTCTTCAAAGAATAATCCTCTTATTCGCAGGGGGAAGGATTTTTGCATATCAAAATTACCTTAAATAGGTAATTTAAAGGAGAAAAAAGAAAACAAATTAAAAACCATTAAATATTTGCATACATATAAGCTAATCATGCGTAAAAATGGTTAGCTTATCTATATTACTTCCCAGACGAAGAAATTGCCATCAGCAATTTCTTCAAATTCCTCCGCATATAATCAACATATTTTTCCCACAAAAATGACTTGGGAAAAATAGAAGTTTTAATTTTCCAAGTCGTTTCAATAGAAAAAAGCCCCACGCCAAATCTTACCTTCAGTAAGATTTGTCGTAAATACGATATGTATGTACATATATACATACATACATATCGGGCGCATGAAATTTTACGTCGGTGAAGACTGAAACGATCAAGTCTTCACCGAAAAAAGCTCTTATCAGCAAATTGTCGCGAGCTGCATACATTGTGATCGCAATAATGTATGCACGATAGCAAGACGATGGTTTGATATTTACGAAAATATCAAATTTCATTTTCAACCATCGTCCGTCGCGATAATTCTGGGCATGTTTAAACATGCCCAGAGGTAAATAATTTTCTCAGGATAGGAATGCTAATTAAGCACTTTCCTATCCTGAACAACCAGACTTGCGATTACAAAAATCCAAGTCAAGTACAGTCGGTTTTCAGAGTCGGTTGAATTGGCATATTAACGGTGGCGGTTACGGAGTTTTAAGAAGTAAGAGAAAAAATTGTGAAGTTAAAATGTTTAAGGAGCAAGAGAAAAATCGTGGAGTTAAAAGTTTTAAGCAGTAAGAGAAAAAGGTTGTGAAGTAGAAAGTTTAAGATAACAGAGAAGCGTTGCAAAAGGCAAAAGGCAGATTTGTAGTTTTACTGGAAAGTGTATTTACGAAAGTTGTTAATAAAGAAAGGTTTGAGAAATAAAACGATTTGTGAATAAAGGCAGGACGTGTAATAGACGGTGTGTTGGTACCAAGAAGGAAATAGACACATGCGATCCGAGCGCAAAAGTGACAGGGAGTACTCGTGTTTATGTTTATAGAGATATGGAAATAGAACAGTCTTCTATATACCTTATTCCATTTACAAAGCTGTAATGTTGTTATTAAATATTGCAATATATTCGAAACGTGTTTTAATCAATAGAATAACACAAAGAAAGTCCAAACAAATTGGGTGGAGAGAATACCTGTCTCCAAATATCGTCACAATACAGCAAGTTCTTGTCAAATCAGCCATATCTTGTATCATGGTTATTTTATAGGAAATGTCAGATGGCTACCGAATGCGATGCTCACGACGTGAAATTAGAGCAAATTTATACTTTTCGTTGAAGAAGCCTTAAAGTTAACCTTAAATTTTGAACTGTAAAGTAAAATTATTTGGAAGTTGATTCTGAAGCAAACTTAATTTTGTTTGCTTTTCTTTAATCGTGGAAAATTAAATTTAATGAAAAGATAATACAGGAAGTAGAAAAGCACCAAACACACGTTGAATGTGACAGGTATTTTTCGAAACCGTCGCACGCGACGCTAGCATCGTATCTAAAAATTCCAATCAACCTGTAAGTAAGAAATCTGAAAAAAAGTCTTTCGTATTCCTGGAAATGGATCAGATCATTCTGAAAATCAAAAACAGTCTTCAATCAAGATGGGTCGACGAAAGGTGATAAAAGTCTCAGGATAAGCATTTAAAAAATATATATATGTAATAATATATTACATATATATACGAATTTGAAAATAAGATATATGTATGTAGTATCTGACATCGCGCATAGCCGAATGTAACCAGTCGTACCAGCTTAAATCCCCGTATATCAATAAAACCCATATGGCAGTACAACACACAAGACCGAACAGCGAAAAGACGACGTCCATCTTCTTCCTTCTCTGAATTGACCACCGGCGGAGACAGACTTTTGTAAAAGCTCTTCAATAAAGTAAAAAGTTAAAGTGATTGACTTCAGGTATTTTTAATTCCAATAACCCGAATCCCACAAAACTGGGGGCTCAACCGGGATTGGGTTATATTGAGTTAGAAATTGCATCATCGTAAAAGTAAAAGAATAAACTAAGTAAAACGACGGCCGGTGGCACGTGAAGACGGCAGCAGAGGCAGCGGGGACTCCACGAGGAAATTGAACACAATCATCCTGCAAACAAGCGAAACAAATTGCCAATGAGGTAGCGAGAGGACTATCACAACTCGGCAAGCTTCTAAGGGAAAAGCGGCACTAGAGATAAAGTGAATTGTGTCAGCTCATAAAGTGAAAAATATTCGATCCTCATCTGTGTCTACAACTCAGGTAATTTCGTTCCATTTTAATCCTCATTACCGTAAAAGAAATAAAATCGAATAAAATGTGGCTGAAATACGGCGAGCACCCAACTGAATGAACAGTTACATAATAGGAGTAAATTATTTTTTTTTTGTAGAGGATCTGATTTTGACATTGCAGCGGCAAAATTATAACCATACATTGTGAATTAAAGAAGCGAACGTGATAAGACTGTTATTGTGAATTTGACCTTGAATTCACTTCGCGCTCAAAGTAACAAGAGAAATACGCCATTGTGAACTGTCATTTCATTATCTGTCATCAGAACTATCAGCAGGAATTGCAATTTTAGACATTAAGATACAAGCAGTGAATTTATAATCAATCAAACGATTTACTAAGATCGGTTGTGACTTTTAAAAGAAAAACGAAGCAATAAAATTCCATTGGAGTATACGTGGGGTACCAGAAAGCAAGGAGAACGAGTAAGAATTAAACTAAATCATTGAAATAATTATTATGAAGTTTGTTTTTCTTTAATATTTTATACGTTAATTATTCGGTAAATATTTCTTTTGAGAACTTTTATTTTCCAATCTAATCAATTATTGAGATAAATATTCTTCCTTTTTACTATTAATAAACATGCCCAAAAATAAAAGAGTAGCGCGTGAAATGAAAGAAAGCACAAGATTAAGTGAGGCGGAGCTAGAGGATTTGCGTGAATCATTGCTCGAAAAAGAATTAGAAATAAGACGCCGTGACGCAATTATAAAAAAACATCAGGATGAACTTAGTAAGATCCGAGAAAACGAATTAACGTTCAGAGACCAAGAAATATCTCTGTTGAAAACAGAGATACAGCTTTTAAAACAAAATTTGTCACACAAATCAAGACCGATTTCCTTTGGTGAAGCATCAGGATCATTACCTGAGTTTACTGGCAGTGATAGCTACCCCATAAATAAGTGGCTGGAAGATTTCGAAAACGTAGCTAGGCTCTTAAATTGGGAGCCGCTGGAGAAGCTGATTCATGGTAGAAAGCTTCTATCAGGCACGGCTCAGCTAGCACTACGTTCCAGAACCAATATTCAATCATGGGACGAATTAAAAAAGTTTCTATTTGAAGAATTTGCGACGAATGTAAGCAGTGCAGATATTCATAAGCAATTATCGAGGCGAAAGAAAACGAACAACGAATCTTATCAGGATTATTACCTGAAGATGCGGGAGATAGGTTCTAAAGGAAACATCGAAGAAAATGCTGTGATTCAATACATCGTTGATGGGATATACGATCCCACGCCAAACAAAGTTTTGTTATACGGTGCGACAACCTACTCGGATTTTAAAATGAAGCTAGATTTGTACGCTCAATATACTCCTAAGAGTAAAGAATTATATCCAAAAACAAGTTTCAGCAAAGTGAATGAAAGATGTTTCAATTGCGGTCGCCCAGGCCATAAAGCGAATAACTGTCCTTCAAAGTCCCTGGGTCTGAAATGTTTCCATTGCAATAATCGTGGGCATAAAGCAGTAGATTGCCCGACGAAAAAACTTAAGCAGGGTAGCAATACAGCCAGCATTGGTCAAGGAAGAGGCTTATATAAAGTTATCGAACTAGATGGTCATAAGGTAACAGCCCTTATTGATACTGGCAGTGACATCACATTGATTCGACATGACGAGTATATTAAGATAGGATCGCCGCAAATCGTGCATAATTCTATTGATGTGCAAGGTATATCTTCCAAAGCTTTTAAAACTTTAGGTTACTTCAATTCCATTATTATGCTGGATGGTGATTCGTTTTCAGCGACAGTCCATGTAGTTCCCGAAAGCATGACACAGATTAAAATGATCGTGGGTAACGATATTCTGCGAGGAACTCAAATTACAATCATACAAGACACTGTTAGCGTACGGAAGCTAAACAACGATTTCGCCTCTTGCTTTACTCTAGGTGAGACTGATATTGAAGGTCCGATAATCGGTAGTGCTCAACATACACCTGAAATACTAAGTATCATAGAGAATTATAATCCTTCCAAGACGAAAACCGTTAATGTTAAACTGAACATTGTGCTTAAAAATGAAACTCCTATTTGTCAATATCCACGAAGACTATCATCAAGCGAAAAGGAAATTGTAGATGAGCAAATTTCAAGGTGGCTCGAAGACGGAATCATCAGGCCAAGTGAATCAGATTTCGCCAGTCCAATTGTTTTAGCGATTGCGTCGATTATCGTCGATTGAATAGGGAAATAGTTAAGGATAGATACCACCTACCCTTAATAGAAGATCAAATCGATCAGCTTTACAATGCCAAGATATTCACAACACTGGACCTGGCCAATGGCTTCTTTCATGTTCCTGTGGCTGAAAATAGTGTAAAATATACCGCATTTGTAACTCCTTCTGGGCACTATGAGTTTCTGCGAGTACTATAACCAATAGCAGTAAAAACCGCCGTCACTATCTTTGACAAAGCCTTGTGTGTGGTAACGGAACTTGTTTTAAAACTCAGCGACTGATTTATAGCATTATTCTTTAATTCACTGATCTACATTAACCGCTACCAAAACTAACAATCTTATCCTTAGAACTTATTCACTATAATCATTTATATTATATTAATAATTACTCACTACCTAACCTTACAAAATTTCATCCAGTATGGTGGCGTGGTTGCTCTGTATACCGTTATCTGGCCTCCTCTAGTTAATATAGCTTCTTGCTCGCATGAGTTCTGGCTTGCAGTGTTTTCGTCTACGCCTCTCCTTAAGCTATAACGATCCAAATGCTTCCTTCCTTTTTATTTTTATTTTTCCTCAATCATCCGCAAGGCTCTAGAGGCTTCTCAAAATTACTCCCCTTTTCTTCCGTGCTTACTCCTCTCTTCTTGGTGCCCTTCTAATAGAAATATAATAGTAAAGTATGGGCTAAGACTTTGTACCACTCATCCTCATTCGCGTTCCCTTACCTAACTTTTCTTCGGCATCTCTCTTGGGTTAGGCTCGTGCGTGTCTTGGTTTTTTTTTTGTTTTTTTTTTTTTTTTAAGTCAATCTCCGTTATCCTACTCCAGCTTGGTGCCCTTCTGTTGGAATTATAATAAAATATTAACTTATCGCTACAACAGCGTCTTTCTTCTGCCCGCAAGGATTACCTGTCTATTTCTCGGCAACCTGCTTAATTCTGCATGCCGGAGACTTCCCGTCAGCAATCGTTTCAGCGCCGACTTACTTTTTTGCCTTCACAATTATTCTTTATAACCATTTATATTTATTTATTATTATTTTTTTTTTTATTTTTGTTAATTTTTCTGTTTTTTTTATTTTTTATTCATTTATTCTTTTTTTTTTTTATATTTCCTTTTCTTTTTATTATTTGTTCTAATTCCTCACACAGGCGTTAAGCTTCACAATGTTACCAAAAATTTAGAAGTCATCTTCGTACTTCTCACGCACTGAACGTCTGAGCCTCGTGTCGCTGCCGGAAGTTTTTTCTATCCACCTCCTCCTCCATCTTCGAAACACACCATGCAGTTGGTTTCGAAAGTGCTAATTACTGAAGCCTCTCACACACTGGAGTGCATCCACACCACCATTTACAGACCTTAACCGCTAGTACACCACTCACATTTCAACTTCAACCTATTGTTTAATTATTCTATATCACCTTAAGATTACATTTAAGTACTTCATTAACAATCTCACTCAATGTTTGATTACTACTAACTTACAAATACAATTCTTATTTTCGAATACCACACTCAGGTGGGGCAACCCTAACCAACCGCAGTTCTGCCACCTTGGAGATACTCAAATCTGTTAAATTTCTACCCGCTACTGATTGACTTGACAATTCACGATGACATTTCGCATTATTTACGTTTGTAACCTCGTCCCGGATAAGTTTTCATTCCGTATGTCGCGCTAATATTATTAAACATCGAATATCCACGAAAAGAAATCTATCCCCCCAATGACAGAAGATAGTTCGTTAGAGTTAACCGCAGTTATGCCGATCTAATGTAATTTGTGCAACGAATCTTCAGTATGACGCTTAAATTCTTATCTCTTGTCACCAATCATAAAGAGAAATGTTTGCAAGGTTTCTTTTTTTGTTTTTTTTTTGTTAGCAAATCTAAAAGGAACCAGTCAAAGCGATTATTTTCTGGTTCGACTTAATGGCCAAGGTAATTAATAGTTTATACTATTAATTTTTGTTGATTAACATTGAAAAATCATTTTCAAAGAGGTGTGAATTCAATTTTCAAGTGCTTGGAAACTGCTGTCAATAATATTCATCCATTGAGATGAGACTATTTAATATTGATTTGAAGAGCCTTCTGAAGCAAAATCTTCAAGTTCACGGAGCTCTGGAGATTAAAGGTGTTATTAAAACAAAACCCAGGATGTATAAAGAAGTTCTTCTTTTGACACAGGAACAATTGCAATTATCAAATTGGTGAGTAGATTTGAATGGAATCGATGAACAATTTTCTACCTGTACAGCAAATTCAGTAACAAAACTCATCGAGAATGAAACGGAGAGAAATTCATGCGTAATGCAAATCGTCATTGATACTAATGTTCATGCAATTGCTTTTCCTTTTGATTACTTTCCAAATCAAAAGAATGATGTAGATTTTATGGAGGAAAATGAAGAAGATTTACGTTTGGACAAAAGTAAACAATATGAAATCACTGTATCTTACAATCCTTGAGTCCAAGTGATTCAGGAACTTAGTCAGACATCGGAAGTGTAACAGATAAAGATATCTTAGAAATAGTTGGATCTCAGATAGAGCAAGAAAATATTTCAAAATTATCGTTTTCTTCATCCACATCACCAAATTACGAAAAATAACCAATTTCAAACGCACAAAAACAAGATGAATATCATGAAAATTCTCTCATCAATGTACAAGAAGAACCTAATTAGCTATTGTGGAACGGCTTAGGCCGTTACAATCCCCCTTTACCTCGTTATAGTTTCATTGTCTCTATGAAACTATCTAAGATGCGGATGCATTAACTCTACAGGACATGTCTCACTCTTGCGTCGTGAGCATTTACGTTCTATCTTCATACCCTTTTGTGGCCGATAATACCACCGTTTCCCTATTTTTCTTTGCAGCAGCCTTTAGCAAGGAGCAGTAAGCTGTTCAATTACCGTCGCTGCTCGATCCTTATACCCTCCCCATGAATTAGTGAGTACATATAGTACTGGACCTATCATTCTTTTAAATCTGGAAACTTCACTTAACCCACCCAGCGGGGAACCAAGCATTTGTTAGCCCGCTAGACGCCTGATTTCCTAAGAGCTGCTTAACGCTTCCGATCGGACCCTACGTGTCCATCTGCTCATTCTCCTTTCGCTCAACATCCCACATCTCCAGTCATAATACCGCCCCCGAATACACCATGTTAATATTTTTTTTTTTTTTTTTTTCACCCGATGTCTTGTCCCTCCTTTTTGTTTGTTTCCTTAATTTTTTTTTTTTTTTTTTTTACATATCCTATTTCTGAGTAATTCTAATCCAGCCCTTCCCGTGCTCCGGTGGGCTGACCGTATGTCGGCCCCGTTTTCTATGAGTCATTTGCTACTACTACTTTTCGGATACCGTACCTCTTACGAATAACACGAATTAGATTCTCTTACACTGAACTACCCTGCTTCAAGTCACGCACATGCCACCATCCCAGATCTGAACCCTTTATGTCACTCAGTCTATAAACTAGATCCGACCTTTTGTCGATCACCACGCCTTTGATAAATTTAGGTGCTAACTTTGCGGCGAATTGTTTACTAGCGTCCGATAACACAAAATTCCGTTTGAAGACTACGTCGCCCACGTTGAACTCCTTAAAACACGTTCTTTCATCAAAATACTTCTTGTTACGCCGATATGACTTTTTGATGCGCACATAGATATCGCCATAAATACTCAGTAGACCTTCTAGATGTCTATTTCGCACATCCAACGCATTAGCCTCACTAATTTGAACGCCTAGTCTATGGTCAGACCCAAAGCCTAAATATTCCCTTCCGAAGTTGAGATAAAACGGACTAAAACCCGTAATCTCGTTGACGGCCGTTCTTAATGCTATTCCGATTTTTGCGATATGCTGGTCCCATAGCCTGTGGTTGTCGGCTACGTATGATCTTAAAGCCGCACCAATAACCCTATTCCAGCGCTCGGTGAAATTACTCTGGGGATGGTATCTGCAATTCAACCAAAACTTGGGCACGTCATACTCTTCTAGCAGTTTCCTAAATTGATAACAGTCGAATTGTTTACCGTTATCCGATATAATTATCTCGGGGACACCGAATTCTAGAAAAATCCTTTCTTCCAAGATCTGAGTAACCTTCTTGGCCGTAGCAACGCGTAATGGAAAGATACTTACATACTTCGTAAACCAGTCACATATGACCAGTAGATATGTGTTCCCTTTGGTTGACCTCGGGAATGGGCCCATTAGATCTAACGCAATAACCTGCCAAGGTCGCACAGCACTGCGGAATTTTCCCATTGGACCATAAGTTTTGTGAGTTGAAGTCTTGGCGGCTAAGCAGACCTCACAAGCCTTGACATATTTCTCTACATCCCTTGATACTCCAGGCCAATAATACCGTGACAGCACCCTTTGTTTGGTTTTGTATATGCCTAAGTGTCCTGATCGTGGTGCATCGTGACACTCCTTTAATACCAACACTCGAGACGATTCCGGAACGACTCTTTTCCACCGACTCTCGACAAACTCATTCTCTTTACTGCCCTTTATGAACAGTTCGCCGTCAGTAATCTTCCACCTCTTCATTCTTTCAGGCCTATCTCTGACAAGCTGGATCATCTCTTTGTACCATTTATCGCTTTCTGCTGGCATACATTCCAACAAGCCAACCTCGGGTATTCTTGATAGCGCATTGGGAACCACATTTTCCTTACCTTTCACATACTGGACTTCAAACTCATACGATTGCAACTTCATTACCCATCTCGCTAACCTTCCGGATAGGTCTTGCTGTCGGAACAGCCAAGTTAAGGCGGAATGATCCGTTACTACGTAGAATTTGTAACCCTCTATATACCCGCGAAATTTCTCCACCGCAAACACTATGCTGAGGCACTCCTTCTCGGTGGTGGTGTAATTGACCTCCGCGCCTCTCAACTTACGGCTTGCATATGCGATTGGCCGCTCTTCACCAGCCTCCGTTTTTTGTACCAACACCGCCCCGATAGCGTGATTAGATGCGTCACATTGCACAAAGAATGGTTTGCTGAACTCAGGATTAGTTAGTACAGGCGATTCGACCAGCTTGGATTTTAAGTTTATGAATGCTTCCTCTGCTTCCGAAGTCCACGTTAAAATTTTTCGCTTCTGTTTTCCTTTTGTAAGATCGTGCAAGGGTGCCACAATTGCAGCAAAATTCGGTACGAAACGCCTATACCACGACGCTAGACCAATGAATCGTTTCATTTCTGTGAAATTCTTCGGCTTAGGAAAATTTAGCATTACTTCCACCTTGGCTGGGTCTGTTCTCAAGCCTTGTCCATCAACTACAAAACCCAAATACTTTAAAGAGCTTCGCGCAAACTGGCACTTCTCGAAATTTACGGACAGCCTCGCCTGTTCTAATCTGCTCGCCACCCAATCCAATACCTCCACATGTTCCTCAAAAGTCTCTGTTGCCACAATAATATCATCCAAATATGGAAAGACTGCATCAGAATAGCCAAACAATCTATCCATTAACTGTTGCAAGCTTGCTGCACTATTACACAAGCCAAAAGGCATCACTTTGAACTGGTACTGACCTACTCCAGGAATGCAGAAAGCAGTCTTTTCTTTGGACTCCTCGGTCAGGGATATCTGCCAAAAGGCATCCTTTAAATCAATTGTCGTGAGATAGCGTGTTCTGTTTAGTCGAGCCAAAACTCCATGTATGCGAGGCAAAGGATATGCTGAACGCTTGGTGACCTTGTTGAGCTTGCGACTGTCAATGCACAATCTGTCGGCTCCATTCGCTTTCTTGACGAGTACCACAGGTGAACACCATGGACTGAACGATGGTTCTATCACCTCCAGATTCAACATACGTTGTATTTCTCTCACGTACCTTTCTTGCACGGCTGGAGAGACTTGGTAGCCCCTCTGCACAATGGGCTCCGCATTTCCCGTGTCTATGTGGTGTTTCAACAATTGCGTTCTTCCCAGCTTCCCGTTGCTTAAATTTTTGAATCGATTCCTGCACGAGTTCAACTTCAGCACTTGCTCTTCAGATAAGGTGTTCGCACACTTCAGCCCATAATCTTCAGCCACCATTACTTCACTAATTTCCCATCTGCCGAGACGGTTCTGTACCGATACCTGGAAGGTTTTCCAAAAATCGACCCCCAAAATGATACCTTTCTCTATAGTTGACACTGCCATGATCTTTAAAATCTTCACCATGCCTTTGAATTTCACTGGAGTGTAAAATACCCTTGCCACATCATGTCGAGTAGCATCAGCTGTATACACTGGACTGCATTTTTCCTTGACCGCCTTCAAATTAAGATCCTCTAATAATTTTATCCCCTTCTTTCCTACTATGCTAATCGATGCACCACTATCTAACAAAGCCTCTACTTCAGCTCCCATAATACTTATTAAAATATGTGGACGTTCATCCTCAAGTTCCATTATGACGTTACTATTATCGGTTACTCTGTTGTGTAAGAACGGCTTCCTTCCGAAACTGGCCCCGTCCTCAATCTTCCAGTTTCGTTGGAGTTTCCCGCTCTCAGGGTACTGGTTGAGGGCTGATTTGAGCTTGACTCTAGCTCATCTACTTGGCGGCTACCCCGCATATTTGCATTCCTTGGCTGAAACTCACACTTCTGATTACCTCCTTGCCAGGGATGATTATTACTAGGTCCAACATTGGTGTGATTGCCGGATCTGCCGGGAAAGCGATTCCCTCCGTTGTTAAAATTCGTGTTATTCTGCCCAAACCTGTTGCGCACCGGCTGCTGGAGACCGTCACGAGGCTGTAGATTGCGACCTCTAAAATTGTTGCTGTGGTTAACATGATTAAACCTCGGATTTCTATCAACTCCTTCATACATGCGTGGTTTAAAATTATCTCCAACGTGATAATTAGTGTCCCCTCGTCTTGGTTGAGCACAATTTATGTTCTCCTCTACCAGCGCTTCGCCTTCTTCAATTTTTCTACATGCTCTTTCGAGTTCCTCAACCGTTTTAAATTCAATGAGAGCTAAGGCTCGAACAAACGTTGGTAAAAGATTCCGCCGGATTGTTCTCACTCGCTCTTCTACAGTAGGTGGATGCGGCAAACGCATAAATAGGTCTTCGACTATAGACACGTACTGAACAATACTTTCGTTCTGCCATTGTTTCCTCTCTTTGATGTGCCTCAGTAATTTCTCCACGCTATTTAGCGGTTCAAATTCTTCAAGAAATTTTTTTATAAATATTTTGTAGTTTGTAAGTTGATCGCGCTTCCTGCGATACCATCTTAACGCGGAGCCCTCTAAAACATCCGCTAAGGAGCCTAAAACTTCTACGTCGGATACTCTCCTGGATCTAGCGAAGTCAGCGACTCGCTGTAGAAACTCGGAAGCAGATTCACTAGAACTGTCCCCGGAAAACTTAATTGGCCACTTGTACAGCTCTGGACTTGATTGACTATTTCTACGTATAGCGCTCGGTACTAGCAATGACGCACTCATCCCTTCTTCGTTATCAACAAGACTTAACGCGTTTATCCGAGTGGCGAAATTCGATTTATCTAAGCACGCACGTGCTTCCATACCTCCTTCAATACTGTCATTTTCCTGCTGGTTTCCTTCAGCTTCTCCACTGGCCATCGACTCATTAAAATTGACGCTACTCCTTGCTTTCTTGTTTTTTAAGCTCTCTCCTTTCCAGAGTTCATACTCTGCACTCTCAATCTTCTCTTTTAGAATCGAGATGCTGGCCAACAAAATATCCCGCGTAGCCTTAGCTTCTGCATCCTCTGCCACATTCACCCTCTTTACGCGAAACTCCAAATATTGCACCCTTACTGCCAGTCTTTCGAGCATAAGGCTATCACTAGTCTCAGCCTCTGTGCTCAGCACAGCAAACCAATTATCTGCTTCACTTAGATCTTCCTCGCGAGGTAAGTAAGGCTTAATCTGCAGCACCTCTACGCCCTCCTTGGATTCCTTGATTAACTGTTTGCGCCACCAATCTACCTTTCCCTTCCTTGTGTAATCAATTGGTCGAACTCCTCTACATTGCATCTCGTACGCAATTTCGCGGTCTGCAAAAAATTTGGCGATTTCTCCAAACGACATCTTCGAGCGTCACTTGCCTTAGGTAGTGAGGAATTATTTCGGCCCAGCAAGTATATCCTAAATATTTGGTCAATTAATTAGATGGACCACCCTGTTTGCTCCGAAGTGTTTCGAAACTCCTCTGCTACATACATTAATAACTTAAGATCCAAATCTCTGGAATGCGACTTATACAGATTCTTGTACTTATTCAACTTCCTGTTGTGACGACGACATTTTGTATCTCGGGTACAGATCGGAACAGGTCGGCACGGATACCAACTTAGCCCAACTTACACGGCGCTGCCCATATATATTTTCCTTATTATGTAAATCTCAAGTAACTAAATGTCTTCTCTGAAAATCGTAGTGGACCTATTTGAGTCTTAGAACCTTGGTACTTCTATTATTTTAACAATCAAACATAATACGTATTTGAAACAATTTGATTTCTTTTGATTATGTCGAGAGAAATATTGCCTTGGATCTTTCGGTAAGAGCAAAAAAAAAATACAAATTATCTACCAACAATCGCGTCACAAAGTCACTAGCGGTTGCTGGGTACTATCGCATATACCTGCCTTAGTTAATCCGGACCCTATCACCTCTGCCGACATAAAATTAAGCTTAATTCTAAATTTCCGGTAACTCTTAGCTGTGTCCTCAACGTCTATGATTTCTATGACACCGCCTATGGGATACCATAACACTGAATCAGTTCAGAAACCCCCTTATCGTACTATTTTAACGTAATTCCTTTCAAATTACCCTGCCCTGAGCACGGCCCAAACTTCAACTATATTATTGTATACTCTCATTAATTCCCATAGAATAGCTCAACTGAAGCCAGCAATTACTAGTAGTTACTTCCAGTGGGAGCGTATTTATACCCGGTTTAGGTACAACGTAAACAAGATGCGAAAGATACTACGACGCCATCTGTTATATTACTGTGCGTCCTTTGCGCTAGATAGTCTTTAGCTAAATTACAGAAATGCTGCACCAAGCGGCCGAAGCAATCCAGAACACAAAATATACTAGCTTACGAGGTTCACTATAACATAAGCCTTGTTCCCTCTAATATTTTGAACGACTAATTATTTCTCAGTGTTTTTAATTTGAAAAATCGAACGCAACATTGCTTAAGAACTAAACCGCTGTCAGAGGAAAAATGGGGACGAATTAATATGGCGGCCGTCTATATTCTTGCAAATATTTAAAATAAGAAAATGACAAACTTGAGGAAAATTTAGATGAAGTGATATAGAGTTTCCATTTATTTTGTAAGAAAACGCGCAGGATAATTATTACGGCGTTTTTTATTTGGATTTAAAAATGAAATAAAATAAAATGTGTGTGTAAATCTGAAATTAAATCTCATGCTCTTCCACTGTAGAATACAACAGGCTTAATCGTTCGTCGTTCGAGGCATAGTATACAATTTTACATTTAACGACAAGCTTGTATCATCTCCTTCCCCTTACTAAACAAACACAACTCTAATGCGCATCCTACCACGAAAGCGGGAGCAAATAGCTGAATTATATTTCCTTCAAAAGAGAGGATTATTCAACGCCCTTCTAAAATTATTTCAATACCTTTTCAGTTCGCTAACCTACTTATTCAACTCACTTGCCCTTTATGCACAATTAAAATAAGCGCAGCAATCGCAAATTTTGAGAAGCCCCTAACAGATCCTCTTGCAAAAGAAGGGTCACCTCACGGCCCTACGTCTACAATAAAAAAAAATTACGTCAATCGCCCGAAAATTCTTTCTCGTGAATATTCTCCCGAGGTTATAGTTAATCTGTGGTAAGTGTAATTGTAATTGTATTGCAACTTAAGATTTATTAATTTAACTCGCAATTCTAATCTGTTTGTTTCCTCCTGGACACCCGGACTATGTACCAACTATAGCTATAAGTTAGTAACGTTTACGCTAGGAACACCTCCAACGCACGCTCATGCAAAAATATATAAAAAAAGAAACAAACATTTGAAAATCTTAAACATCACGTTATCACTGCGATAACTCTAACGATTACTTAACTTCTTCGCAACTTCAATCCACAACTCTAAACTTTTATTCGCACATCCGACGTTTCACAACGGAAATTCCGATTTAAGTCTCTCCAAAGTGACAAAGCCAGCTTCATCTACAACTACCGCTAATTTCAATTACCAAATCTTAAACCAAGCCGTAATTAACACACACAGATCCCGGTTGAGCCCCCATTTTATATAACCAATAGCAGTAAAAACCGCCGTCACTATCTTTGACAAAGCCTTGTGTGTGGTAACGGAACTTGTTTTAAAACTCAGCGACTGATTTATAGCATTATTCTTTAATTCACTGATCTACATTAACCGCTACCAAAACTAACAATCTTATCCTTAGAACTTATTCACTATAATCATTTATATTATATTAATAATTACTCACTACCTAACCTTACAAAATTTCATCCAGTATGGTGGCGTGGTTGCTCTGTATACCGTTATCTGGCCTCCTCTAGTTAATATAGCTTCTTGCTCGCATGAGTTCTGGCTTGCAGTGTTTTCGTCTACGCCTCTCCTTAAGCTATAACGATCCAAATGCTTCCTTCCTTTTTATTTTTATTTTTCCTCAATCATCCGCAAGGCTCTAGAGGCTTCTCAAAATTACTCCCCTTTTCTTCCGTGCTTACTCCTCTCTTCTTGGTGCCCTTCTAATAGAAATATAATAGTAAAGTATGGGCTAAGACTTTGTACCACTCATCCTCATTCGCGTTCCCTTACCTAACTTTTCTTCGGCATCTCTCTTGGGTTAGGCTCGTGCGTGTCTTGGTTTTTTTTTTGTTTTTTTTTTTTTTTTAAGTCAATCTCCGTTATCCTACTCCAGCTTGGTGCCCTTCTGTTGGAATTATAATAAAATATTAACTTATCGCTACAACAGCGTCTTTCTTCTGCCCGCAAGGATTACCTGTCTATTTCTCGGCAACCTGCTTAATTCTGCATGCCGGAGACTTCCCGTCAGCAATCGTTTCAGCGCCGACTTACTTTTTTGCCTTCACAATTATTCTTTATAACCATTTATATTTATTTATTATTATTTTTTTTTTTATTTTTGTTAATTTTTCTGTTTTTTTTATTTTTTATTCATTTATTCTTTTTTTTTTATATATTTCCTTTTCTTTTTATTATTTGTTCTAATTCCTCACACAGGCGTTAAGCTTCACAATGTTACCAAAAATTTAGAAGTCATCTTCGTACTTCTCACGCACTGAACGTCTGAGCCTCGTGTCGCTGCCGGAAGTTTTTTCTATCCACCTCCTCCTCCATCTTCGAAACACACCATGCAGTTGGTTTCGAAAGTGCTAATTACTGAAGCCTCTCACACACTGGAGTGCATCCACACCACCATTTACAGACCTTAACCGCTAGTACACCACTCACATTTCAACTTCAACCTATTGTTTAATTATTCTATATCACCTTAAGATTACATTTAAGTACTTCATTAACAATCTCACTCAATGTTTGATTACTACTAACTTACAAATACAATTCTTATTTTCGAATACCACACTCAGGTGGGGCAACCCTAACCAACCGCAGTTCTGCCACCTTGGAGATACTCAAATCTGTTAAATTTCTACCCGCTACTGATTGACTTGACAATTCACGATGACATTTCGCATTATTTACGTTTGTAACCTCGTCCCGGATAAGTTTTCATTCCGTATGTCGCGCTAATATTATTAAACATCGAATATCCACGAAAAGAAATCTATCCCCCCAATGACAGAAGATAGTTCGTTAGAGTTAACCGCAGTTATGCCGATCTAATGTAATTTGTGCAACGAATCTTCAGTATGACGCTTAAATTCTTATCTCTTGTCACCAATCATAAAGAGAAATGTTTGCAAGGTTTCTTTTTTTGTTTTTTTTTGTTAGCAAATCTAAAAGGAACCAGTCAAAGCGATTATTTTCTGGTTCGACTTAATGGCCAAGGTAATTAATAGTTTATACTATTAATTTTTGTTGATTAACATTGAAAAATCATTTTCAAAGAGGTGTGAATTCAATTTTCAAGTGCTTGGAAACTGCTGTCAATAATATTCATCCATTGAGATGAGACTATTTAATATTGATTTGAAGAGCCTTCTGAAGCAAAATCTTCAAGTTCACGGAGCTCTGGAGATTAAAGGTGTTATTAAAACAAAACCCAGGATGTATAAAGAAGTTCTTCTTTTGACACAGGAACAATTGCAATTATCAAATTGGTGAGTAGATTTGAATGGAATCGATGAACAATTTTCTACCTGTACAGCAAATTCAGTAACAAAACTCATCGAGAATGAAACGGAGAGAAATTCATGCGTAATGCAAATCGTCATTGATACTAATGTTCATGCAATTGCTTTTCCTTTTGATTACTTTCCAAATCAAAAGAATGATGTAGATTTTATGGAGGAAAATGAAGAAGATTTACGTTTGGACAAAAGTAAACAATATGAAATCACTGTATCTTACAATCCTTGAGTCCAAGTGATTCAGGAACTTAGTCAGACATCGGAAGTGTAACAGATAAAGATATCTTAGAAATAGTTGGATCTCAGATAGAGCAAGAAAATATTTCAAAATTATCGTTTTCTTCATCCACATCACCAAATTACGAAAAATAACCAATTTCAAACGCACAAAAACAAGATGAATATCATGAAAATTCTCTCATCAATGTACAAGAAGAACCTAATTAGCTATTGTGGAACGGCTTAGGCCGTTACAGTACCTTTTGGTCTATGCAATGCACCTGCCGTTTTCCAACGGTTTATCAACAATATATTTCGAGAGCTAACGTTAAAGAAATATGTGCTGGTATACATGGACGACCTGATTGTCCCTGGAAAAGATGAAGAAGAATGCCTTAGTCGCTTGCGCCAGGTTCTACAATTAGCTTCGGAGTTTGGATTGGAGATCAAGTGGAAGAAATGTCAGTTTTTGTGTGAGACTATCGAATATCTAGGCTACGAAATATGTGGAGGTCAGATAAAACCATCCGTCGCGAAAGTGGCTGCAGTAAAAAGATTCCCGATTCCCAGAAATATCAAGAGTGTGCAAAGTTTTCTTGGTCTTACCGGATATTTCAGGAAGTTTATACAAGGTTACTCGAACACTGCGAAGCCTCTAAGTGACATGTTACGAGGGACGAAGGAATACCGTTGGGAGCAACGAGAGAATGAAGCATTTGAAAAGTTAAAATCAGTTCTTATCACTTCTCCAGTATTAAATATATTCCGACCGGAAGCAGAGACTGAGTTACATACCGATGCCTCGAAACTAGGATTTGGTGCCGTTCTGTTACAGCGAAACACAGAGGATATGCGCTTCCATCCCGTATACTATTTTAGCAAAAAAACAACACCCGTTCAAGAGCGATATAGCAGCTACGAGCTTGAAGTGCTAGCAATTATTGCGGCGTTAAAAAAATTGCGTGTGTACCTCCTTGGTACCAAGTTTAAAGTTGTAACCGACTGCGCGGCATTTAAAGCTACAATGCAGAAAAAGGAGCTGGCACCAAGGATTGCTGGATGGGCCTTATTATTAGAAGACTATGATTATACTATAGAACATAGAAGTGGAAGCAACATGAAACATTCGGATGCCTTGAGCCGGAATCCTGTGGTAATGACAATCACATCTAACCTGATACACTCGGTTCAAACGGCTCAGTGAAAAGACGAAAAACTGAAAATTATAATGAAGTTGTTGGAAAAGGAAGCTTATAAGGACTATTTTACGGAAGCAGGAGTTTTATATAAATTAGGACCATGTGGAGAAAAGCAGATGTGTGTTCCAGCATCTATGCAACCCGAGATAATTAGAAGAGTACACGAGCAAGGCCATTTTTCATCAAAGAAAATTATGGAAATTGTTCAGAAGGAATACTTCATCCCACATCTCCGAAGAAAAGCCGAACAATGTCGACTGAACTGTATAGAGTGTATTTTAGCAGAACGGAAAGGGGGAAAACAAGAAGGGTTTCTACATGCAATTCCTAAAGGAGATCAACCACTGGACACATACCACATTGACCATTTGGGACCATTAACGATTACAAAAAAGCAGTACCGATACGTATTTTGTGTAATAGACGCTTTTACTAAATTCGCCTGGCTTTATCCATGCAAGTCAACAGGAACAGAGGAGGTAATCCAGAAACTGGAAATCCAGAAAGCACTTTTTGGAAACCCTAAAAGGATAATTTGTGATCGAGCTACTAGTTACACTTCGAAATCATTCAAAGATTACTGCGATAAAGAGAAAATTACACAAGTGTTTATTACAACCGGCGTTCCTAGAAGTAACGGCCAGATAGAAAGGCTTAACAGAATTATTATACCAATGTTGACTAAGCTTTCCATATACAACCCTCCATTGTGGTACAAGAACGTCACAAAAGCGCAAATGTTTATTAATTCTTCATGGCAGAGAAGCACAGCCAGAAGTCCTTTTGAGCTGATGTTCGGAATACCTATGAAAAAGTCAGAAGATATACAATTGATGGAGCTTGTAGAAGAGGAACTTGAAGAAGCTTTTGATACAGGCCGCAGCGAGATGCGTATCCAAGCAGCTGCCAAGATCCAACAGATGCAGGACGAAAACCGAAAACATTACAATAAAAATCGCAAACCTGCCTTATCCTATATCCCAGGCGATCTAGTCGCCATTAAGCGAACGCAATTCGGTCCTAATTTAAAAATCTTCTCAAAATTTCTAGGTCCCTATAAGGTGATTCGAGCGAAGGGTAACGAACGTTACGAGGTCGTAAAGGTGGGTGAACATGAAGGCCCATATAACACTTCCAGCAGCGCAGATTTTATGAAACCTTGGAAAACACAATACAGTTATACTGACGAGGTCAACAGCGAGGATGAGATCGACAGCGGGGAAGAGATCGACAGCGATGAAGATAGAGACGGCAAAGACCGAAAGGACGATCGAACCTCTCCAGCCAGAGACACTACACGACGCGGTCAGCCAAGCGACTGCAAATAATCACAAACTATAATACTTCCACCAACGAAGCCAATGAAGAGTGTCAATGATAAGAACGGGGTATACAAGGCAAAGACACCTACATGTCCAGATCATTCCGCATTACCACGAAAGCAATGTAAATTTCTCGAAATTAAGAGTACATACTACGACGAATATATGATGTAATTAAAGACGTAAACGACGAAAGCTGATGTACATAATGTACATACGATGAGTGATAAAGAAACGACGAGTAAACCATGACGACGAGAATATTTGCAAAGTGAAATCTACGTAGCATGTTCGAGGCGAATATGTTCCAGGATGGTCGAGTTGTAGTATCTGACATCGCGCATAGCCGAATGTAACCAGTCGTACCAGCTTAAATCCCCGTATATCAATGAAACCCATATGGCAGTACAACACACAAGACCGAACAGCGAAAAGACGACGTCCATCTTCTTCCTTCTTCTGAATTGACCACCGGCGGAGACAGACTTTTGTAAAAGCTCTTCAATAAAGTAAAAAGTTAAAGTGATTGACTTCAGGTATTTTTAATTCCAATAACCCGAATCCCACATGTATATAGATATATTTAATATATACGAATTATAAAAAAAAAAAAAAAAAAAGAATTACAGAAAAAGAATTGGCGGAGCTGCACCAGCAGTAGCAGCCGTAGGAAAAAAACCAGCAACATCCGGAACAGCAACAACAGTAGCTGCAAACGTTGCAACAACAGCAGCAGCAAACGTTGCTGTTGTAGGCGAAACAGCAACAGCAACAACAGCAGCAGCGGACGCTGCAACAGCAAGTGTAAAAGCTGGAGAAAAAAAAAGAAAAAAAAAAGAAATCTAAATAAAAAGATTGAAAATGCCGGGGAAAAAAATGAAATTAGAAGAATTAGAGAGGAACATGATGATATTTAATGCACCATGTAAAATTGTTGTAATAAATAAATGAAAAAAAAAACAATTTGAATATAATTTTTAGTAATTGTAAGAACCACACTTGGTTAAACTGTGTGTGTAGTACAAATAATTTGGCCGAGATATTAACTCCCACACCTATGTATGGGAGTTAATTAGATTGAATCTAATTTAGCATACCTCGTAATGTATTTGTTTCAATACCTCCTAAACTAATAAAGATAATGACTTGGGGTTTCTTTTAGATGAAAGCTAAGAGATTAGAGAAAGTAATAGTAGTAAAAAAGTGGCTTAAAGTTGCAAAATAGACCCGCATGGTGGCGTTGCATGTAATCTAATTAAAGAATTTGGGTAGTGTTTTAGAAAAATCATCTCAAATTTGTTAATTACAATCAAAAGTTGATTTTGTAAAACGTATTTTTTTTAAGAACAAATAGGGGTTGCAAATACCCCCACCCACTTATCCCTCATTGTTAATTTCATTACTAAAAAAACGGTTTGAAATTGATTTTTCAAAAAAAAAAATTGAAAATTTTCGCCGTTCTTGACACCCTTCCCAACCCGCGTAACACACCATTATAACTCTGTAACCCGCGGCCCTACCCACCTTTTAATAGTCTCAAAAAATCACAAAAAAATCCGTACAATGAATTTAGCAAAAAGAATTATGAAAATCCATTGGAATTTGGCCGAGTCTTCTATATACCTTATTCCATTTACAAAGCTGTAATGTTGTTATTAAATATTGCAATATATTCGAAACGTGTTTTAATCAATAGAATAACACAAAGAAAGTCCAAACAAATTGGGTGGAGAGAATACCTGTCTCCAAATATCGTCACAATACAGCAAGTTCTTGTCAAATCAGCCATATCTTGTATCATGGTTATTTTATAGGAAATGTCAGATGGCTACCGAATGCGATGCTCACGACGTGAAATTAGAGCAAATTTATACTTTTCGTTGAAGAAGCCTTAAATTTAACCTTAAATTTTGAACTGTAAAGTAAAATTATTTGGAAGTTGCTTCTGAAGCAAACTTAATTTTGTTTGCTTTTCTTTAATCGTGGAAAATTAAATTTAATGAAAAGATAATACAGGAAGTAGAAAAGCACTAAACACACGTTGAATGTGACAGGTATTTTTCGAAACCGTCGCACGCGACGCTAGCATCGTATCTAAAAATTCAATCAATTGTAAATTTAATTGCAAGTGTACTAAAATTATAACCACCCTGTAAGTAAGAAATCTGAAAAAAAGTCTTTCGTATTCCTGGAAATGGATCAGATCATTCTGAAAATCAAAAACAGTCTTGAATCAAGATGGGTCGACGAAAGGTGATAAAAGTGTCAGGGTAAGCATTTAAAAAAAATATATATGTAATAATATATTACATATATATACGAATTTGAAAATAAGATATATGTATATAGATATATTTAATATATACGAATAATAAAAAAAAATTAAAAAAAAATTACAGAAAAAGAATTGGCGGAGCTGCACCAGCAGTAGCAGCCGTAGGAAAAAAAAACAGCAACAGCAGTAGCTGCAAACGTTGCAACAACAGCAGCAGCAAACGTTGCTGTTGCAGGCGAAACAGCAACAGCAACAACAGCAGCAGCGGACGCTGCAACAGCAAGTGTAAAAGCTGGAGAAAAAAACGAAAAAAAAAAGAAATCTAAATAAAAATATTGAAAATGCCGGGGAAAAAAATGAAATTAGAAGAATTAGAGAGGAACATGATGATATTTAATGCACCATGTAAAATTGTTGTAATAAATAAATGAAAAAAAAAACAATTTGAATATAATTTTTAGTAATTGTAGGAACCACACTTGGTTAAACTGTGTATGTAGTACAAATAATTCCTTTCCACCCTCTTCTTTTTCACTAAATTATATGGTGGGTGTAAAATATTTTTTGATTTTCATAATGTACTCACAGAGACCTTTCCAATGAGTGCTGAAATGGTAAGTTTGGATGAAAAATATGAAATTGATATTTTACCACTTACATACATACATAATGAATGGAACGTACGCCAAGTCATTCCCCAATTAGATCGGGACTTAAAAACTTTAATTTTGATATCTCCTGAACGCAAAAAGATAATGGCTTAAAATAAATTTCGGTACTTAGAGAACATAAGTGGCTATAATTTTCTCCCATATTGGAAGTCTTGATATTTCAAGGGAGCCCCGCTAAAGGGGGTAAACTGATAATTAACTTAAAAGTACAGACTTTGGCGGTAATTTGTACCAATCAAGTGAAGGGGATTAGAAAAATAGGTACAGTACTCTATAGTACTCAGTGAATGCTTTCTTCTGATATGCGACACGCTGTTTTGGAATCCCCTCTCCCCCGAGGGTACCTACCCCACACCCCGAAGTACCCCCGCGGAAAAACTTTCATTCCATGAATTTCAGGGGTCGATTAGATAAGCCGAATAGTGACATCAGTTTCCCGATAGGACTTAACTCTACTGACTTATGTACGAAAAACCACTTTCCATATATAACATATATACGTACACACAAACACGAATAAAATTTCCTATTTAGAGTTGGACTTAAGTACCGAATTTGGGCCTAATTTGTAGCAACCCAATGAAGTGGATCAGGAAAAGAAGTACTCCAGCCGATAGTACTCGGCGAGGGCTTTCTAGCGATATGAGACATGCTGTACTGGAATCCCCCCTCCCCAGAGGGTACCTACCCCTCACCCTAAAGTACCCCCTGGGAAAAATGTTTATATAATGAGTTTTAGGGGTCGATCATATAAGTCGCATAGTCAAATCAGTTTCTCAATAGGACTTAACCGTAGTGAGTTATATAGGAAAAACCACTTTCCATAAAGAACATATATACACACACCCAAACACGAACAAATTTCCCATTTAGAGTTGGACTTAAGAGATTTGAAATTTAATATCTCCTAAACGATAACAGCTAATAGCTTCAAATAAATTTCAGTACTTAGAGAACATAAGTGGCTATAATTCTCTCCTATATTGGAAGTCTCGATAATTCAAGGGAGGGCCAGTATAAGCCCATCTTTTTAGCGACACCCCATAATTCTTGAAAAGTAGTGATGGTAGGGTGTCAGTTATAGATAGCTTATTGTAATTAAATTCAATCTCAAAGAAATATGCATTACCCTGCGTGTATAGAATAACAGTAGCTTTTAATTTCATGCATCATCTGTCCCGTCAGCCCCTTTACCCCACCCCCCTCAGAACACATGAAATCGAGATGTGAGAAATTTGAACTAATATCTCTATATCAATGAATTAATTTGAAAAAAAATTTTTGTCCGACCAATTGTTATAATGGAGTCTTACTATTCAAAGAAGTTATATTAAGCATTTTATGTAGTATTTAATGATGAAAAAAAAAAAAAAAATAGAAAAAAGTTAATTCTTCAGATAATTATATGATGTTCCTTGTAAAGGACACCCCTTAATTGTGGCTCGAAATAATGATGGTAGGGTGTCAGTTACAGATAACTTCTGGTAATGAAATTACATTCTACAGAAATATTTAGTAAGTAGTAGCTTTTCAGTTCATATAACATTTATGTGAAAAGCCCGTTTACCCACCTCCCTCAGAACACCCGAAATCAAGACATGAGGATATTTTTCTTCTTGGTACATATGAATGACCATTTGACCTTGAATTTATACACCTATTTTAATGAAATTTTGTACTAATAATCTACATCGATGGTAGAATCTAAAATAATTACCCCCAATTGTTGTATTTTTTTTATTTTTTTTTTTATATTAATATATAATATATATGTAACCCATCATTATAACTCTGTAACCCGCGGCCCTACCCACCTCGCAATAGTCTCAAAAAATCACAAAAAATCCGTACAATGAATTTAGCAAAAAGAATTATGAAAATCCGTTGGAATTTGGCCCAGATATTAACTCCCACAGCTATGTATGGGAGTTAATTAGATTGAATCTAATTTAGCATACCTCGTAATGTATTTGTTTCAGTACCTCCTAAACCAATACAGATAATGAGTTGGGGTTTCTTTTAGATGAATCAGAGAAAGTAATAGTAGTAAAAAAGTGGCTTAAAGTTGCAAAATAGACCCGCATGGAGGAGTTGCATGAATTTGGGTAGTGTCTTAGAATAATCATCTCAAATTCGTTAATTACAATCAAAAGTTGATTTTGTAAAACGTATTATTTTAAGAACAAATAGGGGTTGCAAATACCCCCACCCACTTATCCCTCATTGTTAATTTCATTACTAAAAAAACGGTTTGAAATTGATTTTTCAAAAAAAATCGAAAATTTTCGCCGTCCTTGACCCCCTTCCCCACCCGCAGGGGGGGGGGCAAACCCCTCAAAAGTATAGTCTTGGAATTGGTGCATATCCTGGCTATATATTAAAAAAAGAATCATGGAAATCCATCTTATACTTCTCCAGCAATATCGATTTTTGTGTATGAAGGTAGTTTGAAATTATTCACAAATGACCCCAGAAATGGCCGATTTGGTCGTCTTCCATCGCAGATGAGATGCTATGAAATTTTTAAATATAAACGGAAAAGGATGTTTGTAGGATGAAATCGCATCTACATTTGGTGCCATAATCGGATATCTAATTAGTTTTTACGTGCGATTTATAGTTTTGTAAATAATAGAAAGAAAAAAAAGCGTTATTTTTAAGCCAAGAAATGAGGGATTTTTCTGTCAAAATCTCGATTTTTTTTTCCTTTTCATTATTACGGTAATTTGTTGTGCTCTAATAAAATAACTTCCTACGGGGGAAATGTTCACAACAGACCACTAATGCGTGTAAAAGAAAAAAAATTGGAAATATTTCGTACATATTTCCAATTTAGTAGTAAATGGGGTATATATGACCCGAATGTATGAAAATGCATGAGTATTGGACTTTCAACGGTAAAAACGTCTCGATGAAGATTTCAGAATCGGGAAAAAAGTGCATAGTCGGATAGTACTCGGCGAGACCTTTAATTTGATATATAACATGCCGAATTAGAGCCACCCCCCGCCGGGGGTACCTCCCCTCCCCCCATAATAGTACCCTGGTAACAAAAATGTTCTTACACGAATTGTAGTGGGCAATTAGGTGAGTCGAACGGTGATCGGGCTTGACCCGACCGAGGTATGGCCGATTTTGTGTGAAAAAATCTAGTACGTTTTTTTCAAAATGTAAAATAGCGAATTTCAAAAAAAGTAATTATGGGGATCGATAGCGGAGTGCAGGTAGAGTCGAAAAAACGCCAAATAACGGAAGGGAGGCGGGGTTGAAGGAATTTTGCTCTAGTACAATATGGCATAATCTATTACTTTTTGAATTTGTAATTTTTTTTATGAAGTTTGAGTACCATCATGCCTATGTTCTGAAATCAAATGAACCTGTTTTTATCGAAAAACTGCTGAGCCCCCCCCCCCCCCCCCCCACCCCACAACTCGAAAAACGTAGTGTTTATTCTAACGCACTCCGTGCTCCTAGGGAGAGAGCGCGCGTAGGAGTTTTATGAATAAAGACACAAACTATTTTTGGATTCTTCAAAATCACTTTATTTTTGGTATTTGATTCCGCTTTTGTGTTCACAATTTTCCACTTAATAGGATTTTTACCTATATATTTTAGTTTTCAACAATTTGAGAATTTTCTTTGTGTAGTGAACCGCTAACGAATTTTATAAACCGCAGTGAGCTGCTAATGAATTTATACACCGCAGTGTACTGATAATAACTTTATAGTAAACGGACTGAACGAACGCAACATAACGAATACACGATACAGGAGAAGAGAGAATAAGACATGATAACGTCAGGAGAGTGATTTTGTAAAATGTTGTCAGGCGCTCGTCACTTGTTCTCGCTTCACATTCCAGTCAAGTAACGTTTAGACATTCTTTTATATCATAACAGTTGTTTGTAGAGTTAAGTTGTATTACTTAGATTAAATAGTTTTATTGGATTAAATAGTATTTGCTTTTATCTACGTACGTATTTTATTAAAAAGCATATTACACTTTGTTATAACTTAAAGAACATTTTTCGTTAGTTTAAGAAATTGACTTCATTATAATTTAAAGATATTTGATTAACCTCCACGAGGCGACCAATAGACGGGTGAAAAAACGACTCCCCGAGGTTTGGGCAAATTGCGCCCAGGTACCTATGATCGCTTTTTAAAGCTCTTTTTTCTTTTTCTTGTTTTCTCACGGCGTTGAAAAACGTACGTGAGAAAATGTAAAAAAGTTTTGTTGCCAGCTATATGCATCTATGCAAATCTGTAATCTGATATGCACTTGTGCGCCCGTCTTGAAATATTAATTTTAAGAGGGCGCGAATAATTGTGATAATTGCATGTATGTATGTACATACAATTAGGTTGGATTAAGTAGGTAATGTACGTAATGTACGAAAAAAAAAGTAAGAAGACACTGTATGTAGGTAAGTGTGCATACCGTGTGAGTGGAATGTGTGTCTGATAACAAAATGCAATTTATGCTAAATTGCATTTTGTTATAATATGGGAATGCATTTCTAAATGCATTTTGAATTTTTATATTAAATTTTGAATGGAATTTAAATTGAAATGTTTTTTTTCAGGGTCAATTAATGGTACATCAATATATCGTATTGGACGATACATTGATGTATTGGTATTATGGTGGATTGTGATTCGGGGCAAAGGTACCTGAGTCACAACATCACTCCCCCCCTGAGGAAAAGAAAGTTTTATTCCTTCTGTGAAGAAAACTTTCTTTCATATGTAGTTAACTAGAATGCGTACATATATTTGCATATATAAAGGAACTGGTATATAACTAGTTAACTGTAAATAACTACAAAATTATAAAATACAGTAAAAACTAATACCTATATATATTTTAATTTCTAATAGAGAAGCTTTACTTTATTAATTATACGTTGTTATTAAATTATTTTGTTACAATTTTTATTTATATGCAGATACATATTTTCTTGTGAATTATTTATTATTGTTGATTATACTATCATTTCGCCATGAATGATTGAATATATCTACATATTGATATATACATATTTGATAATTAGTGTAAAACTAGAGAGAAAAAAAAACGTTATTGTATTAAGTATTACATTAAATTTTATATACATTATGATTAATTTTCTTCCTCTTTTTTTTTTTTATTTATTTCTATTGAAATTACTACTCATTTTAAAATGTAATTTGTTTCCTGGCATCATTTGTTTTACTTTTATTTTATTTATTACACTATATATTTGCATATTTTTTTTTATATATATATATATTTCATTATTTATTTGTATATATTTTTTTTTTCTATTTTTTTTTCATACTGTACATTATTTTAGAAATTGTGGGAGAAAAAAAAATTTTCTAATCCGAATCCTTGAAAATTGTGTTGCTTTTTGTAGAAGGTGAGGGAGTTGTCAGTCATGAAATTTAAGGAAAGGGAGAGGTATTACTTTAAATATTTGTTTGTCTTGTGTTGTGTGTTTTTGTTTTTTTGTGGCTGCACAATTCGAATTTGTCTTGCGAGCGTCGGGTGATTCGTTTTATAAACAAAGATAAGAAGAGAAAAAAAAAGGGAATATTTTATTGGTACATGTAGTTAGTATGTCTGATTTCTTATGCGCCCTTGTCGTTTCGTCAGCTGTAACTGTATACCTACGTTGAGCTCTTTTTTTATTTTTTTATTCTTGTTGATTATTTTCTTGTTGTCGAGCTATGGGATTTTGTACATGCGTTTGTAGGTGTTGAGTGTGGGCGATGTTACTTATTATGTTAAGTGTTATGTGCTTATCTCGTTGAATTTTCGATATTGGGTCCCTGTTAATTCTATTGCTCGTTTATCTGTTCGTAATTGTTTTAAGCTATTTCAGTATCTTTATGATATGCATTTTCTGTGGCGTATAGGAAATTCATCAGTCGTAAAATGTTTTTCGAGCAATTAGTATCTCGCGCGGAATATCGCGTGCCGGCCCCATACGTGGTGATGATTACTGGGATTTTTGTTGAGCAGGTCTGGTCGGGTTGGCGAGGGCCGATAAGGCTTGTTTTCCGGTGCCCCGGCCGGACCACTCGTACAATTTGGGGCGCTCCTGCCGAGGTTGGACGATACCACATCGTAAATTTGTTTTTCTTTATAAGATATATTACTAATATGAAACAAAAGCATCTTCTCTGATCAATTAGCCAATATCACATCTATTTCGAAAATTCTCTGAATTTTCTTTTCCTAGGGGGATGGTGTAATGAGTGGCGGCCCCAAACTCTCTTTTTATTCTCATACTAATAGTATGACGAGGCCACTCATTACTTTCCCTAGAAAGAATACATTTTAGGAAGGACGCATAAAAGACCATATATGTCATAAAACACGTACGAGGCCAATAATATAAATTCCCAAAGGCGGCCGTGAGAATTTCTTAATAATTGTTGCCGTGAAGCAACCAAAATAAAAATCTAAATGTGCCATGAAGCAACTAGAGAAAAACTCAATTGTTTTACTTCCTCGAACATGAGGAAATACCAAACCCTCAATTGCTAACAATCGAGCGTATCAAATTGCAAACAAAGCATCTCCCAAACTGAATTTCACTTTCTCAGTTAAAAATCCCAACATATGGCCTACTAGCCAACTGGGCCTCTGAGACATTTTGTACATACATGTTTACGTGAGAACAATTCAAGTATTCTCAGAGGGGAACGCCTTAAAAAAGTAAACATGAATATTATGCCTATGTACTCAAGAATTTCCCAAACGTTTTCAGTGGGGAAAGCTTTAATGCAAATAGGAACGCATGTGAATTTAGAACGAGTATCGAAGAGATACTCGCTAATTCTTATACCCAGAGGGGAAAAACTCAAAATGTCTTGCTGCGTCTACGATTCGCTGGAGACTTAACGTAAAGGGGCGTGATCTCTAGTAAATAAGAATTTCCTTGGCGATTGATCATGGGAAGATGGCGCAACCATTACTATAAATTTTCGATCATTTGTACGATCGAGGCAGTCTATTTTAGTAATTTAAAAAATTAAGAACTACTGATAAGATTCTCCCGACCAACGGTAAGGAATCTTATCAGCTAACCAAATAAGTAAACCAGTATATTGTAATAGTACCGAGTGTATTTTCAGTAACAGAATTAAGTGTGTATTCAATAACGGAATTAAATGTGAACTAAATGATAACTAAATAAATCGAAGAAATATGGAGTGAAAGTGATAGTTTTTCTTCTACGCTACGCATAACTGAGAAAAGGGCAGGTGATCTTCTTCCATTACGAGAAGCACTCCCTCGTCCTGTTGCCCAACAGACGCGCAACACATCATTACATATATACATTTTCAACTGCTTAGCTTCAGTAACTCCAATAACAAACATAAGTAGATCGCTACTTACATAAATTTCAATTATCTTTCCTCAGTCACAAAAACGACAAACATATGTACATCGCTATATATATATATTTCTCGACTACCTTTCCTCAAAACGTAAAGTAACAAACATATGTACATCGTTACATATATAATAATTTCAATTACCTTTACTCGGTCACTCAGAAAAAATAATAAACATACGTACGTTCGTACAAATATAGAATTCTCGATCATAGCAAACAATGGAAATTGGCCACACGCAAGAAAGTAACCTTTGTACTTCTTGACGTGTGTCCAAATATCAAGAATTATTGCATCTTGTGCAATTTGATGCCTGTACGGTGTTTATAATTAGCGATCGATTGTGGTGACCAAAGTCCACCGTGTGACCCAAAGAAATTCCCAATTTTTTCGTCATTGACTGATGGCAATAAACTTTGTAATTTATATGGGTACCTATATGGGTATTGATCAATAATAACAAAGAAATGTAAACTATGTATTTCTGATCAATATCGATAAACTGCAAGCCCCAGAATTTTGGACATTTGTTCCAATAAATTATTTTTGCCTACCCTGGAAAAATGGATTTTATGTGGAAGCGCGTACTTTCCTATGTTAAAACTTTAAATAAAAAGGCAAGTATCGAGATAGGAAAGGCAGAAGTATTTTTACATTCGAGAAGTTTCTTACAAGTCAGAAGAGATTTTACTAGAGAGTCCCCCTACCAAAGGTAAGGCCTCTAGTGAAAGTGTTCAAAAAAAGTACATGTGTGTAATTTGTGTTAAAGTCAAAAGCAAATAAAAAGTATTTTAATTTAAAAGTCATCAGTGCAAGTATTTTAATACAAGGTCCCGATAGCCTAACTAGACTATCTCCTGAACCTTTGTTGTACAAGAAGTACAACAACGGCGCTCTCGCTCATTCAAGCAGACAAGTAAAAGAGTACTTGAATGAAACTTAACTTTTCCTGATCGGTGGAGAGATGGCGGTGGTCCTATTCCTTGACATGCCAGATCACCGGATCTAACACCTCTGGATTTATAATTTTGGGGCCTTAGTGTACGAAAATAAAATAACATCACGCCAAATGCTACTGGAAAAAAATTTACCCCACTGCAGAAATTGTTAGAAGAGAACTGAGGATAACAAAAATTAAAAAATCTTTAATACGGAGGACACAAATGTGTATCAATCAAAATGGAGAAAATTTTGAGCAGCTCTTAAAATAAATTCGAACGAACAAACTTAATTCGTTTTGCTTCTCTGCCCTATGATTGTTTTTACTTTCAATGTATTACCTGGATTCCTCAAATTGAAAATAAGTTCACTTTTGTTATCTTTCTCAAATGTTTTTCATCATATTTCACTTTCACTAGAGGTGTCAGTAGAGTACTCGCAGATAAGATCAACATTGGTTTGGTAAATAGCGTTTAAGATTTATGATGGAAAATAAATTGCCAACGTCTCAGAAATAAATTTTATTTATTGCAATTAAAGAATAGTGAGAGCTTTTACCTCAGGTACATTGTTTCTTCTATCCTTAAAAGATTTCTTGCAATTCGAATTAATTTTGCTCAAGTTATGAGAGGTATGTTGCAGGAAAGTTTTTACTGTAACTCTGGCAACACTTAAGGTGGACAAATCGTGTTGGACTTTTATAAAAGATAATAAATGAGGGATATTTTTTATGGGAACCGGAACATCTGTTGGCATGGCTACTTCTGCAGATTTATGACTTTGAAAACAGATGATTTTTCTGACGAAAAAAATATTTCGGCAACAAATCGCCAATTTTTCCAGTATGTGTGAACGTTTTCAAAACAGAGTTACACGGAATGAGAGCTTCTAATGATACGAATAAAACAAAAGAAAAATGGTCGTCCAGTAAACAGTCTGAACTGAGTTATAGTCAAAAAGGTGACTTAAGGTTCAAAATTTTGAAAAAATCGAAAATCGACTATAACTTCGAAAATAGTGCGAACTCGAAATGTTCCAAATTTAGAACAATATTGGAAACTACTCGGTGTCAATGTGTGATGATGCGATTATGCGATCGGCACACAACTTCTATATCGCTGAAAATAGAACAAACTTTGCAACTTGGTCCGAACGAACAATAAGGATTGTTTTCAGTGCAAATAGCGGAAAAGAGCTTGATAGCAGCAATGACTAAAATGGTAACACTGTATAAACACATGATGAGTTGCAGTTGCTATGATAGGTAATTGTTACTATGCCAATATTGTTGCCATGCGCCTTTGACTACCGTTCTTTGGTGCCGTGTGCAAGCCGTGGCTATATAAACAGCAATTTAACTTGACTCGATCTCTTTTTCAGTTTGGCAGTGCAGTGATTAACTTGATAATTTTTTCTCAGTGGTTTTTCCTAGTGTTGTGAACAGTCTAACAGTTTGTTTGGTTGACAATTGAAATAAATTTTTCTTATTCTGGGTTGCGACTAGATTAAGAGATTTATTTGGATAGCGACTAAAATAAAAATTCTTATTACGGGTAACGACTGTAATAAGAAATTTACTAACCAACACTTTATTGTGGGTAACGACTACAATAAAGATTCTTATTACGGGTAACGACTGTAATAAGAAATTTACTAACTAAACACTTTTGTGGGTAACGACTCCAATAAAGATTTTTATTACGGGTAACGACTGTAATAAAAAATTTACTAATTAAACACTTTATTGTGGGTAACGACTACAATAAAGATTCTTATTACGGGTAACGACTGTAATAAAGATTCTCTGTGGGTTTCGACTGCAGTAAGAACTACTCACCTGACTTTACTCTGGGTATCGACCAGAATAAAGAATATCCCCACCCAACCTCAGTTAAAATTATTAAAATCAAGTGAATCAACTGCCAAACATATATCAGGTAAGTACAAAGTTTATTGCAACAAAATTACTACATTTATTATATATCTTATATTTTCCATTTATTGAATATTGATAAATTGAGCTATTTGTATTTTAAATTTATTGAGTATTAAAGCTCTAGTTTAACAGTGAAGTGTAGAATTTGTAGACAAACGAATAAAACCACTAACTTTATACCAGTTGCATTAATTTTCACCACATTATTCATTTTTGCATGTACGCTCTGACTCCGGGCAGTACACGAAAAATGTTATATAACAATTTCGATCGCAAACAAGCTGTACTTTAGACCCTTAAAATTTATTACCATCTCGACAGGACACCCTGTATAACTGATCAAGTTTATAATGCCGACGAAACTGGCTTATTTTTGAAGAAAATGCTTTGGCGAATATATTTATTGTAATACGCACGAAAATACCCCAAAAGCATAAGCATAGAAGTTGCATAAACTTTCATAATCGCGGTGAGTAAGTAAGTTCAATAACACATGTATGTAGGTAGCATAATGAGCAATCGCTTAAACCTGCCTCAAGTGAGGTCAGCGACTTGCATATGTATAAACTCAAATGTGAATTGACTCACCGACCTACCTAACTGCCTTCTGCATGTAAAAGCTAAAACAAACAAAAGACGATGATAAACTGACTTCTGTTTGTTTTAGCTCAAATTACAATGTAGCGGCAAGTTATGAATGAAATCGTAAAGGTGGAAAAGTGCAACGCAAGCTTTATTTATTGAATTGTAATTGAACTTGTTTATTGAATTATAATTAATCGATGTCAATTGGTTCTCATGCAATTATTGTAAAATAAGCATTTTAAGCATGGGAACCAACTTGGTCAACCAAGTAATTTTGAATATAAATAAGATAAGAAATGGTAAAATAAAGACACTTTTTTGACATTAGTTCAGTGTATACAGAGTGTTTTTTTTTGATTTCCCGAAGTAGACATTGGAGTCAAAGCTGTCCTTAGCTGCTCCACCATACTATTTAGAGTTAGCGCTGACATAGCCGCTCTTCAGGAGTCAAAGCTGTTCTTAGCTGCTCCACCATACTATTTAGAGTTAGCGCTGACATAGCCGCTCTTCAGGAGTCAAAGCTGTTCTTAGCTGCTCCACTATACTATTTAGAGCTAGCGCTGACATAGCCGCTCTTCAGGAATCAAAGCTGTTCTTAGCTGCTCCCAAAGACTCAGCGGTGGATTTCTTAATCAGTGTATCATGTATCGAAAAACGGGTTAATCAATCGGGCAATGAAAGGTACACTTTCCGTTTACTGGAGTGCAAACAAAAAAGCATGGGTCACAGCATCTATATGTATATTTCACGTTTGGTTTTACAACTGCTTTGTACCAGAGGTCGAAAATTACTCGAAAACTAAAAATACCAGTCTCAAGACCTTACTCCTGATAGCCAATGCTCCACGACATCCAGTAGACGTAATTCATCCAAACGTAAAAGTACTTTTTTTGCCGCCCAATACAACATCAATACTACAACCATTTGACCAGATTATTATACATAAAAACAATTAAATCTTATTTTATATGTAGAACACTTGGAACTTATATTGGAAAAGTTGGAATGCAATCCAGATATGAAATTACCAGAGATTTGGAAAGATTTCTCAATTTTAAAATGTGTGGAATTAATATTTCTATCTGTTCAAGAATTAAGTGTTCGACATTAAACGCCTGTTGGAAAAATATTTGGCATGAAATCGTTTTGCAAGAAAATTTCTTAGATTCTACAAGTATAAATATTGAACCTATAGTGAATACTGTTAGATCAGTGGATGGAGAAGGATTTGACGAAATGAATGAACGAGATATTTATGAATTAATAAATGACGTTGTAGATTTATATACTGATACATCTAACGCAAATATTATAAATAGTGCTGAAGAAAGCTCAATGCAGATTATTGGCGAAGTAGACGAAAATTTATGTATAGAAAATCTGAATAAAATAGTAAAACAGGGCAAACAATTGGAAATACTTGTTACGAATTGTGATTCTTCGGTGGAACGATCTACTGAATTTAAAATAAATCTTCAATACTGTCTTGCACCATATCTAAAAATGCAGAAAAAACATAAATTAGAAAATGAAGAATCATTAGATAGTAAAATTTTAATTAATACAGATGAACAAAAATTACATTCTATTAAAAAAATATGTCGGTGGAACGTTATTTATGATATGTAGCTCCGACAGCGAATAAACATGTGTTAACGGAATGCGATCGAAATCCCTGATCGCTGAGCGAATCAGTATACAGTGTCCTGCAAAGCAGCCCATTATCGTGGTGGGGTACACGTGGCACGCTTTGGTCGTGCTGAGTTGAAATCTACAGATTATAGTAGTAATGAAGTGGCATTATAAGGATGCGCATGTCCGCCGAACAAGAGCTAAAGTGCGACGTGGAACCCTACATAGGGCGCCTTAGTGGGTTTGCTGCTAAAAACGGACAACAAAGTCAGAAGTGGGATTCGAATTCAACAAGTTTCGTGGAATTCGGGATGTGCAGCTAAGTACCTACTAATATAGAGAAAAGGAAAATGTAATCACGGGAATCGAGATGAGTGAATATATAAAAATGATGTTGCGCAATGTGTGTATGAATGGTGAAAGAATGGAAAGGATGGGGCTAAAAGAAAAAGGGTCATGCGCATATAATGATGACTGAGTGCATTGCGCGCATATAAGGATGACTCAGTGCATTGTGCGCATATAATGATGACTCAGTGCATTTCGCGCATATAAGGATGACTCAGTGCATTGTGCGCATAAAACATTACTCAGTATATTTCTAAACGAGTCAACATGTAGTCGGGTGGTGTTCGTCAACTATACTCACGCAATTCTCGGAAGACTGGCGGTGCGGATGAAATTGTTGCATTTGTGTGAATGATTAGAACTGAATCGAAGAATGGAAGTGATAGTTTTGTATGTGTGGTGACAGTAGCTGGTTGGAGATACGGTGAGTGGTAATGGCAGATACCAGTCAGTGATAATAAGGCCCTCTTACTATTGATGTAAATTGTTGCGTGGGGCATACATGGGTGTGTGAATGAGAGATTTTGGATGGAGTGTGTATTTCCTTTGTTTTTTTTTTAGCACGCGATTCTCTTCACATAGGTTCAGAGGAGATGGAATGGGAATTCGTTTTTGTTTTTAAGTATATAAGTTGGAGTTTTGCCGGGCGATATTTTAGAAATATTTGCATCAATCGGATCATTACGTGTTCTTATCTTCAGTAGAAAGTATCTTTTATTGAATAGTGTGGTTTAGAGTGAAAAATAATTTAAGCAAAGGTGGTGAAGTGCTAGTAAATAAACTCAAAGAAAAGTTCTGAGTGGAAGTGGACAATCTAATTTAAGCAAAATGCCAAAAACAAGGAATAGAAGCGACGAGCAAAGTATAATACCGCGAGAGAATTCCTTGTTAAGCTCGGGAACAAATAATGGCGATCCAGAAATCCATCTAAGAATTGAGGAAATATCCAGCTTAATCCCTGAGTTTTCTCCTGGTATGGTAGGAAACCTCCCCGCGAGTCAGTGGTGTGATATAGTTGATGGAGTGCAGCAACTATATAAACTGTCCGACCAGAGAACAATGTTGTACGCCTCCTTAAGGCTGAAGAACGCCGCAAGGTACTGGTATCAGACTGTACAACACGAAATATTCCAGTGGCTAACTTTGAAAAATCAACTCATCGAAGCGTTTCCATCTCCGATCGATGAGGCTAGCATACATATGCAGCTCATTGGGAGGAAACGTAGCGCAACAGAACCCGTGGAGTCCTACTTCTATGAAGTAGCATCATTGGGAAAGCGAGCTAAGCTAAGTGATATCACTACCATAAATTACATTATTACTGGGCTTAGTGATCGAAATTTGGTCACTATACTTACTGCAGCTAACTGCCAGACGTTAACAGAAGTATTGAAGCGGATAAAACTTTATGAGATTCTACAAGATCACGAAATAAATAGAAATGTAGTGAGTTCTAAGAATAGTGAACCCAAAGTTCGGAATTGGGAGCTCCAGCAAAACTCGCAAAACATTCGAGTTACACGACGTCACGGAAGAGAAATTGAATTGCCTCGGAGTAGATTTTCAGGAAAATGTTTCAATTGTGGCAAGATAGGTCATCGCTCTGTTGACTGCTACTCCCGAGGAAGAACAAAATCAGCGACAATAAATCCAGTGACGACTATTAACAAAACGTTTAAAAACGTACATATACTGCACAAAGAGAAGAACGAGTTGTTTAAGACGGTAGAAATAGAGGGTAGGAAAATTTCCGCATTTATCGACCTAGGAAGCGAGTGTTGCACAATCCGAAAAAAAGATTGTGATGAAAATAAATGGTACTACAAAACAAACAATACAATTCTCACCGGTTTCGCAGGAGGTAGATGTTCTGCTATCGGAAGCGTACAGAAGAAATTATTTATAGGTGACGTCAACGCAACAGCTGAATTATTGGTGGTTCCTGATAAAGTACAGGATGTTCCTATTATCGTTGGACAAAGTTTTCTCGACCGGCCAGGAATACAAATAATCAAAAGTTTTGGACAACTTCAAATTCTGAACAATGCAATAGCCGAGAACGTGAACACCGATCAATCAACTGTTAATTTGATTACGGAGGAATCGCGCAATAATTTATGACTACCTATTCAAATAAATGATCTCAATATCGGCAGTGTTGATAATGATACGAAAATAATTTTGTTAAAATTAATTAACCAATTTCGGGAGTGCTTCGCTTTTAGTATTAAAGATCTCAAGGAAACAGATTTAGTCAACATGAAAATTGAATTGAAGGAGAACCATATCGTCAAATACAAACCGTATAGAGTTCCTTATCATCAACTAGAAGAACTAAAAACAATTATTAACGACTTGAAGGAAAACAAAATAATTGAGGATTCAACGTCTGAATATGCGAGCCCGGCAATTTTAGTGCGAAAGAAAGACGGAACTTCAAGGATGTGCGTGGATTATCGGAAGTTGAATTTAATAACAAGAAGAGAATATTTTCCGACACCGACCATAGAAGAACAATTGAACGCAATGGTGGGTGGAAGCATTTTCTGTACTTTGGATTTAATGAGTGGCTACTACCAGGTGTCGATTGAACCAGAATTTAGACCATATACAGCATTTGTTACGACTGGTGGACACTATCAGTTCCGGAGAATGCCCTTTGGGCTGACGAATTCCCCCGCAGTTTTCATGCGTCTGATGAACATAATCCTACAACGGATAAACGACCCGCACGTTTATAATTATATGGATGATATTATAATCGTGACGAAAACAGTTCCGGAAGCTCTTGAAGTCTTAAAGAAGGTGTTTTCAGTACTAAAAGAAGCAAACTTGACACTAAATATGAAAAAGTGTTCATTCCTTGTAGATAGTGTCAGCTATCTTGGACATCGAATTGGCAAAGATGGCATTACACCGGGTGAACATAAAACAGAAGCAATAAGACAGTATCCTACACCGGGGAATATAAAGGAAGTGAGGCAATTTCTTGGACTTGCGGGATATTTCCGCAGATTTGTTCCCTCTTACGCTAATGTCGCTGCACCTCTTCATTCGTTATTGCGGAAGGATGTGGAGTTTAAATGGGACGAATCACAGCAAAGGGCTTTCGAAAGCCTTAAAAACTTTTTAACAAGTGGACCAATATTAACAATCTACGACCCTCATAAGAATCATGAAGTACATACCGACGCATGTGCAACAGGGATCGCTGGAACTCTGTTTCAAAGCGACAACGGGAGACAGAAAGCGGTCGCCTACTTCAGCCGTTCAACTAGTGACCCAGAGAAGAAATATCACAGCTATGAGCTCGAAGCTCTTGCGGTTGTAGAGACCCTAGAAAGATTTAGATATTATCTTCTAGGAAAACAATTCGTTGTAGTTACCGATTGCAACTCTCTTAAACTAACTCAAGAAAAACGGAATCTCGTGCCAAGGATAGCTCGATGGTGGCTTCGCATTCAAGAGTTTGATTTCCAACTTCAATACATTTCTGCGTCAAAAATAGCACACGTTGACGCCTTGAGCAGAGCAACAGTGATTGAACAACCATCAGTCGAGGAAGTAGCGGAGAAAGTCATGGTTGTGAATATGGTAGAATCTGATTGGGTTGCAGTCTTACAGCTTCAAGATGCAGAGCTTCAACAAATAAGGAACATTTTAGAAGGAACTTCGACTAATCGCGACAAGGTAAAACACTACAATAAAGAATACCAAATTAAAGGCGGGAGAATCTTCAAGAAGACAGAAGAAGGACTTCGATTCGCTGTGCCACATGGTATTCGTTGGCATATAATCAGATCGGCACATAATGATAGTGGACATCCTGCGATAGATAGGACCATAGAATTAGTCAAGAAAACATACTGGTTCCCCAAAATGCGTGCAGTGGTGAGGAAATACGTTGAAAGCTGTTTAGAGTGCCTCTATAATAAACAATATAAAGATGAAAACAGAAGGGAAATGTTTGTTCGGGACATCGAATCAAGGCCTTTTCGCACTATACATATGGACCATCTTGGACCATACCCAAAAAGCTCAATGGGTAACACCCACCTGATCGGTTTTATCGATTCTTTCACGAAGTTCATAGTCATTAAAGCGGTAAGAAACACCAGATCCCAATATGTCATACGAACATTGGAGGACATTTCGCAATATTTTGGACTTCCAGAACAAATAATCACAGATAGAGGAACATCGTTCACGTCCGAAGCTTTTGAAAACTTTTGCAAGGAGAATAGTATCACGCATATCAAAACTGCTGTACGAACACCGCGTGGGAACGGACAAATAGAAAGATATTTCCGAACGTTAAAGACAGCTATATCTAGTATGACAGAACGACAAGACGGGAAAGACTGGGATAAATCTCTAGCAGCCATACAGTGGAGCCTAAATAATCTCTCACATAGGATTACCAAAGTCAGTCCTCAAAAATTAGTACTCGGTTACGAACCAAAAAGTATAATAAAAAATAAATTAAAATTTGCTCTACAGACAGATATTTCTGACGATGAGGATGAAATCCCCTTATCACAATTACGGACGAAAATCGCGGCCGAGATGAATGAAAAAAGAAAACGCCAAGCTGAAATCTTTAACACAGGGCGACAATTGCCCCAAAAATATAAGGTGGGGGGTTTGGTGCTTATCAAATGCAAACACAAGTCTACGGGATTTCCACAAAAACACTTGCCAAAATACAAGGGGCCCTATATCGTGGAGGAAGCTCTAGACAGAGACCGGTATAAGATTACGGATCCACCTAATTACCAGGCGACAAGGAAGCCATTTGACTCAGTATATGCCGCCGATAAGATGCGACCTTGGTGTAGACTTCAAGACTTACAATTTGCTGACAACTATCTGGATAGCGATGCGTCAATCGAATTGACTTAGAATAGTACATAAATATAATAAGTATTGTTTCCTTTGTTCCATATTTAAAAAAAAAAAAAAATGATGAATGAACTTATTTATGTTAATAATAAACTCCTACATTTGCAATAATCTGATTTGTTCTTATATACGAGCACTGTCCTTATCATTTATTTCCCTCTGTTATGAAAAAGACGATGCTATCTTAAATGTTGTTAAGGTTCTTTAATTGCCTCTAAGGCACAATTAACTGAAAAAAAAATAAAAAAATAAATAAAAAAAAAGAATGAGGGAACGTCAAATGGTTCAGGAGTACTGGCCAAATACATGATGTACATATGTGTTATCACTATGTCAAGTGGGGAGGACCCACAGGTATGTTGAGTATATGTGACCGCGAATGAAATGCTGTAAAGTGTGTATGTTGTAAGTATAGTGCATGAATTTTTTTATTTTGCGTATTGTATTAGTAAATTAATAATTAGCAATTGGCCAATGAAGCTCTAACCATAATGCATGTGGTGGTAGGAACTGCAAGAACTAAAACATTATTACAGTAGTATTTAAAAATTGCACTCTTGTAAATGGAATGAATGTTATGTATTGCTGAGGACAGCAATGCACAGAATGGCCGAATGTTAACGGAATGCGATTGAAATCCCTGATCGCTGAGCGAATCAGTATACAGTGTCCTGCAAAGCAGCCCATTATCGTGGTGGGGTACACGTGGCACGCTTTGGTCGTGCTGAGTTGAAATCTACAGATTATAGTAGTAATGAAGTGGCATTATAAGGATGCGCATGTCCGCGAACAAGAGCTAAAGTGCGACGTGGAACCCTACATAGGGCGCGTTAGTGGGTTTGCTGCTAAAAACGGACAACACATGTAATAAAACTGTTTTTGGAATTATGTAGGTAATTTATTTGAAATTAACTGTTTTTTATTTACATATGTATAAGTTTTTTATTTAAAATGTTCCTAGTTTGATTTTAATAAAACGCACACATTTCGTTCATAAGACAGTTTTTCCTTAATATTCGATTTAAACCCTCTTTAACGAGGAAAGTTATATGTGAATCATTTGTACATAATGCGTTATACGGGGTCATACCAGTTTTCCCATACCGCGGAACTAATATACCGTGTTGTAGGGGATTACGGTACAATGAAGTACAGGGAGATTACATAGAAACATATATTTTTTATACATTTCTATCAGCATTTTTAATACTCTAGGCTCAAAATTTTTCAGCCCACCCTCATAGATGATATTCATATATTAATTTTTTTTATGAGCAGGAATATTTATTCAAGGAGAAAAAGTTTTCTGTAGTCTTAATGTATTGAAATAATTTTATTTTTGTTATTAAATATACTTATCTTGCTATAAATAATACTTTGTTTTTAGTTGAAGCTCCTTATTTCTTCCTTAACCTTTAAGTATGGACGTGGAGCCTCATAGGCTCCGCAACATTTTCGGTTTCTTAGTTTCGCACACTTCGCCCCTCTCTTTGCGACTGAGCGGCTCAGTAGCTTCAGTTTTAGTTGCGAAACAACCAGCGAGGTAAGAGGTCGTGTCGCTCGATGCATGAGAGGTGAGTAATAGTCATCGAAACATTGGCTGTAGTCTGTCAGACTACACGTCCGTTATTGCCATATAAAATATTTTTATTAAGCGTTTTTGTTTGCATTAGATTTTCGTATGCAAAATGGCAGAAATTAGTAAAGCGGGCTGTTCCAATACAAAACGACCATCCCAAAGTTCACTTGAGCGGCCTGCTAGAAAAATATTTCGGGTAGATGATCCATCTTTCGAAGAAGAATTGAATGCAGTGTTGTTAGCTTCCGACATCTCGGACAATGAGGAGGATATTGAACAGTTTTTGATATCTGAGCCGGAGCTTAGGCAGCATCATGTTAGTGACGAGGATGAAGATGTAGACGACTATGAGGACCTTGCGGAAGAAGTTGACAGTGACATTTCAGACAACGCGCCTCTTCAGGAATTACGATCTAAGTTTTACTATGGAAAAAATCGGTATAAGTGGAGTAAGACGCCACCTACTGCTAGGGTTCGCACATCCCAACACAATATTATATCTCGTGCTGCTTCTTCGAAATTGACGGCTGACGATGACAAAAATCCTTTCTACATTTGGAATAAGCTATTTGATGATGAAATGCTCCAACAAATTTTGACTTGGACGAATGCGAAAATTTGTAGTTACAGGACCAAATTTGTACGTCACAATAGACCTGAACTAAAAGACTTGGACGTGCTGGAGTTCAAAGCATTTTTAGGTCTATTGTTTTATTCGGCTGTTTTAAAATCAAATCATGAAGACACAAGTTACTTGTTTGCTGCAGATGGTACAGGTTGTGAGATATTTAGGTGCTGCATGTCAGAGACAAGATTTCTTATCGTGCTGTTATGTCTTCGATTTGACAATCCAAATGATCGTGCTGAGAGGAAACAAAATGACAATCTAGCTGCTATATCCCTCATTTTCAACAAGTTTGTTAGTAATTCCCAACAGTTGTATGAATTGAGTGAATGTGTCACCGTGGACGAGATGCTAGTCAAGTTTCGAGGAAGAAGTCACATGATATCATACATGCCTAAGAAACCAGGAAAATATGGACTGGTGATACGAGCGTTATGTGATGCTAAAAACTTCTATTTTTATAATGGTTATGTCTACTCTGGGAAAGATTCCGATGGTACAGGATTGACAGCACAAGAAAAAAAATTCTTAGTTCCAACTCAATGCGTCCTACGGCTAACGAAACCAATCCAAGGAAGCAACCGTAATGTGACGGCTGATAATTGGTTCTCATCTATACAGCTCGTAGATGAACTATCGAAGCGGAAGCTAACATATGTGGGGACAGTGAAAAAAAATAAAAGGGAGTTACCACGCGAATTTCAACCACTGAAGAGTCGAGAAGTTCAGTCTACTTTATTTGGTTTTACGAAAGAAAAAACTTTATGTTCCTACGTGCCAAAGAAGAATAGAGCAGTGATACTTATTTCTTCCATGCATCATAATGATCAGGTTGATGAATGTAGTAATAAGCCGGAAATTGTACTTTATTACAATTCTACGAAAGGGGGCGTTGATGAAGCTGACAAGAAATGTTCGATTTACTCGAGTAGTCGCCGAACAAGGAGATGGCCTATGGTGTTATTTTATCGAGTTTTAGACTTGAGTGGCATGAATGCGTACATTCTCTGTAACATGCACCAAACAAAGGATATTGACAGAGGAGTTTTTCTCAAAAGTTTGGCTCGTTCGCTCGTGGTGCCACATATGCAAAGACGTGTAAACAACACAAAATTACCGAGAGAACTGAGGTCGACAATGACTCGAGTTTTAGGTAACGACATGGTTACAGTAGATGTCCAGGCACAAGCAGTCAGTCAAGGAACTAGAAGATTATGTAGAATTTGTCCCGCAAAAAAACATAGAATGACAACTTATGTTTGTGTTGCGTGCAGTAGACCCGTGTGCCTGCAATGTTCTCGTCCATTGTGCAATGACTGCCAATAATTTTCATGCTATATGTCTGTTGTCAGAATTTTTGTCTTTTATTAAAAGAAGTAGATATTATGTTTTTTTGTATCCCCAAATATTGGAATTTAAGGTAAAAAAGTTTTTTTCATTCTATAAATAGTTTTAGATACTTTTAATTGCTAAAAATGTAGCCTAAGTCAATATAGCTTGAAAATTGCTATAATTTTTCGATTTTTCATATTATTATAATTTTAATAATAAAGTGAATTCTAGAAACACGTTTTTTTATTATTACCTACGTATAGTTTGATATAGATACACTTTTGAAGATATTTGGAACCATTTTCTCGGAAAAAGTTGCATGTTAATATAGTAGCCTGTGAAACTCCACGTCCAGGGTAGTGTTAATAAAAAATGACGTCCATACTTAAAGGTTAAACCTTCTGTAATTGATATCGGACATTATGATTCACTTAATCTCTTTCAACACTTTCTACAGTGGGCCACCCATTGAATGATAGCTAACAGGAAGGGCATAACGAGTGAATAACTCAGTGTACGTGAATAAGCCACTCACTGTCGCTCGGATTTCACTTAATAAGGCTTTTTATTCAATGAGGACTCCCAAAAATAATGCAATTACCTGACTTTCACAACTCTCGTGAAATATTTTACTACGGTTTTATTCAAATTTACTACCACTTTTTCTGCCGTTTTGCTACCAAATCAGACTTGTGACGTGACAACAATGCCTTGTCGATTTCGATGGGACCACTGACTTATAACAATGGACTGAGCGATTTGCTATTTCATGTGGCACAAAAAATATTGTAAAAATTTTCTTGTGTCCAAGTGATATTTCAATCGCTTATAAGCACTCTTATAAGAAATTAAACTAATTCCGACTTTAATTTTCAAAATTTATTCTTAACTGAATACTGCGTATGGGCAAGAGAGACGGCGCATGGTAAACACTATCTTTACCTTATTCTTTCTGCGGTGATTGCTTTGCAGCCAACATAAAAACATCAAATGGCTATAAGTAAACGTTCAGTAAGCAATATTTTGTGTTGGTAGCTCCAACTCTACCATAGGGCGAAAGGGAGAACTGTAAAACTTGTGCCATGCTTTCCTATAGGAAAATGGCAATACGCTTAGTCCATTGTTATAAGTCAGTGGATGGGACCAGCGTTGCCATACATACGGTAATTGTACAAGAAATCTAGCCTACGGTTGAAGGAAATTACCTTGTATGACTATGGTAATTTTAAAATAAAACACTTTAGAATTAAAGATAGAAAAAAGCAGTTTTTAAGACCGCACTCTATAAGGGATGTGTTAGAATTGAAGATTTCTATTTACTGCCTAGTGTTGGAAAACGGTTTGCACAAAAATCTTGGAATGATTCAGGACTCTTCTCGAAATTGAAATTATGTTTATAAAAGATCTGGAGCAATTGATTGAACAATGAGCCTGTTTAAATCATTGAGGACTAGTTTTACGTAGAACTAATATGTATTCTAACGTAATCTTGGGTGGAGATTTTAATGTAAATATACTACGTAGAGATCAAAACGTGGACTCATTTTTACACCTTTTCGAGTCACTTCATCTTAACGTGGTAAATTCTACTGAGGCCACCTATTTTAACTGCAACAATCCTTCACTCTTAGATATGTTCTTCAGCTCTGACGTAAACAAAGTCTTAATCTTCAATCAACTAAGTCCGCTTAGTATTTTCGATCATGACTTCATCTTCCTATCCTACGAGTTCCATTTCACTATTCAGCCCAGAGTTCTAAAGTATCGCAACTACAACGGAATTAATGTTGAGAGTTTACTCGAAGAGGCATCAGGGCTTCACTGGGAGCTTATTAAAAATTATAACTCTGTAGATGATCAATTAGAAATATTTTATGCATTGGTTAATTATTTACATGATAAATTCGCACCTGAGCGGACCAAGCGCATAAAAGATGTTGGCTGTCCGTGGTATTCTCCTGAAATTGAGATCATGATTGCTGAAAGAGAATATCTTTTCCGTCGTTACAAGTTGTTCAAAACTTCTCAGAGTCGTGCTATGTATAAATCCGTAAGAAACCTAGTAAACGAGAAAATCAGAAGTGCAAAAAAGGCTTATTTTAGCAGAATACTCGACCCTTCTCTAACACCAAAAAAACTATGGTCTAATCTGCGTAAATGGGGTATTCATGGTAGCGATAAATCAACGTGTTGCATAGATCCAAACGCTCTTAATAATTTTTTCACAACGTCTACGCTCGCTACTCCAATAGTTGCTCATGCAGCTCCTTTAAACTTTGTAGAACAATCAGTAAACTTCAGCTTCCGATGTGTAACAGTTTCTGAGATGTTAGAGGCCATTGATGATATCAAATCTGATGCCACTGGTGATGACAGTATCCTCCTAGATTTATTAAGCTTCTCCTTCCAGTTATATGTAGCTCTCTGCTATACATATTCAATTCTTGCCTCACGTACTCTCAATTTCCTCGTAAGTGGAAAAATTCTGTAGTATTACCACTGGCAAAGAACTCTGCTCCTAACGGTCTGAGCGACTTTCGTCCTATAAGTATACTATGCTTCCTAGGGAAGGTATTGGAGAGGGTAATGGCCACGCAAATAATTAATTTTATCGATCGGAATGACATGCTCTTCAGATGGCAGTCTGGTTTCCGCACTGGGCATAGCTGCGAGACTGCTTTACTGAAAGTCACTACAGATATTCGAGGCGTGCTAGACAATAATCATCTATCTATATTAGTTCTGCTTGATTTTACTAAAGCATTCGACAGCGTTGACCACACACTTCTTCTACACAAGCTGCATGACAAATTCTTTTTCTCCAGAACTGCAATTAGAATGATCAGCGAATTTTTATCCAATCGCTTCCAACAAGTCCTAGTTGATGGAGTTAAATCTAACTCCCTTCCCATCGATTCTGGAGTTCTACAAGGCTCCATTATAGGTCCTCTACTCTTTTCATTGTTTATAAATGATCTTCCGCATGTGGTAATGGATGCGAGTTTGCATATATACGCTGATGACGTGCAGCTCTATCTGGATCTATTGGATTGCAGGAGGACTGTGTTGCTCGCATTAATGGCGATCTAAATCGAATATCCGCTTGGGCTGAATCTAACCGGCTCTTTCTCAATCCGAAGAAGTCGACCTGCATTGCCTTCTATAGTGGGGTACTAGACACAGACTTATTGCCTCCCATACTGCTGAATAATGAGAAAATACCTTTCTCCGAAAAGGTTACTAGCCTTGGAGTTGCCCTTAACAGCAAACTAACCTGCTGCGCTCAAGTTTGTAGTATAGTCCGAAAAATCTATGGTGGCCTCCGCAGTTTATGGCTTTCAGGGAGGTTATTGTCAGTTGGTTTGCGACTCAAACTGGTCAAGGCTCTGCTTGTTCCTCATTTTGTTTACTGCTGTACTATCTTCTCTTCCTCGATGCAGCCTGTAATCGTAAGCTTAACGTAGCATTCAACGATTGTGTCCGTTTTGTTTATGGACTACGTCGCTTTGATCATGTATCACAATATACTCCCTCAGTTCTAGGGTGTTCATTGAATGCTTATCGTGATGTCACTGCCCTAAGTTTCTTACATCGTCTAATAAACACACGTTCACCATTGTACTTATTCGAACACCTGGGTTTCTTGCAATCGCACCGCCACTTCAGCCTACTTATACCCCGATTCCGCACACTAGTTGGGCAACGCTCTTACTTTGTCCACATTGCACGTAAATGGAACAATCTTCCCAATGATATCAGAACGATTAGCTCGACGAGGATTTTCAGAGAGAAATTAATTCAATATTTAGTATCCACTGAAATGGTTTGAGGTCGCGAATGCATGAGCTGGGTCCGCTCCTAAAATAACTGCAGGTTGATTTTTATCACATCTTCATCTTTCTATTCTTTTTCTTTTCTTTTTCTTATTCTTCATCTTTATATATTAGTTAGATAATTGTAAGCACATAGTTGTAAGATAGCTTAAAATTTTTTTTTTTATTTTTATTTAATTCTCTCCATTTTATATGTATGCAAAATTAAAAGATATCTTGTTGCATATATTAAATAAATTATTGAATTATTGAATTGAATTGAATTAATATGCAGTGATCTAAATATGTCGGCATCTGAAGCGGAATCGACCTAAAAAATTAGTATTAAACATAAATCTCACATAAGGAAGTGTGTTCAGGACTGGGCTCCTGACTCAGATCTTCCAACCTGAAAAAGAAACAAAAAAAACGGACCACAAAGAATCAAATCTTTTAATTTAAATCATAAATTTTCTTACCTAATTAATCGCAGTAATCCCACGAAGCAAAATCCTTCTGTAAACAAACTGCTGCTGTCAGCTCAAGTCAGCTGGACAGCAACAAGTATGGCCACCACGGTATCGAAATACAAGAATTCTCATTACGAACCACGTTCCGCCATTACACGAGAAATTACTGCGCAGCAGAAGAGTGAGATGTGCAGCAAATCGTGTGTGCTGCTTCTGGCTGCGTCGGGGTGCGCTGGAGGTGTTGGTTTTAGGAATTTACAAATTTTGTCGGGTAAGTAAACTTTCTTATACAACAAAATGTGAAAGATTTAGTTGTTATTAACATTTATACTACACTGGATTAGGAATAAATTGAATTTACGCAAAATATTTTTTATATTCATAAGTTGAGTGCAGCTTGTTGACAACAATAACTAAAATGGTAACACTTTATGAATCAATGATGAAGTGCAGTTGCTAGGTCAGGTTGTTGTTGCTATGCAAGTTGTTGCTATGCCAATACTGTTGCCACGCGCCGTTGACTACCGTTCTTTGGTGCCGTGCGCAAACTCTGGCTATATAAACAGCAGTTTGACTTGATTCGCTCTCTTTTGTGATTTAGCAGTGCAGTGATTAACTTGGCAATTTATTCCTTTGTGTTATTTCCTAGTGATTTTTCCTAGTGTTATATTTTATTACTAAATTAAATACTTTGTTTAATTGACGGCTAAAATAAAATATTCTTTTTCTGGGTACCGACTGGATTAAGGATTTTGTTTTAGATAGCAATTAAATTAAAGGTTTTTTTATTGTGGGTAGCGACTGCAATAAAAAATATTACTAACAATACACTTTATTTCTGGTCTCGACGGAAATAAAGAATCTTTCTTCGGGTCTCGACTGAAGTTAAGATATGTACTAACATTCACTTTAAGTCGGGTCTCGACTGACTTAAAGAATATTATCTCGGGTCTCAACTGAGATAATGTATTACTAACAAATAACTTTATTGCGGGTCTCGACTGTAATAAAGTTTCTTATTGCGGGTCTCGACTGTAATAAAAAATCTACTAACTCACACCACTTTATTGCGGGTCTCGACTGTAATAAAGAGTCTTATTGCGGGTCTCGACTGTAATAAGACAATTACTAACAAAACCACTTTATTGCGGGTATCGACTGTAATAAAGAGTCTTACTGCGGGTATCGACTGTAGTGAGACAATTACTAACTCAAACACTTTATTGCGGGTCTCGACTGTAATAAAGATTCTTGCTGCGGGTCTCGACTGTAGTAAGAAAATCACTAACACAAAACACTTTATTGCGGGTATCGACTGTAATAAAGAGTCTTATTGCGGGTCTCGACTGTAATAAGACAATTCCTAACAAATCAACTTTATTGCGGGTATCGACTGCAATAAAGAATATCCTCATCCCACACCTCAGTTAAATAAAAGGTCAAGTAAATCAGCTGCTACATATCGATCAGGTGAGTACAAGTCAATTGCTACAGTTGAATAAAACAAATTTCTTTATATTAATTATTTATTAAACGTCTTGGTTTCAGCTTCTTATATTATGAAATATATATATATATCTTGTAGTTCTCAAGATATCGTATTTATTGAACTCGAAGTATTTAGTGCAGTGAATAAACGAATAAAACCACTACCTTTATACCAGTGCATTCATTTCAGTCACTTAATCATTTATTGCGTGTACGTTCTGACTACGGGCAGTACATTTTATGGTCCTTCGAGCCGGATTTAAAGTCTAGTGGTATATATTCTTAAATTTTCAAACATGGCTACACTGCAAAAACTTCTCGCTAATCAAGCCACCTCAGCTCAAATATTCCAAAAATCGTTCAATAACTACAAAAATACTGATGTAGAAAAACGAACAAGAGGACTTATTTCTGAGCGGTTAATCGCCCTAAACGAAATTTGGTCCGACTATAAAAATACGCATTATACGATTCTCCAAGCTACTCAGGCTTTAGAAGATAGCGAATTGCAAAAATACGATTATTTTGCAAAAGATCAGTTTTCAAGCGTGGAAGATCAATACTACACGTTTCGAGGTATTCTCAGAGATGCACTAAATGCATTCGAAACAAAAGTAGATTCAAAACCAAACACGGAGAATGAATCTTCTTCGTATCTGAGGTTACCTAGCATCACAATCCCAAAGTTCTCAGGGTCATATGAGTCATGGAGGTCGTTTCGCGATTTATTCCAGTCACTGGTGCATACAAATTCTGCGTTATCTTCAGTGCAGAAATTACATTATTTAAAATCGAATATTTCTGGAGAAGCAGAACCTTTGTTGCGTCAGCTTCCAATGACCAATGCGAGTTACGACAACGCATGGAAGATATTGCTCAATAGGTATGACAATAAGCGAGTATTAATTAATGCTCAGCTAAAAATTCTATTTAATCTACCTAAAGCAACACACGAATCAGCCAAGGCAATAAAAACTGTGCTAGACAAATCGTCAGAATGTATTTATGAACTCGAAGCATTGGAAGTCCCCACTAAACACTGGGATACAATCCTGATTTACATGCTAGTGCAATGTTTACCAGCAGAGACACATCGCTTATGGGAACAAGAAGTGAATAGTACAAATGAACTTCCTACCCTAAAATCTTTAAAGACTTTTCTAGAGACGAGATTCCGAACTCTAGAAGCAATCTCAGAAGCAAAGCCATATTCAATAAACAAACCAGCTCAAATTCCAAGAGCATCCACTCACCTTTCATCATCTACAGACAGATGTATAATGTGCAAAGAGCAACATCGAATATTCAAATGTTCGAAATTTATTAAACAAGACGTAGATTCAAGATTCAAAATTGTCACGTCAAACAACTTGTGCATTAACTGCCTTTCAAAAGGTCACAACTCGAAGTTTTGCTCAAGCAAATTCACGTGCCAGCGATGTGGAATGAAACATCATTCCTTACTCCATAGGAATAACGCAACTCCACAGGGTTTGATCAAAGCATCATAAAACCCAGATATACAAGTTCAACCTTCATCTTCCACATCCAATCTTCACACGCTTTACGCGAATCAATCAGTACGAACTACACAAGCCTTGCTTGCCACAGCATTGGTGAAAGTTCCGTCAAAAAAGGGTAACATGTTTACTCTACGAGCCTTGATCGACTCAGGCTCTCAAGTCACGTTCATAACACAAGCCGCCGCACGCAAACTGCAATTGGACATTGTGAATACGTCGACACAAATCACTGGCTTAGGACAGTCAGAAGCTGCGTTTGTTAAAAAACAAGCAGCAATTAACATACACCCTTATTCAACATCGAATAAAGCAACCACAATTAATGCCCTTATCGTAAATACCATCACAGATATATTACCTCCGTCCACCATTCCAAACAAGGAATGGAGTCATGTACGTTATCTGCAACTCGCCGATCCATACTTTTTCAAGCCAGGAAAAATCGACCTGCTCTTAGGAGCGGATGTATACGGAGAAATTCTCTTAGAAGGATTACGAAAAGGTCCTCCAGGAACACCAATCGCGCAAAATAGCACGCTCGGTTGGATTCTTTTCGGAAGTTTAAAGAACACTTCCACAATCTCCACAGCATCTACTTTAACAGCAAACGCTCACTACGAGCATAAGTCTTCACTGAATAAACTTCAACGATGGTTTCGAAAGACCGAAAAGGTTACTCCTGGAAGACAACTGTATAAAGAAGGTCGAGATTGTGATGAGTATCACCAAAAAACTAATTACCTAAACGCCAATGGCCAATATCAAGCTAATTTTCCTTTTATAAAAGATAGTCCCAGCTTAGGCCACTCTCGCGGCATGACTTTACGTCGTTTCTACAACCAAAAGCCCCCAACAATCTTGTCAAAGGAAAGTAACTTGACAAGATTAACAAATAATTCACACGAAAACAGAACATGGAGGTCTACAATTGGTTCTGTTCACATAAGACATAAATTAGTACACCCCAAGAGTAGAAAAAAGGGTAAATTATGCTTTGCATCAATTTACAATGAGATTTAAATAATCCATTTCAAACCAAAATCAACTATGGAGTTGCAAAACGCCAACATAAATGTCCATACGTATTTCTTGAAACTTAAAACAAATGGCAGTCTAAGATTGAAGCACTAAATTACACCCCTTCAGTACGTTGACACCATTCAGCACAATGAAGTGCATTTAAAAGGAAAAATTCTTTGTGCTTCCTCTTTAATTTTTCTGAAATAAAACAAAAATTCATTTCTGTTTCCGTGGGAAAATTTCAATAAAATTCATATTCCCCAAAAATCGATAGTGCATTGCTAACAATTGCATATACATACAAACCTACGCACATAAGAAATCAAACAAATAAACAAAATATCCAACGAAGCATTTATTTCCTCATAATCAAACTTATTTTCGTTTTTACAAAATTTTCATACCCATGCAAAATTTCAATTTATTTCCTAACCATAAAAGCGCATTCTTGCCTTACAATAACATGCAAACCGTTACATTAGCTAACAAACATTTATTTTCGTAAAAAATTTTTTTTTTTTTTTTCGAAATTTCAATAATCTATTGAAATTCCAATCGTCACAATTGTATGCACCTATGTATGTATGTACATCCATTGTTTACATCAAAGTGCATTCTTCACTAGAGTGATTGAAATTGTATCGCTACAATGTATCATGACGGACCAGTAAATTGAAAAAAAAAAAAAAAAAAAAAACAAATTTCGTCTCTGCAAATTTGTTTCAATGTAAATGACCAGCCTGATCATGAATAGTTAAGAGAACCCGTTAGTCTTTTTTAAATAGCGAGCTCGTCATTTCACAAGCCACAGTTTAGTCCAGAGTTTTAAAAAAGCAAAATGGAATCGTCCAACAATTCTACTGAGGAAAATACCCAGTCACCACCAACGCCAGGGAAATCCATAGAGCGCGATGTGAAGAAGATTTGGGAGTTGGAAAAACAACTCAACCAACTACAAACCGCCTTGCAGATTAAGAAGGTTAGCAGACGACTTCAGTACCTGCAATTGGAGGAATCAGAGGTAATCGACTTAACCGATTCTCCACCAAATTCACCAAGGCGTCAGCAAACCGAAGCAGGGCCAACACCATCGGGATCAGCAGCCATACTGGATGAAGCCCAGCAGACATCTTCATCGCCCAAAATTAAGATTCTGGAGGACATTGTGGTAGTACCTGCCACAGAGCAAAACAACGATTTGCACTTAATCGTGACGGACAACAAGACGGGAGACATAGAGGACATCACCGTTTCCTGGGATGCGCTACAAAGATCGAAGAAACGAAAGCAACGAGTGACAACCAAGGATGGAACCCGTTATAACGTGCGGCTATTAAAGGATGGACATATTAAAATTCTTTAATAAAATATAACAAAAGGATTTTCTTAGTTTCCATTCTAGAAACCTGTCATTTCGTTTCCTTTAATATTACTACCGGGGCTTCCTCAATTTCACTTCGACTCTGCGTTGACGTATTTGGGGCCACGTCGCTTGCAAAATCTCTTGGTTTCGTCTTCCAACCATTTTTTCACATCTCTTTTGTTTGTAGCAAAATTACAACATATAGAATGTGCTATACAAAATAGTTTATTGCTCTAAAATATATAAAAGGATAGATTAACACTACATATATTAACACCAGCTGGAGTGATCAACATATAATTGAAAGGCATTCCAACCTTTCAACGGGGGGCAGTATGTTCAGGACTGGGCTCCTGACTCAGATCTTCCAACCTGAAAAAGAAACAAAAAAAAACGGACCACAAAGAATCAAATCTTTTAATTTAAATCATAAATTTTCTTACCTAATTAATCGCAGTAATCCCACGAAGCAAAATCCTTCTGTAAACAAACTGCTGCTGTCAGCTCAAGTCAGCTGGACAGCAACAAGTATGGCCACCACGGTATCGAAATACAAGAATTCTCATTACGAACCACGTTCCGCCATTACACGAGAAATTACTGCGCAGCAGAAGAGTGAGATGTGCAGCAAATCGTGTGTGCTGCTTCTGGCTGCGTCGGGGTGCGCTGGAGGTGTTGGTTTTAGGAATTTACAAATTTTGTCGGGTAAGTAAACTTTCTTATACAACAAAATGTGAAAGATTTAGTTGTTATTAACATTTATACTACACTGGATTAGGAATAAATTGAATTTACGCAAAATATTTTTTATATTCATAAGTTGAGTGCAGCTTGTTGACAACAATAACTAAAATGGTAACACTTTATGAATCAATGATGAAGTGCAGTTGCTAGGTCAGGTTGTTGTTGCTATGCAAGTTGTTGCTATGCCAATACTGTTGCCACGCGCCGTTGACTACCGTTCTTTGGTGCCGTGCGCAAACTCTGGCTATATAAACAGCAGTTTGACTTGATTCGCTCTCTTTTGTGATTTAGCAGTGCAGTGATTAACTTGGCAATTTATTCCTTTGTGTTATTTCCTAGTGATTTTTCCTAGTGTTATATTTTATTACTAAATTAAATACTTTGTTTAATTGACGGCTAAAATAAAATATTCTTTTTCTGGGTACCGACTGGATTAAGGATTTTGTTTTAGATAGCAATTAAATTAAAGGTTTTTTTATTGTGGGTAGCGACTGCAATAAAAAATATTACTAACAATACACTTTATTTCTGGTCTCGACGGAAATAAAGAATCTTTCTTCGGGTCTCGACTGAAGTTAAGATATATACTAACATTCACTTTAAGTCGGGTCTCGACTGACTTAAAGAATATTATCTCGGGTCTCAACTGAGATAATGTATTACTAACAAATAACTTTATTGCGGGTCTCGACTGTAATAAAGTTTCTTATTGCGGGTCTCGACTGTAATAAAAAATCTACTAACTCACACCACTTTATTGCGAGTCTCGACTGTAATAAAGAGTCTTATTGCGGGTCTCGACTGTAATAAGACAATTACTAACAAAACCACTTTATTGCGGGTATCGACTGTAATAAAGAGTCTTACTGCGGGTATCGACTGTAGTGAGACAATTACTAACTCAAACACTTTATTGCGGGTCTCGACTGTAATAAAGATTCTTGCTGCGGGTCTCGACTGTAGTAAGAAAATCACTAACACAAAACACTTTATTGCGGGTATCGACTGTAATAAAGAGTCTTATTGCGGGTCTCGACTGTAATAAGACAATTCCTAACAAATCAACTTTATTGCGGGTATCGACTGCAATAAAGAATATCCTCATCCCACACCTCAGTTAAATAAAAGGTCAAGTAAATCAGCTGCTACATATCGATCAGGTGAGTACAAGTCAATTGCTACAGTTGAATAAAACAAATTTCTTTATATTAATTATTTATTAAACGTCTTGGTTTCAGCTTCTTATATTATGAAATATATATATATATCTTGTAGTTCTCAAGATATCGTATTTATTGAACTCGAAGTATTTAGTGCAGTGAATAAACGAATAAAACCACTACCTTTATACCAGTGCATTCATTTCAGTCACTTAATCATTTATTGCGTGTACGTTCTGACTACGGGCAGTACAAAGTGTTTTCAATCTTATTCATTAATGGAGAAAATTTCCATTTTAGTTTTAATAAAAATGAGTTGAACTAAGAAGGAACAAAATGCGAACTGGTCAAAAGAAAGTATTTCGCATGATAAAAAATTTGGAAATTTGAAAATTTTTAAATTATCTTCTATGCTCCATTCTCTTCTCTTATGCATGAGATTAAGTCAAAATATTATTTCTCATTTTCCTCGTGAAGTAATGTACATAGTAGGCAGATCTGCCACATTTGACAACTATCAAAGCTTTAATACGAGCGGGCAAAACGGCAGCCAGATTAGTAGGTAGATACTACGTAAGTCGACTTATGTAAAACTAGTCCTAAATAGCTCCGGTCTAAACGTACTCAATCTTTCATGATTATCTTGTCACGTAGGAAGTGGAGGTATTTTTAAACAATATATCAGTGGAAAGTATTAAATGTGAGTTATTTGTCTAAATTTTAAAAAGATTGTTAAATCTTTTTTTAGTTATAAAAAAACTTAATTTAATTTTAAGAAATCTATAAAATGTCCGGGAATGAAGATGAAATACGCCGAAGAAAAAAAAAATAGATGGACGCAGCGTTTTCGGAAAGAGTGGCTTGAGCAGCGCGAAATTAAAGATTGGCTAAGCTATGTTCCAAATAATAAGTACAAAGCTAGATACAAATTGTGTAACGTAGATTTTATTGCGGAATAACCGTGGTAAAACGGCACGGGTCTTCAAAAAAACATGAAACAAAATGTGGTGTGAGCTCATGAAAAACAATTTTGTATTATTATCATTCAAGGGAAAATGTTGAAGAGAAAATGTTAATGTAAGTGTTGATGAAGCAGACATAAAACTATGCTCTTTTTATGCTGAACATAACATATCCTTTTTAGCAATGGATCATTTGTCAGATTTAGTTAAAAGTAACTTTCCTGTCTGCAATTTAGCGTTTAAATAAAAATTAAAAAGAAAAGAAACAAATGCATAATAATAAATGTGACAGGTTAAGTTAGAAAGAAACTCTCGTTGAATAGTTAAAAAAAACGTAAATTAATTTTTATGTTGAGAAGACGAAGCAACTGATATGTCCAGTAAGAATAAAAGTTTTGTAGTTGTACGATAATTTGACGGATTCCGGAGTTACTAAAAGTACTTTTTATGAACTTGTTAAAACGGATCCATTGGATCCAAGTACCGCTTTATTTAATTTCAATTTAAATGCTTTTGCAATTCTGCAATTCACTTTAAAATTATTTTCACTATCCCTCTCGAATGTAAATTGCGAACGTATATTTTCTAAAATATTTCTGCTAAAAACTAAATTTCGAAATAAATTAAATACTACCAGTATAAATGTAGCTGTTTTAGCTCCTGAAAGGGTAACAAGTTCAGTGTATGCGTTGATTTTGAGAAAGCTAATCGCTCAAGAAAATGAAGACAGTGTTTTTGTAGATTTAGAAGAAGTCTTTTCAATTAACCAACAATATAATTAGAATGTCCAAGAGCACGTAGACTAATAATGCATAAAAATGTATTTAAAAACTAAATTTATAATTAGATATCATGTATATTTCTACTTCTGTATTCATTTAAGGGTTCATTCATAATTTATTCAAAATAAAAAAAAAAATGTTTCTTTCAGTTATATGACATTGTATTACTCGTACGGTAAATACGTTCTAAACAAGGTAATTTTTTGGCAAACCTACGGTAGAGTCACAAATTATTTCTGGCAACGCTGGATGGGACCCACTGACATATATAATATGGCATGACTTTGAAATAGAAACTTAATAGGTCTGTCTGTTTACTCGAAAGTTTTTACTCGGTGTAAAAACTTTTACGCATTTTTACTCACACACCGTCTGTTTACTTTTAACTAGTAAAAATCGAGTAAATTTATGTTTCCCCTCTTGCACAAAGTTGCACATTTTTACTCATGATCAAGAGGATGTGTAACTTTGATATGCAATCAGCTGACTGTCAAAAGTATTAAATTTGAGGTTAAGCCGTTTGTTGGGTTATCGAAAGAATGTAAAATGATAATCTAAATCAATTAATTAATTGTTTTCTGTTTCAGACGGAAAGGTAGCAGCCAAATATTTGACACATGACAAGCTAACAAAATTTACTCGAAAAGTGTCTGGTAACTTTTCTTGATTTATCCCCTCTACCGCATAAAAGTTTTTACTTGATTTTTACGCAAAGATCTTTACTCAAAAGTAAACAGACAGACCTAATCAGTCCATATTATATATATGTCAGTGATGGGACCATTTCAGTGTTGCACTTTTTCTGGCAGCGGAGAACTGGGAGAACTCAAGTCCATCGAATATATTTCTGTCACATTACTTGTATTTGGGGACACACGTATCATATACGCGGAACTGCCATTTGTAATAAATGTTCTTTATTGATATATAGAAACAATATTCTTCTTAGCCAATTACCCAAATAAAATCTTTTAATTCATTTAACTCCAAAATTTCACAAATAATCGCGAGAGTACACTTTGACAGAGCAGATGACAATTCAACTTGAATATGTATTTGTAACACCGACAAAATATCCAGAGCAAAGTAAAGGGAAATCTGTGCAAACCTCGTGTTGCACTTCTGCTGTAAAAATTATCCCATCGAACATTTTCAGTGGGAAACAGTGCAATACTACTGTTGCACTGAAGTCCCATCGAAATCCTCATTATTTTCGTATTTTTTTCTAATTCATTAAGATTGCTCATATCGATTTCGGACCAAGTTTCATTTGCGAACTTGTGTCAATCACAAATTTTTCATACAAAATTCGTTAAGCTAAAGATGTCGAGCTCGGAATACTTTGGTGACAATATACATCTATTTCGAAACGAATTCGTAATAAAATGTTTACTGGGAATAGGCAAGGGAACCCACTAGTATCTAAGTGTAAAGTAAAAATACCTTTGTTTTGTATATATTTCCCGAATCGCGATAATTTATGAAAGTTAGACATATATATGGTTTGGACCATTACAATGCTGCAACAGAAAGGTCATATTCAGTAGTCAATTTAAGAAAACCTGAAATAACAAATCTTGGACACTGATGGGAGTATGACATACAAAATCTTTGTTAGAAGGCCAACATTATGTTATGCTTAACCCAAATAAGGAATACATTATAAGCTTAGATATGTATAAAAAGCTGAAATAGGAAAATTATTTGAATTTAAAGTAACAAAATTTAAAATTCACTTACATTCGATTAAATTAATTTCCAAGTAGCACTAGAAATATTCACTATTTACCTAGATAGATTTGCACATTTTTATTAAAGTTTTCATTTTAACAGAATTATATTTTCACTGAAGAGCTCTAAACAACCTAATAAACCAAAGTGCAAGAATATAAACTATTGATTGGAAAGAAAAAAACTCCACACTACACGAATTGCACCACTATATTAGATAGAAAACAGAGCAACTGTTTTGCAGGAATTTTATGTTGAACGAATTGTTTTAACTGCTTGCAAAGCATTTGGTGTCCGACTAATACGGATTAGTACACTTAACATAAAATTTATGAACAATTCATTATGAAACCAATCGCAAATAATAACAACACTTTTCTAGATAGCTGAATAAAGGCTTAAAATAAGCATTTAAAATGCACGCTCTTACTAATTCTTTTTCTCAACCTTACTAAATAGATATACGCTTTACTCACTTCTTCGCTCAATTATTCAAAAATATTTGCATCTAAGAATAATTATCAATGCACTTCAGAAAATTCTTGTTTACACTTTTGTTCACACACACCGATTTTAAAAATCAATTTATTTCACAGATTTTCTTAGAACGAAATTACACAATTTCTTAGAAAACACGATATTTCACAGTAAATCAACAAACGCCGGCCGGCAACCTAACTTAAAATCCGCAAAATCAGAAGCCACGAATAAAGAAAAGGTTTAGATTTTTACCTCGAAATACTGTGGTATTATTTACTTTGAGACTTTTTAACACTTTCGTTAGCATTCAATAAAGATTTGCTCCAGCCTCACGTTTCATTTATTTACATTTTATTTGTTAACAAATCAACAGGTTGAGAGAAATGGCATTGTTTTGACTTGAAATCTAATCTTGTCACTATCAACAGCTGACTGTCTACTCCTTTAATATAAAATGGAATAGATTTAAGTGTTAAAATTGATTCTAATAAGACCTATTTCCCGACAGATGGCGGAGAAGTTGACAAGTAACTGTAATTAATAGACCATGCTGCCCCTATCTCACGAAAATGTTGGTGGTTGGTGGCAAGAATGAAGCATCATCTACCTACAAATTTCAAGCTGCAGAAGCAGCATAATGACCCGTCTAAACAGGTTTATAATGCAATCCGGGAATATTCCTAACATAAGGTCAACACACATGTAGCAGCACGAAGCACGCGCATTTTTCTAAGCTTGTGTCTAGACGGGCCGTTACAATAATTTTGCCACGCTGTAGTGCCTTATAATATGATTACCGATTTTTGTGTGCGTCTTTAATCAAGTTACAGTTACTGATATAAATATTAACTGTGCTCTTTTGTGCACGCTATTCAGTTCATTGCACTGCTACTACAAAAGAACGCATCACACGACCAATGAACCTTATTTGTAAGCTTAGTAACTTCCACACAAATATGTTAAGAATCTTATTTGGGATCAATGCAAGGAAATTATATTAATTTGAATAAGTTTCAGAAACGGTAAAAAGGGAAACGAGATCATATAAAGATACAAAAGAATTTTTTTGAGTTTTTAGCGAAATTTTTTGACGAATAGAACTATATTCAGAAGCACAGTGCAACATTGCACCCAAGGTATATAGGAGATAGCCTCTGACGCAATTCTGTGACTAATGTCTATACATTTTTTTAGGAAAGCCAGAGAGAGAGAGTATTGTGTTCTCTGTGCCGTACTTTCCTATACTTTTTCACAATATTTTGTCACTAAAGGCGGAACGTGGTTCATAATGGGAATAATTTGTATTCTATAAAAAAGTTATGGCCGATTCTTCTTCTATATACCTTGGGTTGTGCCCTTCTGCATAGAATTATCTAATGAGTCATCCCACATTAGCAGTTTTTAGGGAAGGTGGGAATTTGCTCCTCGTAGTACCTTATATGATTACCAAAATAAATTGTGTGTGTTCCATTAAGTCACAGTTTTTTTATATAAACAATAACTGTACACAAATTCACAACACGTAATGATTATTAAATTATTATATTATCACCTCAAATCGCCTTCCGTTGAGACAAACAAAACGGAGGCTAGATGATTATTATGTTGTTCCAATATATTTAATTTGTTGTAGCATATGCTACCCCTACATCACGAAAATTTTTGCTGATATGATTGTTGGGGGCAGGAATGAAGCATCAATCTACCTACCCTACAGATATCTTGCTGCAGAAGCAGCATTCTGACCCGTCTAAACAGGTTTATAATGCAAGCTGGGAATATTCCTATTGGTTAACATACATGTAGCAGCACGAAGCACTAACATTTTTCTCAGATTGTGTCTAGACGGGCCGTTACAATAATTTTGCCACGCTGTAGTGCCTTATAATATGTTTACCGATTTTTGTGTGAGGCTTTAATCAAGTTACAGTTATAGATATAAATATTAGCTGTGCTCTTTTGTGCACGCTATTCAGTTCATTGCACTGCTACTACAAAAGAACGCATCACACAACCATGTCAAGAATCTTATTTGGGATCAATACAAGGAAATTATATTAATTTGAGTAAGTTTCAGAAACGGCAAAAAGGGAACCGAGATCACATAAAGATACAAAAGAATTTTTTAGAGTTATTGGCGACATTTTTTGACGAATAGACTATATTCAGCCGAGTAGTGCAACATTGCACTCAAGGTATATAGAAGATAACCTATGACGCAAATCAGTGAGTAATGTATATACAATTTTATAGGAAATACAGAGAGAGGAGAGATAGTATTGTGTTCTCTGTGCCGTACTTTCCTATACATTTTCACAATATTTCGTCACTAAAGGCGGAACGTGGTTCGTAATGGGAATAATTTGTATTCTATTAACAAGTTATGGCCGATTCGTCTTCTATATACCTTGGGTTGTGCCCTTCTGTATAGAATTATCTAATGGGCCATCCCACACGAGAAGTTTTTAGGGAAGGACGGCATTTCCTCCCCTTGTGCTGAGACGTGCCAGCACAATAATATTGCTCCGCGTAGTTCCTTAAATGATTACCAAAATAAATTGTGTACGTGTTCAATTAAGTCACAGGTTTTGATATAAACAATAACTGTATCACAAATTCACAACAGGTAATGATTATTAAATTATTATATTATCACCTCAAATCGCCTTCCGTTGAGACAAACAAAACGGAGGCTAGATGATTATTATGTTGTTCCAATATATTTCATTTGTTGTATTATAGCTAGTATAGTTCATGTGTTGAATTGTATACAGGGTCTCCCACGTAACGTGTTCCCTGAGCATTTTTCTCGAAAATGTGCGGAGATATCGAAAAAGTGCTAATAACAAAAGTTACGCATCGTTAGTCAAGGTATCCTCTGGCATAGCCAAAGTCCTTGAAAAAGGACTTGGGAAAGGATATATTTAAAAAATGTCCTTTTCGTCCTTATTAAGGATACATTTAGATTGCAAATAAAACTAAAACGAAAATGTTATATTGAGAATTCCAGTTTAACCCTTTATTATCGAGATATAAGACCTCAAATTGTACTTTATGCACCGTGTTCCTTTGCCATTTTTCTCGAAAATGCACACAGATATCGTCGAAGTGTTAGTAACAAAAGTTACACATCATAAGCCGGGCTATCTTTTGGTATGGTCAATATTTAAATACAAAAGCCACACAAAAAAGGATACGAAAAAAATGATATCTTCGGTTTGGTCCTTTTCGTCCTTCCTGAGGATGAATTTTGGCTACATTGAATAACTGCAAATCAAATTAGATAAAAAGATGTATACCTATTAAGAATTCTTCAATGTAGCCAAAATACATCCTCAGAAAGGACGAAAAGGACCAAACCGAAGATATCCTTTCTCGTGAGGCTTTTGTTTTTAAATGCTGACCATACAAAAATTTACCCCGGCTTATGATGGGAAGCTTTTGGTACTTTTGGTACTAGCACTTCGATGATATCTGTGTGCATTTTCGAGAAAAATGGCAAAGGAACACGGTGCATAGAGTACAATTTGAGGTCTTATATCTCGATAATAAAGGGTTAAACTGGAATTTGCAATATAACATTTTCGTTTTAGTTTTATTTGCGAAATTCAAAAATGCAATCTAAATGTATCCTTACATTGAGGACGAACTACAGAAGTTCAAGCCATCAATGTATCCAAGAAGTTACAAATAATCATTTGCGAAAATCTTTATCTGGGGTAGTAATGGACATTTGTGTTAATGATCTGCAAGAAACCCGACCTGATTGCTTGACGCTTCCTTATTAGGATGAATTTGCTGTCCACATGTATTGGGATGATTATGATTTGCTGGAAAAAGGGAATCAATTACGACGATGATTTGCCACAGGACAGCTTGAAAGTATCGCTAAGGTTTTTGATTTAAGATTTCTTTTGGAATGATTTATTAGAATAATTTTGATGAAAAAATTGACTGAAAAGCTAAAGATGTGCTAAGATAGAATTTTACTAAAGAAATGTTTGGCTGAAGTTATTGGCTGCCCAGATTTGCAGGTATAATTTATTAGTATAGACTAAAGAAAATTGAAGGAAATCGGAAGGTTACATTCATTTACGGAGAATACACTTTACTAAACGAATATATTTTTTTATTACGTATGTCATTAGTTCAAGAATGTACTGAAATAATTTATTAGAGTAGTTTTACTGGAAATTTAATCAGAATTGAAGTTCGTTAATCTATTGAGGTGATACTTCGCTAAACGAATTTTTTTCGTAAGTCATTAGATCAAAGAAGGTACTGAAATGATTTAGTAGAATAGTCTTACTGGGAAGTTAGCCAGAACCAAAGACAAAGTTAAGTTACTAATATAGTATGGTGTTAAAGGAATATTCTCCCGAAGTTATGGTTTTAAAGTAGATACTTAAATGATTCATTTGAATTTGTCAAAATCCTTGACTCGAGTAGTTCTGAGAACAATTTATTAAAAAAAATCATAATTTACCGGTTTATAATTTACTGAAAGGATTGGTTAGTCTCATGTACGGAAATAATTACAAAGAAAAGAAAAAAAGGGGAAGGCTTTTTGGAATAGTTTGAAGAACTTAGCAGCTAGATTCAGTCACAAAAATAACTTACAAACAGAGGAAAAGAAATTTCGCTTGAGTAGTGGCTAGAGTACTTCGATAGAATTACTTGCCACAATGTTTGGCTCTATTTTGGCATTCACATTTTTCTACATATATGATTTAACATTTAAACAGTAATACACCGGAACACTTCCGGAGGCGCCTCTGCGGTCGATCCTAACACGATCATGCAAGTTTGTTTTTTCATCTAAAATTTTTTTTTGTAGATTTACATTTTTATACACAGTATATTTAAATATACGGTGTTTCTTTGTGGTATTTCCGCGAAAGAAGAAAAAAAAAGGGACGTTTAAAGTAAACGGTTGCTAATAGTTATTATAAAAAAATTTATGACGACTAGTAGGTACGTACTTCGCTCAGTGGAGAGTATTCCTGGAAGGTAGTTGCTCTATGACATAGCATACTCACGAACAGGATAAGTTTGCGGTAATAGAAATATTTGATGGTACTTTAGTGTAACGATTAAGACATAGTAAATGTTGTATGTACACCGCAGTGTCAATTTTTCTTAATGAAGAAATTCTATAACGTAATGTCTCCGTGAGCTTTGAATTCTTTTCCTTCACCATCCTGGAGCCCTCTCATGGGAAGGTCGCCTAGGCTCGCCTAGTCTCTCTCTCTTTCCAGGTCAATTAGGGACTCTGAAGAATTATGCCCCTCAGAGTCAGATGGGAGGATGGGGCAGGCAAAGAAGGCAGACCATCTGCGTCTTCGATGGGATACAGGTAAGTGACGTAAGGGTCGCTTCAGGACCGAATGTGTGCCGGCTTTGGTGTGATAGGCACGAAATTTTTTTTTTTGATTATGGCTGACGGCAGCGGCAGGTTTTTGTGGAACCCCCCCCACACTCTCCGCCAATAGCTGAGGCGAACTAGCGTGCCGCCCTGCAGTCAACGCTGTCCGTCGAGTGATCTGTCAGCTCATGCTGACAGTCGGGACTTTACATACCAAGCGAATCACTCTTCATAGTTCCATAAAATACTCATTAATTCCAGACCCTAGTTATTCATACATAGCCAATAGCGAAAAAACTCAGGAGTTTCTCTTATTAAAAGGCGAGGACATAAAAATGTTCAAGAAAATAACAGGTAATTTGGAAGAAAACGCGTATGTAGGCCGGCTGACCACGCCTATAGTTAAAGCGGCCACATCCAACGAATGTGCCAATAAACTATTATATAATCTAAATGAAGTGCCCAAATGCAGGACCAGAGTACAAGCTCCCCAAAAGGACATGTTGATTAAATTAAACAAGCCAAATACGTGGCTATTTTCATTTATCACCTCCACGGTGCTACACATCACATGTCCAGATCACTTTGTGATCTCGAAACTGGAAGGACAAGGGATATTAGAGATAACGCAACCATGTCAAGTTCATATGTAGGTGACAAAGTGCTTAAATACGAAGGTCAGAGTAAATATCCACTAAAAATTATCCAACCGAATCAGTTTCCGGAGCTCAACCACTCTCTACTCAAAGTAAACCTGGCTGAAATTGTACTCAAAGCCACAGTCTGGGGAAAATCGAGATTTTAACGGGAGACAATATCCATGAATCAATTTATACTGACACCCATTCGCTGGAAGAAATCCAAAGCAAAATTATTAAATACCAGGAAAAGGTATCGAGCAGAAACTCCCATATCCTGTCCACAACTTCTCTATCATTCACGAGCCTACTAGTTCTGGCCATAATGATCGTTGCGGCAGTAAAATATCTATACCCTGTTGTCATCAAGATGGGACAACAAAGAAATCAACCACAAGGTAACCCCGGAATTTCATCAGAGGGAATTCCTTTAGAAGAACGAACTCCTGCTCCCCAACCCAGTTTAAGGCGAACTAGGAGCCTCGCTAAAACCAAATCGGTTCAAATAATTTTAAAATGCGACACTGATACTGTCAACAAGAGCCACTTAATCAATGTAGAATTTATTAGAAAAGGTAGACCGGGTAAAACCCTGAAAGGAAATCTATGTAGACATATATATAATATAATTTTAGCACCAAACAAAACTAAATTTAAAAATGTATTAAGATGACTTAACAAAATAAGCTAGAATTAAATACAAACAGAAAGTAGAATATATATAAAAGAAAGGAAAACGGTTGTAAAAATAGACCTAACAAATGACATAAATCTAGGTAGAAAAATGGCAACATGAAAAGCCAAACGTAACAACAAGAAACCTAACAGGCAGCAAAGCCTAATAAATATTATAATTGAATATAAGATAAAACAATAAATAAGAATAATTAACATAAAAAACTAGGTTAGATTCAATAAAAAAATAGAATAGATGTAAAATATAAAATAGTATAGGTTACCTCCTAAAGTACGGTAAAAACAGCTAAAAGAAAAACAGCGAAAAAATAATAAGCCATAGAAACAAGATAAATTTTATTAGGCTACTAGGTATGTATATATATATATATATATTGTTACAAATTTTCCTTATTTGCTTCTACCGAGAGGGAGATTTCATTAACAAAAAAAAATGTTGCGAAGCTTCGCTTAGGAAAATGTTGTGACAAGATTGCAACCAACTTTCGAATATAGGTCAGCAACAAAATGTGGAACTGTATCACGTTTTAGAAGATCAGCTGGGCTGATGATGGCCCAGAGAGCTTCCACTTAGATGCTATTCTCGGTGGAATCTGCAACTTTTGTTAGTGGGTGAGCGTAAGATTCTGCTCTGCAGTCGTATAAGGGGGAATTCGGAATTGAGAGTACAGCGACTATGCTTGCAGTTCAAGTGGAACGTGATAAGTACTACTATCGCGTTCCACTCATTGAGTGCTTACTGTGCAGTTTGTAAACGTGCGTCAGCCGACAAAGATAAGGTGGACTTGTTTTAGTTTTCGCTTCTAGTGCACCGCTGGTTACTGTGGCAAAATTTCCGCGCTTATTTATTAATTATTTATTAAAGTCGCGATCGTGTTTCACGCGAAGTGTTGAGTGTTGGTGAGGTGTTTAGTGTCAAAAGCTTGTAAGAATTTGGCAAGCTAATTATCCAAAGTGTACCCTTATGCTGTGTAATGTGCCTATCTGAGGATTTGTAGGATTGCACCGTAGATGCCGTGAAGCTTTGGGGCACCAGGTTGGGAATGTTTTGTTTTTTTTATGAATTTCCCGCTTGGTGCTTTGTGGTCAAGCGGCTGAAATCAACGCAGGATTATGGAATTTCCTCAACAAATTGCTTCGTCGACGATCTTATAGGATTTTTTTTTTACAAATGGCGGACCTCTGCGACAGGTATGTATTCACTCTTTCTTATATAAATATCGGTGGACTGGTGTGCGAATTTCCAATTTCGTGCTGCAAAGGGGAAATTAAAGCTTTTGTTGTGCAAGTTCAATTCTTCTGTCAATGCGATTGATTCAATTCAGAATCAATTGAATTCAATTTTCGGCCGTTCTGCTTTGAAAAATTACTAAGTTGAATTTTGTATGTCAGATTTTCAGTTCAAGCTAAATTAAGCCTTGAAGGCAATGGCCCGTTTTTACCTGGAATTATAATTTATGTTTCGCCTTTTCCTGGTTCTTGGTTATTGAAGGCGACCTTGACCTTCTGTGCCCGCAATGTCCTAATCGCGGTGTTTGCTAGTTTTTTAATAAGAAATAAAAAAATCACTCACCGGAACTAATGTTTTGGTTACCTCGCACAGAGAAAGGAAAACAATAAAAAAAACAAAAATAAATTTTAATTGTTAATTTTGAATTTATTCAATAACTCGCACTATTTTTTCTGACAACTATCTAATCGCTCAACTTTGACTTTCCGAACAGAGAGCAACGATCTGTCTTGACCTTTCTTTTATATCCCCGTAAGGTGGGGAAAAATCTAACTATGCCCGGAAAAGACTATTTTCCAGTGGGCCCGATCGTTACTTTCCGAGAATCGTTAAACTAATTACATTTTCTTTCTAATTTCGATTCCTTTAACTAAACAAATTTTTGTACAATAATTTTAGGAAATTCAATATAAATTCTAATTTTAATTTAACAATTTGTTCTTTAAAGATTTTGTTATTACAATCTTATAATTTTAAATTACTTTTCGTTTTAGGTTTTTTTTTTGGTTTTACTGTTTTCATGGATGATGGCTGGCCAGCTTTCTGCCCAGGACTAAAAATGCATGCGTAGAATTGGAGCCTCTCTAAAGTAAGTCGCCAATAATGCTAGTATGATGCATTAACCAATATTGATGATGGTACTAAACAATATTTTTTATTTATTTTTTAGCAACTTCGTAACACTACCCCCATCTGAAGATAAGAGCTGTCCTCAGCTCGGCATGTTATTGGGGACTCTGGGGCCGGGCCTTGCTAGTTAGTAGTGCAGCAGTCCAAACGCCCTCTCATACTTGGAGCAGAGTTTATGATGTCGTCCGGGTCAGATGGAAGGAGAAAAACAATTCCTGGCTTAAAGCAGTAAAAAGAAAATGGTTTGATTAGTTCTATACTTAGAAGTAAGCATAATTCATATAGGTATAGTTACACTAACAAATCCGTTAATTTCTCACATATAGATTTAGTGGTAATTTTAAGTCTTTGTTGTGTTGCTTAATCTAACACATAGTGTTAAGTCATCTTAGGTTATGTCTCAGTTTGGACTTCTATTTTATTTTGATCCGATATTTTGGTTTGCTGTATGGATTGGGGTAGAGCTGTTGGCATTTCCGCCCGCGATCGCGAATAATAGTTCGAGACGGCCAGCTCATTCCAATTCAGGAAACAGAGGTTATTTGTAGGCGCCTCGACTCGCCTGTAGCAATCGGCAGTCACGCGCGTTACCATTGCATTTGCGATACGATACGACGATTACTATTTGGCACCTCAATAGGACATTAGGCGGTTGCGGTGAATTACTGTGATTTTTGTGTTGAGTTCTTTTTGAATCCGATAGGTCACATCGGAGAGCTGTTCAAGAACCTTATAAGGGCCATCCCAATCCCTTTGCAGTTTTGGGCACATTCCTTTTTTTCTTTTAGGATTGTATAGCAGAACCAGGTCCCCCACTTTAAAGGGATTTGCCCGACAGGATAAGTCGTACCGGTCTTTCATTGTTCGGCTTGTTTTCTTTAGGCGTTTCCTATTGAATTCGTGCACAGTTTCCAAACGTTTTTTTAGTCTTTCTAAGTATTCGACACTTGCTAGTTCCTCTGAGATGGGTAAGCTTAGACTCATTTCCACTGGGAGCCTCAGTTCTCGGCCTAGCGTGAGCATTGCAGGAGTTTGTTGTGTGGTGTCGTGAACAGCTGACCTATATGCTAATAAGAGGAAGGGGATATGTTCATCCCAGTCCCGCTGGTTTTCTGCAACATGTTTGGACAGATAATCTAAGATGGTGCGATTGAACCTTTCCACCATGCCGTCTGACTGAGGATGCAGAGGTGTTGTTCGAGTCTTCTCTATTCCGAATCTCCTCAACACTTCGCGGAAAATAACTGATTCGAAATTCCTCCCTTGATCTGAGTGTATTTGGAGTGGCAATCCAAATCTCGAGAATACATGCTCTATTAAAGCATCTACGACAGTTTCAGCGGTTTGGTCTGGTATAGCGATCGCTTCTGGCCACTTAGTGAAGTAGTCCATCTCTACTAGGAGATATTTGTTACCTCGGGACGTAGTAGGTAGTGGTCCCAATATGTCGATGGCTATCCTCTCGAATGGGGCTCCGACGTTATATATTTGTAGCTGAGATCTAGTTTTCGGCACAGCGCCTTTACGTTGTTGGCAAACTTGACATCGTTGGCACCAGTTGATGATATCTCCTGTGCAGCCAGCCCAGTAATATCGGGTTTTCACTTTGGCGATTGTTTTATCAACCCCGAGATGTCCTCCCACAGCACTGTTGTGTAGCTGACTCAAAACTTCGTCCTTTTTGGAGTCCGGAATCAGCATTTGATAATGCGCCCCATTCGTGTCTGAAAATTCTCGACATGCTATGTCATCTCGTAAGCACAGGGAAGGCCACATTGACCAGTATGCCTTTATTACTGGGTGTAGTGCAGTAATCTCTGCTCTTGGAGGCCGTCTGCCTGCTTTCAGCCAGGCTCGTACTGTATTAAGTTTTTCATCTTGGTCTTGGCTGGTAGCGATATCATCCGGTAACACTGTCATGCGGGCAATTGCTAGTTGACGTTCCTCCAGTCTGGAACAGTATCGGCAATTTACACCAGTGCACGGGCGGCGGGAAAGAGCATCAGCATTTCCATGCTTGTTTCCTGGTCGATGTTGAATTTGGAAATCGTAGCTTTGAAGTCGCTCTAGCCATCTCGCAATTTGACCTTCGGGCTCTTTAAAGTTCATCAACCAGCGTAGAGAAGCATGGTCGGTTCGCAAGAGAAAGTGGCGGCCCAGTAGGTAGGGTTGAAAATGGGCAATTGCTTTCACTACAGCTAGTAGTTCTTTCCTTGTTACGCAATAGTTTCGTTCAGGGCGGCTTAGAGTCTTACTATAGTACTCTATAACTTTTTCTTCTTCTCCCTGTACTTGAGATAACACGGCTCCCCATGCATACTGGCTCGCATCCGTGTCTACAATAAACAAGCCATCCTCGTTTGGCTGTGCTAGTATTGGGGCCGATGTCAGCTTAGTTTTTAAAGTGTTAAAGGCGGCCTCCCGCTCTTCGCTCCAGGTAAATTTTGTGTTTTTCTCTGTCAAGCTAGTCAAGGGTCTAGCAATTGCGGAAAAATTCTTAATAAATCGTCTGTAGTATGCACACAATCCTAGAAACGACTGAATTTCGGTCTTGTTTGACGGTCTCGGCCATTGTTGTACTGCAGAAATTTTTTCTGGATCAGTTGCCAGACCTTTTTCGGAGATAACGTGTCCTAAGAACTTGACTTCCGCATGGCATATGGTGCATTTTCTTGGAGAAAGCTTGAGGCCGGCAGATCGAAGGCGTTCAAATACGAGCTGAAGATGATGTCGTAGTTCCTCGAAAGATTTTCCATGCACAATCAGGTCATCTAGGTATACAAGGCAAATGGTGTAGGGTAGTCCTTGTAACACTAGCTCCATAAGCCTTTGAAAGGTGGCTGGGGCATTTGTTAAGCCGAAAGGCATTACCATAAACTCGAATAAGCCGCTCCCAGCAGTAAAAGCCGTTTTTTCTACATCTGCGTCGTGCATTTCGACCTGCCAGTATCCTGACTGAAGGTCTAAAGTGGCAAACCATTTAGATTCACCTAGTGCATCCAGTGTAAGGTCGATTCGCGGAAGAGGGTATGAGTCTTTCTTTGTCACTTCATTCAACCGCCTGTAGTCGATGCAAAACCGCAGAGTTCCATCCTTCTTTTTTACCAACACGACAGGGCTACTCCATGCACTTTTTGATGGTCGCACGACTCCTTGATCTAGCATTTCTTTCATCATTTCATCAGCTTCTTTTCTGCGAGACATGGGGAGTTTTCGCGGTGGCTGCTTTATAGGTCGGGCATCACCCACATCGATCCTATGACGTATTAGTGTTGTACGACCGATATCGTCTTTCGAATGAGAGAATACATCTACGTAGGTTAATAGAAGATTCCACAGTTGGTGTTTCTGTGCAGCTGTAAGGGTGGAAGTGCTCCTTTGGAACATTTCTTGTAACTCGTTGGAGATAGGAGTAGATGCTTTGGCCTGGCTCAATGCAATAATATTTGGTTTTGTCTCCAATTCCACAATAGGTCTGGTACTAGGTAATACAAGTTCGTTGCGAGCTAAATTGCTTACCTGGACAAGCACAGTTCCATGCTGAGAAACTGTTAATGCAGGCAACACATGTAGCGCTTCCGGTGCATTCTGGATGGCTGTTACTAAGATCTCTTCATTAGCTTTGATATTTGCAGACAGTTCAATGAGGGCATCTTCTCCTGGTAGTATGCGTACTTCCCGTAGTGGTTTAACCTCCAAAGTACGAGATAGCTGCTGGTCAAATGGAATTATTTCCTCTGCTATCTTTAAGACCTCATTCTTCAGGTCGAGCGTGCATGAATGGTGTAGGTGGAAATCTATTCCGATGATGCAACTATCCGAAATTGTAGCAGCGAAAACTGTATGGCTAGTAGTAAAGCCACCGATGGTTATTTCTACCTTCGTAATTCCCTCTACTGGGAAGGTATCGCCGCTCACTCCTTGAATAAGAGCATTCGATGGTTTTAGCTTTTGTGGATGATTTGCTGCCAATAACACTTTGGGATGCAGAACTGTTTGACTTGCACCAGTGTCGATAAGCAGAGGACATGCTATGCCATTTATATATCCTGCCACTATTAGGTTACTGAGCTTTGCTGTAGTTCCAATGAAAATTTTAATAGGCATTGGGGCTTCGTCTTCCACTAACCCTAGCCCCTCGAAGTCAGTGGGCAGCAGTTTAACGATTCATGGTGATTCATGGTACTGCTCGGTGGCAGGAAACGGGGTTCTTCATCTGTAGAAAAGGCTGCTGGAGGTGGGATGATTATCGAGTTCTCGTAAAGCTCTTTCTCCGTAGTGTTGGCTGCCTTATCGATGGCGTGTCCCATCCATATTCCCAGTCTGCTATCCTTTCTATTTGAGGGCATGAAATTGGTGGGCGATGACTGTAAATTATCCTTATTAACTGCATTCTGTTCGATAGGTTTTTCAAAACCGATAACATTAATGGCTTGCCGGCTCTTACTCCCTGGTATAAGGTCAAAAATAACCTTTTGGTCATTCATCAGTGAAGCAATACGGTGCTCCGAACTTTTGGCGGGTATTGTAGAGGCGTGGACAAAGACTTCTTCATTGCTCTTATTACAAACTATAAACCCATAGCCTTTTCTAGCATTGTACCACTTTACCTTCCCTTCTACAGATTTTTCAATAATTTGTTGTTCGGTAGAGGATAGAGGTTGCGAGGAGTATGTAGCTTTCTGTGTTAGTGAAACCGTTTGTTTCGATTCACGCTGTTTTTCTGTAGATTTTGTTTGGTTTCGAGGTAGTTTGGCTTTCCGTGGTCGTTCTTTGAAAGATTTACTAAAAGGCTTGTGCATTGTTTCGGTGCGTAAAACGCTGGCATAAGTGGGTGAATTCGGAGCATTGTTCGTTGAAGTTTGTGTGTATTTGAAGCCCAGCTTGTGCTCCTCCAAACTGGGCGATCTTAGTTTCCCGACTGCTGATGCTGATTTGCTCGAGTTCTCTTAGCTTGCCTATGTTGAATCACAGGTTCACTGAACCTCATTTGTCGTCGGCTAATCCTTGTCGCATCTCTACTAGCTTCTACACGAATAGCTATCGCGAGAGCTGCCTCTAAGGACACAGGGATAGAATCACGAACTCGACGTTGTGTCTCGGCATCAGCGATGCCATCCATGAATTGGCCGAGACCGATTCTGTTTCTAATAAGCTCATCAGCGTCATTGAAACTTAAATATACCAGCCGTTGCACATCTGTCGCGAATTCTGTTAGGCTCTCATTCGGTCTCTGTATTCGTCCCCGTAGTTGTATGTGTGCTATGGCAGCTTGATACTCGTCTGAGAATCTGTCGTGCAGAGCCTGACTCAGTGCTTCATAATCATCTTTAGTACTCTCAGAAAGGGTATCATAGAAGCTCGATGCAGTTCCTCGCAGGTAAGGGACGAGATACAGAGATTTAAGTCCAGAGTCCCAGCCGTTTGCACGTGCTATGGCTTCGAAGTGTTTTTTGTATACAGACCAGGGCTCTTAGCCATCGTAGTCTTTTGGAGTCATAGCAAAGCGCGCTGGGGCGACATATGGTGTTGGCTTAGGTCCAGGCTGGGTTTTTGTTATTGGCAGGATGCCTGTCTCCCATAAAGTCGAAGCGGGTTGTATGGAATTATACATTGAGGTAGTGTTTTGCCCTGGCACCATTTGATTGCAGAATTGTTGATCAAGGAAGGAAGAATTAGCGGTTGGCAAGCTAAAAGTGACCCTTCTTGTTCGCGAATCTGCGGATATCGCATTCGATCCTTGCCCTAAAGTGCTCATCGCATTATTAGACTTTGATGAAGCTCCGATTGGTTCTTGGGCAAGATCAGTTGAACGTTGCGGAGAGTGATCTGTAGCTAGCTGGTCGACAAGAGTTGAACAATGAGATTGGAGATTTTTATCATTATCGCTGGGATTGGTTGATATTCCGTCGGTAAAACTAATCAACTCATTTGAATTTGGCGAGGCAGTTGATTGTTCTAAGACTGGGTTAAGCCTAAATGGTGGCGTTTGGCTATTAGCAAGCCCATCTATGCGTCGCTTAACTGCCTCTTCTTGGCTTAGTTCCAAATTCTGTACTCTGTCTACTACAGACTTGAGTAAGCAGCTAATATTCTGAATTTGCTGGTTTTGCTGATGGAGAAAGGTGCCCAGCTGGTCTAAGGTAAATGGAAGTTGTGTGGTATTATCACTCCATTCGCTCCTATTGTCGCTTGATGTATTTCTTTGATTGTTGGCCATCTCGTGGTTTTTATCTGGGTGCTGGATTCTTTCGATATCCGTTAGACCACCCCACACTTGGCACCAATGTTACAAATTTTCCTTATTTGCTTCTACCGAGAGGGAGATTTCATTAACAAAAAAAAATGTTGCGAAGCTTCGCTTAGGAAAATGTTGTGACAAGATTGCAACCAACTTTCGAATATAGGTCAGCAACAAAATGTGGAACTGTATCACGTTTTAGAAGATCAGCTGGGCTGATGATGGCCCAGAGAGCTTCCACTTGGATGCTATTCTCGGTGGAATCTGCAACTTTTGTTAGTGGGTGAGCGTAAGATTCTGCTCTGCAGTCGTATAAGGGGGAATTCGGAATTGAGAGTACAGCGACTATGCTTGCAGTTCAAGTGGAACGTGATAAGTACTACTATCGCGTTCCACTCATTGAGTGCTTACTGTGCAGTTTGTAAACGTGCGTCAGCCGACAAAGATAAGGTGGACTTGTTTTCGTTTTCGCTTCTAGTGCACCGCTGGTTACTGTGGCAAAATTTCCGCGCTTATTTATTAATTATTTATTAAAGTCGCGATCGTGTTTCACGCGAAGTGTTGATGTTGGTGAGGTGTTTAGTGTCAAAAGCTTGTAAGAATTTGGCAAGCTAATTATCCAAAGTGTACCCTTATGCTGTGTAATGTGCTTATCTGAGGATTTGTAGGATTGCACCGTAGATGCCGTGAAGCTTTGGGGCACCAGGTTGGGAATGTTTTGTTTTTTTTATGAATTTCCCGCTTGGTGCTTTGTGGTCAAGCGGCTGAAATCAACGCAGGATTATGGAATTTCCTCAACAAATTGCTTCGTCGACGATCTTATAGGATTTTTTTTTTACAAATGGCGGACCTCTGCGACAGGTATGTATTCACTCTTTCTTATATAAATATCGGTGGACTGGTGTGCGAATTTCCAATTTCGTGCTGCAAAGGGGAAATTAAAGCTTTTGTTGTGCAAGTTCAATTCTTCTGTCAATGCGATTGATTCAATTCAGAATCAATTGAATTCAATTTTCGGCCGTTCTGCTTTGAAAAATTACTAAGTTGAATTTTGTATGTCAGATTTTCAGTTCAAGCTAAATTAAGCCTTGAAGGCAATGGCCCGTTTTTACCTGGAATTATAATTTATGTTTCGCCTTTTCCTGGTTCTTGGTTATTGAAGGCGATCGAAAAGAACAAAGGCTCGATCGCTTCCTCTTGACCTTCTGTGCCCGCAATGTCCTAATCGCGGTGTTTGCTAGTTTTTTAATAAGAAATAAAAAAATCACTCACCGGAACTAATGTTTTGGTTACCTCGCACAGAGAAAGGAAAACAATAAAAAAAACAAAAATAAATTTTAATTGTTAATTTTGAATTTATTCAATAACTCGCACTATTTTTTCTGACAACTATCTAATCGCTCAACTTTGACTTTCCGAACAGAGAGCAACGATCTGTCTTGACCTTTCTTTTATATCCCCGTAAGGTGGGGAAAAATCTAACTATGCCCGGAAAAGACTATTTTCCAGTGGGCCCGATCGTTACTTTCCGAGAATCGTTAAACTAATTACATTTTCTTTCTAATTTCGATTCCTTTAACTAAACAAATTTTTGTACAATAATTTTAGGAAATTCAATATAAATTCTAATTTTAATTTAACAATTTGTTCTTTAAAGATTTTGTTATTACAATCTTATAATTTTAAATTACTTTTCGTTTTAGGTTTTTTTTTTTGGTTTTACTGTTTTCATGGATGATGGCTGGCCAGCTTTCTGCCCAGGACTAAAAATGCATGCGTAGAATTGGAGCCTCTCTAAAGTAAGTCGCCAATAATGCTAGTATGATGCATTAACCAATATTGATGATGGTACTAAACAATATTTTTTATTTATTTTTTAGCAACTTCGTAACAATATAAACAAACAAAAAATATATATTTAAGTATTTACATATAGAAATAAAACCATTTGTAGAAAAAAAATTTTAATATTGGAATAACAACACCAATATATAGTAGAAAATAAATAGTTATTAAACCAAACCAAGTGCTGGCTTGGAAAATAAGTACTTGTTAAATAAGTTCAAAATACATTACAATTTAAGAGAACTTGTTTAAGAGAAAATGCTAAAACAAAAATCATGTAAGCCCACACCGAACTGAGGACCCGAACCGCCCAATTAGTGCCAACAATAACTTCCCCTAATTCGATTCCTCTCAGGGGGGAATATTATTATGTACGTAAGACATACCTGAAAAAGGGTACGCAAAAAAGAAACTATGAAAACAAATACCCTGAAAAAGAAAAAAGGGGAGAAGAAAAAGAGAGAAAAGATTAATATTTTGGAACCATTTTTATTATTTTGTTTACTTTTTTGTTTGTTTTTTTTATTATTATTATTACAAGAAGGAAGAAAGAAAAGACAATAAAAACTATATTTTTTTTCCAAACAAACAATCTCACTGCCACTCAAGGTCCCAGTCATCTTCAGCCACAGCCTCAACTCCGAGAGGGGGAGGGGTGACCATCAGCGGCCGAATGATCGCGGTAATAGCCGGCTCAAACACCGGGTGGCAGCAGGCACAGAGACCATGTCGTCCATATATATTTAGGGCACCGCCTGAAAGAAGGGGATAAGTGTCGGGAATTCAAAGAAATTTTTCAATAACACTCACCTCTGACAACCCAAACCTGGCCCTGGTGCGGATATAAGGGCAAGTCCACAGTATAAGTATGGCCGGCTACGGCGTCTTCGCCCCACACGGTGAAGGGCCGCTCCCCGCGCCTTAACAAAACTAGCCGGATCGGGCCTCGCCATCCGGGAATTACGTGCATTACGTAAATGGAGCTGGCCACGGAAGTAAGACCCGGCGGGCTATGCTGGGGCTTGTTGTTCAAGCATACTGAAAATAACATCGTAAAGCAACTCGGCAACTGTCACGGATAAGGAAGAAAACTCGAGTGAACCTCAATCAAAAAAGTCTTTTCCATCTAGGCCATCGCAATTTCCGATATGGTAATCCGCCACCTATGATAAGAAATTCAAAGCCGTAGCTACACAAAATAGTTTTGTTTATACCACCAATACTAAAAGTTTTCTTTGCGGTTGTTTTCTTCTTATCAAGAGTCATTCCTCTCCCAAGAATGACTCTCGTTCCGTTTGGCGGGGAAGGAATGTTACATGCCTAAATGTTACATGCCTAAGATACATAAAATACCTGAAAAAAGGTATTTACAATAATCATGTAAAAACATAAATTTTCATAGAAGCTACTCATGCTTAAAAACATGAATAGCTTACCAATTTAATCCGTAAAGAAAATTGCATCAGGAATTTTCTTCACATACCATTTAGTTTTTCAAAAAGTTCCCATGGCAAGTTTTGCCCTCAGCAAAATTTGCCAGTAGAAATATTTACTTAAAAAAAAGATAAAGCAAAAGACAAATCGTACCTTCAGTACGATTGGTCGTGAAAATTGTAATATGTATGTACGAATGTGCATACATATAAAAAAAAAGCTTTCACGCTCAGAAATGCGCGTCGCGAAAATACATTATATGTATACGCGCGCTGCAATTCTAATAGTCGTGACGGTGGCTGATAGTAGTTAAGCTATGGGAGTTCTGGCCCACTGTTTTAGCTTCCAGGATTTCCCCACAGATGGCGCCACCGTCGCTAGGTGGTTCGATTCCATACAAAATGTGGGTTTGTGCCTTGGATGTACTGGTTTATGTCTTGGATGTTGGGGATACGAGACCACTTTGGGGGATACGAGACCACTTTAAGCACTCTCCAGCATAGGGAAATAGCATAGGATTTCGATTTTGTTTCTGAAGTTCGCTTATTTTTCATCTCGAGTCTTGGGGATACGAGACCATTTTGGGGATACGAGACCACTTTTAGCACTCTCCAGCATAGGGAAATAGCATAGGATTTCAATTTTGTTTCAGGAGTTCGCTTATTTTTCATCTCAGACTCGTAGCCTCCAAGTTTTTCATCTCGAATTTTGGGATACGAGATAACCTCACCCACAGATGGCGCCACCGTCGCTAGGTGGCTTGAGTGGGTTTGTGTATTGATGGCACTGGTTTATGCCTTGGATGCACCATTGGCTCTTGACTGTACTGGATCCACCATCGGCTTTTGACTGTACTGGATTATGTCTTGGATGCACCATTGGGTCTTGGATGCACCATTGTGAGGTTGCCTGAGCTACATTTGCCGATACTAGCAGCATGCCTTAGTTTTGCTGTTTTCTTTAGAGTGGAAGTTTTAGATATCAGCATGACCTCGTGATGTAGCCTTGATTCTGCTGTTTTCTTGCTTGAAGATTTCTTAGCTGGAGAAGTTGTAGATATCTGCATGACGTCACATAAAATGTTGCGCATAAATTTCTTAACTGAGAAGATGTAGATATCAGCATGAGGTCATCTCAGTTTTGCTGTTTTCTTACTTGAAGATTTCTTAGCAAGGAAATTGTAGATATCAGGATGACGTCGCATTGATTTTGCTGGTTGGTACTAGCAGCATGCCTTGGTTTTGCTCTTTTCTTTAGAGTGCAAGTTTTAGATATCAGCATGACCTCGTGATGTAGTCTTGGTTTTGCTGTTTTCTTACTTGAAGATTTCTTAGCTGGAGAAGTTGTAGATATCTTCGTGACGTCACCTCGGTTTTGCTGTTTTCTTACTTGAAGATTTCTTAAGGAAGGAAACTGTTGAAATCAGCATGACATCACCTCGATTTTTTGCTGTTTTGAAATCGACTCGGTTTTTTTTGTTGTTTTCTGATATCAGTTGTAGATAAGTACCTAGATTTGTTGATGTTTTCTATAGAAATATATGCAGAATGAAATAAAACAATATACACTATTTATTTTTTATTTATTTCTATTACTATTATTTATTAATTATAATAATTATTATTATTACTTATTATTAATTTAATATAATATTAATATAATTTACATATTTTTTTTTTTTTTTTTTTTTTTTTTATTATATACTATTATTTATTACTTATTATTATTATTACTCCTGAATGAAATTGGAAAATTTTTTCACCACACACATATTTTTTTTTAGCTTCGCCAATTTCTCGTCAATTTGACGAAGCTCATTTTTTTTTTCTGCTCTTGCAGCCCGCAGCCTAACCTTTTCAGCCTTCATGGTCCTTGTTATTGCGACAAATGTTAGCGATAGGTCATTATAAAAACCTTCGGTTCTGTAAAGCGACCCTCGCAACATATTCATCCCATGAAGCACCTAGGAGTTATAGAAAATTATTATATATTTATAAATTATAATAAAAAAATTACTCACAGCTTCGCGACGCTGCTGACTCCGCTGCTGCTGGCTCTGCTGCTGCCGCTGACTCTGCTGCTGCTGTTGTTGTTGTTGTTGTTGCTGTTGCTGTATTTGGAGAAAAAAATTAATTATTAAAAAAATATTATAATAAATTTCAGAGCAACTTACTTCTGACATTGTGGCTCTTCAGAAATCGATTCAGAATGAGCTAAACTCTTTAGATAATTTGAACTTCTTCTATGCATATCTTGATAAAAAAATAATGCGTTTGCAAATATTTCAAATTTATAAAGCATCAATATGTAATTTAATATCATCACACTTCTTGTAAACAAATTCATATAGTTTGCAGCTGCAATACAAATGATTCGAACTCTTATATAAACACTGGATATTATCATAATCAAATTCAGAACAACAGACCAATCCTCTAATCTTTTTTTCACGTAATTTTGCTATCAGCTCGAGTATAGTTTTGCAGCTGCAATACAAATGATTCGAACTCTTATATAAACACTAGATATTATCATAATCAAATTCGGAACAACAGACCAATCTTTTTTCACGTAATTTTGTGCGTTTGCAAAATCTTGCAAATATTTCATTTTTATAAAGCATTTAATATCATCACACTTCTTGTAAACAAATTCATATAGTTTGCAGCTGCAATACAAATGATTCGAACTCTTATATAAACACTAGATATTATCATAATCAAATTCAGAACAACAGACCAATCCTCTAATCTTTTTTTCACGTAATTTTGCTATCAGCTCGAGTAGAATAAAGTAAACAAATTTAGGTAATATCAACACTTGATTATTTCAATAAAATCTTTCTACATTCCAACAATCTTTCTATATGTAATTTCATCATCTTATGAGAATAAAGTAAACCAATTTAGGTAATATCAACACTTGATTTTCAGCTCCTCAATTTATAGTCATGATTCCAAAACAAGTTTAATCCTGCTTAAAGCAAATTTGCAATATCGGCACATTAAGCTGAATGATTAATGTAATTTGATACTGCAAACAGCTCAATTCCAAAAATTTTACTGATTGAAACGTTTCATTAGAATTCGTAAGCAAAATTTCACATCCTGTTGTAAACAAATTTAAGCAATATCAGCACATTTATTCTTTTCATGTAATTTGATACCACACTTCCTGTAGGCAGCCAAAAATTTTACTGTTCCAAGAATTTTACCAATCGAAACGTTTCATTGGAATGTAAACAAATTTTCACATTTTCTTGTATGTAAACAATCTCATTTGCAAATTCGACCAGCAGAATAAAGTAATCAAATTAATTTGAGTGATTTTCTTATCGTGTAATTCGATATCATCTCAACCTGTAAGCAAATTCGTTGGAATTCATCCTGTGCAATGATTATTGTAGCAGCAGGATCATTCATGTTTACAAACCGTTGCTATAAAAGCGCAAGCAAACTCTTGGGGAGCACCAGTCAATCTAAGTAATTCAAAGTGTTAGCGCCGAATAAGAAAAAAAATTAAAAATGTCTTTCACAGTAATAAATGAAAGTTTTTCATTAATTAAGAAATTGCGAGAAGATGTGTTGAAGTGTTTAAGTGATGCAAATTTTGTGAATAAAAACAATATTGTTAAAGAGTGTAACAGAAACATTCGTAAATATCAAGCAGCATTTCGAAAGTGTAATAAGAATGCTATGAAACAACATTTGCTCAGCTGTATTGCTCAAATTAAATCGTTGAAAGTGCTAATAAAAGCTCCCCATCGAGGTAGAGGAATTAATCAACGATTAATAAGAAGTGATTTTGTTAAGTGGGAAGAAATCAAAACAGCATTCGTAGGTAGAATTAGGGCAGGTGTTATCGTGAATATAAGCCACCTAGATCCTAAGCTGTTTATGCAAGATGCTTCCAAATTACTTGCTCGCCGCATTAAAAATACATTAAAACAACAACACCATATTAAAGTTGCTACAACGTTTTGCGGCGAATTTATTAAACAAAATGCTGACAATGAAATTATAAAAGACATTAAATATTTCCAAGCGAGAACTGCTCCAATCAGTGCAGATGATAATTTAGAGGAGTGGTTTAAATCAAACATTTTGGATCCAATAAACACTCAGCTAGAAGAATTCCAGGAAAAAGACAGTGGCTGGGCACTGCACTCTATAATACATTTAGCGGTGCATATCAACAAGTTTGAGCCGATTCGGGGATCATTTTATGTACCTCTGCCAAAGGAGATTGCATCAAAGAAAGCTTGCATCAATGTACAAAATAATGATGAAGCATGCTTCGCGTGGGCAGTAACATCAGCGCTATACCCTACAAATGCTCATTCTGAAAGGTTCTCATCATATCCACATTATTCTACTGTGCTAAATTTAACTGGAATAACATTTCCCATGACGCTTAAGCAAATTACACAATTTGAAGGCCAGAACGATTTATCAATAAACGTGTTCATCCTAGAGAAAGAGCGTTTCTTCACCACAGTTCCAGTTAGACTTACGAAACACAGGATGGAGCGACATATAAATCTCTTAATGCTACAAGATGACTATGACCAGGATGATGATGATGATGATCATATGGACGATGATGATGATGATGATGATGCCAGCAGATATCATTTCTGCTGGATTAAAGATCTTTCGCGTCTCATATCGAAGCAAACTTCGAAGCGTAATGGTAGAAAGTATATATGTGAGAGATGTTTGCTCTACTTTTACTCTGAAGAAAAATTAACATCACACACTCCCGAATGCGAGAAGCAAAACCACTGCAGAATTATGTTTCCCTCAGAGGAAAAGAAATGGTTGGAATATAAGAATTATAACCATAAGAATCCAGTCCCGTTTTGTGTATATGCTGATCTTGAATCATTATTGAAGCCGATTCAGGGAAACGATCAAAATACACAGCGAATCCAGGAACATGAAGTTCACAGCATAGGATTCTATTTCCACTGCAAACATGATGCTAAGCTCTCATATTACAGAGCATATAGAGGCAAGGACTGTCAAAAATGGTTTGCATTAGAATTGCAAAAGATTGCATCCACAGCTATACAGGAAAAGCTGAACATCAGGCCAATGCAACCCCTGACTAAAGAGGAACGGCGTTCACATATGGAAAATACTTGCTGCCATATATGTGAAAAAACGTTTGCAGCCGATGAGGAACGAGTCCGGGACCATTGTCACTTAACAGGTAAATACTGAGAAGCATAATTCAATTCATTTCTTTTCATAAATTCTTTTAACAGGAAAATACCGAGGACCGGCGCACAATGCATGCAATCTGATGTACCAAGATTGCTCCATAGTTCCAGTCATTTTTCACTTCATTATTAAGGATATAGCTACATCTTTCCCAGGAAATGTTGATCTCTTGCCAATAAACAAGGAAAGATATATCTCGTTCACCAAGCACATGGACGGCAGCTACATAAAATTCAGATTCATCGATTCCTTCCGTTTTATGGCTGAATCTTTAGATAAGCTATCATCATTGCTGCCGATGGATAAATTAAACATTACAAGATCAGTATGGCAGGGATTGGATGATGACACTATCAAACTTCTTACACGCAAGGGTGTCTTCCCATATGATTTTATTGATGACTGGGATAAATTGGATTTCCGGAACTTGCCAACACAGGAAGCGTTCTACAATAAACTGACTGACAGCGCTATATCTGCTGAGGACTACAATCATGCTGAAGAGGTCTGGCAAAAATTTGAAATACAGACACTTGGTGAATATTCAGATCTATACCTTAAGACTGATGTTCTCCTATTGGCTGATGTGTTTGAGAACTTTCGAGAAGTGTGCATGAAGACATACAATTTAGATCCAGCACATTATTACACCATGCCAGGCTTAACATGGGATGCTATGCTAAAATACACTAATGTGAAATTAGAGCTGATAACCGACGTAGATATACTGCTATTCATAGAAAGAGGCATTCGAGGTGGTATAAGTCAATGTTCAAACAGATATAGTAAAGCCAATAACAAATATATGGATGATTTTAAGCCTGAGGAGAAAGAGAAATACTTGATGTATTATGATGTCAATAACCTTTATGGATGGGCCATGTCACAGCATTTACCAACCGGAGGATTCAAATGGGTTGATGTTCCCAATATTGTCGTTTCCGAAATTCCTGATGATTCTCCAACTGGATACATATTCGAAGTCGACTTGGATTATCCTCAACATCTACATGATAAGCATAAGGACTTACCGTTTTGCTCTGAGCATGCAGCACCACCTGGAGCAAAATTAGAAAAGCTTCTGACAACATTACATCCAAAAACTAAATATGTTATACACTACCGAAACTTGAAGCAATGCTTATCACATGGACTCATCCTGAAAAAAGTGCACCGGGTACTTCAATTCGACCAATCAGCTTGGCTTAAACCATATATTGACTTAAATACCACCAAACGGATGCAGGCTACAAGCGATCATGAGAAGGACAGCTATAAGAAGATGAATAATGCAGCTTTTGGTAAGACCATGGAAAATGTACGCAAGTATAGTGATATCAAGCTTTGCATGAAGTGGGAAGGTCGCTATGGTGCAAAAGGTCGGATTGCGGCACCCAACTTCCACAGTGCAACGATATTTGATGAAAATTTAGTTGCTGTGGAATTAAGGCGACTCAAAATATTATTCAATAAGCCGCTCTATATAGGAATGGCAGTTATGGAAATTTCGAAAATATGCCTCTACGACTTTCACTACAGTTTTATGCAGCGTGAGTATGGAGATAAATGTAAAGTCATGTATACTGATACAGATTCTCTAATATATGAACTTGAGGAGAAAAATGCATATGAGTTTATGGCTGAAAATATAAACAAATTTGATACAAGTGATTACCCAGAAGATAATGAATTCAATTTACCGCTCATGAATAAAAAGATTCCTGGGCTAATGAAGGATGAGCTGAATGGGAAAATCATGAGCGAATTTGTAGGCTTGCGCTCAAAAATGTACAGTCTGCGTATAAACGCTGGTAAAACTGTAAAAAAAGCGAAAGGAGTAAAGACTAATGTAGTCCAGAGGCATATAAATTTCGAAGACTACGTCGAATGCTTGAATAACGAGCGAATATTAACTGCTAATCAGAGCTCCATACGATCTCATCACCATAACGTATACATTATTAGTCAAAAAAAGATTGCATTGAGTCCCTATGATAATAAGCGTCATATTATGAGCGGAGCGACGGATACTCTACCATGGGGACATTACTCTATTTCATCAGATCAACAAGTAGCAGCCGCAGAAAGAATCTAAGTCAAGTGTAAATAATAAATGAATTATAATTTTAGTTTTATTTATTAAAGTAATTTGCATTATAGCTACATGTTTAAAGTATTATAATTATAACTATAAATTTATATTAAATTGTTAATTGTTTCTTCAACATATTATAAAACATCTTTGTTATTAATCCAAGAATTGTGTTTTGATGAAACTTGAGTTCCTTGCTCACCGGCTGGCCCCTGAGCTCTTGTTGGTTCACGTTCACCTGCTTTCCCAAGATATCCCCGCTTAGAGAAACGTCCAAACTTGTCAACGCTCATCTGTAGATTGTGTAGAAGTATGGCAATGGAGTAGTATTTAAACTATAATATCTGCTTCTCGCAACTCCTCCAGGATAGATATAATTTCATTGTTGTGACTGGTGTTTCCAGCCTGCTTTGATGCCATTAGAAGGCGCAGTCTATCCACTAATTCATTTGGATCATCCCAGTAAATGTGATCAATGTTTTCTTTAGGCAGACGCATTAGTCCCATACCTTTATGCTGTATAAGTTTACTGATTATAGCTTTATACTTAGCCGCTCTAGTACCCTTTATTTGTCCATCTTCAGCATAGTCACGTTTATATGCATTGGTATCTCTCAAAATAGATCCATAATTAGTTAAATCCTCTTTAGTATATAGACTTTTTACAGGATCTTTCATAAATAACAGCTCACATAACCCCAAAGTTGTTTTATAGCTCTTCCCCTTGATAACAATATTTCCTACATCATCAACATCAAACGTTGAATTACCGATTCTCCATGCGTTGTTATCATAGTAAACTCCATAGGTTGGATCAATTTTAGGGCTATTATCAGTGAATAGCTTTAAATAGTTTGAAACTATGTATCCAGACGTATCGGGGGAAGGTGACAGGAGACCTTTCTGTCAATGTTCTTGAATGTTCAGGTGTTGCGAATTCTTCCCCAGATGTTAAGGAATAATCTCCATAATTTATGGGTGTGCTACTAGCCTCTATTTTAAGATATTTTCGTTTTGGAGGGGTAAAAGGTTCCACAATTTCGTTGTCTTCTTCTTCTTCTGCTTCTTCTTCTTCTTCTCCTTCTTCTTTTACATCTTTTGTCTCAAATTTGACTATATCCGACGGCTCGTATTTAACTGTTCTAACAAACTCTTTTAAGGGTTTAGTGATTGGCTTAAAGGTTTCTTCAAGTCGAGCTTCTGCTTCAATTTTTCCCATCCTTAGGGCTTTTAATTTCCTTCGCACTGCATTCCTAGTCTTGATAATTTCTTTTAATAGATTTTCATTCATCTTCGTTATTAACTCAATAACAGCTTTCCAAACAGCTCTGATAACAGCTTAACAGCTTTCCAAACAGCTCTGATAGCAGCTTAACAGCTTTCCAAACAGCTCTGATAACAGCTTAACAGCTTTTCAAACAGCTCTGATAACAGCTTAACAGCTTTTAAAACAGCTCTGATAACAGCTTAACAGCTTTTAAACAGCTCTGATAACAGGTTAACAGCTTTTCAAACAGCTCTGATAACAGCTTAACAGCTTTTAAAACAGCTCTGATAACAGCTTAACAGCTTTTAAACAGCTCTGATAACAGCTTAACAGCTATTAAAACAGCTCTGATAACAGCTTAATAGCTTTTCAAACAGCTCTGATAACAGCTTAACAGCTTTTCATACAGGTCTGATAATAGGTGAACAGCTTTAAACTACTCAGCAAGGTCCACACGATTCGGTGTGCTTTCGGTTACAGCTTCGACTTATGAAGATTTCGCATGTTTCATCCTTTTATAGTACAATGAAGGTATCAAATCCTTTACGGTAGCGGGCATTGGATGGGAAACATATTACTTACCATTAAGTGTCTGTAGTACCCATTAGTGCCACTAGGGAACCTTACTCAAGAAATGGCATTATGTAGTACCGGCTAATGCCGCTAGGGAACCTTACTCAAGAAATGGTGTTTGCCCTCGATAGAGCAATACACGCACCCCCTAAACCCAATAATAACAATAATAATTTTCTAAGAAAACACAAACCAAGGTGATGTCATGTTGTGAAATTCGAATGATGCTGATATCTACAACTTCCCCGCTAATAAAACTTATTTAGGCGCAGCACCTGTAAATAGCAAGAACCAAGATTACGTCATACGTGATATCTACAACTTCCTCGCTAATAAAAGAAAACAGCAAAACCAAGGCATATTGGTAGTACCGACTAATGCCACTAGGGAACTTTACTCCAGAAATGGCGTTTGCACGCGAATAAAAATTATGGAATATGCTAAATTTTATCAGGGCATTAAATGCCTATAGTACTCACTAATGCCACTAGGGACAGCAAAACCGAGGTGACGTCACGAAGATATCTACAACTTCTCCAGCTAAGAAATCTTCAAGCAAGAAAACAGCAGAATCAAGGCTACATCACGAGGTCATGCTGATATCTAAAACTTCCACTCTAAAGAAAACAGCAAAACCAAGGCATGCTGCTAGTACCAACCAGCAAAATCAATGCGACGTCATCCTGATATCTACAATTTCCTTGCTAAGAAATCTTCAAGTAAGAAAACAGCAAAACCGAGATGACCTTATGCTGATATCTACATCTTCTCAGTTAAGAAATTTATGCGCAACATTTTATGTGACGTCATGCAGATATCTACAACTTCTCCAGCTAAGAAATCTTCAAGCAAGAAAACAGCAGAATCAAGGCTACATCACGAGGTCATGCTGATATCTAAAACTTCCACTCTAAAGAAAACAGCAAAACTAAGGCATGCTGCTAGTATCGGCAAATGTAGCTCAGGCAACCTCACAATGGTGCATCCAAGACCCAATGGTGCATCCAAGACATAATCCAGTACAGTCAAAAGCCGATGGTGGATCCAGTACAGTCAAGAGCCAATGGTGCATCCAAGGCATAAACCAGTGCCATCAATACACAAACCCACTCAAGCCACCTAGCGACGGTGGCGCCATCTGTGGGTGAGGTTATCTCGTATCCCAAAATTCGAGATGAAAAACTTGGAGGCTACGAGTCTGAGATGAAAAATAAGCGAACTCCTGAAACAAAATTGAAATCCTATGCTATTTCCCTATGCTGGAGAGTGCTAAAAGTGGTCTCGTATCCCCAAAATGGTCTCGTATCCCCAAGACTCGAGATGAAAAATAAGCGAACTTCAGAAACAAAATCGAAATCCTATGCTATTTCCCTATGCTGGAGAGTGCTTAAAGTGGTCTCGTATCTCCCAAAGTGGTCTCGTATCCCCAACATCCAAGACATAAACCAGTACATCCAAGGCACAAACCCACACTTAGTATGGAATCGAACCACCTAGCGACGGTGGCGCCATTTGTGGGGAAATCCTGGAAGCTAAAACAGTGGGCCAGAACTCCCATAGCTTAACTACTGCTGATGTTTATAAAAGCATCAAATTTCAAACCCCCGTCCAACGAAAAATATTCTGGACTTGTAGCCTACTGTCCTATATATAGGTCAGTGAAAACAACAAACATTATCTGCCTACCCACATAAGACACATAAATTATTTCAAGTTGTATGCAAGAAACATATTGTTAGCTGCTACAAAAAAATATAAACCCATAGTTATTTTAAGTTTTCAGTGAACTATTTAGACACCAAGTGCATAATAAAAGTATTCAGCAGACATGGCTGATAAATGGTAAGAACAAAAGTTGTTATTTGTTTATTTTTTACATTGTGTTGCTTTTTTTAGTTTCGAATAACGAAGTTCTTACACATAACCTACATTTCTTTAGCTTTCGACTTTCTACCATGTATACAATTGATTTGAAATAGTGGTGTCCTACATATAGTCCAGTAGGATAATAACTGGTTATTTTTTGTTTTCAGACACAAAAGTTGTGTGTGTGCGGTCGAGTGTTATTTTCAATAAAAAAAAAAAAAAATGAAGAATTTCTCCCTTCCCCCTAAGTTCATCTTCGGATATTTCTTCCTACCTACTCCGGCGCAGTATTTCTCCCCTCTCACTCACGCATGATTTCTCATCTTCGCATCATTTCTGCCTCCTCTACTCTAGTACCCCTCCTCATCTTAGCCTATACTTTCTAACTTCCTACCAACTCCGGCGCAGTATTTCTCCCCTCTCACTCACTCATGATTTCTCATCTTCGCATCTGCCTCCTCTACTCTAGCACCCCTCCACATCTTCGCTAGAGGCGAAGAAATGGTGCAGTTGAAAAGCAGAGGCGAAGATGAGGAGGGGTGCTGGAGTAGAGGAGGCAGAAATGATGCGAAGATGAGAAATCATGAGTGAGTGAGAGGGAAGAAATAATGCGCCAAATGGTGCAGTTAAAAAGTAGAGGCGAAGAAATGGTGCAGTTGAAAAGTAGAGGCGAAGATGAAGAGGGGTGCTAGAGTAGAGGAATCAGAAATGATGCGAAGATGAGAAATCAGGAGTGAGTGAGAGGGAAGAAATAATGCGCCCAGAGTAGGTAGGAGGAAGTATCCGTAGATGAACTAAGGGGGAAGGGAGAAATAGCATATAAAACAACAAAAATTAGTCATAAGACACATAATTATTTCAAGTTGTATGCAAGAAACATATTGTTAGCTGCTACAAAAAAAATATAAAATATAAGTTCTCAGTGAACTATTTATACACAAAGTGCATAATAAACGTGTTCAGCAGACATGGCTGATAAAAGGTAAGAATAAAAGTTGTTATTTGTTTATTTTTTACATTGTGTTGCTATTTTTTGTTTTCAGACCATTACCTGCTCATGAGATATTAGACATCTTGGATAATATTTCTGACGATGAAGATAACCGGGAAAGGGTTATATGTATTTTACCTCCTCCTGTAAATCCAGATTGCCCTACTGACGAAGATTCTAGAGACGAGGACAATGTGACAATCAATAACTTGCCCAGGAACATTTTGCTTCAACCCGCAGAAATAACCGTTCAAGGAGAAGATCTTTATAGTGATGACAAGGAAGAAGAACCCACTGCTCGTTGTCCTAAACGAAGGCGTATTTATTCATGGAGAAAGCGTGACTTGGAAAAACCGCCTCTGGAATGGCTGAAGGTTTCAGGTGCGATTCAAGAAAAGACTCCTACTGAATGGTTTCAAGTATTTTTCGATAATGAAGTTATGTCATTATTGGTGGTAGAGAGTAACCTTGCTGGCGACATAACCCTTGAGGAAATGAAATGTTTCATAGGCGTTTTACTTGTAAGTGGGTATGCGTGGCTGCCTCGAAGGCGAATGTATTGGGGAAATTCTCCTGACTCAAAAAATGAGTTAGTAAGCTCTGCTATGCTCAGGGACAGGTTTGATTATATTTTTCGTCATTTTGATGTCAACGATGACTTAGATCCTCAAGACAAGTACACAAAAATTCGTCCACTTGTGACACTATTAAACAAAAAGTTTCTCGAATTTGCTACAGTCGACGAACACTATAGCGTTGACGAAGCCATGATCCCTTATTATGGCCGGCATGGTTGTAAGCAGCATATCAAAGGAAATCCGATTAGATATGGCTTCAAGTCATGGGTTGGCGCTACCCGACTTGGATACGTATTATGGATGGAACCTTATCAAGGCGCCAGGACTATGTGCAATCCAATATATAAGGATTTGGGCCTAGGGGCTAGCGTCGTGCTGACCTTTTGTGACGTCTTGATTTCTAGAGGCTATAATCTTCCGTATCACATTGTATTTGACAACTTCATTACCGGGACACAGTTGATAGAAGAAATAACTTATAAAGGTCTTCGTTGCACTGGAATTGTTCGAGAAAATAGGACTTCCAACTGTCCTCTTACTTCCTCTAAAGTATTGAAGAAAAAAGAACGAGGTTCTTTGGACTACAGGTCAACTCATGACAATAAGTTTATAGTTGCCAAATAGCATGATAACAATATATTTAGTATTGCTTCAAATGCGGAGTGGACAGATCAGACGAGAATATCTCTCATTACCGCGTTGGAATACGGGGAAAGAAATGGTACATGCCTCTGCTTACGTATATGATCGATCTTGCGGAACACAATGTCTGGCAATTATTTAAAACCAATAATGGTAAACTGGATCATCTAGGTTTTCGAAGGAGGGTCGCAACAGCTTTGATTGAGTCGAATAAGAAGGAGGGAAAGAGAGGACCAAGCCGACCTTCGCAACATGAACATGCCGATAGTCGAAAAGACAAAATAAATCATTTGATTGTCCCACAATCAAAACAAACACGTTGTCGCCAATGCCATAAAAAATGTTTGACCCGCTGCAAGAAGTGCGATGTTGGGGTATGTGTCAAATGTTTTGAGACCTACCACTCATAATTTTTTTTATTTAGCCAACTACTAATTAGGCATAACCATAATTATATTTCATTTTTGTAAACCTTTTTACACACAGCAGCGCTAGTGCTGAAAGGGAATTTTCGAATTTAAAAATTATTAAAGACTGTAAAATAAATTGCCTGAATACTGCAACAATCGAAAACATAATTTTAGCAAAGGAACTTTTTGAAAATAGTCCACATCTTGCTTCAAATCCACCACATGAGTTAATAAAGTATGCTTTGAAATTTTCTTTCACTAACGGAGAATATGTAATTAAGTAATAGTGTAGGTGACTTAATCATACTACATAATTTATTATTAATAGTTTTCATCATTTTTTCTTATTAAATTTAATAAAGACTTCTTTTTTACTAGGCATAAGAAAATGCAATCAATTCTGTTTTATTAAAATTATTTAATTTTGTAATGATACGTTAAACTTTGTTTAATTTATAAATACGATAAGAATTTTAATTGTGTTTTATTGTTTTTGATATGAAGATTCATAATTTTATATGTCCATTGTTAAATAAAAATTCTTAAATAAAATCTCTATGGTTTTACATATCTACAAATATTTTAATAAAATTTGCTAACCATTTATGAAATTATCACATCAAGCTAAGAATGATTAATAGAGTACCTACAGAAAATTTTCAATTAGCTTAATGATACTTCACTTCTACTACACTCTTTTATTCGATTTTGCTACACTTTCAACACATTGAAGTTCCAGCACTGACGCCGACTTAACTCTTCACCTTTTCCTGCTTATCAGGTTTTCTTCCCAATTGCTGAATATATCCAATTAACAGAACGATGCCAGAAGTAAATTCAAGATTTTACACACTATCCGATTTCTCCGTCTTTTCACGAGTGTAACATTTTTTTTTAAAAGCACAAGAAAGATCTCTACTTCGAGCAGGAAACTAATGGAGTAGACATTGTCTATAAAATATGTATACATGAGCGTAACCAAAATCCGCTCTATGTGTTTGTGGAATAGTACCTTAATCAGCCATTTTGGAACTTGAATGTCAGAATTCAAAGTGGGAGGTTCGAATAAGTGAGTTTATTTTGGAAAAATTGGAAAAAAATTAATGTTTACATTGAAGTGAAGTGAAGTGAAAAATAATAAAAAAATAATAAAACTTATTTGTGTGTTTTTTGCTGGACAAAATGGTTAAAAAGTGTGTTATAAACTCTTGTGGCAATAACTTTTATAAAAGACCTGATTCTGTGTCTTTGCATAAGTAAGTATAAAATTAAAAGATTTGAAATAAAAGTGATATTGCTGCGTAACAAAATGTAAATCTTAAAAGTGAAAGTTCCCATTTAGAATATCGAAAATTTTACTTTTGTTTACGTTCTGTTCTGCGGAAATTGGTTGGAAACAAAAGTTTGCATAGACGTAGTCAGATATAGGGGGAAAGCAAAATTGCCCAATTAACTTGGATATTTTTATTTTACAGATTACCAACGGATAAAGTTTTGCGCCAAAAGTGGTTGATTGCAATAGGTATTGATGAAAATAAATTAAAAAATCAAGTATTCGTATGTTCGGAACATTTTTCGTGGAAAGACTTATTATGCTTAAATACAAATACGGTTTTAAGAAAAGATGCTGTACCGAGGCCTGATCTGAATGTAAGTTTAATTCATTCTTGATTAAAGAACGTACATATATATATATATAAATAAGAAATTATTGTAACGTTATTCTAAAATATAGAAATTTGAGAAAGACAAAATTGTGAAACGGTAGGCTGACAAGACAAATGCAAGAAACAGCGAAACAATCAATAGTAAGGATTCTGAGCAAAGTACTGCAAAGAGATTGGTAATTTAAATTCATATTATATAGTTTCGTTTAAATGTTATATATATATATATATAAACAGTTACACATTTAAATTAGAAACATTCAAATGGCAGTAACTTAGAGAGGAACGAGCCTAGAGAGCTAAATGAAACCTTAACAGCGACAGCAGTAGATTTAATATACACAGGTAAATATTCTGTAATTTAAAAATCTAAATAAAATTGAATGGCCAATTCTTAGATGAAGGGCAGAAAATGGACATAGTATATAGGGAGACCAGTGTGAGTGGAAATGAAGAATTTGAAGAAAGTTCTGCGAATAGATTGGTATAAGTTCCACATTTTCTTTAATTAATTGTATTTAAATCCTATTGTCTTAATTAGAAATCAGGGACTGATTACGGATAACATCGAAGCACTTCCGAGGATTTTAACTTCATTGAAGAACTGGACCAAAGCTCACTAGAGGAGTCATTAATAGTAGAGGTCACAGATGTAGCATGTGAAACGGAAAATTCAACTGTGATAATGTTAATTTGTGCTTCAGTAAGGTAGCTATTGCTTGTTCATTTAAAAGTTCATATAATAATATTTTTAGAAGTGATATAGATTAACTGTCCGTTTAGTTTTTAACATATTATATGTACTCGTATATTTACTTGTAAATCTTCAATCAATCAATCAATCATTTCTAAAAATACTATTTTAAGTAGGTATATGGTTACTATGCAATAACAACTCTATTATTTTTTAAAGTTAGGTGATAAGTATTTACACTAATTTAGTAATATTAATTACTAAAAGCTTTTTAAAAGTTTTACTTTGTTTGAAATAAATTTAGAGTTGTCGTCGTAAACCAATTGTTTTTTTTAATGGTGTTGGTGCTATATATGTATATCCCTCGTCAGTTACCAAATTTTATCCCGAAGATGTTTCTGTGTTACGTCGCTTATGGTAAATTAATAAGAATTGTAGGATTTATTTTACAGTATAATCATTTCCTATTAGGTAAAAATTATATCTACTGTAAATAGTGAGAATTTAGATAAAAAAATTGGAATGCAAAATAATATAATCGAATCTCTGAAAGAGAATAATTTGATCCAAGAGGAATTTCAGGAGGTACTTGAACGCATTTCAGTTCCAAATAGAGAAATCTTGCAAAGAGAGTTTCTCAAAGTCCAAGGACAAAAAACTCCCAAAGAATACAATGCCCACCTTTGAGCTTTTGCTTTAAATTAAAATTTTATATCGCCAAAGGCTTATGACTTTCTCCGAACAACTTTCAATTGCTCTCTACCACACAAAAGAACACTGGCAAGGTGGTATGAGAATGTTGACTGTAATCCAGGCTTTACAAAGCAGTCATTTGATGCTACAAAGCAGGCTGTAGATGCAGCTGCAGCTAACAGCGAAAAAATATATCTACACTTAATATTTGATGAAATGCACATTCGACAGCACTTAGACTGGAATGGCAAGGAGGCTACAGGTTTCGTCGATGTTGGTGATGGAGGAAATAGTGACGCTATAGCGACACAAATGTTGGTATTTATTGCAGTGTGCATTAATAGAGCTTGGAAAATACCAGTTGCCTTTTTTCCCCATTTTATCTATTAATTCCGAGCAACACAAGAATATCATAATGCTATGTTTGGAGCGTTTAAAGATACAGATGCAGAGATCGTTGGTGTAACTTTTGATGGCACCTCTACAAATCTGACAACTTCAAAGCTCCTTGGTACTGATATAAGAAAACCAGATTCTGTGCCTTATTTTCATATGGAAGATGATGAAGCAAAATATATCGCTCATCCAGATCCGGTCCATATGCTCAAGCTTGTTCGTAACTCCTTGTGCGACCTTGGAGTGATTGTAGATGAAGATGGCAATGAAGTGAAGTGGATTTATTTAAAAAAGCTTGTCGAACTGCAAGAGAAAGAAGGCTTACACTTGGGTAATAAATTGAGAAAAGCACATATATACTTCCATCAATAAAAGATGAAAGTTAAGTTAGCGGTGGAAACTTTCAGCAAATCAGTTGCAGATGCCATAGACTTTTGTAGAGAAGTCTTGAAAATAGAGGCCTTCGTTGGCCGCGCCGCAACTACTAAGTTCATTGGAATGTTCAACGATATTTTTGATATAATGAATAGCCGGAAAGTTTCTGAATATCAATTTAAGAAAAGGGCTCTCTGTACAAATAATTTTGCACATATTGATGAATTTATAACTCCTGCAGTAACTTATATTTCTCAACTAAAATTAATTTCCGGAGAAGATATTATTAAAAGCCGACGAAGTGTCGGATTCTTAGGATTGATGCGTGGTCTTCAGAATATTAGAATATTATATAATAGATTTATTAAAACTGGAAAGCTATTATTGTTCCCTTTATACAAAGTCAACCAGGATCATATCGAGCTAACATTTTCTTTAATTCGGTTGACTCTTCGACGCAATAATAATCCTTCAGTCAAACAATTCATCTCGGCTTATAAAAGGCTGCTTTTCCGTTGTCAAATTCGGGAAGGTGGTGTTGGAAATTGTCTTCCTCTGGAAGAAATAAGTATATTAAATCCCCAACGATCAGTCAAAGAAATAAATGAAAACGTGAGCAGGTTGAGGATGATAACTTAAAACTATGAGGAATCAGAAAATTTGAATGACATTCCACTCAAGTTTTTTGAAGACCATAGTTATGTTCGCGATCCGAGTTATATCTCTGACTACGTCAAACATGTTGTAGAATATATTGCTGGCTTTGTTGTATTTTCCTTGAATAAAAAACTAAATTGTGAAGAATGTCTAGCTGCTGTGCAAGGAGAATATTCCCAGCAGTCTCTAATTACGTACAAAAGTATAGGCTTTTTAAAAGTACCATCGCCAAGTGTTAAAGCTATTTGTGAAAAAACAGAAAAAGAGCTCCGTCGTGCTGTGCTTTTAAGTAATAAAGAGAACGAGATTAACATTTTAAATAGTAAGCATTTTAAGTTCCTCATAGTAAAAGTACAAAAGTCGCTTATCGGTCAACACTTATTCCAAGATCAAACAGGTCACATGACAGAAAGTGAACATTATGGATTGCTTGTAAAGTTGATATCAGAAAAGTATCTAAATATCCGGTACCATTATATTTCTAAAAAAACATCTGATAAAATATCTTTAAGGCAAAAATATACCAAATTAGTTTTATTTGTAGCCAAATAACTTCTAAAATAAGCAATAAAAATTAAGTTCCAGGGACCTTATTTATTTAAAAATAATCTTAAATCTGTGGCCTTTATAGAATGAATGCGATGGTGTATAGGCCTCTCGGGGAAGCTGGCCATCTAAAATAAACAGCTAACGCGTCCATGTACAACACCTCCTAGGTGGTGTGGATGGTTGTATGTTGAATATGAAAGCATTGACTTACTTTTTTATTTAAACTCTTGCTTTGCTTCCAATTATACAAAAATTGTTTATGGTACCATATGTATGAATTATCCATCTTCTTCTGAAAATATAAATATTTTTTTTTCCATCAGTTACTGTTCTGCCAAACATAATTCCCAGCAATAAATTTGTTCAATGAGAACAAATATTTAAAAAAAAGACACAATCGACCTGTGTTTAAAATTTTTATAATTGTCTATCAATAACAAAAAAATGGTTTGATAAGCAGGTAAAATACAAAAACAAAATATTTTATATTTCAAGTATACTACCACTATATATATTTATAACTTCCACTTAAACAATATTTAAAATTTCCCGCCATTAATAATCATGGTGACCTCCATATGTCGAGAAATGTTCTTGACTTCACTGGTGTACCCCACACAACTTAAAAGTGGTTACGCTGCATCACGGTTCATGTCAACTCCATTTAGTTTCCTGATCGAAGGATCTCTACCCCATTCTTCTTCATTTTTGTTCGTCGGTCTTCCGCGCGTCTTTCTTCGCCGTTCATGTGGCTATGAGCCGGCCATATACATGCAACTCATCTCAGTGTAGCATATTGCTACACACAGTATGCTACGACCATAGCAAACCAACAAAGTACCCAGCAGAAGGAGATTAGGGCTGACGTGCTAACAATTTGTGAGTGGAGGTAGAAGCGTTTAACAAAATTGATAGTTTCGCGGTGTTCCAGTGGGCAAGCGTGGACCAGCACAATTCATTTCACAATCTTACTCGAATTTGTTGGTGTACTAATCAGCAGTTAAAACAAAGTACTTATCGAATTTTGTCCTTTTTAATTCATTCTTGATAAAAGTTTTGTAGCCCCGCCCAACCTAATGCAGGAAGGCTTAGAGTACACATGGATTTGGACCTTAGAGATACTATAGATATTGTAACAAAACAAACTTTCGGCCCGACAACACAAAACTAACAGCGAATAAAAACTCGAATCACAACAAAAACAAAACCGAGCCTGACATCTCCGTCGGTCAGCTGACAGACTCTATGTCAGAAATAGACACTGAACCCAAATCAATCCTTACAATTCGCGCGACACCTGGTCGTCACAAATACACCACGCCAGCCGACTGTATAAAAGGCAAACCCAGACGTGGCCGCACAAAGCCGAAGTATTTTACTGGACTTGTGCTTAGACATAGAATCGCAATAATGTTGCAAATGAACTGCTTTGACGTGTTGGAACCGGGAAACGAATATTACTCACCAAGAAGGAAGAGTAAGTCACAATAAATATTGACCTTTGTTAAAATAGAAATAATAGAAAAAATAGAAACTTTTAGACGGCTGGCAAAGTAGAAAATTAGTGCAATGAAAATAATAGAAGCATTCCGACACCGATTTAAATAGAAATAACAGAAACATTTTGACATGTCGCAAAATAGGAGATTACTACAAGGAAAATAATAGAAGTACTTTGCCATCGATGAAAAAATAGAAATGCAAGAAACCTTTAGACATATATCAGAATGAAAGTAATAATAACATTTTGACATTTATTAAAATAAAGAATTTGTTATGGTCATAGCGTATTGCATATAGCAATATGCTACACGTACTGAAGCGTGTAGGCCGCCTGCGTCAAGCATAAAAAAATGAACGCACCCCGACCGAGAGAAATGCGGTTCCTCCGTCTCGGTGTGACACGTCAGTGGTGGCAAGGAAGAAGAAGACCATTTTTCCTGTCGTTTCGCTCGAAAGAAGTACGTGTGTGAAAATACATCCAAAGGAAACTTTTTATATCAAAAATTCTCTCAGCCATCCAGCCCAAAAAGGTAAAATTTTTGCATAAATTCCGCTAGGCTAAATGAGATACGTAAAATTTTTTTAGGAGATAACGTGATAAACTGCAGTACGCTTATCTGTGGGTCTTATAACAGTATATATATATATGATTTCTATCAACTTTACCTCGAATCACAAAAGTTTATAGTGGGTGCTTATTATAATTTAAGAGCTAATCTATCTAAAAGTGCATCAAAAATTCATAAGGAAAAGCAATCGTCAAAAATATCTACAATTGTATTGTGCTACACAAACAACAAGAAACCAATGGTGACAGGCGTTCAAACAAGATAAAGTTAGCGAAATGTAAATTCCATTTAACCTTCTAATTGATCTTAAACGTGCAGAAGTTTTCTCAAGTCAATTAGTAACTTGGAAGTGAAGTTTCCTCGTTGACCAGAGGACAGATGAATTGAATTCAAGAAATTATCGGTCATGAGTGTTTTCACAGAATGGAGGAGAGAATTTGATGAGCACAAATCCCTACGGGAATAGGTGTGACCTTTCTTCCACCTTTATAATTATAAAAGGACAACAATGGTTTGTAGAACAAAAATATAATATCTCGCCCACGATCGTGGAAGACATCAACAACATAGCTTAATAGTGTTAAGAGGATACGCATGCAGATATAGGACTGCAGCAACATAGTTCGAACGGGCTTCGAAATTATTTTCTATGCCCTGCTGTGATTTACATAAATAATGCCGTGGAATCCATGTACCGAATGGCATCTACATAAATTATTTTTATATAAAAAAAACGGCCTCACGTCACTAATTTACTAAGAAAGTGGATTCAGTTTCCAAAAAGAATACAAGATCTCAAGTTCTAACGAATTGACATACCTATAAGTTTTGGCTCCTTCGGAGGTTTGTACACGCATATATATTGATTTACTACTATTTCTCCATATACATAGCTTTAATTCATTGGAACGATCTCATTCGTTCCAATGAATTAAAGCTATTCAATTGATTATGATAGTTAGTTTCCCCACATACATAGCTTCAATTAATTTTATTTCACGTATTGCAATATATTTTGTATTCCCGCAGTATAATTTTTATCTAGAGTGTATTTAAAAGTCTTAGCCGAAATTTTTCTTTGTGAACTAATAAGAACAATTTTGTTGAAATATAATTAATAAGCGATGGTAGAACATATCTCATATCTCAACAATTTACAACAAAAATTTTACTGGTTATTTTCAAAAACACAATTAGATTGTGAGTATTAATTTTTCAAACACTGACGCCACAATGTCAATAAGGTAACACAAGAAGTGTGTTATATACCTAAAAATGGTCAACAATGATAATTGTAAGAAATAATTATCATTGGAAAAGTCATTAAAAAATATTTAATTTTCATAGGTAGAAATAAGCTAATCATGTTTAAAACATGGTTGGCTTATCTCCTAACAAGGCGAAGAAATTGCCATCAGCAATTTCTTCAAATTCCTTTGCAACAAGTAAAAATATTTTCCCACAAAACGACTTGGGAAAAATAAAAGTTTTAAATTTCAACCCAAGTTGTTTCGATAGAAAAATAGCCCCACGATAAATCTTACCTTCAGTAAGATTTGTCGTAAATACGATATGTATGTACATACATACAAACATACATATCGAGCGCATAAAATTTTACGTCGGTGAAGCCTGAAATGATCAAGTCTTCACCGAAAAAAGCTCTTATCAGCGAATTGTCGCGAGCTGCATACATTGTGATCGCAACAATGTATGCACGATAGGACGACGATGGTTTGATATTTACGAAAATATCAAATTTCAATTTCAACCATCGTTCGTCGCGATAATTCTTGGCATGTTTAAACATGCCCAGCGGTAAATAATTTTCTCAGGATAGAAATGCTAATTAAGCACTTTCCTATCCTGAGCAACTAGACTTGCGATTACGAAAATCCAAGTCGAACACAGTCGGTTTTTAAAAGTCGAGTAAAAAGCACAAAAGCAGTCCGAAAAAGAAAAGAAAGAGGTTTTTGGTATTGGCGCGTTGGAATAAGCTTTGGTGGAAATAAATAAGTTTTTTGTGGAAATAAATATAAAGTCTTTGGTGGAAATAAATAAGTTTTTTGTGGAAATTAATATAAAGTCTTTGGTGGAAATAAATAAGTTTTTTGTGGAAATAAATATAAAGTCTTTGATGGAAATAAAATATAAGTTCGGTGTTAAACAGGAAGAGTGTTTGTTTAAAGGAAAAATCTTAAAAGGATTATATCCACGTGGCGGCTTAACAGTGGGAGTTTATCAGTGAGTACCCATACTGTAAATATAAAAAAATATATAACAAAATTGGCGCAGCCGGTAGGATAGTGGAAGCCTGCTCTTCGAAAAAGTCAAAAGTAGAAAAGTATAAGAGCTATAAAATCCGCTATCCTGCGAACCTAAGGGGTTCCCTTGACGAAGCCACTCAGGCCAAGTCACCCCCAACACTTGGGTAGATACCATCTCTAGGCGCCTCTGCTCCAGGCGGGCAAGCGTTCACCCCAATTAGTGCACAGGCACCATCGAGGGATACAAGCGAACAGTCCAAAGAAGGAAGAGGAGAACCATTCCAAACTCCCCCAGAAGGACGAGTACAGATCAGCCAGGACACACTCTATAAGCAGCCTGAAGTTTCAGCCAAGCAGACGACCAAACGCTAGCAGTCAACGATCCGGAGTTGAAGAGGAAATCGAAGACGGCTCATAAGCCCCCTTTTCAACTAGATCCAGGGGAAGTTAAGACGGCCCAGGGCCCCCCCAGCTGCAAAAATAAGCCGAAATCAACCGACAAAGGATTGAGAGGGAACTCGAAGGCAGTTAAAGAAACCCCCCTCTCAATTACAGCAAAGGGACCTAAGCAGGCAAGGAGCCCCCCTTTCACTGAACAGCGCATCATATGCCAGCCGACAATCCTGCTCTACCTCAGCAGGAACCAGAAACAGCAGCGAGGGAAAACTCTCCATCTTTAGCCGACGCGGGATTAACCCCAGGTGCCAATACACAGCACCCCGGTGAAGGTACATCATCCGCTGCAGGAGAAAAACCTCCACAATTGCCCCCAACAGGCCCTAGACTTCGAAGCGGAACCGTTCTGCCAGGTCTGAATAGTCAAGTAAGTTTAGCTAAGTTTTTAAATAAATTATACGAGAGAGCGCGGGAATCGTATAAACTGACGATTACCCATTGTGACGCCTTAGATCACAAATTAAAAACAGAGCGTGAGACCAGACTCGTCAAGTTAAAGACCTTAAAAGAAAAAACAATACAGTTCCGAAAGGAACTAGAACAGTTTTCCGAATCTCGGCGCTCACTCAGTTTAGATCTAGAAAAGAATAAGAGTGTTAGGTTAAGTGACAGTGATAGTGATAGCGACAGTGACGGTGAGGTAGCTGAACCAACTCCCGAAGACCTGCTGATCGATTGGCTCGAAGAATCCTTAACGGAAATCAGCCCAGAAACAAGCCCAGCTAGTCCACCTGAATTTAAATTTCCAGTCAATAGACTACACACAATGGTGGATTACGCTAAAGTAGCTAAGCTCACAGCTCAACTCGTTCCCTTATTTTCGGGTGAAAGTACCCCACAATTGGGACGAGAGTTACAAACCTTCATTGGCTGTTGCAAACAAACTATGCAGTGCCTTAATAATGAAGAAAAAGTGGCTTTCATTCAGGTCCTTCCTACAAGACTCAGAGGTGACGCATACCAGTTACTCGCTTCAGACGTCCCTGCTTCATTTACTGAAGTAGAGGAACGTTTAAACAGAACGTATCTTGCCCGTGAGACATATCAGGAGCTGGTGAACAAATTAAATACCACCAGACAAAACCCGTTAGAATCTCTCACTGTGTTCATTACAAGATTGAAACAGTTGTTGACGATTTGCAACGAGGCAGCGACACAGAAGTATGGAGCTGAGGCAGTCCCTGCTGTGAAAACACAGCTGATGGATTTTGCCAAAAACGCTTTGAAAAGTGGAGTAACCAACCCACACCTGTGTCAATATTTGCTCACGCAGGGAGAAGGAGATTTAGAAGCATTAATTCAAAAGGCCCTGGACATGGAGAAATTACAACAAAGTGCTACATTCGTCCAGATTCCTCTGGTACAAGCTTCTCCAGTGGCGCCAGTAGATCCAGATCTACGAGTGCGAGCCTATTATAGAGCTCCTTATTATCAAATGCCATCAACACCTATGTTCGCATCACCTCGAGCTCCAAATCCAAACCCGTTTTCACGCAATGTGAATAAGCCAGGTTCATCACAGTCACGACAAAGACCATTTACAAACGCTGATGCCAGAAACTCGGATACAGATGCACTGGTCCGTAACATCACGTGTAACTTCTGCCAGCGAAAGGATCATACTTATTCAGATTGCCTTAAGCGCACAAACACCCCTTTCTGCTCAAACTGCAAAATCTATGGACATGACGTTCGTGATTGCAGAAAAGGTCAACAAACGCAACAGATTGTTCCTCCACGCCTCTCCAATAGATCTACACAGGAGCAACACAACACAAAGAGTCCTCAAGTCTTCAACATAAGACTCAAATGCACCTTTTGTGGTCGCCGAGGACATGCAGACGAAGACTGCCGTCAGAAGAAAAAATGGGAAGCCCGGAGTCAGGGAAACGACATGCAGTCGACCCAAAACTCCCCGGCTCGACTATAAACCCAACAAAAAAATTAAACGGGTCGCCTCAAGCGCCCGAATCCGGTGTCCCTAAAGTGAAACTTCTACTGGACATAAGCCTTAACGGCCATACAAAACTAGTAGTGGACACTGGCGCTGAGGTTAGTATTATTAAGAAAAGAGCAATTAAAGACCTCAAAATAATTAATTCCAATGAGGCCTGCACTTTACAGACCCCTTTTGGAACCGGAAAGACATTGGGAAATTGCAAGGGCAACTTCAATTTTAAAAATAAAATTCCCTGCAAATTTCAGGTGGTACAAAACCTGCCAGGTCTTTCCGATGACGGCCTATTACGAAACGACTTCCTATCAAACAATTGTAATGTTGAAGGCCCAAATAAAGCACTCAAGTTTCCTTGTACGGAAACAAATCCTGAAGAGTTTACTGTGCCCTTGTCATGCAAAACGGACAAGCTGTATTCCAGTAAAGCAGTCGAAGTGAGGTCACTTGCTGAAAGGATGGAACCTAAACAGGTTAAGCTATCTACATGCAGTGTCTCCAAGGCATCCCAAGAGAGTAACGCTGGCTGCCAGGTTCGAGAAGAGCCGACGGAGTGCGAAAAGAGCTGTCTGGGTGATCAAAAGACCAGCGAAATGAGGCAGCATCTGGTTACCTTACGAGAACCAATATGCATACCTGCTAGGTTACAAATTATCACCACAGTCTCGTTGCGAGTGAAGGAAGAAATGCTCTGTCTATCTAAAGAGATAGGCGACGGAGTCTTCCTGGCCAACAGTTTACTCCCTACCGGAAAAGAAACAGTGCTAGTTGCCATACTCAACATTAACAATTTCTAAGTGGTCATCAACAGTTTATTATTACAACTGCTCCCTATACATGACTACGCCGTCATCCCAATAGGAGAAGCCACTGATACACAACACGTTCTCAAGCCGAATAAATCGCAAGCGAGTAACACAAACATCAGTGAGCCTCCCAAGGCAGAACAGAAGTCAAGCAAAACTTCTTTCTCCAGAATACCTAGATATAAGTTACTAACGCGGCCCAAGAGCCCCATACAAGACGCGTGCGAGCTCAGTAAGACCCGAAAAGATGCAACAATGATTCCAACGTCCAATAGAATAAGTTACAAAAATTTTACATGGCCAAAGAGCCAAATCAGAGATGCGAGCGAGCTCCAGAAGCCGACAAGCAAAATGCAGCTGACTCCTCCACCCAATATACCTAGGAGTAAGATAATCACACGGGTAAGGAGCCAAACAACCACCCAATAAAATTAGTGTTAAGAAAAAGCTGAGGCCCAAGAGCCCTACAAGCAGTGCGTGCGAGCTCAGTAAGACCTATTTAAAGGCAAAGTCGACTCCACCACTTAATAAAATTAGTATTAAGAATACAAGGTGCCCCATAAGCCCTATAAAAGACGCGTGCGAGATCAGTAAGACCTCATGGAAGGCAAAGTTGGCTCCACCGTTAAATAGTATTAAGAAAACCAATTTTTCACGGCCTATTAGCCAAAATACAAAAGCGTGCGAGTACTCGGACCAATCAAAAGTACCCATAAAACATGGTACTCCACCGTTAAAACTGCAGGAAGCCCATTCCCTGCCATCTAGTAATGTAAGTAAAACAGATAGTAAGTACGCAACTACACCAAATGAGGAAAGAGACGCAAGCTTTTCGGAAAACACAGCTATCTTACAACACGTAAGATACTTATTTCCGGATCATGAAGATCCTACACATACTCCGCGAGTCAACAGGTTAGACCAAGAGCTCAGCCTAGACCCAAATCTAAATGCGGAAGAAAAAGCTTCGATATCCGAACTCTGCTACGAGTACAATGATATCTTTTACCTCAAAGGTGATAAGCTTACATACACAAATGCTATCACCCATAATATCCCTTTAATACAAGATCAAGCGCCAATAAACCAAAAGGCCTACAGATTACCAGAGACCCAGAGACAAGTAATCAACGAACAATTAAGAGAAATGCTAGAAAATGGGATAGTCCAAACTAGCAAAAGCCCTTGGAATTCACCCTTATTAGTTGTCCCCAAAAAGGCGGGACCCGACGGTGAAAAAAGGTGGTGTGTCGTTGTCGATTTTCGCAAATTGAATGAAAAGACAATTGGCGATGCATTTCCGCAACCGCGAATCGAGGATATTCTTGACCAACTAGGTCATGCCAGGTACTTTACCACTCTCGATTTGGCCAACGGCTATCATCAAGTCTTAGTCGACAAAAAAGATCGACATAAGACCGCTTTTAGCACTAATTACGGGCACTACGAATTTAAGCGTATGCCATTCGTTCTGACAGGCCTACAAGGCCTCGAATGTTTCATTTATCTTGACGACATCGTCATTTACGGGAAAAAACTAAATGACCACAACGATAAACTTCGCAAAGTCTTCGACAAATTGAGAGAGAACAACCTCAAACTGCAGCCAGAGAAGTGCCAGTTCTTGAGACGAGAAGTTGTTTACCTAGGGCACAAATGCTCTAGCGAAGGTGCATTACCAGACCCCAGCAAAACGGCCTGCGTCCAAACATTCCCTGTTCCTAGAACAGTAAGGCAAGTTCAGTCCTTTTTAGGACTTGCCAATTACTATAGGAAGTTCATTCCGGACTTCTCTAAAATAGTTCGTCTAATTACGAATTTACTCCGAAAGGATGTAAAATTCACTTGGACCGAGAAATGCCAAGAAGCATTTCAAAGCATTAAAAATGCTTTAATTTCCCCACCACTTTTGATCTATCCAGATTTCTCTAAACCTTTTAATCTTACAACGGACGCCAGCAACGAAGCATTAGGCGCTGTGCTTTCCCAAGGAGAAGTTGGAAAAGACCAACCTATCGCCTATGCAAGCCGAACGCTGAACAAAGCCGAGAGAAATTACTCCACTATTGAAAAGGAGTTATTGGCTATAGTCTGGGCCACTAGAAATTTCCGATGCTACCTCCAAGGCAGGAAATTCACGGTCTATACTGACCACAAGCCTCTCAAAAGTGTCTTTAACGTTAAAGACCCGACTTCCCGTTTGGTGAGATTTCACCACAAATTATCAGAATTCGATTATACCATCGAATATAAACCAGGGAAGTATAATACCAATGCGGATGCATTAAGCCGCATTCCACAAGTATTAATCGAAGACTATACAGGCAACACTTTAACGGTACAAGCCCAAGTCCACCACACTATGGACTCTGATGTGGAGGAAAACATTTCCAAAAATAAAAAGAAAACAAAGAAACCCGCTCATTGCTTCGTCGTGACCAGAGCTCAAAAACAAAAATCCCAAGAGGCCAATACTAGCTCCAGCGCTGAAACACAGCCCACGGCAGCGGAGGAGAAAGAAATTAAACCCCCAGAGGCGGAAATACACCCCCCTGCTACGCTTGAACAAGAAATAAGTCCAGTCACGCGTTATCGCATTCCAAAGAGAATAGTCACCGATCAGGGAACTAATTTCCTGAGTGAGCTATTCAAGAAGGTCTGCAAACTGCTAAAGGTAAAGAAGCTACAAACTTCCGCATACCATCCACAGTCTAATGGAGCACTAGAACGTGCCCATAGACCATTAATCGAATATCTGCGTACAATCGTAGACGAAAATCCCAAAACATGGGATCAATTCCTACGAACCGCTGCATTCGTGTACAATAACAGTGTACACGAGGGTACTAAAATAACCCCGATGGATTGCCTTTACGGCTTCACAGCGGATGTCCCATCTAATTTAAAACAGGACCCTGAGCCCGTATATAACCACGAAAGTTATTACCATATGCTCAAATACAGATTACAAAAATCATATGCCACGGCTCGTAAAAATCTCTTAGCCAGCAAACAACGCTCAAAGGCATATTACGACAAAACAGTCAAGCCTCTCACTTTCCACCTAGGAGACAAAGTCCTCCTCAAAAGTGAAAGCCGAAAACACAAACTGTCTCAAATCTGGGTTGGCCCATATCTGGTAATCAATGTACCCAGTCCAACAAACACCACCATAAAAACAGGCAAGCGGCAGGTTGTAGTACACAACAACCGTTTAAAGCCCTATTACGAGTAGTACACTGGTACATACACCTTTTGAAAATAAGTTCCACTGAAAAAAGATCCCGCCAATTAAACTAGCTCCTACTTAATTAAAAGTTCCGCACTCGGAATTATTTACTATGACTCACGAAGTCAACCCTTATCTAAATTTTATTTAAATCAATACAAAATACGCTAAGTAAATAAAACTGAACATATAACAAATAAACCCTTACTCTCTGAGTAAATTAAATACTCTACCAATAAAATTTTTCTTGCTTGCCTTGACTTGCATCATTCATACCTTGCCTTGAGAGTTTTGTATTCCTCTTCATGATTTACTTTTTACTCATTGTAGTAAATTAAACAACTTCCCAATTCAATTTTTGAATGAGTTCAATGCTCATACGTTGACGAGATTTAGCAGGAACCGACTCAGAGTCCTCCTATCCTGTTCTATCTCGTCTTTCTTTTAGCAACTAAGCCCCCATTATACAAACTATCTACCATTCAATTAAGCAATACTATATTTAAATATTATATGCTATGTAGTAAGACCAATTGACTAATGAAGCCTATCCTTCATTTTATACAGAACATGAAGCACATATTTGTGTTAATGTACTGTCTCCATTTGACAATGGGACAAATACAGGCGGATCCCTACACCATAAGTCCCCTGAACCATACAGGAATACTATATGAGGACTTAGGAAAATTACAAGTATACCACAGTACATGGAATATACTAACGGAGATCAATCTAATGGAACTGGACAACCAAACGCTTATGGCAGAACAGGCGGAGCACTTAGTTCACCGACTATGTTCGAATCGCTCTCAAACCGATGAGCTATGCCTGGTACAGCAAAAACACGTTCATTCTCTCTTAGAAAATATCAAGAGGAGAACAAGTGTCATTCGAGAAGTGGTCCCAAAATCAAGATCAACAAGATCTATCTTCGATGGAATAGGCAATGCAATGCACTACCTATTCGGGACCATGGACAGCACTAATGAACAAGAGGTATACAGTCGACTCGAGGAGCTCGAAACAAATACAAAAGCACTAGCCGACCTGGAAAGACAGCAGATTAGTGTAGTCAAAACTACACTACAACAAATCCAAAAGCCATTGACATCTCTGCAGGAAAGACAACGTCAAATAAATCTCCAGGTAAATAGAATGCAAAATATGACTGATGATTTACTAATGAGACAATTAAGGCAGGAGATAATTTCAAGCCTGACCCTACAAATTGTCGAGATTGAGTACAGGCAACAAGCCTTACTCGACATAATAATCTCCAGTAAAAATCACCAGTTGCATCCGCTAGTGGTGTCTCCCAAAAGTCTATTAGAGATATACCACAAGTCCCACGCTACTTGCCCAGATGTACAAAATTGTCTCTCCCTGCTATATCAGACAGGTAAACAAAGGCTCGTATAGTCCAAGACAAATTAGTTATTAGAATACAACTTCCAATTTTCAATCGACCACAAATGAAATTGTACAGCGTGCATAGTTTTCCTATACACATTAACAAAAAACAATCATTGGTACCCGACATACAGTACTCGCACGTAGCACACCAGGTACAGACACAGGACATATTGTTATTAAAAACACATGATCTTAAAATCTTCAAAAAGATCACTCAATATTCCAAAGAGGACACTTACATCGCTAAGCTAACCATTCCAGTAACAAAGGCAACGCTGTCCAAAGAATGCGTAGTAAAGCTGCTCTTCAATCCATTAAGAGAAAAGCCACAGTGTCAATTTAGAGCGCAAATACCTCCCAGAGACCTACTTATTAAACTAAGTAAACCAAATTGTTGGATATTCTCGTTGATAGAACCAACAATTCTACACCTTCAGTGTACCCAACAATTCCTAACTTCAAAAATAGAAGGCCAAGGAATAATTACTATCAACCATCCCTGTCAATTACAAGTAGGATCACAAATCCTACATTATGAGGCAGAGAATATCCAGCAATTGAGTCTCAAACAACCCAACTACTTCCCAAATATCGCTCCATTAGAGCAAATGGTAGAAAAATACCTCAATGAAACCAAAGAAAAGGTACAGTCTGACAAAATACAAACAGAACTATACTCAGGAGATGACACTAATAACCTCATCCTAGAAGGTACCCAGTCGTTAAAAGAACTGGACGAGAAACTAGAAAAAATAGTTCCTCATATCAATCACCACCCTACACATGTCCTAGCTGCAACATCAGTATCCTTAACTGGTGTTGTCATCACATGTATGGTACTGTACCTGGTAGCCAAATGGCTAGTCCCATTCATTAAAAATTATCGTAAAACTGAAAAAACCCTAGAGGCGGAGGAACAAATCAAACAAATCGAAATAATTGAACCTACCCCTCTCAAAAGGACCCGCACCCTACCACCTACTAGGTCAGTGCAAGTGGAATAGTGTCACCACTTCAAACGGTCATAAGCACTATCACTAATAGTAGAGCACCTAGAAAATAAATGAAAGTGGTTTCAACAAACCGAAATAAATAATAAGAGTATACATATAATAGGGGAGAAGAAATAAATAGTATTAAAAAGTATAGAAGTAAGAAAAACAAAAAAAATTTGTTAATACAGGAACATACAAAAAAAAAGAGAACGAAAAAGGCGTTCTCACCCCATCGTTGTAGTGGGAAAAATGCATAAATAAATTAGGCATAAGAGCAGAAAGCAAAAATATGTACACAAACAAAAGTATCTTCCCCCTTGTAACCAAATCGTTATAATAAATAGTATTTAAGAAATCAAACAAGTATTAAAATTACAAGTAGAATAACGAAAATAACCTAGAATAAAAAATTAAATAACCACTAACATTAGAAGTAGAAACAAATAAATAAATAGTTACTGAAGTAAGATAAAATATCGAAATAGAGGTATACATATAACTATAAAAAGAAAAGAAAAGGTAAAGGAAAGAACCTTGTACATGAACAATAATAATTGACAAAACACAAAAAACAAAAACACAAAAACAAAAGCAGAAATTAATAAGGTAATAAAGGAATAGAGTGTACTAGTAATAGATATTTGAAAAGAATTTAAAAAAAAAAAAAAAAAATTAGGAAGTTAACGAAAATTTTTTAATAGAAATAAGCAAATATGTAAAAAAAAAAAAAAAAACGCCATTACCAAACCAACGTCGTGCCGATCCAACCACAAACCAGAACTAAAAAGGGGACTAGGAACTTTAAATAACAACGAGAACTTTTTTTTAATATATAAGATTTAATAAAATTTTATGGAAAAGAATAGAAAGATAGGAAAGATACAAAAAGAAAAACTAATCCTATAAAGTGGGGAACAGGCAGCCATACTGGGCTGCGTCCAGGACGTCAACCACCAACACTTCAGTCAGAGTTATCAGTCTCGACATCGCCGTCCCAGTTTTCAGGGGCCTCGAGCGCACCCATGGCCTCATCATACCCAGGTGGAGACTCCGGCTCGGGAGACCCAGGAGGAGTTGCAAAGAGCACCCTATAGAGCTCCGTGACCGGATCTGCTGTGGAAAACACACAGCAGACGCAAATCGCGTATACCCCAGTCACCACCAGGGTGCCTCCTATAACGAGAGAAACATCTTATTAACAAAAGAAAAACGTAAAAGTTTCATTTCCATACCTGCAGTGGACCACCCCATCCCTCCATGGGGGATCAAAGCATAATCCACATGAAAGGAGTGTCCAGCCACGGCATCTTCCGCCCATATGACTTCGGGCCGCCGGCCCCGTCGATGTTCAAGCAGGCGAATTGGTCCCTGCCAATCACGGACAACACGGACCACACAAATCATGGTGGCACGTGAGACCACAAATTCGGGGCAGTACCAGGGATCACGACCTAAAGCGACTCGGAAACTCATGACGAATGAGCCATGAACGCTCAAAAGTGGCTGCAAGTACCCCGAGATACCTTACAATGTATCTCAGCCATAAACATAAACAAAATATCCAATTGAGATAAGTTCTTGATCCAAAACCATTTTTATCTTCCGTCTAAACAAAACAATTGTGCTAACGTGCAACAATTTTTTTTTCTCTCTTTTTTTCTTCTTTTCCACCTTCCCCTGAGAATTATTCCTCTTCAAAGAATAATCCCCTTTTTCGCAGGGGGAAGGATTGTTATATACCTAAAAATGGTCAACAATGATAATTATAAGAAATAATTATCATTGGAAAAGTCATTAAAAAATATTTAATTTTCATAGTTAGAAATAAGCTAATCATGTTTAAAACATGGTTGGCTTATCTCCTAACAAGGCGAAGAAATTGCCATCAGCAATTTCTTCAAATTCCTTTGCAACAAGTAAAAATATTTTCCCACAAAACGACTTGGGAAAAATAAAAGTTTTAAATTTCAACCCAAGTCGTTTCGATAGTAAAATAGCCCCACGATAAATCTTACCTTCAGTAAGATTTGTCGTAAATACGATATGTATGTACATACATACAAACATACATATCGGGCGCATAAAATTTTACGTCGGTGAAGACTGAAATGATCAAGTCTTCACCGAAAAAAGCTCTTATCAGCGAATTGTCGCGAGCTGCATACATTGTGATCGCAACAATGTATGCACGATAGGACGACGATGGTTTGATATTTACGAAAATATCAAATTTCAATTTCAACCATCGTTCGTCGCGATAATTCTGGGCATGTTTAAACATGCCCAGCGGTAAATAATTTTCTCAGGATAGGCCGAAACATCTGCGCCTTCGTTTGTATACAGATAAGTGACGTAAGGGTCCCTTCAGGACCGAATGTGTGCCGGCTTTTTGTGTTAGATAGGCACGATTTTTTTTTGGTTTTGGCTGACGGCAGCGGCAGGTCTTTTGTGACCCCCCCCCCCCACTCTCCGCCAATAGTTGTGGCGAACTAGCATGCCGCCCTGCAGTCAATGCTGTCCGTCGAGTGATCTGTCAGCTCATGCTGGCAGTCGGGACTTTACGTCGCAAGCATACTTCCATAACAAATTTTTAAAATAGAAATAATAGAAACATTTTGCCATGTCGTAATATAGGAGATTACTACAAGGAAAATAATAGAAATACTTTGGGATCGATGAAAAAATAGAAATGCAAGAAACCTTTAGACATTTATCAGAATGAAAGTAATAATAACATTTTGACGTTTATTAAAATAAAGAATTATTAAAATGAAAATAGTAGAAACATTTAGAGATTTATGGAAATAAAAATTTTATTAAAATAAAAATGCAAGAAACCTTTAGGCATTTATCAGAATGAAAATAATAATAACATTTTGACATTTATTAAAATAAAAATAATTAAAATGGATATTATAGAACAGTTTGACCTTTACTAGAATGAAGACAATAAAAACATTTGGATATTTACTAAAATAGAAATACTAGAAGCATTTTTATCTTCGAGATAAAACACAATTTGACCTGTAAAAACAAAGAATTTAAAATCTAAATAATTAAATAAGTAAAATCGTAACCTGTAGAAAACAAATAAAGTCTAATGATAAGGTAAATGTGGCCTCACCACAGGAGGAATTGACACATATAGGTCACTGAGTAGGATTAGCCGAGTTTTTAGTACGAGAGCTGCGAAAAAAGTTGTAGTGGAGTAATCAAGGCAGGCCGCGAAAGAAAAAGATTTTTTTTTGGTAATCCGCCATTGTGAAGTCGAGTCTTTTCTAGAAGCAGTGAAAAAATTTTGTACAGAACAAAAGCCCAGTTATGTAAAAATAAATTTAAGTAATAAAGTAAAACATTTTAGTTTACTGGCAGTGTTTTTTTTTTAACCGAATCCATCAAAAGAGAAGACAAGAACGTGGAAACGTTGTAGACTAAGAGAATAACAAACAACAGCATCCCAGTAAGCCCGAGCTCTGCTCCGCCGGGCTCCAGGTAACAATATTCCTGATTTCGAGTGTCTGCTGGTGCGTTCCCCACGAACGACCCCCCTCCCCCCCGCAAAATCGCATTCCGCTGGTAACGCTCGGAAATACCGCAAAGCAGCCAATTATCCCCACGACGGGAGAAGTCGTCACAGTCCAATTAAGGAAGAGGTGAAAGTTGGTAACAAATTGGTGTCAAGTGTGGGGTTCCACAGCCATCCCGTAAAGAGGACCCCCAGTGCCATACCGATCACATGAAATCGAGGTCCAGCTGAAAAACCAGAAAGCAGAAACGCCAGGAGAACCAAATTTACAGACGTATGAATCTTATTAGGAATAGCATATCAGCACTCTCGTTAGATAGGAATTAGAATAGTACTTTACATAAGTATGTCATAGTTATATCAAAAGTATATTTCCATTATATCAAAACTGTATTTCCATTGATTATAGATTACTGTTGATGAAGCTTTACAGTTATACCCAGCACAAAATTATTTTACACAGAAACTTCTTGGTGGTCATAAAAGTACCGTAAATAACACATTTTTTTTATAGTCGTAGCAACCGTAAACGTTTTTGTATTTCCATTGACTGTAAGTTACTGTCTATGATAATACATTTTCTATATTTCTATATATTTTTTTGTTCTTTTTTTTTTTTTGTTTTCTTTTACAGCTGTGTCGAATATAAAATTATCTTACATGAAAGTTTCTCTATCTCTATTGAGAATAAAATTATCGTAGATGAAGCATTTCTCATAGTTGTAACAAGTATAAAGGTTTCTGTATTTCGATTGATGGTAAAGTTCTGTCTGTGGGGCATTGTTTTTTGTTTATATAGCTATGCCGAATACAAAATTAATTTACACAAAAATTTCTATATTTCTATTGAGGAAAACTTACCCTAGATAAAGAATCGTTTTTGTACAGTATATAAAGAATAACCTTCGTCTACATAAAAGTGTCCACATTTCTATTGATGACAAAACTACTGTATGGAGTATTTTTCACAATAACCTCAGTGAAGGAATGTTTTGAACCCAGCAGCAATTCCCTTAGCGGCTGCGAAGAGATTTCTGGAATCAATTCCATTCACTTTTTCAACATTTATGTTGTCAACCGCGAATTCATCTTAAGCTTCGAGCTTTTAATTATTCTTCTATTTCCATCCAATAAACCGCGAAAGGTAATTTAAAAAACCCTTTTGGTGGTGTCCCCGGGTGCTGCGTTCGTTGCAAAGCTAGCGCCCTTCAACTTATCTGCATTCATGGAAGAAATGGTCATTTTTGGTACGTTTTGATAAACGTTTAGTGTTTTAATCTACTATCCATACAAGATTTTCCGTAATTTCAATATTGCCGAATAAACATTTGGAATTTTTGACTAAGGGTGAGAAATAGGTCACATACGTCTACTTCCGGGCTGTGTTATGGTCATAGCGTATTGCATATAGCAATATGCTACACGAGATACTGCAGCGTGTGTGCCGGCGGGTGTCAAATCGAATATTCGAATGCACCCAGACCGAGAGAAGTGCGTTTCCCCGAGCTCGGTGTGACATGCTGCGAGAAGAGATAAAGAGGAAGACAATCGTCTGTCTTGTTAATTGTGTCGGATGTGAAGGTGAAGTTCAATTGTGCAAAGTCGGAAGAATCAAGCAAAATCATAAATTTTTGAAAGCATCGGAGGAAGTTCAACCCAGCACTACCAGGTGAAAATCCGCCACCTGCATGGGGAAGAAATCAGGCCGTACACATAATTTGTGTTAAAGGAAAAGACTTTCCCATAATGCATCAACCCGACAAGGAAAGTAGAATCCTTAGCGTCCACAAAGAAAGATTTTAATTTGCGCAGAACGCGCGCAAATTATAATCTTTCCCATCAACCCTGCAAAAGAATAAAAAAGGAAAATCTTAAGTTTCCCCAAAGAAAGATTGTAATTTGCGCGAACGCGTGCAAATTATAATCTTTCCCGTAAACCCTGAAAGAAAACGAAATATTTAAAAGAAGAAAAATTCCAAATTGAAACCTTCCACATAAATGCTCCCGTTAGTCAATGGATATTCCATTGACCAACGGTAATTCGCCTAGCTGTAATGCATCATATGATCTCACCATACAATGCATTCCAGCAGGCCCAACAAGAATTACAAGGAATTTTGCGCTCACAGCACACATTCTGCTGCTGGCAAACTACAGGCAAGCTAGTATACACACACCCGTACTCAGACAGCAGTGCAAATGGCTCAGTTCCAGCGGGAAAGAGAATGCTGGCCTGCCGGTGGCGGTGAGGAATGGATGGCTGCGATGTAGGCAGACCGTGTGAAGTCGAGGAGTCTTTTTTTTATTTTTGGTGAAAACGGAAATAGTGCTGTCAAAGTAGATTGAGTGCGTGAATTTGGAGATCCCCTAAAATTTCCTTAGAGATTCTATATGAAATTACTATTTTAACATATTGAGCACATCGGTACTGCACTCCGGCAAAATTTTCAAGTAATGAGGACACAGTTACTAATTACTATAATCAATTATGAGACAAATGAAAAATTTCTTTAAAATATGCAATAAGCAGCGCTTCTACGAATTTCGTGATAAGTAATAATAATAATAATCCCGGTAACGGTTATTTGTGTTTCTCTTAGTGTACTAAGGTCATACATAAGTTCTAAAACAGGAGAATTGTGATGGTAACCTAAATTTATGTCTATGCAGTATAGTTTAGTCAGTACGTTGCGAATAATAGGTACAAAAGTGTTTAGTTTTCCTTGGTTAACGATAACCCCTCCAGTGAATGAACTCATAAATGAATTCTATCCATGTCTGGAAACGGTAGATAGTGTCGACCTCGGGCATACCGCAAAGAAGAGAAGGGAATTTTACAGGAAAGCCAGGCAAGGAATTAAAGGTAGAATTGTATTGCAATTGAATAACATGACGTGGTTTTTGTTTTGATCATAAGAAATATATTATAAATATACATATACAGGGTGTTTCCCACTAGGAGGTCAATAGAGCAGGAGGTGGTAGTACTCACCTAGACGAACCAAAAATTGTATGGCCGGGGGGGGGGGGGGCATATCAACCGTTTAGGAATTACAGGGTGACTAAGAAAAAAGGTAGTTTTTAACAAAACACCCTGTATCTTAAAAACTACAGGGTGTACGGTTAAGAGCTCATTGTATGCAGAACTTCATTGCCCTTCCAACTACTGCTCTTTCAGCCCTATACCAGTCTCCCATAAAGAATTGTGGTTGCCTAAACTGAAAATTTCGGATTTTCTTACCTTTTTTGTTACTTTGATATCTTTTTTTTTATAAATATGTAGCTAACATAACTTTTTTTTACAAAAGTTGTAAACTGTAGACTCTCCTCTTTTATTTGACCTATTACACCCTATGTAGTATCTCTACCCGTTAAAGAGTTATTAGGTCTTAACCTATTCAGGTCAATGTAGTCCTGGTATGCCAAAATTAGAAAATAACATTAAATAAAAGTAGTGTGTTACAAAAACAGTTTTTTGACAACAGAATCAACGAAGTACATTTTAACTAAAAATGACGTGGCGTACGTATCGAGGAGATTAGCAATACTTATTTGAAGAGCGGCTAAATATTTTCGAGGGTATCTATATTCGCTAGCTAACGATTTTTAGAGCACAAAGTGATTTAGAGAGTCTCTACATATTATTATTTTTGATAAATTACCTATATTTGTGATAAACTCTCTAAGTTGTTAATAAGCCCTGAGTAGTAAGGATCCACTCCGCCATATTAAGTTGGCTAGGTGCGATAGGAATGGTATGAGGGTGTTGGTGTGAAAGGGAAGGTTGGATTTTCTGTCGAGGTGTGGTTGTTGGTTTTGGTGGGGGTATGGTTAGAGTGGCAGGAGAAGAGATATCGGCTAGTTTGCCGGCGGTGGTGTGAAAAGAGTGGACCAGGAGTATTGTGAAATGGTACCTGAAAAGTGGCAAAATTTTATTTAGTACAAAAGAGAGATTCTAATCCATGCAGAATGCGCACAAATTAGAACCCTTCACATAAATTCATAGAAACAAGAAAAATAACTTTCAAACGAAGAGTTCTAAATTGTGCAAAACACGCACAAGGTACAATTTTTCATTCGAAATCTGCCGCTACCCACCAACATCGAAGCGACGAAAACGGTAATTCGCCTAGCTGTAATGCATCGTACGATACCACCATACAATGCATTACAGCAAGCCCGCCCGAGATTCGCAGAAAATTGTTGGCTCACAATATTTTGCTGCTACCAAATAGCAGGCAAAACAATACCCGCACACCCGTTCATACAGCGAGCAGAAATCTCGAATCCAGCCCGAACGAACGAATGGTGCGCGCCTGCCGGTGGATGGAGACAGAAATCGTTTTTTTTCGATGTGGGGAGACTGCAAAAAGTCAGTCATTGAAGAGTTTCTGAATAAGACGGATCTTGCGGGCGATCGGGTAGCGTGTTGAATTTCTTGTGGATAGGTGCGGATTACCTGAAATGAAAAAGAAAAGAAGTTCGCTTAGTGATTATTGTGCGTAAAATAAATTAGATTCATTGATATTCGTCATTAATTAGAAATTCATAATTTTTATTGAAATGAAAAATTAGAAGTACTTCGTTTAGTGATTATTCAGCTTATCTGTTGTCGCAAGAACTTTATATGCTTCAGCGTAATTGAAGTGGTCTGAAATGAAAAAGAAGAGAAGTTCGCTTAGTGATTATTGTGCGTAAAATAAATTAGATTCATTGATATTCGTCATTAATTAGAAATTCATAATTTTTATTGAAATGAAAAATTAAAAGTACTTCGTTTATTGATTATTCAGCTTACCTGTTGTCGCAAGAACTTTATAAGCTTCAGCGAAATTGAAGTGGCCTGAAATGAAAAAGAAGAGAAGTTCGCTTAGTGATTATTGTGCGTAAAATAAATTAGATTCATTGACATTCGTCATTAATTAGAAATCCATAATTTTTATTTAAATGAAAAATTAAAAGTACTTCGTTTAGTGATTATTCAGCTTACCTGTTGTCGCAAGAACTTTATATGCTTCAGCGAAATTTGTTACGTTCCCGGAAGATGTTCACCACCGGTTGTGTTACGAGTCTTGCTTCTTTCTTATGTTTTGTGTTGATACTGGTGTTAGAATTGTTGATACTGCAAGTTTTCTTTCTTTTTAGGTGTTAAAGAAAAGCTGAGATTGTTGACATACCGTCAAGATTACTTACCACTGGAACGTGACGGTTTCTAACCTTTTCTTTGATACGTCCAGTGTCCCAGAAAAAACTGCATAACTACTAGCACCAACGGATCTTAGAAGGAAGGGTATTTCGAGCCCTATCACCAGAAAGTGAAAGAAGTATTTCGGCTACTAATGCGCTCCAGCTGTTAAAAATACTAGAAATCAACAAGGATACCTCGTGAAGAAAATTAATAAAACGACGCCGAAATTCGAAATTAGTTTGTCTTAGTCTTGTAAATCAGAAACCTCTGTTTTGAAATTAAGCGCTTGAAATTATGTAAACTAACTAAGAAAAGTAGAAATATAAGTAAATTCATAAGGAAACTAGATATAGAAGTTAAATTAATCGGGAAAGTTTTGTGTAATACTGCGGTTTAGAGTTGCGAAACCAACTAGCCGTTCATTCAAAGTTTCTAAGGTGTATCGGAATCCACCTGTTGACTCATCTCTACCCCATGTTCTGTTAAGGAGTAGATGTATTGGAAAAGAAAAATCATGTCAAAGAACGTCTAGAGCCCCTTTGAGAAAAAAAAATTAAATAAATAAATATATATATAACAAAAAGAAAAATAATATAAAAGTGAAATATACATACACAATAATAAGAACAAAACAAAAAAAAAACTATACCTATATAAAACATCAAATCTATAAATACTAATCAAATACAATCTACAAACGTGCGTTCAATAAACTAGACTCATATAAACTTAGTAAACTATCGGTAAAGTGCGAAGTATATGCAGGAACGAGTTTCACGGGACTATAAAAATATAAAATGTTAAAACAAACAAAAAAACAAAAAAGATACAAATACAAAAAAAAAAAAAAAAACGAAAATTATTGAAAGAAAGAAAATAAATGGACTCGAGTCTGGCGCTAATTAATGAACGCTACCTAGTTGTGACGGATGTGCTAAACGTGTACCTCTCCGATAGTGGAGAAAAGAAGAAGAGAGGCGTGAACCTGAAAAACTTGTTTGTAAGTAACTTCCTTCTTCTTTGGACAGCTGCGCAGTGCAGAGGAAAAAGGTTAAATTGTGAACTAAAGAGCAAACCTAAAGTAATATACATAAAAAAAGAAATAGTAATAAAGAAGTGGAAAACGAAAAATTGAAAAGGACTAAAAGGAGACTAGAAAATAAAGAAAAGGAGAAAGCGAAGTATAGGATTAACAGGCGAAAAAGGAGCCCTAGAGTTCTAGCGGGGTGCTTAAATTTTGCGTTGATGATAAACGGAACAGGGGGAAGAACAGATGAGTATTTTTCTTTAATATTGACAAAACAGGTTTGGTATAATCCAATTAAGGTGGTAAAGTCTTGAACGCGGCTGGCTGGTGAAGCAATGTCATTAAGTACCTAGATAATTTTCTTAAATTTCATTATTCTGGTATGCTCTTTTTTTGATCTAATTAATGAATTTTCCTTGAAGTCATTAGAGTCGTAATATTAGGTTAGGGCAGCATTTAAATAAGCAGATGATTTTCTTAGATTCTAGAGTTTTGTGAGATTTACATAGTGCCACGAACAAGGCGATACTCACGTGTAATAAATTTAATTGAATTCATTAGAGTGATAACATTCTCCTTTTGTTGTATCCGTATAGATTCCTTAAAGCACATCATTCCGTAATACCTTTTTAATGTTGTAAATGGGGAAATAGGCATACGTATGTGTATTCTCCTGAATTCAGTTGTGTTGTTAGTTTTCTTAAGGCAATAAACATTCATATGAACAGAGCCTCCTGAAATTATGTGTGTTTTTGTTGTAGTTCCTTAGTCCCTGGAGTGTCTCCTAAACCGGTTTCGTGATTTACCCGCCGACACAAAAATCACGTAGCGCCCAAAGATCATATGAGTAGGTGTGAGTTTTGTTCTTTTAGCGAACCACCCCGTCTCCTGAGCAAGCCTATACGTACCGTGGGGGTACGTAACATAAACTTGGCGCCCAACGTGGGGCCAGAAGAATTTTTTTTCCTGGGGAAAAATTTTATTTTATACTTTATTAATATTTCATTTCGCATCAATATTTAACACTAATCCCCAGCTCGAATACAGTACGAGTACAGATGTTAATGCGACAGTAACAGATAGCGACATAAAAGCAATTTTACATAAAGTTCGCAGATAACGGATAGGCATATCACACAAAGGAGTATACCGCTATAGCATTTGAGAAAATACACAAAGGAGTATACCGCTATAGCATTTGAGAAGATAGCATACGCGGTCGGATAATTTGTAATCGTCAATGTTCATGAGACGAAGAACTCATCACGTTGTATAGGAATATTTGCGATTAGCACATTGGCATCCGTTTGCCAGGAATTTGCTTCAGTAGTGAGGTTATGTTTTGTTTGTGATGAACTGAATTGTAAGGATATCTGCCAGCCAGCCGGTCAGTGGGTTAACATACTTCCTCTTACCTATATTATATTTTATTATGCTTATATTTTATTATATATGAACAACATGTCGTAAGAATGTACCTAAGTTCTTAGTCAGATGATAATTTGAACGAAGTTGATTTTTTTCTTTTGGTGATCTTACCTCGAAAGCACTACCAGTTTTAGATTATCTAAGTGTAATTTCCGGATCTTTGGCTGGATTCTTTTTTTGTAATACTAGGTTGAATTTTCTTTGTAACACAAAATGAACTTCTGGTTTGGAATAGCTTACTGAGTTAATAAATGCCACAATTTTTTTTTTGAACAGCAGTGATATTGATAGTTTAATGGTATAAGGACACATAAATTTAAAACCAAGTTGTGGATCCGACAATTAAGATCGAAGCGAATTTTGAATCCCTAGAAGACTAGTATCGTAAAGTAGTCATCAAAATTGACAGGGGTTCTTAACAATTGAGAATAATTCTATAATAACATAGTGGCCGAGAGTATTTTTTTTGTTTATAATAGACGAATTTGTTTAATGGTGAATTAAATAAAAGTGGAAATTCTTAAAACAACCTTGGTCAGAGTAGAAACAAGGATTAATTAGTTCCTAGGCAGAACAGGTATATCGAATGTGCGTTGACGTAAAGTTAAGGATGTACAAATTAATTTCTTTATACAAGGGCAGCAACTGAAAGCGCTCGATGTGGATAGTTACTCCAAGTTTCGTTGTCACATTTGTATTCCTTTTTTTTACTTATCACACGAGTCGAACAAATATATCTGAGGCGTACTCCAAAGCATAACAATAGTTAGTTATACTCTGACTATTTTGCTTTCCAGAACCTCGACGGTACTTGAGTTGATTAATTGCTGCTGTTGCTGCTACTATATTTCTAATTGAGTTAAGAAATTAATGAATTTTGTCCAATTTTTACATTAATAATACTATTTGAGCGATGTTAGCACTGAATAAGGTGTTTTAAGCTTTGACAAGCATACAATTTTTACATTAATAATACTATTTGAGCGATGTTAGCACTGAATAAGGTGTTTTAAGCTTTGACAAGCATACAACTACGATATTCTTTTTTTGTTTTTTTATCTGTAATCTTTGGGCACGCATGTCCAAATATGTACGAATATATGAAGTTTTAAGGGCGATGTTCCTAATACGTCCTATACAGTAGGAATAGTATACGATCAGCAGTATTTAGTTGAAGACGGGTATTCGGTGGTTCACGATTGTTAGAATATAAATTGCAAGAACTCTTTTGACGTGCCATGTGCTGAGGACATATATAAGGTGCGTAATATACTGCGCGTGTTCGATTTATTGGACGACTTTCTCCCTAGCTGAAGTCGGACTTATATAAGTAACTGTTGATTCTATGAGTGAGGTTTAGAAGTAGACGAGAGTAAATCCTTATTGGGATACTATTGATTCCGATATTGGTTGTAGTTTCTGTTTTTTTGAACGAAAATTTAAAGACGCTTATTTCTCAAATAAGTAGAGATACAGTGTAGTATTTTAAGGAGCGAGGTTTCTGTAGTTTGGCACACTAGCATACAACGGTTATTGTTTATGCAAGGGTATCTTAGTTCCTGGATGGAAACACCAAAATGTTTATGCAAGGGTATTGTTCAGGCCACACCAGTATCCCACGATGATTCCCTAATTTCTCCTCCGATAATATTCCTAAAAAGTTTAAAAAAAGGGAACACAAAGAATCTTATCTTACAATAAATTTAAAAAAAAAGACACTTATCTAATATAAGGGAACTTCCTCCCTTTGGTCCAACGCCGTCCTGGGGCTTCCTCCATTATATTTCATCTAAAAATAAATTAGAAACTTATTAAATAAACAATAAACATACAAATATCTCCAACTTACCAAAAAAATCGCACTTCGCTGCGATTATTTACATTCTTTAATGTCATCAACATGACATTACACAAATCAGCTGCTGTCGCTCTCGCCGCAATAGAAACGAAACTATGAAATTAGCGTTGCCAGGGCAACGCATGTTTGAAGCAACAAAATAGCGGTTTGCGGCGGCTATAAATAAGCAGCCAGCCGCAGCAAAATCATCCATTCCTAGTTCAGAATTTAATCTGAACACATCAGAGTTTAATCTGATTTTTCCAACTATCCTAAACCTTATTTGCTTCCATCTAGTAGGAATTTACTCCTACTGCAGAAATTTAATTCTGCTAATTCCATCCATCCCACACCTAAGTAGGAATTTACTCCTACTGCAGAAATTTAATTCTGCTTATTTTTCATCTCCCACCTGAGTAGGAATTTACTCCTACTGCAGAAATCTAATTCTGCTTATTTTTCATCTCACACCTGAGTAGGAATTTACTCCTACTGCAGAAATCTAATTCTGCTTATTTTTCATCTCCCACCTGAGTAGGAATTTACTCCTACTGCAGAAATCTACTTCTGCTTTAATTCTATCCTACGTCTAAGCAGGAATCTACTCCTGCTACAGAAATCTACTTCTGCTTTATTTCATCCATCATCGAAGCAGGAATCTACTCTTGCTGCAGAAATTGACTTCTGCCAAATTAGTTATTTCTATTACTGCTATAGCGCTTAGCCGTGCAGCACAAAAACTTCTATTTCATTTGTTCATGAATTTAATGGTAAATTCATTTTTCTTCTCTTCTTTTTCAGAAATAAGGAGAACAAATCTCTGTAGCAGTATTTTTTTGAATTATTGAATTTATGTTGAATTGTTTAATTTAAGATAGTATAAGTGTTGAATTCGTAGAGATATAGTAAGCTAGGTTATTGAATTGAATTTGAGATATTAGTTTTAAGCAATATATTTGAATAAAAAATTTTATATTTGAATTGTTAAGAGTTGAGTTATCCTTTCATAACCGGCACCCCCCTTTAGCTTGAGCACAGATCTCACAGTGGTCCTTTAGAGCCGGATAACTCAGCTATTCAAATATAGAATTGAGAAAAATATTGCTTATTATATCACAGTGAGAAAAAACTAAGCCTCTCCATTCAAAATGTCTACAGATAACGAATCTGACGTCGGGGACGAGACCATTAGCTCAGTATTAGAGTTGGTTGAGTCCCAAAAACCGGTCAAAGAGTTAATGGAAGACCTATTTAAAAGGCATCAAAGAGAAGGCAGGAAAAAGACTGTCAAATCGACAGAGAAACGTTTACAAACGTTCACCGAATATTGGAAAGAATTCCAAACACGGCATAGGGTAATTCAAAAGAGAGCGACAAAGGAAGATCGCAAATTAGAATATTTCACGAAAGAGACATTTAGTGATGTACAGGAGTATTATATTGAAAAGGCAGCAAGCATGGAAGATGACATTGACAAATTAGCTCCAAAACCATCTGTCAGCAATCCTCCCAATACACAGCCAACATCTGCTAGCACAATGTCATGCAATAGCGAGAGACTCCCCAGAATCAAGCTACCAACATTTAATGGAGAATATTCTACATGGATCTCTTTCCACGATTTATTTAACTCGGTCATACACAACAATAATAATTTGAGAGACGTTGACAAATTGTACTTCCTAAAGACTAATCTGGTGGGAGAAGCCGAAAAACTGCTCAGACACTACGAAGTGTGTGATGCAAATTACCAACCAGCCTGGCAGCTACTAAAAGAACGCTATTCAAATAAGCGAATATTAGTGAATGTACAATTAAAAAAATTATTGTCTCTTCCATCCATAAGTCATGATACCGCCGACAATATCAAAAGGCTGCTAGACAGTATAACTGAAGCATTACTAGCGCTACAAAATCTGGGAATAGACACCGACAATTGGGACCCAATAATTATATATTTGACGGTCCAAAAATTACACCCAGACACGCATCAATTATGGGAACAAAGCCTCCACAATAGCACCGATTTACCCCAATTAAAGACACTAAAAAAATTCCTAGAATCTCGTTTCCGAACATTAGAAATGATAGGAAACAAAACTACGTCATCAACGACACAGAGAAAACCATTCACTCCCAAACCCACATATGGACTCTTGAACAATACTAAGAGCTCAAAACAAATACACCCACCTACAAAAACATACTCTTGCAGCCATTGCAAAGGAAATCATATAATATTCCACTGTCCGATGTTCAGAAATTTGACCACCCGACAACGTCACGAAGTTGTCACAAATAAGCATTTATGTAAGAACTGCTTATCACCCAACCACAATTTAACAAATTGCACAAGCAACAAAAAGTGTTATCATTGCCAGAAAAATCATAACACATTGCTTCATTATGAGCAAAAACAGTCGGTGACAAAATCACCCAATCAATCCGCCCAAAAATTAAATATGGAAGCAAGTCCACCCGCCTGTAGAAATGATGAACAACAAGTTCAAAATTTTCTAACAGCAAACATGAAAAGAGCTCTGCTCTCTACAGCTCTGATCAATGTCACTGCTGCATCCGGAATCACAATGACATTCCGAGCACTAATAGATTCCGGGTCGCAAGTCTCTATTATGACAGAGAAAACCTTTAAGCGTCTCCAGCTTAAAGGATCTCCAACCACCCACCAACTTATCGGACTTGGTACAACTCCCACCAAGACAGCTTTAAAACAAGCAACTGTCACAATCAACTCAATACATACTAAATTCAAAATAGAGAGCAATATGCTCGTGATAAGAAAAATTACTGAATTATTGCCAGCTCAAACCATCGAAGTGTCAAGTTGGAGACACATTATCAACCTCCCACTAGCAGACCCTAGATTCTCAGTTCCAGGAGAAATCGACATCTTGCTGGGAGCAGATGTCTATGCAGCCATTATCAAAAATGGCATAAGGAGAGGAGCTGGCAACACTCCAACAGCCCAAAATACTGAACTGGGCTGGATTCTGGTCGGAGCAGTACCAGAAACTAAAAGCATGATAACTACCATGCTATCCACCCACACCATGATCAATACTGATTTAGACAGTCAGTTAAAAAGATTCTGGGAATTGGAGGAATGCTCTGCTGCACCAGCACTATCCCCAGAAGACCAGCTGTGCGAGAAGCTTTACCAGAAGACCACAAAGCGCCTGTCTTCTGGAAAATATGAGGTTAGTTTACCCTTCAAAGACTGCAGTATTCCCCAACTCGGGCAGTCTAGAAACATGGCTGTCAAACAATTCTTGCAGCTTGAAAAAAGATTCGCCAATAATCCTGAATTATTCAAATTATACAAAACTTGTATTGAGGAATACGGCCATCTCAAACATATGAAACTTATCCCACATACACAATTATCAGCAGAAAATAAAGCATGTGACAAGATCACATACTACTATTTACCCCACCATGCAGTGCTCAAAGAGAGCACCACTACAAAGCTGCGAATTGTATTCAATGCATCTGCACGTACCTCTAATGGTAGATCATTGAATGAACAATTATTGATTGGACCTACAATCCAACCAACGCTTTGGACCACCTTATTGAGATGGCGTCTGTACAAATTTGCTTTCACTGCAGACATTGAAAAAATGTACAGGATGATTCAGATAAAACCTGAACATCAACATTACCAAAGAATAGTTTGGAGAAACTCACAAGGAGAAGAGTGCTATTAAAACTTTGCAGCAGCTAGCAAAGGATGAAGCAAGTAACTATCCCCTCGCTGCAAAGAGCATCATGCGCGACTTTTACGTAGACGATTTGGTCTCAGGCGCACACAGTCTGAACGAAGCTCAGCAACTACAACATGAGCTTATCGCAACCCTAGCCAAAGGAACTTTCAACCTACGCAAATGGACTGCTAACCATCATGAGTTACTCAAACATATACCACCAGAACACCGAGAGTTGAAAACAAATTTGGAATTCTCTGAACATGAGTCTATAAAAACTCTCGGCATTCATTGGTATCCATCTACCGACCACTTCTCATTCAAAACCAATGTTCCTGAGCCAAAACCCACGTATACGAAACGGATAATTTTATCTGAGGTTTCCTCTCTTTTCGATCCACTGGGATGGTTAGCTCCTTGTGTTATCACAGCCAAAATACTGATCCAAAGACTCTGGCTCTCAAAATGTGATTGGGACGATGCTGTGCCGACAGATATATCAAGAGAGTGGAATCAATTCAAAGATCAATTACACAACATACAGAAAATACAAATTCCACGATGGCTAGGCTATCAGCCTAACACAACAGCGATGGAGCTACATGGTTTCTGCGATGCATCTATTCATGCCTACTCAGCAGTTCTATACCTGAAAATACAGGAGAACTCTAGAGTCCAATTAATAACAGCAAAAACCAAAGTAGCTCCCATTAAACCAGTCTCACTACCACGTTTGGAACTATGTGGTGCTGTCCTGCTTTCTCGGCTTATCAGACAAGTCAGCATCGATTTAGAATTAGAGAAAGTAAAGGTTGTAGCCTGGACAGACTCCAACATAGTTTTGGCATGGCTACACAAACATCCCTCCACATGGAAAACATTCGTAGCCAATCGCATCTCCGAAATCCATGAAAATATTCCACAAGCTATTTGGAAACATGTCTCATCCAAAAACAATCCCGCGGATGTAGCATCAAGAGGCATTCTGCCAAGCATCTTAGTCTCTGCATCGATGTGGTGGAATGGCCCAGACTGGCTACATCAAGATGAGGAATTCTGGCCTCAACAATCGTCAGATCTACAGACTCAATTAGAATATAAAAAAAGTTCTCACCAACACTATCGATGATCAAATGATTTTACTAAATAAATATTCTTCATTTCAAAAAACTATCAGAATAACTGCATACTGTTTTAGATTTATTAACAGCATGCGCAAAACATATCCCTCTACTCAGTATTTATCTGTCTCCGAATTAAAAAAGGCAGAACGATGCCTAATTAAACTTCTCCAAAAAATCTGCTTCCCCTCCGAAATTGTTCAACTACAAAAAAGGCTTCCCCTTCCTAAAAAAAGTCGAATCCTGTCTCTCAATCCTATACTCGACTCTGAAAATATCCTACGAGTTGGAAGTCGTCTCACACAGTCTCAATTAAATTACGACCAACAACATCCAATCATCCTCCCTAATAACCATCACCTAACCAACATTCTGATAGATCATATTCACCTTTATACCCTACACGGAGGCACCCAAACAATACTGAGTATTTTAAGAAACCATTATTGGTTACTAAATGCACGCACTACGATTAGACATCGCATTCACAAATGTGTTGACTGTTTTCGGTTTAACGCTAGACCTAGCTCTCAGTTAATGAGTTCTCTGCCCTCAGCTAGAATCAGTATATCGTTACCATTCCAACACACTGGGGTAGATTACGCAGGTCCGCTTGATATGAAAACGTCAACACTGAGAGGAGCGAGAATAACCAAGGCTTATATTTGTCTGTTCGTTTGCTTGGCCACCAAGGCCATACATTTAGAGCTCGTCTCTGATTTGTCAACACCAGCTTTCATAGCCGCCCTGAAGCGATTTGTCGCACGGAGGGGCCTCTGCTCTCACATCTACTCGGACCGAGGCACCAACTTCGTTGGAGCTAACAGACTCTTACAGTCAAATTTAGAAAAATCGATCAAAGCAATCGAAACTGATCTAGCCAGCGAAATTGCAAACCAAGGTATATCTTGGCACTTTAACCCTCCTGCAGCACCTCACTTTGGAGGCTTATGGGAAACCGGTGTAAAATCCACCAAGCGCCATCTTTACAAAACCATCAAAGAAGCGAAGCTCACTTACGAAGAACTATACACTGTTTTAGTTCAAATTGAGGCATGTTTAAATGCCAGACCTCTTTCCCCTCTGTCAAACGATGCAACTGACTACAATATCCTCACTCCCGGACACTTCCTAACCGGTCGACATAACCTCACTACTTGTGAACCTCCCCCATTCAATCCTCTCCAACATCCTCTTAAAAGATGGCAACTTATCCAATCGCTCTCCTACAACTTCTGGAGACAATGGTCAAGAGACTATCTCCATACTCTGCATCAAAGACACAAGTGGAAAGTTGAGAAGGAAAATCTAGAAATAGGTACTCTCGTTCTAATAAAAGACGACCAAATACCTATTGGAAAATGGCCATTAGGTAGAATAATAGATATCCATCCTGGCCACGACAACTTAGTACGAGCAGTAACTATCCAAACACCAAAAAATATTCTCACCAGACCAATTACAAAAATCTGCCCTCTCCCTTTAACATCTACCTCTCAATATTAATTTTTAAAATCCCCACCAAAATTCACTGCTCTCTGGCATCACCAAATTTCAAAACTTGCCGTTATATTTGAATATAAACAAGTTCAGAATCCGCCAAAAAGTCATTCCAGTTTTGAAATCTGTGAAGTGAATATCAGTGCGGTCAGTTTTAATTTCAGTTTTTATTTTTTTTATTTTTATTTTTGTTTTTTTTTTTTAACATAAAATGGAGGAATTACTCGAGATCTTTAATTCGGAATCACTCGATTCTGTCGACGTATTAATTACACCTACTCCTCCGGAACTCTTAATCCCTCCGAAGAAAATAAGGCCTATCAGCCCACTACCTCCGACACCAAAAAAGGCTCGTAAAATCAAGTCGGCCATCGTCCGACCACCACCTCACAAAATTATACCCGTGAAAAAACTTCTCGGGCCATTTGAAGCAAGGCCTGCGTCGCCCAAAGTAAAAAGGCTGCAAAAGGAAGCTAAACCGAAGGACGACTTCAAATTCAAAACCAGGCCCAGGGAAAACAACCCAGCAATGCGAGTGCACACTCAGCCAAGAGTACCTACGTCAAAGGGGGTCAAACCAAGGCCTAGTGAGACCAGTCCAAAACCTCGAATTCCAGCTTGGCCACGTCGTCTCGAAAAAGGGCCTGCACCACCAAGCATGCCAGTTCTGCTTGAAACAAGCATCACTGATATCAACGCGCCTAATCACAGCCTAGAGGTGCAGACTGCTGTATCGCCTCAGCATATCCACAAAGGTTCATCAAACTCTGAGGTACATACCAGCAAGAAGAATATGTTAAAACGTCCCAATCTTCCGATTGTTCACCCGGACCAAATCAGAGACCATTCACCAAGCACTTGCAAAAGCAAAAAAACAGACAGCACCAAAAAAGACGCAGCTATCTCAAATACGTCAGGAGTAACATCAGTTGTACACACTTCGAGCATATGTGACATCATGAAACCTACAGCTAATGAAATTCCTGCAGATTTGAAAAATGCAATATGGTCCACCCCAGACGTCATGCAAATTTTGCAATCCGTATTCATCCCATGGAACAGGATTAGAGAAGCAAAGAAATTCTTTAGATTTCTCCTTCCAGACAGCAAAACAATAAAAATGACGAAAAGAGGAAAAAGATTTCTATTCACCATTCAGGACACAGTAAGTTAACTTAAAACCAAACACTTTTATTAAACTTTTTTTTTACTCATATATATATATTAAATTGCCTCTTCAATTTTGAGGCGGGAGGATGTTCAGGCCACACCAGTATCCCACGATGATTCCCTAATTTCTCCTCCGATAATATTCCTAAAAAGTTTAAAAAAAGGGAACACAAAGAATCTTATCTTACAATAAATTTAAAAAAAAAGACACTTATCTAATATAAGGGAACTTCCTCCCTTTGGTCCAACGCCGTCCTGGGGCTTCCTCCATTATATTTCATCTAAAAATAAATTAGAAACTTATTAAATAAACAATAAACATACAAATATCTCCAACTTACCAAAAAAATCGCACTTCGCTGCGATTATTTACATTCTTTAATGTCATCAACATGACATTACACAAATCAGCTGCTGTCGCTCTCGCCGCAATAGAAACGAAACTATGAAATTAGCGTTGCCAGGGCAACGTATGTTTGAAGCAACAAAATAGCGGTTTGCGGCGGCTATAAATAAGCAGCGAGCCGCAGCAAAATCATCCATTCCTAGTTCAGAATTTAATCTGAACACATCAGAGTTTAATCTGATTTTTCCAACTATCCTAAACCTTATTTGCTTCCATCTAGTAGGAATTTACTCCTACTGCAGAAATTTAATTCTGCTTATTTTTCATCTCCCACCTGAGTAGGAATTTACTCCTACTGCAGAAATCTAATTCTGCTTATTTTTCATCTCACACCTGAGTAGGAATTTACTCCTACTGCAGAAATCTAATTCTGCTTATTTTTCATCTCCCACCTGAGTAGGAATTAACTCCTACTGCAGAAATCTACTTCTGCTTTAATTCTATCCTACGTCTAAGCAGGAATCTACTCCTGCTACAGAAATCTACTTCTGCTTTATTTCATCCATCATCGAAGCAGGAATCTACTCTTGCTGCAGAAATTGACTTCTGCCAAATTAGTTATTTCTATTACTGCTATAGCGCTTAGCCGTGCAGCACAAAAACTTCTATTTCATTTGTTCATGAATTTAATGGTAAATTCATTTTTCTTCTCTTCTTTTTCAGAAATAAGGAGAACAAATCTCTGTAGCAGTATTTTTTTGAATTATTGAATTTATGTTGAATTGTTTAATTTAAGATAGTATAAGTGTTGAATTCGTAGAGATATAGTAAGCTAGGTTATTGAATTGAATTTGAGATATTAGTTTTAAGCAATATATTTGAATAAAAAATTCTATTTTTGAATTGTTAAAAGTTGAGTTATCCTTTCATAACCGGCACCCCCCTTTAGCTTGAGCACAGATCTCACAGGTATCTTAGTTCCTGGATGGAACCACCAAATTGTTTATGCAAGTAGCTTGGTTCCTGTAGGAACACCAAACAATTTAAACTGCAATGATTAGTTCCTGAAACTATAAAACGATATGGGAAAAGGTCACACCATATGCCCGTATAATAGGCTGATGTAAAATTCCCGTATTATTTATTAATACCGCAATTCCGGCACGTGTGTAATGGAACAGTTACTGTAGAACCGTTCACAAGCCACATGTGGTGATGCTAAACTGGTGGATTATGTTATGTTTTAAACAAGATAAATTTAATTTATTTCTAATAAAATATTTATGCAAATACAATTTATGCAAACAAGAGAAATTCGGAGGTATATTCCAGCTTGACTCTGACTGAGAAGTATAGGAATAACTGTCTTGGATTGTTCTGTACAAGGTAATTTACGTTATTAATAAAAAACTGTTATCACTGAAATCTAATTTTAATAAAAAAGAATAAAAAAAAAAGAAAATGTTTAATTAATCTTCTTAACAAATGTTGGTGTTAACGCACAATAAATTTAACACAATTGTCACTATGATTGCTTCCCTTCACCAAAAAATCGCACGAGAGCTTATGCTTACCATAAGTAGATTATAAGCTAATTTCACGATTTGCACAAGTGAATAAACTCAACAAAAAAACTAAACTTGAACACTATACCACGATCTAGACTGCTTGACTTGGAAAAAAATAAGAGAGCGATCCATGCAAATGCTCGGCTTTATATAGGGTTTGAACCGCCATTTTTGTGTGTGGAACCCGCCACCATAATGCTAATTACTCAGAATGCCTTGGTTTTCATCAACATAAATTAATTTAATTCGATGCGGAATTTAGTCATTTATATTTCCTCACAAAATAGTCTCCATCATAATTTAATTTAACTGAATGAAAATTAAATATCCAAATTGTGCTATAACATGGCGCAATTAAATTCTTGTCATCCATGTTGAGAAAAATTGATGTGGAACGTATTTTTCTTCATCTCACTTCCACTTGCTATCTCTTTTCTTCTCATTAGTTACATGAGAAATCATAAATTAGCAAATATCTTTTTACTGAGATACTTTAGGACTTTTTAAATACCTCCATCGGATTCCTCATTAAAAAATACCCTAAATTCATGTGCCATATGTTGGCAATACATGAAATTTGACAGTTCCGCGATAATTATAGTTTTCTTTTCGCGGTTCCGCGGTCGCGAGTTTTCAGTGGTGTTTTTCCTGTGTGTAGTGCTACTTAAGACCAAGGTAAGTTGTGCTAATTGTATTGTGCTCAATAATTAGTGTTTGTGTGTGTTTATTTTTTACGAAAGTTCTATTATTTCATAATTAGCAATCTTAACCTGTCTTCAGGTGAGATATTCATTCATTGATTTTCCGCGGAAAAACCTCGCGGGAAGTTAATTTTATGTAGAAAATCTATTTAAAACTTCGGTTCTATTGAGTTATTACACTTTAAAACCTTGTGAAAACTCGATATTTAAGCAAGTTACTTTCCCTTGCGAGAACTGTCAAAGGTGAAATAGTTCGCGGGAAGGTTTGTTATAGCTATTGTGTTCTATGACTCCTTTTTAATGATTAGTATAAATTTCGAGTGATAGAAATGGAAATTTATCTAATTATTACATAAATTCCATTTCCCACAGTGTTGTTGTTGTGTTTACGTACATCTGTTTACATGTTATATGTATGGGGAAAAATTGGAAATTTTGTATTTTTTTTTGTAAATTCAATCAATTTTTCTTATTCTCTAAATAATTCATGGTTTATTGCATTAATTCATATTTTCTTTTCATTTCAGCTAATTCTCCATGGATGTAGGTACGTAGGTATCAATTCTACGTGGGAGGACAGTATGCCAGTAGATTTCCCTGGCTGGTACTTAAGTTAAGTACTTTAGGTTGGTTTGACTTAGTTTAATTGTTTTTTTGTTTTTTTAGATTTATTCATCGCTGAACATTCTCCCCCTCGTTGAATGCCTTTATTCAACCGATTCTTCAACTTTTGTATGCCGCGTTTGTGATAGCGATTGAACTTGATCTCACCGTCAGCTCATACATGCAAAAAGACTTGGTACCGATCGGGAAGATTGATTGTCTTGGTTTTGCGTTTCGCTTTGCTAATGGCTTCGAAATCTATGCGTTCCAGAACGTGTCGCTGCAAATAGATGTCAATCCCCTCTCGAGTGATGAACCATTGATGTGTGTTTTCTGCACGCATTCTGAGCTCGTCAATGGTTGTTGTGGGCTCCAAGTGTGTGAGCGAGTTCAATTGTTTTCCATTGATGATTGCTGGTTGAGCTGGATTGGAATTTGTATGTGGTGTGATGACATACTTTGCTGAATGCTGCTGCTTGGATGCCTGGCCATTGGAATGAGCGCATTGCACAACTGCAGATGTGGAGGGAGCATTGTAGTCGGATGATTTTGGAAGTCCAGTCAACACATCACATCCGGGATCTACAAATAGATCCTCCAGAGGGCTTCTTGGAGGAGAAAAGCGGATGTCCTCGAGGATGTATAGGACATCTTCATCGTGACTCTCAATATTAGACATCTGGAATAGTACTGTATTAATATCTTGAATGCAAATGGGGACAGTCACCAAACAACATAACAAACAGATAACATTTGGACACAAATATACTCTTAATGGTCATCTTGTGGTATCACCGATTTGTTCTGTAGACTATTCTATGGGCAGTCGACATATCTTTGATATAGGTCGCTGTAACGTGCTGTCTCGAGTTCGTACCTGAACAACTCGTACCAATCCCTCAGCTCCAGGATAAACTTGGTCGATGATGCCTAATGGCCAATTGGTTGGTGGCATATTTTCATTTTTGTAATTGGTTCAGATAATCCATCGACCATTTGTCCCAAGAACGTTTGGTCATTTGTTGTAACAGCTTCCACCTTTGTGATGGCAGTATTTTGGCCGTAGAGTAATCAGGTTCAACAATCGCATTTAACGGTTGACCGATTAAGAAATGGCCTGGTGTGAGTATAACTAAGTCATCAGGGTCGTTTCCGACATAACATAACGGCCGTGAATTTACACAGGCTTCGATCTGAGCCAGCACTGTTGCATACTCTTCGAAGGTACAGATCAGATTTCCTAATGTTCTGCGCAGATGATGTTTAATTGACTTCACACCAGCCTCCCATATACCTCCAAAGTGTGGAGGAGCTGGAGGATTGAAATGCCATGTAACTGATTTGGACACAAGATACTGGGAAGCTTCTGGTGTTGATTTCTTGATGGCTTGAGCAAGATTCCTTTCCAGCAATGACTTGCCTCCGACAAAATTGGTGCCACAGTCCGAGTAAATGTCGCTGCACAAGCCTCGTCTAGCTACAAATCTCTTCAATGCAGCAATGAAGGCTTCTGAAGTGAGATCTTACACCAACTCTAAATGAATTGCCTTGGTGGCCATGCAGATAAATAGAAAAAAGTAGGCCTTGTGTCGCTTGGCATTTCGAAGCGACGAGACTCGTATGGTTACAGCTCCTGCATAATCAATGCCAACCTTTGAGAATGGCTTGGCAGCATTTACTCTGGGAGCAGGTAGATTTCCCATCAGTTGGGTGATAGTAATGCTGCGTCTTGCATCTATAATCCAAAACTTCTCACGACTTGTACTCAATACTAGGGATGGTCCGCCATGCAAAGTTTCTGAATGTATCTTATCAATCAACAATAGTGTCACATGATGGTACTGTGGCAAAATGATTGGATGTTTTTGTGCGTAAGATAACATAGCATTGGCCAACCTCCCACCTACTCGTATCAAGCCATTGGAGTCTATGAATGGATTGAGTTTAAGCAGTCTACTATTACGAGACAATGTTTCATTGTGCATTAGATGATTGTAGTCTTCCTGGAATGCTATTTGTTGTACTAGCCTTAGAATTGCTGCCTCGGCAGTATTCCATTCAACGCTAGTAAGACAATTCAAGCGTAGGTTCTGTGTATTTCGACAATTGTGTATGAATCGTTGAACGGTTGCTATCACTCGAATTACTCGTGATATAGAAGAATACCTTAGAAGAATGTCATCGGTCAACTTAGTAAGGAAGGTGGTTGATACTGATGGTTTTGCTTCTAAGTCCGTGCGTTCTGTGATGTGATTTGACCTTGGCCAGTCCTCTTGCTCTGGCTCAACCATGTCGGCCCATGCCACCACAGGTTTTTATTAATTAAACTGGACGTTGAGATACCCCTAGAGGCTAGATCCGCAGGATTGTGACTTGTTGAGATGTGTTGCCAACAGTCGTGTTTTACTATGTCTTGAATTTCTACTACCCGGTTAGCTACATAGGTCTTCCACCGTGACGGATGTTCTCGTATCCACTGTAGCACGATCATTGCATCTGTCCATGCGAATATGGGCACATCGAGTAGTTGCATGTCCTGTATGGTTGTGTTGATCAACCTTGCAAGGAGAACTGCTCCATTTAACTCCAATCTGGGTATTGTGGTAGGTTTAATGGGCGCTACTCTTGATTTTGCCGTAAGCAAGGTTGATCTTATGCGTCCATCTTGTCCTTCAACTCTCAAATACACAACAGCCGCATAAGCCCTTGATGAGGCATTGCAGAATCCATGCAATTGCATGCGTGCATGGGTAATATATTGAATCCATCTTGGAATTTTTAACAATTGCAGCTGTTGCAGGTCTGTTTTGAATGATTGCCATTGTGTATGAATGGCGGTTGGAACTGTTGTATCCCAAGAACAGCCAGTAATCCACAGCGTTTGCATTAAGATCTTTGCTGTAATGATGATAGGTGCAAGCCAACCAAGAGGATCATACAACGATGCAATTTCAGATAATATTGTTCGCTTACTTGATAACGTTTGTGTATTCCTTTGAGTAACCGTGAATGAAAAATAATCCAGTGCGGGATGCCATCGTATTCCCAATGTTTTAATTGATTCGTTGTCCGCAAATGTTAATGCCCCATTGACTTCGCGATGATCAATGGGTATATCTTCAAGCAGTTTCGGATCATTGCTGGCCCATTTCCTTAAATTGAACCCGCCTGCCTTCATCATATTTAAGAATTCTACTTGAAGTCGTTTAGCATCAGTGATGTTATCGGCTCCAGTTAACAGGTCGTCCACGTAGAAGTCAGTGTATGTGGCCCTTAAGGCTAACGGCCAGTTAGTACTCTCGTCTTCTGCTAGCTGCTGAAGTACGCGCACAGCGAGGTACGGAGCAGACGAAGTCCCAAATGTGACTGTCTTGAGTTCATAGTCTAGAAGTTGCATAGTCTTGGGATGTCGCCAAAGGATTCGTTGGTATGTGCGTTGATCTGGGTGCACATAGACCATCCTATACATCTTCTCGATGTCTGCACTCATCACTATTTTGTATTTTCTCCAGTTGAGAAGTGTTGCGAATAATTTTGGTTGCAACGTAGGCCTCTTTAACATATAATCATTGAGCGATTTTCCATTTGTTGTTCTAGCTGAGGCGTCGAATACTACTCTTAACTTTGTTGTAGTGCTTTTCTTGAAAACTGCGTGGTGTGGAATGTAGTAATGTGGTTTAGTGTCCGTAGGAGGAGCTACTTCCTCCATATGACCAAGCTCTATATATTCATTGAGACACTTTCTGTAATCCCTTTCCAACTCAGGGTTTTTTAAAAACCGTCGTTGTAAGGTTAAGAATCGTTTAAGAGCTTGTGGCCTTGATTGTCCTAATATAGGAGCTTCATTGTTTTTGAACGGTAAGCTGACTTGGTATTTTCCGTTTCTCAATCGTTGATATGTCATTCGAAATATTCCTTGACACTCTTCTTCCTCTTGGTTCAGAATAGTTTGTGTTGGAAGTTCCTCTAGCTCCCAAAATTGCTTGAGTTGTTTGTTTAGATCAATATCAGTAATCGTAGTTGTGCAGATTGTTACCTTATCGTCATTTGTGTTGGTAGGAGATCCTAGTAGGACCCAGCCAAAGATCGTGTTCATTGCTACAGGTGCTGTATCTGATCCTCGTCTAATTCCATCTTGAATTATCTTTGCATAAACCCTTGCTCCTAGTAGGGCATCTATTTTTCCAGGTTTCCAATAAGTGGGATCAGCCAGCTGTATTCCTTGTAGATGTTGATACTCCTTTCTGGTGATCAATCTTGTCGGTAGACAAGTTGTAATGCCTTTCAAAACTAGAAAGTCTTCTTCAATTGTAGTTCCATCGAATTCGCAGGAACTCAGTTGTAGCCTTGTTTGTTGATGAGCTGTAGCAGAAGGACTAGTGTTTAAGCCCGTTATTGCTACTGATGTTGGAGTGCGAGTAGCACCTAATTTCTTGCAGGCTGCCTCAGTTATAAATGAGGATTGAGATCCACTATCTATCAGGCAGCGCAGACATGTAAATTCACCAAACTTACTCTTTACCATTATTAACGCTGTCGATAGTAATGCATGATGATCTTCCCTGGCTACGAACGATTGGGTAATGTTTAACCCATCAGCACCGTCGGCTGATTGTATCATTGTAGGAGAATTGTTAACTTGTTTGCTGTCAACATGGTGTGTTTGATTTTGTGTTGTTTTGGCGTGTTTTGCTACGAACGAGTCATCGTACGAACGGCTCTTGAATTTCTCTGACGTTGTTCTATGTTGTTCATTGTCGTGGTTATCGTGCAGTGTGGTGTGATGCCTTTGATTGCATTTATAACATTTGTATTTACTAGTGCATGCATTTATCAGATGATTCCTTGACAAACAATTGAGACAGCGTCCTGAATTCTTAATGATTTTTCGTTTTGCTTCTGTGTTCATTTTATTGTATTTTGAACACCTTTGAACAAAATGGTTTCCATCACAAGCTGGACATCTGCTCTTACTTGCAGTGTGACAAGTCAACGTTGTTTGTCTTGATTGTGGTTTTGATTGCGGTGCCTTAGTGACCAATACATCCGCAATGGATTCCAACACCCTTAAGCGTGTGTTTAAAAATTTGGTGAATTGTGCTAATGTTGGCAATTCTTGACTTGCCCCTTGGTCTTCTTCCCATAACTTCAGCGTCATGAATGGCAACTTCTGAATTAATAGATGGATTAGTAGTACATCCCATGCACTTGTGTCAACCCTTAAGCTCTTCAATTGCTGTAAACACTCTTCAGTTGTGTCAAGCAATGATCTGATGCCCTTGCTTGATTCCAAATTTTGCTTGGGCTGGTTGACTAGAGTTTTAAGTTGGTGATTTACTAAAATTCTTTTGTTCTCATACCGCTCCTTTAGCTTGTTCCAAGCTGGTGTATAGTCCTGATCTGTTATGGGAGTGTGTCTTAAGTCCTTCTCGGCTTCACCAACTAAACATGTTTTTAAATGATGTAATTTTTGCACATCTGTTAGTCTAGTATTTTTATGTACTAATGATACAAAAAGATCATGGAATGATCGCCATCGATCATAATCGCCATTATATGTAGGTAATGCAATCCTAGGCAATGAGGATTCTTGTTGAATAATTGTTGTGGTTGACTGCATTGAAGCAGATGTGTTAGGTTGTGACTCTATAACAGTTGAATACTTCCGTAAGCCTTCCACTAACTCGCTCATATATTCTGCGTACTTGAGCTCTGATTTACTGTAGTTATCTTCTTCCCGAAATGTATTTGACTCATCTGAATCCTGCCTAACCAATGATTCATTGAGTTCTAAGTCAATTGCGCTATAAACCTCCCAGATATTTTTTAAATCTGAAATTCTGGTTTCGTAGAATCCTTGAGTGCGTTTAGGTATTGCAGTTTTTTTGCGTTCTCAATAAACTTGTTTAGTCTGTCTCTCAATACCGCTTCCTTATTAAATAATCCTTGTAGCGAAGACATCTTGCCGTTATGAGTGTATTATGTAACGGTAATGTATATAGCTATGGCTTGCTAATGCTACGTGACTTGATGCTTGCTGTATTCGAATGGACTTAAGAATCTAACAAATGAATTACACGAAATCGAATGCTTCTAATTCCTGGATGGAGCCACCAAAATGTTTATGCACGGGTATCTTAGTTCCTGGATGGAACCACCAAAATGTTTATGCAAGGGTATCTTAGTTCCTGGATGGAACCACCAAATTGTTTATGCAAGTAGCTTGGTTCCTGTAGGAACATCAAACAATTTAAATTGCAATGATTAGTTCCTGAAACTATAAAAGGATATGGGAAAAGGTCACACCATATGCCCGTATAATAGGCTGATGTAAAATTCCCGTATTATTTATTAATACCGCAATTCCGGCACGTGTGTAATGGAACAGTTACTGTAGAACCGTCCACAATTCACTAAGGACTACGAAATACTCCAAGCGAAATGTGGACTCTACGTGGAAGATTTGGGTTACGCACAAATCAAACGAGGAAATCTTCGCCTACAAATAACGTTTTCAATGAGCGAAGCCCTCGAAGATCAAATGCTAGTTAACAATGCGTGGACACAAATTCAGACCATGTGTGAAGAGACGAAAATATTAACACACCTGACTCATTGTGACTTACTGTTCAACCACATGTCATTGAAAAGAAACGAGTTGCTTGCGAGCATTGACGATGTTCTGGAGATTTTTCTGTCTAAAAGTAGACATAGAAGAGGGCTTCTGGGAAAATTCCTAACTAGTGTATTTGGGGTTAATGATGAAGTCTATAGGGATATAGAGACAATACATCACAACCAACACGATCTGTTAAAAATAGCAAACCAACAAGCGATATTATTGAACACAAGAATAAACCAATCAAATAGTGTCATCTGGGTTAAGCTGAAGCAATTCGACTCTCGTCTATCGCAAGTCATATCCTCAATTAATGAGATGAAAGGATGGTACTCCCAGGCAGATCACAATAGAATTAGCATTGAAGTAATATCTACTTACGTCAGTGCTCAAGACTATTACAGCGAAATTCAAGCAAAATACAATAAATGGCTCAACGTTATACACCAGCATGGACATTTACTGGATTTTGTTTCTACACGCGTCGTCAATCAGATCATAAAAAACACCACGAAATCAATTGGCCCGAACTATCTCATACCGAAAACGCCACAAGCTAGGCTGGACTTAATTGTGGAAAACAGCACCTTATTGCTCCATGGATACTTGAACATCGTAGAAAATAATATTTACAGCCTGATACATATACCTGAGAAAATTGACAACAATTCATTTTCTATAATGGATCTAAAAATCCTTAAGTATGCCGTTAACTACGACCAACAAACCTACTGCACTTTAGAAGATCAGGCGATGAAATCATGCTCATCCACCAGCAGGGATATCCATCTTTGTACTCCTGACATCGTACATATCATAGAAAGACAGCCCATCCTGCATTATCGACGCAATTTACGATCGGCATAGCAAGACCACATGCGATATGAAACAATTTCATTTAACAGGCACTATTTGGAAGGCGTTAACAATGAAGAACAGCTGGTTATACGTAACATCAGAGCCCAAGGTAGTAGCTGTCATCTGCAAGGGTGCAAGAACAGACGTTCTACTCAACAACACTGGAATTATACGTCTTCACTATGACTGTGTTCTCAAAACGAAAGAAATTATTCCAAAAACCATGTTAGATCATAGTGTTCGGCTACGTATGTTACGTTCCTAAAATCCTTCGGTGATGGTCTCGTTCCATGTTGTGTTTGTCGTTTTTATAAGAAAGTAGCTCTGCAGACTTTTTTTTATTTTCCAGTGACCCCAGTAAACATGGAGAAGGAGCAACCCCCAATAGTACGCGGATTGTCCTATTGAGCCTCGACGTATAGTTACCAGCGGATTAGCAGCAATTTAAGTAACGAATCATCCTGCTATTTCTATATGTCCCCGTTATTACGGGGCTGTGGAGTCTACAATTCCACGGATGTCCATACTTTCTGTGGCTTAATGGACCAAACCCACTCAATTAATATATATATGTACATATATATTCTCGATGATAATTCTAAAACGATGGATCAGAACACCAAATTAATTCTCACTGTGAACACGGAAAGGCATTTCTACAAACCGGAAATCGGACCATACATTATTATTTCTCCGGTTCTACTACTGTTGTACGTGTATCGCCGCTGAATGGAGCAAACATAGATTATAACTAGTAGATTATCTCTGTGAATTATATAAGGTAGACTAGATCAGTTTATTTTGATCATCACATTGTATCTGATTTTTTTGTGTATTCATAATCAGCTTATGTATAAAACTTTTAGCTTTTAATGCATGGATTAAGTATTAGATATTCAATTCAATTTTGAACCTAGGTGTTCAAAATTCTATATTTTCATTCCTTGCAGTTTTGTTAACGTACTAAATTTTGTTAACTGCAAGCGTAGCTCAATATTCAGTAGTTGCGAAGGTTAATTTAGAAAGATAATTTTGAGTACAAACACGCACCACTCAGCCACGTTCCACGGTATTAATTAGGTATGTCGCACTACTATCCGTCAAGTTCCTTTTTCCACGTGTGTCATTTAATTGTAAAATGGGATTACAAAACGGACCTCCAGATTTCCTCCAATAGTACAAAAAGAAATACAGAATAAATAAATAGATAACTAACATTAAAACAATTAATAAACAATATTAAATAAATGGATAAATAAATAAATAACGAAATAATAATTTAAAAGAAACAAACAAATTTGTGTTGTGACAAAGAAAGTAAAGAAAGCCGTAAAGAAATCGCCCCAGCAATTCGCTCAAGTAGTTATTGGCAAGCTACTCAAATGTCACAATCCGTTGCACCAGTATGTAAAAGAAGTGTGAATAAAAAAAAATAAATAAAAATAGACAAATGGACAAACCATTAAAACAAAACAAAATTTCGTAAACTATATATATTCGAAAACTCAAACTAGAATTTTTTTTATTACCTTAAGGTATGAAGCCGAAAGGAAATTTTCTATTACTGTGGCATTGAAGTTAAATTGTCTAATTTAATTTACCCCTAAGTTTTTGTACTAATATTAGTGGTTAATAAATTTGAATTGATACCACTCGGCAGTGTTGAGGTGATTCTTTGATAAATAAAAATTGTATATAAATATGCTAGGGCTACAAATAAAAGTTCAGTGATTTTTTAACAGGCAACAAGTCGTTTCACTCAAGCCAACTAATCTTGTTTACCCCCTACCAAAGGTAAGGTGACCAAGATATATCTACCGTCTACAGTACATCATTATACCTTAGTCAACACTCGTTGACTATCGTACAATACATTTAATTTTATTTTTACTCCATGCATTTTTGGGTACTTTATCCTTAGTGATTTGTTTACTTTTTGTTTTTGCTACCTCTATTGTTTAAGTAGTTACCCTGTTTTATATCTTTTACGCTCGATAATTACTATATATCTTATTTTCTTTTATATATATATTCCATACCTACTTTGGTCATTTTTATCTAATGCTATATCTATTTATATTCCTTTATGTTCGCCTTTAAATTTAATTTTATTTCTATTCTATTTTTCTTTACATGCAGTTATTTATTTTAACTTATTTTGTTATGTAATTGTAATACATTTTTTCCTCTGACACTTTAAGTCTGTTTTATGTCTACTACAAATTGTTTTGTTAGTTATTCATATGTTTTGTACATGTGACCAGGTTTTCTTTTGTTTGAAAATTTTACTTCGATCAAGTGGCCAATGTTGACAGTGTCAGTTTCGCATTTTTAAACGATTTGGACTGATTTTGTTTTGGGGAGGCTTCTGGCTCGCCTTAAACTGGGCTGGGGAGCAGGAGTTCGCTCTTCTAAAGGAATTCCCTCTGATGAAATCTCGGGGTTACCTTGTGTTTGAGTTTTCTGTTGTCTCCTCTTCATGACAACAGGGTTTAGATATTTGGCCAGTACTAGTAGGCTCGTAAATGATAGAGAGGTTGTGGACAGGATATGGGACTGTCTTCTCGATACCTTTTCCTGGTATTTATTAATTTTGCCTCTAATTTCCTCTAGGAAATGCGTACCCTGGTAGACTGATCTGTGGATATCGTTTCCCGTTAAAATTTCCATTGGAACTTGGTTTTGGTTTTGAGGTTCTGGTGAAATGTCGGCCAGACTCAAATTCAATAAGGAATGAATTTTGGAAATTGTTTGGGTTGATTTATTTTCAGCGGGTGTTTACTTTGACCTTCCTATTTGAGCACTTTGTCACTTATTTGCGCTTGACATGGCTGCGTTATTTCAAGTATCCCCTGCCCTTCCAGTTTCGAGATCACAAAGTGATCTGGACATGTGATGTGTAGCACCGTAGAGATGATAATTGAAAACAGCCACGCATTTGGCTTGTTTAGTTTAATTAATATGTCATTTGGGGGAGCTTGTACTCTGGTGCTGCATTTTGGCACTTCATTTAAAGGATTATATAGTAATGTAATGGCACATTCGTTGGATGTTGCCGCTTTTATTATAGGAGTGTTCAGCTGGCCTACATACGTGTTTTCTTTCAAATTACTTGTTATTTTCTTGGAAATTTTTATGTCCTCGCCTTTTAATAAGAGAAATTCCTGAGTTTTTGCGCTATTGGCTATGTATGAATAATCAGGATCTGAAATTAATGAATAATTTGCCGACTTGGGTACAGGATAGCATTGAATCTGTTGTACCCTCATTTTTGGCAGATTAGAAATTGGGAGAGTAATTCTCACCACCAATTTATTCTGCATAAGGAGTGACTGAGCTCCTGCTGTCTGACATAGAACAGATAGACAATTTTGGTCATTTGGGCAATTCGAGGTCGTCTTGCGGTATATCTCCAGCAGATTTTTGGGAGACATTAGGAGTGGATGAATATGATTGGTTCTACTAGCCATTATTATATCCAGGAGAGCTTGTTGTCGATATTCGACTTCGATGATTTGGAGCAATAAGCTTGATATAATCTCTTGTCTTAGTTGCCTCCTATTTAAATCATGGGCCACGTGGTGGAGATCGTTTATCTGGTGTGCTATTTTTTGTTGTCTGTCTATTATCATAGCCAGCGGTTTTTGAATCTTTTCCAAGGTAGTTTTTACAACACTAATTTGTTGTTTCTCTAGATCGGCTAGGGCTTTTGTATTCGATTCAAGTTCTTCTAACCTGCTGTAAATTTCTTTTTCGTTGTTATTGTCCATGGTCCCAAATAGGTAGTGCATTGCGCTGCCTATTCCGTCGAACAGCGATCTGGTCTTGCGTTTTCCTGGTACTAGTTCCTTTATAGTTTCCGTGCGCTTTCGTACGCTGTCTATTATAGCGTGTATGTGTAGTTGCTGCACGTTACACAGGTCTTCCGGGTATGTTATATTTATGCAGAGTTTATGCACCAAGTGCTCTGCATATTCGGCTAGCTTTATCTGGGTATCTAACTCATCCAAATCTATCTCGGTGAGGACATTCCAGGTGTAATGATATACCATGAGGTTTCCTAGGTCCTCGAAAAATATACCCGAGCCATTTAGCTGGATCATTACATAGGTTTTTTCAGCGATTTCTCCTGTTGTGTACTGGATGAGGATGGCTATTATAATTAATTGTAGCGCCATTTCTGTAGGCAAAACGGGGGAAGAAAATAGTTCTTTAAGTAAGGTGGTACTTTTATGGTGCCGTTTTAAACTGGGCAGTGGAGTGACTCCACCGCAAATATTCCTGAGGGAGGTATTGAAATGTTGTTTATTGGAAACTAACAAGGTAGGAGTTTTAAGTTAACCTGGTTCATTTGTGCACGATATATTTTTATTCGAAATATGGTTTCAAACGATTATTATGTACCGTTACTATTCATTTACCAATTTTGATGGTGGTATTCACATCACTTGGTATTGCGATTACCTGATAAGGTCCTACCCAGATTTGAGAAAGCTTATGTTTTCGGCTTTCATTCTTGATCCTGATCTTGTCTCCTACATGGAAAGTTAGGGGCCGTACTGTCTTATCGTAGTACCCCTTTGAGCGCTGTTTACTTACCAATAAGTTCTTTCGTGCCATGGCATATGATTTTTGGAGCTTATACTTCAATATGTGATAGTAGCTCTCATGATTGTAAACGGGTTCTGGATCCCGTTTCAAATTTGATGGGACATCCGCTGTGAAGCCGTATAGGCAGTCCATTGGGGTAAGTTTAATACTCTCGTGTACACTATTGTTATACACGAATGCAGCTGTTCGTAGGTATTGGTCCCATGTTTTGGGATTTTTATCTACGATTGTTCGCAGGTATTCTATCAGGGGTCTATGTGCACGCTCTAGTGTTCCATTAGACTGTGGGTGGTATGCTGAGGTCTGTAACTTCTTTACATTTAGAAGCTTACATACTCTTTTGAATAGTTCACTCAGGAAATTTGTTCCCTGATCGGTGAGTATTCTTTTGGGTATGCGATAGCACGTAACGATTTCATCAAAGAAAACCTGCGCTACTGTGACGGCTTCTGCATTAGGTATTGCATACCAGTCGACAAATTTTGTTAAATTATCTTGGAAGGTCAAGATATATTTGTTACCTGATGTGGTCCCTTCTAATGGATCTACAATATCGAGGTAAACTTTGTCGAACGGTTGTTCTGCGATGTCCGTGATAACCATTGGCATTTTATATTGTGGAGATGCTTTCATCGTCTGGCACTTTGGACACTTTTTAATATATTTCTTGATGTCGCTAGGCATGTGTCTCCACCAATACTTGCGTCTTATGCGTTTGTACGTTTTTATGACACCTTGATGGCCACCAAATGGAGAACCGTGATAATCTTTTAAGATTGTTTGGATCTCCGTGGGGCTCGTAATAACTTCGGGTGTCTTACCAGTACTTACTTTTTGATCAAGCGATGCTGGGTTTAGTGTTTCCGCCTCCGTGAGTTGAACTTCGTTTTGGTCCGCTTTCGCGTGCCCTTCTGTCTCCACACTGGAGCTATCTATTGTCTCATGAGCCTTTTGCTTCTGAGCTCGAGTCACGACGAAGCAATGAGCGGATTTCTTTTTCCTTTCATTATTTGTGGAATCGTCTTCCTCCACATCTGAGTCCATCGTGTGGTGGACTAGGGTTTTTACCGTTAAGGTATTGCCTAAACTGTCTTCTTTTAATGCTTGAGGGATGCGACTTAGTGCATCGGCATTAGTGTTGTACTTCCCGGGTTTGTATTCGATGTTGTAATCGAATTCAGATAATTTGTGGTGAAGTAGGGTCTTGACCGGCCTTGAAGATAGCACCTGAAATTCTTGGTAGCCCAGACAATAGCCAATAACTCTTTCTCTATAGTAGAGTAATTTCTTTCGGCTTTGTTTAATGTGCGACTTGCATAGGCAATGGGCTGGTGCTTTCCGACTTCTCCTTAAGAAAGAACAGTTCCTAGAGCCTCGTTACTTGCGTCCGTAGTAAGATTAAAAGATTTTGAAAAATCGGGGTAAATCAAAAGTGGTGGGGAAATTAAAGCATATTTTATGCGCTGAAATGATTCTTGGCAGTTCTCAGTCCAAGTGAATTTTACATCCTTTCGGAGCAAATTTGTGATTGGACGTACAATTTTGGAGAAATCTGGAATGAATTTCCTGTAGTAATTGGAAAGTCCTAAAAATGACTGAACTTGCCTTACTGGAAATGTTTGGACGCAGGCCGTCTTACTTGGGTTTGGTAGGGCTCCTTCGCTAGAACGTGTATGTCCTAGGTAAACAACTTCTATTCGTAGAAACTGGCACTTCTCTGGCTGCAGTTTTAAGTTGTTTTCTCTCAACTTATTGAAGACTTTCCTCAACTTTTCATTGTGGTCATTTAAATTTTTTCCATAGATGACAATGTCATCTAGGAAGACAAAACATTCGGAGCCTTGTAGGCCTGTTAATAGGAAATTCATTAAGCGTTGAAATGTGGCGGGGGCTCCTTTGAACCCGAATGGCATACGCTTGAACTCGTAGTGCCCATAGCTTATGCTGAAAGCAGTTTTATTTCGATCTTTTTTGTCGACAAGGGGCTTCCCATTTACGTTTTTGTTGACATGCGCTTAATATATGTCCAAAACGGCCACAGAACTCACACTTCCTTCTTACGTTGTATACTCGGGAATTGTTGGGACCTTGTGGGTCTCTTGGTCGTTGATTTGGTGATACATTATTGTTATGTGGTCTCTGGAAACTATTGTTGCTTCTCCTGCAGTCACGCACGTCATGGTTACGCATTTTACAGTTCACACAATAAGGCGTATTTTTCCTTTTGAGGCAATCAGCATATGTGTGGCCTCTTAGATTACAAAAACTACAACTATTTTATTTAAATAATTATTTTTATTTTGTACATTATAAGTTTTATTTGGCGATCTTGGTTCCTGTTTAATATATGCTGTGCCGACCTGTGTGAACTGTGACGTTGGTATGTGACTGCTTGGATTAATGGGCATATTGTTTTGCCGGGGATTCTGTGAGTAGGATATGATTCCAGGATTATACGCGCTTTGATTTACTAGAGTACTACTTTGATTTAATTGTGCGTTATTTGGTACACTGGCACAAGCAGAATTTGGCAATGTATTCTGCATCATATTGGTTTGGAATTGTCCGGGAGGTTGCAGGAATAGAGCACTTTGCTGGAGACGCTCCATGTCAAGTGCTCTTTATACGAGGTCATCTACCATGTCGTCTGTCATGGTCAGAAGGTATTGGCACATATACGGGTTATTGACTCCTGTTTTTAGTGCGTTCTTTGCAAAATCTTCCAGGTGCGTTTTAACAGCTGGTGCTGCTGTGGCTCCATATTTGCATTCTGCTGCTTCATTGCAGAGTGCCAGCATTTGTTTTGTTCGTGCCGTGAAGGCTGTGAGGCTTTCTAAAGGATACTGCCTTGTTATATACCAAAAAATGGTCAACAATGATAATTATAAGAAATAATTATCATTGGAAAAATCATTACAAAATATTTAATTTTCATAAATGGAAATAAGCTAATCATGCTTAAAACATGGTTAGCTTATCTCCAAACAAGGCGAAGAAATTGCCATCAGCAATTTCTTCAAATTCCTTCGCATATAATAAAAATATTCCCACAAAACGACTTGGGAAAAATAAAAGTTTTAAATTTCAACCCAAGTCGTTTCAATAGAAAAATAGCCCCACGATAAATCTTACCTTCAGTAAGATTTGTCGTAAATACGATATGTATGTACATATATACATACATACATATCGGGCGCATGAAATTTTACGTCGGTGAAGACTGAAATGATCAAGTCTTCACCGAAAAAAGCTCTTATCAGCGAATTGTCGCGAGCTGCATACATTGTGATCGCAACAATGTATGCACGATAGCACGACGATGGTTGGATATTTATGAAAATATCAAATTTCAATTCCAACCATCGTTCGTCGCGATAATTCTGGGCATGTTTTAAACATGCCCCGCGGTAAATAATTTTCTCAGGATAGGAACGCTAATTAAGCATTTTCCTATCCTGAACAATTAGACTTGAGATTTAAAAAATCAAGTCTCGAGATCAGTCGGTTTTTGAGCGCTAACGTGGAGTTTGATTTAAAAAAGAAGTGTGCTGTTTTTGAGAAAGAAGTAACCAAATTTGATAGAAAGTGTAAAAAGGGTTCTGGTTCATTAAAAGAAAATTGTTGTTGTTGGTGATTAAGTAGAGAATAAATAAGGAAAACTGATTCAAACATATTTAAGTAAGATGTTAATACCTATTAAGCGGGTTTAAAAAAGAAATAAAATTATAAGTAAACGGAATAAAGTGTTCTTTGATGTTGTTTTGTGTACCGTCAAGTCCGGCAAGGAATAATAACGGTGAAAGAAGTGCTGTGCTATAATCACTGCAGCTGGTATACCGAGGTGAGGAGTGACAGTGCTAATAGGTTTCCCATTGAAAAATATAACAAAATTGGCGCAGCCGGTAGGATAGTGGAAGCCTGCTTTCTAAAAGTCAAAATAGAAAGGCATAAGAGCTTTAAAATCCGCTATCCTGCGAACCTAAGGGGTTCCCTTGACGAAGCCACTCAGGCCAAGTCACCCCCAACACTCGGGTAGATACCATCTCTAGGCGCCTCTGCTCCAGGCGGGCAAGCGTTCACCCCAATTTGTGCACAGGCACCACCGAGGGATACAAGTTAACAGTCCAAAGAAGGAAGTGCAAAACCATCCAAAATCTCCCAGAAGGACGAGTACAGATCAGCCGGGACACAGCTCTATAAGCAGCCTGAAGTTTCAGCCAAGCAGACGACCAAACGCTAGCAGTCAACGATCCGGAGTTGAAGAGGAAATCGAAGACGGCTCATAAGCCCCCTTTTCAACTAGATCCAGGGGAAGTTAAGACGGCCCAGGGCCCCCCCAGCTGCAAAAGTAAGCTGAAATCAACCGACAAAGGATTGAGAGGGAACTCGAAGGCGGTTAAAGAAACCCCCCTCTCAATTACAGCAAAGGGACCTAAGCAGGCAAGGAGCCCCCCTTTCACTGAACAGCGCATCATATGCCAGCCGACAATCCTGCTCTACCTCAGCAGGAACCAGAAACAGCAGCGAGGGAAAACTCTCCATCTTTAGCCGACGCGGGATCAACCCCAGGTGCCAATACACAGCACCCCGGTGAAGGTACATCATCCGCTGCAGGAGAAAAACCTCCCCAGTTACCCCCAACAGGACCCAGACTTCGAAGCGGAACCGTTCTGCCAGGTCTGAATAGTCAAGTAAGTTTAGCTAAGTTTTTAAATAAATTATACGAGAGAGCGCGGGAATCGGATAAACTGACGATTACCCATTGTGACGCCTTAGAGCACAAATTAAAAACCGAGCGTGAGACCAGACTCGTTAAGTTAAAGACCTTAAAAGAAAAAACAATACAGTTCCGAAAGGAACTAGAACAGTTTTCCGAATCTCGGCGCTCACTCAGTTTAGATCTAGGAAAGAATAAGAGTGTTAGGTTAAGTGACAGTGATAGTGATAGTGACAGCGACGGCGAAGTAGCTGAACCAACTCCCGAAGACCTGCTAGTCGATTGGCTCGAAGAATCCTTAACGGAAATCAGCCCAGAAACAAGCCCAGCTAGTCCACCCAAATTTCAATTTCCAGTCAATAGACTACACATAATGGTGGATTACGCTAAAGTAGCTAAGCTCACAGCTCAACTCGTTCCCTTATTTTCGGGTGAAAGTACCCCACAATTGGGACGAGAGTTACAAACCTTCATTGGCTGTTGCAAACAAACTATGCAGTGCCTTAATAATGAAGAAAAAGTGGCTTTCATTCAGGTCCTTCCTACAAGACTCAGAGGTGACGCATACCAATTATTCGCTTCAGACGTCCCTGCTTCATTTACTGAAGTAGAGGAACGTTTAAACAGAACATACCTTCCCCGTGAGACATATCAGGAGCTGGTGAACAAACTAATTACCACCAGACAAAACCCGTTAGAATCTCTCACTGTGTTCATCACAAGATTGAAACAGTTGTTGACGATTTGCAACGAGGCAGCGACACAGAAGTATGGAGCTGAGGCAGTCCCCGCTGTGAAAACACAGCTGATGGATTTTGCCAAAAACGCTCTGAAAAGTGGAGTAACTAACCCACACCTGTGTCAATATTTGCTCACGCAGGGAGAAGGCGATTTAGAGTCACTAATTCAAAAAGCCTTGGACATGGAGAAATTACAGCAAAGTGCTACATTCGTCCAGACTCCTCTGGTACAAGCTCCTCCAATGGCTCCAGTAGACCCAGATTTACGAGTGAGAGCTTACTATAGAGCTCCTTACTATCAAATGCCATCAACACCTATGTTCGCATCACCTCGAGCTCCAAATCCAACCCAGTTTTCACGCAATGTGAATAACCCAGGTTCATCACAGTCACGACAAAGACCGTTTACAAACACTGATGCCAGAAACTCGGATACAGATGCACTGGTCCGTAACATCACGTGTAATTTCTGCCAGCGAAAGGGTCATACATATACAGATTGCCTTAAGCGCAAGAACACCCCTTTCTGCTCAAACTGCAAAATCTATGGACATGACGTCCGTGATTGCAGAAAAAGTCAACAGACCCAACAAATTGTTCCTCCACGCCTCTCCAACAGACCTACACAGGATCAACACAACACAAAAAGTCCTCAAGTCTTCAATATAAGACTCAAATGCACCTTTTGTGGTCGCCGAGGACATGCAGACGAAGACTGCCGCCAGAAGAAAAAATGGGAAGCCCGGAGTCAGGGAAACGACATGCAGTCGACCCAAAACTCCCCGGCTCGACTATAAACCCAACTAAAAAATTAAAAGGGTCACCTCAAGCGCCCGAATCCGGTGTCCCTACAGTGAAACTTCCACTGGACATAAGCCTTAACGGCCATACAAAACTAGTAGTGGACACTGGCGCTGAGGTTAGTATTATTAAGAAAAGAGCAATTAAAGACCTCAAGATAATTAATTCCAATGAGGCATGCACTTTACAGACCCCTTTTGGAACCGGAAAGACATTGGGAAATTGCAAGGGCAACTTCAATTTTAAAAATAAAATTCCCTGCAAGTTTCAGGTGGTACAAAACCTGCCAGGTCTTTCCGATGACGGCCTATTAGGAAACGATTTCCTATCAAACAATTGTAATGTTGAAGGCCCAAATAAAGCACTCAAGTTTCCTTGTACGGAAACAAATCCCGAAGAGTTCACCGTGCCCTTGTCATGCAAAACGGACAAGCTGTATTCCAGAAAAGCAGTCGAAGTGAGGTCACTTGCTGAAAAGATGGAACCTAAACAGGTTAAGCTATCTACATGCAGAGTCTCCAAGGCATCTCAACAGAGTAATGCTGGCTGCCAGGTTCAACAAGAGCCGACGGAATACGAAAAGAGCTGTCTGGGTGATCAAGAAACCAGCGATATGAGGCAGCATCTGGTTACTTTAGAGGAACCGATATGCATACCTGCTAGGTCACAAATTATCACCACAGTCCCGTTACGAGTGAAGGAAGAAATGCTCTGTTTATCTAAAGAGATAGGCGACGGAGTCTTCCTGGCCAACAGTTTACTCCCTACTGGGAAAGAAACAGTGCTAGTTGCCATACTCAACATTAACAATTTTAAAGTAGTCATCAACAGTTTATTATTACAACTGCTCCCTATACATGACTACGCCGTCATCCCAATAGGAGAAGCCACTGATACACAACACGTTCTCAAGCCGAATAAATCGCAAGCGAGTAACACAAACATCAGTGAGCCTCCCAAGGCAGAACAGAAGTCAAGCAAAACTTCTTTCTCCAGAATACCTAGATATAAGTTACTAACGCGGCCCAAGAGCCCCATACAAGACGTGTGCGAGCTCAGTAAGACCCGAACAGAGGCAGCAATGACTCCACCGTCCAATAGAGTAAATTATAAACAAATTTCGAGGCCCAAGAGCCCTATAAAAGATGCGAGCGAGATCCAGAAGCCGATAAACAAGATGCCGAGGACTCCTCCGTCTAGTTTACCTAGATTTAAGATATATACGAGGCCAAAGAGCCCTATAACAGGTGCGTGTGAGCTCAGTAAGACCTATTCTCAGGCAAAGACGACTCCACCACCCAACCAAGTTAGTGTTAAGAAACAACAGTGGCCCAAGAGCCCTACCAACAGTGCGTGCGAGCTCAGTAAGACCTATTTAAAGGCAAAGTCGACTCCACCACTTAATAAAATTAGTATTAAGAATACAAGGTGCCCCCTGAGCCCGATAAAAGACGCGTGCGAGATCCGTAAGACCTCATTGAAGGCAAAGTTGGCTCCACCGTCAAATAGTATTAAGAGAACCAATTTTTCACGGCCTATTAGCCAAAATACGAAAGCGTGCGAGTACTCGGACCAAACAAAAGTACCCATAAAACATGGTACTCCACCGTTAAAAATGCAGGAAGCCCATTCCCTGCCATCTAGTAATGTAAGTAAAACAGATAGTAAGTACACAACTACACCAAATGAGGAAAGAGGCATAGGCTTTTCGGAAAACACAGCTATCTTACAACACGTAAAATACTTATTTCCGGATCATGAAGATCCCACACATGCTCCGCGAGTCAACACGTTAGACCAAGAGCTCAGCCTAGACCCAAATCTAAATGCGGAAGAAAAAGCTTCGATATCCGAACTCTGCTACGAGTACAATGATATTTTCTTTCTAAAAGGTGATAAGCTCACATACACAAATGCTATCACCCACAATATCCCTTTAATACAAGATCAAGCGCCCATAAACCAAAAGGCCTACAGATTACCAGAGACCCAGAGACAAGTAATCAACGAGCAATTAAGAGAAATGCTAGACAACGGGATAGTCCAAACTAGCAAAAGCCCTTGGAATTCACCCTTATTAGTTGTCCCCAAAAAGGCGAGACCCGATGGTGAAAAAAGGTGGCGCGTCGTTGTCGATTTTCGCAAATTGAATGAAAAGGCAATTGGCGACGCATTTCCGCTACCCCGAATCGAGGATATTCTTGACCAACTAGGTCATGCCAGGTACTTTACCACTCTCGATTTGGCCAACGGCTATCATCAAGTCTTAGTCGACAAAAAAGATCGACATAAGACCGCTTTTAGCACTAATTACGGGCACTACGAATTTAAGCGTATGCCATTCGGACTCAAAGGAGCTCCCGCTACATTCCAACGCCTCATGAACTTCGTTCTGACAGGCCTACAAGGCCTCGAATGTTTCGTTTATCTTGACGACATCGTCATTTACGGCAAAAACCTAAATGACCACAATGATAAACTTCGTAAAGTCTTCGACAAATTGAGAGAGAACGACCTCAAACTGCAGCCAGAGAAGTGCCAGTTCTTGAGACGAGAAGTTGTTTACCTAGGGCACAAATGCTCTAGCGAAGGTGCATTACCAGACCCCAGCAAAACGGCCTGCGTCCAAACATTTCCTGTTCCCAGAACAGTAAGGCAAGTTCAGTCCTTTTTAGGACTCGCCAATTACTATAGGAAGTTCATTCCGGACTTCTCTAAAATTGTTCGTCCAATCACGAATTTACTCCGCAAGGACGTAAAATTCAATTGGACCGAGAAATGCCAAGAAGCATTTCAAAACATTAAAAATGCTCTAATTTCCCCACCACTTTTAATCTATCCAGATTTCTCTAAACCCTTCAACCTCACAACGGACGCCAGTAACGAAGCATTAGGCGCTGTACTTTCCCAAGGAGAAGTGGGAAAAGACCAACCTATCGCCTATGCAAGCCGAACGCTGAACAAAGCCGAGAGAAATTACTCCACTATTGAAAAGGAGTTATTGGCTATAGTCTGGGCAACTAGGAATTTCCGATGCTACCTCCAAGGCAGGAAATTCACGGTCTACACTGACCACAAGCCTCTCAAAGGTGTCTTTAACGTTAAAGACCCGACTTCCCGTTTGGTGAGATTTCACCACAAATTATCAGAATTCGATTATACCATCGAATATAAACCAGGGAAGTATAATACCAATGCGGATGCATTGAGCCGCATTCCACAAGTATTAATCGAAGACAATACAGGCAACACTTTAACGGTACAAGCCCAAGTCCACCACACTATGGACTCAGATGTAGAGGAAAATATGCCCCCAAATAAAAAGAAAACCAAAAAACCCGCTCATTGCTTCGCCGTGACCAGAGCTCAAAAACAAAAAGCCCAAGAGGCCAATACTAGCTCCAGCGCTGAAACACAGCCCACGGCAGCGGAAGATAAAGAAACTAAAAAACTCCCAGAGGCGGAAATACAACCCCCTGCTACGCTTGAACAAGAAATAAGTCCAGTCAAGGCACCTGAGATAATCACGAGCCCCAAGGAAGTTCAAACAATCCTAAAGGATTACCACGACTCTCCTTTCGGCGGCCATCAGGGTGTCATTAAGACTTATAAAAGAATCAGACGCAAGTATTGGTGGAGACACATGCTTAGCGATATAAAAAAGTACATAAAAAAATGCCCTAAGTGCCAAACAATGAAGGCATCGCCACAATTCAAGATGCCAATGGTAATAACGGACATCGCAGAACAACCTTTCGACAAGGTTTACCTCGATATAGTAGGTCCACTAGAAGAGACCATATCAGGTAATAAATATATCTTAACTTTCCAAGATAATCTCACCAAGTTTGTCGATTGGTATGCCATACCAAATGGAGAAGCAGTAACGGTGGCGCAAATCTTTTTCAATGAGATTGTCACGCGTTATCGCATTCCAAAGAGAATAGTCACCGATCAGGGAACTAATTTCCTGAGTGAGCTATTCAAGAAGGTCTGCAAACTGCTAAAGGTAAAGAAGTTACAAACTTCCGCATACCATCCACAGTCTAATGGAGCACTAGAACGTGCCCATAGACCATTAATCGAATATCTGCGTACAATCGTAGACGAGAATCCCAAAACATGGGATCAATTCCTACGAACCGCTGCATTCGTGTACAATAACAGTGTACACGAGGGTACTAAACTAACCCCGATGGATTGCCTTTACGGCTTCACAGCGGATGTCCCAACTAATTTAAAACGGGACCCTGAGCCCGTATATAACCACGAAAGTTATTACCATATGCTCAAATACAGATTACAAAAATCATATGCCACGGCTCGTAAAAATCTCTTAGCCAGCAAACAACGCTCAAAGGCATATTACGACAAAACAGTCAGGCCTCTCACTTTCCACCTAGGAGACAAAGTCCTCCTCAAAAGTGAAAGCCGCAAACACAAATTGTCTCAAATCTGGGTTGGCCCATATCTGGTAATCAACGTACCTAGTCCAACAAACACTACCATAAAAATAGGCAAACGGCAGGTTGTAGTACACAACAACCGTTTAAAGCCCTATTACGAGTAGTACACTGGTACATACACCTTTAGAAAATAAGTCCCACTGAAACAAATTTTCGCCAGTTAAACTAATAACTACCTACTTAAAGGTTCCGTACTCGGGATTACTCCCTATGACTCATGAAGTCAAACTTTACCTAAATTTTATTTAAATTAATAAAAAATACGCTACGTAAATAAAACTGAACATATAACAAATAAACCCTCTGAGTGAATTAAATACTCTACCAATAAAATTTTTCTTGCTTGCCTTGACTTGCATCCTTCATACCTTGCCTTGAGAGTTTCGTATTCCTCTTCATGATTTACTTTTTACTCATTGTTGTAAATTAACCAATTCCCTAATTAAACTTTTGAAAGAATACAATGCTCATCTTTTAACGAGATTTAGCAGGAACCGACTCAGAGTCCTCTTATCCTGTTCTATCTCGTCTTTCTTTTAGCAAGTAAGCCCCCATTATACAAATTATCAACGATTTAATTAAGCAATACTATACCTAAATGTTATATGCTATTTAGTATAACTAACTGACTAAAGAAGCCTATCCTTCATTTTCTACAGAGCATGAAGCACATATTGGTGTTAATATGCTGCTTCCATCTGGCAATGGGACAAACTCAAACGGAAGCCTACACAATAAGTCCCCTGAACAATACAGGAATACTGTATGAGGACTTAGGAAAATTACAAGTATACCAGAGTACATGGAATATACTAACGGAGATCAACCTAAGGGAACTGGACAACCAAACGCTTATGGCAGAACAGGCGGAGCACTTAGTTCACCGACTATGCTCGAATCGCTCTCAAACCGATGAGCTATGCCTGGTACAGCAAAAACACGTTCATTCTCTCTTAGAAAATATCAAGAGAAGAACAAGTGTCATTCGAGAAGTGGTCCCCAAATCAAGATCAACAAGATCCATCTTCGATGGAATAGGCAATGCAATGCACTACCTATTCGGGACCATGGACAGCACTAATGAACAAGAGGTATACAGTCGACTCGAGGAGCTCGAAACAAATACAAAAGCACTAGCCGACCTGGAAAGACAGCAGATCAGTGTAGTCAAAACTACACTCCAACAAATTCAAAAGCCACTGACATCTCTGCAGGAAAGACAACGTCAAATAAATCTCCAGGTAAATAGAATGCAAAATATCACTGATGATTTACTAATGAGACAATTAAGGCAGGAGATAATTTCAAGCCTGACCTTGCAAATTGTCGAGATTGAGTACAGGCAACAAGCCTTACTCGACATAATAATCTCCAGTAAAAATCACCAGTTGCATCCGCTAGTGGTGTCTCCCAAAAGTTTATTAGAGATATACCACAAGTCCCACGCTACTTGCCCAGATGCACAAAATTGTCTCTCCCTGTTATATCAGACAGCGGAAACAAAGGCTCGTATAGTCCAAGACAAATTAGTTATTAGAATACAACTTCCGATTTTCAATTTACCACGAATGAAGTTGTATAGGATACATAGTTTCCCTATCCATGTTAGTAAAAAACAATCATTGGTACCCGAAATACAGTACTCGCACGTAGCGCACCAGGTACAGACACAGGATATTCTATTGTTAAAAACACAAGATCTTAAAATCTTCAAAAAGATCACTCAATCTTCCAAAGAGGACACTTACATCGCTAAGCTAGGCATTCCCATAACAAAGGCTACAATGTCCAAAGAATGCGTAGTGAAGCTGCTCTTTAATCCATTAAAGGAAGAGCCACAGTGTCAATTTAGAGCGCAAATACCTCCCAGAGACCTACTTATTAAATTAAGTAAACCAAATTCTTGGATATTCTCGTTGATAGAACCAACAATTGTACACCTTCAGTGTACCCAACAATTCCTAACTTCAAAAATAGAAGGCCAAGGAATAATTACTATCAACCATCCCTGTCAATTACAAGTAGGATCACAAATCCTACATTATGAGGCAGAGAATATCCAGCAATTGAGTCTCAAACAACCCAACTACTTCCCAAATATCGCTCCATTAGAGCAAATGGTAGAAAAATATCTTAATGAAACCAAAGAAAAAATACCGTCGGAAGAAATACAGACAGAACTATATTCAGGAGATGACACTAACAGCATCATCCTAGAAGGTACCCAGTCATTAAAAGAACTGGACAAAAAATTAGAAAAAATAGTTCCTCATATCAGTCACCACCCTACACATGTCCTAGCTGCAACATCAGTATCCTTAACTGGTGTTGTCATCACATGTATGGTACTGTACCTGGTCGCCAAATGGCTAGTCCCATTCATAAAAAATTATCGTTCACGCAAGCCTAAGAAAACCCCAGAGGCGGAGGAACAAAGCAAACAATTCGAAATAATCGAACCTACCCCTCTAAAAAGGACCCGCACCCTACCACCTACTAGGTCAGTGCAAGTGGTATAGTGTCACCACTTCAAACGGTCATAAGCACTATCACTAATAGTAGGGCACCTAGAAAATAAATGTAAGCGTTTTCAAAAAACCCTAATAAATAATTTAAAAAAAAAAAGGAGATGTAAGAATAAAAACCAAATGAAAAAAAAAAAATATATATATATAGTAAATAATTTAGAGTAAGATAAATTAGGGTATTAAAAACATAAGAGAAAGAAAAAAGATACTCTCCCTCGCTAGCGTTAACGAATAAATATAACAATAAACAATATAAATACAATAAATGATAGTAGATAGAGATAACAAATAGAAAATAAATAGAGTTAATAAAATAAATATATAACAAAAATAACATACCATAGAAACTATATAACCACTAACATTAGAATAAAACGTAAAAATTTTTTTTGCATAAACAAAATAAGTAAATAAATAAGACTAGAATAGAAATAGACTTGTAAGAACAATTGTAGAAAATCAGAAAACACAAATAACAAGGTTAACCTAGATTAACAAACTAAAATGTAAAAACCAACGCCGTGCCGATCCAACCACAAACCAGAACCAAATCCTAAAAAGGGGACTAGGAACTTTAAATAACAACGAGAACTTTTTTAATATATAAGGTTTAATAAAATTTTATGGAAAAGAATAGAAAGATAGGAAAGATACAAAAAGAAAAACTAATAATATAATAATAATAAAGTGGGGAACAGGCAGCCATACTGGGCTGCGTCCAGGACGTCAACCACCAACACTTCAGTCCGAGTTATCAGTTTCGCCGTCCCAGTTTTCAGGAGCCTCGAGCGCACCCATGGCCTCATCATACCCCGGTGGAGACTCCGGCTCGGGGGACCCAGGAGGAGTTGCAAAGAGCACCCTATAGAGCTCCGTGACCGGATCTGCTGTGGAAAACACGCAGCAAACGCAAATCGCGTACACCCCAGTCACCACCAGGGTGCCTCCTATAACGAGAGAAACATCTTATTAAAAAAAAAAAAAAACGTAAAAGTTTCATTTACATACCTGCAGTGGACCACCCCATCCCTCCATGGGGGATCAAAGCATAATCCACGTGAAAGGAGTGTCCAGCCACGGCATCTTCCGCCCATATGACTTCGGGCCGCCGGCCCCGTCGATGTTCAAGCAGGCGAATTGGTCCCTGCCAACCACGGACAACACGGACCACACAAATCATGGTGGCACGTGAGACCACAAATTCGGGGCAGTACCAGGGATCACGACCTAAAGCGACTCGGAAACTCATGACGAATGAGCCATGAACGCTCAAAAGTGGCTGCAAGTACCCCGAGATACCTTACAATGTATCTCAGCCATAAACATAAACAAAATATCCAATTGAGATAAGTTCTTGATCCAAAACCATTTTTATCTTCCGTCTAAAACAAAACAATTGTGCTAACGTGCACAAAAAATTTTTTTTTACACCTTCCCCTGAGAATTATTCCTCTTCAAAGAATAATCCTCTTTTTCGCAGGGGGAAGGATTGTTATATACCAAAAAATGGTCAACAATGATAATTATAAGAAATAATTATCATTGGAAAAATCATTACAAAATATTTAATTTTCATAAATGGAAATAAGCTAATCATGCTTAAAACATGGTTAGCTTATCTCCAAACAAGGCGAAGAAATTGCCATCAGCAATTTCTTCAAATTCCTTCGCATATAATAAAAATATTCCCACAAAACGACTTGGGAAAAATAAAAGTTTTAAATTTCAACCCAAGTCGTTTCAATAGAAAAATAGCCCCACGATAAATCTTACCTTCAGTAAGATTTGTCGTAAATACGATATGTATGTACATATATACATACATACATATCGGGCGCATGAAATTTTACGTCGGTGAAGACTGAAATGATCAAGTCTTCACCGAAAAAAGCTCTTATCAGCGAATTGTCGCGAGCTGCATACATTGTGATCGCAACAATGTATGCACGATAGCACGACGATGGTTGGATATTTATGAAAATATCAAATTTCAATTCCAACCATCGTTCGTCGCGATAATTCTGGGCATGTTTTAAACATGCCCCGCGGTAAATAATTTTCTCAGGATAGGAACGCTAATTAAGCATTTTCCTATCCTGAACAATTAGACTTGAGATTTAAAAAATCAAGTCTCGAGATCAGTCGGTTTTTGAGCGCTAACGTGGAGTTTGATTTAAAAAAGAAGTGTGCTGTTTTTGAGAAAGAAGTAACCAAATTTGATAGAAAGTGTAAAAAGGGTTCTGGTTCATTAAAAGAAAATTGTTGTTGTTGGTGATTAAGTAGAGAATAAATAAGGAAAACGGTGAAAGAAGTGCTGTGCTATAATCACTGCAGCTGGTATACCGAGGTGAGGAGTGACAGTGCTAATAGGTTTCCCATTGAAAAATATAACACCTTGTTTTAATTAACTTGTTTACCAGTTCCTGGTAATTTTCCCTAGGCAAGTATGTGCGATTTAGCCGTTCTTCTATTTCTTTGAAAGTAGTGGGCATTTTTGAGGCAAAAAGCTGGTAAGTTTCGCCTGGAAGTCTGGTGGGGAAGATTTGTAAAAACGCTGATAGTTCCTCCACCGAAATGCACTGAATTACCTGCCTGCAGCATCCTAGGAATGTTTGGATCTCAAGGCTCAATTTTGGGTACTGTTCTCCTGAGAATAGGGGAACCAACTGAGCAGTCAGCTTGGCGATTTTCGCGTAATCTACCATCTTTGGATTGGGGATTTTAGACTTTGGCGCTTTTGGGGAGCTAGTTTCTTCTAAGCTGGTCTCCAGAAGGGAGTCGCCCAGACAATTTAAAAGTAATTCACTCGCGGTGGAATCACTGACACTGTCTTCAATGGGACTTTCTCTTAATACTGCACTATTATTTTGTGCTATTTCTACTTCGAGGGAGTGTGAAAATTCTCCAAACTCTTTTAAGCTCTTTTTGAACTTCTCTGTGTTAATTTAAATTTTTCCAATCTTTCTTTTCTCGACTTTTCGATCTGCTTTTCTACTGAGTCGCACTGATTCACAGAGAGTTCGGAGGAGTTTCGTACTTTCTCTTCCAATTTTTTTAAATATATTTCTAAATTTAAAGGGTTTCTTACTTGGTGGGGATCCCGCTCCTGAGGGTGTCTCCTTCTGTGGTAGAATTTGTTGAGGGTGTTTGATTAGCACCCTCTGTTGCAGTTGTTGCTCCCGCGTGGCCTCCTTTGTACCGGGACGGAACTTCCTGTGCGTCGCCCGGCGAGGAAGATTGTTGTGGAGTTGGTTGAAGTAGTGTGATTTCCTGGTGGGAGCTTTCCTCGCTCATGGACCACCGTGTGTAAAATTTGCAGCTAGGGGGGCTTCAGCCGTCTTAATTCCCTTGGTTCAAATTGAGAGGGGGGGCTTATTGCCTTCTTCGAGGTCCCTCTCAATTCAGGATCGCTGGTTTTTTCGGTTAAAGTTCTTTTGCTGCCGGGGGGAGCCCGTGGCCTTCTTAAATTCCCCTGGATAAAAGCTAAAAGGGGGCGCGTTGCTTACTTTGAAGTCCCTTTCAGCTCCGGATCGCAGATTGGAGTGTATCTGATCTTCCTTCAAGTGTCGCGTTAGAATTTTCCTCTTAATGTGGACGTCTATTTTTCCTGGGATAGGATGAAGCCCGCTATTGTCCCACGTTGCCACTTTGTGCTTTGATGAGGGGGTGGCTGCGGGTTTTTCAAACAGAGGCAGTTAAAGCTGTCCGACCCCGAGCGTTGGGGGCGACTAGATCAATCTGATCTGATCTGATCAACCCCTTTTGTTCTTTGTAGGATAGCGGCTTTTCAAGCTCTTATGTTTTTCTTGACTTTTGAAAAACTGGCTTGCACTATCCTACCGGCTGCGCCAATTTTTGTTATGTACTTACTTTTTCTTATATAGTTTGCAGAGGTCGTATCCAAAACCCTGGTAAAGTTTCTTCTTCCTTTTATTTAATAGCTTCACCAATTCAACTTTTAATTATTTTTATTTATAAAACTTTCTTCCGTAATATAACTTTTTATTATTTTCGTTAATAAAACTTTCTTCCGTAACACTACTTTTTAATATTTTCGTTTGTAAAACTTTTCGTTTATACAACTTTCTGCGTAATACTACTTTTTATTACCAAACCTTCCGTAGCAAAACCGATCCCTTGTTTCTTTCACGCCGTGCCCAACTCATTTGTTTTTTCAAATTCGACCGCCGAACCGCCGCATATAATCTTTCTTTATCCAACTTGATTTTGGTTAAAAATTCGACTGCGCTCTTGATCATTTTTATCGCGATCAAGAGCCGTCGGTCAGGGTAGAAAATGCATAGTTGCATTTTTACCCTGAGAAAAATTTTCATTTATTCTGGACTTGTTTAAATAAGTCCAGAATATTTTTCGTTGGACGAGGCTTGAAATTTGATGTTTTTATAAACATCAGCCACCATCCCGTCGATTGAAATTGCGGCGCGCGTATACATATAATGTATTTTCGTGGCGCGCATTTCTGATCGTGAAAGCTTTTTTTTTGCTTTATTTTTTTTTAAGTAATTATTTCTATTGGCAAATTTTGCCTTCAGCAAAATTTGTCATGGGAATAATTTTGTTTTAATGTATAGACTGTGAAGAAAATTGCTGATGCAATTTTCTTCACTGATCGAGTAGATAAGCTAATCATGTTTTTAAGCATGAATAGCTTATTGAAAATTTACAATGAAATATGTTAAATAATTATTTTGTTACCCTTTTTCAGGTATGTCTTTAGGTATGTTTTAGATATATAACATCATCAACAAAGGCTTCAACTGATTCATATTTTTTTATATTTTAAAGCAACATTTTCTGAAGCCCTTTTACAATGCAATGTAAACTCGTCTGGATTCTGTTTGTAGCTTACTTCAGGTATAACACCATAAAAAAAGTCAGCCTCTAACCGATCCCACATCTTTTTCTTAACGTCATCCAAGTACATGGTATACCATGATGGTGAAATAGCGTTATAAAATGTTAGTAGGAATGCAGAAGAATTTACTTGTCCTGCTCTGTAACTAGCTTGCTCAAGATTCTCTTTAGTCCACACAAGTTTAACGGTCTCATTTATTTTGATGCTAAGTGATTTGACTTCTTTCAACGGATCAGACGCATCATTTCGCTTCACTCCTCCCTTTATGGCATGGTATGGCAATGAAATTTCAGTTATTCCAACACACCAGTCATAAGTAAACTTGCATGTTCTAGGTAGTGCATTTGTAAAAGCTGATAACGTATTTTCGGGATAAAACCGAATGGAATTGTTACTAAAAGGCATTCGTAAAGTCATATCTTTTATATCTACAGGCATTTTTAAATTCTTTCAAAATCAACGCTCGGTAGACTTGGGAATTGCTGCTTATTATTATTACAGGCTTTCCCAAGTAATTGCTGGTACGCTTGAACTTCTAGTTTTTGCTGCGTTGTTTAGACGATCACTTTGTCGGACAACTTTCTTAACTGGCAAAGAAAGCATATATTGACTCGGATCTAGCAGAGACGGCCTTAATATAGATTGATTTTTGGATGGATTTCTACCTTTGTCGCCTGTAGTACTTTTCGTGTCGCGTTCTTCTAATAAGTTCGCGGTTTCATCTATACTCACATCTGCAGGTACAGTGTACTGGGTTATACCATCCTCAGCCGTGATTACCTTATAATCTTTATCGCGAGACTTGGCTTCAGAAATCGTCTTAGGTATTTTTGAAGGTGGTTTCAGACTTTTTCCTATACCACTAGCTGATAAACGGCGTTTGGAAGCAAGTGATAACGGTTTTCTTTGTTTTGATATTTCAGCAAGTTTGAAGAAATCCTCTTCCATTCTTTCAGTTGTATTTTCTTTTAAGGGTGATGTTTGTGTTGATGTTTCATTTTTAAAAATAAATTTAGTTTGAGTAGTACTATCCCGCAAGCTTTTCTGCTTATCTTGTGGTATGCGAATAAATTTAGTTTGAGTAGTACTATCCCGCAAGCTTTTCTGCGGAAGGGTGGGATGGATGGCCTGGTTGGTTGACCAGACATCTCTGTCTCTCTCTCTCTCTCATATTTTCCTCTTGCGTCATATATGAATGGATTGGTCTTGTCGGCGGGCCAGACATCTCTGTCTCCCTCTCTCTCTCTCTCTCTTCTTATAATTTCCTCTGACGTCATAGTTTGGCTGGCTGGTTGCGTTGACTCGTAACGTGTCTGGCTGATCCGCCTTGTATTGGAAGATAGAGATTCCTGTCACATGTCTTAGCTGATTTTACCATTTTAATTTTCCCAGGAAAAAACAAAACCGTCTTTGCTGGAATCGAACCGAGAATGCTTGGTTTGAAAATCCGGCGCGCTCTAGTCATGAGGCCACGGATGTATTGTAGCAATGCTGTTTAAAGTTCCTATATAAGCGAAAAATAACTGCATGAATATTGTCATCAGAAAACTGTCTTGTTCGTAACCCCCACAAATGTTTGGTGGTACGGCCCCGAGAATATACTTAATTTACTTTAAAAATGTTTCTTGTGTACACAAGTGTTTGAACGGGTGGGCGATCTAAAAATAGAATAGCCTTTGGTAATAGTTGATAAGAGATAACAGGTGTATTCTTCCAAGGAGGGTCTCGTGAAAAATTTTCAAATGTTTCAGTTTTAAACGAAATTATTAAATTGATTAGAATTAAAAATACTATAAAAATCGAGAACATTCGCTGTTATGAGATCATATGTATGTTGTAACATGTTATGAAATTTGACTAGGTACATGATCAATAACGAACACCTCACCAGAGATAATTTCTAAAAAATATTGTTTCGGCATAATGAAGTTTTATCGTTGATAAGAAGTGTGCCGACAGCATAATGTGTTCGTACGAGAATAGTTCTATGACCGCAATACGCGGCTGATAAGAAAACTGACCCCAGACTTTTCGAATAATAAATTTAGCGTAAAACTGGCCTTTGAAATTCATAATGGTGATAACGTGTGTGTGTGAAACTGACTCGATGACCAGAATACGAGACTGATAAGAACATGATGAAAATTTATCTTCTGTTATGTAGGTAGAATAATCTTTTAATACACAGGGGTAGGACAGCTATGACAGAATTTGAATTGTCCTCAACAAATATAAAACAAAAGCACGAAATGTAGTATTTGTTAACGAATATGTATATATGTATGTATGTAGAGGTTCAGATGGGGAATAGGACTGTAACCAGATTCGATAAAAAAAAAGCCAAAGGCGTTAAATCAAATGTAAAAAAAAAAATTGTATTAGTTTTGATGATTACTTAACATGTTTGAATAACTCTGTTGAACAGATAAGAACCCAGCAATATCTTCGATCGGATAATCACAATGTATATAGTGTAAGGCAAAGTAAGATAGCATTAAGTTCGCATGATAATAAGCGGGTTTTAAAAAGAAAATTCAACAGGCACATTTGCCTGAGGGGCATTTTAGTATAAAGAAATAAAAAATGATTTGATAACCTAAAATGCTATTTTTATTTTACAATAAATTTATAATCGTTACATCCTCGGTTCGGTCGTAACAATTTATTATTATAAAAGACAATCACCCCCTGCTACGCGGATGCTCGCGCTGGTCCTCCGCCTCCAGGTCAGCATCCCAATCGGCCTCAGGTGCATGGATCCGCGCCTGCCAAGCCGCCACTCGAGCCAATTGTTCCCACCTACTAAATGTGCAGACATATACCCTATGTCCGCAGTCTCGGTGGTAAGCCTGCAAAAAAAAAAAATTCAAAAGTCAATATGAAAATTTAATATGCTATTTTTTTTAAAAAAAAAAGGTACTTACAAATGTTTCGGGTATCATCTGCTCTGCGTGAGGTGTAAACACCTGATGCCAATCCAACTCCCCGCGGGCCAAGTAAATTAGGCTTATCGGCACCGGGGAAGATACGGCCAGCTCCTCTAGATCCTCGTGGATCGACGGATATGCGGGGCGCAAGGGCGCTCTTAGAATTCTTTCAATCCGTGATGTTAATCGTTCCATTTTTTTACTTTTAATGATTTTCTAAAATCATTTTGTTAATTTTTGCTAAAATCTGCAATGGATTATACCGTATGGAAAACCCTCCCTCTCCCCTAAGAATCTAATTTGCTAAACCGCGAAACGGCTATTGTGGATTTCTGAAATTTTTGGGCCACTCGATAAGATGATTAATATTTCATCTATGAAACCTCAAAGAATACATTGATTTGCCTATGAAAAATATGCTAGTAAGGATGTGGTTGCTAAAATTTGATTAGCGCTACAGCGCAATTAAAAACAAAGAAAATAGGAAGCGGGGCTGTGATAAGCTCACCGTATACAACAAATACCTAATATCCATTTATTGTTTTGAAATACTCTAAGCGGGCAACGGGTAGAGGCTACAAAGCTTTTAATTTTAAGAATCGTTCGCTAAAATAGAAAAATTTGAGTAAGCGCCTTCGTGTAAGGATGGCACCAAGAGATAATCTTATTGTCTGGGCACCTTCGTTTCAAATATCTGGGTCGGAGGTGATAGAGGTGAGTGCCGAGACAGAACTAGAGGTGCGCCATGAAGAGCAGTTGTCTCGAATAAGCGAAGTTTATCAGTTTTTAAATACAACAACAAATATTTTATGTTACGAGTCATTGGCTAATAGTGATCATGAAGAAGAAGAAGAAGAAATGTGGGGTGGGGACAACAGCGCTGCAGAGATCCTGGATAATGACAACAGCTGCGAAGAGACCCTGGATAGTGACGGCAATGACATCGAACCTGAAATAAGCATTCAAATGCGGTATTTCAAATACCTCGGAGAAATATATTGTGATAGGTGTATAAACGCAATAGAACCCGTTATAAATATAATAGGCATAAACCATTTCGGAAATTTTACAAATTTAAGACAATTTCTGATATACTCTCCGGAGGAATGCTGCATTTGTAAAAACGAGATAGAATATGAACTTTTGTAAAAATTTGGGGTTTTATTTTTTATGCAAAATTTGATTTATGTATCCGCTACAAATTGAACTTTTCAAAAAGTTAAATAAAGTTGTTAAACTGATGATGCCTTAGGTATTTTAATTTTATTTATGTATCTCATATAAATTATTTTTTGAAAACCCCACGTAAATTCTCTTTCAATAAATACTTTTGAGCAGTTACCCCCAAAAGGTCGTTGTTTATTTACTGTTATATCACATCTTAAAAGCAGGCTGTGTGGAAATCTCCTTCAAGTTTTAGCGTGTTTAAAGATTAATTTGGACTGCTCAACACATCCACTATAAATGTAATATATATATATACACGATGGCCGCTCACCCTATTGCGTAAAACAGATTCGTGCAAATGATAACATTCACTCACCCCCGTACAATTCATAAACCGCAAGGAGATTGATTATTTTTCTAAAATTTTACTACCCAGGCGATCATGAATTTTAATTATATAGAAAGCATGTTTTCCGCGGTCAAGAAACTCCCTGCAAAGCTTTTTGTTTTTTTTGGACATGCTATGATCGCTAACATACGCGCAAGAAAAATCGACTGATAACACCATAGCGTCTATACTGCTGGTGCTATGTTATGAGTACAAATGAATTTGGCTAGGCCATGCATAAGTCTAGTCGGTCTTATCGGGTAGTATGTATAGTAATTTTTTCTGTTTAATGGATGTTCCAGGCCAAACGAGTTTTTATTGCAGGGGGGTTATGCTCGCCGGGTAGTGAAGGTGATGTCTCGGACGTACAATTTAGCGAATATAGCACTTAAAATTCAAACTATAAATAAAAACACCCATAAATATTTGTCGAGAATATATAATAGGTATAATTAATTATAATACCGATGGCCTATAATAGAGCTATAATCTTTGAAAAATTTGCGCTTCTCTTCTTTAGGCCTGTATATTTTTACTTCGGGGGTTGATAGTAGTTAAGCAATGCGGTTTCTGGATCAAGTGCATGTGTACTTACTCGACCTTGAGTGGGTGGTAAAATTTGCTGTTAGAAGTAAGTTCAGATGGTTGGCATGAAGTGTGTGTGTGTGTGTGTGTGTGGTACAAAGGGGGCCGCCGGGCGGCTTCTTTGAAGTACAAATGGGCCTCCGTAAAATTTGCGGTTAGATGCAGAGTAGAAAATGTGTGGGAAAATATTAAGTGAATTAAATGTGCGCGGCTTGTTTGAAGTACAAAGTGACCACCGTAAAATTTGCGGTTAGAAGTTCAGATGGCATGCATTTGTGCGGGGGCCTTTAAGTGGGCACAAAGGGACCACCGGATGTGTGGGAAGTTCATACGCATCACTGTTAGAAGATGTTTAGCATCAATTATGGTATAAAAGCAAATGTATATTTCGAAATTAGATTAGTATTTATTGCGATAGGGTTCATAGTAGATTAATTTTTTTAATTTTCTCAGTTTTACTAATATGTGGGGTGAAACACCGCCGGGGACATTCAGCTAGTTTTTATATTTGAAAGAGACAAAGAAAAAAACACAAATTCAGCTAGGTAAATTTGAAATTTCATTTAGTAATTTTATTATAATTGCCTTACAATATCTGAAGGACAGCAGATCGTCTGTATCTATGGATGCATAGCCATAGAAAACAGCTTCACGCAAGTTCTCCATTTCTTCATAATCGTCATCCGTTCCGAAGCCGGTTGCAACTAAAAGGTCCAGCATCCTATCCATGTTAATGAGGATACACTCCGTATCCTCAAGCCCCACTGTTACACCTTCCACAACCTTGCCGATTAGCCATACCAGCTCTTCACGGACGATAATCAGGTATTGCTTGAGTTCGCTGCAGAAAAAATAAAATGATAATTAAGTATCACTGATTATGAAGCTATCAAATTAATACTTACTCATATGCCATATCTGTATTCATCATCATGTTGCTATTGCTAATCATGTTTCTTCTTCCATAAACGATTACTTTTGGTAATTCTCGAAAAAGAATTTCAGCTTTTATAGTAATATGTTATCAGCTAAACTAGTAAAAATAAAAAAGACCCGAAAATCCCACAAATGATTTTGCATGTAAACTCTTTTTTCAATTTTTCATAACAAGAAATCAGAATTCTCACGCTAAAATTTGATGTTTTTTTAGAATTCATCACTTTCAATGCTCCAGAAATGAATTTTCTCACGCAAAAGTAAAGTTCATTAGAACAAATTTTTGCTATTTAAGAAATCATAATTTTTAAAACTGCAAAATATCCCACATATTGCAAAATAGAAACAGATGGTAAGTGTTAAGCTGTGAAGATTTGAATTTTTATCAGGCTTCTGACACAGAAGCATGCAGCACGCGACAAGCACACTTCAAAGCAATTTGCCGCCACCGTGCTGTGCGAAATGTATAAGCCACACCCACATTCATTTTCATAATTCCCATACTGATATGTGTCGGTACGATAAATAGGTACGATATATGTTTCTAAAAATAGAAAATTTTACTACCACAAAGCAGCCAATTATCCCCACGACGGGAGAAGTCGTCACAGTCCAATTAAGGAAGAGGTGAAAGTTGGTAACAATATAATATATTGTATAGTAGGAACAAGTATATAAGCCCTAGAACAAAAAGCTTTCTTCATAGAAACAGAAATTTTTCGTACAACAGAAAAACAACGAGTGGTTTCAAGTTTGCAACAACGAGCACATATAGCACATGCACCTTTACGGTAGCTGGGGTTTCGTACTCCGATTTAGCGGATAAATTCCGGAGTTTATATTTCGTCAAACCAACATAGATTTTTTTCAGAAATAACACAACTGTCTCCAGGGAGCTCCTTCGAGGGACCGGATCGTACGTAAGTCGAAGTTTATACATTGTCTTATTCTATATTTGATTAAATTGCTTTTGATACATATACATATACCTATTGGATTATATTGCCCACGTTTTTTTTTATATACATATATTCGATATATATATATTCGATATTCGATAGATATCCTGGATTACATTACATTTGTTTGATGTGGCTAGTCCTTGTAGAAGGCTAGGATGGAAGAGAAAATTTGATAAAAGATGAAGAAATTCGTTAAAAAAGTATTTAAATAAACGGAGAAAACTTTATTGTGCAAATAGTGTTAAGATTTTCCAGATTGTAGTTACGATTTCTTGAAGTCCTCGGGCTTTTAGTTCTTATCATTGGCTTCAGATAATGAAATATGTAAGCACATTTTACTGTATTATTAAGTGTCGAATATTGATATCGTTATACATTTTTGTATTGTAAAATAACGGTCAACCCGGATGAGAAAATAGTTCAAGTTTAGACTGATAGATACCAAAAGAAATAGAAAGAAGGGAAACGTAATATTTTTTTATATAATGAATTTTGTAAGGTCATAGCGTCAGAGCAGCTTGAGGCACGAGGGCTGTACATATATGAAAAAAACAAAAACCTTTATAACGTAATGCAGTTCTAGAGTTTAAATTTTCTCCTTTTACTCTCCCCGAGTCTACTTCTCACGACATGGTCGTTTAGGTCCGCTACTCTAACGTTTCAGAGATCAGATCAACAGGGACTTTGAAAACAAATTGCTGCCCTCAGTGTCATATGGGTGGATGGGGTAATGACAGTGAAGGCAGAACATCTGCGCCTTCATCAAGGTAACAGTAAGTGGTGTGAAGGTCCCTTCTGGACCGTGTGTGCGATGGCTTTTTGTGTAGGCACGAATTTTTTGTATATGGCTGGTGGCACAGCGGCAGGTTTTCGTGGAACCTCCCCACACTCTCCACCAATTGCCGAGGCGAGCTAGCGTGCCGCCCTGCAGTCAACGCTGTCCACCGAGTGATCTGTCAGCTCATGCTGAGAGTCAGGACTTTACGTCCGAACTCAATGACTCTATAGTAACGATATTATCGTCTATACAGAGTAAAAATCTTGAAGAGCATAATAGGATATTGGAATAAGTTTTGTTGAGATTAAAGAATGCTAATATGAAAGTCCAGTTACATAAAACAGAATTTATGACAATACAAGTAGTAAGAGTAAGACATACGATAAGGAGGAAAGTGTCTCACCTTCTTCTTAAAAAATTAAAGCTGTAGATGTACTCAAAAATCATAAAACTCAGAAAGAGATAAAAGTTTTGGAGTGATAGGCAAGTTTATAAAATAGTTTAGTACTATTGCCGCACCATTGCATAAATTATTAAAAATCAAAAATGCTGCTTTACTTGGGCAGAGAAAGAGATATAGTTTCGTAGAAGAAGAAGTCTGAAGAATTTCAGCTTGTTGCAATATCCAGATTATAGCAAAGAGTTCATTATAACCACCGACGCAAGTAATGTAGGACATGGGTACAGTACTATCTCTAGAATACAATTGTAGAGATTTACCTAGTCATTTCATCAGTCGAGTCCTAAACAAGACAAAAGTTGATTACAGTACTAGGCAGAAAGAGTGTCTAGCTGTGGTTTGGGCCGTGCAGCAGTTTGGACCATACATTTGTGACAAGAACTTTAAAATCCAAACGGATCATAGGCCTTTAACATGGTTTTTTAGCGTGAAATATCCAGGGTCAAGGTTAGAAAGATAGCGATAACGTCTTGAGGAGTACAAGTATGAAATTGTTTATAAAAAGGGAGCAGATAATGTTGTAGCAGATTGTAGCGCATACCCACATGCTATAATGATAAATGCATATACGAAGCACCTCAATAGTAAATAATAATAAAGAAAGAAAATGAAAGCAAACATAATAAACAAAAGAAATAATATCAGAGTATTCACGCGCCACTTTACGATACATTCATGAAATATCAAAGTAAGAGCTGTAAAAAGTAATATGATCATCACTGGTCACTGTTGTACCGTGATAAATCATATTACATATTACTCAGTGACCTACAGAAAAAGTAATTAATGACGCAACCGATGACTGCATGTCATTTTTATTTCATTTCACTGCAATAAGAAAAGATTGCACTGCAAGCATTTAACCTGTATTATGCTTGTTTACATAGAGGTCAATATGCATGCATTTATCTACAATCTACAATGTCACTATAAAACCTCATTTCGAATACTGCTCGACTGTACTTTTTCCATGCACACGTACAGCGAAGGACAGACTACAGAAACATCAAAATATGGCAATGAGGATAATCTTGCAATGTAGTAGATACACATCAATTATGTGGATGGTCTCAGCTCTTAAGTAAATGAATGTGACACAGAGAATCGATCTTAATGTGTTGGAAATTTATATTTAGGATTAAGAACGGGGATCTGTTACCATATTTAAGAGAGAAAATAACAATGGTGACGGATATGCAGCCATATAATCTGAGGAATGCAGATCTAAATATAAGATTACTTAGCTGAAATAGAGCAGATACACAGAATTCATTAATATATAAGGGGCTTCAATTGTATAATAATTTACCACTAGTGATAAAGGAAGAAAGAAATGTAAATTGTTATGAATCCCCAAAGATAATCCAAATAATATGATCAAATAATAACCACTTCAATTGCCTCTGATTCATAACGCATTACCTAAAAATCAAGAAAGCATCTCCCATTCATAAATTACAGATATCTGATCCCACAACGAGAATCAGAACAATAAACAAACAACTATGTGCACACGACTGTGGTAAAGTTGCAACACATAATGAGGAATCATAGAAGTACCCATGGCCACGGTAATAATTCTTAGGTAGATAAGGCCTGTCACCTATCTACACGTAAATAAGAAACCTTTGGACTTCTTGCTTGAAAACAATCAGCCAAACGTATAATGGAACCACCTGATTGACTCAAAGCGATAAGCAGTAAAGCATGGTACTCGCTAAACGATTTTACCTCACACCCGCTGTGCAACATACTGACCAAAAGAAATTGCCTTAGCGGAAGCGCCGGCATCAAATTTCTTTTGTCGTAATAAAGCAGTTGAATTATTGTTTTGAGACTCGTGTGAAAATTGATACTGTTATTTTTACACAATTGTTCTCAATTATTTTTTATAATTTGCGGGTGAAAAATCAAATTGCATTATTGCAATAAATTTTTCACCTTTTGTTCGGTCCTCATACAAATAATAAATTTTCTGCTGTCAATTTTTGTGCAGCAGATATGATCCTTCAGCTTCACGCTCGGTCTACCTAAAATATACAAAAGGGACACAAAGTATCTATATTCAAGTAGATAAATTGCATAATACTTATCTAAAGCTTACTGTTGATCCAATCAACGATTTGCTGCTGGCAGTGTGGTTCAGGGGTTCACCCACGGCATTAAAACAAATTGTGATAAAACCACAAAAACTCCACAAATGCTGGTAGCGGCCGAATGTTGCGGCTGTGAAACGTAGTCTCTAAAACAAAAATAAAAGGGAAACTAATAGACAACAAATAAATAAAAAATATCAACAAAGTTCTTACCAAATTACAGGCACCGCCGTATATATTTTTTATATTTTTTCATTTTTTTGAAAATTGAAAGAAGCAAGGAAGAAGAAAAAAGAACTAATATCACTTATTTATATTGTTTATATTTATTTATATATATATTTACATAATATATTGATCCACATAACTTAATATTAATCCGAAATATAAAATATATTAATATAAACAAACACACACACCCAATAGAACACATCAACACACACTCACACCCAACACATAGAACACCAACCTGGCCTTCAGCCTTTACATAAACAAGACTAGGAGAACAACACGCACAGAGTAGCAAACACACAAGGTAGCATCACAGGTAGGGAGCGCTAGCTCGGCCTCCGGCCTTCGCCACCTCGGCCTCCGGCATTCGCCACCTCGGGCTCCGGCCTTCGCCACCTCGGCCTACGGCCGAGCTAGCGCTCCCTACCTGGAATGCTCCCTTATGTGTTTGCTACTCTATGTTTTTTATATTCTCCTAGCCTTGTTTTTGTGAAGGCTGAGGGCCATTTAGTGTGTAGGATTTAGCTTGTGTTATCTATTCTTCTAGTTTTTGTTGTAGTCTACTGCCCTGTAAAACTTAAGCGGGAGCCGTAGGACGAGGTTGCGAAGGCCGGAGGCCGAGCTAGCGCTCCCTACCTGTGGTGCTACCTTGTGTGTTTGCTACTCTGTGTTTGTTATTCTCCTAGTCTTGTTTATGTAATGGCTGAAGGCCAGGCTGGTGTTCTATGTGTTGGGTGTGAGTGTGTGTTGATGTGTTCTTTTGGGTGTGTGTGTTTATTTGTATTAATATATTTTATATTTCGGTTTAATATTAAGTTATGCGGATCATCGTATTATGTAAATATATATATAGATAAATATAAACAATATAAATAAGTAATATTGGTTCTCTTTTCTTCCTTGCTTCTTTCAATTTCCATTTTAATTTTGATTCGATAGTTCATTTTCATAATTCGTACTTATTGTTCTTGTTCCGGGCAATTGTTCTCTTAAGTATTTTAGAATTTATTATTGTTGAGTTCACCTTGTTACGTCCCGATAAATGTAACAATGGCGACTCTCAACGTGAGTGGGCTTTCAGCATATTTAGCGAATATGCCTCCACCGATGCTTCCCTGTCTTTGCAATATGTTATATTGCATCTTTTGCCGTGTAGGCTGATTGGTTGGCGTTACCGAAACGTTTTCTGCTCTCGCCACAGAGCGTCATCAGCGGTTTTCTACGTTTTGAGTGAGTGGTCACTCCCTGATTTGTGCATATGCACGAAATAGTAATATGTTTGCCTTGATTGTTTAATATTCTTGGCATTCATATACTTTTATTTTACTTTACATTTAATTCTCTTTTTGTGCGATGCTGAAAACTATTTTAATATCAGTAGTGGAGTGCTTTGTTTTAATGGGGTTATGGGCAAAACTAGTTGCTCATAATGGAGGGTATCTTTGGGTCTGTGTATTTTTGTTTTGTGTATACATATTTCTATATCAAAAAATTCCTATTCCTATATATATGTATACTATATTTTGGGGGTGTTGCATCTCCATTCATTCCCGGCGATCTGCAATTCTTTATGGTATTATTGCTGTGCTTGGGCACTTTAATTCTTTTATGATTTTTATGAATTGCGACGTCCAAGTGTAGACGGAAAATGCAATAACCCAATGGACTAGTTACTAAAAATAATTAGAAATTATACTTCGCAATTGTTTTCAATTTATTTATTTTTATTTTATTTTTATTTTTCTCTTATATATATATATATATATATATGACAATGTATATATGCTTTAGTTTTAATATGCACAGAGTTTTGCTTTTTTGTGAAGCCATCTATGTTAATTTTGTTGTACTAGCCGCTTTGTATCTCATGTGAACTGCTGCTTACTTCTGGTTGCTAGGTTGCGCTGTCATTTTGTGTATTGCTTGCTAGTTATTTTGTAGTCTGCATCCTTATTTATTTTATTTTATTTTATTAATTATATTATTTATTTATTGTGAGTTTGTTCATAGTTGTTTTGTGTTTAGTTATTAGCTTTCTTTTTTGTGTCGTTTCTAGTTGATTATGCTAATTGTGCTTTCTATTTGCTCTTTCTTTTTTTGAGATTTCTGTTTCAGTGCTGTTATCCATGGATTTTGTGGGTTTCCCTCTGGAGCTTGGAATTTAGGATTTCCTTGATGGGGTGTTTTGGCTCTATTTTATGTCAGATAAGTTATTGTTTGTTTTAGAATTTGGTATTCTTTGTTTGATTTTTGTTTTCTTTTTAGGTGATTCTACTATGGTGAATTAATCTTTTGTGCCGGACTCTCTTGGGATTTGTTTCATGCTTCTTGATGTGTGGATTTTTGGCTGGATCTTAATGCGGTTCCTGTGTCTCCTCTTATGTAGTAATATATATAGAAATTGCTAATTATTATTTGTATTGTTTTATATTTTTTATCCTCTCTAGCATTTTGCTCTATTGGGATTTTACTATATGTACATTAAATGTTGTTGTTATTTCATTCTTTCATTTATTGTTAATTTTATCCTTACCAAATTTTGTTAATTTTTTATTGTATGATTTGTGCTAAAGTGCTTGCCGTATTTAGTGTTAAGTTAGTGGTTCTTTTCATGCCTATTCTCATGCCTTATTTTTCTTTTTTGTTTGTATATATATGTAAGTGCTTGTAAGTTTAGCTACTTCTATGTTAGTTTTATATTTTCTAGATTGCTTTACATGCATTTACTGTAGTTACTTATTTCATGCGTTTTATGTATTTACCTTGTGTTCCTTTTTTGTGTGTGCTCCTTTTTTAGTTTTTACTGCTTTTTGTTGCTTCCGTTTTTGTTTTTGCTGTAATGGTGCCTTGGTTTATTTTCCTTTTCTCTTTCTTTTATTTTTTGTTTATTTCTTCCTGTAGTTGGATTGTGTTTAATTTATTTAGTTTTATCTTTGCGTTTTTTCTTTCTTTCTTACCTTGGGAGGTTATCTTTCCTTGGCGGTGGTGTTGCGTTTGCTGAGATTATTTTTGTTTTTGTTTTTATTTTAATTTTTATCCTTTTTTGCTGTTTTTCTTCATCTATTACTTAAATGAATTTCAGTTTCTTGTATTTTTTCCCTTCTTTTTTAAATATTTTGAGTTCGATAGTGTATCACTAGTTATATTTATTTTGTATTTTATAATTCATTTGCTGTTAGTAGGTCCTTATTCGGTGAGGTGCCGCTTTTTAATGTTAATTGCGCCAATTGTTTAGATAGTGGTGTGTTGCTTTCTTCGTTATTATTTGTGGTGGATTCATGATTTGTTAAAATGGCTGCTTCCCGTGTGGTTCTTGACGATGCTATTTTTGGTTTCACGAATCTATTTTCAGTTGTAACTATTTTATTATGTGCTTTGATTTGGCTTCGGCGTTGGGTGTTGCATTATCGTATTTATTATATATTATCTATATATATGTATATATCTTTATTTTTGTTTAGTTATATGTGACTATTATTTTGCGTTTGGCAGAGCGAAGCTCTGCTCTGGGTGTTTGGCTAGAAATAGTGTATTTTATGTTTTTATTGTGTTTGCTTTTGTGTTGTTTGTAACTTGTGTTTTGTGTGTTGTGCCTCAAGTGTGTTCTTTTGCATTCTAGTGATTTTTTGCTAATTATTTTGATTGTTCTGATTTTATTTGTTATTACTTGTATTTGCAAAAAGAGTAAGTATAGATTTTAGAGTTTAAACGCTCTTTTCAGGTATCCCACCAGCATGGGTCTTGGTTTTAAGTCTATTTTGAATCTTTGCTCCATTATTCATAAGAAATTTGGCCTTACTTCCGCTTGCGCCTTCGCGTGTTTGGGTTGACAGTGTTAGGTGTTGGCTCGTGTGGGTTGTGTTTACCCTCCCGAGCACACTACCAGAAAATATGGCATCGTTCTTTGGGGAATGTTGGGTTGTGTTCATGGAGTGGCCAATCAACTTCATGATTTACCCGGTTTTCACAACTAGTGCCTCATTTCCGATACCGCTCTTGTCTAGGAGCTGGGAAATTATGAAAAAATAGTTAGTGCTTGGTGTCTTGCCTATTGCCTCTGACCGCATATATTCATAGATGTATCTATGACTATACATGTGGCAGGTGCCGTTGGTTGGCGAAGCGTTGTGTGATAAGGTGGTGCACTATTCTCCACCATCACCTGTTGGAGTTTATCCACCAGTGAACCCTTGCACGTTACTAAAGGTTTTCTTTGCCATGGGTTCTGTTTGGGAACTGCATCTACTTTATTGTTTGGTATCCCATGGTAATGTAATAACCGAAGAGAGGTTTGTGTGCTACTTCTATTTAGTTGTGTGCTATTGACTGAATGCTTGTGGTTTTGTGTTCTTCTTTTACTATGTTCTATTGTGTTATCTATTCTTCTAGTTTTTGTTGTAGTCTACTGCCCTGTAAACCTTAAGCGTGCTCGGCCGAAGGCCGAGCTAGCGCTCCCTACCTGGGATGCTCCCTTATGTGTTTGCTACTCTATGTTTTTTATTCTCCTAGCCTTGTTTTTGTGAAGGCTGAGGGCCATTTAGCTTGTGTTATCTATTCTTCTAGTTCTTGTTGTAGTCTACTGCCCTGTAAACCTTAAGCGGGCTCGGCCGAAGGCCGAGCCAGCGAGGGCCGGAGGCCGAGCTAGCGTTCCCTACCTGGGATGCTCCCTTATGTGTTTGCTACTCTATGTTTTTTATTCTCCTAGGCTTGTTTTTGTGAAGGCTGAGGGCCATTTAGTGTGTAGGATTTAGCTTGTGTTATCTATTCTTCTAGTTTTTGTTGTAGTCTACTGCCCTGTAAAACTTAAGCGGGCTCGGCCGAAGGCCGAGCCAGCGAGAGCCGGAGGCCGAGCTAGCGCTCCCTACCTGTGATGCTACCTTGTGTGTTTGCTACTCTATGCGTGTTGTTCTCCTAGTCTTGTTTATGTAAAGGCTGAAGGCTAGGCTGGTGTTCTATGTGTTGGGTGTGAGTGTGTGTTGATGTGTTCTATTGGGTGTGTGTGTTTGTTTATATTAATATATTTTATATTTCGGATTAATATTAAGTTATGTGGATCAATATATCATGTAAATATATATATAAATAAATATAAACAATATAAATAAGTGATATTAGTTCTTTTTTCTTCTTCCTTGCTTCTTTCAATTTTCATTTTAATTTTGATTCGATAATTCATTTTCATAATTCGTACTTATTGTTCTTGTTCCGGGCAATTATTCTCTTAAGTCTTTTAGAATTTATTATTGTTGAGTTCACCTTGTTACGTCCCGATAAATGTAACAATGGCGACTCTCAACGTGAGTGGGCTTTCAGCATATTTAGCGAATATGCCTCCACCGATGCTTCCCTGTCTTTGCAATATGTTATATTGCATCTTTTGCCATGTAGGCTGATTGGTTGGCGTTACCGAAATGTTTTCTACTCTCGCCACAGAGCGTCATCAGCGGTTTTCTACGTTTTGAGTGAGTGGTCACTCCCTGATTTGTGCATATGCACGAAATAGTAATATGTTTGCCTTGATTGTTTAATATTCTTGGCATTCATATACTTTTATTTTACTTTACATTTAATTCTCTTTTTGTGCGATGCTGAAAACTATTTTAATATCAGTAGTGGAGTGCTTTGTTTTAATGGGGTTATGGGCAAAACTAGTTGCTCATAATGGAGGGTATCTTAGGGTCTGTGTATTTTTGTTTTGTGTATACATATTTCTATATAAAAAAATTCCTATTCCTATATATATGTATACTATATTTTGGGGGTGTTGCATCTCCATTCATTCCCGGCGATCTGCAATTCTTTATGGTATTATTGCTGTGCTTGGGCACTTTAATTCTTTTATGATTTTTATGAATTGCGACGTCCAAGTGTAGACGGAAGATGCAATAACCCAATGGACTAGTTACTAAAAATAATTAGAAATTTTACTTCTCAATTGTTTTCAATTTATTTATTTTTATTTTATTTTTATTTTTTTTTTATTTTTCTCTTATATATATATATATATATATATATGACAATGTATATATGCTTTAGTTTTAATATGCACAGAGTTTTGCTTTTTTATGAAGCCATCTATGTTAATTTTGTTGTACTAGGCGCTTTGTATCTCATGTGAACTGCTGCTTACTTCTGGTTGCTAGGTTGCGCTGTCATTTTTTGTTTTGCTTGCTAGTTATTTTGTAGTCTGCATCCTTATTTATTTTATTTTATTTTATTAATTATATTATTTATTTATTGTGAGTTTGTTCATAGTTTTTTTGTGTTTAGTTATTAGCTTTCTTTTTTGTGTCGTTTCTAGTTGATTATGCTAATTGTGCTTTCTATTTGCGCTTTCTTTTTTCAGATTTCTATTTCAGTGCTGTTATCCATGGATTTTGTGGGTTACCCTCTGGAGCTTGGAATTTAGGATTTCCTTGATGGGGTGTTTTGGCTCTATTTTATGTCAGATAAGTTATTGTTTGTTTTAGCATTTGGTATTCTTTGTTCGATTTTTATTTTCTTTTTAGGTGATTCTACTATGGTGAATTAATCTTTTGTGCCGGACTATCTTGGGATTTGTTTCATGCTTCTTGATGTGTGGATTTTTGGCTGGATCTTAATGCGGTTCCTGTGTCTCTTCTTATGTAGTAATATATATAGAAATTGCTAATTATTATTTGTATTGTTTTATATTTTTTATCCTCTCTAGCATTTTGCTCTATTGGGATTTTGCTATATGTACATTAAATGTTGTTGTTATTTCATTCTTTCATTTATTGTTAATTTTATCCTTACCAAATTTTGTTAATTTTTTATTGTATGATTTGTGCTAAAGTGCTTGCCGTATTTAGTGTTAAGTTAGTGGTTCTTTTCATGCCTTATTTTGCTTTTTTGTTTGTATATATATGTAAGTGCTTGTAAGTTTAGCTACTTCTATGTTAGTTTTATATTTTCTAGATTGCTTTACATGCATTTACTGTAGTTACTTATTTCATGCGTTTTATGTATTTACCTTGTGTTCCTTTTTTGTGTGCTCCTTTTTTAGTTTTTACTGCTTTTTGTTGCTTCCGTTTTTGTTTTTGATGTAATGGTACCTTGGTTTATTTTCCTTTTCTCTTTTTTCTATTTTTTGTTTATTTCTTCCTTGGGAGGTTATCTTTCCTTGGCGGTGGTGTTGCGTTTGCTGAGATTATTTTTGTTTTTGTTTTTATTTTAATTTTTATCCTTTTTTGACGTTTTTCTTCATATATTACTTAAATGAATTTCAGTTCCTTGTATTTTTTCCCTTCTTTTTTAAATATTTTGAGTTCGATAGTGTATCACTAGTTATATTTATTTTGTATTTTATAATTCATTTGCTGTTAGTAGGTCCTTATTCGGTGAGGTGCCGCTTTTTAATGTTAATTGCGCCAATTGTTTAGATAGTGGTGTGTTGCTTTCTTCGTTATTATTTGTGGTGGATTCATGATTTGTTAAAATGGCTGCTTCCTGTGTGGTTCTTGTCGATGCTATTTTTGGTTTCACGAATCTATTTTCAGTTGTAACTATTTTATTATGTGCTTTGATTTGGCTTCGGCGTTGGGTGTTGCATTATCGTATTTATTATATATTATCTATATATATGTATATATCTTTATTTTTGTTTAGTTATATGTGACTATTATTTTGCGTTTGGCAGAGCGAAGCTCTGCTCTGGGTGTTTGGCTAGAAATAGTGTATTTTATGTTTTTATTGTGTTTGCTTTTGTGTTGTTTGTAACTTGTGTTTTGTGTGTTATGCCTCAAGTGTGTTCTTTTGCATTCTAGTGATTTTTTGCTAATTATTTTGATTGTTCTGATTTTATTTGTTATTACTTGTATTTGCAAAAAGAGTAAGTATAGATTTTAGAGTTTAAACGCTCTTTTCAGGTATCCCACCAGCATGGGTCTTGGTTTTAAGTCTATTTTGAATCTTTGCTCCATTATTCATAAGAACTTTGGCCTTACTTCCGCTTGCGCCTTCGCGTGTTTGGGTTGACAGTGTTAGGTGTTGGCTCGTGTGGGTTGTGTTTACCCTCCCGAGCACACTACCAGAAAATATGGCATCGTTCTTTGGGGAATGTTGGGTTGTGTTCATGGAGTGGCCAATCAACTTCATGATTTACCCGGTTTTCACAACTAGTGCCTCATTTCCGATACCGCTCTTGTCTAGGAGCTGGGAAATAATGAAAAAATAGTTAGTGCTTGGTGTCTTGCCTATTTCCTCTGACCGCATATATTCATAGATGTATCTATGACTATACATGTGGCAGGTGCCGTTGGTTGGCGAAGCGTTGTGTGATAAGGTGGTGCACTATTCTCCACCGTCACCTGTTGGAGTTTATCCACCAGTGAACCCTTGCACGTTACTAAAGGTTTTCTTTGCCATGGGTTCTGTTTGGGAACTGCATCTACTTTATTGTTTGGTATCCCATGGTAATGTAATAACCGAAGAGAGGTTTGTGTGCTACTTCTATTTAGTTGTGTGCTATTGACTGAATGCTTGTGGTTTTGAGTTCTTCCTTTACAATGTTCTATTGTATTTCTAAAGAGTGTTTTCAGGCCAGTGTATTGTGTTATGTTTTTATATTATTCTGCTATGTGCTATTGCTTTGTAAGTTAAGTGTTTCCAGGTAAGTACTTATTTGTGTATCTTTCTCTTTCTAATTTTCTATGTAGATTTCTGTTTCTAATTTAATATGTAGATGCGCTAGCTGTTCTTGATCTTTTTACAATTATTTATTTAATTATTTGCTTGTCTCTCATATGTTATCTATTTACCTATTCTTGCCATGTTCTATGTGCTCTATGTTGCTACCCTATTGCGTAAAACAGATTCGTGCAAATGATAACATTCACTCACCCCCGTACAATTCATAAACCGCAAGGAGATTGATTATTTTTCTAAAATTTTACTACCCAGGCGATCATGAATTTTAATTATATAGAAAGCATGTTTTCCGCGGCCAAGAAACTCCCTGCAAAGCTTTTTTTTTTTTTTGGACATGCTATGATCGCTAACATACGCGCAAGAAAAATCGACTGATAACACCATAGCGTCTATACTGCTGGTGCTATGTTATGAGTAAAAATGAATTTGGCTAGACCATGCATAAGTCTAGCCGGCCTTATCGGGTAGTACGTATGTAATTTTTTCTGTTTAATGGATGCTCCATACCAAACGAGTTTTTATTGCAGGGGGGTTATGCTCGCCGGGTAGTGAAGGTGATGTCTCGGACGTACAATTTAGCGAATATAGCACTTAAAATTCAAACTATAAATAAAAACACCCATAAATATTTGTCGAGAATATATAATAGGTATAATTAATTATAATACCGATGGCCTATAATAGAGCTATAATCTTTGAAAAATTTGCGCTTCTCTTCTTTAGGCCTGTATATTTTTACTTCGGGGGTTGATAGTAGTTAAGCAATGCGGTTTCTGGATCAAGTGCATGTGTACTTACTCGACCTTGAGTGGGTGGTAAAATTTGCTGTTAGAAGTAAGTTCAGATGGTTGGCATGAAGTGTGTGTGTGTGTGCGTGTGGTACAAAGGGGGGCCGCCGGGCGGCTTCTTTGAAGTACAAAGGGGCCTCCGTAAAATTTGCGGTTAGATGCAGAGTAGAAAATGTGTGGGAAAATATTAAGTGAATTAAATGTGCGCGGCTTGTTTGAAGTACAAAGTGACCACCGTAAAATTTGCGGTTAGAAGTTCAGATGGCTGGCATGCATTTGTGCGGGGGCCTTTAAGTGTGCACAAAGGGACCACCGGATGTGTGGGAAGTTCATACGCATCACTGTTAGAAGATGTTTAGCATCAATTATGGTATAAAAGCAAATGTGTATTTCGAAATTAGATTAGTATTTATTGCGGTAGGGTTCATAGCAAATTAATTTTTTTAATTTTCTCAGTTTTACTAATATGTGGGGTGAAACACCGCCGGGGACATTCAGCTAGTTTTTATATTTGAAAGAGACAAAGAAAAAAACACAAATTCAGCTAGGTACATTTGAAATTTCATTTAGTAATTTTATTATAATTGCCTTACAATATCTTAAGGACAGCAGATCGTCTGTATCTATGGATGCATAGCCATAGAAAACAGCTTCACGCAAGTTCTCCATTTCTTCATAATCGTCATCCGTTCCGAAGCCGGTTGCAACTAAAAGGTCCAGCATCCTATCCATGTTAATGAGGATACACTCCGTATCCTCAAGCCCCACTGTTACACCTTGCCGATTAGCCATACCAGCTCTTCACGGACGATAATCAGGTATTGCTTGAGTTCGCTGCAGAAAAAATAAAATGATAATTAAGTATCACTGATTATGAAGCTATCAAATTAATACTTACTCATGTGCCATATCTGTATTCATCATCATGTTGCTATTGCTAATCATGTTTCTTCTTCCATAAACGATTACTTTTGGTAATTCTCGAAAAAGAATTTCAGCTTTTATAGTAATATGTTATCAGCTAAACTAGTAAAAATAAAAAAGACCCGAAAATCCCACAAATGATTTTGCATGTAAACTCTTTTTTCAATTTTTCATAACAAGAAATCAGAATTCTCACGCTAAAATTTGATGTTTTTTTAGAATTCATCACTTTCAATGCTCCAGAAATGAATTTTCTCACGCAAAAGTAAAGTTCATTAGAACAAATTTTTGCTATTTAAGAAATCATAATTTTTTAAAACTGCAAAATATCCCACATATTGCAAAATAGAAACAGATGGTAAGTGTTAAGCTGTGAAGATTTGAATTTTTATCAGGCTTCTGACACAGAAGCATGCAGCACGCGACAAGCACACTTCAAAGCAATTTGCCGCCACCGTGCTGTGCGAAATGTATAAGCCACACCCACATTCATTTTCATAATTCCCATACTGATATGTGTCGGTACGATAAATAGGTACGATATATGTTTCTAAAAATAGAAAATTTTACTACCACAAAGCAGCCAATTATCCCCACGACGGGAGAAGTCGTCACAGTCCAATTAAGGAAGAGGTGAAAGTTGGTAACAATATAATATATTGTATAGTAGGAACAAGTATATAAGCCCTAGAACAAAAAGCTTTCTTCATAGAAACAGAAATTTTTCGTACAACAGAAAAACAACGAGTGGTTTCAAGTTTGCAACAACGAGCACATATAGCACATGCACCTTTACGGTAGCTGGGGTTTCGTACTCCGATTTAGCGGATAAATTCCGGAGTTTATATTTCGTCAAACCAACATAGATTTTTTTCAGAAATAACACAACTGTCTCCAGGGAGCTCCTTCGAGGGACCGGATCGTACGTAAGTCGAAGTTTATACATTGTCTTATTCTATATTTGATTAAATTGCTTTTGATACATATACATATACCTATTGGATTATATTGCCCACGTTTTTTTTTATATATATATATTCGATATTGGCTTCGGTTCATAGATATCCTGGATTACATTACATTTGTTTGATGTGGCTAGTCCTTGTAGAAGGCTAGGATGGAAGAGAAAATTTGATAAAAGATGAAGAAATTCGTTAAAAAAGTATTTAAATAAACGGAGAAAACTTTATTGTGCAAATAGTGTTAAGATTTTCCAGATTGTAGTTACGATTTCTTGAAGTCCTCGGGCTTTTAGTTCTTATCATTGGCTTCAGATAATGAAATATGTAAGCACATTTTACTGTATTATTAAGTGTCGAATACATTTTTGTATTGTAAAATAACGGTCAACCCGGATGAGAAAATAGTTCAAGTTTAGACTGATAGATACCAAAAGAAATAGAAAGAAGGGAAACGTAATATTTTTTTATATAATGAATTTTGTAAGGTCATAGCGTCAGAGCAGCTTGAGGCACGAGGGCTGTACATATATGAAAAAAACAAAAACCTTTATAACGTAATGCAGTTCTAGAGTTTAAATTTTCTCCTTTTACTCTCCCCGAGTCTACTTCTCACGACATGGTCGTTTAGGTCCGCTACTCTAACGTTTCAGAGATCAGATCAACAGGGACTTTGAAAACAAATTGCTGCCCTCAGTGTCATATGGGTGGATGGGGTAATGACAGTGAAGGCAGAACATCTGCGCCTTCATCAAGGTAACAGTAAGTGGTGTGAAGGTCCCTTCTGGACCGTGTGTGCGATGGCTTTTTGTGTAGGCACGAATTTTTTGTATATGGCTGGTGGCACAGCGGCAGGTTTTCGTGGAACCTCCCCACACTCTCCACCAATTGCCGAGGCGAGCTAGCGTGCCGCCCTGCAGTCAACGCTGTCCACCGAGTGATCTGTCAGCTCATGCTGAGAGTCAGGACTTTACGTCCGAACTCAATGACTCTATAGTAACGATATTATCGTCTATACAGAGTAAAAATCTTGAAGAGCATAATAGGATATTGGAATAAGTTTTGTTGAGATTAAAGAATGCTAATATGAAAGTCCAGTTACATAAAACAGAATTTATGACAATACAAGTAGTAAGAGTAAGACATACGATAAGGAGGAAAGTGTCTCACCTTCTTCTTAAAAAATTAAAGCTGTAGATGTACTCAAAAATCATAAAACTCAGAAAGAGATAAAAGTTTTGGAGTGATAGGCAAGTTTATAAAATAGTTTAGTACTATTGCCGCACCATTGCATAAATTATTAAAAATCAAAAATGCTGCTTTACTTGGGCAGAGAAAGAGATATAGTTTCGTAGAAGAAGAAGTCTGAAGAATTTCAGCTTGTTGCAATATCCAGATTATAGCAAAGAGTTCATTATAACCACCGACGCAAGTAATGTAGGACATGGGTACAGTACTATCTCTAGAATACAATTGTAGAGATTTACCTAGTCATTTCATCAGTCGAGTCCTAAACAAGACAAAAGTTGATTACAGTACTAGGCAGAAAGAGTGTCTAGCTGTGGTTTGGGCCGTGCAGCAGTTTGGACCATACATTTGTGACAAGAACTTTAAAATCCAAACGGATCATAGGCCTTTAACATGGTTTTTTAGCGTGAAATATCCAGGGTCAAGGTTAGAAAGATAGCGATAACGTCTTGAGGAGTACAAGTATGAAATTGTTTATAAAAAGGGAGCAGATAATGTTGTAGCAGATTGTAGCGCATACCCACATGCTATAATGATAAATGCATATACGAAGCACCTCAATAGTAAATAATAATAAAGAAAGAAAATGAAAGCAAACATAATAAACAAAAGAAATAATATCAGAGTATTCACGCGCCACTTTACGATACATTCATGAAATATCAAAGTAAGAGCTGTAAAAAGTAATATGATCATCACTGGTCACTGTTGTACCGTGATAAATCATATTACATATTACTCAGTGACCTACAGAAAAAGTAATTAATGACGCAACCGATGACTGCATGTCATTTTTATTTCATTTCACTGCAATAAGAAAAGATTGCACTGCAAGCATTTAACCTGTATTATGCTTGTTTACATAGAGGTCAATATGCATGCATTTATCTACAATCTACAATGTCACTATAAAACCTCATTTCGAATACTGCTCGACTGTACTTTTTCCATGCACACGTACAGCGAAGGACAGACTACAGAAACATCAAAATAGGGCAATGAGGATAATCTTGCAATGTAGTAGATACACATCAATTAGGTGGATGGTCTCAGCTCTTAAGTAGATGAATGTGACACAGAGAATCGATCTTAATGTGTTGGAAATTTATATTTAGGATTAAGAACGGGGATCTGTTACCATATTTAAGAGAGAAAATAACAATGGTGACGGATGTGCAGCCATATAATCTGAGGAATGCAGATCTAAATATAAGATTACTTAGCTGAAATAGAGCAGATACAAGAAGTCATTAATATATAAGGGGTTTCAATTGTATAATAATTTGCCACTAGTGATAAAGGAAGTGTTACGTATATACAAAATGTATACATAAGGCATCAAGAAACAAAATCACAATTTTCATAAGCCAATCATGCCTAAAAGCACGGATGGCTTATCTCTCGCGCATACGAAGAAAGTTGCATCAGCATTTTCTTCAACTACGCGCAATATTCCTTCAACATATTTTTTCCACAAAACGACTTGGGAAAAATAAAAGTTTTAAATTTCAACCCAAGTCGTTTCGATAAAAAAAACAAGCCGCACGTCGTAAATACGATATGTATGTACATATATACATACATACATATCGGGCGCATGAAATTTTACTTCAGTGAAGACTGAAACGATCAAGTCTTCACTGAAAAAAGCTCTTATCAGCAAATTGTCGCGAGCTGCATACATTGTGATCGCAACAATGTATGCACGATAGGACGACGATGGTTTGATATTTACGAAAATATCAAATTTCAATTTCAACCATCGTTCGTCGCGATAATTCTGGGCATGTTTAACATGCCCAGCGGTAAATAATTTTCTCAGGATAGGAATGCTAATTAAGCACTTTCCTATCCTGAGCAACTAGACTTGCGATTACGAAAATCCAAGTCGGTTTTGATCAGCGAATCACGGTACTTGTAGCGACGCGGTCAGTTTCGGTTTTGGCAAGGAAAAGTAAATCTCTAGCAAAAGAAGAAAGTGTATCTAAAAGGAAGAAAAAATATTGTTAAAAGGAGAGTGTGTACGAAAAGACGAAAAGTATTGTTAAAAGGAAAAGTAAATCTCTAGCAAAAGAAGAAAAGTATTGTAAAACGAAAAGTGTATCTAAAAGGAAGAAAAATATTGTTAAAAGGAAGAGTGTTTACTGAATAAAAAGTTATTACGTGGGAAGTGCATTATCGAATAAGAACACCAAGGGATAGTGAGTACCCCTTTTTATTACATATATATAACAAAATTATTTGTTGTATATAACAGAAGAAAGAAATGTCGAGCTATGTCATAGTAATTTGTTAAAAGGTAGTAGGTATAAATAATTGTATTGTTTTTGTGAAAAGTACGTTTAGTGCCCTAATAAATTATTATTATTATTATATTATTATTATATTATCGATAATATTAATTTTGATCGATATGAGTGAGGTAAGCGATTTTTATAAAGTACTTGTAATATTCTTGGTCTTTCCTATGAGAAAGAAATTTTATTAAAGCTTAGCCAAATAAGCACTTTTAAAATAGTATAAATGTAGTGCTATTGAAAATAAAGAATCAGAGTATAATCGGTAACTCTCGTGGTATTTTCATTTGCCAGATATTAAGCTCTTCAGATCCAACATGGTTAAAACAGCAGGTAATGAGCTTTTCAGCTCTTGCTAAGAGATCCGTTAACACCAGACATTGAGCTTCTAGCTCTATCTTGGTGGATTTTCGGAGGATTGAGCTTCTCAGCTCTAACGAAGAAAATCGTTAATGTCTCTATTAGTCTATTCTCATTAACACAGCTCAGCCCGACTGTAATTTTACTGCTATAATAAGAAGTTATTTGCAAGATGAACTAACTAGAAATATATTTGTTCCCAGCAGAAGTTGAAAAGCTTGGGAGTACAATGGAAAAATGATACAAGAAAGTTTTGCAAATGATTTAATTAACAATGAAGATTTAGAGACACTGTCTTGTTCCGCTGCCGTTAAAGGGAGTAATTCAAGTGGAGGAGGGTAGAGGTTAAATATGGGATGAAATTCGCAGGAAAGATGTAGTTTCTTGTTGCCACTTGGTTTTTCACGATACTTATTAATGACAACGTGGAAGTTATGACAAAAACTTCGCGATCTCAAGAAAAATAAATTTATTCAGCTAATGTAATATATTAACTGTATTCAACCAATAAAAATTTGTGCAAATTTATTGCTAGAGTTACTTTTATATAAAAAAAAAAACATATTCCGCACTAGTGAAAGACTACACAAAAATTTTATTAAATATAAGTACTTATTTTCCAACTCGCTAGCATGAAGAACTCGTTCTTCTCATATTTTAAGGCCCGATTCTCCAGCTGTTCCTTTACAATTCCACACAAAACAAAAAAACAGGATCCCATTTTCTCAAAGTGAAAAATTAACGTGATCCACTTTAAATACTGAAGTGAAGAGCGACCTATCGCCACTACAGGAAGCAGTCCTCCAAAAACAACACGGCAGCAATCACCTTCAGTCCACTGAGCTTCATGGCGTTTTCCATGCTTGCAGTGCCTGCGTGAGCGCCAACATTTGAAAATTCAAATTTTGAATTTTATATTGATAATACCGACCAGCTCCTGGCAGCAGATTAGAGTACGCTTCATACACTTGCTATTTCGAAACAGTTGTGATTTATCTACTGCATGGTTTATGTTATGGGAATTACTGGACAAGAATTCATTTTAATTATCATAAGCTCGAATGAAACACTAACGATTAATCTTCATGCTAAACGAACTGGTACTGTGCGTATCACAAATTACAAATATGCATATTTAAAATTGTCAAGTTCGTTAGTAATTAAATTACATACATAGCAGCATAAAATTACTTTTCTTTTATCACAAAATTTGTCACTGGTAAAGTGTAAAGAACTCAAGATCTGTAACAGTTGGTTCAGAAATAAAAGGTAGGAGTCAATTTGAAAAAAAAAAACTTTAAATAAATCGTTCGAGCACAGGCGAAGACCGGACTCGAACTACCGAAGTAAGATTGCAAGGCATGAGTCCCACGCCTTATGCCAATTTGTAATAAGCGGTGATTAAGGCTTATCTTGTTATGGTCGCATGTGGGCTTAACGGTCAAGAGTAACAATGTATGCCGCCACTAGGTGACAATCCCGACATCTGACTGTCAAAACTGTCAGGGGAACGGAGGAATCGGGCAACGAAGATGGCGAAAATGAGTGACAGTCGGCTAGGTGGGAAGAAAGAAGGGAAAAAACGAGGTTAAGTGAAGAAGGAAAGTGTGCTGCCGTAATTTCCTCGTTTAAAAGAGAGCTCGAGATGTTTTCTTGAAACAAAAACTTACTGCTGACTGTGCTTGAAGAAAACAAGCAAAAGGAGAAAAAGGCAAAAAGAAAAATTTTTGGAGTTGGAAGCAATGAGAAGCAAATCGACAAAGGAAGGGAACCACATATAAGATGTTTCGATTACAAATAAAATATTTCCTGGTAATATCTTACAAATTATTAAATAATTAAATTTGGCTTACACAAGCACAAGCAGTTGCAGTAACAGAAAAAGCATTATAATTTTCGCATATTAATTACGGTGGTAATAGAGGGAAATAATCCATGAACTTACAAGTGCTATCTGTCTACAGGAGCACCTGAATTATAAGATATTAGTGCGTCGTCGCTATGTACATTGAGAACATTAACGTTATTGTTATATAAAAATATTCAACGTATGAGTTAAACTAATTTAGAGACTAACCTAATGTTATCCAGTCGTGGAGCACCTAATGTAATATATTGCGTTAAGCTGTACACTTCTATATATTTTGACATACCGAGAATAAATTAAGTTAAGGAACTCAGAGATCTTTTCAATATACTACATGGCGACGAGGATAATTGAACAAAACGCGCGCTTACAAATTAAAAAATTAATACAAAAACCCAAATTGCAAATTAAATGAAAAGCAAGTTCCTTCAATTATTCCGAAGTGTACAAGTGATGAATGTGATTAAGGCAGAAAAAGAATCAGATAACGGTGAGATCAATAATTCAGTTAACCAAATAGCATAAAGAAAGAATAATTGAGTGGAATAAAAGCGCTAAAACCAAACAAATGTTAAATTCTGAATAAAATTAATTAATGGGAATTAGCAAACAAAACAAGGAAGAAACAAATAAACCGAAAAGACCGCGTGGCAGACCACCAAAAACAGAAGTTCGTATTGTAGCCATTGACAAAAGCATGGATTTTTTAAAGAAAGTAGATCCGCTAAACCTAGATGGAAATGTCTCTGAAAATTGGAAAAAATTTAAGCAACATTTTCAGTACTTTTACACAGCTGCTGAGTTAAACAAAAAATCAGAGGCAGTGCAAGCAGCAATTTTTCCCAATGCAGTTGGTGCTGAAGCAGTAGAGCTTTTTAATTCATTTACATTGACTGAGGAGCAGCGAGCGTCATATAACGAGGTAGTAAAAGCATTTGAAGTTTTTTGCCAGCCAAAACAGAACGAGGCATATGCAAGCTATATATTTCACCTGAGAAATCAATCACCAAGGGAGCCATTTGACAATTTTCTAATGGACCTAAAGAAGTAAATCCGTGACTGTAATTTTGGAGACCATGAAACAAGAATGCTGCGAGACAGAATTATTGTAGGCGTAGCTGACAAAAATTTGCAGAAAAGAATGCTGGAGGTAGAAGACTTAGACGAAAAAAAGGCAATCAACATGGCCAGAACAGCAGAAACGTCAAAACAACAAGCATCAGAGATTCAAACGAGGCAATTGGATAGAAAATTAGCTGTTAATGTAATTAATTACAATGGAGAGAACTCAATGATGGAAATCAACAAGAATATAGATCATGCTAATATAGGTAGGAATGTTAGTAGATACAATAAAAATGTGAGTAGACAAAAATTCAATAAAGCAAAATTTAGTTATCATAAAAACTCTAACAATTTTAGGCAAAATGAAATTATAAATAGGAAAAGTAATCAGTGTTCGTACTGTTTAGACAATCATCAGAAAGGAAAGTGCCCTGCGTGGAATAAACGATGTAGTAATTGCGGAAAAAAGAATCATTTCACACAAGCTTGTTGGAGTAAAAAGGTATGTGAAGTCTCGCAAAATATTAACAGCATGTATCTTGATACAGTATCAGTAGTATCAAGTTGTTCAAAATCAAATTCAGCCTGGTATCAAACAATTAAAATAAATAATCTGCCTGTTCAATTTAAATTAGACACAGGGGCTGAAATAAATATTGTTCCACTTAAAATCTTTAAAAAAGTGCAAAATGCTAAATTAAATCCTACAAATATAATTATAGAATGAAGCGCTATTAGAAGAACCACATTTAATACCGTCGTTCGAAGAGATATCAGTAAAATTAGCAAACAAAAATTTTTTCACTGTTCTTGATTTAAAAGAAGGGTATTGGCAAGTAGCTGTAGATAAAAAGTCTTGCAAACTATGCTCATTTTCAACTCCTTTTGGAATTTTTCGTTTTAAACGTTTGCCATTCGGGGTAAAGACTGCCCCTGAAATCTTTCAAAAATTAAATGAAAGGAATTTTTCTGATATTGCAGGAGTAGTAATTTATATTGATGACATCCTGATTGCAGCAGAGACTCTAGAGGAGCACGATGCAATTTTTGAAAAAACGATGAAACGAGCTCTTGATAAGAATATCAAATTTAATAAGGCTAAAATACAATATAGGGTGACAAATGTTAAGTTTCTGGGTCACATTATTTCAGGCGATGGTATCAAGTATGATCCATCATATGTAAATGCGATTAATAATTTAAAACCCCCCTCTGATAAAAAAGAAATTCAAAGTTTACTAGGAATGATTAATTACTTACGAAATTTATTCCTAATTTAGCTGAAATTTCTCAACCCTTGCGCGCGCTTTTAAAGAAAAACACTATCTTTCAGTGGTTGACAACACATGATAAGTGCCTGTCAGAAATAAAGAAATTAATAATGGAAGCTCCTTGCTTGAAACCATTTGACATTAATAAAAACAGTGCCATTCAGGCTGATGCGTCACAATATGGATTAGGGTGTTGTTTAATGCAGGCGGGCGAACCTATTTTTTATGCTTCGCGAAGTCTTTCACAAACAGAGACTAATTATGCACAGATAAAGAAGGAATTGTTAGCAATAGTGTTTGCATGTGACAAGTTCCATAAGTTCATTTATGGCCGTAGAGTAAAAATTCTCACAGACCACAAACCCCTGTTAGGGATTAATAGCAAGGAATTAGTAAATGTTGCAGAGGATGAAGCTCAGGTTATTAAAATATAATTTATTTTTCGAATATCTACCTGGAAAGGACATGCTTATAGCAGATTTACTTTCAAGAAATCTGATAAGTGAAAACCAGGGTAAACCGGAAATGGAGGACCTAAATAAGATAGTACACTCAATTAATGTGAGTGGTGAAAAGCGAAAAATTTTGGAAGAAGAAACAGCAAAAGACCCGATTTTAAGTGAAATATTCCAACTATTAAGAGCAGGATGGCCAACTAACAAAAATAAATTGAAAGAGGTAATTAAATATTATTGGAAATTTATTGATTAATTATCGATAGAAAGTGGATTAGTTTTCTTTAATGAAAGGATTATCATTCCCACAATGCTTAGAGAAGATATACTGAAAACATTACATTCTTCGCATTTTGGAATTGAAAGAACGAAGTATTTAGATAGAAGCCTAGTATATTGGCCAGGTATTAACAAGGATATAGAAGACATGATAGGCAAATGTAGTATTTGCCAAAAGCACCGCCGGGCAAACACAAAAGAACCGTTAATTTCACTTGATATGCCTCCATATCCATATTTCAAGCTTGGTATAGATATTATGGAGTTTTCTAACAAGTCGTATCTAGTTGTGGCAGATTATTTTTCGAAATATTTGGATATTCTTTTATTAAGAAATAAAACGGCACAGGAAGTAATTTTAAAACTCAAAAGTATTTTTTCAATACACGGTATTCCAAGACAAATTGTTGCGGATAATATGCCATTTGGATCCTTACAATTTAAAAATGTTGTTAATGAGAATGATATAGAACTGAAAACAACAAGTCCTCACTATCCACAAGCGAATGGCTTTGCGGAAAGGTTTGTCCAGACGGCTAAAAATATGTTAGAAAAGTCAGTTGATAGCAAAACTGAATTATGGAAAATTTTATTAGATTACAGAAATACCCCAATAAAAAATAGTTTAATCAGCCCTGCTGAGTTACTTCTAGGAAGAAAAACTTTTCCAAAGTGCAAGACATCGGAAATTCGAACCTGTGGTGAAGAGAAATAATAATAGCTATAAATTTTATTACGACAAGCATGCAAAAGCAAGAAATGAGTTTAAAGTAGGGGAAAAAGTGTGGTGTCTTGAGAAAAATAAATGGATACCGGCAAAAATTGTTGAAAAGGCTGAAGCTCCGAGATCATATTGGATAGAGCTTGTGACTGGAACAAAATTAAGAAGAAATTCAAAATTTTTAAGGCAGTTATAAAAAAAATATATATATATATATATATTAAAAAATGAAAAGATTGAACAATGTGCACTTTCCTGAATGATGAAACTTTTTGTTTTTGTTTTATATATATATATATATATAAGTAGTACCTCAATTGGTCAGCGAAGTTAGAAAACCAAATAAAAATAACTAAGTGAGTAAAGTAAATACAATCTAGGCAATCTAGGCAATAGGAAAAAGGAGAAAAATGAAAATATAGCTACACATTAAACTAGATATATGATGAGAGAAAATGTAAATGGATCCATTATAATAGAAGCTGGTAATGTAGGAAATATGCAACACAAGAAAAATATGAATTTATTGAGCTAATGAAAAGAACTAGGATAACGCAGAACAATCAAATGAATGTATAACTGAATTGTATAAAAGCCGAAATAAGTTAAATGAATTGAATTTGTAAGTTGAATTTAAGTACTCCTTTTAAGGGGAAGATGTAATACATTGCGTTAAGCTGTACACTTCTATATATTTTGACATACCGAGAATAAATTAAGTTAAGCAACTCAGGGGTCTTTTCAATATACTACACCTAAGACGCTATATATATAAATATCTATTAGTTTACATCCTACTATAGTTTTTATTGTGATCACTAGCCCCTACTTCGATGCCGGTGCTTAGCTTTATTGATTTGTATAAATAAGGTCGTCCCCGAAAGCGAATATCTTCCTCGGCGTCTCTATAGACACGGTATTAAGTAATTCTCCAGAAGGCCTTCTGGGAAACTCGACGGTAAAAAAGCGTAAATGTAATAAACAAAAACCAAAAGGGAGAAAAGCTTTTTTTTTAATTGGTCGGATACGTCTGCAATAATTGAGAGAAGGTAAGGAGCCCCCTTGGGTCGTCCTTAGGATAGTTAAGTGAATAAATACAGCCTTAACTCTTCACAGCTTCAAACAGAAAAATTACAAACCGATGCAATATTAAGTTTCTTCTCGTGTTCATAATTGTTACCTAAACATCTATCATTAGTTACGTGCACACATTTTCAAGTTTTTTTCTATATCTAGAATTATTGTATTCTGTGTGGAGAGGAGTACAGATTTTCTTCGAAGATTAGTTATGTTAAAGAGACATAGCGGGTAGGTTAACATCAAATAAAAGGAGGCTTTATTTAACGATAAATACAATGAATGGAAAAGATTTAGAACAGCAGTTTTATCACTAGTAGTATCCCCCAGATTTCAACGCCTTATTAGTATTTCCTTCTCAAATTTCTAATTGCTTGTTTGATTTAGATGAGAAGACCTTAAGTGCAAAAAAAAAAAGAAGAAATGACTACCTATTCAAAAACACTTCGGGGGTGAATTTAAGGGCAAACTCAAAGTGTTGTATACAATTATAGTATTACGGAATAAATTTAAATTTAGAAAAATGAATCAGTAAGAGTCGGGTTTCCTTTATCGATCCTTTCCCAGAGTCTTTCTTCTCTCTTCAGCAGGCAGTCAAGGTAAGAAGGGACATCGCAAAATCCAATGCCAACGATGTCATGGGCGGCCGGGAATGGCATAGGGATCTTGATACCCGATCCCTAGGATACTCGTCAGGTGAGTGATGTACGTGGTCCTTTCCGGACCAATATGTGTCCGCTTTAGTCGTCGATCTCCGCTCTGTTTAGGCACGAATTCTATTTTTGTTTATGGAAAAATGACTTCGCAGAGTTTTTGGTGAACTCACCCCACACTCTCCGCCACATAACCAAGATGCTATCGTACCGACCTGGTGACCACTGTCACGGAGTGAGCTGCCAGCTCAGGCTAGCAGACAGGACTTTACATCCTCGTCCTCAGTCACAAAGCCCATAACAACTATTACCAGATGGCTAGGATATACTACTGCTCGTAGAACACAATTCATTCCGCACGCTAACTGTTAGTCCAGCATTGAACAAACACTTAAAATTCGTAGAGTTATTCCGAGAAAATCCTATTAAAATTGTTATTCACGCTGCACTAACCCCTTCTCCGAAGAGTTACTAAACTTGAGTATTCTACCACACTCCAAATTAATCGAGACGAATAATGGCATGTGTATGGAGAAATGGTTGCAGAAATTTAGCATGATGTCAGATTATAGCGATCGTTAGGTTTCATGTTCGGATATTGCAGCAGGCTTTTCCGAGACTGTGGCTCAGGTTGAGCGAAGTATTAATAGATAATTAATCGAGAATGCGTTAATTGGGGGCTTGAAGGGAAAAATTTAATTAGATACTCAGGGAGGTTAGGAATCTTCTGAAGACTGTTGAAATTAATATAACAGAAAATTAATGTTGTTACACTTGTGAGAAAACCCACAACTGGTCGAAAATACAGAGTCATTTAACAGTCGATAAGGGCAACTTAGTATATCGCTTATGTACAAGGGCTTAGCAACAAGTTCGCAAAAATTTATAGGGACAGAAGAGATATATAATTAGATAATGGAAGGGTCGGCCGATCTCCAAAAGAATTCGGTCTTTCCCAAGCGAAATTTCGAAGTATGCAGGTCGACACTAGCCGATGCGAGTTAAGAGTTTTAAAAAAGGCTTTTGTGTTGTGTTTTTTTTTTTTTTTTTTTGCCTAAAAAGGCAAAACTATTTGAAGTTCTAAAAGCAAAATTATTAAAGTTTTACAAGCCTAAGCGGCAAATTAGTTAACGTTGAGCCTAAAAGGCAAATTTAGTTAAAGACAAATTTGGAGTGCAGATCCTTTTATTTCAAAAAGATACAAAGAAACACCCGAAATTAAGGAAGGTGATGATCAATCAACTCTATGGATAGCCATGGAATTGTTAGTGCTAATAAGGAACCGAGTATTAGTAAGGTAAGAAACAATAGACAAAATTGTAGTAATAAAAGCGAGTTAATATAGTGTTATCGTAACACAAAGTAGAGGGAGAGAGCCCATAGTTCGGTATGAAAGGCGCACCTCCGACAGCCAAATCAGTGTCTAGATAGGGGAACAAGCGAACTTATCGCCTCGAAGGGAAAGCAAGGTGAAACCGAATAGCCGCCGAAGTTACTCAACCTTCATGTCGCTGCAAATTTGAGCCTACACCAGCACCAAGGTGCAAGAAAGTTGTTCCAACCTGGCGATAAAGGTCTACTTTGAGTTTGCTTTCACGTTCCTACACGGCGAAGTGATTGTAGAATGACTTCTGTAATCAAACTATTCATATAATAATGACGGTTCTTGATAAAGTTTATGGTTAAAAATTTAAACACATTTCTAGAATTTTATGTGCAAATACGTTTGGATGACACTGCCCACAAAAATTTTCCTTAAATTTTAAAATATGAATACTTTCGGGTTTTTTCGTTATTATGACTTTTTTACTTCTTCCGCTTTTTAAGATACATAATATATTTACTTCAAGACTATTTTCTCTCTTCCAGTATTTCTAGTTTTATTTCTACTTCTCAATCCCTGAAAGAAGAAAAGGGACCATGAAATTATAAATAGTTGCCAGATTTGAGAATCGAGATAATCACTTTTAGTGTAATTGCAACTGAAATAAAAATTTTTTATTAATTCATTCTCACTTGAAAATATTTTCTTCTGATCCCCTCAATGATGTTTTCAATTTTATAAGTGGAAAAAGGTCACAATTATAAATCAAGAGAAATGATTATTTAAAATATCTTAATTAACATAATTGATCTATCACAGCGATTCTAAAAATATCTCCCATACAGTAATTTTTGTGACCTCATATTATCATTACACAAAAGTTTAAAATAAGTATACCTTCTTGGCTCAGAAAAACTGTAAATTTCTCATTTTTATTTACACAAATAAAATTTTCTCTATTTTACGTAAACATTCAGTTCCAACAAATTCAAAACTAAAACTAACCTTTAATTAGTTGTAACTATCCATCTTCTAAAGGTATCTTTTTTCATTCCCAAGTTAAATAATATAATTGCATGCTGAAACTAGATAAAATTTCAAGTGACTTTTTGCCGTCACTATAGAAATTTTTATCAGAATGAAAAACTTAAAAAACGTTCATATTACTTAATTATTAATTTCCTTTCCTGACTTTTTATATATATTTCTATTGAAATTTGAAAAGATTTGGAAAAATCCCAAATCGAAAAATTCATTGTAAAAGGAAACTGGGATCTGGCAATGCTCATATTATTTAAATGACACTCGTGGCGGTTTAACAAAAAATAGTTTCAGTTTTGCTTTTTTAAGCAAAATTGTAGACTGCATGCTGAAGGTTGGTGGATATTTCAGGTGAAAAACCACCCAAAACAAGCTCACCTGCAATTAAACAAAATTAAACACAATAAATGTTGCACATTACCTGTAGTATATGGTATCCCACGACGAAAATTCAACAATACACCACAAAAACTAACATAATAATTAAAAAAAACACTAAAAAACAAAAAAAACAAATCGCGCGCGTTTGACGTTTGTCGATTTGAGAACACGGCGAAACTTCATGTTCTCATGACATTTGACGTGTTAATTCAGGGTAGAATCTTCCCGCGATTCTAATGGCCGCGTTCGTTTCGCGATTCGCGTAATTCGCGATTTTTATAAATTTCATTTACACTAACGAGTGCGAAAGATAAATACTATGCGAGCAAGACAAATCAGCAAAAGTCATGAGAGGAATTTATTAGAATGAACCAAAAAATGGCGTGTCGATAAGACAGATAAAATATACAGAAAAATCAATCAAAATTAATGAAATTAATAATAAATCTTTATGGGAAGGATGCCAAAAGATATAAAATATATTTTGGCATATACAAATAATAATTACAAACTCTAATAAATTCATAAAAGGGTTGTATTCGAAAATTTCACTTTATGGATAGTGAAATCGGGACAAAATCTTCTATAAAAGGCGCGTCATTCCTACAGTCGCTCTCTTATTTTTCATCGAGTTGTCATATAGGAAACACATGCTAAGCATAATTTTCTATTTCATGCAAAGTAATTTCAAGATTTTAGAGTTTTTGTGGTTTTTTGGACTTGCAATTTTTTCATTAAATATTGTCTACGGCTTGGACTTAGAATTTTTTACAAAGATTTTGAGTGCTCAAATTTGGATAAATCTGTCAGTAAATCTCGTGCCTATTTTCAAGCTATTATTGCGAAATAGCAGAAAGCGACAGCATATAAACTTTTGGAAAGATATTGTACAAATATTCACAGAAGGTATTATATTTTCAGTTTCAATCAATTTGAGGTTATGGGACATATGTAATAGCATGCCACAAGGGTATAATTACGGGTCACAATTAACCTAAGCAAATTGACAATTAATAATTAATAAATTTCCTTCTTTTTCAGAATAAATTTTTATAAATAGATTAAAGTGTAAATTTTATTGTGCTTTGACATTTTGTGAAAAACATGCCTATATGGCATATTTTGCAAATCATGCTCAAACAATAAAATTTAAACAGAGTAATTGTTTAAATGAAATAATTAGTTGTAAATAATAATTAGGTAGCTAAGCAGATAAACTTTGAATGAGAACAAATAGGGAAAACCTAGAGTGAATTAAAACAAAAAAAAAACGGACGGACTTGTCAGTAAACTAGTAATATATTTGAGTAAATTTTATTGCATTTATTGGAAAAACTATAATTTGAATTTGTTAGATTAATGAACTCAGTGATTAAAAGTGAATCATAACCAAATTATATCTCTTTCAATCGCTACACTACCCACCACCAGTTTGAATTTCAGAACACCACAAATGTCCATGTCGATTATTGGAATTGACGAAAATTGTGATTTATAAATGCAGGTCACTATATGTAAATTACAGGAATTGACATATCGTGCATTAAAGTTTTCTTGCATTAAGTTCAAAATACAGTTGGAATCAAAATAATCAGTTTTTTTGGAATATGTTTAGCCAAGTTCAGGTCGAAACCTGTTAATAGTTCAATAAATTAAACTTATAACGTGATGAAGAGCTAAAGGCCTTTCTTTCTCCTTACTCTCCTGGAGTCCTCTTGATGTAGGGGTTGCCAAGGTCCGCTCCTCTGCTCTCGTTTCAGGTCAGTACAGGGACACTGAAATTAAATTGCTGACCTCAGTGTCGTATGAGTGGATGGGGCAAAGCAGCCGAAGGTACGTCACCTGCGCCTTCAAGTAAGTACGGATAAGTAGTGTGAAGGTCCCTTCTGGACCGAGATGTGTGCGACGGCTTTTATTAGCCACGATTTTTTTTTGTATATGGCAGGTAGCAGCGGCAGGTTTTCGTGGAACCTCCCCACACTCTCCGCCAATAGCCGTGGCGAGCTAGCGTGCCGCCCAGCATGTCAACGCTGTCTACCGAGTGATCTGCCAGATCATGCTGGTAGTCTGGACTTCACGTCCAAGCCAATCACTCATCATAGTTCCATAACAAGAAGCATAAATGTGGCACCCTCTTCTGTTCAAATCATTTTCGGTTTTTGAATCTTTGAAATAAAAGTTGTTGTTTGGGTGTAAATTTTATTATTTTTTCCAACAATTCACGTGTAATTAGTTTTCAAATTTACACAAATAGTTATTTATTATTGCTTGCAAATAGATGCACTATAACGGAATAACAATGCAAAATTGGCGAACTTAGGGACATTTTTAAATTCCTTGCGATACAATAAGAAATACTAAAAAATGTAGAGAACACTGGCCAAAATCATTGCCTGTATAGACATCTGTCATCCTTTTGTGTTCTATTGCTCCGAGTGAGAATACGGGATTTGAAAAGTGCAAAATAATTGAATTTTAATTAAATTTATATAGAGTTATTGATGTTTGAATTTATTACTATTTGTGCTATTTAGGAGTTTCTAAATTTGTTGTTATTTTTGTTTTTTAACAAAAATTATTTTGAATTTAATCTGTACAAATTATACTTCAAATCATCTTGTACGTACAAAAATTTATTTAAAAAACTAAACTGGTGAGTAAAATTGACAATTATTATTGATACATTCTATCTAAATATGGAAATGTTGCTTTTATTCTTATTTTCAAATTTCTCACGAATAAAAGGAAAAATAATACCTAACAATTTGTGCGTGCTATTTCATTAAAAAAAACTTGTCCTTTTAGTGAGGAAATAGGTTAAGTTTCATATTATGATTAATAATACATCCGAAGTCAACGACGGGAGCTGAGAAAATGTCAAAAAGAAGTGTTTCCAAATACATTTTTGCCGATTAATTAAAGCTCAACAAGCAGAATTTGTTAATGAGCTCTATAGTAATGCTCAGCCAAATTTACCTTATACAAGTTTTGGAGATTATAATTATGACTTTGAAGAAGTTATGATAGTTGAACATGTAATTCCAATCAGCGAAGAATATAACTGCAATAAAGAAGCAAATTTAAGCAATAAGTTAAGAGGCTGGTTCATTAAATACAATCCATCAAGGGAAAGTTTTAGGGCTCCTTTTGAAATTTTAACATCTGAACAGTATGATGTGCCACTTGATCCCGACAGTCTATTTACTTACAAGAAATCTATAATAATTCGTACAGTAGCACCGGGAAAATATTGGCACTGCGATATAAAAAATCAGTTGGACAAAGTTGCAGAAGTGGTTTGTAAATATGATGAAATTATTTTAAATATTGGTTTTGATGGATTGACCTTATATAAAAGTTCAGAGAAAAAGCTGTGGCCTATTCTTGGTAAACTTATAAACATAGAAAACATAAAAGTATTTTTAATCGGTGTATATGCTGGAGTAAAAAAGCCTGTGTACGTGAACAATTATTTACACGATTTTACTCATGAATTGAAAGATTTGTTAGAAAGAGGAATTAAAATTGGCAACAAAACTTTGAATTTTAAAATTGGATCAATTGTTTGTGATGCTCCTGCTGGAGCATTTGCCCGTGGTATTTTAGGACACAATGCTTTGAATGGGTGCAACAAGTGTGACCAAGTTGGAAGATCTATTCAAAAAGTTGTAACTTTTAATGTAAAATCAGGCATTATTATTTCGAATGATGACTTTACACAAAGAAAATACCCTCTCCATCATCAATCCAAATTTAGAGTAGAAAAAACAGAGCTTGAAGTATTAGGAATTGGCATGGTATCCCAGTTCCCATTGGATTGCATGCATTTAATTGATTTTGATGTTACAAAAAAGATAATTAATAGTGCATTAAATGGAAAAACAATGAATAAATAGTGCATTAAATGGAAAAACAATGAATAAATTGAAACTATCAGGAAAGAGTCTATTGTCTGTGCGTCTCAAATCATCATATGCCTTTATTCCCAAAGAATTTAACAGAAAGCCTAGAGGCAGAGATCCCACCCTACTCCGATTGGAGTAGATTTACTACCTTTTCTTTCCATGAATTATACTCTAGAGTATTCAAATTCTACTCCTTTTTCCCGATTTCCAAATATACATATATGATACCGCCCATGTTCAAATGAAATTAAAAAAAAAACACCATAATATAAAAACAAATATTCGATTGAATCCAATAATTTTTTACATATTTAGCTAAATGAATACGAACGCAAATTTCCTCCATGAAATATCTGAACTCAACCATGCATTGCAATCGCATCATTGCATGCTGCACATCAGTTCAGTTTCACTGACGTTTTTTTCTATGGTAATTGGGAAGCTCGTTTCGTTATCATTCAATTCCTTCAAAAATCACAAGCTATGTAATTACGAATTACGTTGGTATATATAAAACAGTCTAACCACATTCAGAACAGAATAGACAAAAACAGAAGTAAGAACTTAAGAAGTATCTAGTTGCAACACGCCGTTTTTAATTTGTTTTAGTTTATTATGAAAACTGTAACGTGAGCATAATTTCAGACTATAGTAAGACGAATGCCAGCTGTCAGTTAGCATAGAAAGTGCGAGGTTAATATAAGCAATATGTAAATCTTCTTCTTCCTAATCCTTCTGGCAGGTCGCGCATTCGCACGGAAACTAACCCCGCACATTCATGAAGACGGCCCTTAAGCTTTCGATTCGAGTATCATTAAACATCAAACTCCAGATGACATGGCTAAATGTTCTAGAGTGCCTGTCACTTCACGTCTACTTTTATACAGATCGGTTCCTGTAATTCACCCAGATTCAAAAAATCAAAGAAAATCGCGTGCATCCCGGGAAATATACACTCCCTAATGAAGAAATTGTATAGCAGAGATTTAGTGCTATCGATGGGTAATGTATTTCATAATTTTTTTCAATACCTACGCACGATTTGCTCTAATTATCTTCTTTTAGTGATACCACCCAGTATATATAAGCTCGTGTATCTATTATCTACCCTCCAGTTCAGCCCCAGTCGTGCTCCTCTGGCAGAATTCGAAATAATATTACCAGACCAAGCTTGTGGCATCCTATTTCATACGCCTATTTATAATGCCTTAAGGCCGAAACACAATGAGAGCATCGGACATCGGCATTGAAATTGAACCGATGCCTGTCAAAATCAAACCGCGAGTAAGGTAATGAAGCTTGACACAATGGGGGCATTGGCATCGTTTGATTCTTTCGCCAATGCCCGGCATTAGTTGATATTTGATATTCTTGGCGGCATCAAGCATCAAGTAGCAGCTGTCATGTCGTTTGAAGAAAAGTTGGTGGAATTTGTGCGGGAAAATCCGTGCTTATATGTACAAAGCCAAAAGTAAGGATTACAAAAACTTAATCAAAAAAGATAAAATTTGGAAAGACATCAGCACTCGCATGGGTATTGAAGGTAAGAAATGTTTTAAATATAAATTAAATAAATATTGAATTTTCATTTACTGGCAAAATAAGAAATGTATACGGATTTGATTCAATTTATTCGTAACTATTCCATAACTGCTTTATGTTTTCTTTCAGAAGCGAAACGAAAATCGAGGTGGAAGTCCCTTCGAAACTCCTACAGAATCGAGCTGAAGAAAATACACCAAACTCCTTCCGGAAGTGATGCAAAGGAAGTAAAGTGCCAGTATTTTCAACTAATGAATTTTCTGGAAGAAGATATGCGTGCTGCGTAAGTGAAGGAAAATTGTTGTAAATTTCAATTAATATATTCTTTGTTTTACAGCAGGAATACAGTGACAAATTATGGCACGACTCCGAAACTTCCCCAGCCAACGATTCTTAATTTGGAGGATTTGGGAGGTTTGGAAGGAGAATCCGCTGGTGTTTTGGCTGATAGATCTCAATCACGAACGCCAACAACTGTAGATGTATTGCCATCGGCGTCGGGAGAGGCTCCTGATGCTTTATTCATGACTACGTCAGTGACTCCAGCAAAAAAAAATTAATCAATTTGGAGGATAAGTATGAGGAATTTCTGTCGGGCACGAAGCAGATTCTCGGAGAATCCCAGATATCACCTGTTGCAGCATTTTAGCAATGGATGACAGCAAAGATCGAGTGCGCTGAATTGGACGAAGACCAGACCGACGAATTGCAAGAGGCATTGCTATTTCTAATTAATAGAAAATTAAAGGGTTATAGGAACCAGAAGAAATAAAGAATAGTTTATTTTTAATTTTCGTTTAATTATTTATTCAAACCTTGTCCTATTAACATAACCACATAGTTTCTCACGGATTGCGAATGCTGATGCAGATGCGTTGTTCGATCTGCCGAAAGGAGCTGCTGCTGCTGTAGCTGTTGGGTTTCTTCTCGCCACTGACCTTCGCTGATGGAACCATCTGTTTTGTTAACGCCGTAGTTAGGTGGACAATATTCAGTACATAATCGTCTCAAATAATTATGTAGGACCACTGTTGCACAAACGATTTTTACCACATTTTTGGGAAGACAATGAATATCATGCAAAAGAGCTCGCCATCGAAATGACATTATACCAAATGCGTTTTCTATCGTCCTCCTAGCACGAGATAGTCTGCGATTGAAATGCTCTTGCTCTGCTGTAAGAGCTCTGCCGGGAAAAGGCCTCATTAAATTGGTTCGCAGAGGAAAAGCAGCATCGCCGACGAAGAAATAGGGTAATTTCACCGAACTACCTGGTAATTTCCTTTCGGCAGGCAAATCCAATTCATTTTGAAGCAACTTTTCACCGAACGTACTTTCAGCGAAAACACCACCAACACTTCGTCTGCCAGGGGCTCCCACATCAACGGCAGTAAACAAATAATTTGCATCACAAGTTGCCATCAATATAACACTGAAACGGTGTTTATAATTGAAATTTTCAGAGCCAGAATTAATGTGCTTTCCATCGATCGCTCCTACGCAGTTGGGAAAATCCCACATTTTCTCAAAGTTCTCGCTTATTTGGAACAAGTCTTCACGGGTCTTTTCCTTTAAATATATTGGTGATAAAGTTTCCCAAAGTATTTGACATGTCTCAAGGATGATGTTAGTTATAGTTGAAACTCCCATTTTGAACTTTAATGCAAGGATTTGTCTTGAAGTTCATACACTGAAAGAAATCCTTATAGAATGTAATAGTTCAGAAGATTATAAAGTAGGCCAGTACACTATAAATTTTATTATATAGTTTCAAACTCCATAAATATAGTTACAAAATCTACATTCATAGATTGAAATCTATGTACTACATGCAACGACCCTAGTTCTATACCGTTATTGGAAAATTGGATCTAGTGTGTGTCCTAGATAAGTCAATTTCATTCGTTAAGAGGACATGCAACTATATACTACTTACGCGTATATGTATGTATCTATTTACAAATTTCTTAAATAGATATGAAATGATATCAGACATATCACAATACAAGTTAGTAAGAGATTTTTGTAAGAAGATTATAACTTAGAAGAAAGATAATGAGACAGAAAACAATAATAGCTTGTAAAACTAGCTGCCTCATTATTTATTATGCATAAAACTTGTCGTTTCGTATATAATATATTGGAAGGATATATAAAATATTTACACAAGCAAATATAATATATTTGCACGCATCTTACGTCTTACTTGTGCTCAGCTTACTTATTGTAAGCCTTATGCATATAGTTTGTTGTATATTATATAATTGAAGTGTATATAAAATATTTACACAAAATATAAGTAATATAGTTGCACACATCTTGCATTTGAGTTGTGTGCAACTATATTTTGATTTACATATTTCCTGCAGACATTTAAAATTGTTGCTAGTAACTTTATTTTTGGTTGGTTGCACTTTATTTCGACAGCATTATCAGAAGCTTGTTAGATTATTAAATGGAAAGAACATTTGTGAGAAGTACGTTGGCTGAGAAACAGTGTATTTTGAGTGAAGTGATTTTGTGATTTAAATAAAGTAAAACATAGAATAAGTGAAATTACGTTTTGTTTATGAATAAAATAGAAGGTAAGATATAAGCATGATATAAGTATATGTGTTATAAGCTAGAATATTTATTATTTTTTAATGTCATTTAGTAAGATAAGCATTTCATTTTTATTGATGCATTTTTTTTATTTTATTAGTGATCGAAAATGGAAAATATATATTTCATATTAATGAAATATAAGAATTTAAAAAAACGAATTAAAATAGTGTCAACTGTGTTAACAGCACAACAGCTTACATAAAGAAGCAGCTAGCGTAAATTATAAAATTTCTACGCCTAAATTTTCCCATGATGGGGCAGAAGTTTTCGAGGAAGACTTAGAAGATTTTGTAAAGAAATTTTCATTCTCACCTGATTTTACCTTAGAAGTTCAAGGTATTCTGCCAAAAATTTCTTCAAATATCCAATATTTATACCCTAGATGAAATCTCATAGGATATACTAAGTTTCTTTTTGATGTTCATATCCGTCTGTCCTATCGATAATTCGAGAACGTATTTAAATAGAGAGCTGAAATTTTGTAGACGGCATTTTCATAAAAATAGTAAATACTTATAATTCCAAAAATGGACTAAATCGGATAAACCTTTTCTTGATGTTTCCATAGTTTCCATGGTTTTTCACTCTTATTTTGATCTAGGGTATAATAGTATTGGTCATAGACCAATTGTAACTTTTCTCTTGTCTTTTCTCAATGCGTGATAGAATGCAGTAAAAAAACTAGTGCCGATATTCTCACATCAACATCATCAAAATTATTATCTCACAACTCAAAGCAAATTATTATTATACCTTTAGAAGCTATAACTGAATCTATTGGGGACACGAGTACAGTTTTTCTAAGTCTATTTAATGACTTGAATACAAGAAAAGTAATTTTTTAATGTAAAATATTCTGATATAATACTAAAAAGTTATTAGGATTTTGAACAATTCTTGCAAATTAATTGGAAAATCGCATTTGAACATTATTCAAAGCAAAAATATCTGACAAACCTTTCACGAGATAAAATTTCCAAAGCCATAATTGGTCAAATTTTGAGCGATAATCCATCCAGAAGGTATACTAATTTCCTTATAACGTGGAAAAATTATTTGAAAATTTGCCTTTTAGTGTTTATCGTGAAGAATTTTTAAAAATTTCAAAAATTTTGGCAGACATTTTCCCATCAGAGATCTCGGACACGTATTATATCTCATCGAAAGACAGTAAACCTGCGCAAGGAAAATTGTACACTCAGTATACAACTTTCAAAAAGGATGCTGGAATTCCAGGTATAATAAAACGCAGGTTACATTCAATTGGAAGCGACGGACCAAAAAAGATTCAGAAGAGAGATTTGTCTACGTCATCATCGACAGGATCTTCATTAGATACATTGACGAATTTAGGTATTTCTTATAAAACTATTTTCTTGTATAGTAAGATTTTACGAAGCTATGGTACTTTTATTTCCATATGAAGACGAAGAAAATATAGATGAAGATATAAAAACTTTAGCTTTCTTCGGGAGAATTGGAAGTTTTTGGACATCAAGAAAATTTGGTGGAGAAATGGGAAGCCACTTTTAATTTAAGGCATAAATTGTTAAACACAGAAATATCAACCTCTGACTATTTCCAAAAATTTCCACCACTACGTGAAAAAGAAGGCTACAAATTGGTAACTACTAAAGCTCTGTTAATATATGTATATTAGGTATTATAAAAGGGTCCTCTTTTTGGCTCTATTTAGATGTCCGAAAAATTTATGGTCATATTCCTTGCCTCAACCCAGAAGACGAAGTTTTTAATAAGCTAATAGTAAAAGGCGCAGCTAGTCGAAATAAAAAAATGGTGGAATTATTATCAATTATTCAAGCGGAAGGTCATATATCTCTCTTCGTATTTTATTATAGTAAACTTTCTGCGTTTAAGACGAGAACAAAAAAACAGTTGTATTGATTCTTCTCCCGTTTTGAAATCACCAATACGCACTTGAAAGGAAAGAAAGGGTAGCAACTTCGACGTCCAACAAAAATTGAAATACAACAAACATTTATTCGTCCCTATAAAGTAAGTATATGAACATTTTGTTTCCATAGATTGAAGTATTTAAAATATTTTTATTTAGTCATTACAAGAAGCTGATAGCGGTGAAAGAGAGTTCATCGCCATATGCCATAGAGAGAAAAAATTGGTGCAACCGAAAGTAGTGCTAATAGGAACACCAATCAATATTGTTTGGGTTCTTGTTGCTGATGTGAAATATATAATTTCGACAGTTAAAAAAGCAATTGAAGCTTGCATGGCTGTTTATTTAGGATTGAATATTGAATATCCTTTCGAAAGTAGGAGAATTTGGTATTTACTTCAGAATAATAAGACCTTAATAACACCATTTATTTGTACGTTTTAAGTAACTCATTAAATATACATACATGTACTTTGGATAAGAATGTTACAAAATATATAAGAATCGTAACTTGATTATTCATGTGCTTTTTATTTATTGGAATGCTTTAGGTGCAGTACAGGAAAATTAAACTAACTTATTGTAACATGTAAAAGTTATAAAGGACAAACTGTTATAGTATTAATGAGCATTAAATTACCCCTGGCATTTATCTGGGCAGCACTCGCGGTATTCCTGGTGAAAATTCAGTCAGTTTTTTGACGAAAAACTTAACTTCATATTTTAAATAAGTGTTTTTCAGATAAATCTGATGATATTTTTAAAAACCCCGCGAGGGATCCCGCCGGGTTAAATCAACAACTAAGGCAACTGCATATTATGGATACTACACGCGTAATACTTTTTGCAGGTACCATATATCTAGATTGCATGAATAGAAATAAAAAGTACAATGATCATAATAAGGTTACAATGGCCTATAATTTCGATCCCGATATCTACAAAATAGTTGAATTTCAATAGATATAATAGTCTAAATAACTTATATTTCTAGAAATTATGAGCCCAGGATAATTGTAAAGTCTATAATTTTACGTCCTTACGACTGGAAATTTGTTGGAAATTATCCCATTATTTATTTGAAGTCACTATAATGTTGTGATGGGTGTACATATTATAGTGAAAGCAACCAGAACATAGAGTTGCGGTAGTTAAATTTTACCGTTGCAGGAAGTCAAAAGAAATTCAAGTAAGGCGCAAGCACATATATTTATATAGTCAATGTAGACAGTTATTAGACGCAAGAGACTACAATATTGTGGCCTTATTACCTATACTGTAGTCGCAAGAATCATATCTTATAGTTCCGTATAGCTTAAAACACATCAGAATATCTAGTTCTGATATCCAGATAATTAGAAGCTCAAACCAGATTCAACGAAACTTTCGTTCACTTTTCTTATTTAGTCCTTTGAACTATAAGTGTAGTTCTCTAAAAAAATAGTTCTGGCCACATGGATTTTTCTTTCAGTGTACGCCAAGTACCTGAAACAAACATTTTTTAATATGTATAATCCCATATTATTTGGAAAAGTTTGAATTTACATCAACGTCAACGACAATCGGCATTCCGGCTGTATTGGCCTCCTTATAGATCTTTTTTCCAACTTCCCATAAACCAATGCCAGGAGGCTATTAAAAGTACCAACGGTCATCCGAAATGTTTTCTTAAACATTTCATGGTCACTTAATTTCATAATTTGGTAGGTAGTTTCATAGAAACCATACTCGGCTCATTGTAAATATATATACCGCACCCAGAAACGCCGTTTCCTTAATTTGCGTAGCATTGTTAGCATTATCAGCCCATACGTAGAAACAGCAACTACTTTTGCCTCCTTTTTCCGATTTATCATGTCTTTTTCGCACAATATATTTCACCACTTCACTAAAATGTTTCCTTTTGACAGTTCAGTTACCTTTCAATGTTGGATTTCACAATGCTGTCATTTTGTCATACCAGGCTTTAACGCCGAGGCTGGGAAAAATTCAATGCAGATGTTAATGATGATGCCGATGTCCAATGCTCGCATTGGGTTTCGGCCTTTAAGTGCATCAAATTAGAAAGCCCAAACGTGTCAGATAAACAGGCTCGGCTCATAATAGAACCGATAGCAAGAGCTTTGGAGTTATTTATTCGGAGTAATAAGTACCAAAGAAAGAGGAAGAAAAACAAAAAATATAAAAGTAAAATAACCAGTCGTAGAATAGAAGAAGTGAAAATAAAAAGCGCTGAAGGCAAACACGCAGAAGCGGCATATAAAAAAAAAAAACAAAAAAAAAACAAAGGAAAAAATAATAAAGGAAAAAGAAAGAGACTCGGAGGTCACCTCAAATCAACCCGATACCAGAATAATCACGTCCTAAAGATCAAATTGTGCCTTTAGTTAGTAGATACATTAGGAGCCTGTAAGGTAAATGAGGTCAAATGTGAACAGGAAGGAAACCGCACGAAAGAGACGGGCGTAGTCACTTGATACTACACCATCGCCAGGCGTAGCGAATATCGGGATTTAATTGTGTTTTTTTTTTTTGTAAATAAGCTTTCAGAAATACCCGACGGTCCGGCAGATGAAGCTTCACCTCCTGGGAGCGGCTGAGTGAGTACCCAAAATTTTTTTATAACAATATATTTATATATATATATTTACACAAAAAAAAAAACGCCGAGCTAATATACGAGAATTCAGTAAAGATATCCAATATGTAACCTAATGAAAATAATATCGTACTAATACTGAAGCATACGCCTACCTCACGATTGCGACTTCGCTTCTGTATACTTGTTGCTGAACTGATTAGTAGTATTATAGCAGTAAATAGTGGTTGTCACCACATAAAGTTAATATTATCTCAGTAAGGTTATGTTCGTCATGTAAATAGTAGTATTATATTAGCAATTAGTAGTCGTCCTAATATAACGTTAGTTAGAGGTAAATTAAGCCTCAATCGTCCATGATGAGAGGACTAGGAGTTTTTTTTGGTTTGTGTTCAAATAAGCACCAGTTCAGGAAGGTAGTGAGGTTAATAGCGTGTGATTACCTACATATATCCTCGAAATTTATTTTTGGTTCAACCATAAATTAAAGTAATCAGTACCTACCTTGTTGGGATCAACTGTGTTGGTCCACATATATATATGTATATGTAATATATAAAGGTTGTAGGATGAATATAAGGCTAGATAGATTTTTATATATATGTGTTTAGATTAATAACTTACGGTTGTAGGTAACGCCCCCTCTGGGCATGTGTATAGTTCCAGTTGGAGCATAAGCCTCCTAATTAGTCATTTGTTCTCGCATTATATTTGGGTTTATATTAGTTTATTCTGGTTTGCATGATTTTCAGTCGATTATACGGTGGACTCTCACACCTAATAGAAAGATATATCCACTTTTAATAAAAGTCACAGTTTTTTATGGAATCCTTTCTTTTGAAACGTCTTGATCTGTTTACATAGTGTTTTTTTTTTTATGTATACTAGCTAAGAGTCGCATGGGCGTTCGTCTGTCTCCGACCTCCCTCGAGGAACTCAAGATGGGGTAGCCTATCTACCTCTTTCCTTTCCGTCAGTCTTTCTTGTTTGGTATGGGATCGATGGCGGCGGGCCATGGATGTATTTGGGTGGGTCAGTTCCACTATAGATGTCATACCTACACGCTGTAGACGTCTCCCGCCAGACTGATACCCGGATGTTAGCTGAGTCTGGTCAGTCATTTCGAACATGCCTACGGCTTGTTCCAGCACCATTCCCCTGTCTGTACTATTTTTATATCCCCGTGGTTACCTGAAGGAAGTGAGCTTTCTGATAGTTCCTCTCCAGCTTCCTTGGCCACAAGCAGCCTGAGATCACATTAACCTATTGGAGGTGAAGCCAAGATTCCACCCCCCTGACGACGAGCTAGTCCGTGCACTGTCAACAACCGCAGGCACCCTGGCTTCATACCCCCCTCGTAATAGGAAGGACTACGTCTGGTGTTAGCTGTCATCTCCTGTGACAAGGCCTAATGAGGTGCTGCACTGAGCCATTGTCCTGACAGCTTGAACCAATTCAAACACCGACGCTACAAAACAACTGTGATTGTTCATCCAGATTTTAAAACGTGAAAAATGAAAAGATATTTCAAAGTAAGAAGTAACCAAAGGTGAGAAAATTATACCACAAAAGAATAGATTTTGATTTTTTAAATTTATAGAACTGACGAGGATTTCAGAATCCTTAAGGACCACCAAATTTTAAAAAATTTCAACAGTGATGAACAAGACAACAGCAACAAATCCACTTGCTCGTTCATTTCAAGAACAGTTAACCGGTAGATGTGATTACATAAAGATTTTTCAAGACTTTTTAAGGTGAGTTATTTAATTTTAGATTAACTTCGCATGAATTAGAAGAGTCAGCAGATTCTGAAGGACCAGAAAAAAAAAGACAAATTCAAGCAAAAATTCAGAATTGAGTGGGAAGTTTTATTTCCTTGGGTTAGGAAAATCAACGAAGTTTCATTTTGTACGGTTTGTTATAAAAGCCTGACAACAACAGGACGAATTTAGAAAGACATGAAATTACAACCCAGCACAAAAGAAATTTTGACGGCCATCAAAGACCTATTGATAGTTTTATATCAAATTCTAAACCTGTAGTTTTAAAAAATCAGAAACTCAGAGTAGAAATAAAATCAGTTATGTATTGCATGAGAAATGATCTATCCTTTCAAATTATGGATTCTTTCCCTAAATTTTTGGTATCTCTGTGCTCTGATTCTAAAATTGCAAGGGAAATAAAATGTGGGCAAACAAAAACCACAGCTCTTATAAAGGATATCATATGGTCAGATACATTTAAGGAAAACGTATTTTCACTCATAATTGATGAAACTACAGACATAAGCTGCAGTAAATCTCTTATAATGCTTGTGAGATATTTTGATAAAAGCAAAGAAAAAGTGCTGGGGAGGTTTCTTGACATGATAGAACTAAAGAAAGCAAATGCCGATGCTATTTATGAGGCAATATCTACAAAATTAGATAATTTGAATATTCCATTGAGTCATTTTATTGGTTTTTGTACCGATAATGCCTCTGTTATGTCAGGGAATCTGAATGGAATAAAAACTAAACTTTAATGTGTAAACAATAATTTATTTTATCAAGGATGTATTTGTCACAGTTTGTCGCTTTGTCTATCAGCAGCTGCCAAAGAATTGCCTTCAGAGCTTGAGAAATCTGTAAAGAATATACATATATGGTGTTTTCGCTTTTAGTACCAAAAGACAGGCTGAGTTTCAGGATTTCCAAAAGGAATTTAAAGTAAAAATGCATAAAATTTTAAAAAATTTTACGTTACGCTGGCTGTCTTTTGAAAGTGTAATTAATCGCATTTTGGAACAATGGCAGCCGCTATTGCACTATTTCACATTATTTTCCTTTGAAAATTCAGAAGTAGCAAGTACGACAAATGCAGAATCAATTCTTATGTTTTTAAGTAATCAGTATAATAAATTATATTTCTTTTTTCTATCATATATACTTACATAAATAACATTAACAAAAAAATTCAGTCTGAAATAACAACAATTCATTTATTGCAAAAATCAATGCAAAAACTGTTTAAACAAGTAATTTTGCGGTAATTTGCCTAAAGTGGAACTAAAGTGGAACACAATCTAGTTCATCTGACAATTTACATCCTCCGCCACGTTTGAAATTCACATAAAATTTAAGTTAAAAGAGTGGATTTGCTCTAAAAAGTAGAAAAGAGTGAAACAAGATTTCCAACTTGGCGCCAGTAAGCATTTGGGCCTACGAGAGGCATAGGGAAGTGAAGAGAGTCTGAACTTGTACAAATAACTCGCCGAGTCTGAATGGGCCTTAAGTAATTTTATTCAGTGCTGCTACTTTAAAAATGTGTACTCCGAACAGGTGATATTAAAATTGGTTGCATTTAAAATACTAATTCGAGTTTTACATTATGCAAGATTCCGTATTTTGTCTGAAAAATTCTAAGCTGGGTAAATAGTTTTCGAATTTGTTTTTGATTTCACAATAATGCTGAAATTTTTCATAACAATTATATATACTACATTTGATGACAAGGAACAGGACAACAATATTTTATTAGTAATATATGTGTGTAAAACCAATGCTAGGTCCAAAAAATATGTAAGGTTTTTATTTTCACGGTACTAAATTAACAGTTCTAAATTGAAATTTTTGAAAATGCAGTGCTTCAAGTGCAAAAGAAATTTTGTATCGATTTGGTTATTGTTTTTGCATTTTAAAAAATATCATAATATGAACACGAATAGTACTTTTAGATGTAATAAGTTTTCATGTGTTCAAGTTTTTCAAAATTTAGGCAGTTTTAAGAAGCATTTAGTTCGAAAACATTTATCAGAACAAAGGAATTCACCCAGTTCATCAATAGTCGAGATAAGTAGAAATATCAAGTGTTTTTCAATTAATAAGGGTAATACTGTTCTTGAATCAGCAGAAATTTCTGGCAATAAAGGCTCGAACGTTGATATAAAATTTGAGTTCGAAAAATCTTTTAAAGAGTTCTTAGAATCTGCCGCAACATTTTCCTTAAATTTACATGGGTTTGACCATTTTACAAGAGAAAATGTTAAAATAATTCAAGATAACTTAAAGCTTAAGTAATAACTCTGAAATATATAACGAAATTTTAAGCTTATAGCAAAGTGGAAAAATCCATTTTAGTTATGTAACATTGATTATTTATTAAAAAGGGGTTAAAGTGAGCGCTATCTAGAAAACATAGGAGCTCACAATAAATACTATTCAAATTAACAAAACATTACATAAAGGCAACCTTCAATATTCAAAGATAGAAATAACGGCCGTTTTATTGCCCTTAACCTTCCAGTTCAAAAAAATATTTGAAGACCGAAATCTTTTAAGTAGAATGTTATTGTTATTGGCGGCAATTATAAAGACAGAAGATATTTGAAACTTGTGCATTAATAACTGAATTGTGTTGCCTTGAAACTGAAAGTATAACAATAATTACTGGCGATGGAATGCAACGTCACGTTTACCTTATACTGGGATTGGTACTAGGAGACAATCTTGGCCCTTATTCTTTCCTTGGTTTTCACAAATCCTTCTCCGCAAATTATTTCTGCAGGTTTTGTAAAAGTTCAAAACTTGAAACTCAAGGATTATTTGTAAAAAAAAAAAGGAGGCTTTGAGCACAGTAAGAGCTATAACGTTGACATCAATACAAAATCTGCTTTAGAGACAGGTGTTGTGGCAGATTCACTACTTAACAACATACCTAGTTTTCATGTCGTCGAGAACTATAGCGTCGACGTAATGTATGATATATTCGAGGGAATCTGTCATTATGATCTCTGCCATATTATATATATATTTAATATAATATTTACACTAACGAACAAATAGTCTACAACGGAGTGTAGTTTGCCAGCCTAACAAACGTCAACACTTATAAAGGCATATTTATATGTATGACTACATAAGCTGTATACATCAAAAATTGTGACAGAATTCACAATTACAACATGTGCCGCAGCTCTCAAACGATCCACACCTATATGCAGACTGCAGCACAAATTTTGTCAGAATCAGCAAAACTGTCAAATCAATCTTTTCCCATTACTACTCCAGAGCCATCTATATCTGAATATTATACAAACTCAAGTTGCTACGCGTACGCGACATCAATTTTCTACACCATTACTCCTATCTATACTGGCCATAAATTATGAGCTACCATATTTTATGGTAGCGCCATTTTGGAAATAAATTTTTTGGTGTGGGCAAATTATGTTATGACATTTCATTCTTGCCTGGACTATGGCGTTGTCAAGAACGAAAAGGACTGAGATCAGAGGGTTAATAGCGTTGAAGAATTTGGAGCTCGCCGAATTAGAAACGATAAAAAGATTAACAAAATGAAAGTTGTGGGTGAATCCCTTTCTCGCGAAAAAAGAAAATTATAACATTGAAGAACATCTTCTTAAAGATCTCATGTGGGGGGATGGGGAAAATTACCGAAACTTCTGCCATATGACAAGAGCACAATTTGAAGAAGTGCTTGCTTTGGTAGGTACCTTTATATATTCTTTCGACTTTTCGGTATAATTTTGTATGTTTTAGGTTAATCCAGCAATTAAGAAATACGACACATGGATGAGATATGTCATTTCTGCAAGGGTTCGCCTTGCTATAACTTTACGTTATGTTGCCACTGGAGATTTTTACCGTTCATTGGAAAACTTGACACGTGTCTCACGAAAAACTATAAATAGGTTCATCCCAGAAGTATTGTCTGCTATATACGAAGCACTTCAATCGACACATTTAGTGGTAATTATCTCTTTAATCAAAACTGAAATACATAGTACATTTCATTTAAATCACTTTCAGATGCCAGAAACAGACCGTGAATGGTTGGATATAGCCAACGATTTTAATAATATATGGGATTTCGCTCATACTTTGGGAGTGTTGAGTCAAGCCTTTTTGACTGTCGACGAATTTGTGGAATTTTTCGAAGGACCGTAATTTAAAACAAAGTAGTTCAACTTTAACAAATTTTATTCTACAATTTAACACGCTGCTCTGGTCTCGTTGAAAGCTGTCGAAAGAGTTTCTTTTCGTGAGTGAAGCTCACACCAATACTCACATGGTACTATAACAATTTAACAATGTGTTGTAGACAGATTAAGCAAATTCACAATGGAGTGTATAATTGAGCAAATCATTAAGTGAAATCACAATGTTAAATATTGATTTTAATTAAGACAAATTAAACATGACGTTATGTTAACCAAATCTATAAATTACAAATTGAATATTAATTTTAATTGATCCAGGATTGAACATCAGGGCCGCCTTGAAAGGATTCCTTTCAACCTTCATTTTCTTCATCATGTACATCATCGATGGGCAACGGACACAGCTTCTGCACCGCTCGCTTGATTTCGCCATTTTTTGTCTTCAATAGGACAACTCGTACAATACCGTCTGAACCAGGATAAGTATGTACGATACGACCAAGTAACCACCTTTGTGGAGGAAGATTCTCATCAGAGACGAGCACCAAAGAACCAATTTTGACATCAGATGACTTGGAATTCCATTTTAATTTTTGTTGCAGTGAGGTAATATATTCCTTTGACCATCGAGACCAAAATCCTTGTTGCAAGGCCCGAATTTGTTGCCATCTGGATAGGCGATTTATATTTTCCTCCATCAAATTGGGTTCTGCGATTGAATTTAATGGACTACCGATCAAAAAATGTCCTGGTGTAAGGGCTTCTAAATCTGCTGGATCTGACGACATGGCAGTCAGAGGCCGCGAGTTTAATACTGCTTCAATTTGGGTAACAATGGTCAAAAGCTCTTCATAGGATAATGATGCACCGTTTACAGTTCGAACCAAATGAGTCTTTGCAGACTTTACGGCTGCTTCCCACAATCCACCGAAGTGTGGGGAGCGGGGGGGTATGTGTCGAAATTCAATACCATTCTCTGAGCAGTAGGTCATGATCAGCTCTTTAGACTGTTGTGAGTTGAGCTGCTTCTGAAGTTCACTTAGCTCTCTTCTAGCCCCAACAAAATTCGTTGCATTATCACAATAGAGGGTTTTGCAGTAGCCTCTTCGAGCGATGAAACGTTTGAGTGCTGCAATGAAGGCACCTGTTGATAAATCTGACACCAGCTCCATATGAACGGCCTTTGTAGCAAAACAAATAAAGACTGCAACGTAAACCTTGTAGGGTCTCTTTCCTCTAATTCGATAGTGGGCCCAAAATGGCCCACAGAAATCAACACCTGAGTTGGTAAATGGCCTGGAAGGTTGAAGACGATGTGGTGGTAAGTTTCCCATAACTTGCTGGAACATCTGTGGTCGTGATCGAAAGCAGCGAATACACCTATGGACAACCTGTCTAGCAATACTTCTCGCATTAATGAGCCAAAATCTTTGTCTAATGAAAGCTATGAGTGCTTGTGGACCTGCATGTAAGTTTTTTATATGATAATAATTTATTAACGATAGAACGAAGGAATGTTTTCTTGGGAGGAGGACCGGATATTTCACTGAATATGGTAGGTCTGAGTGTCGAAGGCGCCCTCCTACTCTGATGAGTTGAAATTCCGATTGCTTATCCATGAATGGACATAATGATCTGAGACGACTTCTAGAAGAGACCGTTGAAAATCTTTCTAAATGCTCGAAATCTTCTGTGAATTCTTGTTTCTGTACAATAGCTACCATACGCAATACGGCAGTATCCAGTTCATCTGCAGAAATCATTCCTTTCATCTTCTCCTTCTTACAAATTCTCCGCTTGCAGTTCGTGATGAATCGCAGGATGTAGCCAAATATACGCCGTAGCCTGGGAAAGTCATTTAAAAATTTCATCGTTGCTAAGAAATCTTGAGACTTGATGTTAGTTGTCTTCGTTGTCTTCGCCTTGATTTGTTCAGGATTATCGATTGACGAATAGTATGAGTGATTCCGTCTGGGCCAAAGCTTGGGCATCTGCAGTAAATACTCTGGCCCATTGAACCAAATATGAGATTGTAAAAGATTTTCTGGTAATGTTCCACGCGATACTAAGTCAGCAGGATTATCTTTCGATCTTACATGCTTCCAAATGAAAGTGGATGTCATTTCCTGAATCCTTGCAATTCTATTTGCTATAAAGGTAGGGTAGGTAGATGCATCTCCAGCTAGCCAATCCAGTACGATTGTTGAATCAGTCCAACAATATATTGACGCATCTTGGAAATTTGTAGTTTTAACTACTCGAGATAATAGTTCTGCTAATAGAAGGGCTCCACAGAGTTCAAGTTTAGGCAAAGTTTGGGTTTTTACGGGAGCAACTCTGGATTTAGCACACAAGAGGCTAATTTTAACATTTTGTTTAATATCTTCTGTCCGAACATAAATACAGCAACCATATGCTTGCTCTGATGCGTCGGAAAATCCATGAAACTGCATGTTGACCACTTCTTCAATAGGTAAAACGAAGCGAGGTATTTTAAAGTCATTTATTAATTTCAGCTGGCTCCGGTATCTTGCCCACCACGTATGTAAATGTGCAGGTAATGATTCATCCCAGTTTAACTTTAGCTTCCACAACTGTTGAAGCAAGATTTTTGCGAGTACAATGACTGGGTTTAAAAGACCAAGTGGGTCGTAGAATCTGGCAATTTCTGATAGCACCGTACGTTTTGAGACCAGGAATGAATTGTCCTTTGGTAAATTATAGAATAAAAACTGGTCATTGTGTGGTTCCCAAAATAGTCCAAGGGTCTTAGTAACATCGGATCCGTTTACCTTGCGCAGTTTTTCTCGATTATCTTCTGGAATTCCGTTTAGAATGCTAAGGTCATTTGAGGACCATTTTCGCAGCTGGAGCTGAGCTTTAGATAAGAGCTCGTTAGTTTCAGCTCGAATCTGTATGGCTTCTTCGATTGTGTTTGCACCAGCAAGCATGTCATCGACATAGAAGTCATTTTTTAATACACGAGAACCCACTGGGAAGCCTTTCGAATTGCTATCTGCGAGGTGGAGTAGGCAACGTGTTGACAGAAAGGGCGCAGCTGCTGTGCCGTAAGTGACTGTTTTCAAACGATATATTTCCAGATCATCAAAGGAGTTATCACGCCAGACTATGCACTGAAGATTGGTGTCCCTGGGGCTTACAAGAATCTGCCGAAACATCTTTGATATGTCTGCAGTCACTACATAACGATGAAATCTAAATCTGACAACTATGTCAAACAACTCAGGCTGAACGATAGGTCCTACCATCATAATGTCGTTCAACGAGAACCCAGAAGTGGTGTGGCATGATCCATCAAATACTACCCTTAGACTGGTGGATGAGCTGTCCGGTCGCAGGACGCAGTGATGAGGAAGAAAATAATTTATATCTGCAATTTCAGATTTTTGTATTCGTTCCATATGACCTAAGTTCGCATATTCGTGTATGAAGCTCGCATATTGAACTTTCAACTCAGGTTGCTTATTTAGCTTTCGTTCCAGATTGTAAAACCTTCTTTTAGCTATTTCGAACGATTCACCCAACAGAGATGGATCCTTGTGAAATGGTAATCTTACCATGTATTGCCCGTTAGAAGTGCGAGAGAAGTTCTCCAGATAATGACGCTCACATTCCTTATGCTCTTTACTTATAATGCGAGAAGACGGGCTTACACTTTCGATTAGCCAAAATCGCTCTAGTAGCTTTCCCAGTGATTCGTCTTCACATATGCCTTCCTTTAAAACTTGAAGACTATTAGGCCTCCTTTTACCTATGTCACGATTTTCTTCGTTTATTTCTCCCGTTACTACCCAGCCAAGGAGAGTCTTTTGTAGAAGTGGCAAGTTGTTTCCGAGTCGAATTTGCCCAACTACTAGAAGCTCAAAAAATAGTCCGGCCCCAATTAACAAATCAATACGTTGGGGCTTGTTGAATAAGGGATCCGCCAATTTTATATTTTTTGGAACTCCCCAGTTTTCAATATCCAATGTAAAATGAGGTTGAAAATCGGTAATGTTTGGCAATATGCACAGTTCGAGACAAGTTGAATATTCATTTAATCTAGATTTTATGGTCGTAGTAGTTTTATTTCTCAGTTGTGTACTAATTTTGCCTATGCCATTAACCTCTACATTATGTCTTTCCCTTTTTAGATTTAGGAGTTGGGTCATTCTTTCAGTAATAAAGTTCAACTGAGAAGCTGAATCTAATAACGCGCGACAAGGTAAGAAAGTTCCAAATCTGTCCTTGACTTCAATAACTGCTGTAGCTAACAAGATGTAGTCACTACCTCCATTGGCAGGCTTCGACTGTGTGCTATGACTTGATGACACTTTGGAAATTTCTGTCAGATAACTTCCACTATATTCTTTGGAAGTTGACGCAGCCGCCTTACTAGGTTCTGCCAAATTTGAGATTTGTTGGTTTTCACCAGCCTTAATGCTATCTGTATTTTCGGCCCTATGAAGGAGAATATGATGAGGCTGATCGCATTTAGAACATTTTGGGGAAGCGCAAGTTTTTATTGAATGACCTTTATTCAAACATAGTAGTCAAAGCGACAATCTCTTTGTTTCAAAGTATCTCTCTCTTGGGGACATTTTTAAGAACCTTTGGCATTTTACCACAAAGAGACAATTGCCCTTACAGCAACGGCAACTCCCTTTGGACGCGGACAAAAACGATGCATTTCGTTTGCTTGGAATAGCTTTCAATGCTTTAGAAAAGGATATGGAACTAGCATTGTGCCTTGAATTGATATCTCTATTTTCGAGATTAATGCAACGATTATTTAAAAAATTTTCAAAGGAGTCCCACGATGGGAGCTTCTCAAGAGTAATTTCTTCCTCCCATTTAATTTGGGTATCAATATCGAGTTTTGACGAAACAAGATGCAGTAGAATTCCACCTAATATGTCTTGTGCATTACCGAATGAATTCAAAGCGCGAAGATGAGCATTGACCGAATCTACTAAATCTCTTAGGTGCGATGATGAAGTGCTTTTTAGTCGAGGTAGCTCAAAAAGCTCTTTAATGTGAGCTTGGAAAATTATCGCTGTATTGTCGTATCTAGATTTAAGTAAACTCAGTGCCTTTGCATAGTTACTGTCAGTAGTTTCTAAAGCCTTAATTGTACGTAACGGCCTTTCGCCTAAGCATGAACGCAAATGTTGAAATTTCTCTATCTCTGTCAATTCAGGATCATCATGGACTAACTTTGTAAAGGTTCCATAAAAATCTAACCACTCTGTAAGATTTCCCGAGAAATGAGGTAGTTGCAACTTTGGTAACCGAACTATGCGACTCGTAGTGGTATCTAAGACATTAGCAATCGAACGCCTAGCCTTGAACTTCGCAATATGACAAAGAATCTTAGATTTTGCCGTGCAATACGATTTTTCTACTTCTTCCCGCTTTATATCCTCAGCGGCGCAATCTTCTGTTAATCTTTCCATTTCAGATTGAAGATCCAGAAATTGTTGGAAGTACGATTCTAACAAACCTAATCGCGTTTCAAAATCAAACATATTCATCGATTCCGCGTTTGTTTCAATATAATTTTTATGCCGTGTGATAAATCCTTGCATCGAAGCACGTTTTGTTTTTAGTTCAGTATAAATCCTGTCTCTATCTTTTTCGCTAGGTTCAGTCATTTTAATGTAAATAGTTCTCAATATCGCGGAGCACAATCCTTTCAATATAGGTACTTATATTAATTCGATTTATTTAATTAAATATAATTGTTAAATCAGTTCAAATGACCAAATCAAATCCAATAGCTTATTGATTATATATGTATATATATATATGCATCCGATTTCGCAAAAATAATTCAAACAAATGTCAAATATAAAATGTTCAAATCAAATATAACCTCAATATATGTATGTATTTAATTACTAATGCACTTTATCGTAAATAATCACTGTACCTTGTCGGATAGAAGTTTTCTCCGTTTCGATTACTGCATTTATCCATAAAGTTGTATGCCGCCTTATCCTCAGAAAACTCAATGATGTTATGCATATAATATTCTAGTTTACCAGCCAATTGTTTGCAACACACAAAGTCAAAGGTTGCCGATGAATTAATTGGATTGAACTCGAACTTATGCTGACCATCTAATTACAGAATCATCGAATATTGTTGTTCTTTAATGCGAATAAATTGATGGTATATGTGTAATCAGCGCATCCATTGAATGAACCTCAAATACGAAATATTGTTGATGTAGCTCCAAGTTTTTTTTAAAATATTTTTCCAGATATTAAAAATTTACCTCGAAACAATGTGACCACTTGTACTTACAGCAGCTCATTTACGGCTAGCGGTACTTCTGGCAATGCGATAGTATGTTGGTATGCTAATGATGCTATGATGATACAATATCTTCCGATAAATGTAGGACTGGAGATATGATATGCACAAATGCGAAATTTTAATCAATTCGATGCACAGCACTTTAATGACTCCGATCTTGCTTTTAATATGTTGAAATTTCCAATTTCCAGACCAGACACGTGTACTCGATGATATCCAAGCTCGAACGAAATTCTTGGATAGTTTCCTATTTTATTTTTTACAATCCGGATCGAAGGACCAAATGTTGAGTCAAGCCTTTTTGACTGTCGACGAATTTGTGGAATTTTTCGAAGGACCGTAATTTAAAACAAAGTAGTTCAACTTTAACAAATTTTATTCTACAATTTAACACGCTGCTCTGGTCTCGTTGAAAGCTGTCGAAAGAGTTTCTTTTCGTGAGTGAAGCTCACACCAATACTCACATGGTACTATAACAATTTAACAATGTGTTGTAGACAGATTAAGCAAATTCACAATGGAGTGTATAATTGAGCAAATCATTAAGTGAAATCACAATGTTAAATATTGATTTTAATTAAGACAAATTAAACATGACGTTATGTTAAGCAAATCTATAAATTACAAATTGAATATTAATTTTAATTGATCCAGGATTGAACAGGGAGCAATGGTCGGGAAGCATATCAGGACTGTAGCTCCTCCGAAATCAGGGTCGGACTTTTATAATTACAAGGGCTACTTCAGTATAGTTCTCTTTGCAATTGTCAACGCGCATAGCAAGTTCATTTACATTGACGTCGGTGAAAATGGACGGATTTCTGATAATGTAATTTATAAAAGTAGTTCGATTTATAACTCCCTTAAGTCTGTTAAAGAAATTTACATTTGGCAATATATTACCACAATGTACAATGCTCTGATATAGTCACTAAGTGGCAATGTGTATAATTTAGATATAGCCATAGATCCCAGCCTTTATAAAGTCGTCTAGTCAGTAGTTGGTCTGTCAATAAAATCATAAGTCAAATTGTCAAATTGTGGTTTTTAATCTAATTAAAAAAACCCTCACATGGTGTCAAGTGCAAAATCGAAACACTTTTCTTTGTATAATTAATCAAAATCATACAAAAGTGAAAATGGAAGGCGACGATAAAAGTTCTTCACAGTGTAAGTCTGGCGTTGAAAGTATAGTCAACAAAAACGTGAAGGGCTCCACGCTGAAAGCATGGAATTTCTGCATCGAACCATTAAATATAAAATCTTTTAATATGGCCGTAACGTGGAGAAATTGGTACACATGCTTTAAAAGTTTCATGCGAGCATCTGGCATGGAAAATGAAAGTAACGAGCGAAAAGTAGCGCTACTTCTTCATAATATGGGATCGGAAACGCTGGAGGTTTTTAACTCGTTCCATGTTGATATCGATTCTGTGAAGTTCGATGATTTGATTAAAAAATTCGATCAGTACTTTGTACCAAAGGTGAATCTTGCAATGGAAAGGCATAAATTCTTCATAAGACATCAAAATAACGGTGAGTCCATTGAAGAATTCGTAACTGTACTAAAAAATTTGAGTCAAAATTGCGAACTCGGTGATATACGTGAACAGCTGGTACGGGATATTAAAGAGAAGCTACTTAACGAAGGTACAATCTCATTAGAAAAAGCAATCGAAATCTCTCGTGCTATGGAACTTACACGTATACAGACTTCAGCAGTTACAAGAGCAGCAAAATCATGTCAGTGTAGTCAATAAATTAAATCATCGACAGTCCAGAAGTGTAAAATCATCGATAAAAACACAGAATCATTATAAGCCAACAGCGCATGCAGAGAAGGAACAAGAATCGTTGTGGACAAATTCATCGACAAAAGTGTACAGCTATGGGAGTTGTTTGCATCAAAAGCAAGAAAAGAAACCATTTTGCGAAGATGTATCATTCCAAGGTAGTCAAACAGTTGGATATAAACAAATTACAACACGAACAAGCAGCTGATGAAGCAAATGAATCAAGTGAATCAGATGAATCATATGAGTTATTCGGAGGTGTTTTAAGTTGCTACAGGTCACAACCTGCAAATGATTGGAATGTTTTTGTCAAAATTAATGAACAATTCGTGAAGTGTCAATTAGATACCGGCGCTCAAAATAACATAATGTCTCTTAAGACATTTAAAGAATTGAAATTGCTTACGACATGTCTAGCCAAGTCGGTCACAAAAGTTACTACTATTACGGGAGAAAATTTACAGGTTGTGGGCTCTTGTAAAATACAATTACTTGTGAGTATCAAATCAAAATATGTGCTATTGAATTTCACATAGTTGACATTTATTGCAATACTATTTTAGGATTAAAAAGTTGTGTTAAAATGAATTTAATTCAGAAGGTAAACCAAATTAATAACGTTAATGAATTATTGAATACTAATAATGAAAATTTCAATAGAATTTAAATAAATATCATTCAATTTTTGGGGGGTCTTGGTTGTTTGAAGAAAGAATGTCATATAAATTTGAAACCAGAGTGCAAGGCTGTCATTTAAAGTCCTAGACGTGTTCCATTTGCACTTCATGATTTGTTGAAGAAGGAAATCGAAAGAATGGAATAAATCAAGGTATTTGTTAAAGAACATGAGCCGACTGATTAGGTTAACTCAATAGTTACCGTTAAAAAGCCCAATGGTCAATTACGAGTATGTTTAGATCTACGTAATTTAAATAAAGCAGTATTAACGCCTCATTTACAATTCCCAAATATCGACGAAATAAAGTCTAAATTAACCGAAGCAAAATTCTTTTCAACTCTGGACGCCAATTCAGGATTCTGGACAATTCCAGTTGACAATGAATCTTCAAAGTTATGTACTTTCAACACACCTATTGGGCGTTTTCGTTTCCGTAGGTTGTCTTTTGGCATAAATGCGGCCCCTGGAATGGATCAACTCAATTGGAACATGATCAAGACTTAGAGTCTGTGTTACGTAAGGCAAGTGAAATTGGTCTGAAGTTTAACACACAAAAATCGAAATTCCTTTCCAAAGAAATTAAATATGTTGGTCACAAATTTTTTAGTGTAGATGGAGTTAAGGCAGACCCTGAATAAGTTAGAGCTATTTGTAATATCCCTTCTCCAACATCGGTCAACGAATTGCAAAGGTTTTTAGGTATGGTGAATTATTTAGGATCTTTTATAGAAAATTTGTCAACAAGAACATCTAAACTGCGACTGTTATTAAAAAAAACAGATATTGCTTGGCACTGGGAAGATAAACACGAACGAGAGTTCAGAAATCTTACAGAGATAATTAGTAACGCTCCAGTCCTTGCATACTATAACCCCTGCAAACCAATTACGTTGTCAGTTGATGCGTCTAAAGTTGCATTAGGAGCTGTTCTTTTGCAGGACTTGCATCTGTCGCATATGCATCAGCTACGTTAACAATTAGCCAACAAAATTACGCTCAAATAGAGAAAGAGCTCTTGGAAATTTTATATGGTTGCGTCAAATTGCATCAATATCTTTATGGTCAAAAAGTTAATGTTGAAACCGATCACCGACCCCTGGTGTCAGTTTTTACAAAGCCATTATACAAAGTGCCTCCCCGCCTACAGAGGCTTATGCTTAGACTTCAACCATATGATTTAAATGTAACATACAAGCCCGGAAAATATTTATTCATTGCAGATACTCTGTCAAGATGTCCATTAAAAGACTCTGCCCTAACAGAATTTGACAAAGATCTTAGCTTACAAATAAATCTTTTAATTTCAAATTTATCTGTTTAAAAAAACCGCCGTGATCAAATTAAAAGGATAAGCTAAGAAGAGGATGAAACCTCGACTCTGCTAAAAAATTATTACCTTCAAGGATGGCCAGAAAAGAAAACTGGTGCGCATCCATTAATACTGCCATTCTTCACAATCAAAGATGAAATTCATGTCAGACTTTAGAGCTAATTCATGAGAGCCATTTGGGAGTTGAACATTGTCAGAGTTTAGCCAGAGGTGTTGTTTATTGGCCTAATATATATAATGATATTAAGAACTGTGTAAGCCAATGTGAAATATGTATACGCCATAGAGCTAATAACAGAAAAGAGCCCTTAATGCCACATGAAGTCTAATACCTTCCGTGGGATAAAGTCAGCACTGACTTCTTTACAGTAAATAAACAAATATGTGAAAAGAATTGGATTAATTTTTTTTTTATAACGATATATATTTCTTTTTTTTTTCTATTTTATGCATGTGCATTTTCTTTTGCCTTTCTGATTTACAACGTTTTTTTTTGTATTCCCGTACATGGTAGACCGATTCATGGACAAGTAAACGCATTTGTCCTAACGTCATAATCTGACTGTAACGCCAAAGGTCTGATGATCCGGGAAGAGGAAACTAACAATCCGAATCTCCACTTGCAGAAAATCTAGTCCAGAAGGTCCTCTTGGGTTCCCTTTTGCTGTCGTTGTCGGTCGAGAATTTTTTTTTATACCTTCTCACTTTCGCAATTTCGGCAAGCACTAAGATGAGGAGTTGTAATCTCCGGGTGCATGGAATATTTATCCGGCGTTGTAGTTTTTCTCTAGTTATTTTTCTTAGGTCTTATTTTTTAGTAGTCGCACCCTCTGAAGGACATCAGGTAAACTCCACGGAGCAGGATGCAGTCCCGTAAATACATAGGTTGTACCAAAGCACATTTTTCTTTTGACTTATTTTTATTAGTCCGTCTGTCCGTCTAGAGAATTAGTCGTTTTATTTTCGTTGAGAGATCTTTCAAGCATCGAAGAGGCGTGAGTAGTAATAACCTCCCCTAGGCGTCTGTGAGCTAGCGGCAGAGTACTGTGTCACTACTCATACTACCTCTGATATGATTTTTGTGGCAGGAGGTTTTAGTTGCTGTGTATGGCTATGCCTGTTTACAGCGAGCATAGGTATACCTGTCGGAAAAACGCGCTTTGTTACACTTTTTACGTAAATAGTTAATATGGGCTTTAAAGCTAGATATTTCACCGCGCATATTTTTAATTGCTATAAATCATAACACGAAAACCAAGATGGAGAATAATATAATAATCTTATTGTGTAGTTTTAGGATAGAATAATAATTCAGAGTTCCCCAGTGCAGTTAGATCAGAACGGTTGTTGGGCTTTTCCAAGACTAATTTGAGTTTATTTAACTAATAAATTTCTTTATCCTAAATATAAAGTTCCTACCTAGCGAGTGTCATCTCCAATTTTAATTCTGGCGATAAGTTGCTGCAAAATAGTTACCCATGTTCTAAAATTTTATATCAGGTCAACAAATATATAAAAGGCAATCATTAGAAGAGAGTAATCTCGTCATTCGGGTCGGCGGAGGTGTCGCAAGTTAATGAAGGTGTGGAGTCCCGGAAGTAAGTGGAAGTTTGGTGGTGCGGCAAGTAAGAGGAGGTTTAGCGGTGCCACAAGACCATGAAATGGAAACGAATGAAGACGTGGCGGACCAAGAAAAAAAAAACAAAACAATAGGTAACCTATAAATTAAAAACTCACAGTGTGTTACAATGTTTAGTATTTATTAGGTAATGTAAGATGGACGAGAAATTCCATTTTGCGCCTCATCAGCATTTACGAACGAAAGCGGAGAGAAATCTCAAACTCTGGAAAAAGAAATTCCCATATTTGGGAAGAAATTGCTAAGGATATGGGCGCTGCTGGATTTCCCCATTGCAAGTGGAAATTCAGTTATCTTAAAGGGCAATATAAAAAAAGGAATGACAACATTAGGTCAACTGGTTCGTCTCCCTTTATGTGCCCTTTCAATGATGAGATGGGGGAAATTTTTTGGAGGGCAGCATGCCGCGAGTCCCATAAAGGTTATGGGATTTGCGGCTAAGGAGCAAGTTCTTCCAAATTTCGGGCACCACCTTCCACGGGACAAACAGAAATTTTGACCGCAACCAATAATGTGGAGCCAACGCCCCCAAGTGGACCATGCGCTTCACAACAAAGTCGTGCAGATAACAATGGTGCGGAAAATGACGAAAACGGCATTCCCCCACAGGCTGCAGGAACAAGAAGACGGCGCAAAACTGTATCGGAAACAATAGAGAGAGAAAAGCGAATGCACGAGGAAAAAAAAGGAGATCCTCTCAAATATGTTAAGTCTACATGGCGGTGGTTGCAAAAACTAACAAATAAATAAGAGGAAACAGTTTTTTAACCTTTTTTATATTTTTTTAATTTTAAGATTTCCTTTTCAAGTTTTGTATTTTTTTTTTATATTTTTGCAATATTTTTAAATCTTTCTTTCATATTACTGTATATTATATGACTGTATATTAAAGTTTGTAACGAAGTTACAAATAAGAATTTAAATCTAAAAATGCCCGTAATTGCATGCCGTATAATTAGCAAGTAGTGCTTAATCCGATTAATCGACTGATTTGTTTACACTGAAATGAAACTTAAATACTCAAATGTGAACAAGCCCTTTTGACGTTCCCTGGATAATGGTAACTTCGGTTGCCTGAAATGTTAATTGTCGGATGGAAATATCATAACGGTCTATAAAAGGCAAGCTATAACCGAGAACAAATCAGTTGGTCAACAAGCTTCGACCAGCTAAGAACTTTTGAGTTTATAGCCAGCGAAGAAGTTTATCAACTCAATTCCGACCAAGTGAGAGGTTTGCCGCATTTGAGATATACCTATCATCCCGTAGTTAGAAATATTCCTACCGAGTAAGAGGTTTTCCGTATTCGAGACAAATTTCTCAATTCCTGCCGAGTGCGAGGTTTACCGCATTTGAGATATACCCGCCCACCTATATTTTTTGAATGAGTTTTGTATACCTAGATAGATACCTAGGTACTTATTTTATTGTCACTTCTAGGGAAGTATACAAAATGAAAGACAAAATGCCACGGAAATACGTACCAAAATTTGGATCACGCAAATATGGGTATTGTGAAAATGATATGCAATTAGTTATCAATGACGTCAATTAAGGTTGGTTTTGTGGAGATTTTTATGAAATTTTAGTTTCTAAAACAAATAAAACATTTAAAGGTTGCCTTTCTATTACAAAAGCTGCTGCTTAAAGGGAGACAGATTAAAAAATGCGGCCGTCCATTAGTATTCACCGATGAAGAAGAAAACGTTTGCGTAAGTCACATAATTGAAGTTGCAAAATGGGGTGTTCCATTTGATAATACCGACCTCCGTCAACTTGCAAAAATTGTATTTGGATAAGTCTGGGAAAAAAATAAAAGAATTTGGTAGGAACAATCTTCCTAGCAAGGAATGGACTTGGAGATTTATATAACGACATAAAAATATAATTTCTAATCGTATGTGTCAAAATATTGTTAGAGCAAAAGCCGCTGTAGCACCCGAACAATTTAATGCCTATTTCGATAATTTAAAGGAGACTTTAAATGAAATTTCCGATGACGGAGCTGACAAATACGTTCCTGCTGAACGTATATATATAACTGTGATGAAACAAACTTATCAGGCGACCCTGATGTGAAAAAGTGTATATTTAAGACAGGTGTCAAATATGCCGATCGAATTAAAGACACATCGAAAACATCAATTTCTGTAATGTATTGTGCCTCCGCAAGTGGAAATTTATTACCGCCATATGTTGTTTATAAGTCCGCTCATCTATGGCAAACATGGATGGAAAATGGTCCACCAAATACGCGCTATAATAGAAGCTTAAGTGGTTGGTTTGATTCAGTAGTATTTCAGGATTGGTTTGAAAACTTTTTTGTTCCACACAAAGGAAAATTTAACGGAAAAGTAGTGCTTATTGGCAACAATTTATCAAGCCATTTTTCAAAGCGCGTGATCCAACTAGCTCACGTGCATAATGTCGCATTTGTATGTATTCCTCCTCACTCGACTCATATCGCTCAACCGCTAGATATGGCGTTTTATGCACCACTTAAAAAGTATTGGCAGAAGATACTTGATAACTGGAAATCAACGCAAAAAAGAAAAGCTCAAGTGTTGTCAAAGGAAGCCTTTCCGTCTTTATTGAAGGAACTTCATTTCAAAATTGCTGACCAAAATAATCTGTCCTGTAATCTCGTGAGTGGGTTTAGAAAATGCGGTATTTTTCCATTCTAACCAAACGAAGTTATAAGCCGACTACCACAAAATGATAATCAGAATATAGTAAATGAGGAAAATGTAGCAAAACATGTGTCGGAGGTAGTATTAGAAATGCTAAAAAAGAGCCGAAGTAACAGTCCTTGTCGTCCACCAGTTAAACACCGAAAAGTGAAATTTGTCCCAGGAAAAGGAATACCGCTTGAAGAACTACAGACCCAACCATTTAAAATAAAGGATAAGAATTCACTTGCCGAAAGCAATTCTATGCCAACAACATCTAATGTTAATAAACCATCCGAGCAAATAAAAGAGTCAGCGCTGTCCGAGAAGAACTCAGTGGGAAAAGAAAATATTCCATCAACATCAAAGGGAAAAAGCGAACGTTTAAGAAGTTTTAAACACACGAATTCTGATTTTGATGCAATGTTAACTTCTGTGGATATACCCTATATGGACACTTCAGAAGGTGAAGATAGGTGGGAATCCTCCGATGAAGAGCTCTATCAGCACTACCTATCGAAAGACTTAGAAAGATAAGTTATTTGTGATCTAGCCGCAAAGCCATATTCCTGCACTATAAAAGAAAATATGTTGCGTTACTTTCTACATTTTATATTTTATTTTTTATTACGAAGTTAAATAAATACGAGTATAGGCTTACTTTTGATTGTTTAAGTTAAGTATTAATTAGGAAGTGTAGTAGGCTTACTAGATTAAATTTTTATCGAAATATTACCGAAATGAGTTGATACTAGAGAGCAGGTAAGTTAAAAATGCATTTTTCTCGTATAAAACCTTATATAAAGCTATAGAAGTTTACCCACGTGGGCAAAATTTTGACTAGGAGATCTAAAACAGAAGTTGAGTCAAAGTTTCCCACTTCGTACCTTACTTTGACCAGAAGGCAAATTGTTATATATGTATATGCTTTCAAAACATGGCCTACGACGACACATTTTTGTATACATGCTTATTGTCACACAGCCCCAAATGTTACAAATGATTGAAAAGTTTATAATCGAAAGTAAATTAGTGATACGTAAATTTAAATTTAAATCCTACTAAAGTATCCCTAGTTTACGGTATACCCATCATCCCATAGTAAGAAATATTCCTACCGAGTACGAGGTTTTCCGTTTTCGAGACAAATTTCTCAATTCCTGCCGAGTGCGAGGTTTACCGCATTCGAGATATACCCGTCATCCCGTAAACAAGAAGGACAATAAGATATATAAAAGTGGAAAACGATTTGTGTAGAAATATAAGTGATACGAAAGTTGTGGTTATATAAGTTCATTGTCAGAGACAATAGAGTGAAAATATTTGGGTATTAGGCTTAGTTTAGTTTAGTTAAGAAGTTCATTGTCACAGACAATTAAACCAAATTGTGTATTATATTAAGTTTATGGACACAGAAATAAAACCAGTTTGTGTATTTTCAGCTGATAGGTTTCCAGCTGGCATTTGTTTTTGATCGGGTTACTTAAATAACGGATTTTTGGGAAAGGCTATTTTCAGGAATACACTAATCGTTTTGTTGAAAAAGTATTTACAGATCAATACCGTTCATATATCATTTATCCCTAAAAATCGCAAAAATCATTAAAAACGAGAATAATCACATAAAAGTAGCATTCAAGCCAATAACTAAACTAAACAACAATTACACAAACACCAAGGATCCGAACCCACACAATAAAAAAAACAGCGTTATATACAAGGTCAAATGTGAGAACTGCAATACGGCATACATTGGACAAACATAAAAAAAGCTTACAACCAGATTAGCACAACATAAAGCATATGTTAATAAACAAGCACCACGTTCCGCACTAGCATCCCACGCAATAGACACAGGGTATGAATTTTCCCTTCGACAATACAAAAATAATCGACATTGCATAAAACCGCAAATTGCATTCAAATTGCATTACTCAAGTTACGCCACATAATTTTCTCATCGATCGCCAGACGCAACATGATCCCAAGTGAATTATGAAAGCTTTACCTGGGTGGCAAGCTTGCTAGAACTTGCTGGTAAAGTTATGTAGTGTGAATTGAGTCATGTAGTATGAATTGAAGTACAGGTGTTTGCATATATAAGTGATATTAAATTGAATAAAATTTGTCATTTGTTTTTGGACAATAGCTGCATTTCATTTTAAATATTTTTTAGTCGCTATTGGTGCCGGTACAAGAACCGAGTAGCCCGGGATATTAATTTCAGGTTTAGAAGTTCGCGTAGCCGGTGCACCACCGAATACACAGCAACAAGGTTGAGGTGAATCACTTTAATCTACTAATTATTAACGAGCAAACAAAAGAGTTTGCTTTAACATTGGTGACCCCGACGTGATACAGCATGCTCAATCACGCTCAATAGAAGACATCCCATATCAGCAAAGCGCAATTTGCTGAGACGTTATACTAAGAAGGGTGCTACGGAAGATTGATAAATCAATGGACCCTTTGACTGCGACCCAAGGTATTCAGGGCAAGGAGATCCAAAACATTCTAGCCCACCATAAGAAGGATTCTGTGGACAGGAAAACATATAGTTACTACGAAGAAAGACTCGCACGTCTGGATGCAGCATGGTCACGTTTTGAAGCTACTGACCAAGAGATCCGAGGATTACCTTCACCGCCGCTAGACCATGCATATTTTGCTACGGATTTCTACCATAAGATAGAAGCAATCCACGAAGAGTTCAGGCAATATTTATCTACAATAGATCAATTCAAGGAACCTGACGACCTAAACGGGGCAGCTCAACCAGACGGTACTGGGAGGGTACCATCACCACCATGAAGTACGAATATTAGTGAGCCAAATAAAACTAGTACAGTCAGTCAACATCAGCAGTCTAAATTAAATCGAATAAAGAACCATCATAGAGAGATCTGCCAGTTGGCGCAAGGGCTGGCAAGTCAGATACAGATAAAACAGATACCACTAAAGGGGCCATACCCAAAACTTATGAATCCAAAAGCCATCCGGTATTATCAAAGGCCAATGATTCCGAAGGTATCAGAATTTGGAAAAGACAACAGGCGGTAACTCAGACATTGCTACGACTCCCTGATAACCTGGAACAAACTGACTTTACTGATGAGACGAAAACGTTTTATGAGATCAAGACAAAAGCAGTAAATAAATACTGGGCTTAAATTGAAAACTACAACCATGACTTGTTGGAATTTGCAACTGACCCTACCTTAATGGAATATAGCCCGGAAGAATACATACAATTAGAAGAGAGGGTACAAGAATTAATTATGCGGCTCTCAATCAAGCTAGAAGAGCTACATCAACCAGTTAGCAATTCCGCGCAATCACAGACCATGGTGGCTGCTAACCCATTTACAATGCTGAAATTATCGAAGATAACTCTACCCAAGTTCGATGGAGATTATTCCAAGTGGAACCTATAGCTAGTTGCCAAAAGATGTGGTACCTTAAGACATATTTAATAGGAGAGGCCAAAAAATTGTTACGACATTTCACCCTATCCGAAAACAATTATCTTGCGGCATGGAAAATGTTGAAGGAAAGGTACGAGAACCCCAGGCTATTGGCTGCATCACTAACTAATAAACTGCTGCATCAACCGTCACGTGCAACAGAGGCCCCGTCAGCCACATTCATAAAAACAACGCATGACACCACCAACGAGTGTTTACTTGGGTTAGAAAACTTGGGTCTAGAAACAGCCCATTGGGATCCACTTCTACTACACATTTTATACAAAAAGCTGGATCGAACTACGCACTCGCTTTACGAACAAGGTCTATCAAATCCTGAGGAATTATAGACCATGAAGAATTTCCTAGCTTTCCTAGAGATGCGTTTTCAGTCGCTAGAGGCCTTTAGCAATAAGGGCAGAGGGGCGGAAGAAGGAACTAGAAAACCAGTCTTTTTCAAAACGTCAACCTAAACATCGACGGTTACTCCAAGCCAAGGTTGTGTAGCCTGCAAGGCCAGTCACCCTCTCTTCCGGTGGCCGAACTTTTTAAAGATGACGCCGAATAATCGGTTGATGTTAATAAATTAACATATGACAGAATTGCTCAAAAAACGCCATCATGCAGCCAGATGCACATTGAAGGGTTGTAACAAGCGTACCAAAAAGCATAACACGTTGGTTCATATAGATCCAACGAGCAAACAAGAGAATGCATTGGGCAAACCACCGACTACAAGACTAGCAGAATCCAGTGGGTCTCCGCCCAGTAAGATGGTTACGGAAGCCCCGTTTACTCTAACGGCATTGGCGGAACCTCAGTCCAAGGGATATGTCCTGCTTGGTACTGCACTAGTTGAACTTATAGACGAAAATGGAAGAGTAGTGGAATGACAAGCTATTCTTGACTCCGGCTCACAAATAAACCTGATCACGGAGAAGGTAGTCAAGAAACTCGGGAAGGCGACCTTCCCTGCTTCCTTAGGAATTCAAGGCATTGGTAAGGGTCAGCAGCAGAGTAAAAGAAGAATCAACATCCAGCGTCAATGGGTTCTCAACAATACCAGACGCATTTGTAATCGACCGTATCATATCTGATCAAGCAACCCAGTTGCTGGATGTGTCGAGATGGAACATACCATACAACATCCAATTAGCTGACCTGGGTTCAATCGACCAGACAGAATGGATCTACTCATTGGAGCAGAGTTCTTCTTTCAATTATTGTCGATAGGGCAAATAAAGCTGGGTCCAAATTTACCCACGCTGTAAAACAACATATTGGGCTGGATTGTATCAGGAAGGACGAATCAAACCTATTCCCCAATTGCTGCTTGCCGCATATGTGCGGAAGAAGAAGATCGCAATAAGACAGTCGAAAGGTTCTGGAAAATAGAGGAAGTGGACTCAACACGATCAAATTTATCACAACAAGAGATGAAGTGTGAAACGTTTTTTAATCAGACAGTTAAAAGAAATGCAGAAGGCCGATTAATGGTTAGACTACCATTCCAAGAAAAGCCCAGTAGATTGGGAAAATCGAGTGATATTCCAATTCGTCGCCTTCTAGCCAAAGAACGAAGACTTGCGAGGAATCCCTCAGTGCAGTCGCAGTATATCGAATCTATGAAGGAGTATTTACATTTGAACCAGAAGAGTGAGGCTGACCTTGCTAAATTTTCAAAGCCCAATTACGTGCTTTCGCATCACTGCATCTTAAAACCCAACAGTATGACGACCAAACTAAGGGTAGTTTTTGATGCCTCGGCCAAGATATCATCGAATGTACCATTAGACGACCTACTAACCAACGGCCCCACAATTCAGGATGACCTGTTCACCATCCTATTAAGATTTCGCTTACCACGATACATCTTCACGGCACACATTGAGAATTTGTACCGGCAAATCTTGGTTGCCGAAGAAGATCGGAAATAATGCTTTGGAGAGAAAGTTCTAAGGAACAAATCAGATCCTATCAGCTGAACACAGTTACTTATGGTGCGACTTCCTCACCATACTTAGCAACCAAATGTCTACAACGTCTTGCCGAACTAGGAATGAGGCAGTGGCCTCTGAGAGCAACGATATTAATGCGAGATTTTTTTTATGGATAACTTAATGACGGGAGGCGATAGACTCCATGAAGCATTAGAAGCGCAAAATCAATTGAACGCCCTCCTTCAAACAGCAGGCTTTAAGCTGAGAAAATGGTGCTCCAATCACAAGGAACTTCTGAAAACCATCCCGTCAGAAGATCGCGCAATCCAACTGGATCTTTTCGACAATAGTGATGAGAAAACTAATATATTAGGACTGAGTTGGGCACCTCAACTTGACGAGTTACGAGTTAAAGGCCACTGGCTGGAGAGTGACAACGTAACCAAAAGATTAGTGCTGTCTGATATTGCTCATTTATTTGATCCATTGGGCTTTATGAGTACCGTGATTGTAATGACAAAAATCTTCCTACAACAATTATGGCAAATAAAACTAGATTGGGACGCAGCCCTTCCAATGGAGCTGCATACGAAATAGATGCAATTTCGGAATAACCTCAAGATCGTTGAGGTCATAACAATCCCGAGACACATGTTCAAGGGTGAACTAGCAAAATCCGTACAATTACATGCCTTTGCGCACGCCTCGGAGAAGGTTTACGTAGCCGCAGTCTATTTACGATCGATCGGTAGTGGTGGGGTAATATGAGTCAATCTCCTGTGCGCCAAATCCAGAGACGCACCATTAAAAACACCTACAGTTATGTGCAGCAAAACTAATGGTTGAACTGGTACACCGGGTTCTTCGAGATCTGCAGTTACCAGAAGTAAAAAATTTTTACTGGACCGATTCAGAAATCGTACTTGCATGGATTAACTCTGCAGCAGCCTCGTACCATACTTTTGTAGCCAACAGAATTGCGACAATCCAAGAATTAACCACACAAGAGCAATGGGGACATGTGGGGTCTAAGCACAACCCAGCGGACATCGTGTCGAGAGGAATCCCACCAGAAAAACTAACGTCCAACTCATTATGGTTTTACGGCCCACTGTTTATACATGGCGCAGAAGGCAGATGGCCAGCACCCAGCTTAGAACAAAGAGAAATCAAGGCGATAGTGGCAACAGTTAGTGATACTCCACACTACCACTACAGAATTAGATGAGGCGCTTACTCTAATGATAAAAAAGGCACAAGACGAAGAATTTCCAACTGAGCAAAAGGAACTGGAACATTCAGGCCACGTTAGCACCAGCAGCTCATTAAGTAGCCTTAGTCCATTTTCAGATGAAGCCGGTTTGTTACGCGTTGGGGGCAGACTTTTTGCCGCAAATTTGTCATACGATGCTAGGCATCCGATTTTATTACCATACGCTCATAACGTCACGCGGCTACTGATAACCAATTTTCATGTCGCGCCACAAGCACTACTTCAGTTCAGAGGTGCATGCGATGCGCGTGGGCTAAGCCGAAAATGTTATCACAATTTATGGGAAATCTTCCTGAACATCGAGTACAGCCGGCGCCACCATTTATAAATTCCGGAGGGGAATTTTTTGGACCCTGTTGGACGCACTACAAACTTCGAGGAAAACGCCCACAAAAATCTTATGTTGCTGTGTTCTGCTGCTTCGCGACAAAGGCTATTCATTTTGAGATAGTAACAGATTTAACTACAGAAGCTTTCATAGGAGAGATTAAACGTTTCATAGGTAGAAGAGGTAATTGTCGTAATTTATACTGTGACAATGCTACGAATTTCGTCGGGTTTTTGCAGTACCAGGGCTATTGAGTTTCATTTCATACCGCCCAGAGCGCCACACTTTGGAGGCTTGTGGGAAGCTGCGGTTAAATCAGCCAACCATCTAATGCGACCAAACCTCGAAACCGCCCAATTTACCTATGAAGAATTAGAAACGCTAATGGTTGAGATCGAGTTTTAAATTCACGCCCTTTAACACCACTGTCATCCTACCCAGATGACTTTGCGGCACTTACACCAGGTCACTTTCTGATTGCAGAACCGACCACGGTAATCACCGACCCCCAAACACAGCCACTAAACATAGGGCTGCACCAGAGATGGAAACTGGTAAACCATTTGAAAACCCAGTTCTGGTATAGATGGTCCAGAGAGTACTTCAGTGAACTACAGCATCACTATAAGTGGAAGCAGCAATGTACCAATGCACAACCCGGAATAATGGTGATAGTGAAGGAAGACAATCTCCCTCCTACAGTATGGCATTTGGGAAGAATTGAAAGAGTCATCAAGGGTGAAGATGGTTTGGTACGAGTTGCGGATTTCAAAACATCCAAGGAAGTTATAAGAAGACGTATACATAAGTTGGTTCCCCTTCCTTTAGAGTCTGAGACAGACTGCACAGAATCTACAGCAACAAAAAGATTAAGGGAAGATGATAGATCGACGACATCCCCAAGTAAGCGCAGCAATCAAACGAATTCTGACGCCTCAACTGCAGTTAAAAGATTATTGCGTGGTGGGACAGCCATGTGTCTGACCTTACTTACATGTTTAATCTTGCCAATCATGGGACAAATTCAGATCAAACCGTTCGATACACCGCCAGGATTATATTTTGAAAATTTTGGGGGATACTGAACTGGTGTCAAATGAATGGAACTTGGTAATCTACTACAATACTAGCACTTTATGGGCCGAGTTAAATACTATTAGCCGAGGTGTAGAAAGGCTCCAAGAAGGTTGTAACTTGATGAAGGAATGGGACCAGTGTGGCCCTATCATGGAATAATTTATAGCGGCGTTTGAGGAAATCAACAATGAGTTACTCTTACATCAGACTAGGCCACGAACTAAGAGAGGTGCTTTGAATATTCTGGGTAACGTAGCTAATGCATTATTCGGAGTGTTGGATTCGGAATATGCTAACCACATGTCACAAATCATAGAGGATCTGAAGGAAAATGATGTGCACCTTATGGCGCTGATGAAGAATCATACATCTATTTTAGAGTCAACAGTCAAACTCGTACAGCGATCACAAGAGGCTACAGTGGCTCAACTAAGGCACTTCGACAAGTACCTCAATCAATCCATTGCCCAATTGCATAACATTAACACCAAGTTGAATCAACAAAGAGCAACACAATCGTTTATGGCATTGGCAATGCAATTGACGCTAGTTTTAAACAAATCTCGAAAGCCGAATAAGCGTGGATCAGATGATACTCGTTAAAACTCCCGCTGCTTTCGCACGACGAATTCGAACTACTACATATAATACCAATCCCATTTTTGGAAAACAATGAGCTCATGATGATAGGATCAATAGAAAAATTCCTAATCATTAGTCTACATCGGGATCAGTACTATCCCTTCTCCGAGAATGATTTAAGGGGCTGCGTTACGTACGACGAGGCGTTCATTTAAAAACAACAACATCCCATTTATACTAAGGGAGCAAACACTATTTCCTGTGAACTCAGTGTTCTCAGTCATTGACCATTCGAGATCGCTTGTTCCGCCACAGCTATTAGTAAGACACCACGGTGGATTCAACTGTAAACTATCAACAAATGGATATATGTGAGATCTACTACTGCCACAATCAACGACATTTGTAAGGGTAATGTCGAACAGAAAACCATAGAGGGATCTGGAATTATAACATTACAGTCAAATTGTGTAATAAGGGATAAAGGGTGGATTTACGCCACTAAGGAAACTTATCAACTTCATACATTTGAATACTACACCTCCTCCAATTACTTACCAACCAACACCAGTAAAAAACATAAGCAACGACATCGAAGACCTACGAGCGAGAATCAGGAATCTCAACATAAATGCTACGCTGCAACCCCATACCAACAGTCATGACGTTCAGCAATATACAGTTGCATATATCGGCCTAATCATCATCATCATAGCTGGGGGCTACTTGTTAATCAAAGAAGAGAACACTATTCACCAAGCAGACAGAACGTAACCCATTATCCAGAGCGGTATCGCAACCAACATTTGAAATTTTCGTATAGGTTTAAGTAACAATCTAAACTAGTTCAGTTGGAATCAATTAATACATATTGTAACATACATATATACAGGCATACATATTGCCAAACTAAACTGTAAGCAAGTCCAAACAAAATTAGTCGAAACAAGTAAAAAACAATTTCGACATAGTTCAAATTCTTTAACATGCCTAAATTGTGAAAGAATTTACAAATCATAAATTATTGCCCCATAAAATAAAGAGAAACAAGATTTCATAACCGCAAGCACAATGAATCGCAAGTGCGAAGAAATGCATGTCAACATGCTCTGACTGCACTTGAGTGTCATAACAAATGGGTTCACGTATTTAACTGATTGACCCATTTGAAGTGGCCGTAGTAAGAATCTATTGTGCAAGATGTTTTTCTTGTTTTGTTTATCGATAATATTTTTTTGATATTCTGAGTGGACAATTCTTGTTTTCATTCTTTATTGATTTCTGTTAAGAAATATTTTTGAGTGGACAATTTTGTTTGGACATGCACTAAATTTTTGTATAAATTAAGTGCACTTTTATATGGAAAATACAGTTGAATGTAAGTCGAGCAATAGTGCGTCTCTTTCAAGAAGTATTCCGAACTGCTATCTTTTAGCAAAAGGAATAACCCCAATTGGCGATAAGAGCCGGGGATTTTAAAATACAAAAAATTATCCAAGTACATCAATATATACTACCGAGAGGCAAGTAAAATCATATCTGATTTCGCCAAAGGTAAAATATATTCATTAAAAATGACGACTTTTCAACAGGAAAAACCAGCTTTATTACAATGTATACATGAACACAGTAAATACATAGATCATAAGATTATTGGTTTAAGTCAGAGCTGAAGGCGGGAGTAATGTATAAAACCGCAAATTGCATTAAAAATCACGAATTTCGTTAGGTGAAAAATTTAGAATTTAGTCGCAAATGCTTTACTCAAGTTACGCCACATAATTTTCTCACCGTTCGCCAGACGCAACTTGATCCCAAGTGAATTATGAAAGCTTTACCTGGGTGGCAAGCTTGCTAGAACTTGCTGGGAAAGTTATGTAGTGTGAATTCAGACACCATTTTTTGTTGAAGTACAGGTGCATATATAAGTGATGTTAAATTGAATAAAATTTGTCATTCGTTTTTGGACTAGAACCGAGTAGCCCAGGATATTAATCATAATTTTCCTTTCAGGTTTAGAAGTTCGTGTAGTCGGTGCACCACCGAATATACAGCAACAAGGTTGAGGTGAATCACTTTAACCTACTGTTGTGCGGGTATTAGTTGCCGCTAGCAACAAAGGACTTGGGAGTGCTTTCTACTAAGAGAAGGTCACCAGCCCTTAAAAAAAAATTCTTTATGGTTTTAAGTTTTCTTTAACACTGTTATACTTTTATTTATTGACACTTGGCTTCTTGTGAGCCTTTTACAATTTATTCAGAAAAAAGGGCAATGTTGCTGTATCTTATTACTTCGAACAAGAGGCCTTACCGGTGGTCGGGGACTCTCTTGTTCTCTATCTCCTATCAAAAGCGCACTGAATTCTTAATGCCCTCTGACCGGGTTTTTATTGACCATTCAATCGATACATAAGAATTTTCCTTAGGGGGGAAATATTTAATAAAATTTAATGAAAAATGAAGAATGACAATCAACGATCATTCTTAATTAAATGTTGAGAGGAAGAAAAGAAAAGAAAAAAAAGGGGAGGCGCCTATCACTGATAATTTATTGTACGTGCGCCTATGTGCCGATTGTTTATCGAAAGCACAATACAAGAGGCGTACGTCATTGATTCTAACTATATGTCTGACGGTGTAGGGGAAATCGTTTACTCATTATTTACATGCCGGTCATTGCTATGTTGACCTACCGAGCACGGGAGCAATGCAATGTATCGCTAAGCTGATTAGGCACTTTAGTCTGGTGATGATGAAATTATGTTGCCGGTATTGTTTATGCTCGGTGGAGGTGCAATACATTACCGTAGCAACTTAGCAATTTTAAATCAAGCAATCGGCTTGTAAATTGGGACATTTAATTTTAGTAAAAAGAATGATGGGTCGGCTTGTAAATTGGGACATTTAATTTTAGTAAAAAGAATGATGGGTAGGTATATGCATGCAATTCATTGCAATGTGTTTTTATAGGGAAATTAAGGTGAATTCTTTACACTACTAATTATTAACAAGCAAACAAAAGAGTTAGCTTTAACAGACATGGAAAATAATAGAACAAAAAACGTGAACTTAAAGAAGCATGCCACATATACCTTAACAAAACCAAAGCTATAATCTTAAGGCAGGACACATAACTAATAAATAAAGACTACAAATATATATTGAACAAACTAAAACCGTAGTATTAGTCATAAAATTTTAAACATTTGCTCAACGACCGCTTAGTTACATATTGTCCTCGTAGCCAGTTAATTGTGTAGCGTACATATGGTAAATATCCATTTGAGCATGTTGACCAAGGTTAAATCTGGTTTACGTTTCAATTCTAGGAAACAAATGTTGGGAAAAACCCCTCAACAGAGGTAAAATATTAGAATATTAAGACGGGCAACGCCTGGTTCTGTCTTCCACTTTCTATGAGCAATAAAAGCGGCGTCTCAGAGGGATTAAAAAGGTGTTTTACGTTCGAGGAATGTTTTCGGAAGTATGAATGTTTTAGGTTTATTGCCGGCATAATTAGGGAGTAGCTGAGGTATGAGTGAACGAAGGATAAGTGCGCAAAAGGTCGAGCTCTTACCTAGATACCGTTGAGACGCGGCTTTAGATCGCTATCGGGCATGGAAAGTGGTTGATGAATAAACGGAGTAGTTTTTGAAAATATTTTCAAGGTGATAATTGCGAGTTAATCTTTAACCTTCTCTATACGTAATAATTGTCTTTTCTGTTCTAAGGCTGTTTTAATTTATTAATAATGTATTTTTCTTTTACTGTAATTTATTTTCCATGTTGCTTATGTGTTATTTATTATTATCTTTAAGAACTATTTATACGCGCCGTAGACTTGAACTCATATGTGAAAGAGCTCCTGAAGAAGGGCAGCACTTGGACCCGGAACGTTGAGCAAAACAAACCAAATTTGTGAAATAAAAAACTTTAGTTCAGTATAAAAATTAAATAACTGTTAGTTGTCAAAAATCAGCTGGTATTTTATTCTTCTTCTTCCCACGTCGTTGAACACCATACAATTGACCCCGGCGTAACTCAAGAGCTGACCCGGAACAGTTCAACCCAAATTCAGATAGTTAGTAGTTGCAATAAGTAATTAAGTATAAGGATTTCTTAATTTTGAATTGGTCAGCAAATTCATTTTGAACTTGCAATAAGTAATTATAAGGATTTATTCTAATTTTTTGTATATCTATCAATTATATGACAACTGAAACAAATTTTGTAATTAAATCAAGTTTTCTGTCTTAATCTATATCTGAAACATTATCAACGACAGTTTGCCACCTTGTCTGCAAATTTTCAGGCCCTTATAAAAATCTATGATTCGTGAAACAAAATAGGATTTAAGGCGTCTCCTGACATCTTGCACAGAAGTTAAATTCTTCTTATTTTTAAAGAGTGCTACAGAGATCTACACAAATGATAGTTAATAGGAGCATTAGCTGAAGAATACGAATGAATATGAATGCAGCCGTTGTAAATGCTAACAATACAACTCAAGAGAAACTGGTTCCAGAGGTTTCAAGAGCTTTAAGTGAGTTACGCTACTACAGTAACACCTTTCTCGGGAATAAGTTTGGTTTCGGAGTTGGGACCAGTGTTTGAAGTGAATTAATCCCGTCAAACATTTTGTGCACCTACAGCCAATAGGTGCACAGTGGGCATGTGATGTGATGTGCATTCACTAATATTGAAATTCACTGCAAGGTTCAATGGCGCTTGACTTGAGGCGAGCATTTTTCAGTTTTTAATAAAGTGGAAGAAGCTATTCTCCATCCTGAAAAATAAGAGAAACTTTCAGGCTCACAATACATGCGCATATGCAACGAGAATTTTCGAGTAAATTTATTCTCTATTTTGAGTACCAAGCCCAAATTTCAGGTGCACAATACTGCTCGTTCAATTGGGAATTTTCAAGTTAATTGGGTGCAAATGCGGAATAAGTGTGAACGTACGATGGACGCAGCGGAATAAGCGAATACGGTGAATGCATGTTACGCATGCATGATTTTTATGTAAGTGAGTAATATGTCATGTTCCTCTATAAGCGGTATGTCTATGTGGTAGTCGCTATTTCACGGTGTTGCCGTTCAGCTGAATACTTGTTGTTATTAACTTTCGTTTTGAAGCCATTTTTGTAAAGAGCGTCATTAAGTGAAGTTGATTGAAATGAATTGTTTCAAATAAATTCAACTAAGAAATCAGTATCAAGTCAGTGAAAAATATGTTATGGTCGAAGCATATTGCAGGCAGCAGTATGTTACATTGAGTCTACCTGCGTCATGTAAGCGCGGACTGCTATCTGTGTGGACGGAGCGGCTGTACGCACCATACGCGACCTAATTGACATCAGCGCTTCCATATAGGAGAAGTTTTCTTGGCAGAAGGTGGTGACAGTTTTTTTTCTGGAGAGGTCAAAGAGGTTAAAAAGTGTGATTGGTGAGGAAAAGCAAACATTTTTGGGTGGTAAAAGAAATCAAGAAGTTTCAGCGGTATCAGGAGAAGAAAAAGCACGGAAGACTTCCAGATCAATCGTAATAAGAGTTCCAGTGAAAGCCTTTCGATATTAGCCTGAAACAGTTTCAAGAATCTTCCTGCTCTTGCGTGTTATAGGCTCCCAGCGAGTGATTCCGGGAAGTACTCTAGTCCCAGATAAGATTCATCGGCTACAAAATTGCTTACTAGCCGTCGATGATGAAGTTTTCATCGGGGAAATAACAGATTCGGTCCTCTGATCTTGATTACCTGACCACTGAAAAAAAAAAACTCTTGAAGGAAGTAACTGGCCTGGTTAAGTAACAGGCTCCGCATAATATATGTATAATAAACGGCATAAGAAACTGATCAAATACTCGGCAGAGTACACCCCCGAAACTAGCAAACTCTGGTATTATATCACGTGGAGGTAGTGAACATTCGAAATAACCTAGGGAGCTCAAGGCGGCAGAAGCAAGAACAGAATTATAATAATGTCGTAACTCTCATGTATATTTAACTAGTTTGTTTATCATAATTTATATTCTAGCACCAAGTACCGCTAGACTCTCTATGTATCATAAGAGTATAACAATTAGGCTAGGAATATCGAGCAGTTCAGTGTTCGAAGCAGGGAGTCTGCGAAGAAGGAATTAGATCACATTGAAAATTAAATGTCGTATCTTAACTTTTGTAAGGTTACAGCTGCGTCAAATGAAGCGCTTCACCCGGCCAGGATTAACCACATAAATAACAAGCTCCTTTATTATCTTGCATTTTAGAGGTATAAGAAATGTCTTCTATCCCATCGCCAAATGGGAATAGTTATTACATCATCGAATTAGTCAAGTCAAAATGTTGAAAAAATCAAATAAAAGTGTGAGCTCTGGTGCACAGCAGCTAGATATTGATTGATAGATCTAATCACCATTTGTGATTGGCTCAGATTCTCCTATACGATAAAAGTGACATGGTCTATAAGTGAGATCATCAGAGCATCCAAGGGTACTCTGATTCAAACATCAACTGTCGAATTTTGAAAATCAGATTAGGTTAGAAATTGCTAAGAGTAATGTTTTTGTACATAATACTTGTATATATATATACATAAATTATAATTTTGAAAATCATTTATGATTGAGTTCGAAAATTGCTAAGAGTAATGACTTTGTACCTAAGATTTGAATATATATACATATATAAATTATAATTTTGAATATCATTTGCGATTAGGGTAGATAATCACTAAAAGCAATGACCTTATGACGGAGACTTTTATCTAGAATTTATCAGAAATTAAACGCACTCGGTTTCACAGTACTCGGTAAGCTGAGGAGTTAAGATGCAGATGAAAATTTTTAAGTTGTCAGTACTGCTGTAATTGTGAATTTTTGTAAAGGAAAATTGCCATTGTGGATTAAAAACCAAGCGAAAGAAGAACTTTTTTTTTTCACCAGTTTGTTGTAGCTTTTATCTGGAAGGATATCAAACCCAAAAGCCATTGTTGCATAATATTTCGACAACGCAAACCATCATTGCTGAATGTGTCCACAGTCGGAACCGAGAATAAAAATCAACGTCACTCCATTTCTCGAAATATTGCGGGTGCTTTCTTATAATTTTTTCACGGGTCACACTTTGCGATATTATATTATACATTTCTTCGTCGCATCCTCTGCATCAGATAAATAACTCATTTTTGTCTTAAACTGTTTGGTTTCTTCCTAAAACGTCAAATGGAATGCTGACACTACCTGCCAGACAGTACTCAAAACTGCTAACCATAGATAAATTTCAATTTAGTTTTAAAGTATGACTTTTGAAATATGTACGTTCATTTAATAACAAAAATTATAATATTTAGGCAAAATATATATTTAACAATAATTTCCTATGTGTTTCACAGCAACATCTGAGGCTTAAACCTTCGAGATGACGGATAAGCTTGCCTTAATCCAGAGATATCACTTAAGCCTTGACTGTGAAACCGAAATATTTATTAGCCCTTGGCTTACGCCATTGCTGTGGCTTAAGCCTTGACTGTAAAACCGGCCATCAGACAATAAAACGACAAATTAAACCTAGTCTAGAGCCAAGTAGATTCAGCAAGTTCTTTCTGAAAAAGAATCTACTGAAGGAAAATTACATATGAGTCTACAAATACGGAAAAATGCAAAGGAATAGGGATGGCGATGATATATCGATATGTCGAAAATATCGATATTTTATATTGAAATTTACTAGTTTGATATATCGATTTTTATCGATATTTCCCATAAATATCGTAATATTCCCACACATAATAAATTAAACTAATTTGGCAGCACGCACTTTCGCTCAAATGGTCGGATGCAGCAATGCTTCTAGTGATTTTTATACCCTAGATGAAATCTATAGGATATACTTGTTGTATAAATGAATTATATAAATTAGAAAACATTATTAAACACGACGCCTCTGTCTAATAGACTTATACTTAGACTATTGTGAATTATAAGTTGATACGATTGTAAGCACGTAATCACAGGAGATGACTCTCTTGCGATCGAGACTCCGAGCTGTAACCACCTCGTAAGTAAGAATAAAGTAATTATATAACTGATCGGGCGTTCTAGTATTAATTACCCAAAGTGATTTTATTAAAAAAACTTAAACAAAACATGGCGCAGCCGGGGTAATTAGTAAAAGAAAAGGAAAAATTAATTAATTAATCGAGGTAAATGCCGAGAATAACGAGACAAAACAAAGAACAGCTCGCATCCAAAGACTCAGGGCCGCCTCCACGCGTGATAATTTCCTCAGACGAAGAATTTTGTACTGAGATAGAAGGTGAAAATATCGATATAACAATCTCAGATTCTGGTGTGTATCTAACAGAATTTGTAGATTCGTCTTTTCATTGTGCGGCACAAAGATTAAAAAAGAGGAAAATGGAATTTAAAACTCCAGATCATTTGGTTATGGAAGGCAACTTGTCTGAAAACATTAAAAAGTTTAAACAACGATTTGAAATTTATTTCAAAGCATCGGAGAGTGGCACAAAAAGTGAAGAGGTGCAAATCGCAATATTGCTTAATGTAATTGGAGACGACGCAATCGAGGTTTATAACACGCTAGAAGTAAGCAAGAAAAAAAATGTCACACTTGCAGAAATATTAAAAGAATTCGAAGCCTACTGCAATCCGAAAAAAGATGAGGTGCACCAGCACTTCAAATTGTATAGTAGAGTCCAAAGAGAAGAGGAAAATTTCGATCATTTTTTGACTGACGTAAAACAGTTAGCTGCCAGCTGTGAATTTGTAAATACTGAAGAAGAAAAGGCCATCAGAGATCGAATTATTTTTGGAATCCGATCAAGACAATGCCAGGAGAAGCTGTTAACAGTGGGGAACATTTCATTGACTGAAACTATTAAAATATGCCGTCTGTTTGAGTTGGACAAATCCAGGCTGCAAGACGTTCAAGGAGAAAAAAGGGCTGCGACAAATCAGGGAAGTTTTAGTTGTTCCAATTTAATTAAAAAACATAATAGATATGGGCATAGCTATTCGCAGCCGAAAAAAGAATATTGTAAACAAAATTTTCAGAGAAATACATCTACTAATAATCATTTCTCTAATTTTAGGCAAGACAGTAAGAGTGAAAAATCAATAACAAAGCATTGTGAGCGATGTTTTACTGTTCATGATAATAATAACAAGTGTCCAGCATGGGGAAAAGTATGTAAGAAATGCAGAAGGCCTAACCACTTTGCTATAGCCTGCAAATTTAGAAAAGTCACCGAAATTAAAACAGATGCCAATGTGAAAGAATTAAATAATTTAAAGATTAACGATTCAGGTGAGAGTAGCTTTTTCGTTTATGATATATTAAGTTCAAACACTACTTGTTGGACAGAAAAAATTTTTGTGGAAAATGTGTTAATACCATTCAAGCTTGATACGGGATCGGAAGTTAATGTGTTGCCCAAAAAGATATTTAATAAAATTAATCCGAAATGTGTTGTGGAACGGGTCAATATTACTCTTGAGGCATATAGAGGCCACAAAATTTTCCCAGTTGGAAAGACTACGTTGTTGTGTAGGTTTAGAGACATTGAGATTACTCAGGAATTTCTAATAGTTGATACTAATTCTTCACCAATATTAGGAGTCAAAGCATGTGTCGCGTTCGGACTAATAATGAAAGTAGACACTATTGAATTAGAAAAGACAGATTTATTAAATAAAAATAGGGATTTATTCGAAGGTATCGGGAAATTTCCAAATCAGTGCAGAATCAAAGTGCGTAAAGATGTAGTACCTGTCATTAAACCTCCACGGCGTATTCCTAGTTCGATAATAGAGGGTGTTAAAAATACTTTATCACATTTAGAAAAATTAAAGATAATTGAGAAAGTTGATAGTCCAGTAGGTTGGGTTAGCAATTTGGTGCTGGTGGAAAAAGCCGATAAATCAATACGGGTCTGCCTGGACCCAAGGGAGCTCAATAAACACCTTATTCAGGAGCATTATTTAATTCCAACTTTAGAAGAGCTGAAAGCCAAATTGTGTGGAATGGATTACTTTTCAGTTCTTGATCTGAAAAATGGATTTTGGCAAGTTGAGCTTGAAAAAAGCTCCAGTGATTTATGTACCTTTAGCTCACCATTGGGGTACTATAAATTTCGAAGGTTACCATTTGGTTTAAATGTTGCGCCGGAAATATTTCAGAAATATACATCCAAGTATTTCTGTGATATACCAGGCACTTTTGTGTACATTGATGACCTGATTGTCTTTGGTAGAACCGAGGCCGAACATAATATCAACTTAAAACATGTATTCAATCGAGCCCTTGAGCTCAATGTAAAATTCAATCAAGACAAGTTCCAATTTAAGCAACATAGTGTAAGGTATTTAGGTCATGTATTTTCAAAAGAGGGAGTTCGTCCAGATGCAAATCGAATAAAAGCCATTTTTAATATTAAAAACCCCCGGGATAAAAGAGAACTACAACGCATATTGGGCATGATAAACTATCTTAGAAGCTTCATCCCTAACCTAGCAGAAACTTCAAGAAGTTTGAGAGAGTTACTTAAAAAAGATACTGTTTTTTCTTGGTTAGACAACCATACTAACACTCTAAATAAAATTAAAACACTAATAGCGGATGCTCCTACTTTACAAATATTCGACGAAAACAAACCGATCGTTTTGCAGTGTGATGCATCTAAAGATGGTTTAGGTTGTTGCTTATTACAGAATGGTGCACCCATTTGTTTTGCATCAAGAAGTTTTTCTCAAACAGAGCAATCTTATGCCCAAATAGAAAAAGAATTGCTAGCTATAACGTTTGCATGCAACAAATTTCACTTTTATATATACGGCAGATCAGTGACAGTACACACTGATCATAAGCCATTGATTTCCATTTGTAAAAAAGATCTACATCAGATATATTCAACCCGGCTACAACGTATGAAACTAAAATTACTCAGGTATAAATTGGATATCATATACGTACCCGGGAAATTCTTACACATAGCAGATCTGTTATCACGGTCCTTTATCGAAGATGAAGCTAATGTGGAAGACGAAGATTTTAATGAAATAATATATTCAATAAATATAAGTGATGTTCGGAAAAAAGAATTACAAAAAGAAACGTTCAAAGATCCAATCTTATGTAAATTAATAGCAGTAATTCGTGATGGCTGGCCAAATGAAAAATCTAAAGTAGAGGAGGAGTTAAGACAATATTTTAAAATAAAAAATGAGTTGTATGTTGAAGGGAATATTATATTTTTTCAAGATCGATTAATAGTTCCAAAAAGTTTACATAAAGAATATTTAAAAATTTTACATGAAGGACACCTGGGGATTACGAAAACAAAAAAAAGAGCAAAAAACTTGATCTATTGGAGAACTCTAAATACAGATATAGAAGACATGATCGCAAAGTGTACAACTTGTCAACAATACAAAAGTTCAATGACTAAAGAACCATTAATCAGCCACGAAATTCCGGACCTTCCATTTATGAAAATTGGACTTGATATATTTGAATTTTCGAACTATCCTTACCTCGTCCTTGTTGACTATTATTCTCATTGGTTGGAAATTTTACCCCTAAAAAGCAAGTCTGCAAATGAAATAGTAAAAAATTTAAAAGTAGTATTTTCAACTCATGGTTATCCAAAGGAAATAGTTGCAGATAACTCCCCATTCAACTGTTTTACATGTTTAGAGTTCGCAAAAGACATTGGAGCAACCTTTTTATTCAGTAGTCCTTACTACCCAAAATCAAATGGGCTAGCTGAAAAATTTGTTGGAATTAGTAAGAACCTTCTTCGAAAATCTGCTCGGGATAAAGGAGATTTTTACTCAGCTTTACTTGAATATCGAAATACTCCTTTGAGTGATATAAATTGCTCCCCCACACAGTTATTATTCAGTAGACGAACTAGAACTAAGATACCTATACATGGTAACTTACTGAAGCCAAGAATAGTGGAAGGTGCCAGGAATAAAATATTAGAACAGAAAGAAAAAGTTAGACATTTTTACAATAGAACTTCAAAAGAAAGGAAAGAATTAAGAGTAGGGGACGAAATATGGGTTCAGAAATCAGATAGGCAGTGGTATCCTGGGAAAATTTTAAGTAATCAAGGTTGTCCAAGATCGTTTCATGTACAATTAGAAGATGGGCGTATCTATAGGCGAAATCAAGTGCATCTACGAAAAAGGTATCCTCATTCTGAAGAAAAACACGAAATTGGCCAAGAGAACAACAAGAAAACCTATAACACACGTTATCGGTTGAAGCAAAATGAACAATGAAATATATTGATTTTTCACTATTATTGGATTTATCTAAATTGAATTTTATAATGTCAGAAATAAGAATGAATTATAACCCTTCAGGTCATTGAAGAAAATGAATTATAGGACTTTATGTTATTGTAACATAAATAGAAAGCATATATGAATCTATTAGTTTCGTAAACTAAGTCAATAATTTGAAAAAAAATACAGTATAGTATGTAAGTGACTAATTAACTCATTACTCTGTATTTATATTATTGTATAAGCAACATAGAGACTTTTAAAGTTTAAAAGAGGGAGATGTTGTATAAATGAATTATATAAATTAGAAAACATTATTAAACACGACGCCTCTGTCTAATAGACTTATACTTAGACTATTGTGAATTATAAGTTGATACGATTGTAAGCACGTAATCACAGGAGATGACTCTCTTGCGATCGAGACTCCGAGCTGTAACCACCTCGTAAGTAAGAATAAAGTAATTATATAACTGATCGGGCGTTCTAGTATTAATTACCCAAAGTGATTTTATTAAAAAAACTTAAACAAAACAATACTAAGTTTGTCATTCCGTTTGTAACACCTCGAAATAATGATGGTAGAGCAAAATGGATTGGACACCCATTCATAATATTAAAAGTTATTTTGTGCGCACGATAACTCGAGAATGCGTACACTTAAAGAGCTGAAATTTTGTACACGGACTTTAAAAAAAAAAAGTAAAATTAAGTTCGAAAATGAGACAAATCGGGCAACTCCTTCGTGGGGTTGCCATATAAAAATTTCGTTTTCCGCTATATATTTGGACACTGCCTGAGAACGCATCAACGTAGAGAGCTGAAATTTCGTACATGATGTTTTTACTACATTAGCAAGTAAAATTTCAAAAATGGACTAAATCGGGCAACTCCTTCTTGGTGTTGCCATATAAAAATTTAGGTTTTTTACGTATACTGTGAATACGATCAGTCCAAGACATTTTTATTGTACTAAAAACTTCTTCAGAATACGAAATCCTATAAAATTGGTTATAATAATTTTTTCTGTCTGAAAACTCGTTCTAGAAATATATGCGAAAAATCATTTCAAAAATTAAACTGCACAGAAGGGTGACAATACGAATTTCATACGGGCATTCATCTCTAGGGTATCATAAGAATTGGTCTTAGAACAATTCTAACTTTTTTACTTGTTAATTTGTAATGTTGCATCACATGCCTAGTTTAGATCATAACCTGGGTGTACACGTTGCAGAATCCTTCATATTTGTCAATTTTTTTCAATGAAGACAGGCAAGGGTGGGGGGGGGGGGAATTCCTCCCCCTTAGTATATCTCATCCCATCACCGAAAAGTTGTAGCTAGCACGCGCTGCAACGTGTACATTGGCTAATATGGGCATTTGATTGACACATTATTTAATTATGAGGCAAAATTATGTTATTAGTTTTTTATATTAATAAAATTGGATACAGATAGCCCCACAATTATAGGTGCAATAGAGTAGTTAAAGCTTAAACCCATAAATATTTAACAAATTGTGATATTGAGACTAATATTTGTAGTAAAGTAGTAAAAAAAAACATTAGATTTAAAATGGTAATTTTTCTGGACAATGGACATTGGACATACATTATTAAAATCAGTTTTTTTTGACAATTGCTCGACTTGGCGCATTTTTTTGCTGCACATTATGTAGAAATTATTATTATATATATTTCTAGACAATGACCCTGCAAAAATTAATATTTTTTATGTACCATTTTTTAGCTACCCTGTATACGTATGTATTGTGGTTGTGGTAATTGGTAAGATGGTACCGTGATGATTTGCATTTTTGTGCACATCATGTCATCCATGTGAGTCTTGACATTTGGTTTATAGTGCGCAGAGTCGAGAAGTTATTTTTTTACTGTATTAGCGGACAACGAATAATTTATAACGCAAATCATTACGCAAACATTTGTTTTGATTTAGATAGTTACATATAACATATCATATCTCGTAATTTATTCCAATCTTTTTGAATTTTAAGATTTAAAGTTCTTAATCCTTTTCTTTGGGTACATCATACAGATTTCTTTGAAATGTTTTTTGGCAAACGGATTTATATATATTGTTACCTTTTTTTAGTTTTTTATTACTACAAATTGTCTGACAAAAATATAGCCTCAGAAAGTGGACGGCAAATTTCTCTCAAAGTTGTTAGTCGCCGATAGTTGTAAGTGACTGTACCTAATAGCAAAACAGTCGAGCTCGAATTCCTGTGTGGGTGCCCCGTGCACACTACACACCCTATGTATAATGTGCACACGATACACGAATGTCGGTCAATCTCTTAGTGTGTGGCTGTCAACTTTATGTTTACTATCTGAAGTAAGCTAAGTAGGCATGCCGGTCGAGTAGTTTTCGCAGCCGATAATTTAATTTGATCAACGCGTAGTGCAGTGCGTGAGTCTGTTAAAAGACTTCAATTAAATTCTATTCCGATAAGTGCGTGATACAGGTGCAGAAGTTTGAAAAACTTAATGCCCTTGTTTGTGTTTCGCGTTAGTGTAGTACAGCGCTAGGGCTCCTGAAAATGAATATCTCGACTGGAACCTACAGCGAGGGATTGGGAGATATTGGACAACGATCAGCCAGCAATTTAGGTAAATTCAAGCCTGACAACTATGGTGAGTACCCAAAGTTTTATTTTATCAACTTAAATGGTGATTGTTATTGTGTTATTAATTAGGTTATGTTTTATTTGTTTTTATTGCGTATGCGTCGATGTGGTACGATGCGTTGGTAAGGCGCCTGTAATAATTATGTCATGCTAGTTACAAGGCATGAGAGTAAATGGTAGTGAGATGATGTGAGACTTTTACGTGGCTAGATTTCTACCAGCGCTAACTCGATTAGATTTTATCGCATGCGATAAATTCGGCTGAGTTTATAAAATACCTGGCCAGCTGATATATCTTATCTCTAATATCTTTTGCCAGTAGGAAGAAATATAGAATTTGCCTCTTATTATTTCATTATCTTCGTTTTAAATAATAACACTGCTATAATTTATGGCAGTTTTAATGCTGTGCGTAAATTCTTATAAATAGCTCCCAATAGACAAGAGCGGAATTTCAAACAATAATGGCAATTTTACACGCAAAAAAAAAGTAAAAAAAAAATGCAAATAAAAAAAATAAAAAAACGCTTACAAAATTTCAATTAAGCAGCCAGTTTATTTCAGTCCTTATATTATTTCCAAAAATGTTATTTCCATTCAATAATCTTTAGTTCTTCGTGAAACTTTTTTTTTCTTTTCTTGATACACAAGTCCAAATTAAATATCACTTTAACTACATCGACAATTTATTTCTAGATTCTATTGACAAATAAAATTCAACTTTTAAAATTTTAATTACAAGAATTTAATTTTTCCTTCAACTTTTTAGATGCCGTGCACATGCAAGTCAGACTCGTAGAGAGAGGTCATCGACTGTGTCATGACCTTTTTCGATGCTCGACAAGGTCATAGAGAGGAAGTTCAATTCGCCGTGGGAAATTTTTGGTTGATGCGTTCGCATTTCAGAGATAAGTGTCTTTGCTTTTAATGCTGTTTCCCATTTGTAACTTTTCCAGGTTTTCCGTAGGAAAAATTACGCAACAATATATATATATATATATATTTTTTTATGATTGGATTACAGGTTGGTACCGTAAGTTGCATTTTGTGTACATAGGACATTGATAAAGATAATTACATATCTCATATCTCGTAATTTACTCTAATTAATCGGATCTTTTCGAAATTGAAGTTTTTCGCTAGTCAACAAGTGTTAATTAACCCTTGCCTTTGGGTACATACATATTTATTTAAAAATTGTTTGGCATATGGAACTGATTTAAATTGATGATTTTTTTATGCTTGGATACAGGTATATATTTTAATTTAAGAACAATGGATTTTATGTAAGAATTCGCTGTTTTTTATAAAAAATCAATGATATTGTTATATGATGAAGATTAATTCAAGTGACTAAAATTAAGAAAAAAATAAAAAAAAAAATCAAAAAGAAAACAAATAAAGTTAATATAACGAACAGCAAATCAAAATCACTAAAAATTTTGAAGATTGTGGTATTTTTTAAAGCAAGTTGGTAAATGCAGAAGCATTGTCTGCATGCACTCACAGGTAGTCTCTTTGCTAATTTTATTTTTATAACCAACACGGCACCTTTTTGTAGGCTGTTGCTTAGACTGTTCCGAGTGTCGACGGAGTCGGAATGTTCTCAGTCTCAGGATTCAGGAAGTGTGTACAATTTTTCATCTGAAAACGAAGTGATGTATCGATATTTGAAGGACAATTTTCATTGGTAAGCTCGACATCACTTCTTTCGATTTCGGTTGGACATTCAATTTGAATCGGATTTGTGTCAATTTCTAAAATTTTTCTAACTTTCGAGTCTGTGAATAATGGATTGAGGGAACTTATCCATTTTAATTTCAGTGTGAGGCATAATACTGTAGCAGAAATTGCATCATTGATATCCAGCGATAAATCAAAGTATGGCTGAAATCGTTCAATCAAACTTTTCTGCGGCTTTTCAGCTTCTTTTTTAAGGATCTGGATCTGGAGAATATCTTCACAACATATTTTGCTCAGCTTCCTTCTCAATGAAGCTAATGAGGCCGGCAAGTAGCCCAACATTATATTATAACATTGGATTCTTTCTTACTTTATTCTGAGTGCAGGGCTTGAATTAAAAATTGGTGCAACGATATCCTTTACCAAAATTTATTATAAAAATTTCTTAAATTCCAAACTTGTTGCGTTAAGCTACCTTAACCTAACCTTCCGCTACTTAACTAATGGCGATGTGGCTATAGTAAGGTCACAGATTAGATATATACAGATATCCAGCTCCCTTAAATTACCCAGTCATGGTATTAAAAACCATCGCTCTGGCACCACTACTCCATAAAGGTTTGAATGTGTGTGAATAGTGCAATTAGATATGCATGCTCCATTTTCCTGTCAAAAATCCACTGCTCCTGTCAAATATCCACTGCTCCTGTCAATGAGGAGTGACAGTTCAATTTTAGGGAAGAAAAAACCAACTTTTGAAATTTTTAGAATAGAATAGAATAGAAATAGAAGAGCATTTATTAAAGAACTTCAGCTAATTCTACGTTAGAACGTTAGGTACATCGATTGAGTAAAAGATAATTGGAATTATAGATAGAATAGAAAATTGTTTAGCAATATATCAAAGGAGCAATTAACAGACTGTGGAAGAAACTTTCAACTGATTTTTTCAAGATATATTTGTTACAAACCCCGGCATAAGAGTCACGTAGTGGGTATAGTGAATTTACAAAATCTTGTAATTGCTTGCATGTTATGAGAAATATGCACAACGGAAAAATATTGTACAAATGTTGCGCCTAGTGTTATATTATTCCTATTTCGCGTAAGGTGTTCATGAATATCCTGATGTTTTACCACTACTAGATTTGACCGTATAGTCAGTCCTAATTACCAACGCTACATAAAATTCGCCTTTTCAATTTGAATTACTTGCTTCAAGGTAAATTGCCACGCAAACTGATAGACAAACAGAAAACTAGTCTCCCACGGCAGCCGGTATAGCGCTTTTAATGCCCTATTCATTAATATCCTTATATCATTTTTCAAGCCTATCGCACAATGCGACCAATTTATAATGCCATAACGAATGCGCGACAAAAAGTGTGCATTGTAAATTAATCTCGCAACATGCCTCTGTAGGTTAACATTTCTTCTAAAAATTCCAATTAAGGGTGTTAGCTTTCTAACTAAGTTCCCTATATGCTGCGGCCAGCATAGTTTATCGTCAATCAATAGTCACAGATAATTACAGTACCCTGCCAAAACATTATAACCACTACCAAAAACATTGCACTGTGAAGTACCTGGAGGAATCTTTCTGTTCTACCTGCGAAAAAGATCAGCATTGTTGTTGCTTATGTTTCCTGGAATGGTTGCGGATTAATATCATACAGAAAATACTTACCTCTCTAAGCTGTTTATTTAGAGAAAAACAATTTTCTGAAAGTTGTATTTATTTGTTGCAAGTGCGTGGAATGACTAGGGCGTTTTGTAAGGAATTAAGTCATATTTTATATTAAAGAGTACTAATATTTCTGGTTAAGTTTTGTTCCTGGAAGTGTTTTGTTCAGAGTGAGTACAAATTTATTACAAATTAATTGAAATATGCTTATTTGTTAAATAATTTGATGAGCTGTACCCATTTGTGTTTCAATTTTCTCAGATGGGAAAGAAAGCTGATATTACCAGCGAGCAAAAAGCAGCGATTTGTGCTTTAGTTAAAGCAGGAAACCACTCGTATAGAGAAATTGGCCGAATGGAAGGAGTAAGTCATGCTACAGTCGCAAATTTGGCAAAGCAACTAAGAGACCACTCCTGCATTTTGGCTTCAAGGCGACATGAAACTGGAAGGAAAAGGAAAACTACAGCAAGGACAGACAGGAGGATCACGGCAACACTCGCAGCATATCGGTAGTTACCATTTCGAGAGATTAAAAAAAATTCTACAGGATGAAGGAATTGAATTATCACAGCGTACTATAGAACGAAGAAGTGCTGAAATGAATTCCGGCTGCAGGGTCCCAACAAAAAAACCACGTCTCACAGCTCGGATGATGAAAGCCAGGCTACAATTCGCACGGAACTTACAGAACCTTTCTGTCGATGATTGGAAAAGGGTAAATCTTTTGCTTCTAGTTTTTCCAAACTATTGGAAATTAAGTTTAAGAAAGCTGAATAAAATTATTTTTTACAGGTCTTATTTAGTGACGAGTCGACTCTGCACGCAATGACAGAGGCATCAAGGTTCGTTCGGCGACGTCCTTCTGAAAAACATCATCCATCCTGCATTCAACCGACCATAAAACATCCACTCTCCGTAATGGTTTGGGGTGTTATAAGTGAAAAAGGACCTGGACCCCTTTATTTTGTTGAAGGTATGATGAATCAACATCAGTACATTAATGTACTGAAAGATGTTTTATTGCCTTATATTGGTAATATTAGATTAAATACAGGCAGTTTTACCTATATGCAAGATGGAGCTCCATGCCACACTGCAAAATCGGTAAAAAAATTTCTGGAAATGAACCGGATCTCCGTTCTTCCGTGGCCTGGTAATTCACCTGACCTAAATGCCATAGAAAATGTTTGGCACCTTCTAAAAAAAGAGGTTTATGAACGTAGGAATCCAACTAGAGAGATCCTTATAAAAAATATTAAGGAAGTATGTTGCATAGAAAGCATGCCTAGGCGCATAAAGAGTGTGATAAAAAACAAGGGTGGCATTACTAAATATTAAGATAACTTTTAAAAATGTTTATGTCTTTATGTTAAGAAATATACAAGGTTTAACGATCAGTGAAATTTTTTTATGAATATCACCCTAATTCCTTAATTATAAAGAAAAAAGTGAAAATTTTGGCATCCTCATAAGTGGTCATAATGTTTTGGCAGGGTAATTTCTGTGGTTCTCTGCAAATATTCCGTGCCAATTCTAAGGCAAATATTAATATCTGTTTTGTTTTTCTGTCTGAATATTATATATTTGGTCTTTCTCTCATTAATCATTAACGTGTTCCCAGCAAATCTGGACATAAATAGACAATAAACAGCCATGGGTATAAAGTAGAGATGTGCAGTTCCGAGGAATTTTCGGAACCGGATCCGGATCCAGATCATTTAATTTAGACCCGATTCCGCGGACCCGTTCCATCGTTCCTTTCGTAATTCAATTCAAAGAAAGATTTGAGTTCAGCTGATTTTTTATTATAGAATTACGAACAATCAACATAGCTTCCAATTAAAAATATAAGTATGTAAAATTGTCGATTACTTTAAGTACTTGGACAAACTTTGGACAAAATCTTGGGACTGAGGTTGCTGGTATTCAAGGCCTCGTTTTCCGACTTAGTTTTACATAATTGAAATTTTTGTATAATAGAAAATGAGGCAGCGAGTTTGCATTAACCAGGTAAATTGGAAGGATTTATGACACTATTGCCGAGATGCTGTTGGTATTGCAATTAAGGGTGGCTAGGTTCCGCCGACAGGTCTAGTCAGTTTTTCATAAGAATCAATATTTAAAACATTTTAGAGAATTCGACTGAACTGGATTTCTGGTTCATGGCTTGGGAAGTATTTCTCGAGGGTTTTCGATATTCGCTTTCATATGCTTCTTACATGATCTAATAGATGCACGAGTAAAATTAAACAAGTTTCTACAAAATATTCAAATATGCAATCAGAAAAGGCGAAGTATAATGTGCTCAGATCAGTACGTTTTTTTGCATAAATTGGTTTAAACATAGAAACGAGTGAACGACAGGTCCAATAGTTTTGGACCCGTTCCGGTTTTAGGTTTTCTAATTACCTATAGGCTACCTATAGGTATAGCCATGTAGGAGCTAAGGGAGCTCTCGGTTTGGTTCATTGTAAATGAAATACCTCTGTGGAGTTTCAAATTAACTCTTGATTTATTCATTGAATTCGCTCTATATTTACACTTGATATAGTGCTTACCTCACTCATTTTTACTTATTCAGTTAAAAAAATTCGATTCGGACATTGATCGGTTAATTATTGCTGCGCTTGCAATATTTGGACAGCGAGCATTACTCAAAATTTCAGCCAGGTTGAAGGTAGACAAAAAAGAGCTACAATGCAAATGCTTTTCATTGATAAATCAGAACAGGCGGTAGTCATAGTAAAACTAAAGAAAAAGCAAACGGTGAAAAAAACAAAAGAGGATTTAAAAAACCCAGTGTTCAAAATTAGTGGATTAGTGGCATATTCGAATGAATTTTGGACGAAATAAAAATCGTAAGTTAGAATTATTAGTTTTGGACGTACGTAGTTTGAAAAATCAAATTGATAACATTGTGGTATTAATTAAGCAACTAAGTAGTTCTGACATAGTTAATTTAAATGAAACCATCAAGGCACCCGGATAAGATCTTCAGTAGTTACTAGTATTTTTCCTGTCTAAAAGGAACAATCATGGTTCTAGTACATAAAGGAGGCAGTATGCGGGGAACTTCCTCAAAACATTTTGTTGAAGTTTTATTTACATAGCAAGTCTTGATATTTTCTTCGTTTCTTTGAATTAATTGGCATCATATTCGTACATGCGCGCTATGTTGAATGTACAATCGATGACATTAAAAAAAAAAAAACAAAAAAATATTTACCTTGCCACTTTATTCATAAAATATTTTAAAAGCAGCATACGCTATGAATTCAATACTTTCCTATTTTAGGGTAATCGATTGGCTGGATGCTTTAGGAAGATCAGACATATTAGGTGATACTTCCAAAGCTAAGAAACTAAGGGTATGCGCGAATCATTTTAAGCAATCAATGCTGTTAGCTGGATTGCAGGTATTCTCCAAAAATGCAATACCATTCGTTGCGACGTACCCGATTTCATCAATTTTTGTTGGAGAAGATAAAGTATTATATTTCTATATTTTCGAATTTTTATTTTATACAAAATTAGTAATTCTATTTATTCTTCCCTTTTTTTTTTCTGCCTATACCTACACGTATTTTGATCTATTTGTATTCTATTCCTACCTTCATTTCCTGCTTTATTTATTATTAAAATTTTTTTTAATGTTGGTCCTGCATAGGAAAATTTTGATTTAAATGGGAATACAACGAGCGGGGATAGCAAAACGGAAGACGTCGACATGGTTGAGGGATTAGGAAATACTCCAGGTATTTTAGAAGAGGAATGCACTAGTGGGGAGCGTGCTCTTAAATATTTCGAGAGCTGTTTGCCTAAGAAAGCATCTATTCCATGCGTAAGTGGTCGCTTGAAGGCTAATAAAGACGTTTCTAATAGGACTAAGACCATCCAAACAAAGAGGACTATTTATGGAAAATGTACAAATTGTCCATACAAGAGGAAATACTTGCAGCTAAAAAAGAAGTATGTGAAAGCAATGGCTCAATCCAGAGACTTAAGGAAAATAGTCAAAGTTTTAAAAAAACCTGCATTGAAGGGCAAGAGCAGTTTTTTTAAACTCGGCTAAGAAATATATTCCATCACAAGTCGTCCCCTTTATAGAAAATGAGGCAAATAACTGTTCTAGGAAAAAGTTGGGAGTTAGATATTCAAGAGAAATAAAGCAGTTTGCATTAACTGTTTATTTCATTGCTCCAGTGGCCTATAACTTCCTCAGAAAGGTTTTCATCTTGCCATCAAGGTCAACTTTACAAGAAATGACAAAAGATTGGCCAGTAGGTCCAGGGTTTGATGATGTTTACTTTGATACTCTTAAATTGAAGGGCATTCGGTTAGATAGCATGGCAAAGAATTGTGTCATATGCATCGATGAAATGTCTTTAAAAGTAAATATGTTTTATGACAAAAACCATAAAAGAATAATCGGTATTCAAGATGATGGCAATACTCGGGAGAATTTGCCAGCCAGATATGCTTTAGCAGTTATGGTTCGTGGTGGTTCGTGGTATATCTGAAAACCGGAAACATATGCTAGGCTATGTTTTCACCAATTCTTTATGCGATGCCACCAAGGTTAAACGCATGATTTTTTTAATTATTCGGAAATTACGGGAAGTGGGTTTTAAGCCTTGTTAATCTTCTTCAGGTTAGTCCCTCCAAATCTTCATTTACTGTAGATGGAACAGAAGTATGTTTTTCTTACGATATACCGCACTTGATAAAAAGCGTACGAAATATGTCTATGAAGTATGACTTTTTCTTTGGTGATGGGAAGAAAGCTACTTTTGACTATGTTCAAAAACTCTACGAGCATGGACTCAGCTCAAATGTAAGGTTAGCTCCAAAACTAACAGCTGCCCATATTTCTCCAAATAATTTTCAAAAAATGAAAGTTAAAATGGCTGCGCAAGTAATGAGTTCAACTGTCGCAGCTGAAATCGATACTTTAGCGAAGGGCAATATATTACCTGCAGCAGCGTTAGAAATTGCGGAGTTTATAAAACTTTGGGATATAGCATTTGATGTATTTAATTCTTCTAAATACAACGATATAAAAAGACACAAACAACCATTTAGTGCCACAGATGAACAGCTAAAAATCCTAGAACAGTTGCGGTCATTGATAGAATCTATTTTAGTAAAAGATAAAAGTGGGAAGGATCATTCTTCAATTATAAAATGCCTTAACGGCTGGCTTATAGCAATTTCCTCTGTTCTTAAAGCATGAACAATTTTAAAAAACGAGAATTTTAAATATATATTTACTCGCAGGCTTAACCAAGATGCTTTAGAACACCATTTTGGCACACTTCGAAACCGAGGTGGCAATTCGAAAAACCTGCCTCCATATCAATTTAGTCATGCTTTCAAAAAAAGCAATAGTATTGAGTTAATGGAACTGATCAAAACTGGTAATTGCGAAAGTGAAGAAGATTTATCCGTCGAATTTCTAGTAAACACTAAAGAAGTAATAATTCCATAAGTATCAGAAAGTATAGAGTATGAAGTTCTTGCTAACAGCGTAGATTACCGGCAGCTGGATTTCGGGCAAGAGAACGCTCTTTACTACTTCGCAGGTTATTTGTTAAAAAAATGTAAGGCAAGGCATTCCTGCGAAATCTGTGAAATTTCTGGGGAACCAAATGAATTCGGGCAATTCATTACATGCAAGCAATATGAGACTTGCAAATTAATAGTTCCAAAACCATAGTTTTTATAAAACAGCTTGAGAATCTTTTCGTGGAACGCGTTACGCGCGTAGGTATAGAAGAAGAACTTTATTCTATTGTTCGAAAAATAGAATGTTGTAAAATCTGTGAAGATTTCCCTACAGTTTTCTTACTAAGCTTCTTCATTAGGGTACGGATATATTTCATTTTGAAATTTTATAATAATTCACTAAAACAATATGGAGGAAGAAATAAAATGTTGTCCGTGCAACACTTGTAAGAGCGTGTGTCATTAATACCTACAACTCAGAAAGTTTGTTCGTCGGGCTTCTATGTAGGATTTGGAGCTAGCTATGTTCTTTAGCTTTACTAACAGAATTATATTTAGACAGACTTTTAAAAACAATTCCTTTTTTCAACCATAAGAAAGGAAACAGGGTGGGTCCGAACCAAATTCATTGGTGCATAGCCTATTGCCAAATCTCTTCTTTACTTGTAACGTGTGCTGTAAGACGTGTCAAATATTAGCTGGAAATATACATACACATCATTCAAATAGAGACATAAATAGAAGATTGGTATCTCACTTAGTCTAAGTAGTGTAAATAATTAAACAAATAATACATAATGCTTAATAAATGATAAACAATATTAATGAATAAATAAATATTAATCAAGTCAAAGAAATCAACAAAGACAACAATAATAATTAATAGCTCGCCTTATACAACTGAAGTTGTCGCCAGTTCCAGACCAGCTTTAGTGCTCGCAGCTAAACGCACACCATTTTCGACCGCTTTCGGAACCATCCCAAAAATAGGGGCAATACAAACAAAAGGGCGGACGGATGGAGTGCGACAGGAGGTTCGGTTTCCCGCTCGCTTTTTTTTGGCTGCTGGGGAGACATCGGCAAGAGCATCAAGCCGCGAAGGAAGCTTCAAGTTCACATTAAAAGTTTTCAACCTTAAGTAAAGTTAATAAAGTTAAAAGAAAATCAAAAACAAAAAAAATCTGAAAGCAGTAAAAGTGCGAAGACAACTCCGAGAAAATCGCAGCCCAGGAGTAATCAGAAAAGGCCGGAGGATTAGTCGGATAAAACTGGAGCACGCGGATAACCTAGCCAAAAGGAAAAATAAAGAAAAATGAAAAGCGATAAGTAGATTTGAACCATAATCAGTTGCACTAAAAATAACATAAAACAATAACAAGTAAAAAAGCTAGAATTGGTCTAAGACCAATTCTTAGGATACCCTAGATGAATACCCGTATTAAATTTCGTATGGTCACCGATCTATTCAAGTATTGATTTTGAAGTTGTTTTTCGCATATATTTCTAGAACGGTTTGTCGCACAGACAAAATGATTATAACCAATTTTATAGGATTTCGTATTCTGCAGAAGTTTTTAGTACCATAAAAATGTCTTGGGCTGATCGTTTTCAAAGTATACGTAAAAAACCGAAATTTTTATATGGCAACACCAAGAAGGAGTTGCCCGATTTAGTCCATTTTTGAAATTTTATTTGCTAATGTAGTAAAAACATCATGTGCGAAATTTCAGCTCTCTACGTCGACGCGTTCTCAGGTAGTGTCCAAATATATAGCGGAAAACGAAATTTTTATATGGCAACCCCACGAAGGAGTTGCCCGATTTGGCTCATTTTCGAACTTAATTTTACTTTTTTTTTTTAAAGTCTGTATACAAAATTTCAGCTCTCTAAGTATACGCGTTCTCGAGTTATCGTGCGCACAGACGGACGGACGGACGGACGGACAGACGGACGGACGGACGGACATGCAAAAATCGAAATAACTTTTAATATTATGAATGGGTGTCCAATCCATTTTGCTCTACCATCATTATTTCGAGGTGTTACAAACGGAATGACAAACTTAGTATACCCCTATGATTTCATCTAGGGTATAATAATACAATAAATAAATAAATATAAATAAGTTAATTAAGTAAAAAAAATATAAAATTATTCTATACTAAAACTAACCCATTAAATACAAAAGAAAAATTTGAGAAAATGAAAATAAGTAGTACTAACCTCTAGCTAAATAAAGATTGTAGTATTAGGACGGCCGTACTAGGGATCTTGCAGGAAAAGTGAAAGTCTGTAAAGAAATCAATCTCTTGTTTGGAATAAAAGGTGAATTAGTTGAACGCAAAGAAGAATCTTTTCCTCTTTATACTTCCTTCAGCACACGTTCCAGTGTAAGTTGAAATTATTAAATTTCCCTAGGCTTTCAGCTTACATTTTGGGGGCTCATCCGGGATACTTCCCGTAATAAAAAAAAAAAAAAACATAAATTTTAAGTTTTTATAAGTAACTAAACGGCAGAATTTCCATACGAAATCAGCCCATAGAAATTTGTACGAGTGACGGATGCAATCTATGATCCATAAAAGTAAAAAAAAACAAAACAACTTCTTTCGATTGTGTCAGGAAGGTTGCTAACCCAGCGCAAGTATTCGCATTCCATTATTCTATCAATCATCTTCATTCTTCGATGAATACAGTTTATTTTCATTCAATAGTGAGTAATCAGTAAATTTCTGTGCCTAGTGATTAAACCATTTACTTAAATTAACAGAAGTTATGTTAATGTCTCCATAAAAGTCGCATAAGCTTTCGTGTACCAAATATAATTAGCAGTTAGCATAACTCAAAAGGATAGCATTTATCGTGCTGGAACCTGTATAATTACACTTAGAAGGTGTATGTTTACATTGTGCATTATACATAGCTCGTTAATTCTGTTTAAATTTTTAGGTTTTTCCAATTAAATTAAACACAACAAAGCGCATATTAAAGCAATAGTGTTGATTCAAATTTATTAAAATAAGCCGAAGCTAATCTGAATAACCCTACTTACTGTCCAAATGACCGACGATAGCTTGTCTTCACTTTGCCCTGTCGGATAAGAATATGCTGCAGCCATACTAAATGTGTGAGTAAAACGAAGTCGCTTCATAATGATAACACAGCTATAATTAATATTAGTTATTTATCTGATCAGTATCAGTTTTAGTAGCTTGAACATTATTATACGTGGAAGTTGAACGTTCAATTGCATGATCGAAGTCTAAACTTAATTTTTTTTTGACAGCTGAAATTTTTGCCTGATATAGTTAATTCTAGATGAATTGGTGCGCACGCATTGGTACAATCAAGTAAATTCTGTTCACTTTCGTTCCGAACAGGTGTATTTTATATTTTTTTGGGAAAGTCTTAAACGTTTTAGCATTTATAAACATGTAAACACTTAAATCCAGTTGAACACGTACGCTACTTGCTTATTGTGTGATCATTCTCTTCATAATTAGGCGAATTGAAGGTGAAACAGTATGAAATATCCCATAAGTATTGTCTGCTTGGTTGTGCGAAAATTTTTATTACTTAAACAATAATAACATCCTAATTTTTGCCAATGTGTAGTACGAGAACTGACGTTATTCTCGGGAATTTCAGAAATTTAAATTTAGCTCCTACTTACCATCGAATTAGTGTCAATTGGAGTGCCGTCCTCGAAGATCTTATATAAAAAAAAAAAAAATTTTGCTGAAAGAAAAATATCATTAGGTTAGTGTTATTATTTTGAAACATTGGAGAAGCCGTGAAGAAGGGATCTTAGGGAATACATTACAGTACGAATCTCTGTTGTTCGGAGGTTTGCCAATTTCGCAGATTTCAAGTTTTGTGTACAATTTAATTTAGTAAAAATCATCCGTCTTGGTTGAATTAGCAAACTTGGAATCATTTAACATCCCCGGCATATAAATTCTATTGTACCTAGTAGCAACATAACTATATATATCTATAGAGTATATATGTGTATATATTCATATATCGTACAATATACAAGATTGTTTTGTTTCCTATACATTACTATGCATTCGGGCGGAGTTCCCAACATTATCATATTTTAATCATTCAGTGCGCATGAAAAATTTGTGCTGCTCGTGTGCTATTTTCTAACTTCTTGTATGTCCAAGATACCTATGCGTAGTATATCTACAGTTTTCGACATTTTATTATTGTCCAGTGCCGTCAGGGAGGTGAATCGTTCACTCTTCTTGTAAATATCACCTTATTGTATATTTGGTTGTGCATATATCCGCATGCACCAACCCTCACCTGATATTTTTTTGTAATTCCTGGTAGTAGATAGGTTTGTCTGAGCTATCAATCGCAGTTATTAGTTGTCGTTATTTAGCCAGTGTGCCAATTAAACGCCTTAAAAATGTCATACGATCAAATTGCTAGTCTCTGCGCGGACACAGACATTAAATATGAGATGCGCTGTAGGAAAGTTGCACCGGAGAATTATACCATCCAGGGAAGACAGCAATGGTGGTCAAAGCAATTAAAGAAAGAGGCAAGCGTAGACCCGGATAATTGCACAGTCCAGTCTTATTTATCACCTGAGGAGGATTTAAACGAATGCAAGGATGTGCTTGAGGAATTCGACAATGATTGCTCAGCAGACGAGAACCCTACTATGAAGCACTAGCAGTTCGATTAGACTTTCTGTCGAAAAGATTAAAAAGGATAGACTCAGCAAATGAAGCGCAGGCCAATCTTAAAGGGCAGTTGATACAAAAGGCCGTGAGTTTAACTCGAAAACTTGAGGGAATCCAATATCGGGCATGGAAAGCAAATTTTGCCTCGGCGAGTTCGAGCCAAGGGCTGAATGAGGGCAATCTTGAAGAAAGACTTCAAGACCTTAATTTAGATGAATTTCAAGGTGACGGCGATGCTTTACCAAACTCACCTAAGCCCAGTCTTAAAGTTAAGCATGATATAAGTCTATTACCGCGTGAAGAATGTTATAAATCAGCTCTTCCTAGAGATAACCTTTCTTTTTCTAAGCCACCTCCGATGTTATTTAAATGGGGTCTAAAGTTTACAGGAGATAATGAAGATTCGGCGTCTGCCTTCTTGCAAAGAGTTGCAGACTATTCCAGGTCCCGGCAAGTAAGTGAGCCTGAGCTATTGATATCCATATCCGACCTGTTGGACGGCTCGGCTTTGCGATGGTATCGAAGAAAGCGTGACGCATTCTCGTGCTATGAAGACTTTGTCAAGCAATTCCTCCAGCACTTCGAACCCCTCTTCCAGACTGATCAACTGCTGGAGTTCCTCCGTGAACGTAGACAAATGAGCAGTGAAACCATAGTTCAATACATTTCCTTCATGGAGGACCAATTCTTCCGACTACCTCTGATACGCAATGAAAGAGAAAGGGTCAGAATTATTAGGAACAATTTATTACCAAAGTATATTCGATCCATTGCCTTACTGGATTTTGCAACTACCGATGCACTTCAAGAAGCCTGTCGGAAGGTAGAATTAAGCGAAATACAAGTCAAGAGAAATAGTTACGGTCGCAACGGGGCCGAGTACAATATTCCATCCAACTATCGGGGCTATAATACTCCGCGTGACCAGCAAACTTCGATCAGAGCAAATCTTACCAGTTCGCAAAGTGCACCTAAATTTAGATGTGAAAACCTAGAGCAAGGGAATAGACTTCGCAATACGAATAATAACGACATAAACAGTGGCTTGCCAAAACCTCGGTACTCCCTAAATTATAATCAAGCCCAACCGAACCACGCAAGTGGTCCGCGCAACTATAGGGACGTGCAAAGACCCACAATCGCCTCCCAAGGGTATAACAAAAATGCATTCGATAACAAATCTAGGGAAAAGTCTTCTTACGCATCACGAAACCAGCAACATGTATATGTAAACTGCTTGGAGTCGCCAGATCTCCTCACAGCAAGTCAAAGCACACCTCATCCAATTAAGGACGATGAGATGACTGCCGCTGTTCATGACTCGGTCCTCTTGAATGTTGGTGGCCAAGATGATGACCACTCACATCTCGAGTATTCCAGTAGGGACCAATTGGGTTCGGAAAACGAAATCGGGGCTACTCAAGAGTGGACCGGCGCAGCTCCGTTAAATCAAGGACCACAATACCAACACTAGAAACACCCATTATTTTAAAAGATGTCAACGATATGAGACCATACCTCTTAATAAAAATCCTCGGTCACAACATTAATAGTCTTCTGGATTCTGGAGCCAACGGCTCTGTGGCAGGGGAATATGGTATTGAAATTCTCAGGGAGTTAGGTTTTAAGCTCATGATTGAACGGCAATCTACAATTAAAACGGTAGACTGCTCTCAACATCTGATTATAGGGTTCTTTAACGTCCCGATAGAGTTCAAGTCTGAGCTAAAAATTATACGAGTACTAGCAGTTCCAACTTTAAAGCACGGTATAATTCTGGGTGTTGATTTCTGGGATGCTTTCCAATTAAGGTTGGAACGTCAATCGCATGCACGCTGGGCATGTTACAATTTCCTAGCAGGGGATAATCCCTCCAATAACCATAGCTCGGGTATCTGTGCACCAACTTGTGAGCAGAAAGAAGCTATTGAAAAATGCCTACACTTGTTTGACCGATTAGAACGACCTTGCCTAGGCCGAACTAATCTGATAGCACACGATATTGACACAGGAGATGCAGAGCCCATAGTTCAACGTGGATATGAGGTATCACCTGCAGTCCAGTGTCGTTTTGCTAGAGAGCTAGAAAGAATGAAGCAACTAGGTGTGATAGAACCATCAGTTAGTCCCTGGTGTTCCCCGACAGTCCTTGTTAAAAAATCAAATGGTAAGGACCGCCTGTGCATTGATAGTCGAAAACTAAACGCCGTTACTAAGAAATGCGCCTATCCTTTACCGAGAATCAGAGAAATACTGAATCGGCTTAAAAAAGCTAAGTACTTGTCATCAATCGATTTAAAAGATGCTTTTTGGCAGATTCCGCTGACGGAAACTGCTAAGGAAAAAACAGCCTTCTCTGTCCCTGGACATGGGTTGTGGCAGTTCGTGGTTATGCCATTCGGGCTCACAAATAGTCCTGCCACCCAACAGCGTCTAATGGACAGACTGTTCGGTCCAACTGAGAATAACATATTTACGTACCTCGATGATCTCATAATTGCGACGGAAACATTCGACGACCATATCCACACATTAACCCGAGTGGCAAATCGTCTATTCGAGGCGAATCTTACGATTAATAAGGAGAAATGTCAGTTCTTTAGGTCTAGCTTAAAATATCTGGGGTTTATCATTGATGCCTACGGACTGCGAACAGACCCGGAGAAAGTTCAGACAATGGTTGATTTTCCCCGCCCGAAAAATTTTACTGAAATGAAACGTTTTATTGGCTTGAGTTCCTGGTACCGGCGTTTTGTGCCACATTTTGCACAACTAGCTGCGCCTCTACACGAACTAACCAAAGGAGGTAAAAAACGACAGCCATTAAAATGGACACCTGAAGCAGATAAAGCCTTTATCGAATTAAAGAGTGCCTTAGTTAAATCACCTGTTTTGGCCTCCCCCGACTTTGAAAAACCTTTCTTCATCCAATGCGATGCTTCTAACCATGCTATAGCTGGGGTGCTTTTTCAAAAAAACTATGAAAATGCGGAGCATCCTATAGCTTTTGTCAGTCGTAAACTAAGAGGAGCTGAACTTAACTATACAGTGACTGAGAAGGAATGCCTCAGTATTATATTTTCCATGGAGAAGCTTAGTGGATATCTTGAAGGCCAGAAATTTTTTATCCTTATCGATCATTCACCCTTGACGTGGCTTTTCCGGCAACAGAATGTGGCTGGTCGTCTTGCTAGGTGGATATTAAGGTTACAACAGTTCGACTTTGAGCTAAAGTATGTGAAAGGCAAAAATAATATTGTACCCGATGCGCTTTCAAGAATACCAGAAGTAAACCTAATCGATTGCCATCCACATGTGTGTGATGAGTGGTATTCAAATATGATCAGTAAGGTGAGGGAATGTCCTTCCCGCATGAAAAATTGGAAAAGAGAAGGTAGTGTCCTACATATCAAGCCAATTCGCGAATCCATGAGACCTGAGGAAAATAAATGGAAACTGGTAGTCCCAGCATCCAAACGTATTGAAGTCTTAAAAGAATGTCATGATTCACCATTTTCAGCCCACTTAGGAGCCTTTAAAACCAAAAAAAGAGTCACGGAAAGGTATTACTGGCCGGGAATGCTGAATGACATTACCAAATATGTCAAAAATTGTGAAATCTGTCTGAAATCCAAGCCAACCACAAAGCGTCCTTTTGGTCCAATGGGAAATTTCAAGGAAGCCAAACGTCCTTGGCAAATGATTGCCATAGACCTAATTGGGCCACTTCCACGTTCAACAAAAGGCAATTGCTGGCTCTTAGTAGTTTCCGATTGGTTTACTAAAATGCCTTGCTTGTTCCCAATGCGCGAAGCAACTGCCAAAAAGGTTAAGGAAGTAGTCGAGAACCGAATCTTCTTGGAATATGGGGTCCCAGAAATTGTCATTACCGATAATGGACGACAGTTCGACTCGCATGAATTCAGGAAGCTCCTCGCAGACTATGATATTCACAAATTTTGGTTAAATTGTCGATACCACCCGCGGAACAATTTCACCGAGAGGTGGAATAAGGTCATCGGAAGCGCGCTCAGGTCTTATATTACTGATAATCATAAACGTTGGGACCACGAGGTGGGACCTATTCAAGTCGCCTTGCGTACGGCAGTCAACGCCGTCACCGGATACTCCCCCTTCTATTTAAATTTTGGTCGCGAATATATGTTCTCAGCCTCAGATTACAGCTTGTATAATCCCATCGAAACAACCGGACTAGAGCACAGGACCAAATACCTAAACCAGCTAAGAGAAATTTACGATGACATATCTAAAAGAATTCTGAAAGCCTATGAGGTCAACAAGAAGTATTTTGATAGAGGCAAGGTTAAGGTCAAGTTTGAAAAAGGAGATGTAGTTTACAAACGGAACTATGTAATCTCGGATGCTGTACAGGGATTCTCAGCTAAGCTTGCGCCAAAATTCCTAAAATGCACGGTGCTCGAAAAAAAATCTGACTTGGTATATAGGCTAGCGGACGAAGGCGGAAAAGACATAGGTGGCATGTGAAAGATTTAAAAAATGTTTAGTAAAGGCACACAAAAAAAGGGGGGGGGGGAATATATACAAATGAACAAAAATGAAACCATTTATATATAACTACTCATTTTCCCGGATAATATGCACACCACTATAATTTTACCAATAATATATACTATGATTTTGAAATGATGAAATTATTTACATATAGCTGTACATAGATTAATATCCAAAGAAGCCTAACAATTAGATTCCTCACGTGCACCTACATAGAAAATTGTTCATAACCTGTAAATAAATTGGTTTTATAAAAAGCGTGAATGCAAAACAAACTTAAGTTAAATACATTAAGATATTTTAGTGCGTTTTTTTTAATTAAAGTAGAACTAAGCATGTATAGTGCTCTCCTATAGTAATTATTGAAGGATCAGTGGTAATTACAAGGAACAAACAAGTACGTAATTACCAAAACTGTTAAGTCAAAGGGAGTGTGCGCTTACAATAGTCGTAACATTGCATTTATAGCATTTATAGCATTTATTGCTCCTCATACCCCATTAACTAGTTAATAATTGCGTATATAGGCACAGAATTTCGACGAATTACTCACGAAGAAAACAAGTTAGCACCAATCACTAAGAATTTTAAGAATTGTAAAGATCCCTAATATAAAGAGCATTTGAAATAAACAATTACTAGGATTTAGCAACCTTGCGCTCGCCTAGTAACTTTCCACTAAGGAAGCATTGAAACACATAGTAAATCACACTGGCTATTATGCCCACTGAGTCGGATCATATTGCATCAATATCTCGAGTACGTAAGTGCCAGTGTCGGCCAAATTCCAAATTTGTCGCGCATGTCGCACTTTGGGAAGTAATTGGTAATGAAACAAAAATATGATTCGCATTTTTTTTTACCCAGGAAGGGGAGGAATGTAACGTGTGCTGTAAGACGTGTCAAATATTAGCTGCAAATATACATACACATCATTCAAATAGAGACATAAATAGAAGATTGGTATCTCACTTAGTCTAAGTAAGCTCATAATCATAAATATGTAAATAATTAAACAAATAATACATAATGCTTAATAAATGATAAACAATATTAATGAATAAATAAATATTAATCAAGTCAAAGAAATCAACAAAGACAACAATAATAATTAATAGCTCGCCTTATACAACTGAAGTTGTCGCCAGTTCCAGACCAGCTTTAGTGCTCGCAGCTCAACGCACACCATTTTCGACCGCTTTCGGAACCATCCCAAAAATAGGGGCAATACAAACAAAAGGGCGGACGGATGGAGTGCGACAGGAGGTTCGGTTTCCCGCTCGTTTTTTTTTTGGCTGCTGGGGAGACATCGGCAAGAGCATCAAGCCGCGAAGGAAGCTTCAAGTTCACATTAAAAGTTTTCAACCTTAAGTAAAGTTAATAAAGTTAAAAGGAATTCCTCAGCTATCGCTGATTTTTGTAAAAAAAACTTTTATAAAAAATGACTGCAAAAAAATTATTATAAACAAGTAAAAAAGCTAGAATTGGTCTAAGACCAATTCTTATGATACCCTAGATGAATGCCCGTATTAAATTTCGTATGGTCACCGATCTATTCACGTATTGATTTTGAAGTTGTTTTTCGCATATATTTCTAGAACAGTTTGTCGCACAGAAAAAATGGTAATAACCAATTTTATAGGATTTCGTATTCTGCAGAAGTTCTTAGTACAATAAAAATGTCTTGAACTGATCGTTTTCACAGTATACGTAAAAAACCTAAATTTTTATATGGCAACACCAAGAAGGAGTTGCCCGATTTAGTTCATTTTTAAAATTTTACTCGCTAATGTAGTAAAAACATCATGTACGAAATTTCAGCTCTCTAGGTTGATGCGTTCTCCGGCAGTATCCAAATATATAACGGAAAACGAAATTTTTATATGGCAACCCCACGAAGGAGTTGCCCGATTTGTCTCATTTTCGAACTTAATTTTACTTTTTTTTTTTAAAGTCCGTGTTCAAAATTTCAGCTCTTTAAGTATACGCGTTCTCGAGTTATCGTGCGCACAGACGGACGGACGGACGGACGGACGGACGGACGGACGGACGGACGGACGGACGGACGGACGGACAAGTTAAAATCAAAATAACTTTTAATATTATGAATGGGTGTCCAATCCATTTTGCTCTACCATCATTATTTCGGGGTGTTACAAACGGAATGACAAACTTAGTATACCCCTATGATTTCATCTAGGGTATAAAAATGACTTTAAAAACTGTACTCCCAACGAAAGCGCATAAAGAGTTTATGGTTTGAGTTTTCCATCATTAACAGTATCATGAAATATACCATCAATTTAAAATCGCAACAACTGTGAGCCGTGCATAAATTTTGTATGCGTGAATGTATGTACGTACATATGTTTCTATTTAAGAAATATTAATCTTCTGGTGCACCTCTCCATAATTGCCTTGTCACTTTCGTTGCACCTCTTTACATCAAACATCTGCATCTCTGTGGATTTCTTTCTGTCACGTGAATTATTTGCTCATATCCAATTGTTCCTTGATATTTCTGCACCAAAAATGGCAAATGTTCAAATGAAAAGTCTTAAAAAGCAGATCAATTCTTTACAAAATGTAGGATGATTACTTGGATCCTCAGGAGAAACTTTAAATGTGAGATTTGAGAGGTAAAGCTTTTCGTTCGAGTATTTTGTCTTTATTTTGGGACTGTGGAATATGCCTATGAAGGAAAGCCCGAAGTTATGCTGTAGCAATTAGTCCCCAAACCAGTTGTTACACTTCAATCTTAATAAAAACGAACTTACTTTGAAGTATTTTATGAAATTCGCAGTGCCTAAGGACTTCTATAGTTCACATAATATAATAAAAAAAAAAAAAATGTTCCCACGTGCTGTATGGGAATTGTGGAATATTCGAATAGTTCCTGGAGAAATCGTTCATTTGTTCTTGTGGAATAGGAGAGGATGAACATAAACAATGTTTTCTTCCTTTTACAAATTACGTTTTCAGTAATTTTATGAGTTCATTTTGATATAGCAGGGAGTGAAAATCATAACATCGGCGATGTACCTCATTGTAGTTATCCTACTGGGGCAAATATGTGCTTAGAGATTTCGTATATCGTTCTGGTCTTCAAAGTACGTTATTTGCTTAAGCGTCATGGGAAATGTTATTCCAGTTAAATCAAGTACAGTATAATAATGTGGATATGATGTGGTCCTATCGGAGTGAACATTTGCAGGATATAGCGCTGAGATTACGGCCCACGCGAAGCATGCTTCATCATTATTCTTTACATTAACGCAAGCTTGCTTTGAAGCAATCTCCTTTGGTAGAGGTATATACGAAAATCCTCCGAGCTGTTCAAACTTGTTGATGTGTACTGCTAGATGTATTATAGAGTGCAGTGCCCAGCCACTGTCTTTTTCGTGTTTATTGGATCCAAAATGTTTGATGTAAACCACTCCTCTAAATTATCATCTGCACTGATTGGAGCAGTTCTCGCTTGGAAATATTTAATGTCTTTTATAATTACATTGTCAGCATTTTGTTTAATAAATTCGCCGCAAAACGTTGTAGCAACTTTAATATGATATTGTTGTTTTAATGTATTCTTAATGCGGCGAGCAAGTAATTTGGAAGCATCTTGCATAAATAGCTTAGGATCTAGGTGGCTTATATTCACGATAACACCTGCCCTAATTCTACCTACGAATGCTGTTTTTATTTCTTCCCACTTAACAAAATCACTTCTTATTAATCGTTGATTAATTCCTCCACCTCGATGGGGAGCTTTGATTAGCACTTTCAACGATTTAATGTGATCAATACAGCTGTCCAAATGTCGTTTTCTAGCATTCTTATTACACTTTCGAAATGCTGCTTGATATTTACGAATGTTTCTGTTGCACTCTTTATTAATATTGTTTTTATTCACAAAATTTGCACTTCAACACATCTTCTCGCAATTTCTTAATTAATGAAAAACTTTCATTTAATAATGTGATAGACATTTTTAATTTTTTTATTCAACACTAACACTTTGACTGGTGCTCCCCAATAGTTTGCTTGCGCTTTTATAGCAACGGTTTGTAAACATGAATGATCCTGCTGCTACAATAAACATGAATGATCCTGCTGCTACAATAAACATTGCTCAGGATGAATTCCAACGAATTTGCTTACAGGTTGAGATGATATCGAATTACACGATAAAAAATCATTCAAATTAATTTCATTACTTTATTCTGCTAGTCAAATTTGCAAATGAGATTGTTTACATAAAAGAAAATGTGAAAATTTGTTTACATTCCAATGAAACGTTTCGATCAGCAAAATTCTTGGAACAATAAAATTTTTGGCTGCCTACAGGAAGTGTGGTATCAAATTACATGAAAAGAATAAATGTGCTGATATTGCTTAAATTTGTTTACAACAGGATGTGAAATTTTGCTTACGAATTCCAATGAAACGTTTCAATCAGTAAAATTCTTGGAATTGAGCTGTTTGTAGTATCAAATTACATTAATCATTCAGCTTAATGTGCTGATATTGCAAATTTGCTTTAAGGGGGCAGTCCACCATTTTGTTTTAAAAAATACGATTTTCTGAAAAGTATAGATTTGTGTAGTATATATATATAGAATTACTATAAAAATTGTCATTTACGTCAGAAAGACCGAGAACAGTTAGAAATACGCAAAGACGGGTGGGTGTCTCAGATGCGTGTAGGTGTTTGGCGCGTCAATCTGGCGTATACCGTATTGAGCAGAGCAGCTGTTCGTTTTCGTTTCGGTTTTGGAGTTGAGATGAATTTCGGAACAGTTCATCGTAGCATTTGATGCAGAAAGAACGTATACAGTTAGTAAAACCTTCCGTAGAGATTTATTTGCTTGTGAAAGTGCGCGTCGAAAAACTCGAAAAAATGGATCGGAAATATACAAAGTTTGAAAATGATAGAGCAGATCGTAGGAAAAAAAGAAAGTTTGCTGCCAATAGACATACACATGCAAATAGCACGACGCCTACAAGTGCATCAGCTGCGAAACTTTCCAAGAATGACGCGGATTTTGAAGTGAATGTTGACCGAAGCGTAAGCTATTGCATTATAAACTTTGCGTTGTTTTTGACTCTACAACAAATTTTAATTTGCAAAACTTGTAAAAAGGACATTAAGTTTTCAAAACGTGCTGAAAAGGGTTTAGGATTCCAGTTATCTGTGCAGTGCAGGTGTGAAGATGACACTTATATTCCAAGTAGCCCACAAGTCCATAATTCATACGAAATCAATCGAAGTTTGTATTTGCTATGCGAATGCTTGGCGTTGGATATCAGGGTATAGTTAATTTTCTTGGATTAATGGATATTGGTAGAGGATTCACGAAAACTGCTTATTATAAGATAGCCGATCACATCTGGATAGCGGCAAGTGCAGTTGCTCAGAACGTTTTTCACAAAGCAGCGAGAGAAGAGCAAGAGAAAAACCAAGGCGACGTCAAGAATCATCTGGCAGTTTCCGGTGACGGCAGTTGGGCCAAAAGAGGCTTTTCCTCGCTCATCGGTGTAACTTCGTTGATAGGAAAGTATACCGGAAAAATAATTGATCTAATCGTGAAATCGAGTATATGTAAAGCCTGCGAGAAATGGGTTGGCAAAGAAGACACTGTAGAATATGACGCTTGGTATGAAACTCATGCAGAAGAGTGTAGAGCCAATCATGAAGGAAGCGCTGGAATGATGGAAGTAAGTAGCATAATAGAGATGTTTAAGAGGTCAGAGGAGCTTTTCAAAGTGTATTATAAATACTACATTGATGATGGCGACACCAAGACCTTCAAAATGCTGCAAGAAGTGGAACCATACGGAGATGTTTTGAAAGTTGAAAAAAAAAGAGTGTGTGTTACACGTTAAAAAACGAATGTATAAACGTGCCAAAGAAGCAAAAAAGCAACATACTCAATTTAAAAAAAGCGAAGAAAAGTTTAGAGGAAAGGAGTTCCAAAGTAACTGCTCCAAAAACGAAGACCGTAGTATCAACTAAAAGGACAACTGCCATCAAAACTCCAAAATCGTCCTCTACAGTCAAACAAGAGAAAACCGTGTCTCTCACAAATAAACTTATGCAAGATCTCTCCTTGTATTACGGATTAGCTGTCTTACGAAACAAAGACTCTATTGAAGATATGAGAAGAGCAATATGGGCGACGTTTAACCACAAAATTTCTACGGACGCTAATCCGCAGCATTCCCATTGCCCAGCGGGAGCTGAATCATGGTGCGAGTATCGCAAAGCAGAAGCTGCTGGAAGTTTGAAAAATTATAAGCATTCTCCGGCTTTAGACAAAGATACTCAAGAATTGTTGAAGCCAATCTATGAAGATTTGTCTACCGATGATCTATTACAAAGGTGCGTCGGCGCAAACACGCAAAATGCTAATGAAAGATTTAATGCGTGTATCTGGCAATTGGCTCCAAAGCACGTATTTGCAGGCAAAAAAATAGTTGAAATCGCCGCATACTGTGCAGCCTGCACATTTAATGAAGGTTTTCAACCTTTGTTAAAAATCATGGAAAATATGAGTGTTTCAGTCGGCGAAGAAGCAGTTGATCTCGCTCGGAGGCAAGACGCGGCGCGTATTTCTCAATCCAATCGCCGCAGCAACGAATGCTCTAAGGAGCACAGGGTAGCTCTTAGAAACGCTAGATTGGAAGAAAAAGAAACTTTTGAGGAAGCTGAAGGGGTGATATATGGAGCCGGCATCGCTGAATAATGGTAAGAGGCCATTTTAATACAAAAATCAATGTTTTTCGATGTATTTTAGTAAAAAAAAATTTAAACGGGTTTTTCTCGGAACAACGTTTTTTGACCTGGCTGACATTCCAGAAAAAAAAGTTTTGCTCGTATCGAGGTTAAATTTGGTACACTTATTCTACACATGTATAGCTTCCGTTTGAACTAGAAAGATAAGTTTTTATTAATATTTAGTCGATTGTTTAAACAATTAAAGTTGAAAAAAAAGGGTCAAAATTTTCAAAAGCCCGCCATATTGTTTCTTGTTATCACACGTGAATTATTCTAGTTCAAACGATAGCGACAAGTCTATATTTTACTAATTTGGCCACTTCTTTTGTTTCAGATGATCCAAAGTCAAGATATCGTGTCAGCCAGATTTTAACAGGGCTAATTTCAGGCTGCCGTACCAGCGAGATTTACAGTAAAAAAATAAAAATAAAAATTTTTTGTATTACTTTCGTACGTCTACTTTCATCTACTAAAACTAGATATAAAAAAAATAAAGTCTACTATAAGAAAAAAATTTATTAATAAAATCATTGAAAATGGTGGACTACCCCCACTTGTTTTGGAATCATGACTATAAATTGAGGAGCTGAAAATCAAGTGTTGATATTACCTAAATTGGTTTACTTTATTCTCTTAAGATGATGAAATTACATATAGAAAGATTGTTGGAATGTAGAAAGATTTTATTGAAATAATCAAGTGTTGATATTACCTAAATTTGTTTACTTTATTCTACTCGAGCTGATAGCAAAATTACGTGAAAAAAAGATTAGAGGGTTGGTCTGTTGTTCTGAATTTGATTATGATAATATCTAGTGTTTATATAAGAGTTCGAATCATTTCTATTGCAGCTGCAAACTATATGAATTTGTTTACAAGAAGTGTGATGATATTAAATTACATATTGATGCTTTATAAAAATGAAATATTTGCAAGATTTTGCAAACGCATTATTTTTTTATCAAGATATGCATAGAAGAAGCTCCAATTATCTAAAGAGTTTAGCTCATTCTGAATCGATTTCTGAAGAGCCACAATGTCAGAAGTAAGTTGCTCTGAATATTATTATAATATTTTTTTAATAATTAAGTTTTTTCTCCAAATACAGCAACAGCAGCAACAACAACAACAGCAGCGGAGTCAGCAGCGTCGCGAAGCTGTGAGTAATTTTTTTATTATAATTTATAAATATATAATAATTTTCTATAACTCCTAGGTGATTCATGGGATGAATATGTTGCGAGGGTCGCTTTACAGAAGCGAAGGTTTCTATAATGACCTATCGCTAACATTTTCTGCGATAAAAAGGACCATGAAGGCTGAAAAGGTTAGGCTGCGGGCTGCAAAAGCCGAAAAAAAATGAGCTTTGTCAAATTGAAGAGAAATTGGCGAAGCTAAAAAAAAATATGTGTGTGGTTAAAAAATTTGGAAATTTCATTCAGGAGTAATAATAATAATTATAATAATTAATAAATAATAGTATATAATAAAAAAAATTAAAAAAAATTAAAAAAATTAAAAAAATTAAAAAATAAAGAAAATTAAAAAAATAAAAAAATAAAAACAATTAAAAAGATAAAAAAAATTAAATTAATAATAAGTAATAATTAGTAATAAAAAAAAAATAAAAAAAAAATATTATATTAAATTAATAATAAGTAATAATAATAATTATAATAATTAATAAATAATAGTAATAGAATTATAAATAGTATCATTATATTGTTGTATTTCATCATTCTGCATATATTTCTCTAGAAAACAACAACAAATCTAGGTACTTATCTACAACTTCCGCTCCACAAAACCAAGGTGATATCAGAAAACAACAAAAAAAAACCAAGTCGATTTCAAAACAGCACAAAAATCGAGGTGATGTCATGCTGATTTCTACAGTTTCCTTGCTAAGAAATCTTCAAGTAAGAAAACAACAAAACCGAGGTGACGTCACGAAGATATCTACAACTTCTTCAGCTAAGAAATCTTCAAGTAAGAAAACAGCAAAACCAAGGCTACATCACGAGGTCATGCTGATATCTAAAACTTCCACTCTAAAGAAAACAGCAAAACTAAGGCATGTTGCTAGTACCAACCAACAAAATCAATGCGACGTCATGCTGATATCTAAAACTTCCACTCTAAAGAAAACAGCAAAACTAAGGCATGTTGCTAGTACCAACCAACAAAATCAATGCGATGTCATCCTGATATCTACAATTTCCTTGCTAAGAAATCTTCAAGTAAGAAAACAGCAAAACCAAGGTGATGTCATGCTGATATCTACATCTTCTCCGCTAAGAAATTTATGCGCAACATTTTATGTGGCGTCATGCAGATATCTACAACTTCTCCAGCTAAGAAATCTTCAAGCAAGAAAACAGCAAAACCAAGGCTACATCACGAGGTCATGGTGATATCTAAAACTTCCACTCTAAAGAAAACAGCAAAACTAAGGCATGCTGCTAGTATCGGCAAATGCAGCCCAGGCAACCTCACAATGGTGCATCCAAGACCCAATGGTGCATCCAAGACATAATCCAGTACACTCAAAAGCCGATGGTGGATCCAGTACAGTCACGAGTCAATGGTGCATCCAAGGCATAAACCAGTACCATCAATACACAAACCCACATTGTGGACTCAAGCCACCTAGCGACGGTGGTGCCATCTGTGGGTGAGGTTATCTCGTATCCCAAAATTCGAGGTGAAAAACATAGAGGCTACGAGTCTGAGATGAAAAATAAGCGAACTCCTGAAACAAAATTGAAATCCTATACTATTTCCCTATGCTGGAGAGTGCTAAAAGTCATCTCGTATCCCCAAAGTGGTCTCGTATCCCCAAGACTCGAGATGAAAAATAAGCGAACTCTGGAAACAAAATCGAAATCCTATGCTATTTCCCTATGCTGGAGAGTGCTGAAAGTGGTCTCGTATTCCCAACATCCAAGACATAAACCAGTACATCCAAGATACAAACCCACATTTAGTATGGAATCGAACCACATAGCGACGGTGGCGCTATCTGTCGTGAAATCCTCGAGGATTAAAAAAGTGGTCTGGTACTCTCCTAGTTATACTACTTATACACGTAATCATTTACAGTTTATCCACTAAACTAACTATACAACGATTCGGTGTTTCTAAAATAAATATACACGTAATAATTAACAGGTTATCCACTAAACGAGATATACAAAATGGACACAGACTATGTAGAGATTTATACAAAATCTTTAAGAGAACTATTAAATAAAGAACGCATAAGGGGAATATCACCGCTCCCAGACACACCACCAAGAGCACCAAGCCCAGTAACATCACAAAAAAAAACCAATGGAGTGACAGCCAGCTTCGGCATCCATAAGGGCACTGACAAAAAGATTGTTACACTGCCCACAAGAAGCATTTACATTTCACTCGAGACCAAAAAAATTACCAGACGTTCCAAAAAGAAGGATGACCAAACAACAAACAACGATTCCTGATACCATAATGAGAAACTTACAAGCATCTCCCGATCTGCTAAAGCAAATAAAGGCTCATGACATTCCTTGGACAAAGGCACTGGCAGCCAAACGTCATTACATCCACAACATTGACACCGATAACCAAATCAAGATTACAAAAAAAAGGGGACATATATAAAGTCATGATTAAGCCACGGAGTAGGCATTAAATAGCATTCAATTCGAGAGGCAGGAGAATGTACAGTCGTACATCAAATAAATCGTTGCCAGGGCAACTAAGGTATATGGTTTCACAGAAAGCAAAAATCAATAGAAACGTTTCCAAGGTTACGTAAGAAAATCTTTTACCTCAGTAGTCTTTGCAAAGAATGAACTGACTATATAAGTGGAGGCTGGCGCTCTAAGATTTGCAGTCCCTTCTAAGCAGACCAGGTAATGCTTTAAATTATCAATCTGCTAGGTAATGCTTTAAATTATCAATCTGCTAAGTAGTGCTTTAAACTGCTTGTTGGCACCAATTGTATAGTGCTGTGTTATGGTACAGATTTTCAAATCTGGGAATCTCGTAATATTGTGTATGTATATTTGTACATACATACAACTCGATTAGTAATACTAGGTACATACATACAAATACCTAAATTACCATTTGCATGCATCGAAAGTTCTTCAACTTAAGATCATGCAAACTGTTGAAATTACTGCATCAGCGGTTCGTTCACCTTTCGTTACATTTTGCCTGCACGCAATCAAAAAAAATTAAACAAGCGAAAGCTCGCAATATCTATGCGCGGCCCGTTCAACCTTGCATTTCAATTCTTTAGTTAAATAAACAAGCGATCAAATTTCACGGTGACAAACCGTATGATCGAAAGAATGAAATGCAAGGTCGACAGTAGAAAAACAAAAAGTAAAAATATTTTGCGATCAGTTTGTTGGCTTCGAGGTGAAATTGGAAAATTGCAAATAAACAATTTAAGCAATTTCCAGTTGAACTGCGGGGTCAGCGAATTGATCGATGAATGACCAGGTGAACTGGGCACCTGAAAAAGAAAAGCCCAGCGAGTTGGATTTTAAATTTGATGTACGACGGTTGGGAGTCGAATTTAAGAAATTAAGGTTGTTGGTTTAAAAATTCTGACTATTGCGGATCGCGAGTTATGATTTAAATTTCCTACGCGTTGGTGTTGGCTCTAAAAAGTCGGGCGCGGTACAAAATCAATAAATTATTAAAAAGAAAAAGGAAGGAAAGTTTTGTTGGTTCGTAAAAATACAGGAATGTTTTGAAAAAAGAAAAAATATTATAGTTTAAAGAATAAAAGAAAAACAAAATGTAAGCAAAGTGTGGTGTTTGATTAATTAAAGAAAAAAAACCCAGACCAAGATAAGGAACACAAGACACGTTGAGAGGAGGCAAAGCTGTGAGTACTCGAAGAAGTTTTAAAAATATAACAGCTGTAAGTTATACAATTGGAAATATTAAGGATAACAGAAACTATAGACCGCTTTAAGGTTTATAGTATTCCTTATAGCTGAAACAGTCGTACACCGCATTTAAGTGTAAAGGCTGATAAGCATTAGTCAATACAATATAACTGTGTATGGTGATTCAAACGATATATATTATAGTGCTTTAAACTGTATATGATGGTTTGAACTATACACAGTACACTAGGCCTTAGCTACAGTACCTTGAACTGTTTCCAGTGCTTTAAACTCGTTGCAGAGCAATAAAACTGTGTATGGTGATTCAAACGACATATAGTGCTTTAAACTATATATATTTGAACTATACACAGTACAGTAGGCCTTAGCTACAGTACCTTGAACTGTCTTCAGTGCTTTAAACTGACTACGGTGCCAGTAAACCATTTATTGAGAACCAATTATATAGCAATGGATATCTCCTTAAATTCAAGAGTTATACATCGAAAACATTTATAACCCATCCTATAGTGGATGTATACACCGCTTTAAGGTGTATAAATCACTAGACTATAACGTTTTAGTCATAAATAAATCTAATCACTGCATTTTTTACCATTTCAGATAGAAAAGTACAGCAGAAAAACCGGTAAACCATTTAGTAAAAGATAAACCGAATTGTCCGGAAATAAAAGAAAACCGGAAGTAACACATTATTACAACAGCACGAAAAGTGGATGGATAATTCGCTTGGACACTATTCTACTAAAGAGATGGACTGTGGCTTTTTTTATAATATTCTTGACATTGAATGTCTGGCTGCTTACAAGATTTATTCGGAGAATCATCCTGCTGGCTCAAATCGGACACACCAACGCCGAATTTTCTTACAAAACTTGGGAAGGCAACTGGCGTTACAACATATTACGACGCGGTATACAAATGTAAATATTACAAGAAACTTCGAGAGCAGAGCTGGATTTGAATGTACGTTAGGAATGCCAATTCTGCGGCACCTACCTGAAGAATCGACCGCAAGAAATTCTCCAGACAGTAGTGGACGTGCCGCACAAATCTTGTCTGTCGAACGACCAGCCCAAAAAGACCATGTGCCTCCAGAAAATCCTGTTGTACCTGTAACAAGCCCATATGTAGCGGACACACAATAACCGTAAATAAAGGCCATTTATTTAACTAATTCATAATATTGTAAATATTTTTATTATATGTAAAAAAAAAAACACTTTTTTATAGACTTACATGTTCGTTTTCATTATACATATTTCCTTATAATTTTCTCCAACTTAAGTTTGTTAACCAACCACGTGATAACGTTTCTCATATAAAATCTCTGGCTACGGGGGTAGCCTGGGTGTGTTGACTACGGATAAAAAAGTTTGAATTCAAAATGGCAAAATATTATAAATTGTTTATAAAGTTTTTTTGCATAGATCGACATATCCCAAGTAACTTTGGGATGGCATGGATCCTCGAGCCAGTATAATTCTATCGGTTTTTCCAGTCGGCATCCGCCGATTTAATAGTGTATATTTTAGAATAAAGCTATTGAATTTCATCCGAAAGCTTTTATTTAAACGCCCCATCCACAAAATCCCACAAAACTGGGGGGCTCAACCGGGATTTGAACCCGGGACCTCTCGCAGGTACAGCGAAAAAGTATAAGTACATCTTTACGGTGAGGGAACGAGACAAGTTCGATTGAACGACGCGTTCTTCCGATTCCAGCTGTCACCGAAGAAAGACGTCTGCCCACTGCTGCACCGAAGTAATCTATTCACATTTGGATTATCGACAATTATCGGTTTTTTCAGTCGGCATCCGCCGATTTAATAGTGTATATTATAGAATAAAAGTAATTGAATTTCATCCGAAAGATTTTCTTTAAACGCCCCATCCACAAAATCAGACATACATATATTCCGTTTATCTAAGATTATTACATTAGGTTTAGGACAAGTTTTTTACTTCGGAGAAAACAACTCACGTGATATATAACAGTTTGCACCGGCGTTGGCTGTGATCGGTCCAGACGAAGTTTTCCTTCGTCCTTCAGACAAGGGCATTTGGCTGCCATGTTGCTTAACTATGTATAGGTATATAAGTTCATTGCTTTACAGAGAATTCGTCGATATTCAGCAGGAGGCGCCTCTACGGTGGATCCGACACTACTGTAAGTACTTTGCACCTAGATTTTCATGTTATAAAATTTGGGCCATTTGGAATGCTAGTAATATAAAACTTTATCAAGATTTGAATTACCCAAGAGCCAACTTGGATTAATGAATTACAGAAACTATTCGATCGTCTATAAATTGTTTATATATATGGCAATCTCAGGAGTTGCTAGTTCCTTATTAAGATCTTTCGTTTCCAGAGCTATCCGTTGCCAGTAGCCTGGCAAGGCAAGCCGGGGGGGGGGAGGGCGGGGGACTTGTATGGATCGAGGAAAAGTCGGTAGAATAAAGTAATATTACATAGATAGTGCCAATGAAGGCTGATATGATAGGATTTGTCGTTACGCGATTTTAACATTTATAAGCAATATTTTTACAGTATATATCAAAATAAATACTTCCCGTGCAATATTTCTTCTTTTTTCTTCATTGCGTCTTACTTCCTCAGTACGTCTTATTCGGTCCTGCGATGTTTGAATATCAGAGGACGTATTTGGGAAGCGTTCCTTTTAGCTACAGGTAACCTTTCATTAATATATTGATACTTGGATCACAATTTTGTAGGCAAATGTTATGAAGTACACATGCCGCCAATATTGTCTGAGGAACCCATTCGAACCGGTTCATCGCATAATACTTCAGCCGTCTAAATCTGCCAAATAGAATGCAAAACCCCTCTCTATCACTTGGCGAGCGGATATATCACTGAATTTCGAAACACTCTGCTTTCATGCCCCTAACTTGGAAAACAAGCAAAGCAGTCTATTCAGTTCACATATATATCTATGATCCCTCGATGAATTTCACACTACCAGATATATCCATAAATCTTCAGTCCAACAAACAGAACTCCATTCACTGGATGTAATTTCGGCTGCATACTGAATCCACCAACATTATCCTATAACACTACAAAAAAGCAAACACATACTATCTAGTTCTAAACTTGAATCTACAAAAACCGGTTATCTAAAAGCTTCTTGTATATCGCCCATGATATTTCATTTAGTTCGATCTATGACTGAAACACCACATAATTAAGTCGAAATTGATTTCCACGCTGAAATTAAAGCCTTTATAGGTTCAATCCCATTACTTCTACACAGCACTCTTCATATAAAAAAATCAAAATCATTAAATAAAATAAAACAAATTATATCAAAAATACATCAAAGCATACCTACCTCCTGATATTTACATTTCTCGATGACATCAAGTGCCATTACGTCAGCCAGCTGTCTGTGGTACGCTCAGATATCGCATCAAACATTGCTAGGGCAACACCAAGCGGCGAGAACTCATAACTGAATACAGCGGCTATATCAAGCCGACGAACCGCAGCAGAAAATCATTCTTGGCTCAGAGTTCATCTGATTCGGAGGCTAATCCGAGTAACAAGAAAAATATTCCCAACCTCCATTATAGAAGATTACTTCTATATTTCAGAGGCTATTATGAAAAATCCTATTTTTCCTACACCTAAGCAGAAGAATAATTCTGCGCAGAGATTAATAGTTATAGCCTCATATAATCCAAAAGATAAGAAGTGCATATTTAGCACTACCCAAATATAATTCATGTAATGCACAATTTACCATGCAAACTTCTTCTCTCACGAAGCTTGCAAAAATAGATAATCATGGCGACATTAGGTCAGCACTTTTCTCACCCGTCTTCTTGTAAAAGTCACGTTCTTTTGCCGCAGGCAGATAACTAAAAGTTAAAAGATCAGTTTGTCTTTTACCGAGGTTCCGGCGCGTTCAGTCTTTGTAGCCAGTTAATATAAAATAATTTAATTGTTGTAAGTTGTGTGAAAGTAATAAAGTTCTAATTGAATAAAAGGAAATAAAGTTCTAATTAGATTGAAGGATTGTTTTTTTTTCGTTTCTCCATCAATCGAACCTTTAAATAGCGCAGTCTGTAGGATGCGCTTAAGTGTAGTGCAAATACATATATAAAAGTGCATTAAAACGAGAAATACAGCAAAAAATGGAAGCGAAAATTCTTTATGAATAAGTGGCTTTTGCTTGATCGCATTGGAACGAGAAGAATTGAAAATTCTTCGATTTATGCCAATAACTGCCTTCTACTTGAACACACTAATTGGATAATACTGTGCAGAACTGTGAAGGGACGCATAAAGGAACCATTAAGGGTAATCATTACTAGCAGACAAACTCACCAGTAGGATCAGCAAAGACAACGTACATGTCGTTATGCTTCCTGTAAATGCATGAGCATATTACCATTTTTTTTTCTTGCCAATATATGCAGGTTAATTTATATTTTTTACATATTTGAACACATATATATATATATATATATATATTATACCAATATATTATAATTAATTTAAATTTCTTAGTGAGAGTTATCACAAAGTGAAATTACACAATTTGAATAAATAAGTGACTGAACTTCTAATTTCATTACGTTCTATATACATAACGAAATTTCTTTTTGTAATTAATTTAACCTAATAAGTGGTAGCTAACAAATTAAATAACCTTTCTGCGTCTTCCGTTCAGCGAACTTTACTTTCTTTTCGCTATTTTTATTTTTTCACTCATTTTTCCTTTGAAAAAAACCCCTTAACGTGAGAATTAAGTGCATAATTTTTTTTAACCACGGTATATGCAGGGAAATTCCATTGATAAAAATTCAATCGAAACAGGGCTTGATTATTTGATAAATAGATTTAAAGTTTTGAAGATTACAAGCAAAGTGCCTGACCCACTTGCGTTAACTATTGACCCACTTAAATATTTGGGAAGATTACCCGAGTTACACGGTGATTATAGGGATTTGCAGAATTTCGTAGACTTGGTTGACCGAATTCATTCTTTGCTAACTAGATATGACGATCTTTCGCAGAGAATATTTTCTGACATAATAAAGTCAAAATTAAAGGGACGAGCTAGGGAAGTGATCGAAATAAACAATCATGTTACCATTTGGAGAGATATTAAAGATGTGCTTAATAAAAATTTCGCGGATAGAATGACGGCGAGCCAGCTCTTCTACGAATTAAGAGGGTTAAATTTTAAAAGTAATGCTGTAGGTTTATACAACGAAATGAAAACTGTTTTACATAGGCTTAACATCAAAACAAAATTAGAAAACCAGGACGAAACAGAAATTTTAGCGCAAACCCTAAAAGGAAACATTAGTAGTGCCTTAAATATTTTTAAAGCCAAGATGCCAGAACCAATGAAATCGATATTATATTGCAGAAACCCTGCAGACTTAGAGGAAGCTATAAATATACTACACGAAGCCGGTTATGCATATTTAGGTACAAACACTACAGGAAAATCTTTAAATAATGACAGATATAGTAACAATAATAACAGGGAAGCAATAAACAGAGGTCGCAATAATGGACGTTACCAAGATAGAAATTCTTTTAGTTTCAATTCTCAAATTAGGAACCCACACATTAATACACCGCCACACTTTGGTATCAATGCAAGACCCGCTAAATCGTACCGAAATCATGGTACATCCCCAATACAAAACTCCAGAAATTATATTCCAACTACACCCTTCAGTAGTCACACTTTTAATCGTTATTTACCTCCTACAAATGCCAATTCTGGACATCGGAGTTTCTCTGTCAACCACAACAATAACAACGATCATAGCCATAGAGCTAATAACTCAAATTTTAATAATAATAACTTCCGAAATATTTCGCACCCCAATCCCAGTAACGGTTACCAACAAGTGGCTCCAACCACGAAAAATCAAGTAAACGGTAACAATAGCGAACCAATGGATATTGACATAAACAACCAAAATGCTATACATATTGGAAATTTTCGGCACCAGGGCCCAACCAATTGCCCTACGTAATATTTGAAGGTCACAAGTTCTTGATCGACACTGGAGCTTCAAATTCCTTAATGAAACCCGGAGTATATGACGATTCCAACAAAACAAAGTTAAGTAAACCTGTAATTCTCCGATCTCTGAAGAAAAATACTATAGTAGCAGAAGGAATCATAATAGATTGTTTTGAGGAGATTCGTAACAATAACCAAAATAACAAACTCCTATTCTTTTTATACAATTTCCACGATACCTTTGACGGATTGATAGGAAATGACATATTACTTAAATGCAACGCTAACATAAACCTCAAGGACAAAACGATTACGATAAACAATAAAGACATAAAATTACATTTTAGTCATGAGAGCGAGAACACGATATATCAAGTAGATCCAGGGGAATATTTTTATAGTATACCAGTGATAGAAAAAGAGGGCCACACCCTACTAAACGAAATAAAAATCAATAACCAAGTCACAATTTTAGAAGGAGTTTATGAAATAAAAAATTCCAAAGCTCTAGCGAAAATTCGCAACAACGATACAGAACCTCACATATTGAATTTCAATAAACCATTCCCCTCAACGGAAATAAGGGAAATAATAGATTTTAATAATTCTGAAATAAACGAATTAAATTTAGAAAGCGAACTCCACGAAAGTAATGTCCTAGAAAGAATTTATACTGACCATTTGAACGACGAAGAAAAGAGGAAAGTAATAGGAATAATTCTAGAAAATAAAGAAATCTTCAGTGAAACCGACCCTTTAGTATTTACCAGCAAAATACAACACAGGATTAGAACTACGGACGATATACCTATTAGAAGCAAAATATACAGATACCCCTATATACATAAAATCGAAATACATAGGCAAATTGAAGAGATGTTGGCAAACGGAATAATCCAACCAAGTTCTAGCCCATACAATAGCCCCGTCTGGGTAGTTCCAAAAAAGCACGACTCCTCCGGTAAAAGCAAATGGCGATTAATAATCGATTACAGAAAATTGAATGAGAAAACCATAAGCGACTCATATCCAATCCCTAATATTGAAGAAATATTAGACAGATTGGGAAGGAGTACTTATTCTTTACGCTAGATTTAAAATCAGGTTTCCATCAAGTACAAATGCACCCAGATGATATAGAAATAGTCCAGTCATTTTAGGGGTTTAACCTCGGAATTCAACATAATAAGCTGTAAGTTCGTAAGAACTTTTATTTTGACATCCTAAAAATTGTCTCAAAACCTACCGACTGTAGGGTGTCCGCAACTATAAAATCCTAGGGGTCAAAGGTCAAAAAATTGACTTTTTGCATGTTTTTCGCAAATATCTCGGTTCCTATCAGGTTTTCGCTATTTTTATCTATTATAAATATTGTAGAGGAATAAATTCTCTACAACTTTTGTTTTGAAACTTTTTCTGTACGTTGAACTGTTTTTCAGATAGAGGGCAGTGAGCGCGCAGTGTTTTTCTATGTCGAGTATTATTCAAGCTCAATCGGTAGTCTCGATCAAATATGTGTCCTTTAATGTTTAAAAATTGTTAATAAATATATAATTATAAATCATTTTTATTTTTTATTAACTTTTTCATTATATTTTAAAACTTTTCTCATTAATTAAGTTTCTATTAATTTTATTTATTATTTATTAGTTTTATCATCTGGCACATACCCACTCAAGACATCTTTGAGCTCTTTCAGTGTGAATTGTGAATCGTTATTATTTTCTATGTAATTAAAAATCTCCGTCATAGCTTCTGAAACTTGATTATCTTGACGAGGTTTCTGATGAGACGATGATGCTTTATTGGAGACATTCGTATAACAAATAGTGTGGTATTTTGCTTCAGCAGCAATCAAATCATATTGAAAAAGTATACGATTTTTCACCAGCTCTCCGAAATCATCATCACGTTCTTCTGATTTTTTAATAACATTGTCTTTGAATTCAAGAGTACTCACTTTACATATTTTACGTCTATACTTTTCTTTTTTCTTTTTTTCTGCGGCCTCATCAGCCGTTTCACCACAAAATAAACATTGCTTTTTAAAATCAAACACTTCACTACGTCTTTTATGGGATACACTGGGAGAAGCTGGAGTTTCGTCTTGCTCTAGTCGCCGTTTTACTGCTACAATACAATGTTTACTGATGTAAACAGTTCGACACTTTTCATGCACTTTAACAGAGGTTACAGTTTTTAAATATTCAATATGACCGTCATTTCGTTCGATACTTGCATTTTTTAAAGTTTTTAAACCACGTACTACATTAACTAATGGTTCATATTCCGAACGAGATTTATTACATATAAAACAAAAATCAGTCATAACGTACGTCCGTTGCTCACAAGATACGATGCTAAACAATAAATTAATTCTTAAAAAGATTTTATAATTCATGCTTTATAAAACTTTTTCCTTATTATAACAAAAAAAGAAAAAAAAAGACTGATGATACTTATTGTCAAGAGTTATTTAATTACGGAGTTTGTTGAATATTGATTTTTAAAAAAAGTAATAATAATAAAGATCGTCTGAAAATTAAAAAAAAAATATTTTTTTCCAAGATTATAAATAATTACTTATAAAATGACTTAAATAATCACTTTAAAGCAAACTAGGAAATACTTTATAAAGATGTGTACTTTAAGAATAATTTGAGAGAAGATTTTTTGCACATTTAGAAATAATAATTGTTTTCATTGTATCCATTATATGTAGTATGTACAATTTAGCTTATGATTATTTTTTTATTTAAGAAAAACTAAGCAAAATAATCCTTGTAAGCTAAAAGTATAAGATACAATTATAAATAACATTTAAAAAAAATTGTCTTTTTTTAATTACCCGTATACGTCACATAAGTTTGATTGAATAGAAAGATATTTAATAATGACGAAAGTTATAAAATATAATGAAAAAGTTAATAAAAAATAAAAATGATTTATAATTATATATTTATTAACAATTTTTAAACATTAAAGGACACATATTTGATCGAGACTACCGATTGAGCTTGAATAATACTCGACATAGAAAAACACTGCGCGCTCACTGCCCTCTATCTGAAAAACAGTTCAACGTACAGAAAAAGTTTCAAAACAAAAGTTGTAGAGAATTTATTCCTCTACAATATTTATAATAGATAAAAATAGCGAAAACCTGATAGGAACCGAGATATTTGCGAAAAACATGCAAAAAGTCAATTTTTTGACCTTTGACCACTAGGATTTTATAGTTGCGGACACCCTACAGTCGGTAGGTTTTGAGACAATTTTTAGGATGTCAAAATAAAATTTCTTACGAACTTACAGCTTATTATGTTGAATTCCGAGATTTTGCTTGTATTTTGGCTAAAATGACTGGACTAAAAAGACTGCTTTCTCTGTTGATAACCACGGAGAAAAATACATTGGACAAATTTACTAATTTTGATTAGTTGAAATTTTTTTAGAAAATTTAACTAATATATTAGAAACTTCAACTAACCGAATTGTAAACATTGCTTACTGAAATAGCTATTTCTGCTAATTAGAATTAGTTGACCATTTCTTTATACCTATTAACTAATTCATTATAATATTCAACTAATGAATTGGCATATTTTTCTAATTTAAGAAATAGCCGCCAGATTTTGTTTAAATTACATTTTTTAACTAATCATATTAGCTAATTTGAACTAATTTTCGAGCTGCTTTATTCGAAAACACATTTCTAATTAAATTAGTTGAATTTGAGAGCTTCCTAAAAAATTGTAAATTCAATTTTTCAACTAATATTATTAGTAGTTTTTAAACCTTGATTTTTTTCATTTCAAACTTTATTTCTTTCGATGACAGCTTTGACGAAAATGTACAGGCTTCTACGAAGAGTTGACAACCGGCCAACTACATATGTGGGTGAAGCAAGTAAAACTTGTATGACAGAGGTATGTGTGGTAAACTCTAATAGTTACAATTGTTAACATATGTACCTCTTGAGCCATTTGGATTTACCACCACATTGTAATATAATTTTTTATTTTTTTCACCTAGACCCCATAGCTGGCCGGTTGTAAAATATTCGTAGAACACCTTTAAGGATTTTCTTTTTTTATTTGTTAATTAAAATTTACTAATGGCAAATAGGTTTCACTCTTATCAAAATTCTTATTTCTAATTGAGAAATATATTTTTATCAATAAATTAGTTGATCCAACTAATTGAAGTAGTTGATCCAACTAATTAAAGTAGTTAATTTGATTCCCTCAGCTGTATATGAAGCTAAGAAATAAATTATACGATAAATTTACGCAGGTAACCTGCTTATTATGGGAAGGTGGAAATTTTTTTTTTCAACTGTCCCTAGCATCTAAATTATCCTTCATGGAGAAAAAAGTTGTCTCTACTTTCATTCTTAATTTCATAGCTTTCTAACAATATAAAATTAAATACACATGAATCAACAACTTTTTGGAAATTTTGGAGTTAATACAAAACTTGATCCATTTTTCGTGAAAAGCAGAAACCGAAACTCAAGCTTTGAATCACAAACGACTCATGGTGACGCTTCTAGTTATTCACAGATTTGTTTCAACTTAAAGATTCTATAATCTTGCTGTATTCATTTATTTATTCAAATAATTTTTGCACAATTGAAAAGGTCAGAACTACGTTTGAAATTAGTAGAACAAAATTTTATTATAGGGAGAGAAGTTTAGATGCTAGGGACAGTTGAAAGCAACTTTCTTTCCGCCTTAGAATCTAGCTGAATTTAACACGTTTCCCTTTGTGATGCGCTACGAATTTTATATGTTTTGTACAGTGGTATAACTCGGAAATTTTACAGTTTGTTTTATATACGCCATGCATACAAATGAATAACTTCACTCCTCCATGCACAAGTCGTGTCCGTGTGGCTTGCCCACGGCTTACAGACTTTACTTGTAAAAATAAAATTTAAACAAAATTCCAAATAATAGGAACTTATTTTAACATCAGCAACACTACGCTTCTCGGCATGGCGTGGCGGCTTATGGTTTGGTTGGGATAATAGTATTAGTCATACCTCCCTATCTGTATACCAAACGCCTCGCTATGTGACTCTTCGCTTTGCTTACGCTTACCACAAGTTGCGGACGGTGCTGGTGCAGTGCAATCGCTGTTGAGTTGAGTTGAGGTTGAGTGTCGCAGTCAGATTTAATTATCGACGGCGGAGGACGTGTTTCGTATGTGCTGCAATAATTTATTAATTTGGTATAGTGTTGTCGCTACATATATGCAAAACAATGGATGCAAGTTTTGATATTATTTCAGAAAGTGAATTAGTTGAAGGTTTGTTAAATGAATGGGGTTGCATCGAATTGTTGGAGGATTTCAGAGGTTTGTAAATCTTTTTAAATAAAATAATGTGTGTACGAATTTATCGATTGCGTGCATTAGAGTTAAGGGAGTGAATGAAATCTTTTTATTGCCACATATACATAAATACATACATACATATGTATCCAGAGTGATTTTGAATTTTTGGTCATATATGAAACAGGATATAAGGAGATAGGTTGAAGTGTTAGGAACAAAAAAGTGTATGGCGGAGGGCAATTGCACGCAAAATAAGTAAAGTGATGAAAAGAATGAAATTATCCATCTTAAAGTTAAGTTTATCTAAAAATAGTTGTAGGTATGTAATATATAGGGGCTAAAGAAAAGGTGAAGTTTTGAGAATTCTGAATCTTACAAGAAAATGTAACATTTACTTGGTTTTTTGTCGGAAAAATCGTTAAAATTAAAAAAAATTAAAAACAATTTTTTTTTTTTTCAATTTTTGCCTTTGACTTTCTTATAACTAACAACATGAGGGGATTGGAGTGATTGTTTGAAATGGTTGGAAGGCTTGGACAGTTTTTTATGATCTGAGCTTAAAATTACCTTCATAGGTTGCACAACAAGGAAGTTAGAGGGTGTTTTGTGAAAACTAACATATTTTTTAATCACCTCTTAACTCCGAAACGCGGTGGAGATTGCATTGGTTTTTGTTCCTAACACTTCAAGTTTCATTTATGACCACGTATTCAAAATTACACGTATATTTGACCTTTGGACAGACAAAATTGTAGTATGAAAGTTACCGAGACTATAATTTGATTTTTTTGCACTATTGAAATATTGTAAGTTTCTTCTTAATATTCTAATTTATAATATTGTGGTATGCTTTTAAACTCCTGCAAGAGAGCATATTTCCGCATGAATTGAAGCAGAATAGATAAATATACGAAAATATATATTTTTTTAAAAAGCAAATATTAGAAATAAAAATAATTTCTTTTCCTCTCATGCATCAAGTTAATGAATCTATTTTTAAATTATAATAATATAATAAAAGAGCCGATCAATAAGACAAAACTTTATGTTTTGCCAGCACTTCATATTGACTTCGAAGTCCTCAAAATAATTGGAGAAGATTACATCAGGGATTTAATTCCCCGTGAAAAACTTGGCCTCAGAGTTAAATTTAAGAAAAACCTTGCTGATTAGGCGGATAGTAAACGTAAGAAACCATTAAATTTAAAGTTCTATTTTAGAAATTTTTTTTTAAGGGATTCTCCTCGGATTTGGTTGCTGAAACTGTTAAGAGCGATATTTCGAACAGTGTGCAATCCTGGTTGGTGAAAAATTGTCACGATAGTCCTGCATCTACTGGACCTAATTTGGTAACTAATATATTTAAATTTTTTAATAAAAAATTTAAGGTAACCTTTTTCCTTCCGACGATGACATAGTGCACTTTACTTGTAACTGTCTTTCATACTATATTTTCGTCCGGTTATAAAACCGAAAAACAAATTACATTCTACTTACGTTCTCTGAAATAGCACTTCGAATCATTAATCTAAAATATGTAATGCTTTTTAATGGTTGCATTTCTCTGGTATTACTCTTGAATTAAAAATTTCAAAATATATACATCTCCAGTAAAATACAATTATAATATTCAACTTTTGTGTACATATTTTTTTCTTTTTCTAGAATTTGAAACAAGTTTTAGAGCAAAATATTAGCGGGAAAGCAATTCTTAACGAATACAATAATTCCAAACAGCTGTCTTCAGCGTCGCGACGAAGTCTTTCAAGCACTATTATAGATCACTGAAAAAAGCAACGTAGTAGTAAAAACTTGTATAAACGCTGCTGAAGAGATAGAATTATTGTTTCCTACTGAAAATAAGGTCAGTGTAAAATAAAACCTCTTCTAAAAAGAGTTTTGCATTATACTTTTTAAACTTGAACGTAAGCCCCATATTTCAAACTAACAGTACACAATATGTTCACAATTTATTCAGTAATCTTAATTTTCTTTTAATAATGATAAATAAAAAAGTAATTGCCAAACTATTAAAAATTAAATAATATTTTCAGATCATTGCAACGAATTTCATGTTACTAATAAATTTAAGTTTAAAAAATACAATTTATTATTGTATAATAAATGATTGCATTAAAAAAAACAGTGCTGCTTTAGTGACAACTGTGAAAATCGTTGGCTCGGTCTAGCAGTACCACACTTTACTTGGAACTCGCTGCAATGTGGATACATTTTTTTAAATTTGCCGGTTTTAAAGTTTTCGTAATTCATTAATACATATGTTTGCATTTATTTGTCGAGTACTTTAAAAATATTTCTGACAGATTAATTTAGCGTACATAGCTATGTTAAATTTATTATCTGTGTGCATTCATAGGAAATCTACTATTTACCACGCTCTGGAAATATTGCCCCTAGAGGCAAACTTGTTGACAAATATTATTCCCGGTCAAAAAAGTACCAAAAGCTTGGTCTAATGAAGAGTAAATATAGCAAGACACAGCAGGCATCTACCGTTCAACATATTGATATTGATGATAATTGCGGTATTTTAAGACAAATTTGTGTATACAGGGTGTTTCCTCCATGGTGGTCCATAGAGCGGGAGGTGATAGTACTCACATAGGTAAACAAACAAAATGTTTCGGAGTTACAGCGTGAGTAACAAATTATGCTAGGTTTTCACACAACACTCTGTATCTTAAAAAATATAGTGTGTACGGTCACCCTCTAAAGCTGATTATATGCACAACTTCGTGACTTTGCCAACGACTGTTCAACAGGTCCCTCAGGAGTTATTGTGGTCTAAACGAAAAATTTCGGATTTTGTTACATTTTTTCTAATTTGACCTCTATTTTTTATTTTTTTTTTTTGCAAAAAGGTCATTAGCAAAACTTTTTTTTTATAAAAACTATAAACTGTATACTCCCGTCTTTAATTTGACCTAGTACACCCTATGTGCTATCTGTAGCCTTTAAAGAGTTATTACCCCTTAGCTTATTCTCAAAGCAATTCTCAAACCTATTTTCAAAAATAATTTGTTCCATTAGTGACTGAAAACACTTGATTTAAAAAAATATATCGTCTAATTTCGGTATGACCTGAATAGGTTATGAGCTAATAACTCTCTAACGGCTACGGTTATCACATAAGGTGTAATAGGTTAAATTAAAGAGGAGATTCTATAAAATACATTAAATAAAAAGTTAATGTTAATGACCTTTCTGCAAAAAAAAACAAATAGAAGTCAAATTAAAAAAAAAAAAAGTAAAAAAAACGGAAATTTTTCGTTTAGACCTCAATAACTCCTGAGGGGAGATGTGTAAGGACGGGTTGAGCAGCCCTTGGCAAGGCAAGGAAGTTGTGCATACGATCAGCTTTAGAGGATGACCATACACCCCGTACTTGTCAAGATACAGGGTGTTTTATGAAAACCTAGCATAATTTCTTAATCACACTGTAACTCCGAAACGGCCATATCGACCACCGTGTCATACAATTTTTTGTTTGGCTATGTCATTACTATCACCTACCGCTCTATGGACCACCATGGAGAAAATACCTTGTATTTCATATTAATGCATATCATTACAGAACAAGACAGCCTCCAGGCTCATCAAGCATACTTGTGGTTAAAAACAAACTTTGAGCCAGAAAATTTAGTTAATGAGAAATGGAATTTGTCATATTCCAAAAGACAAAATGATGTTTTTTCTAATCAAGGCGATATTTTGGAGATCTGGCCTATCTTAAAAAGACCGTCCGGATACATTTATGTAAGTTAATATATATATAATACAAATTCTGTATATTCATTTTAATCTCTTTAATCCCGTATAATATTCCAAGGTTTATCTAGACTATTTAACTATATGTATATGTATATTATAGACCGAGCTATTGCATTGAAAAGTTAAAACTAATTGCTACTTTTAGATCGAACTGGATTTCGAACGACTTTACCCTGAAAAGGATGTTTTGCTTTTTTCAAAGTGGGAGAACTTCGTTTGCAAAGCGAAAATATTTTTTTAAAAAAATATAAAGGACCCAAATAGCAAGGAACTTTTATCGCACTTGGAAAAACAAATTTGTAATAGTAAGACAACACAATCCATCGCATAAAGCCACAAATATATCATTTCTATTCTATATCTTTTCTAGACGCCAGAGACTATATTTTATGTTTATTGCTCAATGCAATACTTTTACCTAAAGTACTAACTTACAAGAAAGAAAATAAGAGGGTTTGTTGGAAGCCATCTATTTTAGATGACCAAAATAGTTTTGCTCTTCACGTTAATGTAAGACATCTCGTATGAGCAAATTTGGTTTTTTAATTGTTATTTATTTCTAGTCCACAAACGATGTAAAACCGGCATTTTAAAGGCAAAGGAATAAATATTTGGAGATTGACGCTAGTATGCAACCTTGTATTCGCGTCATTGGGCCTGAAAAATATACACCGAAGGAATATCGCTGTTGTTTCAATCAATGTCAGTATGTCGTCAACAATTTCCTTAAAGCAGTTTCTGTCACTTTTAAGATTCATCATGTTTTAAATTTGCATTACGGCAGAGAATGTTCGCAGGTTTGGAATTTTTTTGAAAAATATTTCGTTGATGTAAAAAGCAGTGATAAACAAAGTTCGGCTCTCACAGCTTTATTGTCGGATCTTGAATCTATCTGAAGTTTAAACACAGTAATCTTAATTTTTATTTTTAATGGGAATTTCTGAATTGTTTCACGATGATATCTTGTTTTCTGTGCAAACAGCCTTTTCAAAAGATACAAATATATATAGAACATCTAAAATTATTTCATAAATTAGAGAGTACGTCAGATTTTTCTTGTAGCATTGAAAACTGTTACCAGTCATTTCAGTCTGTTTATTCATTTAAGAGGCATTTAAAAAACCAACATTGCATTGAAATTACTACTGTTGACAGCAATGTAAATATTAATCCAGAACGTGAAGAAAAAATTGCTTCTACAAATTTATCATATCAACATTGTGGTATCAATAATAACACCAATGTTAGCTTAGATCAAAATATCCATAAGTACCCCAATTTCATTGATCTCCAAAATGTTATAGAAATATTTTCTCTTAAGTGGTATGGAGACTTAAATTTATCTCGGAAGCAAGCTCATTTTATTATAAAAGATGTACAGGATTTAATAGTAGAAAACATCCTTAATTTTGTAAAAGGAATAATTTCACAAAATTTAACAGATGATATGAAAAATGTAATACTTTTCAAACTTTCAGAATGTGAAAATGTTTTCCAAAATGTATCTACTGAATATATTTTAAAAAAGAATCTAATATCCACTGGTGAATTTTCTCTACATAAAAGGTATACTATAGTTGACGAAAGTCCTGATAATTTGAATAAGGATGGTATGTTATTACCACTGCGGGAAAATTTAACGTTACACTTAGAAAAACCTGGGATTCTAACTGATTACTTAAAACAGCTGAGTATAATAAAGAATAAACCAAATATTTCGAACATTGTTCAAGGCTCTGTGTGGAAGGAAAAAATACGTAAATTTCCAAGCAAAATTGTGTTGCCTATTGTATTGTACTTTGACGACATAGAAATTAATAATCCATTAGGGTCCCATGCTGGTGTCCATAAGCTATCAACATTCTATGTACAATTCCCTTTTCTTAATACGTATGATATTTCAAAATTAGAGAATATTTTTGTGTTCGGTTTGTTAAAGTCAGAACATTCAATTTTTGGCAGTGTTAAAAATTTTAAAACATTAGTTGATGAGTTAAAATATCTGGAAACAGAAGGGCTTTTCATAAAATCAGAAACAGGCATCTCTCGCATATTTATTGTTTTGGAAAATATAACTGGAGATAATTTAGGTTTGAATACGTTAATGGGCTACGTAAGAAGTTTTTCGGCAAATCATTTTTGCAGGATTTGTAAATCTCATAAAGATGAAATGGCAATTCAATCAGAAGAAAATCCTTTAACTTTAAGAAGTGGCGAAAATTATTTTGAAGATTCATTATTAGATGTTCCCTCAAAAACTGGTATTAGGGAACCTTGCATTTTTAATGACATTGATTCCTTTGACGTAGTAGATAATGTTACAGTCGATATAGCCCATGATATATTTGAAGGCATTTGCCACTATGATTTGGCTAACATTTTAAAACAGTTAATTTATACTTATCAATATTTTTCTTTAGAAACGCTCAATTATAGGAAGACACATTTTCAGTATAGTCACTCAGACAAATCTAACTTATCCGTAATAATAAAGCAGGAGCATATTGAAAAATGCAAATTTAAAATGTCTGCTTCTGAAATGCAATTATTTGTTTCTGTATTACCACTTCTTGTTGGTGATCTTGTTCCTGAAGGTGACCCATTTTGGCAACTTCTTTTATTATCAAAATCATTGAATTAACGCTGATGCCATCTTTTAATTCTCAGTCAATTATTTACTTAAAAGACTTAATCAAGGAACACAACACCCTTTATATAGAATTATTTAAAGAAAACCTAAAGCCGAAGCATCATTTCTTGGTGCATTACCCTACTGTAATACAAAAGTTGGGTCTTCTTAAAAGACTATGGACGATGCGATTTGAATCCAAGCATAAAGAATTGAAAACATACTGTAATGTGATAACATCAAGAAAAACTATTTTGCTTAGTATAGCAGTTTCAGTTTATATACCAGCAACATAAATATAACTTAAAGCAACTACCTGATACGGGAAATAAAACATTATTAAATTTTGAAGAAACCAGTATTTTCTGTAATATTGTTAATTTAAATACGCACAAGCATTTAAACTTTTTAAATATATTTTCACTTCATCATATAAGTATCATCAATACCAAGTATAAAGTTAATGATGTCATTGTAGTGTTGGATAACTTGAAAGACATATTTTGTTTTTACCAAATATTTTTTATTTTACAACAAAATGATGTAATTTTTATCTGCAAAGAAATACTTAATCAAGGATATTTTGAGCATTATAATTCTTATCATGTCAAAGATGAAAATGAAAGGTATTTCATTCTCAATACAGTAATAAAATATCCTCCTACTACTATATCTATTCTAGCAAATGGCCTCAAGTGTATTAAAGTCAAACCGCCGTTTGATTAAATTATGTAAATTGAGATATACAATTTTTTAAGTGGAATTAAGTTTTAATTTAATTTGATTTTGTGTAATTGATCTCATTTATGTTGGTATTACCTTGAAACGATTTATATGTACAATTAAATGAAAATTTATGTATAAAGTAATAATAAAATCTATTCATATTAAAATATGTTTCTTTTTCATGCATCTAATCCATCTTATATGCAACAAGAATTGAGTTCATTATTTTTACCAATTTAATTGAAGAAATTTACTAAATTGATAGAATACAGTAATTAAATTAGAACAAAAGCAATCGTTCTCATCCTTAGTTACAACTAACTAATTATTAGAACGCGTTTATAATTATTAGTTATAAAAACTAATCGATTAGTTGATTTAACTAATCAATTAGCAGAACGCATTTATAATTATTTTAACTAAAAAACAAATTGATTAGTTGATTTAGCTAATTAATTAGCAGAACGCATTTATAATTATTAGCTATAATAACAAATTGATTAGTTGATTTAACTGATTAATTAACAGAACGTATTTATAATTATTAGTTATAAAAACAAATTGATTAGTTGATTTAGCTAATTAATTAGCTGAACTCATTTATGATTATTAGTTATAAAAACAAATTGATTAGTTAGTTTAACAAATTAAATTTGTATTTAATGCAATTGTGAATTGGTAGATTTGGTTAATTAATTAGTTTAACTAACTAATTAGGACATCGAATTTTTAGCTAATATTTTAGTTAAATTTTCTAATATTTGTTAAATATCATCTAATAAAAACCAACTAATGTGAGTTAGTTGCTTCAACTAATTTGATTAGTAGGCTGAAAAAGAACTAATTTTTTTAGTTGAAGTAACTAATGCATTAGTAGGAATCAGCTAATGTTTATTTTCGGTGCGGGCATTACGAGTTTTGCAGAATGCGCCCAGCACATTTCAGAGACTAATGGACAATATCTTTAGAGGATATATAGGTAGACAATGCATACCATATATGGACGATATAGTTGTATTCTCTAACGGACTGGAAGAACACATAAAGAACCTCAAAGTCATCTTCAATAAATTAAAACAAGCGAGGCTCAGAGTGCAGTTAGATAAATGCCAATTTTTGAGGAAAGAAGTAGAATTCCTGGGACATGTGTTAAATGAAAATGGAATCTATCAGAATCCTAGAAAAATAGAGGTAATTAAAAGTTACCAAATACCTAAAACACAAAAGGAGATTAAAAGATTGCTTGGAATTGCCGGATGCTACCGTAAATTTATAAAAAATTTTGCGGATATAGCAAAATCAATGACTCGATTTCTAAAAAAGGATGTTAAAGTTAATGTTAACGATAAAAATTATAGGACAAGTTTCGACACCCTCAAAAATAAATTAATCTCTGCCCCTATACTTATTTACCCTGATTTTAGCAAAACATTCGTGGTCACTACAGACGCGAGCCAGTACGCAATAGGCGGAGTTCTGTCTCAAGAAAATAAACCAATCACCTTTATTTCAAGAACCCTAAATGAACACGAAATACACTACTCAACTATCGAAAAAGAGCTCCTTAGTATAGTTTGGTGTGTAAAACAATTTAGACCTTATATATTCGGAGGAAAAACAAAAGCTTTACACGCACCATCAACCGCTACTATGGCTCAGTAAGTTAAAGGAGCCCAACAGCAAACTAATCCGCTGGAAACTACAGCTGGAAAAATACGATTATGAACCAATATATAAAAAGGGACAAGAGAACAAGGTAGCAGATTTTCTGAGCAGAGTTGAAATAAACCATAACGAAAATACGGATAATGGAAACATAGTCTTAGAAACTGTAACTCCCATCAATCTCTATAAAAACCAAATTATATTTAAAGCCCAACGATTGGGATCTCTGCAAATAAGAAACGAACACATATTCGATAAACAACGCAAGACAATTGCACTTAAAGTTGCTGATCAATCGACATTAATACAAATAAATAAGAATAATTTCAGTCCTGACCGTATGAACGCCATAATAATGGATAACGATTTCTTTAAAAAACTTTGCGACGTGCATGCAAAGCATTTTGCAAATTACAAGATTATTAGGTGCAAGAAACTTCTGAAAGACCTAGTAGACGAAAAGGAACTGGACTCTATTATAGAAAATAAACATTTAGAAAATAATCATAGAGGTATTAATGAAGTATACGAGCAAATGAAATCCGAATATTATTCCCCAGACATGAAAATTAAAATTATTCAATTCATAAATAATTGCGAGACCTGTACCCTAGAAAAGTATGAGAGAAGGCCTTCAAAACCGACCTTTAAGGTGACCGGAACCCCCAAAAACCCTAACGAAATTATCCATTTAGATGTATTCTACTCAATCAATAAGTCTTTGTTTGTTACTATAATAGACAAGTTCAGTAAAGTAGCAATGTTTATAAAAATTTCTAATAGAAGCGAGTCAGAATTCAAACAAGCATTAATGAAATACACAAGTACGTACGGCAGTGTAAAGAAGGTAATAACTGATAATGAATTAGGTATGAAATCTAAGCAATAACAACGGTTACTAAACAATAAAACTAGAAGAGAGAAGATTAACAATCAGGTACAACAAAACTTACATATAATCAATATTACAGAGTACGAAATAGCAAAAAACCAAATAAAAGACAACGTAAATAAATTAACACCAAAATTAGAACAAATTGGTCCCATATTAATTACAACAAATCATAGCCTTCAACTCTTAGAAACAAAAATACATAATCTTAAGCCGCATATAAAAGTCAAACGAGGATTAGTGAACATCTTAGGTAAGGGATTAAAACTATTAGCGGGTACATTAGACAGCGATGATGAGGTGGAAATCAAAGGAAAATTGGAAGCCTTAACAGCAAACAATAGGAAACTAATCCATGAGAATAACAAACAAATACAGATAAATAAAGAACTCTCCGACTCAATCCAGAACATAACATTGTAATGTAAGAAAACAACAGAACGTAATGGGAAACTTCCTTAACGAATATAACAAACACTTAGAAAACAACGTTTTAAACTTAGAACAAAAAAAATACTACATCCAACAAGTCTACCAGCTAAACTATGACATTAACTTACTCTTGACACACTTAGACGAAATCGAACAGATAATATTAACAAGCAGATTAGGAATTTTAACAAAAAACATTCTAACACAACAAGAACTCGAGTTAGTAGAAAACCTAGAAACTCTACAGAACATTAGAATAGCAGTCGCATTGTGGACCGACCAAATTATAATTATCGTACTAATTCCACAATTGTCAGACACCGTTTATAATCAAGTACTAATCGAACCAATCCCAAATAAACGAAATAAATCATTGCATCTACCTGAAACCGAAATTCTTGTTAGTCCAACATATGAGATGTCACCTGTGAAAGACAATCTTAAGAAAAATCTTATTGAACTCAAGAACAATTGCATTAGGAATATAATTAATTTCAAACCAGCTCATTGTAATATGAAACTTTCAACGGAAGAAGAGGTCAAGGAACTAAGTGAAGGCATAATACTCACAAAAAATTTAAAAAATATTAGTATATCCCAAAATTGTAACACACAAAATAAAAGTATTAAAAATAAAAGAAAATATCTATAAAAACACTGAAATAAAAATGTATGATAAACCCATTATACCTAATTTCATTACCAAAATCAAAGAGAACTTTACAATACCAAAGATAACATTCGAAGAAATGCATTTGAAAACTATAGGCAATAGAAAAAGAATTGAAGAAGTATTATCCGAAAATAACAATAAAAACATTGTAAACCTTGGTATGAATATAACAACAATATTCTGTATCATTATAATTGTAATTACCACATTAATATTGTGTATAAAGAAAAAAAATAGAAAAGATTATAATAGAAATAGAGAAAATACTAATAATGTAACCATTTCGTCGGAGCCTCAGTCAAAGGCGGGGGGAGTTATAGCAAGCGAGCCCGTCATATAATCCCAAAGATAAGAAGTGCATATTTAGCACTACCCAAATATAATTCATGTAATGCACAATTTACCATGCAAACTTCTTCTCTCACGAAGCTTGCAAAAATAGATAATCATATTTCCGTTGGCGACATTAGGTCAGCACTTTTCTCACCCGTCTTCTTGAAAAAGTCACGTTCTTCTGGCGCAGGCAGATAACTAAAAGTTAAAAGAAGATCAGTTTGTCTTTTACCGAGGTTCCGGCGCGTTCAGTCTTTGTAGCCAGTTAATATAAAATAATTTAATTGTTGTAAGTTGTGTGAAAGTAATAAAGTTCTAATTGAATAAAAGGAAATAAAGTTGTAATTAGATTGAAGGATTGTTTTTTTTCGTTTCTCCATCAATCGAACCTTTAAATATTAATCTGTAATACTCCTGCTCACGCCTAAAGGTCTAAACACAATTGAGATTTCGACGGTGGACTGCGCCGTTACTCGATTAAAGAATAAATGAATAGAAAGAGATACGACTGCGACTTCGACGCTGTGACGTCGAATTCGAGTTTTGAGCAATGTTCTAAAAGTGCCATCGCAGCCGCAATGCTGACAACATAGCCATTGTTAAAAATATCCAAAATGCCCTGTCCGACAACTTAAAAAGATAAAAATTAAATGACAAGTGGTTTGTTATCGCTTTTCAAAGTGAATCAATTCAAGTGAAAGTCGCGTTATTTTTTGAAGCTTATTAAATAATAATGTCGTTTGAGGAGCAATTGATTGAGGCAGTGAGGAGAAATGAAATACTGTATGATCTTCAACATCATAATTACCGAAGGGTAGATATTAAAGAAAAAATCTGGAAACAAATCTCACGTTAAATTGATATAGAAATTCGAACTGAATTTCATTTCTTTGCAGAGGAACAATGCAAGAAACGTTGGAAAAGTTTACGGGATAAATTTAAAAAAATTATACGAGGTGAAATATCTCATCCTTCTGGAAGTGGTATGGAGGAACCAGGCAAAAAATGGAAATTTCTTGAAATCTTAAGTTTCTTGCAAGGCGTTAATAATCCAAACGAGTAAGTTTTTAAGTTTTAGCGCTTGTTTGAAAATATTTATGTTGTTAATTTTAGAACAATTAGCAGTGTTACACTTGAAGCGGATGATCTATTTTCTGAGAACGATGATGATGTGACACAAACGTTGGATTTCTCTGAAAACTCGAGCAAGGCATCGACTAGAGACTCTACAGTTCCTAGAAAGAAAGCACGGGAAGTACTCGGAAAGAGGACGTTTTTAACGGTTTCAAATCGTTTCTAGATACAGCTACTTCAACATTTGTAGAAAGGATTGATGAGGCGCATATAATGCCAGAAAAACTAAATGAAATACATCTCGCAGTGACTAACCTTGCTTATTCTTCCCTTTAGTGATCTTTTTAAAGTCAAGTTTAGTATTTTAAGAGAGATTTAATTTCAGTAAACGTTGAAAAACATTTTATTTTGTGTTATTACTAAGTGCAATGAATAAAACTTACCTTTTTCGCTAAGTGCAATAAATAAAAATTTTGTTATTAGTTTGGTTACTGAATTTATTATGGGAATATCTAGGGCGGGTTTTCTCACCGCTTGAGGGACTTGCTAGTGGGATTCCGGTACCTCTCAATGACATCAAATGCAATTGATACAAATTTAATAATACTAGAAAAGCTTCATTTATTTTCCAACACAAAGAAAAAGAAATTTCGTATTCTACGATTGCATCAAAAAGATAATATATACTGAATAAGATTTTAAAATAATTTGAGAATGAGTATCTTCGGTACTCGAATTTATATTCAAGACGGTTTAATAATTCTGGGCAATAGTCTTCCATATGGTATGTAACTCATCCCATATAATGTCACAAGTCTCTCTAATAATTTTCCTTGCTGTAGATACACCTATTTTAAAAGTCCATGCCATTACTTGGAGAGAACCACCATGAACAAGGTACCTAAGAACAAGTTTTTTCATATTTAACTTACTTCAAAGTAAGGGGTAGACGAAATTCCGGCTCGATTGGTTTTCGCCTTGAATGCTTTGTTAACTTTTCCTTAAGAATATTAAACAAAAGTTTAAATTGATCCGTTTTTAATCGAGTTGCTTTTATAAAGTGCTCTGAGTCTTTCTTCTTCATTTCTCTTATGCCTCTTACAAAAAAATCCGTATTCATCTCGGGTCTTATTTATTTCCCTTACCCACCACCTCCGTTTTGTATGTTTTAAAAATTACAACGACTAATCGAAAAATATTTAAATTAGCAGCTGACAACATATTCCGGAAAGTTCAGAAACGTGATTTGCACTGTCAATCTTTGACAACTAGAAACAGCTGTTAACGCCGCAGTTGTACTTGATATCAACGACGACGTCCAACTTTGACAAATAACGCAGCCGAAGTCTGCCGTCGAAGTAGCAATTGTGTTCAGACATTAAGGAGAAGAATAATTCTGCGCAGAGATAAATCTGTAATACTCCTGCCCACACCTAAGTAGAAATATATTTCTGTGCAGAGATTAATCTGCAATTCTTCTGTCCACACATAAGCAGACGAATAATTCTGCCGCAGAGACTAATCTGCAACATTTTCATAATCTACATCATTTTACTACACTTGTGCTCTCACGCACTACCAACGAGCATTTCACTACCCTTGTGCTGTCACGCACTATCTCCGAGCATTTTGCTACCCTTGTGCTGTCATGCAATAGCACCGAGCATTTTGTTACCCTTGTGCTCTCACGCACTAACAAGGAGTAGTTTTTCCACCCTAATGCTCACTCGCAATAGCAGCAACAACATTTCTACCTTATTCTGTTAACAGATAATTAATTCTGGTCTTCTTCTTTTTCAGAACTAAAGGAACGAAGGAGACAGGCATTTTCTTTGGAAGTGAATTTTAATTTGAATTTTAAAATTGTACAGTAGTTTGTAGGTTAGTTTTAGTTTGGATTATCATTGAATTGAATTTACTATGATATTTAGTTTTAAACAATTGAATTTTATTAAAAGTTATATTTGAAATTGTAAACAACTGAGTTGTCCATTTTATCGGCATCCTCCCTCCTACGGTCGAGACTAGATCTCACACAATCCATAAATTGCATTTTATGGTTGCAAATAGTCAAAGCACTCCTTCTTTCTATGCTCTCATGCTCTGGTGACTTTCCCATATTTGACCAAATTGAAAGGTTATGTATGGCTGAATATGAGGTTTTTTTTTTATATCTTGCTCTGGAAAACCTATTCTTTGATATTCACAGGCATGCTCATGTTGTTAGGAAGACAAAACGTATTTGCTTTAATAAAATGTTTACAGAATATTACAAAGTATATTCTCTTGTAAAACTAAATTTAGAATTCTTTGTTATTAAGTTTAATTTGGAAAGAATAATCAAATTCAGTTAATTTGTAAGAACTTTATATTTTGTGTTTCAAAATGTGTACATATTATGTACTTACATATATGTATTTGCGCATTGCACAGCTTTGTAAAATAAAGTTACGTATTTTAATAATATTCACGATTTCATTTATACTAATACAATATCTACTAAGCATATGTACCAAAAGAAAAATTCAGTATGTATATTATTCTTGAGGCTGCAGCTGCCACAGCTTTATGATCAATACAACACCCCTAGGTTCTCACGCCGCTTGTTATGGTCGTCAATAACAGTACGAGTAAGAATCGGCATACCACCGTACTAGATATGTATATGTAAAATAAACCCAAACGGTACCATTTTATTATTGTGAATAAACGATGAAATGACTGACCAAAGAAACATTTGCTTTTGTGAGCATAACGATTTAAAAGTGAACCAGGGTGCGTGCAAAAGTTTTGATTAAAAATAAAAACTCATTAGCCTTCGAACAAACAGAGGAAACACAAGTTTGGAAAGAGAAAGGTTTTACTTCACTCAAGATAGTAAGTTTGATACCGCATGAAATAGGAATAGAGAAATAAATGCGCCTCTTATGTGTTAAATACAAAGCGTATTCTCGTTATTAAGGAGAACCACGGACATGTATAGGCCAACGCATGCCAACGACACAATTCAGCACTAAGCAGGAGTGAGTATTTCGCTACATGTCATCATATTAAATTTGCTACACGGTAGTTCCTTATATGATTACCGAGATTAATCGAGTGCCTCTTTAATCAAGTTAGAGTTTTTGATATAGATAATAGCTATATCACGAATTCAAATTACGTAATGAGAACTAAATTATCGTATTACCACCTCAAACCGCAAGTAAACAACTGTAGAATGTAGAGAGTACAGGACGTGTGACATTATAAATGTCATCATCGCCAACATGACAGCCGGTAAGAGTGCGGAGAACTGCATCGTTCAACTTTCGCTGATACGGCACGAAGGTGGCGGCACGGCATCTATGTGGATGGGCCAGGAGCGCGTGGGCTACCACTTGGAAGGGAAGAAGACAAGAAAAGGGGAGAAGAAGAAGAAGATCGATGAGACGATTGTGCAGAACGAGACAGGAAAAAACGCGGTTAAATAGAAAGTGCACAAGGTGAAGCACATGGTAGAAAAAGGAAATAACAAAAAAAAGAGGCTATAGACTATAAAAGAAAGGAAATAAAAAGGAATCAGTGGAATTCAATGACAAGGTAAACAAAATTTTCCGCATTTAATCTCACACGGTATTTATTACAACATAATTTCGCAGTAAGTGGCATTCGGGCAGACAAATCGCCTCAACCACAATATTGTTCGTCTAAGGCACATACATATGCCCAAGGCAGGCCATATGTGTTTCAACAAGACTCTGCTCCTTCCCATACTGCCTCTCGAACCCAAGAATGGATGGCCGAGAATTTCCACGATCATGTTACCCCTAACGTGTGGCCCCCTAGCTCCTCAGATTTAAATCCCTAGACTACTACGTCTGGGGCGTGGTTGAGAGGGAGAGAAATCAATACTCAGGGTTCGTTAAAGGCTTCCATAGTAGATGTTATGGCCAAAACCAACCAGGAACATGTTGTCCGGGCATGTAGCCGCTTTCGCAGCCGGATCGAAGCCGTCATCGAAGCTGAAGGCGATTTCATTGAATAAATATTTAAAGTAACACAAAATTTTATGTAAATATGTTTATATTTGTATGAAATATATTAATTTTCCTAAAATTACATTATTGTTCTCAAATACCTGACACAGGTAGTCAACATAAACCAAGTTGTTTCACTTACAAAGGAGCTAAACATATTCAAGCTACTCCACTCCACTTACAAGGAAGCTAAGCTTATTCAAGCTACTCCACTCCGCTTACAAGGGACCTAAGCTTATTCAAGCTACTCCACTCCACTTACAAGGGAGCTAAGCTTATTCAAGCTACTCCACTCCACTTGCATGGGAGCTAAGCTTACTCAAGCTACTCCAAATCTCCAGCCAAATTATTGTATAGAAGTCTATACAACACAACCAATCAGCGACCGAGACGTCCCCCGATCATCATCCTAGGAATATTCTTATGAGACACTCTACATTTTAGGAGTAACTCAATACGTGTATGAGAAACCATTAACACATATTGTGTCAGACAATAGTATTTATAATATAAAGCCGCTTTCGGCTAACATAATCTGGAATGAATTTTTCCAAATCATTTACAAGGAAGTCGTTTAAACAGTCTTGATGATTCTGCTTAAAGCAAGGGCGAAACTTAATACTTTCTAGTCTTCTTAAAATAGGACCTTAAAATTTAATAATAATAAGCTGCGCAAACCGTCTTGGTATTTAAATCAATTTATATCGAAGTTCTCGGACAGTTTACTATTTTAAAAAGCTCGGCACTTCGAGTATGTATAAAAAGACTTTATTGACAATTTTTCACGCTTCTAAAAGCCGTATTTAACCACGTACATCGATGATCTATATCATGTGAATTAGTCTACGATACACAGTATTGATGTGATGCAGGCAAGAGCGTCATTTTCTAAATCTAGCCTGTTATTTTGTGATTCTCTAATCGACTACAGGATAACATTACAATATTTTCCTCCTACTCTTCAGTTTTTATAGTTCGAAAGTACTCCCTTCTTTGGAATTTTAATTCTCTCAAGCGTCCGGGGAAGTAAGTGTTCCATGCCTTTGTGTGATTTTGTGATTAAATTGCGTACAAATTTGCAAAATTCTTGAAAGACATCTACGTTGTCTTAGTGCCTGTCTTGGTCTTCATTCCAAATTTGTTGTTGACATTTTGATTTTCTGTTGTCGGGGGTGATTTAAGCAATTCATATCACAATCAAGACGATGATATCTCCTCTAGGGATGCATCGAACACCACCCTCAGTTGGTGTAGAACTCGTATTCTTGCTTATTCAGCTGGATTGCAATTTTGTACTATTGTTAAGTTTCACCTTCTGGTTTGCAGGAGCGTTGAATAATTATTCTCCAGAACTGGTATCCAGCTAATGAGGCTGAACTTGTCTTCTTTGGTGAGTATTTTAGCAACACCAACATCCTAAATCTATGTATGTTAACGCCATATGACATTTGCAATCTTTGAACAAAGTTACTTTATTTTATATGTAGAAATTTTGCAGTATTCTCCTTAGAAGTCTAAACATAACTCTCCTCCTCTTTCTTTAAAAATAAACATTTGTATGGGAACATATAGTTAGGGCGCAGTTTCATATTGTCTCTGATTGTGTACATACAATTAAGCTCAAAATTAAAATTTATACCTTTGTTAAGCCAATCATATATATATATGTATACATATAGAACGCAAAGGATGCCGAAGTACAAGAGTTTCATCAAACTCTCAAAGTGCTCAGCAAGGAGAAGAATTATGAATGCCAGATATATTAGTCAACGTTCTAACAACAACCTTGATTGTGGTGTAGACAGTAGAGAGGAAAGTGTGAACGCTATGATGGAGGTATCATTTTCTGAAACAGAATTAGACTATATTGAAGGGACTATAGATGAAAGGTCTGATAATCTGGCCATAGATTATGAAATTTCATCTGATGACAGTGAATTGAGTGAGGAAAAATTATCCAACTTTTTAAAAACATGGGCCGTAAAAAATAACATAAAGCATAATTCATTAAACGAATTGCTTTCCTTTTTAAAACAGAATGGATATCCATTTTTACCAGTAGACAGCAGGACCTTTTTCGAAAATTCCCTCTGAAAGGATCACTGTTGCCATACATCCCCGCATGTTCATATTGGGATCAAATCATCTTTAGATATAATTTTATCAAACGTCAAGGATATTCCAAAAGAACTCTGACTAGATTTTAATATTGATGGAATTCCCTTATCAAAAAGTAGCAATAGTTGCTTCTGGCCTATTTTATGTAGAATATTCAACTTATCGGAGTTTGGAGTTTTCACCATAGGGTTTATCACGACTATCAGAAGCCTACAAACTTTAATGACTTTCTGCGTGCCTTTATAGATGAAATTAAAATATTGCTGCACGATTATATGTATAAGGATAACATTGCTAAGATCATAAGAGCTTTCATATGTGATACACCTGCGAGAACCGCATGTTTAGGCATTAAGTCCCATAACGGATATTTTGGCTGCAATAAATGTTAAAAAATGGAATGACTTTTCCAGAAACAGAGGCACAACAGAGAACAAACGAGACTTTTAAATGCAGAGTAAATGAAGATCACCATAATCAGACAAGTATTTTGGAAGAAATCCCAATAGATTTAGTAAGCCAATTCCCCTTGGGTTATTTGCATGTATTAATACTAAGAGTAGTCAAAAAAATGTTGAAAATGTGGCTGTGTGGAACACTGCATCGTTATTGCCCAGCAGAGACATTGGAAATATTTCTGATAAATTGGTAAGCATGGCCCAAGAACAGCCATCAGAATATCAAAGAAGAGCACGACCCTTATCAGAATTAGGAAATTTCAAAGGAAGCGAATTTAAAACCTTTGTAAAGGTATCTGGACCTTGTGTCTTTAAAAAAATGCTCCCTCTAGATAAATACAGCCACTTCTTGTTGCTCCACGCATCTTCTGTAATTTTATCTGAGTCAGAACTCTGCAAAACTCAAGCTGATCTGGCTGAAAAAATGATTAAAGTATTCACCGTAAAATTGGTTGATATTTATGGGAAACATCATTTAGTATACAACGTTTATGCTTTAACCCATCTTGTGTCTGATGTGAAGCAATTTGGGAAACTAGATGACTTTAGTGCTTTGCCCTTCGAGAGCTATATGTATACAATAGAAAGGCTTTTAAAAATTTGTAAAGATCCCCTTGCCCAAATTTGCAACAGATTGTTCGAAAGAACTAGCATTAATTTCTTTCCAAACAAAACCGAATATGGAGACATTTTACAGCTAAAGAAAAAAGTCAAAATGATTCATAATGGCGACGAAAAAACAATATATCACCAAATTAATTTCAATGGATTTAAAGTAAATTATACCACTAAAGATCAGTGGTTTTTTTCCAAAATAAAAGAAATTATTCGCTTTGAATTCGCTAAAGTTATAAATGGAAATTTTGGAGAAAGAGAACTTCTATACAATCCCGATTGAATCATCCAAAATTAATATCTATCAAGCAAAGCCAAAAGAAAGCTGTGTAAAATATTTGAAAATGTTTCATATAAAAGACGATGAGTCTAACACATATATATTTTTCCCCATGTATGTCATTGGAATGGTGTTAACAAAATTTTATAACCACAATAAATCAATAATGGATTTGGAAAACAAACTATTATAATCCCGATTTAAGTGCCTTCGAGTAGTTGTAAGAGAGATAACGGCAATGCATAATAACTTACCTCCTTCTTTATACTTTTTCAGATGTATGTCGTTTTAGAAACAATTGAGTTAGGGAAGAAGATAGTCTCAGTAGTTTCTTCTAATTGGATAATTGAAAAAAGTTTGAATTGGCCAAAAAATTGCAACTTATTGAAAGCTGCACAACAGAGGATCGAGCCGGACATATGGAATTGGACTAAATATGAAGAATACAAAATTTTGCCGGGAAATATTCGTTAGTATGAATTTATTTATTTATTTATTACTACTGTTATAAATCACACTACACAAAAAATAAGTTAAATTTCTTGTTCATGTGTCCGTTTCGTGCTTTTCGTATAAGTTCTTTATTTTATTGTTATTAGTTATTACTAATATACTTTCAGCTACATATTTTCCAATTCTGCTTCAGAACAAGACGAAATGGAAAGGCGAGTAATGAAATGCCAACATCCTGTACTTTCCAACATTAAAGATGATGAAATAGACTTCAATTCCTTTTCTGGGAGCACCTAATATTCTCGTAGCAATTTGCTCGTATCAATTTTCTCGTACGACATTTGCTCGTATCAATTTCCTCGTGAAGCCATTTTCTCGTATCAACTTTCTCGTAAAGCCATTTTCTCGTATCAACTTTCTCGTAAAGCCATTTTTTCGTATCAATTTTCTCGTAAGTCAATTTGCACGTATCAATTTGCTCGTAAGGCAATTTGCTCGTACACAACTATCTCGTGTGCAACCTTGTAAACATTTTACTTCGAGTATTTCATAGCAAACAACGAATACTAAAGCCATGGGTCTTGTATTATGTTAATACAAATATTTTCTAAGTATAAGAAGTATTTCCTTTATTAAAATATTCTTATATGTAAATAAAATGATTTGTTTATGTTTTAAATTAAATACTCATCGAATAATCCAAAACTCGTGTGAACTTATCTTTTGAACTAATTGGTTCGCGCGCGCGAGTTTTCTCGTATTCTAATTTGCTCGTGTAAAATTATATAATTTTACACGAGCAAATTAGAATACGAGAAAATTGATACGAGAAAATTGATACGAGATAATGGCATTACGAGAAAATTGATACGAGAAAATGGCATTACGAGAAAATTGATACGAGAAAATAGTTTTACGAGAAAATTGATACGAGCAAATTGACTTACGAGCAAATGTTCCACGAGAAAATTGATACGAGAAAATTGATACGAGAATATTGGGGGGAGCCCCTTTTCTAAGGACAATAAATTTACTTCCGATGCAGAAGGTGCTAGCAGTCCCGTTTCAAAATAACTTAAAACAAAGGCAGCACAAAAAATAGTTGAATTGAAAGAGCTAATAATGAGCTCCATCCAACTATTAAAACCAATTGAGGAAGAAGTCCATCCATAAAATTCTGAAGATGAACTTGAACTAGCGAAAGAACTGTATAAAATTGAAACAAGCATATACGAAATGTGCTCGATTGTAAAAAAAATAGAAGCAAATGTTGAAGAAATAAAAAATAAAGGCGATGGAGACTTTTGCAGCAAATTAGACTGTATATTGGACGCCGTTCAGGGCTTATGCGCTCAACAAGGTGCATATAATAGCAATATAATAAAAGATGATCTTTTGGGAATGCCTAAGTTGCCTATAGAGTCAACCGAAAGACTCAATTTACTGAATACACTTTTACTGAAACGAGAATATTGTGAGCAAATGGAACGCACTTTCTTATTTCATATAACCGCATACCATATTCTAATTTTCTAACTTTTCTAGGCTGTTCGTCTTCAGATACGCATTCATTCATCAAATTCATTAAATAAAAATGTATAGAGTTTAATGGAGTCTCTTATTGAATACAATGTTTATTCGTTGTACAGCTGGAGTGGGAGGTCTGATATACAAAGTGGTGAGAAATTTTAATTGAAATAAATCACGCTGAAAAAAATTTATGTAAATATTATTCTTTTTACAGAAAAAGTAAAGTTAATATTTGGTGATTTTCATGGAGTTATATCTTTAATAAATAAAACCATTGGACTGAAGGGCACTGAAGATGAAGAGACAATTAGAAAGGCCATTGTAGAATTCTTAAAAAGAGTTCCACAAAATAAATATAGCGACGAAACCAAGAAAAACACCTGTGCAAATAAGTGCAATAATTATGTCTATTTATTGCGATAGTTATATTGTATAAAGTCTGATTTAATTTTGCTGATTCTTTTTTTAAAAAGTTTATAAAACTGGGAGTTATTTTTTTTTTATAAAGACTGAATTAAATTGACAGCATTTTATTTAATTTTTACCTATACAGATTTTTTTCCGTTCATCCTATTTGTCACTAATGTCTGCAATGTGGATTTTAATTGGACCACAAGTCCTATTTGCTTCTTTGCGTGTTTGTTTAAGATTGATGATTGACTTGGACACAAAAGTCCCAGTTGAGTCTGTACTGTGTGCTTGATTGAGGTTGACGATAGACTCAATATTGCGTCCGTCGCATTCACCACTACTGAGTCTATAGTATTGCCGTTTTAGTTGGACACAAAAGTCCCAGTTGAGTCTGTACTGTTTGCTTGATTGAGTTTTACGATAGACACATTATTGCGTCCGTCGCATTTACCACTACTGAGTCTGTAGTATTGCTGCTTAAGTTGGACACAAAAGTCCCAATTGTCGCTGTACTGCGTCCAGCCAAAATGTGTGAGACACATGTGTCAAGGCATTTCCGACTTTCGCCGCATTTTCGTCAGCCGGGCGACAGACTGCGCCCGCAAAGTGATTTTGGGTCCACAGAGACACATTGTGGACTTTTTATTGACACAAAGTCAGAAATTGTTTCACGGGAACGTAATTTTAATTAGTTTAAGTGTGCTAAATAAGAAATTGGAAGTGAATATTAATTATTGAATTCAAGTATAGTGAATTAGTTAAACATAAAATAAAAAGTCTGAGGTATAAGATTGAGTACGTGTCACGCTACGACACCTCAAGCATACATACCAGACGACATAATTAATAATAGAAGAAGCATTAAACATTAAAGTGGAAATAAGAAAATATATGATATTGAGCAAGAAGGATTTGTTTAATAAAGTAACAGTAAACACAAGCCCACATATCTTCACATTTTAACATACCGCTACACTAATCCACCCAAAATGCCGTAATATAGCTGTGGTGCTCACTTACAGCTACATTACAAAACATTTTATGGTGGTTCCATCCAGGAATGTGTGCCTGTTTACTGTTGGAATTGAGAACAATTCTAGATACGCTCAATTAGTGAGGAAATATTTTCCGAAAAAATTATCTTAACTAGTTAATAAAACATTTATAAATGTGCCCAGACGTGGCAGTTCGAATAACATCTTCGAAAATTTATTTATAAGTGTGCCCAGACGTGGCAGTTTGAGTAAAAAACTTCGAAAATGTATGCATTTTAAGAGTGCCCAGACGTGACATCTCGAATAAAATATTGAAAATTCTGCTACTATTGCTGAACTTACATATCAGTAACTCTTGATAAATATTTGGTTAAATAAATTAAATAGAAATTGCGTCAACAAATCACCTAAGTATTTTACACGTCAAATTGGTCAAAAGTGGCATTAAGTACGGCGAAAATTTAATTAAAAAGTTGTAATGAATACAAGTAGTTCTTAAAAAGTTGATTACAGTTGTGTGCACACTGTTATCAAGCTGTCTTCACCATTTACCAACAGAGAGCCCACATGTGGCATCGATTTACTTCTACTGATTTTATAATTTATTTCACATGTGGCATTAAAATTAAGTTAGAATCAATACTTTATAATTCACTCCACACGTGGCATTGAAGTACGTCGCATAGTTCTTTCACAAGGTATACTACAAGTTGTGCGCGCACGTAGCAGCACAGCAGTAGGGACATTTTTAATCGACTTTGCGACTACACGTACTACCTAAGTAATAGAAAAATTTTAGTGCCAATTTGCGCATCCTCGCTTTATCAAGTATTACGAACACAATTTTATCAGCCGGCGTTCGTTGAGTGCGGTTGCATTTGCTTGCCTTTCCTGATTTTATTATTATCTTTACAATTGGTGCGTTGTTTTTCTAGTTATTGCTTAAATTCGTGATTATGTCTTTAACCTGCGGAAAATGTGATTCGGTGTGTACTGAAAAAACTAAAATTGTATGCTCATTTTGCAAAAATCTGTTTCATAAGCGTTGCTCTAGACTTGATGATGAGTGCTTAAGAGTTCTAACGCTAAATAAGAGTGTGTTGTGGAAGTGCCCGAATTGCTCTGTTTTACCTTATAATGAGCTCTGTTCAATAATAGCTAATCTAAGTGATGTAATTAAAGATCTGAAAAATCAATTCATGTCACTAAGAAGTGATAGAATAAGGTTCCCAAATCAATCATTACCAGAGGCAGCACAGCAAGAGGTAAACATGAGTTCATCTCGTTCATTACCGGCAGCCGTTATCTCTAAACCAAATTTGAGAATTGCAACTGAAATACCGCAAGTCGAAAATTTTTCATCTGTATCCGCTGAGCACAGTGACCCATCAACTTCTACTCCTACTATAATGGTTAATGATGCTGCTGATGCTGAAAAATGGTCAACGGTTGCAAGAAAGAAAAAATCGCATAAAAGAGTAATTGGATCTGATTACACTAACAATGATTTGAAAGTTGTTGGTGCTTTGAAATGGTTGCATATTTCTCGACTCCATCCTGACACTTCTGAAGAATCTTTGATTGGTTTTTGCGCTCATCGGCTAAAGGTTACTGTTGATCACTTAACTTGTAAACGTCTTACTAAAAAAGATGTCGACATCAATACTCTAAAGTACGTTACGTTTAAACTTGGGGTACCTCAACATCTTGCAGACGATTTACTATGTTCTTCTTTCTGGCCAGCTGGAGTTACGATTCGGTCATTCAAGTTCATTCCAAAAAACGACGAAAAAACACAAAATATTGTGCTCCCCAACTAATACAGCTTGGTGTGTCGTCATTATCTGTGCTATCAGACAAAACGAGTCTGTCTATTTACTATTGTAATGTTGGTGGAATGCGAACTAAATTAAATGCTTTTTACTTGGCTGTAATAGAAAATGATTATGATGTGATTATTCTAACAGAGACTTGGCTTCATAGTGGCATTTATTCTTCTGAACTGTTTAATGAGTCTTTTTATAATGTTTATCGGAAAGATCGATCTCAGCAAGACACTGGTCATAATCGTGGTGGTGGAGTATTGATTGCAGTCCATTCGAGTTTGATCAGTAAGGAAATCAATTTATCATGTAGCATTGGTATCATAGATCAGCTTATTGTTTCCTTAAAGATGAAAGGGGAACATAATAATCACTTGTACCTCGGTGTGAGCTATATTCCACCAAAAAGCAGCATGGAACTATATAAACTGCATATTGACAATGTTTTTGCTATTTCACATTCAATTGATGGAAGTGATTCTATTTGTTACGTTGGCGATTTTAATTTAAGTAATATCTCTTGGACCTGGTCGGATGAGGACAAGAAGTTTTTTCCCTTGAATGTAACGCAAGAATTTGAGTCATACGTAATTGACAATCTCTTTAGCATGAATTTATCGCAAGTAAATATCGTTTTTAATTCGTTTAATAAGCTTTTGGATCTTGCTTTTGTTGATATGGAACTATGTACTAGCGTAAAGGAAGTAGAAAATCCATTAATTCCAACTGATTTCCATCATAAACCTATTGAACTATGTTTATCTAACTATAGTTTTGTATACTCTAGTAATACAGTAGTTAAATATTACGATTTCTTAAATACCAACTTTAATGTTTTAAATGAATATTTTAATTCTATTGACTGGTCTGTAATATATGTTTGTAATGATCTTTGTAAAATGTATGATCGGTTCACTGGTATTTTAATGGATGGTATCAACGCTTTGGTGCCGTCAAAAGAGAGAAAGAACACCTTACACCCTGCTTGGTATAATCGTAGTTTGTTTACGTCTAAGGAATGCTAAAAGTAAAGCTCATAAAGCATATAAAAGAAGTGGGAGTAGTGCTGATAGAAATAATTTTTTTCGTCTACGCCGCGAATTTCAATTCTTTCATAGATTTCTGCATAAGCAATATTTATGGGACGTAGAATCCAAGATTAAAAAAAATTGTAAAGCATTCTGGACATATATAAATAATAAGCGTTCTGGTACAGGTTATCCCAACTTAATGCATCTTGGAAACAATTCCTCAAATAATATTCAATCTATATGTAACTTGTTTGCTACTTACTTTGAATCCGTTTATAATGATTCTAATATGCCCTCATCAGGCTGTGATTTCTCATATCTCCCATCAATGGTGGACTTGGGTGCGATATCGTTGGGAGAGGAAGATGTTTGGAGAGCCCTTTCTACTTTAGAAATTAATTATTCCCACGGGACTGACTTGATATCTACTGGACTTCTGAAAATGTGTGCTTCTTCACTCTTTTCTCCTTTAACGTATATCTTTAATTCATCTCTGTCTTCTGGATATTTTATTGATAAATGGAAAACTTCTTTTATTACACCTGTTTTCAAAAGTGGCTCAAAACATATGATAGACAATTATCGCCCTATTTCAAAGCTTCACCCAATTCCTAAGTTGTTAGAGTCCTTAGTTACTGAAAAAATTTACGACTTCATAAAACTCGGGATCTGCGATGAACAACATGGTTTTGTTAAGGGAAAATCTACTAATACTAATTTAATAATTTTTTCTAATAAGGTAATCAATGCTATTGAGTCAGGTAAACAGGCTGATGTGATCTATACAGATTTCACGAAAGCCTTTGATAAGATTAATCATACACTTTTGATTAATAAACTAAGATCACTTGGCTTCCACTCTTCCTTGTTGGGATGGCTTGGTTCATACTTGGTTGGCCGCATACAGTTCGTGAAAATTGGTAACTGCAAGTCTCAGGCGATTCATGTGAAGTCAGGCGTACCACAAGGAAGTCATTTGGGTCCTATTCTGTTTATTCTTTTCATCAATGATATTATCTCCTGTTTTTCATTTGCTAACTGCCTTCTTTTTGCAGATGATTTAAAGCTTTTTATGACTATAAATACCTTTAGTAATTACATGGAGCTTCAACAGGATTTGAATAGTCTAGAATCCTGGTGTGTAACAAATTCATTCGAACTAAATGCCTCTAAATGCAAAGCTATGTCATTTTACCATTTAGCACATCACATATCCTTTCGTTATAGTGTCAGAAATGTTATTCTTGACAGACCTTCAAGTATAACTGATCTAGGTGTAATATTTGATAAGAAGATATCGTTTAAAGAGCATATCGATTATGTTACATCTAAAGCTTTTCAGTTGCTAGGATTTTTAAAGAGGCAGACAGGTGAATTTAAAGATCCCTTAACATTAAAATCACTATATTTTTCATTGGTACGGTCCGTTTTAGAATACGGATCCGTTGTATGGATGCCTACTCAAATAACTCATATTAGACGTATTGAGCGGATTCAAAGAAAATTTACACGTTTTGCTGTGTCAAAACTAAATTGGGATCTTACGTTAGACTATAAATCACGTTGTCTTTTATTAGGATTGCATTCCTTACAGTCTAGAAGAGTCATAAGTTCAATAATGCTGGTCCATGATGTACTTAGTTGTAGGATTTCATGTCCAGAACTGCTATCTTTAATTCCCTTCTATGTGCCTCAAAGATATATTCGTCCTAGAAGTTTATTGGTTGTACCCTTTCATAGATCGAACTTTGGTTACCGTGAACCTATCACACAGGCTATTTCTAACTACAACTTGGTTGATTCATTACATGATTTTAATATATCTAGAGAGAGATTTAAGATAAATATTTTGGAATTTTTCCGTTTAAGCTTTATAGATTTGTAATTAGTTTAGTTTTTAAATAACTTCTGATTTGTTTTGATGAATTCAGTATTATATACATACTGATATTTGTATAAATTCTTGTAATCTGTAGGATTTATTCCGTAGATTGAAATAAACGAAATGAAATGAAAAAAACGTTTTACTACGGTTGTACGCACATGGTCAATCAACGATAATAGTAGGCTATAAATTAACATGGAGTCAGTAGAAAAACTAATCCTCACGGAAAGTGTGTTGCGTGCGCGAATTGAAAAGTTAATTGAGAATGGAAAGAAAACGAACATTGTTAAACGAATGGAAGGCTTCTACGAGTCTAAAATGACAGAGTTGAAGAAACTATGGGAAGTTAATAGTGACCCAGCTTTGGCAATCAATCAGGCTTTATTAGAAAATTCTGATGACAAGCCACGTGACTATCTATATCAAGATAATCATAGTACAACAGAGTTAAAATACTCCGAATATATGAGAGAATTAGTGGAAGGACTGCGGAAATTCGACCCAGCTGCTGAAACCTCAAGCACGGGAACATTACCCATTCACTCAACAACTGTTATTCAACATGAGTCGTTCTTTCCTCGAATTCAGTTGCCTAAATATAATGGCAACTACGATTAATGGCGATCATTTCACGATCTATTCGTTTCTCTTGTTCATGATAATGCCAACCTGACACCAGTACAGAAGCTGCATCATCTTAAATCTTGTTTAGTGGGTGATGCCGAGAAATTACTTCGACATACCCCAGTGACAAATGAAAATTACATGTCAGCTTGGAACAAACTGAAAGCTAGGTATGAGAACAAGAGAATCGTAGGCAATCATCAATTAAAGGCTTTAGTAAATCAAGTTAAATTAAATTCAGAGTCAGCAAAGGGACTCAAGTCAATCATTGACACAACTGATGAATGCATCCAGCAGCTAACAAGTTTGGACGTTGACACACAATCATAGCAGATAATTTAGTTAAGTCACCACAATATAAACCAAAAACACCACACCTGAAGTCACAAAATCATATAATGCGGCAAAGGAAATTTAATGCCCAGCATGCAACGCAAGTCATTTTATTCAAAGATGTCCGAGGTATCGAGCGATGGACATACCATCCAGATATCAAATACTGAAGACGTCAGGGCGTTGCTTTAATTTTTAGGAATTCATCACACAAACCACTGTACAAGCAAATTCAGATGTCTGAAATGCAATCCGAAACATCATAGTACACCCACGAGAATCACAATAGGGACAAACCCATATTCTCGACTGTCGACAATGAGCGTAAGTCAGCACATGACAAAGCGAGGTTGAACCCAAGGCAAACTAATCAACCTAGCATCACAAATGAAAACTCTTCTCGGTTACAATATCAGGTAAAAATCAATGGCTTAAACACTAGTCAGAATTTCGTAACCAGAGAAAGTCATAATTCAACAGCACAGTAGTGGCACAAGCAGAGGACGAGACGCCACATATCTTACGATGTTTAATAGATAACGGCTCGCAATTATCATTCATCACGGAGGAAGCCTGCAGGAAATTAAGAGCATATCGAGGGCCAATTGCAGTATCCATCACAGGCTTAAACACTAGCCATGCAGCCACTTCAAGGCAACAAACTACACTCACACTTCAATCTCGAAACACGAGGTTTACAACAGTATTAAATGAAGACTTTTTAATACTAAATAAAATCACAAATCCCTAGCCTTCCAGAACAGTTTCCAAAGAGGAATGTTTAAGACTAAACAAACTGCCACTTGCGGATCCCACATTTTGGAAACCTGGAAAGATAGATGCGTTATTAGGAGCAAGAGTGTACGCTCAAATACTCCAGAACGGTATTCAGCAAGGATCAAATACCACCCCTACAGCAATCAACACAATGTTTGGTTGAATTCTACTAGGGTCTATAGTAGACACTTCAGAGCACAATACATCGTCGTTCACTATCGCAACGGATGATTTGTCTTTGCACCTCACAAAGTTCTGGGAAACGGAAGAGTTTACCACGAACCCAATCCTTAACAAAGAAGACAAGGAATGCCTACAGAGTTACCAACTCCATCACCAACGTCTTCATAATGGAACATACCAAGTGAAGTTACCATTTGTGAACAACGAAACACCGAACTTAGGACATTCAAGACTCTAAGCAGTCAAGCGCTTTCAAGGAATGCAAAGACAACTTGAAAGGAATCAAGAATTAAAAACTGAATATGGGAGATGTTTAGACGAATATCTCGAGTTGGGTCACATGGAAGAAATACTTTCTCCAAACATAAATGAACCGCATTATTATATACCTCATCATGCTGTTGTTAAGGAAAGCACTACAAAAAAGTGAGAGTAGTATTTGATGCGGCGGCGAAATCCTCAAAAGGCAACTCGCTCAACAAGTTCCTATTAAAGGGGCTAATACTACAACCAAAACTATTCGCCACGTTGCTCAACTGGCGTAAATATAAGATTGCAATGAATGCGGACATCGAAAAGATGTATCTCATGATTACAATGCATCCAGATGATCGGACGTTTCAGCGGATCATTTGGAGATATCCTAAAACCAATGAGATCCAAGATTTTCAGCTGAGCACGGTGACATTCGGAACATCTTCAGCGCCACATTTAGCTATTTAAACGCTTCAACAATTAGCAAAGGATGACCAGCAAAGATGGCCTCTAGCGTCTAAAGTCACAACCACAGACTTTTACGTGGATGACCTGCTCACCGGTGCGGATAGCATCCAAGAAGCGAAAGAACCTCCTACAGTAAAGTTATTAGCGAAGTTGGAGAACAATCTTCTTTTACGTTACTCGTCATATACTCGCTTACTTCGAAACGTAGGACAGATACAATGTTTCGTATACAATTGTAGGCATCCTCAAGTTAAACGCCTACAACACTTCAATATGCAGGAATGAACCCAGGCAGAACAAGCAATATTCAAACTCGTACAACAAACTACGATCACAGAAGAATACAAAAATATGTTGGACAAGAAGTCGTTGTCACAGCATAGTAAACTAATAAAGCTTAATACCTTTATGGACGAGAATGGTTTGGTACGATTGGGTGGGAGACTACAGAACGCGTCAATCCTATATAATAGGAAGCACCCAATCATCTTACCACGTGATCATTACATCACATTAATTTTAATCGATAAACTACATACAGAAACTGTTCATGGTGGTCCATCATTGGTTCTGAGTACTAGTCGCGATAGATTTTGGATCATAGATGCACGACGCCGTATTACTATCAGACTTCACAAATGAATTAGATGCTTCAAACATCGAACGATGACAAGAAGCCAATGAATGGGAAATTTGCCCACTTCCCGAGTTAATATAACAAAACCATTTATGAAAGTATGAATTGATTATGCCAGACCTGTAATAATAAAATAATCAAATTTACTAAACGCAAAAATACAGAAGGCATATTTTTGCATCTTTGTCTGTATGGCCACGAAGGCTGTGCACATCGAGTTGGTGTCAGATCTTACATCTGAAGCATTCCTCGCCGCATTAAAACGATTTGTGGCTAGACGAGGATTATGTAGTGACATATATTCAGATTGTGGCACCAACTTCATTGGAGGAAAGTCCATTTTAGAAAAAGACCTGCGAGAATCACTTCGCGATGCAACTCCAGTAGCAGCGCGCCCCCACGCAAGTCAATTGGCATTTCAATCCTCCTGCCTCTCCACACTTTGGAGGAATATGGGAAGCTGGAGTGAAATCGATAAAGCATCATTTAAGACGCACTTTACAACAATCCGAGTGCACATTTGAAGATTATTCGACGGTCTTTGCTCAGGAGGAAGCATGTCTAAGTTCTAGACCGCTTTGCTATGTGAAAAATAATCCAGAGGAGTTACTTATCCTCACACCCGGACATTTTTTGATTGGCCAGGTAGTACCTTCCAAATGATGGAAGTATACCCAGCAATTATACAAAAAGTTTTGGGATAAATGGTCAAGGGATTACCTTAATCAACTTCAAAATCGGCCTAAATGGTACACAAGACAACCTAATCTTCTGATTGGAGATGTCCTCAATGGATTAACTACCTGTTCTTAGTGTCGTCTTGTGTTTGTCCATCTATGTGTTGCTACTGGCACAGGGGTTTTTTTTCATTCATTTGCACTAGACTGACAAACTACTATTTCAGATGTGGTTTACGTACGAGCAAGACGATACGTTGCACATTTTAGAAGAGATCCAGTTCAGCCCACCAGGAAATCCAGAACTCAGAATGCTTCGTGTGTAGAGCGCAAGTTAAGCGACCTACAACACATAAAAGTCCACACAGCAAATGTCCATAATAAAAATGCTATGCTATGCGAAGCATCAACACAAATTTTACTACAAATGAATGAAGCATTCACGGCATGAATGAAATTATAGTAAACAAGCACAAAAAGAAAGAAAGCAAAAGAATTTACAATTAAAGCTTGTTTGCATAACAAAGCGGTATAGCCATGCCAGTGAACTCATCAATAAGCAAGCATTGAACATATTGCCTGTAAGAACTTTGAGTATTGCGAAAAGCTTACTCGGCGCTTTCTGTGTGAAACCAATTCCAGGTGATCGATCGGTGAGAACACAATTTTTGCAAGCAATATTGATGAAGTAAGCGATTATTCGATAATATAAAAAGGCTGTACTATTGGAAATAAATCAGAGTTATTTTATACTCCACTTTGGTCTTTTCATTAACTGAGCTCCCTTAGCTCCGACATGAACAACCACCAAGGTAAATAGAGCTTTCTAGCTCTCACACCTCTGCCTAATTTGCATATAGAGCTCTTTGGCTCTAAGCCATTTTACGTGCCATCAATAGAGCTGTCCGCAGCTCTGGTGATTGCAAAGAACATTTATATTAAGACCAGACTTAGAGCTTTTTGGCTCTCACTTGGTCGAGATACAAATGCATAGAAGCTACACATAGCTCTACCATTTGCATCTCCAAGTTAATATAAATAATTTAGTTTCTTATATCTTCAAGATTCTCATCAGCCATTGGCGATCACGAAAAAGAAGGAAGAAACTTTACACGTGACCCAGGGTGTGATGTCTTCGGCATGCCTAGACCAGAGTTGGCCCATGAGTTAGTTTCATGCGACAGAGAAGAAGCAACAACTAGTCCAGCCACAACGAGCCAAGCAACGACGGATCAAGCTACCAGGGTGACAAATCGACCCTTTGTAGGCCCGACTCCCTACACGGATCCACATCCAGACCAGACAGCGGTCGTGAATGGTAGTCGCATTTCTGCCTTGACAAGGCTTCTGCTGACCACCAACATTAAGGAAGCTCTCAAAGATTCCGTACTCGAGAAGGCATGGATATATTTTTTTTTAACGTTAGGGCAATACAGCAGCGAAGGAATCGGGAAAATTTTATCAACCTACCCGACAAATACCAAGTTCGACTACGAGTCAACAAGGATTGCAAGTTGATCTTCCATCACTACCATGAGAGGGGTATACGCAAAATAAAGACGGCTTTGGTTGAACAAACTTTTGAACGGGGCGTGGGGGGGGGGTATGTTGAGTACACCTGAAAGGAAATACAAAAAGCATTACAAACAAATACATATATGTATTTCATGCTTCCCACGTCCTCCAGTTTATCCTGCAGCGTCAGTAACTAAGCTCAAAGTAAAAGAAAATACATAGACTAGTACAGATTGAATAAAATAAGGAACTGATAATCTAATAATTACAAAGTTCACAAAGTATAGGTGAGATGTGCCAAGAAACGAATTTCTTGGCAGTATACTGGACAAAATTCAACAATTTGCACCATTGTTGACATTTTACAAATCATTTTCCAACATGAATAATTTATCAGAATTTGCATATTTCTTGCAAATTATTCATACTGGAACTCACATATGGTTAACAATAAGCACATAAAGAATCAAAAAATGTACTTACCTGGATAAATAATCCATCAAATTCGTCAAAAAGGACACAAACAAACCCAACACTTCCGTACTGAAAACAGCAATTACTCTTGTCAAATTGACGGCGTAAAAAGTCAATTTCCCTAATTCGACGACGCCCAACCTGTTGGAGAGGCCTAAAAGGTGTGAAATTCACCAGGTAAGCCAATAATCGCGAAAAATCAGAAAATTAATTCCTATAATGAGTGGGAAAGCGAACGATGTTGAAACGTGACAGAAGAAATTAGAGAGAGAATTTACGTTCCATATTGGAAACTGACATAATTTCATAGGAAGCCGCCATATTGATATTTTTGCGAAAAAATTAAATATTTAAATAAATCGACAAGAAAAATTCATTGATAAAAAAGAATAAATTAGATAACACATTTTAGCATATTTTGACATAGTTGCTCACCTTGCGCAAACATGAAAAATATGTGGAATTTCCATATTTTTGTGTGGCTCCGACACTATAAAAGGCAGTGCTCCCTAAGATCATTTTCATTCAGTGATAGTGATTACACATGCCAATTTGGGTATATCATCACAGTGATTTATTAAAGCGAAAAGTAAAAGTGAACTTAAGGAAAATTTTAGTAGCATAAATAAACGTACAATAAGGTACATTATTCTCATGCTCTAAAATTAAAGGTGTTTGAGAAAATTTTTGTGGGAATAATTGCTCTTTTTTTGTAATCGGAATTTCAGATAAGTATTTGACAGCTTTTCTGAAATTAATTCATGTTGGTGACAGCAAATTTTTAGAGTTAGGTTTGTCCACATAAAAGCTGAACTCATGCTTACTTAGCATATTTAGCGTCTCATGTGGAGAAACAACCTAATTTTAATTAGTTTAAGTGTGTTAAATATGAAATTGGAAGTGAATATAAATTATTGAATTCTAATATAGTGAATTTATTTAAAATAAAATAATAAGTCTGAGGTATAAGATTGAGTACGTGACATGCTACGACACCTCAAGCATACATGTGGGCTGAACACAAACCCATTATACTCACCCACTTACCTTATACCTACCCATTCACTTCCATTCCAAATATTCCCTACAATATATCATACTAACATACTTGCATTTGTAGTTCTTCAGCTAAATCTGTTTTATTGCAGCTGAGAAGTAAGATAGTGTTGGAGAGATGCGACTACTGGCTTGGCAGCTATACTTTGGGATTTTCGAAAACGAGAGCGACTCGCACTTGTTGTTTAAACCTGGAACGAGGACAGATGTCATTATTACCTACCGTGGCCGTGGATACAACATCAGCATCGAATTGTTTTTCTTTAACAATTCAGTGGCGGATCCAGGGGGGGGTCGTGGGGGTCATGACCCCCCCTAAATTTGAGAAAAAATCTTTAATTCATTGAGTTATTTGAAAAAATAATTTTTTTTATTTTATACTTTTTTTATTTATATAATTCAACTTAAAAAAAACTTTATTCCGAAACTTAAAAAAATAAAAATTTATTTTAATGAATGCTATTGTATGCATGTGATGTATGTGTATAGGTTTTTCTCGAAATTTTGGTTTCGGACCTCAGAGAAACACTTCCCAAGCCACAAAACAGACTCCCTCGCTACCACATCAGAGCCCTAACTTAACTTAGTCCTAACTTCTGTTATATTTCGGGGCTTAGCTTAGTCGAAGGCAATCACTCTACGCCGTTTCAGGAAGCTATGATTAAGACAACTCGCACACTTTTATTTTATTTATATATATATTTTTTTTACTTTTGCTTTGTTCACAAACTTTTTCTTTCACAAACTTCCTCTTATGGTTATTTTCACAAAACGTTTATTTTGTTTTTCTTATCGCAACTTCTATTTTCTTTACCTGTTTACAATTAGTGTTCAGCCTACCGCGGCGGACGATGGTTGAAATGAAATTTGATATTTTCATAAATATCAAACCATCGTCTTGCTATCGTGCATACATTGTTGCACCCAGAATGTATTCCGCTCGCGACAATTTGCTGAAAGGAGGCTTTTTGGTGAAGACTTGATCGTTTAAATCTTCACCGAGTAAATTTTCTGCGCCCGATAAGTATGTAGGTATATATGTACATACATATCGTATTTTTATTTTCGACAAATCTTACTGAAGGTAAGATTTGTCGTGGGGCTTTTTTCTATTGAAACGACTTGGGTTGAAATTTAAAACTTTTATTTGTCCCAAGTCGTTCTATGGGAAATACTTTTTGTTTTTAACTGAGGAATTTGAATCAATTGCTGATGGCAATTTCACACACTCTAACACTCCTAACATTCTAAAATATTTGCAGCGTTCTTATGTAAAACCACTGACATTTAAAATATGGACTGACTACGTCCATAGAAATACACTGCAGAAAGTGGGCTCATTTCTATATAGCGTTCTCTTTCGATCTAACCACCAACTACTAATTCGCACGTAACATAGAAATGTGACCTAGCTCAAAATTTTTCGTTTTTGAGTTAATTACACCATGAAATTGGCATATTTCTATATGATTGTTTTTGCCGCTAGATAGCGGTAGTGTCACTTTTCTGTTACTGAAGAACAGAGATATTCTTCATAGAACAGTGTGTCAGTGGGCGCGTTTAGGCGGGGACCAAACCGGTCAAAATTTCTGGTTATTCCTCCGCGTAATTACAAACCATACCGAAGTGGTTGGTAATTTTACATGGCTGTGACCAAAGGCTTCCAATTATTCCAAACTGGTTTGGTCTCCGCCTAAGCGTGCCCACTATCACTTTTTGAGTTGTGACGATCTTCATAACAAACGTAAATATGTTTTCGACATTTTAACAGTATTATTTTAAATTGTGTCACTTTTCCACAAAACAGCATTTATTTCTTACAAATTATATTATGAGTTATGACATTTTTCCACAAAGTTCAAAGTACGGAATTTAATTCTTAAAAATCGTATTTTGAGTTGTGCCACTTAAAAAAACTTGTAAAAATATTTATTTCGCAACAAAGAAAAGCGACACAACTTAAGTGGATGCGGGATTAACAGCTAACCTCGCCAACTGCGGTAACAAAATCTTAAAATTTCTTTTATATAAATCTTCAGAAATATATTTACTAACAAATTTAAGAGTTCAGACTATTTTTAGCAAACAATTACTACGTTAAGCTAGAATTAATTCTATGTACAGCTTTTCGTTTTTTCGCTCTCCTGAAAAGTTGCATTTTTTGAGTTGGTCACTTTCCTATGTAACGTGCGAACTGAGAAAGGGCTGTAAACAATAAATAAATAAGTGAGTTTGTCGAAATAAATGTTTTTAAATTAATTATTTGGGTTAATAGAAATTCGAGAGGTTTCGCTTTTCAACTTTCCGCCAATGGATTTTTCAATGTTGGCACCGACGTATGAACTATTTTTGACACAAAAAATTGTACCCGCATGAAATAGCATATCGAGCAGTCCATTTTATATATACCAGTGTGTAAAACTGAGAAAAGTTGGGCTTGAATGACTCCTGCAGTTTGCACCCTATTCTATTAAAAATATTAGTTTTTAAAAAAGAAAGTATACACATCATCCGCACCGCCTGAATAATGCGGATTTCCGGATTTCCTAGTTCCAAGTATAGCAGTATAGTACTGCAGTAGGTACTGCGGTGCGAACCGGCGTTGGATGTTTTTTTTTTTTTTTTTTTTTTTTTGCTCCATGGACCGCGAACCGGCGTTGGATGTTGTTTTTGTTTTTTTTTTTTGCTCGATGATTTTATTTGTAAAATGACCCCCCCCTAATTTCAATGCTAGATCCGCGCCTGTAACAATTGTAATCGATTCAAGTCATTGTTCATATTCTTCATCCTTTGTAATAATCTCAGTACTACATATTACATTGAGTTACTTAAAACTAAAGTGTTTTTTTTTCATTTGCATTTCCCACATACATACCAGACGACATAATTAATAATAGAAGAAGCATTAAACATTAAAGTGGAAATAAGAAAATATATGATATTGAGCAAGAAGAATTTCATTTTAAAATACCGCTACACTAATCAAAATGCCGTAATATAGCTGTGTTGCTCACTTACAGCTGCTTTACAAAACAGCTATCCGTTGAAGACATCTGTCGCGAATTTAACGAAATTTTCCATCTCGAAGGAGACAAATTATCTTTTACGCCAACTATTTCGCACAATATTCCCGTTATGCCAAATAAATGCCCCCTAAATGTTAGACCACATCGCTTACTTGAAGTACATAAGCAGGAAATTAAAAAAACAAGTAAAGCAAATGTTAGATGATGGGATCATTCGCCACAGTACTAGTCCATGGAAGGTCCCACTGCTAGTTGTACCGAAAAAGCCAGATGCTCAAGGTAACAAGAAGTGGAGAGAGTGTTATATGCCTAAAAAATACCTGAGAAAAGGTAATAAAATAATTATGTAAAATCATAAATTTTCATATAAACTAATCATGCTTAAAAACATGAATAGCTTATCAATTTAATCAGTGAAGAAAATTGCATCAGCAATTTTCTTCACATACCATTTCGTTTTTCAAAAAGTTCCCATGACAAATAGTTAAAAGTAAAAACTAAAACCAAGAGATTTGTCGCGAAAAGTGCAATATGTATGTACATCGTGCATACATACTATGAAAATAAGAAGTGCACGCCGCGAAAATACATTATATGTATACGCGCGCTGCAATTTCAATCGACGGGACGGTGGCTGATGTTTATAAAAACATGAAATTTCAAGCCATCGTCCAACGAGAAATATTCTGGACTTGTTTAAACAAGTCCAGAATAAATGAAAACTTTTCTCAGGGTAGAAATGCAACTATGCATTTTCTACCCTGAACGAGGGCTCTTGATTGCGGCGAAAGTGATCAAGAGCCGAGTTGTTTTTTGAATCTGGTTGAGAACGTCGCGGTCTAATTTTGAAAGAAAAAAGTTTAAGTTGTAAGAGAAATAAAAAAAATGGATATATTTTTTGGGGAGTGGATTCGGCTCGGTTTTCGGTCGGAGGAAAGTTGATTAAAATGAAAGAGTTTATACGAAAAAGTGTACAATAGAATAAAAAAGGAAGTTTAATTAATTTACAGTAAATCGTATTTAGAGCACAGTTAAAAAAGGAAAAGAAATTAATAAAGAGAAGTAAAGCTCCAAGTGAAGTGTTTTAAAATTACCCTGCAACACAATTAGGTGAAAAGGCTATCAGTGAACCCACAACGGAGTGATCAATAAGTAAGTACGCCCCTTTTCGACGTACATTGAAAAAAAGAATATAACAAGTGGTAGTGGACTTCCGCAAATTGAATGAGTTAACTGTAGCTGATACGCTCCCACTGCCCATCGAAGATATCTTAAATCAATTAGGCGATTCTAGATACTTCTCCATCCTAGATCTTGCGAATGGCTATCACCAAATACAAGTAGCCGAGGGGGATAAACTAAAGACAGCATTCAGTACCTTACGGGCATTTTGAGTTTGATCGCATGCAATTCGGCCTTCGAAATGTTCCTTCCACATTGCAGCGTTTGATGAAACAAGTGCTGACAGGGTTACACGGTATTAGATGTTTTGTCTACCTTGACGATGTAGTTCGAGTTTTTAAAGAAACATAATTTAAAGCTCCAACCGAACAAGTGTTAATTCCTCTGTAAGGAAGTACATTATCTGGGCCATGTAATAACCGGCATAGGTATAAAATCCGATCCTAATAAAGTAATGGCTATTGAAGCCATCCTGCCTCCTAAAAATATAAAGCAACTCAGATCACTTCTGGGTCTCGTGGGATACTATCGGAAGTTCATCCGACGATTTTCTAAGCTTGCTACTCCACTGAATCAATTACTAAAGAAGGAGGTTCCCTTTAACTGGGATGCTCATTGCGATGAGTCCTTCAGTCTTCTAAAGAAATATAACAGTACCCTAACTTTGAGAAACCTCTTTTTGTCGCTACTGATGCCAGCAATACGGCGAAAGGAACCAGATGGTACGGACCTGCAAATTGCATTTGCAAGCAGAGTTCTGAATAAGGCCGCAAAGAGCTATTCTTGAAAAAGAAGCACTAGCAGTCGTATGGCCAACTAAACAATTCCGGCCGTACGCTTACGGAAGGAAATTCAGTGTAGTGACAGATCACAAGCATCTAGTGTGGATCTATAACCTCAAAGATACATCTTCAAGGAGCGCTGGAGAATCAAGCTAGAGGAGTAAGACTTTCTTGTTGTCCATAAAGCGTGTCATTTGAATAAAAATGCATATGCATTATCCCGACTGGAAACAAAAAACGTCTCTGTGATGAATAGGTCTCAAGTAGGAATAAATAAGAATCAAATCAAGCTCCACACTTCTGGCTCAAGTCTGACGAATACACCAGCTTGAATTAATACTAAGCCGAATAATATAAACAACAGTGAATTAGTCCCCAGTTCGGATCCCAGCAGACAACCTACACTCAGAAAAATATTTCGTATTTTTTTTTACGAAAAACATCGTTAAATCATATTTTAAGCATTTTTCGTAATTTTTACTAAAATTTCTTGAAGTTTAAGAAATTTTCGTATATTTTGTGAAGAGTATTTACGAAACGATCGTAATTTCCTTTCGTAAAAAATACACTAACGTTAATACGACGAAAATTTCGTAGTTTTAAAGATGCAAATATGAAATTACGAAATGCCTAAGAATTTACGAAATGTTTTGATCATATCAACACAAATTTGATTGATTGGTATTGGCATTTTGTACTCTCCAACGAGTTTTTCGTAGACATTACGAAACGGACAATAAAGTCAATCAGAACTTCGTAGTTGTTGAAAGCATTGAAGCGAGTTCAGGTAAAACTATTCTCGAGTGCGCATTAATTTATCGTCGGTCTTGTTAAGAGGTGTCATATGGGTTAAATAAAATGTTATATTTTTTACAATCAAAAATGAGTGAAACAGAGGAAAATTTAGATTTATGGACGGAGTATTAGATGCTAATGTATGTATGTATATTGCAATTTCGAAGAACATGAAATACAGCCCATTCCAATAATTACAGACTTTTTATTTGACTTGATTTGTGATTGGAGTTTCGTGGAAGTACCTATATCAAAATTTAAAAGGTGTGTTGTGAAGTTATTTCGTAATTTTGAGGTAAAATTGAAATATAATGTATTCTAGAATCTAGATCATGGAATTGATGTTGCATAATGTTTAAAGTGCATTACGATACATCATTTGGACGAGCTTTTTCTGCCAACATTTTAATTGGGAGTTCGAATAAAATTTGAAAACAAACTCATCGAGTGGCAAAAAGCTAATGTAAGTATTGTTAAAATTTAATAATAAAAGACTTTGATGTGTACCATTTATTTAAATTTTCTCGGTAACATCAAATATTTAGTGTAAATTTTAGTAAAATTTTATGTACGAACGCCTTTTACGCTCAATATATCTGGCGAAGCTACCAATTTCTTGAATAAACTAAAGATTAACACTTATATTAACAATGTTATGACGTGTCTTTACTACGAAATATAATATACGAATAATATAACAAAAACACTGATTTTTATGAACACTATTACATATGTACATTTTAGGGCCTTACACTGAAACTTAATCGCATACATCTGCTTCATGTAGCACTTTATCAGTTTCGTCTTGCTGTAACCATTGGGTAAACCAACTAGAATCATCATCAGGTTCACCAGGCTGTATATGTATATATGTATGTGTAGGTACTTCAGGTACTTATCAAAAACCGAAAGAAATGTAATGAATTAAAATAAAATATTACGTTCACAATGACATGTTTTATTAAAATATGAATGTGGAACTTTAACAAATTCTAGGATATATGTACATAATGTATATACATACATATTATGTACTCTACATAGGAAATTGTTTAAGGTAAATTTCCTGAATTAAATGCTTGTGGACTTGCTACAGAATATAGGCGGTAACATTAAATATAAATTATTTTGCATTAATAGTGTTAGATTTGATTTAAAAAAATCATCAAACGTTTATCGCTAGATGCGATATTTTTAGTGATAGTATTGCAAGAGCATAGTGATCAGTTTGTTTTTGTCGTACAACTGTCCAGAACTGTTGAAAAGAAAACCTGCAAACATGAGTTACAATAACAAATGAATAGTTGTGTCCTTGCAATACGCTTACAGGCGAAAAACCCCATCTAATAATAAAGTAACGAAAATACCAAATTTTTAAATAATAATCAGGATAATATTATGTAAGTAAAAAAAACTAAGCCTAAGAATCTACTAAAATAATCGTACTTTTAACGACACCGTTTTAATTAAATTAAATCATTATTTCGTAAAATCAACCAGGTTCTCGTAATAAATATGAGGTAGCCACGTAAAATCCCTTTAACAATGTTTTAAGTAAAAATTTCGTAAAGAGTACGATGCATTATGTAAACTGTTCGAATTTACGAAATGCTCTTCGTATATCTTACGAAATTTTCCATTGGCTCGAAATCATGGGTGACTTTTGTAGAATTTATCGTTGTTTTTCGTAAATCTTACAAAATATTTTTCTGAGTGTAAAGTCAAATCAAGGATACCAATACGGGATCCCATAAAAAATAATTTAAAAAAGTCAAAGTCCATTTCAATTGAAGACCACCATTCAAGTGGAAATAAACCCATAATATTAACGGAGAAAAACAAAATTGCAAAAATCATTCACGAATACCACTGCACTCCCACTGGCGGACATCAAGGAGTCACCCGCACAGTTAAAAGAATCAAACAGAAGTACATTTGGAAAAATATGTATAGGCACATCAAAAAAATATATTATCTAGTGATAATTGCCAAAGGAATAAAATCACAAGAAAGGTTAGAATCCCCATGAAAATCACAACAACTTCCACAAAACTATTCGAACGGGTATCATTAGATATTTTGGGACCAATTAACTTACCATCAAATACCGGAAATCAGTACGTACTTACCTTTCAGGACGGTTTAACGAATTTCGTACAAGCCATTCCACTTCCCTATCAAGAAGCGGGAACTGTAGCTGAAGCGAATGTACGAAATATAATTTGCGTGTTTGGTACTCCTCAGTATCCATAATACGTATAGGGAGAAAAGAAAAATTGATGCATAATAATCTGCTAAAACTGTATATAACATAAACCATTAATAATTTTGCTTCTATGTACATCCGCTTTTAATAATAATAACACGTACCAAGTTGTACTACTCCTGCATAAATGCTCTACTTCATTTAGTTTAGTCCCATTGAGAAAATATTTTCTGCTCATTACAGGGCCATGGGCATACTCCTTACAAATACCTATGCCCTGCAAGTTGAATCATATCATACCAACACGCATATTAAAAACGCAGGTGGTATCTACTTCGGGGACTTGGGCCTGCTAGGAAAATCTACCTCATTCTGGAGACTGGTAGTTATTTTTGACTTTGATAAATTCGAAATAGAAGAAAAACAACTCCAACAAAGTACCATGATGTCTCGTATCCCGGTATTAAACTAAAACCTCTTCTAGATCCGTGCAAAATTACCCTTAAAATATTAAACGCAACATTAAACGAAGTTATTGAAAATAATAATATAATTCGTAAGACTTTTCGCCGACAAAACACTCAAAGGTCAGCCAGAAGTATTGTAAGTAGAGTGGGAAAATTGTCGAAATTCCTATTCGGTACTATGTATGAGGATGATTCAAAAAGAATGGATGCGGCAATAAATACCCTGCAAAGCAACCAAAAAGTTCTGCATCAATTAGTTTCAGATCAAACAACTGTTATATCCGATATAATAGACACAAATAACTGTGAAATACGAATTTTTAAAATCACCCATGAGATATGGCATTCACTGAATAAAGTCAATACTTGATAACTCCAAACCCAATCCACGTAAGAATCTACTGTAATAATACGACATACTCAATTCAAATAGCACAAAGGAAAGATTTACAACAAAGATGCAAAGCGTCCACCCATGAAGTTAACATAGAAACCACTAGTATAAGGAAAACAACAATATTGTACAATATTTGGATAGCATAAGTATGGAAAATGTTACATATATTGTTGAAGAAAATTATGAAAAAGTTTATTCCAAAGAATTAAAAGATCACCATTTACAAAATTTTAACTTACAGGGACTCAGTGTAAAAGTAGAAAAAATAAAAGAAAAAATGCGATTATACTAAGTAAAGTCCGACCCCCCAAATATCTACAAATTACTTTATTATACCACAGTAATACTTGTAATAGTAATAATAATTTTTATAGGTTTGTATATAAATAAAAAATATGTACTTGGAATTAAGTGTTACGTACCTTTGTGGGGATGGCGGGTATTTTATCCAAAACACTTTTTGATTTGTCTCGGGTTCGTTTTATTACCCTTCTATTTCTTTTCTTTACAATCTCCTTCTTTTTATTTTTAAACTTATTATCTTCTTTCACCAATTTATTCTCTCTCCTTTACAAACTTTTCGCAATCTTCTTTTCTTTTCTAAACTTATTATCTTCTTTCACCAAAGTATTCTTTCTCTTTTACAAACTTTTCACAATCTTCTTTTCTTTTATCAACTTGCAGTAACTTTTCGAAATTTTATTCTTTTAAATACTTTTGGTAAATTTTCAAAATTTTATTCTTTTATATACTTTTGTAACTTTTCAAAATTTTATTCTTTTATATACTTTTGGTAACTTTTCAAAATTTTATTCTTTTATATACTTTTGGTAACTTTTCAAAATTTTATTTTTTATATACTTTTGGTAACTTTTCAAAACCGAAACCGCGCCGAACCAAGTGCGAAAATCAACTCTACTTTATTTTAAATTTTACTGCCGAACCGCCGCTAATCCAGTTTAAAATTCAACTCGGCTCTTGATCACTTTTGTCGCGATCAAGAGCCTTCGTTCAGGGTAGAAAATGCATAGTTGCATTTTCACCCTGAGAAAATTTTCATTTATTCTGGACTTGATTAAACAAGTCCAGAATATTTTTCGTTGGACGGAGGCTTGAAATTTGACGCTTTTATAAACATCAGCCACCGTCACGACGATTAGAATTGCCGCGCGCGTATACATACAATGTATTTTCGCGGCGCGCTCTTCTTATCGCGAAAGCTTTTTTGTGATATGTATGTACACTCGTACATACATATTGTAATTTTCACGACAAATCGTACTGAAGGTACGATTTGTCTTTTGCTTTGTTTTTTTAAAGTAATTATTTCTACTGGCAAATTTTGCTGAAGGCAAAATTTGACATGGGAATAATTTCGTTTGACTTTATGGAATGTGAAGAAAATTGCTGATGTAATTTTCTTCACTGATCCAATAGATAAGCTAACCATGTTTTAGGCATGGTTAGCTTATGTTAAAATTTTATGGATGAAACTTTTTTATATATTATATATATTTGTATACCCTTTTTTAGGTATGTTTTTAGGCATAATTTACCTACATAACATAAGATAAATGTTACATTCATTGAAAATATAAATGGTGGACAATAGAAATTAAAATGTGTTTAAAACAAATTTTTTTTTTCTTTGATAAATAAAATTTATTCATTATGTACATTATGTACATACAAATTAAAATTATATAATACAAAAAAAAAAAACATAAATCAAAAATATTTGGGATATAGAACACTTTTTAACAACTTATTTAAAAAAAAAAAAACAAAACAAAAAAAAATCATAGTACATAGCACTATTTGTAACGGGTTTTCCAATAAGAGATGTTATTTTGATATTGAAAGAAAAATGCAATTTTTTGAGAAAAATGATCGGATCTTTATTTCATTATAAAGAGCAAGGAATGCCGTTATTAATGGAAAATAACTTCAGCCAAATAACCATGAAATTTTCCATAACCAAATCGCAAAGTGGCTGCCCTATGTCCTCGATAGCCTCACGAATTCCATCTTTGAGGTCTTGAATCGACGCTGGGCTGTTGGCGTAGGCCCCAAAGGAAGAAGTCGCAAGGTGTTAAGTCACAAGATCTCGGTGGCCAATTGTGATCACCTCTGCGAGAGATAACACGGTCCGGAAACTTTTCCCGTAAAAGATCACTGGTTTCGTTGCTTGTATGGCACGTAGCGCCGTCTTATTGGAAGTAACCGTTGTCCAGATCAATACCATCCAATTCCGGCCATAAAAAATCATTAATCATTTGTCGATAGCGCAATCCATTCACCGTAACTGTTGCTCCAGCCTCATTTTCTAAAAAGTAAGGTCCAATGACTCCGCGGGACCATAAACCGCACCAAACAGTCACACGTTGAGGATAGAGAGGCTTTTCAACAATAACTCTTGGATTTTCCGAGCCCCAGATGTGACAATTTTGTTTGTTGACGAAGCCATCGAGGTGGAAATGGGCCTCATCACTCAAGATGAGTTTTCGATGGAATTCCGGATCATTTTCATGCATTTCAAAGACCCAATCAGCAAAGACTCGACGTTGTTGATGATCGGCCGGCTTGAGTTCTTGTGTTAACTGAACTTTATAAGCCTTAATACCCAAATCTTTATGCATAATACGGTGTAATGACGTTTGTGGAATGCCTAATTCCAAAGAACGACGAGGAATGGACAAACCTGGGTTTTCTTCAACACTTTCGGCTACAGCAGCAATATTCTCGGCTGTTCTTGAGCGACGTGCACGGGTTTTATTCTTCACATCACTAACTTGTCCCGACAGGTCGAATTTTTCTACCAATTTCTGTATTGCGTTCCTACAAGGTTCTTCACGACGACCCAAAAATGTTCGAGTTTTACGAACCGTCTCTGCCATATTTTCACCATTTTTATAGTGAATTTTAATAATTTCAATGCGTTGTTGAATCGTGTGTCGTTCCATTTTTATTAATGGTGTAGGTTCTACTTGTCAAATGTCAAAAAATGACAGCTCCAAAAGTGAATCCTACCGAAAAAGCGGACTAATTAAAATAACAGCTCTTATTGGAAAGCCCTTTATTTTATTTAAACATTTTTTAAGGGGGGCGGAGATGTTATGATCAATACAACACCCTTAGGCTCTCACGCCGCTGCCCATATCGACGTGACAAGGAATTAACTTTCGCTTCTTAACTTTCGATTTCCTAAATTCTTAAACCCTTCTCATTTAAATCACCCTCACATAATTTTTACATGAATATGTTATGTGTACTTATGTGAACAATGCACTTAAATATAAAACGTAATTAGTTTTGCTGACTTCGCGTCTTATTCCAAGTGGAATATAAATATCAGATTTCTGAATATGTACAGCACGTGGGAGCCGGGGCGATAAGAATTAAATGAATATAAGACCGATCAAGTACTTTCGAATCCGTCGCCGAGATCACACACAAGTTTGTGAATCTTTAGAGTTCGATCTTCCAGTTATTTGTAAAAGTGTTAAATACCCAATTATTTTCTTTTTATTAAATGAATTATATCAGTGAGAGTAAAATCTTTTTTTTTTTCGAATAAGTGCTCCCGGGAAGAAAACCCGAAACCCATTGCAAAGATTTTATAGTGTTGGGCGCGAATAGATTCTAAGTTCTCTGTGGAATCCATAGCACAAAGAAGCAGACTGTTTACAAATTTTTCTTTTAAATAAATTCTCTGTATGTATGATCAGTATTAATGTTTATTCTAATACATAAGCTATACTACACTGAAATAAAAAAGACAATAGAACTTACTCCAATCTTGTATAATGCAGTAAATATAAGCAGTTTTCCTATTAATATTTGAAGCAGTCATATGCAAATTATGCTGTCTATAATACGTTATAGCTCTGGCTCCGATCTCAGCATAGGAAATTGATGTTTGGTCTATATGGAATTTGATACCAGGAGAAATGTTGCTCTCGCTAGGTTACATGGTGTAGGAAACGGGGCACTTCACAAACCATGTCATATAATAAATACAGCTAAAATTTAAAATTCACATAGACTTTTGCACATATTAAATCGGGGTGTAGGTTAAGCCGGTATGGTAGTAATGTAGATAAGTGAAGGTTTGTATATTATTGTAAATATATCGTCTATATTGTACAAGCTTTTTAATATAAATGGGAAATATTTTGGGAGGTGGTAGTATACGGATTGAAATGTACAACAAATTGTATGGGAGATGGGGGTACAAAATGCGTCGCTTGAGCGTTTGAGAAATTTTTTAATTTTCAGATACCTTTTTTAACATCCTATATATGTAACATTTTTCCTATACACCATCTGAGATTAGCATAGTTCCATAGCGAACGCTTCGCAGATTTTAAAAGCTCCCTAACCACCTGTGCTCACCAGTCCAAGAAAGTATGAAAAAGTGTAAAATTATAAGCATTTGTTTTTATTTGAACGGTTTTCCGCCAAAATACCTCATTCATTTTCATCTTTTATTCACGATTGGAGCTGCCTGGATCACCTTTCATTTGATATTTGACTTGAATCTCTCACCGTTTAACAGATGATTGTTTACTACTGTTTTCTTAAAACTTTTTGAAATACAACAACAACAATATGCGCCAATTACAAGATTGATTGTTGTTGTTGAAATGCAGAAACATAAGAAAACAGTACAAGTTAATCACGTTTATATGGTAAACGGCAAGAGATACATATATAAAGTATCAAATTAAAGGCAAGTCATGATTCATAATTTCTTATGGGAGGAGAGTAGAGGGATCGTTGAAGACTCATGAAAATGGGTGAAGCTTTCTCTATAAAACGATGTTTATAATAACATTTGGCAAGAGAGTCACAGGGTGTTAAATAAAAAAGATACCCAAAATCACATCCCGCCCTCAGCTATTACCAAACGGCTTATTTTACACGACAACCTGCCATACAATTTTTGTTCACCTCGAATCGTACTACCACCACGAAAACTTTTTTTCCATTTATTCCTAACCCCCTGCACGCATTACCATATTACTTACATTACAATCGAAAGATTTGAACTATCACCGCACACACGCTATCATCTCTGCATCTTTTGCATGATTTTACATATTTCCTTTTAATAGTAGACAAACCCAAGTTTCCATTTCTAAATAAATGTTCTACTACACTGCCTCGATTAGCTTCCGCTTGCACTATAACGTAAGTACCCATGATAAAAAGATTAACAAGGTATGGCCGGAAAATCTGTCAATTGATTCCTTGCCTCCTTTGGCGACAAATGTCACAAATTTGTTCGTCTCAATTTCAATCGTCCTTTCACAGTGAAAAAATTTTCTATTTTTAAATTTCTTTGCTTTCCCACTAGCACATAATTACTTATCCCGAAGTGATTTAAACGAAGAAACTAATATTTTAATATATTCAAAACGTATTTCAGTCAATAAAATACGAAAAACTCAAAACAAATTCGCTGGAAATGACAGTAGCGACCTAATGATGTAGCAACACAAAAAATTCCTCTCGAATCGGCCATACTTGTTATCTTTGTATCATGTTAAATACCTAGTTTGATTTTTTTAGTGTAAATTATACTTATTATGTTGCTGCGATCGCGAATTCGTGATGTTCCATAATTAAGGCAGGCGGGCGACAAGACCGGAATTCTGAAAATTTTGACCACAATACAATGGTATAGTTTAGAAGTTCAGGAGCCGGATTCTGTAACACGGAGAATTTGGGAGATGAGAATTAATTTTTCTTAGAATTCCTAATTCCCCAATTCTGCATTCACTACCATGGTTGGAGAATTATGAAAAACGTAAGGAATGTGAAAAAGTGCGAATCGCCTGGGACGATTAAAGGTATCAATTTTTGTTGTAGAATATTGGACTATTTTTCATATTTGAGGTACATCTGTATTTTAACTTCCACTGTCGAAATAAATTGAAATGTCATTTTTGTAGGGGTTGTTTTTGAGGGATGTAGGAGGGTAGGTTTTCTCGAGTTTTTCCGGGATAACGAGAGAATGGAGAGAAGAAGGAGAATGTATGCGGTATCAAACAAAATGGGAGCTCATGGCGAACAAGATAGGTGTAGGAAAAAGGGCGGGGAGAGTGCGGGGAAAAATGGGAGCTGATTACCGGAAATTAACAAAAAAATAAACGGGTAAGCTCAGGATCTGTAAGACCAATAAAAAAAATAAGAATTCATTTTGGTAATTAGGTATGCATCTGTATTATAGGCTATAACGGTAATTTGCAGATTTGAGCGGACTCGGCGGTAAATTATTTAGTCGCAATATTCACGGACGCCATAGCTCTGTGTGGGAGGGCTGTAGAGTATTGGGGTTTTTTCTGATGGATTAAGGGTTTAGAGTAATAAAATATAGGTGAAAAATTATTAAGTGGAATGGAGAATTCGGGAATTTTCTACTTAATCCTCAAATTCTCCGGTGTTTTGCAAGTGGAAAAGTAAGTGGAAAACTAGTATTGTCTGCTTTTGTTGCGTTTTGTGAAGGTATCTAGGTACCTCGGAATTTCAAATTGAGTCATGTATTCACTGCTATATTAAAAAAAAAAAAAACAAATTATAGAAATCCATGCAACCGGTTCACTCAAGTCATGAACAAAGTTGAAAAAAGAAAGCAGCGGGCCGGTCAGTAGGTGAATCCACAGTCTCCTTGGAGTTTTTCATATAAAAGTTGCTTGTATTTTGTTCAAACGCTATAATTTTCATAATTTTGTTCTACGTGCTATTGTTTTTCAAAGCCATTAGAAAGAAAACATATTTTCTGTGGGAGCGATAGTTTTAGACTTTAGGATTTGTTTAAGATGAAATGTTAGTTCTTCCTCGTGTACAGAAACGCCGACCCGTTAAGGCATTTTAATGTGTCGGTGCCTTCGGCGACTTCATGGCTTGTGTTATATTCCGGGGACTACGGTTCACTTGAAGAAGTTCAATATCAGTTGGTGTCTCGTGTTCAGGTTGAATGCTGTTAACTGTGTTGTGCGCGTTATGCAATGTCGGATATATTAAAAGACTGTTTGCGTAATTAGGGATTCTCACATTTAATTGAAAAATTTCTCGGTAAGTACCTAAATATGTTTGTTTATAGTTTATTTATAGTTATCATATATGTGTATAATGCTATAAAATTTTAAATTGCACATAGATGTAAATAAAATACATATATATTGTAAAGCCATGATTACGGTCAAGAATTATAAACAAAAATCGAAACGAAAATAATTAGATAATAGCAAACAAAGTTTTCTCGACTTCAAGAATAATTCTTGATTGAGGCCTTTTAATGTGTCGGTGCCTTCGGCGACTTCGTGGCTTGTGTTATATTCCGGGGATTACGGTTCACTTGAAGAAGTTCAGTATCAGTTGGTGTCTCGTGTTCAGGTTGAATGCTGTTAACTGTGTTGTGCGCGTTATGCAATGTCGGAAATATTAAAAGACTGTTTGCGTAATTGGGGATTCTCACATTTAATTGAAAAATTTCTCGTTAAGTACCTAAATATGTTTGTTTATAGTTTATTTATAGTTATCATATATGTGTATAATGCTATAAAATTTTAAATTGCACATAGATGTAAATAAAATACATATATATTGTAAAGCCATGACCACGTCAAGAATTATAAACAAAAATCGAAACGAAAATAATTAGATAATAGCAAACAAAGTTTTCTCGACTTCAAGAATGATTCTTGATTGAGGCCTTTTAATGTGTCGGTGCCTTCGGCGACTTCGTGGCTTGTGTTCTATTCCGGGGACTACGGTTCACTTGAAGAAGTTCAGTATCAGTTGGTGTCTCGTGTTCAGGTTGAATGCTGTTAACTGTGTTGTGCGCGTTATGCAATGTCGGAAATATTAAAAGACTGTTTGCGTAATTGGGGATTCTCACATTTAATTGAAAAATTTCTCGTTAAGTACCTAAATATGTTTGTTTATAGTTTATTTATAGTTATCATATATGTGTATAATGCTATAAAATTTTAAATTGCACATAGATGTAAATAAAATACATATATATTGTAAAGCCATGATTACGGCCAAGAATTATAAACAAAAATCGAAACGAAAATAATTAGATAATAGAAAACAAAGTTTTCTCGACTTCAAGAATAATTCCTGATTGAGGCCTTTTAATGTGTCGGTGCCTTCGGCAACTTCGTGGCTTGTGTTATATTCCGGGGATTACGGTTCACTTGAAGAAGTTCAGTATCAGTTGGTGTCTCGTGTTCAGGTTGAATGCTGTTAACTGTGTTGTGCGCGTTATGCAATGTCGGAAATATTAAAAGACTGTTTGCGTAATTGGGGATTCTTACATTTAATTGAAAAATTTCTCGTTAAGTACCTAAATATGTTTGTTTATAGTTTATTTATAGTTATCATATATGTGTATAATGCTATAAAATTTTAAATTGCACATAGATGTAAATAAAATACATATATATTGTAAAGCCATGATTACGGTCAAGAATTATAAACAAAAATCGAAACGAAAATAATTAGATAATAGCAAACAAAGTTTGCTCGACTTCAAGAATAATTCTTGATTGAGGCCTTTTAATGTGTCGGTGCCTTCGGCGACTTCGTGGCTTGTGTTATATTCCGGGGATTACGGTTCACTTGAAGAAGTTCAGTATCAGTTGGTGTCTCGTGTTCAGGTTGAATGCTGTTAACTGTGTTGTGCGCGTTATGCAATGTCGGAAATATTAAAAGACTGTTTGCGTAATTGGGGATTCTCACATTTAATTGAAAAATTTCTCGTTAAGTACCTAAATATGTTTGTTTATAGTTTATTTATAGTTATCATATATGTGTATAATGCTATAAAATTTTAAATTGCACATAGATGTAAATAAAATACATATATATTGTAAAGCCATGACCACGTCAAGAATTATAAACAAAAATCGAAACGAAAATAATTAGATAATAGCAAACAAAGTTTGCTCGACTTCAAGAATAATTCTTGATTGAGGCCTTTTAATGTGTCGGTGCCTTCGGCGACTTCGTGGCTTGTGTTATATTCCGGGGATTACGGTTCACTTGAAGAAGTTCAGTATCAGTTGGTGTCTCGTGTTCAGGTTGAATGCTGTTAACTGTGTTGTGCGCGTTATGCAATGTCGGAAATATTAAAAGACTGTTTGCGTAATTGGGGATTCTCACATTTAATTGAAAAATTTCTCGTTAAGTACCTAAATATGTTTGTTTATAGTTTATTTATAGTTATCATATATGTGTATAATGCTATAAAATTTTAAATTGCACATAGATGTAAATAAAATACATATTTATTGTAAAGCCATGATTACGGTCAAGAATTATAAACAAAAATCGAAACGAAAATAATTAGATAATAGCAAACAAAGTTTGCTCGACTTCAAGAATAATTCTTGATTGAGGCCTTTTAATGTGTCGGTGCCTTCGGCGACTTCGTGGCTTGTGTTATATTCCGGGGATTACGGTTCACTTGAAGAAGTTCAGTATCAGTTGGTGTCTCGTGTTCAGGTTGAATGCTGTTAACTGTGTTGTGCGCGTTATGCAATGTCGGAAATATTAAAAGACTGTTTGCGTAATTGGGGATTCCCACATTTAATTGAAAAATTTCTCGTTAAGTACCTAAATATGTTTGTTTATAGTTTATTTATAGTTATCATACATGTGTATAATGCTATAAAATTTTAAATTGCACATAGATGTAAATAAAATACATATATATTGTAAAGCCATGATTACGGTCAAGAATTATAAACAAAAATCGAAACGAAAATAATTAGATAATAGCAAACAAAGTTTGCTCGACTTCAAGAATAATTCTTGATTGAGGCCTTTTAATGTGTCGGTGCCTTCGGCGACTTCGTGGCTTGTGTTATATTCCGGGGATTACGGTTCACTTGAAGAAGTTCAGTATCAGTTGGTGTCTCGTGTTCAGGTTGAATGCTGTTAACTGTGTTGTGCGCGTTATGCAATGTCGGAAATATTAAAAGACTGTTTGCGTAATTGGGGATTCTCACATTTAATTGAAAAATTTCTCGTTAAGTACCTAAATATGTTTGTTTATAGTTTATTTATAGTTATCATATATGTGTATAATGCTATAAAATTTTAAATTGCACATAGATGTAAATAAAATACATATATATTGTAAAGCCATGACCACGTCAAGAATTATAAACAAAAATCGAAACGAAAATAATTAGATAATAGCAAACAAAGTTTTCTCGACTTCAAGAATGATTCTTGATTGAGGCCTTTTAATGTGTCGGTGCCTTCGGCGACTTCGTGGCTTGTGTTCTATTCCGGGGACTACGGTTCACTTGAAGAAGTTCAGTATCAGTTGGTGTCTCGTGTTCAGGTTGAATGCTGTTAACTGTGTTGTGCGCGTTATGCAATGTCGGAAATATTAAAAGACTGTTTGCGTAATTGGGGATTCTCACATTTAATTGAAAAATTTCTCGTTAAGTACCTAAATATGTTTGTTTATAGTTTATTTATAGTTATCATATATGTGTATAATGCTATAAAATTTTAAATTGCACATAGATGTAAATAAAATACATATATATTGTAAAGCCATGACCACGTCAAGAATTATAAACAAAAATCGAAACGAAAATAATTAGATAATAGCAAACAAAGTTTTCTCGACTTCAAGAATGATTCTTGATTGAGGCCTTTTAATGTGTCGGTGCCTTCGGCGACTTCGTGGCTTGTGTTCTATTCCGGGGACTACGGTTCACTTGAAGAAGTTCAGTATCAGTTGGTGTCTCGTGTTCAGGTTGAATGCTGTTAACTGTGTTGTGCGCGTTATGCAATGTCGGAAATATTAAAAGACTGTTTGCGTAATTGGGGATTCTCACATTTAATTGAAAAATTTCTCGTTAAGTACCTAAATATGTTTGTTTATAGTTTATTTATAGTTATCATATATGTGTATAATGCTATAAAATTTTAAATTGCACATAGATGTAAATAAAATACATATATATTGTAAAGCCATGATTACGGTCAAGAATTATAAACAAAAATCGAAACGAAAATAATTAGATAATAGAAAACAAAGTTTTCTCGACTTCAAGAATAATTCCTGATTGAGGCCTTTTAATGTGTCGGTGCCTTCGGCAACTTCGTGGCTTGTGTTATATTCCGGGGATTACGGTTCACTTGAAGAAGTTCAGTATCAGTTGGTGTCTCGTGTTCAGGTTGAATGCTGTTAACTGTGTTGTGCGCGTTATGCAATGTCGGAAATATTAAAAGACTGTTTGCGTAATTGGGGATTCTTACATTTAATTGAAAAATTTCTCGTTAAGTACCTAAATATGTTTGTTTATAGTTTATTTATAGTTATCATATATGTGTATAATGCTATAAAATTTTAAATTGCACATAGATGTAAATAAAATACATATATATTGTAAAGCCATGATTACGGTCAAGAATTATAAACAAAAATCGAAACGAAAATAATTAGATAATAGCAAACAAAGTTTGCTCGACTTCAAGAATAATTCTTGATTGAGGCCTTTTAATGTGTCGGTGCCTTCGGCGACTTCGTGGCTTGTGTTATATTCCGGGGATTACGGTTCACTTGAAGAAGTTCAGTATCAGTTGGTGTCTCGTGTTCAGGTTGAATGCTGTTAACTGTGTTGTGCGCGTTATGCAATGTCGGAAATATTAAAAGACTGTTTGCGTAATTGGGGATTCTCACATTTAATTGAAAAATTTCTCGTTAAGTACCTAAATATGTTTGTTTATAGTTTATTTATAGTTATCATATATGTGTATAATGCTATAAAATTTTAAATTGCACATAGATGTAAATAAAATACATATATATTGTAAAGCCATGACCACGTCAAGAATTATAAACAAAAATCGAAACGAAAATAATTAGATAATAGCAAACAAAGTTTGCTCGACTTCAAGAATAATTCTTGATTGAGGCCTTTTAATGTGTCGGTGCCTTCGGCGACTTCGTGGCTTGTGTTATATTCCGGGGATTACGGTTCACTTGAAGAAGTTCAGTATCAGTTGGTGTCTCGTGTTCAGGTTGAATGCTGGTAACTGTGTTGTGCGCGTTATGCAATGTCGGAAATATTAAAAGACTATTTGCGTAATTGGGGATTCTCACATTTAATTGAAAAATTTCTCGTTAAGTACCTAAATATGTTTGTTTATAGTTTATTTATAGTTATCATATATGTGTATAATGCTATAAAATTTTAAATTGCACATAGATGTAAATAAAATACATATTTATTGTAAAGCCATGATTACGGTCAAGAATTATAAACAAAAATCGAAACGAAAATAATTAGATAATAGCAAACAAAGTTTGCTCGACTTCAAGAATAATTCTTGATTGAGGCCTTTTAATGTGTCGGTGCCTTCGGCGACTTCGTGGCTTGTGTTATATTCCGGGGATTACGGTTCACTTGAAGAAGTTCAGTATCAGTTGGTGTCTCGTGTTCAGGTTGAATGCTGTTAACTGTGTTGTGCGCGTTATGCAATGTCGGAAATATTAAAAGACTGTTTGCGTAATTGGGGATTCTTACATTTAATTGAAAAATTTCTCGTTAAGTACCTAAATATGTTTGTTTATAGTTTATTTATAGTTATCATATATGTGTATAATGCTATAAAATTTTAAATTGCACATAGATGTAAATAAAATACATATATATTGTAAAGCCATGATTACGGTCAAGAATTATAAACAAAAATCGAAACGAAAATAATTAGATAATAGCAAACAAAGTTTGCTCGACTTCAAGAATAATTCTTGATTGAGGCCTTTTAATGTGTCGGTGCCTTCGGCGACTTCGTGGCTTGTGTTATATTCCGGGGATTACGGTTCACTTGAAGAAGTTCAGTATCAGTTGGTGTCTCGTGTTCAGGTTGAATGCTGTTAACTGTGTTGTGCGCGTTATGCAATGTCGGAAATATTAAAAGACTGTTTGCGTAATTGGGGATTCTCACATTTAATTGAAAAATTTCTCGTTAAGTACCTAAATATGTTTGTTTATAGTTTATTTATAGTTATCATATATGTGTATAATGCTATAAAATTTTAAATTGCACATAGATGTAAATAAAATACATATATATTGTAAAGCCATGACCACGTCAAGAATTATAAACAAAAATCGAAACGAAAATAATTAGATAATAGCAAACAAAGTTTGCTCGACTTCAAGAATAATTCTTGATTGAGGCCTTTTAATGTGTCGGTGCCTTCGGCGACTTCGTGGCTTGTGTTATATTCCGGGGATTACGGTTCACTTGAAGAAGTTCAGTATCAGTTGGTGTCTCGTGTTCAGGTTGAATGCTGGTAACTGTGTTGTGCGCGTTATGCAATGTCGGAAATATTAAAAGACTGTTTGCGTAATTGGGGATTCTCACATTTAATTGAAAAATTTCTCGTTAAGTACCTAAATATGTTTGTTTATAGTTTATTTATAGTTATCATATATGTGTATAATGCTATAAAATTTTAAATTGCACATAGATGTAAATAAAATACATATTTATTGTAAAGCCATGATTACGGTCAAGAATTATAAACAAAAATCGAAACGAAAATAATTAGATAATAGCAAACAAAGTTTGCTCGACTTCAAGAATAATTCTTGATTGAGGCCTTTTAATGTGTCGGTGCCTTCGGCGACTTCGTGGCTTGTGTTATATTCCGGGGATTACGGTTCACTTGAAGAAGTTCAGTATCAGTTGGTGTCTCGTGTTCAGGTTGAATGCTGTTAACTGTGTTGTGCGCGTTATGCAATGTCGGAAATATTAAAAGACTGTTTGCGTAATTGGGGATTCCCACATTTAATTGAAAAATTTCTCGTTAAGTACCTAAATATGTTTGTTTATAGTTTATTTATAGTTATCATACATGTGTATAATGCTATAAAATTTTAAATTGCACATAGATGTAAATAAAATACATATATATTGTAAAGCCATGATTACGGTCAAGAATTATAAACAAAAATCGAAACGAAAATAATTAGATAATAGCAAACAAAGTTTGCTCGACTTCAAGAATAATTCTTGATTGAGGCCTTTTAATGTGTCGGTGCCTTCGGCGACTTCGTGGCTTGTGTTATATTCCGGGGATTACGGTTCACTTGAAGAAGTTCAGTATCAGTTGGTGTCTCGTGTTCAGGTTGAATGCTGTTAACTGTGTTGTGCGCGTTATGCAATGTCGGAAATATTAAAAGACTGTTTGCGTAATTGGGGATTCTCACATTTAATTGAAAAATTTCTCGTTAAGTACCTAAATATGTTTGTTTATAGTTTATTTATAGTTATCATATATGTGTATAATGCTATAAAATTTTAAATTGCACATAGATGTAAATAAAATACATATTTATTGTAAAGCCATGATTACGGTCAAGAATTATAAACAAAAATCGAAACGAAAATAATTAGATAATAGCAAACAAAGTTTGCTCGACTTCAAGAATAATTCTTGATTGAGGCCTTTTAATGTGTCGGTGCCTTCGGCGACTTCGTGGCTTGTGTTATATTCCGGGGATTACGGTTCACTTGAAGAAGTTCAGTATCAGTTGGTGTCTCGTGTTCAGGTTGAATGCTGTTAACTGTGTTGTGCGCGTTATGCAATGTCGGAAATATTAAAACACTGTTTGCGTAATTGGGGATTCCCACATTTAATTGAAAAATTTCTCGTTAAGTACCTAAATATGTTTGTTTATAGTTTATTTATAGTTATCATACATGTGTATAATGCTATAAAATTTTAAATTGCACATAGATGTAAATAAAATACATATATATTGTAAAGCCATGATTACGGTCAAGAATTATAAACAAAAATCGAAACGAAAATAATTAGATAATAGCAAACAAAGTTTGCTCGACTTCAAGAATAATTCTTGATTGAGGCCTTTTAATGTGTCGGTGCCTTCGGCGACTTCGTGGCTTGTGTTCTATTCCGGGGACTACGGTTCACTTGAAGAAGTTCAGTATCAGTTGGTGTCTCGTGTTCAGGTTGAATGCTGTTAACTGTGTTGTGCGCGTTATGCAATGTCGGAAATATTAAAAGACTGTTTGCGTAATTGGGGATTCTCACATTTAATTGAAAAATTTCTCGTTAAGTACCTAAATATGTTTGTTTATAGTTTATTTATAGTTATCATACATGTGTATAATGCTATAAAATTTTAAATTGCACATAGATGTAAATAAAATACATATATATTGTAAAGCCATGATTACGGTCAAGAATTATAAACAAAAATCGAAACGAAAATAATTAGATAATAGCAAACAAAGTTTGCTCGACTTCAAGAATAATTCTTGATTGAGGCCTTTTAATGTGTCGGTGCCTTCGGCGACTTCGTGGCTTGTGTTATATTCCGGGGATTACGGTTCACTTGAAGAAGTTCAGTATCAGTTGGTGTCTCGTGTTCAGGTTGAATGCTGTTAACTGTGTTGTGCGCGTTATGCAATGTCGGAAATATTAAAAGACTGTTTGCGTAATTGGGGATTCTCACATTTAATTGAAAAATTTCTCGTTAAGTACCTAAATATGTTTGTTTATAGTTTATTTATAGTTATCATACATGTGTATAATGCTATAAAATTTTAAATTGCACATAGATGTAAATAAAATACATATATATTGTAAAGCCATGATTACGGTCAGAATTATAAACAAAAATCGAAACGAAAATAATTAGATAATAGCAAACAAAGTTTTCTCGACTTCAAGAATAATTCCTGATTGAGGCCTTTTAATGTGTCGGTGCCTTCGGCGACTTCGTGGCTTGTGTTATATTCCGGGGATTACGGTTCACTTGAAGAAGTTCAGTATCTGTTGGTGTCTCGTGTTCAGGTTGAATGCTGTTAACTGTGTTGTGCGCGTTATGCAATGTCGGAAATATTAAAAGACTGTTTGCGTAATTGGGGATTCTCACATTTAATTGAAAAATTTCTCGGTAAGTACCTAAATATGTTTGTTTATAGTTTATAGTTATTGTATATGTGTATAATGCCATAAAATTTTAAATTGCACATAGATGTAAATAAAATACATATATATTGTAAAGCCATGATTACGGTCAAGAATTATAAACAAAAATCGATACGAAAATAATTAGATAATAGCAAACAAAGTTTGCTCGACTTCAAGAATAATTCTTGATTGAGGCCTTTTAATGTGTCGGTGCCTTCGGCGACTTCGTGGCTTGTGTTATATTCCGGGGACTACGGTTCACTTGAAGAAGTTCAGTATCAGTTGGAGTCTCGTGTTCGGGTTGAATGCTGTTAACTGTGTTGTGCGCGTTATGCAATGTCGGAAATATTAAAAGACTGTTTGCGTAATTGGGGATTCTCACATTTAATTGAAAAATTTCTCGGTAAGTACCTAAATATGTTTGTTTATAGTTTATTTATAGTTATTATATATGTGTATAATGCTATAAAATTTTAAATTTCACATAGATGTAAATAAGGGTATATTTGCGAAGCGCACAACCCAAAATTAATCTAGTCAAAAATACTTTGCGAAGCGCACACCTATTGTTAAGGGATTACGCATTGTTCTAGCACATATCTTTACCTGCCCTAAGTAATATACCCCCGTAGGGTATATTTGAAAAGTGCAAAGAAACACACCCAGGCAGGCACACACACACACACACACATGCAGGTAGGTGTGTGTGTGTGTGTGCGCCTGCCTGCCTGTGTGTGTATCTTTGCGCTTGGCGCAGAGCGTACTCCTCCTATTGATATTAGTGGTTTAAAAACTTAACTTAACTTACATAGATCAGGCAAAATTCATAGATCAGGTAAAGATACGTGCTACAACAATGCGTTGACCTTAACCATAGCCGCGCGTTTCCAAACAATGCGTAATCCCTTAACAATAGGTGTGCGCTTCGCAAACTCCTGCTTGTGCGCTAGGAGAAGTGTTTTTTTTATGGCTTGTGCGCTTCGCAAATAACCCGTAAATAAAATACATATATATTGTAAAGCCATGACCACGGTCAAGAATTATAAACAAAAATCGAAACGAAAATAATTAGATAATAGCAAACAAAGTTTGAGAAATTATACACACCTGAGATCATTGCTTTACCATGTCGTCACATTGTGATTCATTCAGAAATTGTGTGAACAGAAATGCAGACACTACAATTTCTTATTTTTAATTTTATGTATTGCAATTCTGAAATAATCCCCCCTCTAGAATTTGTAAGAAACAGTAATTCCTATGTTACCAATTAATATAAATAACCAGAGACTAATCAATAAAAATCAGACTTAAATTCAACTTGAAAGAGTGCTTTTATTTCTCAAGTAAACATCGGCATACTCTGCCATCCCATCATTAGCATATTCTGCCTACAAACAGCGGCATACTCTGACATACATTATAAAGCGGCATACTCTGCCATACATTAAAAAGCGGCATACTCTGCCTTTAAATAAAATAACAAGAGCGACATACTCTACCATAGGAGGAACTCTGGGATATTCTGCTATTTAATAATATCACGGGATATCATCATAAACAGCGGCTTCTTAGCCATCCATTAATAAGTACGGCAGCGCTCTGCCTCTTCAACAGAATTCCAATACAAATTATAACAATAAATAGACATGAACAGATCATTGTGTGACATCAGAACAAACATATTACATAGCGATTCTGCGAAACGAACCATCAGCGGAGATTTTCGACCCCATCATACGTAAGAGGACGGCACCAAGGCGTCTAATATGCATCAAGAAATGGGCAACAGAAGAAGAATGCAAAAGACCAACAGAAGAAGAGTGCAAAAAATAAACTAAAGAGAAGATTAAAGAAACTACACTGGAAGAAAGACAATAGAAACAATCACCAAGCCACTGCAGATAATAGAACAGCAATAAAGAATGAAAATGTTCCAGTATTACATACCATCTAGAAAAGAAGCACTGCGGAAAATGCCCGGTGCCGGACCAAAACTAATATCAATAGCACAGTACAAAGAAAAGCACAAACCAACAAGTAAGCTCAGAGAAGAAAACACATCAACCATACACATAAAACAAAAAAAAATGGGCGGTATAGCAATTAAGCTCCGCCAACAGATAGCAGAGCTCTACAGAACAATTCCCATAACAAAAAAAAAGCTTAAAGAAACAGCTAATAGAAAAGCTGAACTAACTAAAATGGGAAAACCGCAATCGAAAGAAGTGATTGTGGCCCAAAACGCAGCAGCAGCAGCGACAAGTCTGGCAGTGCAAACAATTTCAATTCACGACGTATTGCAAGTACCAACCGCTGTGTCGATTGTAATCATAATAATATTAATAACGGCTGCAAGCTATGTTGGAAGGAGACTTCAAAAAAATACATAGCCACACTGAGAGAAATACCGCTGTCTTATTGACAAAATAATTTTTGTAAAAACTCAACAGAAGGTCTGTTGGTAAACGAACAATATTTTATCACACAAAATATATATTTTCAAATTTAAAATCAAGAAAAGGGCTTTGTAGATATGACAATTTTTATTTATTAAAACAACAAAACTTTTTTTCATCACACATGTTTTCTCTGAAATGTTTGTAGTTTTGCTTTGTTATCATATAGAAAATTATAAAGCTTTTCAGTTATCTTAATGAAAATTGCAAACTTTTTTAGTTGAAAATAATATTCGCTTGTTGACAATTTTTCTATCAGTTTGAAAATATTTATATGGAATTTTGTTAAATTGAAAAATAATTTTCATTCAGGTTGAATTTATTTTTACATAAACAATTCCTTTTTCTAATGTATTCTGAGTGCGTGTTATTTAATTCATAAGGAATTGTCATTTAGTTCTGTGGTGTTATACTGATTGGTGGTGGAAAGTTAAAGTGAAAAAAGTAGTGTTATATTGAAATGGCACATGAGGACGCAATAAATAAAATTGAGGATTTCTTATTGGAGTGCGGGATTGACAAGAATATAATAAGTGAATTCAAACTCGCCGAGAAATTTTGTGGTGAATATATATTGCTCGAAATATTATAACATTTTTTATCTCCTGGGGAGTACTACAATAAAACATGTTATATTTTGTTCTAGCATGTAATGTGAATTGCGAATCTCTCAAATATATAACGGAAGAGCAACTACGTAAATTTTTCAATTTAAAACCGGTTCCCCTTGGAATTCAAATTATTGTTAATGGGCGTCTGCAGTTGTGGCAGAAGTGTTTTGTAAGTATTAATTTTTATTTAAGGAGAAAACAAGAAATGAAAAAATATTCTTTTCAATTAGGGCTACGGCAGTGAATCATCGTAACATCTAATCTATGAACCTAGACATAGTTTTTAGAAATAGTAATTACTAGTTAATATTAATGATTCTTTCAACTTTCTTGTAAATTTCCTGTGCTCTTATACCTTTGTTTAAAATGACTTGTTTCATTTGTAATTCAAAAGCTTTTACGTTTAAATCATTGGTGGTACACTTCCGAGTTTTCCACAACTTGAACGGTTATAGCACGTATGAATGCTCTGAGGGGTCATGCTGTCAAGCTTTCGGCAATTTAAAAAGTTTCAGGAGGCATTTTGTGAGAGTTCACGCTTCTGAACAGAGAGCTCATTCTCCTGAAAAGGTAACAATTGAATAGTCTGACACAATTTCAGTACATTCAATACCGGTAAAGAAAGCTAATACACATAGTGTATTAAGCCCACCAGTGGAAATTAAAAACAAAATAAAGGCCGAAAAGGTAGATCTAATCATTTCTCGAAAAATTTCAAAATTCTGCTTTTGAATTAACAGTTAATTTACTAAGTAATAGTAATTTCACAAACAAGAATATTGAAAGCATTCAAAACATAATAATTGAAAAGATTATAGGTCCAATTATGAACATTTTATCTGATATATGTGCTAATGTAAATCCAAATGATATTTGCCAAGCTTTGAGAGAATTATGTTTGATATTGACCGATCCGTTCGAGTTATGCGATACTCCTTACAGCTTAAACGCGTGGTTAAATAGTAATGACTTAACAAACAAACTATCTGAATTTTCTATTAACGAGGAGATTAATATTATAAACCATAATGGAGAATCAGCTTATGGTGAAATAAAGAGCAAAGGTGTATTATTGACTCTTGGATTTCAGTTTAGGAAAATTTTTGAATGCAAAAATGTTATTGCTAATTTTATAAAAAAGTTAAACTCTCGGCAGATCGGCGAAGATTCTTCACTGCTTCTCAACTTCATAGATGGAAAATTATGGAAAGAAAAGATATCAAAATACCCGAACGAAATTTGTGTTCCCTATTTTTCATATTTCGATGATTTCGAAATTAACAATCCATTAGGAACTCATACTGACGCCATTTGTGGGGTTTACTACAGTTTTCCTCTATAAGAAAATTCCTCTAAACTTGAAAATATATTTACAGCAGCCTATGTAAAATCCAGGGATTTGAAAACCTTTGGAAATTATATGTTTCTACAACATTTGGTAAACGAAATTACTGATCTAGAAGAAATTGGACTAACTATAAAGACCAATGAGGACTGTTTAAAAATTCGTTGTATTTTAGGGTTAGTTTTGGGAGATAACTTAGGTACAAACAGCATTCTTGATTTTAGCAAATCCTTTTCTAGTACTTACTTCTGCCGCTTTTGCAAACTTTCTAAGAGTATTTCTCAATATACATGCGAAGAAGTTAGTGAAAGTATCAGAATTATTGAAAATTATGAATCTGATATCAATTTCGAAAACTTAGGTGTAATTAAAAACTCTGTTTTGAATCAAATACCTTCCTTCCACGTTGTTAAAAATTATTCCGTCGATATCATGCACGACCTTTTTGAAGGTATATGTCACTATGATTTATGCCACATTATTAACTTTTTTACTGATAAGGCAAAATACTTCTCACTGGAGATTTTGAATAATAGGAAACAGAGTTTTAACTGTGGGTCGATTGAAATCGGAAATATATCTAGACCTATTTTATCATATCATTTGAAAAAATTTCGGCTGAAAATGACTGCAAGTGAAATGAAATGCTTTGTTAGATTTTTGCCTTTAATGGTTGGTGACCTAGTCCCAGAACACGATAAATTGTGGATCTTCCTGCTATCTTTGATTCAGATTATTGACTTACTTCTATCAAACTCTTTTAGTTCGAATAAAATTTCCTTATTAAAACACCACATACACAAACATAATTCGGATTACGTTCAACTATGTGGAGACACATTGAAACCAAAGCATCATTTCCTCGCACACTATCCTACTATTATATAATTCTCGGGGCCACCTAAATACTACTGGTGTTTTAGGTATGAAGCACGACATAAAGAGCCAAAAATGTATGCTCACTCAATTACTTCCAGGAAAAATATTGCTCTTACTTTGGCAAAAAAAAGTCAAATAAAGTTTGCATGTAATATAATGCAAAACTCATCGAATTGTTCAAATTGGAATAAAAAATATATGAAATGCAGTAAAAATTTAAGTATTTTTTTAAAAAAGACAGATTGTTATTGAATTGTTATTCCAAATTTATGTACAAAGGTAAAATTTATGAAGAAAAACTTTATTTCACCAAATTTGATAATTCGCGAAGAAGTTAGTGAAAGTATCAGAACTATTGAAAATTATGAATCTGATATCAATTTCGAAAACTTAGGTGTAATTAAAAACTCTGTTTTGAATCAAATACCTTCCTTCCACGTTGTTAAAAATTATTCCGTCGATATCATGCACGACCTTTTTGAAGGTATATGTCACTATGATTTATGCCACATTATTAACTTTTTTACTGATAAGGCAAAATACTTCTCACTGGAGATTTTGAATAATAGGAAACAGAGTTTTAACTGTGGGTCGATTGAAATCGGAAATATATCTAGACCTATTTTATCATATCATTTGAAAAAATTTCGGCTGAAAATGACTGCAAGTGAAATGAAATGCTTTGTTAGATTTTTGCCTTTAATGGTTGGTGACCTAGTCCCAGAACACGATAAATTGTGGATCTTCCTGCTATCTTTGATTCAGATTATTGACTTACTTCTATCAAACTCTTTTAGTTCGAATAAAATTTCCTTATTAAAACACCTCATACACAAACATAATTCGGATTACGTTCAACTATGTGGAGACACATTGAAACCAAAGCATCATTTCCTCACACACTATCCTACTATTATATAATTCTCGGGGCCACCTAAATACTACTGGTGTTTTAGGTATGAAGCACGACATAAAGAGCCAAAAATGTATGCTCACTCAATTACTTCCAGGAAAAATATTGCTCTTACTTTGGCAAAAAAAAGTCAAATAAAGTTTGCATGTAATATAATGCAAAACTCATCGAATTGTTCAAATTGGAATAAAAAATATATGAAATGCAGTAAAAATTTAAGTATTTTTTTAAAAAAGACAGATTGTTATTGAATTGTTATTCCAAATTTATGTACAAAGGTAAAATTTATGAAGAAAAACTTTATTTCACCAAATTTGATAATTCGCTTGCTCTTTTTGGAATAATCGAAATATTTGCTTCAGAAAATGTTGATAAAGTTATTATTGCCGTCAATGAAATTCTTGTCAAAGGATACTCTAATCATTACTGTGCTTATGAAATAGATGAAAACAAAACTGTAATTAGTGAGAATCTTTATTTTGATGTAGAAGAATTATGTGGACCACCAATAAATATTATTAAAACAGCAAGTGGGGCTTTAATGGCGAGGTTGAAAGAATATTTTTAAATCACTGTAATTTTTCTAAATTATTTAATTGTACAATTATTAGTTTTTGTTCGTTTATTTCCTAGGATATTAGTCTAACTATAAGAACTAGATTCCAAAACTTTCCTAAAGTTTAATCAGTAAAAATGGATGCATCTAAGCCACAACGAAATAGCCTTTTGCCTACATATCAAGCAAGTTTACAAGACTTGTTTAGTGATCAAAACATAATAGAAGAGAGCCAATTTTTAATCTCAAACTCAGCTCCAGAAGAAGAATGTCAAAACGAAGGAAATGAGAATCAGCCGTCAAACTCTCAAGCTATTACTATTCATTTAATATCTCCCGATGTGCAGTCTACCAGCTAAAATTTTGACGAAGCCCTTCGAAATCTTTTGCGCGAATGGAAGGTAGAACACATTTATCATACTTGTATCCGTAAGTTATTTGTACATAATTTACTTAAAATTGAATAATAAGTCCTATGATAACATATTTCAGAAACCGTATTAATCTCACTGCGTTGAAATATATGACACCAGCTTATATGGACAAGTTTTTTTCCATTTGTAAGATCGACTTAGGAACACTACTACGGAGTTCACTAATCACACTTCACTGACATGATATGATATGATGATATGAAACAGGTGACTTTTGCGATTCCTACAGACTTAAGGTATTCCGGAATGACTTTGTTATACAAAACGAATTAAAATCTCCCACAAAAAATATTGCAAACGGTATTTCAATATAATTTTCACAAAACAAAACAATTTCTCATTTCTAATCCACGCGGCAAAATATTCCAATTGCGAAATGAGAACTGTCAAGTCCATTTCCCTTTACTAGAAAAGTGGGGAGTAACTATTAATTCATTTCACTCCTTATTATTGTTTTAATCTTTGTCTCGAAAATTTATATAGAACACCGTACAAATGTGCGACATAATTCAATAGGGTGGACCATAAAAGAATTACGTTTTCACAAATTCAATTAAAATTTCGTTAATTAGCTAGTTTTAGATTTCAGTTTTTTTTTTTTTTTTAATAAGACATGAAAAACTTCTTTTATATAACAGTATAATAATCCCACGATAGATACACTCATGATTACAAACATTAATGTAAAGAAAAAATGAATTTTTATATACATAGGTTATTATTTGTGATCCACCCTGTATTTAAGCATTTTTGTAATGTTTATCTATCTCTTTTTTATGCACTAATGGCAGATAGTATTGCTTTCATTTTGTTAGACAGAAAGATTGTTAAATTTTCTGCTTTTGTCATTCTTATTAAAAGTAAAGATGATCATTTCAAGGTTAACAGCAGTTTTTCATTGCCTAGTAGGAAGAAATTTGTCTTGGTATTATACCGTCGCCGCACATGAGTACATTGATACAGTGACGGTTTCAGCGGCACCGCACGCTGGTGTTGTGATTGCACTTAACTTAGCTTGAGTTGAGTTGCGCCTGCAGCCTGTCCTTAACGCAGGCACTGATTTTCTCATTTCTACTCGCTTCTTGCTGTGTACTACACGATATTTTAAATTATGAAACGGATATAAGCGAATTTCTGGTGTTGGCATATTTTCTCTCTTTTTTTGCTTATAGTAAAAAGAAAAATGACAGTAAAAGAATTAAATTTACTAGAGAAGAAGTACTTTCATCTTACATATATTGGTAAGTATAAAAAACATATTCTGAAATGAGATTTTCATTACATAATTTTTTCAGCAAGCTAATTTGGTGAATGAAGAGCTAGAAAAGAAGCGAAAACTGTTAAAAATAAATAAGCAGACATTGCAGCCTAATATAATTGTGGCAGGCAATTGCTTTTCTAACATTACTAAATGTTACGTACCAATTGATGATTTATTATATTCAGCAGAAAATATAATTGTAGCCGTGGATTTTTTTTCAACTACAATAAGAAGTAGTAAAAGATCTTATACCTAAGGCTGGTCCACGTCAGACGTTTTGAATAAAATATAAAGAGGAAGTTACTGTGTTTTCTTAGGTTTGTTTTTTTTTTTTGCCTTACACGTAGTATAATTTATACCTTAAAAATATGCTTATATCAATATTATAAAACTTGAAAAGTGCTTTTTTATTTAATAATAGATCCACTTTTACGCTTTTATTAAAAATGCGTTTTATATGTATTTATATGATTATAATATTATTTATATACAGACTAAATCTTGTGCGTCGAGCACAACCATTTCCCAGGCGTCTTTACCTCCACATAATTTTCAACACGCTGGTTCTGAATTGCCTAATCAAGACGACTCTAGAACCGCTACTACTTTAGTAAGAAGTCAACATAGTAATATAGAAGTTATTGATATAACAGAAGCACCTCTATCCGATACAAAACTAACAAACAACTTTGAACCAGTAAATTATTAAACGTTATTTCTAAGAATATTGTTGCGAAATCTGGCACCAGCGTACGATTTGAGCAGGCTTTTGCCTTCATTGCGGGCTCCTTAAAAACTTTTAGTTTTCGCAACAATATGTTAATATTATTGCTTGTGATGTTGAAATTTTTTTGTCAATTCGTCCTAGATTATCGCATCCTCTCTGCTATACGACCAAAAATCAACATACATAGCTTGGTCATGTACAAACAAAGTAAAAGATTACTTAAAATATGCAAATGGGCTAATTGTCCAAAAGTATTATAAAACGCACAACAAATTAGATCGTAGAGAACGAAACTTACTTGCTAACGTAATAATTCCAAAGGAATTTGAAAGCTCAGGAACTTTCAAAATATCTAGAGAGAAATTTGAAGTTCTACTTAAAGAGATCTTAGAATTATTTCCTTCAGAAGATACAGCCATATATTTCGTTCCCTATCAACCAAAAACGAAAACATTGGCTTCTGACAAATTGTGGGAATGCTACAACAGATTAAAAAAAAAATTTAAGAAAAAGTGAAAGTTTCTCTTTACCTACAACGTAAAGTGCAAAGTCAACTGTTTTCTCAGATGATATACCTGGTAAAATACTTCTCCTAAAGAATAGCTTGGAACTCTGGGAGAAAGTCAAATCGTATTGGAGAGATACTTTCGAGTACAGCAGTAATTTATTAAAATCGTCAACATCGGAAATAAGTATAAATGGATATATGAATACATTCCCTACAGTAAAGGGTCTCAAAGTGTGCTATTTACTAGCCGATGACTTGGAAAGTGTTCATCCTGGGCTTAGCGACCATTTATTCAAGTTTTGGCCTGAATTAAATTTAAAACTGATTGAAAAAGCAAAGTTGGAATGCCCTTTGGAATATAGCAGCATTTCCAATAACGTCTCAAACTGCTTTCTACTCTTGCCATGTTTCCTTTATGGTGCAACATATGGTAGAAAACGAAATTATGGGCAACATTGCATCAAACTTACCAGAGAAGAGGTGATAAATTGATTTATTCTTCACATTAAAGTAACAAATTTTTTTTCTAGAATTTTAATTTATTAAAATTACAATACATAATTTAATAGAATGGAAATCTTATGAATGAAAAGTTGGGAGAAATCCGAAAAGATTTAAAGTCTTGCAAGCTGACCTTACAGCCTACAGTTGTTGTTGGTGAAACTTTAGGTGAGTAGTTTTATATAAAATAAAAATAGGTATGAACACCTTTTACCTTATAGATATTAGATGATATTACCTCATCATACATTGCAATCGACGACGTCCTTTACATCGTGGATAATCCTCATGCAGCTGTCGACTTATGTTTTAAGAGTTTCACAGCTTTAAATGCAAAGTTTCCACAGGCGAGCGAGGCTATTTGGACATTCATCCAGCAACGTGTGTACAACATTAAAACCGAATTTGACAGACCTTCAGTTTTTGTAAGTTCGTTAATAGCTGATACAAAATAGAATGGAATGTTTTAGATGTAAAAGGAAATTTAATGAAGCTAAGTCATATTTATTACATATAAAAGTGTACCATAGATTAGAAGACACGTTTATTTGCTATTCTTGTACAAAATTTAGATATTTTAAAACTACTAATGCATATAGAAAGTGGATTTTTTGGAAAGGTTATTTTCAGGAATACACCGATCGTTTTGTTGAAAAAGTATTTAATTTTCTAAATCATTGCTCGACGTTTCGGGTCCAAGTGCGGCCCTTCTTCAGGAGCTCTATATACAGGGTGTTCCGGAAATGTTTTAATCCTTTAAGGAGATGAAAGTAGAAAAGTCCAAATACTTTTATATCGAACTCCTCTTGGTTTTCGAGTAAATCGATAATATCGATTTTCGAGGTTTTGCATACCTCTTCAGAGTAATTTCGTTATAAGTTCTATTGTAATTAATGGATTGTGACCTTTATCTAAAAGAGCACTTATTGGCCGTTCTAAGAATGCATAATAAGTTATAATTGTGTTCAGTTATTAACAAAAAAAAAACAGTTTTCGCTATGATTTTTCATTTCACCAACATTTTTGTCGCGTTTCAGTGTACATTTATTCGAAATATAACAATTGCACGAACTTGGCAAAATTATGAAAAAATTTGCTCATTATGTCCCCTTTCCAAAATGACCTCCCTAAGTGCTATCAATGAAACAATGACAACTGTAATATATTTTTTCTAAGCACACAACTCTTTTCAAAACGGCCTTTGTTAGTGCTATTACTGCTAATATCAGATTTAATTAGCAACGAAAGTAAAAGTAAATTTTAAAAATGCGGCAAACTTAAAGAGAAGTTCCTACCTGCTGTAATATCGACATTTTGAGAAAGCGCAAAATTTAAAAAGATCTTACCTGCTGTATTGACATGTTGTAATTGTTTGGGTAAATTGTTATGGTCGTAGCATGTTGCATATAGCAATATGCTACATGACAGCTAGCAGCAGCACTCTACCCGCAAGTTACGTCCTATATGGATGGCGTGACTTGACTACTCGAACACACTCGAATCGACCAGAAGAGCGTTTCCACTTACTTTTTAGTTTGGACAGAAAAGAAAAAGAAGAAAAGCGTTTTCCTGAGATTTGATTTTGACAGCGTGAAAAAGTAAAGAAGGATCCGTAAAAATCATCAGATTGAAAATGTTAAATTGTTTTAATTTTGGATTTTATTATTATATCCGGGATAGTCAAACTACCGGTTAGTAATCCATTTGTAATTTGTAGCCAGTGTCAGTGGAAACGAAATTAATTCCACCTAATAGTCACTAGCGCTGTCACTAATCTCAATTTCTTAGATACTGAGTGGCAAGAAGAGTATTAACCTGCCTTTTCCAAGCCGGCATTATTTGATTTTATCATCGATTAACATTTCGCTGAACTTTTGTGGTGACGCAAGGACACATTAGTTAAGAAGACTTGGTGGAAGAATGAGGCGCCACGCACGCGGGCCGCAATCACCGGAAAATAACTTCTGTTCCATTCCTGCATTTGGATCTCGAAATTGCCTACATAGCTATATTCAGCATCGCATACAGAATTAACGCAATCATACTGTGACTTGGTCTAGGAAAGCCCCGGTGTTCTTAAAGACACCGATAAGACACTCCAGCAATTCAGTTATATCCAGATAGATACCAGTAATTTTTGCAGCTGTAATCTGCAGTCGAATTTACATCTCGCCTAGCCGTTCAGTTCTAGGTAGAATGTTCTGCTCGTGAGGCTTGGAAGTTCCCCTATGGGTGCACCAGAATGTGTTCTTGGTTCAGCAGTTTGTGACAAGAGGATCTACTGTATCGTTACACAAGTCGGTATATGTTTAATGTTAATAGTTTTTATCATATCAGTCATGAAATTTAAAGTTTAAGTACTACTATTTAGATTCAATATATTTGTTTTTTTATATATTTTTATTGGAAGTGAGAATTACAGATAGATATATGAATTGCCATATAGAGCCCGAATTAGTTACTAAAGTTTAGCTATTGGATATAACAAGGGGAATTGAACAAGATAGTTTCGCATATTCTAATCGAGGTTGATGGTTGAAGAAAGAAAGATTTAAAAAAAGGTGAAACCTTAGATTTATTTTCGTTATTTTTATCGCAATGGAAAAATGAAAACTTATGATATTTCTATATTCAGGCAACCTAGTTACTAAAACGTAGAAAATTACATATCAAATTTTGGAATTGAACAAGATATATTTTCAGATTCTAATAAACATTGATAACTACCATCTGAATGTTCAATGTTCGCCATAATTATCTTCCTCGCTTAGCGATATGAAGTGTAGAAAACTGAAGAAGAAAGGGAGCGTAGATCTTTTCATATGTTCAGTTGTACTAATATAAATGCTGAATTTGTCTTAGAAAGTTTCCTTACATAAACGATAGCATTCAGTATTGGATAATAAAGAAATGTTTATAACGTAAAAATGAAGTGCTGAATGCTTTTATTTCTCCTTCCGCTTCCCTGGAGCCCTCTCGCATGAAGGTCGTTTAGGTCCGCTACTCTCTCTCCTTACAGGTCAACAAGGGACTTTGGACGATTGTGCCACCCAAAGTCAATGGGAGGATGGGGCTTGGCAAAGAAGGCCGACCATCTGCGCCTTCACTGGAATGCAGGTAAGTGACGTCAGGGTCCCTTCAGGACCGAGTGTGCGCTGGCTTGTTGATTGTAGGCACGAAAATCTTTTTTGATTATGGTTGATGACAAGCGGCAGGTTACTTCGGGAACTCCCCCCACACTCTCCGCCACCCTTATCCGAGGTGCTAGCGTGAAGCCCTGTACGAACGCTGTCATCGTGTGATCTGTCAGCTCATGCTGGCAGTTTGGACTTCACGTCCTGACCAATCACTCATCATATCAAAATAAGAATCATTCATGTAATGCTTGAAGGGAATAAGGGAAAAGAAGTTAAAGGCTGTGGTCATAAAATAAGAATATTGGAATTATTTTAAACGTATATGAGTAAAAGTAATATTAGACCATTAATGAGAAAGAAGTTAATTACTCATTGTAGTAACTGTGGTATTTATTTTAACAGAAGAACGCTTTTACCGAAAAGTATAAAATGGGATGTTAACCGTTATCTTAAATATTAAACCAAGTTAAGTACACCATATAAGTTCTTTTCGGAAAAAAATGTGAGTGATCAGGTATTCACATGAAGAGTACTTAGATATGTTTTTTATTTATGGATTCTGCGACGGAAATGGAGTTGAAGCTGTTAGGGAATATCGGACAAGATACCTTAATCGTCAAGCACCTTCCCTTTTCACAATGAGAGGAGTACGCCATGTTTTAATGGAACTACTAGAAAGACGTGGCAGGACGAGAACATCATCTCGTGTTACACATGAAGAGCAGGTTCTTTTTATTGTGGAAAATGAACCCAATGTGGCATTAGAGAAATAAGCCGAAGAACTAATATTGCACAAACTCAGAGGTGAGTCTATAGTTTTCATTTAAAGTTTTTGAAAATCTCGAAATATGTATATTTATAATTTTTCTTATGTGAGGAGGATTCTGAATGAAAAAAGACTACATCCCTACCACTGCAGACGCGTTCAAGCGCTTGAGGAGCATAACTTTTCCCGTAGAATGGAATTTTGCAGATGGATCCAACAAAACAGAAGTAAAATACCACTTATTTTTTGGACAAACGAAGCAATATTTACGACAAGAGGAATTTTGAATATGCACAATGAGCACATTTGGGCTGAGGAAAGTCCACTTGCGTACACGAGGGCAAGCTTTCAAAGGTGCTTCGCTATAAATATGTTCATTAAATCAATAAATTGTATTAATTGAGTAAAAATTCATTGTTTAAATTTTTTTTTTGCAATATATGATGGATTCATTGTTTTAATGAATCCTCATTTGTTAATTTTCTTTTATTGGTATAATAAAATATTTCGTTGTCGCAATGTATCGTTCAATGATATTTTCATTAACATAATGAACAAAGTTAATCAGATATTTTTCATTAATTTAATGAACTTTTCATTAATTTCGAACAAAGTTAATCAAATATTTTTTCATTAATGCAATGAAATTTTCATTGATTTCAAATGGTTTAACTTTGAAACGGAATCTAATAAAGATGATGAAATAAAAATACTAACATTTCGTTGTGTCAATGAAAAAGTTAATCATGTCAATAATTTATACAGCTACATTTCCAAGGGATAAATCCTAACAATGAACAAATTATTAAATTGATAAACTTTTTCATTGGGACAACCAAATATTCATAGAATTTTGTTTTGGGAAAAATTCGCCCTACAAATTTGTTTGTTTTTTCAAGTGGAGTTGTTGTAACGTGTCACTTTCCAGTTAATTTTTCGATCATCCGCCAAACTATGCTTTTGCAAACTTAGACTCATTATTCATAGTATTGCAGTCAAGTATTTCGGTTAGTCAGATTTCGTACAGTGCTAGAAGTGACAATAAATGAACAATTTTAAGTGTAATTCTTTTGTTTTGGTTTTTTTCCTAAGTGCCTTCGGTGAGAATTATTGATCAGTGTGTGAATTTATCTAAAAATATAATTATCACGGCCAATTAATAGTGAGATGATTGTTTGTTCTTTTAAATTACTACGAGCCAAAAGTTATAACTGTGTCAGGAACACTCAACATTTTTTTCTTTTAGAATATTTACGATAATTCGCCAATACATATTATGTACAAAAAACATTAAAATTAAAAGTTGCTAAATTTAATGAAAATAGTGCAAGTTTGTGAAAAGCTCTTTTCTTCTGAGACGATAAGAAAAGACTGTAAACCATAAATAATAATCAGCAATTACAAAAGGAAGAGCTGATAAATTTGTTGAAAGATTGCGAACTAGAAAAAGTATCAAATCATCTTATTGGTAAGTATCTATTTATATTTACATACACCGTCTAGCATTCAAAAATACTTTCTTAGAGCTACGGGCTTATGTTAACGTTTTGAAAATTGTAAAGAGGCATCACATTGAACGTTTATTAAAACCATTTGACATCGTCACTCAAATTATGTTTGAGCATCATTTGGAAGAATGGAGAGACTCTATTGGAATACCCTTTTCGAATTACAATAACATGCCATCCCATCTATCTAGCCAATTTCGGGAAATTTTCTCGCCTACGGCTAGAAGTGCTGCGTCATCAGTTTCAATATCTCCAAGAACTTCGCCATATTCTTCCAGATTTCCTACACCCGAAATGCACGAAATTAAAACCACTAAACTCTCAATGTTTTAAACGCAAATTCGAAGGGACTCTTCTTATCCACCTACTATGATAAAAATAAAAACTTCACAGAAGAACAGAGAACATTTCTCATAAATACAATTGCACAATATTTCGACAATAATAATTTACATTTATCACTATCAACAAGCTATCATATAGAACAGGAAATAATTTTGAGATTTCCTAACGAAAAATTGGTAATTTAGATGATATTTCAAAAGATTAAATCGATATAAATCAAGGTTATATTTTAGGAAGGAATGGGTAAAAGAGGAAAAATTTATAATAAATTTTGTAATTTGAAAAGCACATTTAAGACAATATCAAAGCCTGAGAAACCTCCTATTAATGTGGCTGAGACTGCCTCTGCAGTGAAAAACATTGGTAATTTTATTAGATAATATGTATCTCACATAAAATTTTTATTTCTTCATTTTAGTTCCAGAAGTAGACGCTGAAAGTTGCATTATGTCCATTAAATATGACAACTTAACATGTGAGCAATTTGATCATTGCTGGAAAGCATGTGTTCCATATAGACTCAACGAAATAAAGCATGCTTCTTCAACATTCGAAATATTGCAAAAATGGCCTTAATATAAACTGCCATCGGGTTATCGTTTGGTAAGCTGTGAACTTCTGCCAATTTTATAAGGATTTTCTAAAAACATTTTATTTTAGATTGATGTAGATTTCAGTGTTTTATATGAGAATAATTACTCCCTTATGGATAACTGGTCTGATGTGTGTGAGTTAATATTAACATTTGTTACGAAGGAGTTCAACATAAAAGATAAAAAAATAAAAGCTGTGCTAGACTCTCTACAAAAAGAAGAATATACTCAAAGTAAGTTGTTAACCATGTAATTAACATATATACATGGTTGTTTGAATTAAATAATTTTTATTGTTAACACATAGTATAATTTTTCCGATAGCAAAGATGCAACTTTATTATGGGCTCTTCATGGCTATTTGGTGCCAACACAAAAAATTGTTCGGAAAGAGAATAGTGGGAAAAAATCAACAACAAAATTCACTATCATGGACTCGCAGGAGTCCTTTCTTCTTGTTTTTTCTTCTATCCAAGAAGTGAAAACCATCTAGATTACCTGAAAAAAGTGGACAAAATATACAGCCGCTACTACTGATTATTGGTGAAAGTATAAGAAGCATCAAAGAAATTTATGTTTATTTTGACGGCATAAAATTTAGTTGTAATAGTTTTATAAGAGCTGTCGATATATGCTTTAAAACATTTAATTTATTTAATTTAGAATATCCAGTAGCTTGTTCCACATTTTGGACATTCATAGAAATTTATTTTTATAAAATTAGTGCACAAAATTCACGAAAAGTTCCAAAAGTTCATATATTAATGCAAGAGTTGAAAAATATTCAGAATGCAGTTCATTCCACGGATTCTTAAGATTTCTTTATTTTTTTTTATAAAAATTTACTATTGCTACCAGAGAAATGCTGGATGATAGTAACAAAAACTCTTCAAGAGCTGTGAATATTTACCTGATGTCCATATAAGAATGTGAATTTATTATGTTAAGAACAGTCAATTCATTTACTTACATTCTTCTATATTCTGTGTTTGAAAATGAAAAAAACAAAAACAATCTAGCGACTTTTATTTCTTATTATTTATTATACTTTCAGAATTAATGATTTCAAAAATGAAATAAAAAAGATGTGTCATAGTGCTCATATATTTTTTACTGCGTATTATAGGAAATTTTTTTGCCATATATAGTTTCAAATGATTTCTAATTTCATCGGCTTCTAAACTGGACATTTCATTAAAGGATGATGGCTGAATCAAAAAGTTATCTGCGACTTCAACACTTTCATTCCAGGCTTCTTTGTATGGCGATTTCCTTCGTTGCAGAATATTATGCAAGATGCAACAAGTGGCTACTATATTCGGGACAAAGTTGATATCTATGTCGATGCGTTTTTGTAAAATTCTAAAACGACCCTTAAGGCGTCCAATTGCGTTTTTAACTACAATCCTGGCTTTACTTAAAAATGCGTTGAATGAATCTTCTTCGGCAGATAAAACACCAGAGTTTCCTTTTATCAGCCATGGCAGTAGTGGGTATGCGAAATCTCCAATAAAAAACGCAGGTACTGCCATTCCATCTGTTGTCTCCTTTGGATAATTGAAAAACAAATTAATTAAAGAATTTCTAAATTAGAATTTTTAATACCAATCCAAGGAGTTCAATATTTTTGTTCCTTTTAGTCGCCGTGACAGATTTTTAGAGAAGCGTTTTCGCATCCGCGCAATTGATGCAATTGCAACTGTGGTATTAAATGTTTCTGCACCAAATTAATATAACATGCACATGATGTTAAAATAAGTTTTTCCTTGGAATTAGCCATTTTAAAGTCAATATTTAAACAAAATTTATAACTTTTATTATTTTATCACACAAAACACAATAAATACGCGATTATGTTTAACTGTCACTTCAACTATATTTCGACCTGTTCTCAACTCAATCTCTCAACCCTGTGTGCTCAAAAACACGAGTCGAAAACTCAACTCAATTTCGACTCAATCTTTCAACTCTGCATGTAAACATGGTAAGTGTAATAATTTTCGCATTAATTTTTAATAATTTATTTACATATGCGATGGGTGTTTTTCAGTGTTAACGAGTGATTTGTGTGCACCCTACCTGCTAGCTTGACATTAGCTTGGATTTTCGGATTTTCCTAGAAGGTTAATAATAGTATAATCGTTACCCTCGGAATAACAAGCCATGAAGTCGGCGATGACACCGACATTTTAAAAGGCATTTCCGTGCCGGCTACGTCCATGCAGTAAGCGCTCATTCTCACTGTTTTCGTACACTCATCATAGAGGAAGAACTAAACTAATTTACGGAAATTATAGCGTTTGAACAAAATACAAGCTACTTTTATATGAAAAACTCCTGCAATAAGACAAGGCAAGAAGACTGTGGATGTCGGCTGATAACCGGCCCGTTGCTTTCTTTTTTAGACTGACTTAATGGCTTGTATTTTTTGTATATTCCGGGGGTTACGATATAACTATTAACAACGGTAGTGTAAAGTCTTGTGGTAAAGATTGTATAATTTACTTTCAAAGTGAAACAAACCAGCTTCGGCTGCTGATAATATAAAAGAAGTAACATCCCTTATCATTAACTTGCTGAGAACAAAACTCCAGTAGTGCAACGTTTTTGTCTTGTTCCTGGGGCACCTTAAATAAAAGTTAAGGAGACTCTTAACCTATGTACACTGAGTACTTAGATGGACTTCTGTTTTAAATTTAAAATTTGATTTGGAGTATTAAATATCCGGCAGTTTTCGCTACACATCCAAGCTCTGAAGTCAGAGTACAGCAAGGAGGACAGCTCTCATCATTAATTTGTTTTTTGAGCTTTTATGGATTAATCAGCAAAATTTGAAGGGATTTTGGTAAGAATTAATTTCTATTGGTATTCCGTTTAAAATTAACTTCATGAGCCTTGGTTTATAAAACTATATTCATTTGATTATATGTAACGTTTTTTTCTTGTTCCTGGGGCACTAAAACAAAAGTTATGTTATATCTTTAAGGAGATTCTTAAGCTATATACATTGAGTATTTGGAAGGACTTGTTTTAAATTAAAAAATTAGTTTAGGAAATTAAAAAATGTAAAAAAACTCCGCACTTTTCTCTACACGTTCAAACTCTGAAGTCAGGAGAGAGCAAGAAGGCCACATGACTTTGTCCAGAAATCTGTGAAGTTTGCTCTGAAGCCAATATTAGTAGGTAGTTTGATTAATCCATGGCTTGACCTAGCTCTTCAGGATTTCCATATTAGATGTTTGCATCCATTTTCATTCTTGATTCAATAAAGCCTGCTGGAAAATATTTGCCGTCTGTGATCCAACCGAATTAAAGAAATTTTAAGGTCATATGGTACTTATAATATTTCTAATTGTTTGAGGTCTGCACTCATAGTAATAGAAGCAGAAGTCCATCAAAATTCATCAATGAAGCCATTTCTGTTCTTTATTAAACTTGATATCACTAGTATAATGATGATCTTCGAATGTATGCTGTTTCAATGAGAGTCTTCCAACCTTGCATCTGTCACCTCTCTCAATCAGCCTCACTTTTATCTCTCATGTAATATTAGGCAAATGTTATCGGCTAGCTTACTATTAAGCCAGATAAATTCAAGGCGTTAATATATGCTATTATTGTTTTCTAGGACTTTTTTCATCCAACCTAATCTCCCCTATGCCATTGAAGAGACGCGTTATTCTGAAACTTTTCATGGATTCACATCTTACTTGGAATTCCCATGTAAATCTAATGTTTGCTTGAGTTAATGGTGGTCTTCGCTTTCATTTACCAAATGCGACTTTTGTTAAAATACAATGTGGTCTGGAAGCCCGAGTTAAGCTTGCTTATAAGTTTGGTCGTTAAGATCACATCTGTGTCTTCTTCATAACTTATTTGAAGTAGATACTTACCTACTTGCACTTTTTATTATATTGCATGCTAAATCAAGGTATATAGAAGACAAGGTATTCCCATTAAAATGTTGACACATTGCAGCTGATAGCCTATGACGTAGTTCTGTGACCAACGTATATATATTTTTGTAGGAAAGACAGAAAGAGGAGAGAGAATATTGTGTTCTCTGTACCGTACTTTCCTATACATTCACGATTTTACATCACCTAATGGTGAAACATGTTCGTGTAATGGGAATACCTTGTATTCTATATACCTTGTGCTAAATTATGCTTTCTTCCAGGGTTTATCAGTGATATGTTGCCATGGAGCAAGCTTCACGGATCAAAAAACATATAAAAAATATTTATTCTAGTTTACTTCTCTATTTACTGATCCTTAGTGGTTATATCTAGAGCAGGAAAACAAACTTACAAAATAAGCAAAACAAATTAATATTTAATGGAGCTTCTAAATTTGGAGGTAAAGCAATAGCTAGAACTGTCAGAAGTTAAAAAATACAAATAACTTGAAAGTAAGTTCCATAGAGTATATACACTTGCTGTGTGCTGTGCGAGTACAAGATTAATCTAGGTCTGTTATGAAGGCTCCATAAAAATCTCTGCTCCAATATAAGTACATATGTACTCCGCTATAGCTACTACCTGATGATGATGAAAAGTTCCAAGAGCGGGGCGCTGTGAGCATGATATTACATAGACGAAGATATCCCAAGTAGGGTTTATGCAAGTGGCATGGTTAAATCATTGTCAATATCTCCATCGCCTTAAAAAAAACAAGAGTGAGATATTAAGAGATTTTAGTCAATAAAGTATGGAACAAATACGTTTTAGGTAAGGATACGATTTGAAGTCTATCAGTTTTCTAACATTCTTGACATTGTTAGTTTAGTTAACCCTCTTAGATTAATAGAATAAAAAAGCGTACATAATACCCTTTTTTTTAGTCGTTATTATGATAGAATGCCCATTATTCCGAAACAATCAAGAAATTATTGCTAGGGTCACATTAAGAGTATTCACTAGTGACAAGAGGGTACGTGGACATTTATTGTTCTGTTTTTCTTGTCATATAGTTAACGCGAAGGTTCTTGATTTCCTTCACAAACAGACGTACTCATCAAGTGATTGTGCTGGAAGCTGGATTGATATGCTGAAAGCAACTTAAATATTATCAGAGTCAACGAACTGCACGTGTAGATCTGCAATGAGAAAATCTTGAGGTCACACTCGCATTTAGGGGAGTACGAAACAATACTTTTGAGGAAGGCATACTCGGGGTCAGTTCTCTTATAATTGAATTGTAGAAAAGTTGTAATAATGTTTGCTGGTTGAATATTCTAGGATTGAATATCAAATGCAGCAGAGAGAACTTACATTATTTTATCCTGAACCAGGACATATGCTATGATGAAAGATGAAGATTTTGAGGGGTGGATATATTTTGCAACATATCCTATTTTCGGTAGTCATTATGCTGAATTCACATTTCCATGAGGAAATTGGATTATTCCGGTAGTCATAGTTTGGCACATAGTATGAAGAGTAATAGTCCTGCCCAGCTGGAAAATATGTCTGATATGCGAAAGACTTTTAAGTGGTACATAAATTGAACCACAGTAACTTACTTGGAATGAATAATTGAATGTTTAGGAAGTTTTTTTTACTGAATTTGTGATTTTCCATAGTCGAATTGCAGTTAGTAAAACATACCAAACAATATTTAGTGTCAAAATCAGTCCCATAACAGTCAGTGACCGCACTACTAACAAATAGAAATGGAAATGGTTAGCCATTATCATGAAAAAATTTAAAAGCCAATCGTAAATATTACCGTAAAGTATAAGCATGGACGACACCTTAATAAGAACATTCTCCTTTTTGAAAGATAACGGATTAGGTTTAGCACCTACGGTGCAAAAAATAAACGTTTCATTATGCTATATCTTTCCTGCTATTGTGGATATTGCATTCGATTCTATCTTAAGAAAAAATTCTTACTGTACATGGCATTTAAAATTAATTTGAATTTTAATTTATCTTAAAGCGCTTAATAATAATGTACTTGTTGAAGTCTAATTCAGTATTGATTTTGGCTGTCTCTCTTGGTAATCTACTGATTAAAGATATTGCTGTGGCCATATGAATTAGTTTTTCAACAGCCATCTCCCTTAAGTCTTAAGGCGATGACTTAATGATGGCTGTAGCAAATGAGTAGCAAGGCAACAAAAGCAATATTATTATCTTCACAAGCTTTAATGACATGCATGTTCAGTTGGCAACTTTAATTATCACCTACTATTACTTTTTACCCAAAAAATTTTTAAAAATGGGAAACATTGAAACCTGGATTTCTTGCCATTATCCTCCTGTCAAATTACTTTTAAAGTAAAATTAAATAAAACACAGCACAACTTTAGGCCAAGTATATTTTACTCACAAAATGAAAACAATAGATGGGGTAGCTTTGTGACAAAATTGGGAATACTAATCTTTTTAAAGTGGGAATCACGAAATATTAATCACTAAATTTTTTGGGCTTATTTTACAATATTAACAAATAATAGTAAATGTGAAATATCAATAAAATACATTTAATTGTCCAAAGGAAAGAGTTTATGCGCTTCAGATGAAATGATGCGCACCGACGCGCCACCTGCCAAACTGCCATTGAAGCTTGACTCATCATTATCCACATTCATCACAAAAATAGGTCATATAACCTACTGCAAGAATACGTGGATAACAACAATCACACGGACCTTTCAATCTTCTACCACTTTTTTACTTCATCAATGAATTCACGCAAACAGCTGAGTAGAAGGCAAAGAAATCGCATTACAGCGGCAAAAGCTGAACAAATCTGTGAGGAAATTGCTCTAGAAAATTCTATCAATATAGCACTCCAATCTAATATTGAAGTGAAGCCTTGTAGTTCCAATGCATCAGTTCTAAACAATCAGTCAATATTTTCAGAAGATGAGTCCGATGTACGAGAAGAATTACGTAATGAAATCCATTTCACTCTTTCGACAAAAGCTTCTGATTCAGAAAACTCAATTAATGAAACGAGTGGGGATTTCGAATTTCAAATTAGAGAAAATGAAACCTGTAACACCGATATTAAATTGAATCTAAGGCAATGGGGTTTAAAACATAAAATTACGCATATTGCAATCAATGATTTCTTACAGCTGCTCAGGCCTTATCATACGGATTTTCCCCGTGACTGCAGAACACTATTAGCAACAGAGCGCAGAACGCTTATAAGGGAATTAGGAAATGGAAAGTATCACTACTTTGGTTTAACAAATGGAATAATCAACAACAGTATAGACTTCAAAGCAATTTGTAACAATAGGGTTATTTCTTTAGACTTCAATATTGACGGACTGCCATTATACAAAAGTTCGAGTACTTGCTTTTGGCCTATTTTAGGTAGAATTTTCGAAACTGGAATTATTTTCCCCATTGGGATTTACTGTGGCGTTGAAAAACCTTCTCCTCTTACTGAATTCTTGAAAGAATTTGTTAAAGAATTGAATGAGCTCATACAGAATGGAATTTATGTGGACGGATTTCGCTATGCGGTGCAAATTCGTGCATTTATTTGTGACGCACCTACAAGATCATTTCTTAAATGTATAAAAGAACACACTGGATACTATTCATGTGAAAAGTGTGAAGTTGAAGGTTAATGGTTTAAAAGTAGAATGGTTTTTCCTTGTATAACTTCCAAACTAAGAAGTAATGAGGCATTTAAAAATCAACAAAATGATGAGCATCATATAAGCACCTCACCATTAATAGAAATACCAAATATTGGAATGTTTTCAGATTTTCCACTTGACTATATGCATCTCGTATGTTTAGGTATTATGAAAAAAATGTTACTGGAATGGATTGGTCATTGTATAGAGAGCTTTATGGAAAGGAATTTTGCTCCTACATATAATGTTCACAGCTTAATTAATTTAGTTGAAGATGTCAAAAGATTTGGAGCTTTGGATGACTTCAGCTGCTTCCCCTTCGAAAATTTTTTATATAAAATTAAAAATAAATTACGAACACCATCGAAACCTTTGGAACAAATAATAAGGCGATTTTCAGAAACCAAAATATTTTTATGAATTGCACAAACGGCATGACGATGGTGTAATTAACACAAAACTACAAGCTACAGCACAGTATTCAGAGGCTTTAACTATTTCCCAATTTTAAACTAACTTTAAAAAATGGTAACAATATCTGCTGTTTAGAAGATGGCTCGATAGTGAAAATTTTGAACTTGATAGAAACAAGAAACGGAAATTTCATAATTTATAACACATTTACCGGTGGAAAGGAATTTTACAACTACCCGCGCTCATCAATACATCTGGATATACAACTTTACGCAAATTTATCAACGGTTTTGAGATTTTGTGAATTAATGAAAATAAGAACTAAATGTCTGCTATTTCCATGCCGTAATAACTTTATATGCTTTCCTCTTCCCAATACAGCGCAAGAAAATGTTCCAAATTGTCAAGTTTATAGACAGTGATGAGGTAGAAATTGTAAGTGCAGAGTGGATATCTAAGGACAGTAGTATTTACAGTTGGCCTCCTTTTAACACATCAAAACTTAAACAAGCAATATTGAGCGGCATTGACCCAGATACTTCCTGGCAGACTTACAAAATTTCTTCTTTGGGAGCTTATGGTAAGTGAATTCTTACAAATCGCTTTCGTTTCTGTAAAGATTTTAATAAATAAAACTATTCAAGATTCCTATGAAAAGGCCCGTAAAAAACTAAAACTTGCAGAAGAAACTTCCAATTTGGAAACGGAATGGTCGGACGCTGATATTACTACAAGCAGACTTCGAGTAAATAAGCGAGTTAAAGCTCAATTCGCGTCTGAATCCGACTCCGAATCTGATGTACCCGATTCCATAATATATGAAAAAATACCAAACTTGCCGCTTCCCCCTTCCATTGATTATTCGATAACTTCGAGACCCTTAAACGATTCTTCAACCAAACAACAAAAGGCATATCTGCATGGGCCACGTGACGGCAATTTTAACACGCCCACTTCAAGTCAAAAACTCGTATCTACGCCAACTGCAAAAACCCTTTGGGCAGAATATCATAATGCCACAGGTAAATATAAGGAAAAAGATTTGCTAAATTAGTTAAAGGAATATTATATAATATTTAACAGTTGCTGAAAAACGAATATTCGGAGCATTGGAAGATATTAAGAAAACATTGGCAGATCACACTGAAAGTTTACGTCATCTTGTGCAACTTTCCAGCACCCAAAATAGCTCAGATTCTGACAAGGAAAGCACACTTCCCGAATTACCACTTAAAAGTATGGATGATCTACATAATTGGGAGCAGTTCATCTTAAATCCATCTAATTTTAATATAGCAGTAAGTATTACAAACTAATCATTACACACTCCTTTCCTGCTAATAAATTTATAAAGTATTACAGGTTAACTCATTATCCTCTAAAGGAGGTTCTAATCTTACGGAAACTACACGACGAGTTTTGCGATCTATATTTTCGCTTGAAGTTGCTGCAAAATATAATTGGGTAGGTCGCGGGGATAAAATGGCGTTTAAGATTTTAAAAACCAAGCAATTAATTTTTTGTAAGTACATATATATTATTATCATTAACTACTGCTCTACTATCACTTCCAGGATAAATTATATTATTTCTTAACTTAAAAAATATATTAATATTCAGGTAGTACTTATAATAATAATAAATAAGTTATTCTATTTGCAATGGCAAAGTAAGAGCTCCGAAGTTTCGCGGGCATCCTGGCAGAAGCGACAGGATGAAGTATCAGCCAAGCCAATTCTTGCTTAGGTGACCCTCACAGGATCAGGAACAATAACTTAAGTAGAGCTCAGTAATTGTTTTGTGGTCTGCCCTTCTAGAAAGAGGAGTTCTTTTCATTTTCCGCCTAGAAATGACTTTGTAGCACTTTCCAATAAAGAGGAGTTCTTTTCATTTTCCGCCTAGAAATGACTTTGTAGCACTTTCCAATAAAGAGGTTTTTTTTAGCTTAGAAAAAATAATCGAACTATTTTTAACTAAAAGAAAGCATATACGAGTATGACTTGCATTACATTCATAAAGAAAATGGTATTCAGCCACAGAAACATAAAAACTTACAAGCTAAGTATAAAAATTATCAAACCATATGAACATATCCATAATATCCCACGATGCTTTCACTAAAGGGATAAAAAACCATTTTCTAGCCCATTAGGTGCATCAAAACCTAAAAAAAAAAAATATAAAAACAAAGTCAATTACTAAAAGTAAATAAACATAAAATACAATAATTTTAACATGGAAATCAACTCACATAAAAATCCTGGAATTCAGCTCCAATGCTCCACGAAAATTCTCCAAATATTCTGAAATAGAAAAAAAAATATTTAAATACAAATACAAAAAGAAACAATATAAAAACTTACCAAATATTCAAGATGACAACACATCCAACAATTTCGCTGTCACTGACATCCGACGTCAGTACAGTCAGATGTTCATAGCTCTCACTCATTCTAAGCTGTAATACGCACAGCTGGACCACAATACATGCGACAACGCGCAACTTTTTTCTGAGCACCCATTTACTCTGTACATTTCCAGAGTATAAATAAAGCTGGGGCTGAAGCTAAAATTCATTAAAAAAAAAATCATTTATAAATTCAGTCATTCATTCGATTGATTGACACGGACAATGATTGAGTGACAGTGACAGTCAGCACAGGGATTGAGACAGCCACAGTGGTTCGAGTCAGTCAGTGAAGTGCTCGTGTTGTGTAAACATTACAGACAAAAGTTTTTATTCAGGTAGAATTTTACTCAGGTAAAATTGCCGACGGCAATTGATAATTCTGAACGCGGTCGTGTTATTTTCCTAGTAATTGCCGACGGTTAATTCACGTACGTGTTTGGAAAGAAATGTGTAGTGAGATAGGACCCATAATAATTGCATCATAAATAAGTGCATACACAATAAACATAATGAGAAAGGACTCAAGTAAAGAAAAACAATCAGTGATAGTGCGCTTAAATAAGAAATTAAAAGATCAAAAAGACAAAGAGAAAAGAAGAGTGTTGGTAAAAAAACATCGAAAACTTCGTAAGGACAAAGAAGTGAATTGTGAAAATTGGCAAAAAATGTCAGTAATTAATGAACATTTAAGCCTAGATGATAAGGTTAGTTTCGACATGGAACTAAAAATTTTGTCAAGGGCCTTTGTCCGTCGTTTTAAACAGACGTGTAATGCGAAGGAGCTTTCAGAAGACGAGCTTACGAGGACAATTGAGAAAACAATTCTCAGCGAATTAAAGGTATTCAGGGACCCGGTACAGACCCAATTATTAAATGGACAACCAATCAAGGGATTTGATCCTGAAAACCAGCAGGAAGAACCTATGCATACTGATGAGTACGTAATGGACGAGGATAAAGTTCTGGACGATGGGGATAATGATGTGGATGATGACAGTGACGACCCTGGTAGTGACGAAAGCTACAAAATCGTGCAGAACAAAAGGAGACCAAAAAACCAGCTGAACTATAACGCAGAGAAAAAGGGCAAGCAGCCACAACAAGGCCGCAAAGAGGATCAAGAGACATCTGGGAATTACTACAGACTGATCCAGCCAGCGGAGAAACCGAAGACCAGGGCAGCCAGCAGTAAGTCAGATGCAGCACCAACGGAGAAAAAGGCCACAAAGCCACCACCAATCATCTGCTACAATTTAAACGTAGCAAAATTTTTCGAAAAGCTTGAGAAGCTGGAGAAGCGCCCCAAGTTCTTCTTAAAAAATAATAACAGGATGAAGTCTACATTGAAGCCAGCCACTGAAGAGGACCATAAAATTATTTTTGATTTAGTGAAGGAAATCAAGGTTGATTGCTTCACCTTCACGCCCAAGGACAACAGAAAGCCAACCTTAGTGCTTAAGGGGATCCAGTGTAGCTTCGACCCAAAAGAAGTAGCAGCAGCCTTGGAGAAGGAGTTGCCAGGAATAAAGGTGGCTAAGGCGTCGCACTTGGTGACTCCCGCTATAAGGAAAAGCGGACGCCTAGTGGACTCCTTTGTGATAAGCTTCGAGGCTGAAACTGATGTCAACCGGGTTATCAAGGTTGACAGAATTCTGCATCAGGCCGTCCACTGGGAACGATTTCAGAGCAGTGGAATTTCGCAGTGCAAGAACTGTCAGAAATACGGCCATGTAGCCAGTAATTGCGGAACTGCGTACAGATGTGTAAAGTGCAATGTCAGTCATGGACCTGGAGCCTGCACCAGAGACACAACGATAGGTAAACCCTATTGCACTAACTGCAAGCAGGAGGGACACCCGGCAAACTTCAGAGGCTGCTCAAAGTATAAGGAGCTAATTGAGAGGAAGAAAGCTGCTGTCCAGACAAAGAAGCTGAGGGAGGAATTTGTCAGGGAATCTGCACGGAACTATGTGAAGCCCGGTAAGTCTTTTGCACAAATCCTTTCTTCTAATATTTCAGGTACGCACGTAGGAAAGAAGACCCAGGAAGCAGTCCCCAGGCCCCAGACTGCAAGCAAGCCAAAACCCTCTTCATCCATTGCCTTGGGAGCAGACACGTTCTGTAATCAGGAGGCAAAATCACTCTTTGGTTGTGATTTATTCGGTCTTATGGCCAAAATCAACGCTTTCCTTCCTAGCTATAGGAAGCTGACTTCCATTCCGGAAAGACAAAGTGCTTATCTGCAATTCGCGTTTTCGCTATGCGGAAGCAGAAATTAAGCGAACTGAAGGCGATTGCCCTCAATGTCAACTCCCTCGTGTCTCACGTGAAACGAGTCTCCCTAAACCTTTTTCTGGAGGAACACCGTCCCCATTTCATGTTTCTTTCTGAGACAAATCTAAAAGCAAGACACAGAGTGTCTTTGGAAAAATATTCTCTGCTCAGAAATGACGCAGGTGAGGGAAAGCGGGGCACCGCTATTCTCATTAAGAAAAATCTCCACTTCGAACCCACCCAGATTAACCTCTCCAACTTCGAGAGTACGTCTCTAAAGATAATCCTAGATTCTGGTGAAACTCTTCTTCTTGTTTCACTCTACATCCCGTGCAATACTCCAGCCTCCCGAGTACGTAGTGATCTGATCGCGCCGAACGCCTTTTCCCAACAATTCACATATACGATTGTTGGAGGCGATTTCAATGCTAAGCACAGCTTATGGAACGATCCCTCGACCAACTTAGCAGGAACTACCATAGCTAAATGGTTGGAAGATAATCTCCACAACCACAATTTTATTACTGTCTCCCAGGACACACCAACCTTCCCCAGAAGCGGCTCTTTTCTAGACTTTTTCCTCGTTTCGGACAGTCTCATAAACATTCTCCCCCAAATTAGAAATTTTACCTGCCAGGCCCATATTTCTGATTCTGATCATTTGGCAGTAGAATTAAAAATAGCTCTACAGAGAGAATTCTCTGCGAGCACACTAATTGCTCCAGCAATTTCGTCCCTGACCAATGTCGACTGGCCGCAGTTTCAGAATAGACTGAATAGCCTGCTCCCCAATTTCTTGCCAGATCAGCATAGAAATCTGTGTAATACAGAAATAAACTTCTATGTTGAATTGCTGACAACTGCTCTTCAGGATAATATAGCGTTTTTCTCTACTACGCACCAACCTAATAACTACAGGTACAAAAACCTTCCGCCCAGAATTCAAGAGCTGTACAAATACAGGCAAAAGCTGAAGAAATTTCTGAAGAGAATTTACCGGCGACATCTCAATTCACAGAACCCGGAATATTTAGTACTTTCTCAAATTAGGTGTCTGTCGACAATCATTGACGAGCAAACTCGTAACTTCGTCGATGAGCAATTTCGCGAGAGGTTGAAAGCTATTAAGCCGGGTCCGCGAGCTTTTAGCGAAATCAACAAAGTTTGTAGTAGGAAAGCCCAAGTCCCTGAAAAACTACTCGATGGCAACAACTGTTTAAATTCTCCGGAAGAGAAAAGCAGTGCCTTCGCCAACTACTTTGAGTCAACCTTCAAAAGCTCGCCTCCAACTCATCTCCCAAACTTTCATAGGCAAGTCCTAAGTGAAGTGGAAAATTTTGAGTCACAAAATACCTCACCAATGTCAGAATTCAGCCTTGAAAATCCAGCTGGAAATCCAATTGACCGGCAAATATTCACAAGCCCGCTGCATCTAGCTGCTCTTATTCGGTCACTCAACAATAAAAAGTCGAGTGGCCCAGATGGTATCCCGAACTTCATAATCCGAAAGTTACCAACGTTGGCAATCGAAATGCTAACAATAATCTTCAACAATTGTATAAACAATTGTTACTTCCCCAACATCTGGAAAGTGTCAAAAATAATGCCAATTCCGAAGAAGGCATCTTCTAAAAGCATCTCGGAATTCAGACCGATTTCACTAATCTCCAACTTGGGAAAGCTTCTGGAGAGATTATTGAAGCAGCACATTGATGACACTTGCGTGGAGAAGGAGATGGAGCAGCATCAGCAATTTGGATTCAAGGCTATGCACTCCACTCTGCATCCACTATTAAAATTTCACACTGATGTGACAAAAGCTCTTAATAAAAAGACTCATACTGTGGCCTGTTTTCTTGATGTTGAGAAGGCCTTCGACTCCATCTGGAGAGAAGTTCTTATCTCCAGACTGATTGGATTTCAGTTCCCATCCTACCTCATTCAGATGATAAATAGCTTCATATCTCAGAGACAATTCTTTGTGGAAATAAAGAATTCCATATCTGCGCATAAGGACATAAAAGCGGGTGTCCCGCAAGGCTCAGTACTCGGGCCATTCCTCTTCAATCTATTCACGTTTGACCAACCGCAGAATAATGGAGGAGTCACGACCCTTCTCTACGCGGATGACTCAGTAACGTATGCGCACTCCAAATCCCCAAAATTGGCGACAAGGAAAGTGGGTGATCATATTGCCAAGCTTTACGAGTACTATCGTAAATGGGGCATAAAGATCAACGTCCCTAAATCGAGTTTACTCTGCATCAGAACTGCACGTTCACGCAGAGGCGTATGTCAAAACGCAAGAAACATTGAAATCACTATCAATAATGAAGTGATAAAACCCACTAAGAGCGCCAAATATCTAGGCATTAATTTCAATGAACGTTTTAAGTTCAACCCTCACGCAAAAGCAGTTGCTAGGAAAGCAAACTTTGCGCTCAGCATGATCAGTCCTATAATGAGATATAGGAACGGACTCATTCTGAGCACGAAACTGCTGATGTACAAGCAGCTCATTAGGCCCATCTTAACGTACTCGTTTCCCATATGGCACACCATTTCGCCAACTTATATGGAGATCCTTGCGAAAGTCGAGAGGAAAACGCTCCGAATCTGCACTGGACTCTACCGAAGGCCCTGTGGAAAGCATTATCGCAATCAGGTCCTGTATGAGAAAGCTGGTATTTCTCCAATACAAGACTATTTGGTTGAGATAATGAAGAAGCAGGTAGCCAAAATCCCCAATCACCCGAATCCAATTGTCCATGAACTAACCAACTTCCCCCACTTACCCACTAACAAATATTTATCGCCTTTTTGCATTTCGACTTGTATTGAAAAATATTACTGCGAAGAAATTTTTACCTTTTTCAGGGAGAAAGGAGATAGTCACCGTGGCTAGGAGAGGAAGACAGGAGGAGGATTGCAGCCTGCAGGACGGGACTTATGCAACCTTCCACGGACAATACCCGCAACAGGGAGCTATCAAACACCACCAGGATGGGAAGGCAGATCCAACCTGGAGATTTTTATATAGGTTATGTAGCTAGTACTTAAGTTAGCTAAGTATTAGATTTTCGGATTATATTTAATTAATTATAACTAGGTAGCGCTAGCCGTAGTTTAGAAGTAAGTCATATGTTAGTTAGTAATTCAAGTATTTAGAAAATAAGAAAATTTAGCTAGATTAATTGAACTCAGGGCCAAAGAAAAGCCCGTAGGAATTATAATCAGGGAATAGGTTTAGATAAGAAAAATATTGTTAGGTTAAGTGTACAATTTTTAGCGTAAATAAAAAACATGAACTTGAAAAAAAAAAAAACTTGCTAAAATTCATTGCAGTTCTAGCAGTCTTCCGAGACGGATCAGAAGTTCTGAATCTGACTTAGTCAAGGAAATCTTTGGGTGCATTTTAACCTACACAAATTGCTGCGCTTTTGAGCAGTAAATTATTCAAAGGGCGGATCAGCAGCATTGACTCTGAAAAATTTTATTTTTTCAGCTCATTTTACGCCGGAAGGTTAATTGAATTCCGACAAAAATTAACATAGGCAGCAGTGAAGCCTATTAAATTATTTGTAGATTTTAATTGACAGAAAACTAATAGTATTTTATTTTTACAGATTAAAAAACATCATCTGCTGCGACATTTTGGATTTTTTTTGGAATTATTTTTTATCATTTATCATTTTGTTTTGTTTGAGTACGATTTTTTGTTTGAATTATTATTTTTTTAATTTCAATATTATTATTTAAATTGAATTATTATTTTTTATTTGAGTTGAATCATCATTTTTTTTGAAAATATTTTTGAATAAAGTTTGACGAAATCAAAGCACGCAAGTCTTGTCCATTATTGACCCGGCACCCCCCCCCCCCCCTGATTTCGCTTAGACCTGTATAGGGCTAAACATTGGTCCTTCGAGCCGGATTAGACTGAGATAGCAATATGTCAAACGTCAAAACACTTATTCAACTCCAAGCAGCTCTTAGCGACAAGCTAGAAAAAGCCGCCAATAATCATGGTAAAGCTGGTGAGAGCCGACGTACTCAGACCTATTACCAAAATAGAATCAAGGCCATAACAGGGATCTGGGTACAATTCAGTACCCCAGAAGCAGCTGCCTACGCTGCCAGCACTCTCTACGAGACAACAATAGAAGGGTATATTGATCTGCTTTCACAACTCCAAGAAGAACAGAAAGAACTCTTCGGAGATAATTCAACCACAGAGACTCAATCTCAAAGTACGTCACAAAATCTACCAACCGTAGCAGTAGAGCCCCTAAATCAGATCTCAAACTTCCAACTATTTCAATTCCAACATTCGACGGTACGTACCGATCATGGAGATCTTTTCTTTAATACATAGAGACTTGCACCTATCCAAAGTCCAAAAACTGCATAACTGAAGGGAATTACGAAAAAGCATGGGATTTCCTGGTCAAGCGTTATGACAACAAACGCATATTAGTAAATACCCAGCTGAAAGCACTTTTAAATCAGCCTCCAATAAAAAACGAAACTGCTCAAGCGCTCAAAAATTTATGCAATCAAACCGAAGAGAGTCTTCACGAATTGCGAGCTCTCGATATATCCACCGAGAATTGGGACGCAATTCTCGTTTACCTCCTTGTGCAAAAACTCCCCGCTGAGACACACTATCAGTGGGAGCAGAAACAAGGCAGCAAAACTACGATTCCTACATATTCGGAACTCCTAAAATTTTTGGAATCTCGTTTTCGAACTCTACAGTCTTTGCAAGAATGCAAAACATCAAGAGAGTTACCACATTTAGAATTACGTCGCCGTATGATAGATTCACGCCCAGACCACAGGCGCACAATGTCAAATGCTCAGAAAGGAGCATTTTCATTTCTGAATAACCCACGCACATGTATAAAGTGTAAACAGCATCACACACTATTCCATTGCACATCATTCCGAAAATTGCCCCCAACTAATAAAATGAAATTTGTCCATCAACACAAAATGTGCAAAAATTGTCTTGCTAACAGACACAATACTGACAATTGCCCAAGCCAAAAGACATGCTTGCAGTTTCAAAAAAGACACAATACGCTCCACCACATAGAAACCCAACCTAAACCAAGCAACGATAAGACTTTCCATAAAAAGGCTGAAATGAAGGCTGATAAATTTTCTGGCAGCACTGAACCAACCCCAGAAACATTGTTTTCAACAAATGTCAAGCGCGCATTGCTGTCAGCCGCACTCATCAAAGTGGAAAGTCTAACAGGACAAATCCAAATCTTGAGAGCACTAATCCACTCAGGCTCTCAAGTCTCCTTCATAACCGAGGCAGCAAGCAAACGTCTAAAACTACCTCAAAAATCTACAAATGTAGAAATTACAGGGCTGGGCAAAACCCATACAGCATGTTCAAATGCGCAAGTATCATTTAAATTAAAATCATTGCACACAAATTTCGAAACTGAAATAAATGCAGTCATATTAAAAAAAATCACCAATTTTGTGCCAGCCAATAGAGTAAATGTCAAAAACATTCTTTATCTACAAAAGCTACAATTAGCTGACCCTAAGTTCCACACCCCAGGTACAATAGATGTCTTGCCAGGAGCAGACATATACGCTCAAATCATTGAAAGTGGTGTCATCAAAGGAACAGTTGGAGAACCTACAGCTCAATACACACAATTAGGATGGATCTTGATGGGAGAATTAAAAAATGAGACCCAAACTACCACAGTCAAGACACTCACCACTCAAATAGAGCCTAACATACAGTTGGAACAACAACTAAGGAAATTCTGGGAAATAGAAGAAATACCCCGAAACATATCTCCGCCAGAAGACGAATTATATGAAAAACTTTACACGGAGACTCACAAGCACTTACAAAATGGTCAATATGAGGTAAAACTACCATTCAGAGCATCAGAAGGGCCAAACCAGACACATCGCATTAAAACAATTCTTGCAATTAGAGAAAAAATTTACTAAAGAACCAGAATTACAAACTCAGTATCAGAATTGCATTCATGAATATTTACATTTACTATTATCTCCCTCATCACGCGGTCACAAAGAGAGCTCCACAACTAAACTCAGAGTAGTATTTAATCCATCTGCAAGGTCAACTAATGGAAGATCATTAAACGAGCAAATTTTGGTAGGACCAACCATCCAACCAACACTATGGGCAACAATTTTAAAATGGCGCATGTATAAAATCGCCTTTACAGCCGACATTGAAAAAATGTATCGGATGATCCAAATGCATCCAAATCATACAGAATATCAACGAATTCTGTGGAGAGACACCCCAGAAGGGCCCATAGAATGACAACAGTCACATTCGGAACAACATCGGCACCATACCTTGCCATTCGAACGTTACATCAACTGTCAAGATGAGCAAGACAAATTTCCTCTTGCTGCTCAAAGTTTAAAAACAGATTTTTATGTCGACGATCTCTTAACAGGCACTCATGAGGTTCAAACCGGTTTGACATTTCAGCGCGAACTCATTGACATCCTAACTAAAGGTGGATTTAAACTCCGAAAATGGACAGCAAACCATCCAGAATTAATTAGAAACATTCCGCAATATCACAGAGAAATTAATTCTACTCTTGACTTGTCAGAAAATGACACAATCAAGACTCTCGGTCTACAATGGCACCCCAGAAATGACGAATTCAGCTTCAAGGTCTCACCTCCCACTTCCAAACCACATTATACGAAACGAACAATACTATCAGAAACAGCATCATTGTTTGATCCACTTGGATGGTTGGCACCAATAGTTATTTTTGCCAAAATTCTTATTCAAAATCTCTGGCTAACTAAATGTTCATGGTATAAAGTTTTGCCAGAATCCATTACAGGAAAATGGAATCAGTTCAAGCAAAGCTTAATCCTCATAAGTTCAGTTCGTATACCTCGATAGATACATTATTTATTTTTTTCCGGACGGGAATCGAACCTACACTTGTTAGAATCAGTCAATGATGGATAAAGAGGAATTTTAAGAACTTTTATTTTTAACGATTCTAAATCAAATTAATAAATACAACAAGAAAAAACAACCGCCTCGTCCGGAATTCCAATGTCTAAAAGACAAAAAATCCATTATTAAAACAAGCCGTATTTTATGTCCTAACCCCTTCATGGACACAGAGCATTTAATCAGAGTTGGCGGCAGACTCAAAAAGTCCATATTAACATACGACCAGAAACATCCAATAATTCTGCCAAATAGTCATCACGTTTGCCACATCCTAATACATCACATCCATTGTTATACTTTACACGGAGGAACCCAGATAATTCTCAATCTACTTCGGAACAAATATTGACTACTAAATGCTCGAAATACGATCCGTCATCAAATTCGCACTTGTACTCCATGTTTTAAAGTTAACCCAAGGACATCTAAACAGATCATGGGAAACCTCCCACCACAACGAGTGACGCCATTTGAGCACACCAGAGTCGACTATGCTGGTCCTTTAGACATTAAAACGTCAAAACTTCGATCTGCCAAAATCACTAAAGGGTATTTAAGTATATTCATATGCATGGCCACTAAAGCCATACATATCGAAGTAGTATCAGAATTGACAACAGCAGCTTTCATCGCCACTTTAAAGCGCTTTATTAGCAGACGAGGAATGTGTTTACATTTGTATTCTGATTGCGGAACTAACTTCGTGGGTGCAAACAAAGAAATATCTAACAATGTAAACAAAGTTATTAAAACACTTCCAGAGGAAATTTCAAAAAATGTAGATTTGGCAGGTATTACATGGCATTTCAATCCACCAGCAGCGCCACACTTTGGTGGATTATGGGAAGCAGGCGTCAAGTCTATTAAAACTCACATGAAAAGGAGTCTCCAAAACGCCAAATTAACATTTGAAGAATTAACAACTGTCATCTGTCACCACTAACACCCCTATCCAACGACCCTAACGATTATAACATTTTAACCCCAGGTCATTCCTTGACAGGCATTAATATAAAGGCACTCCCAGAGCCATCCTTTGATGAAAATATTTCATCACTAAAACGTTGGCAATATGTGCAATACTTATCGGAGCAATTTTGGAGAAAGTGGTCCAAAGAATATCTCCATAATCTACAAACTCGAACAAAATGGCAGACTCCAGAAAACAATCTCAACCTCAATGATTTGGTTCTCATTCAAGACCTTCGATATCCATCGATAAAATGGCCGACAGGTCGTATAATACAAATTAACCCCGGCACTGACAACAAGGTCAGAGTGGCCACTGTAAAAACTCCTACCAATCAGATAACTCGTCCCATCACTAAATTATTCAAACTTCCTATTACGTCAGTAAGTGCAACTGACGGTCAGTACTAAATTCAACTGTTAATCTACTGACTATTAATGATTTACATATGTGCAATCAACAAATTAAACAGCTCATCGCTAAACATAGATTTCGTCATTTTTATTGTATTGGGGTAAGTCAAAATCAAGTATTACGCACCTACTTATATGATCACAATAATCACCTTAAGCGTGCTATTTTTAAAATCAATTTGCGGCACATCAATAAAAATTCGGCATCAATTTGCTGCATAGACAAACTATAACATTTTTTCGGTATACTACACCACAAATCGCAGCAGTTTTACATCCACAGTGTATCCGCTACACATCAAGTAAACTTCCTCATTCATGAAAGCATTTAATATTTTTAAAAGACAGACAAATTCGTTGCTCCTAACTTCAAGCAGTTAAGCAAAGAACACAACCTAAAAAAATCAATGCACTGCTATATCGACACCAAAGGAACCTGACTTCATGGCACAGACACTGAGTGACATTAAGGCAACATAGCTACGCGTGTGTAATTAATTTTGTGATTAGAAACCTGTTTGTTGTTTTTTTGAAAATGAATTCAATGCCGAGCTTGGGCAAGTATTTATGGATAGACGACGTCCCAGATTTGGACGCTGTACCCATAAAAGAAAAACTGGGTAAATTAGAAAGTCCGAAACCACCCAAACCTTTTAATCGTCCGTTTGAAGCAGTACCAGCTTCTCCAAAGATCCGCAAAATAGTCAGGGAACCAGGAATTCGAATTCCAAGCCTGCCAATGAAAATTCCTACAGGAACCAAACGGAATAAGATACTAGAAGCTCCTATAGAAAGCAAACGTGCAAGGCGTATGGAAAAACATTCTGGACCAGTAAAAAATACACCTAATAGTCCCATAAGGGAAGACACTTTTATAACAGATGAACTTCCAATAAAAAAAAACCACACATCCAGACACAGAATCAACAAAACGACACGAGGGTTCTGCAATAAAAAATAGACACAGTCAGCTTATAGAACAGGAGCCATCACAATCAAAACAGGCAATCTGCCAGTCAACATGCGAACACCCAGCAGAGGATAGTAAACCCATAAATAAGGCCACAAAAAGCAGTCAAACTAAATCGGCAAGTACCAAGCTGCCGCCAAATTTAATTATCGATCCTCAATTATGGAATATCATCAAGGATCAGCCCATTCCTTGGTTAAGAGTTTTTTCTACCAAAAAAGGCTTTAGGATGGAAACAAGCGAAAATGACACCCTGCGTTTTATAAAACGAGCTGGTGGCAAGGTCAGGTTCGGTTACAAATCAAACACAGTAAGTCATGTCAATTACTTATTTATTATAAAAAAAAAATTATTATTAAAATACCATTAAATCATTTTTTGAGGCGGGAAGATGTTCAGCCACAGAAACATAAAAACTTACAAGCTAAGTATAAAAATTATCAAACCATATTAACATATCCATAATATCCCACGATGCTTTCACTAAACGGATAAAAAACCATTTTCTAGCCCATTAAGGCTCCCTTTTTGGTGCATCAAAACCTATACAAAAAAATAAAAACAAACATAAAATACAATAATTTTAACATGGAAATCAACTCACATAAAAATCCTGGAATCCAGCTCCAATGCTCCACGAGAATTCTCCAAATATTCTGAAATAGAAGAAAAAATATTTAAATACAAATACAGAAAGAAACAATATAAAAACTTACCCAAATATTCAAGATGACAACACATCCAACAATTTCGCTGTCACTGACCTCCGACGTCAGTACAGTCAGATGTTCATAGCTCTCACTTATTCTAAGCTGTAATACGCACAGCTGGACCAAACGCGCAACTTCTTTCTGAGCCCCCATTTACTCTGTACATTTCCAGAGTATAAATAAAGCAGGGGCTGAAGCTTAAATTCATTTCAGTTCTGGCAGTCTTCCGAGACGGATCAGAAGTTCTGAATCTGACTTAGTCAAGGAAATCTTTGGGTGAATTTTAACCTACACAAATTGCTGCGCTTTTGAGCAGTAATTTATTCAAAGGGCGGATCAGCAGCATTGACTCTGAAAAATTTTATTTTTTCAGCTCATTTTACGGCGGAAGGTTAATTGAATTCCGACAAAAATAACATAGGCAGCAGTGAAGCCTATTAAATTATTTGTAGATTTTAATTGACAGAAAACTAATAGTATTTTATTTTTACAGATTAAAAAACATCATCTGCTGCGACATTTTGGATTTTTTTGGAATTATTTTTTATCATTTATCATTTTGTTTTGTTTGAGTACGATTTTTTGGTTGAATTATTATTTTTTTAATTTCAATTATTATTATTTAAATTGAATTATTATTTTTTAATATTATTATTTGAATTGAATCATTATTTTTTAATATTATTATTTAAATTGAATTATTATTTTTTATTTGAGTTGAATTATCATTTTTTTTTGAAAATATTTTTAAATAAAGTTTGACGCTTCGACCTGTATAGGCCTAAACAAATGGTTTATTTATTGTTTAGTTAAAAAAAAAATCATAAGATCTCATATAAACAAACATGCAAAGAACTTTATACAATAATTTGTTTTTTCTAATAAATGTTTATTAAAATTATCTGTTTTATGCTTTTCTAAAATGATATTAAACCCTTCGCGATGAGCTAGACCTTGCATAATTCTGTATTTATTAGGATATTAAGCATTACCTACTTTAATAAACTAAAGTCGAATTGTTACCTTATAAATAGTTATGCTACGTTGAAGGGTGTATGTCCTACTTATGTACAGTTATTGCAAGATCATGTCTTTAATATCATATCCTTTAAATAATGTTTTTTATTGTTCAATTTAAATTTAGATTGAATTTGCAGCAAGAACCCGAATAAGTAATGCTCCTATGCGTAAAATGCTATAAAATTATAAACACCGTTGTCCTGTACACAAGCTCAATGAGAAACAAAATCATAGATAATTTGACTAAACACATAGGCACATCGTATATGTTTCAAATGCCTTTCATAGTCTCTACAGAAAATACATAGCCAAATTAGCAATGTTGCTCTCCTATATTTCAAAGCTACTTCGGCAAAACCTAGTGGCAAAATTGCAATGGTGTACTCTCATATGTTTCATAGCTCGTTCCACAAACTACATATGTACCCTTGCCAAAATTTATTTTCCTATTATGCTAGTTTAGCGAAAATAATAGGTAAGCTTGGAATAATTTGCTCTCTTATTTAAGTATAGTCATTTTCACTACAAACTATTGCTGACGTTTATTCCCCTGTAAATATGGGACAATTTCTATATAAAAAATTACGATTGGATCTATAATTTTTGCCGTGTGACAATGCATAAAAATCCAGTAATTGATGGGGCGGCTAAGTGGACATGATGAGGAATAATTTGTCTAGTCGTTCGTCCCTTCTTGCTGAATAGCTTCCTGAACCCCTTTTAAATCGCCTTCCTGATCCCTCCATGCCTGATTGAAGTAGTCGGTTGCTAGCAGCTTCACCTCGTTTTTTCCATCTTCTAAAACTTCTGGCTTGCGTGAGTGTGACTTCCCTGTGATTACATCCCAGGCTGGCAATTCTGAGCGAGTTGGCTGCCAAAGTGTTATATTGCGTTGAGCGCTGTCTTCTGAGTCTATGAACCAATCTTCTATCTGCAGATGACACTGCTCTTCCACCATTAGCACCCCTGTGGATGACACCTTCCCTATCGCCGTTGTCATGCTCTTTCAGTTTACCTCCAATTTAGTTTCACCAGACATCACGAAGAGCCAGTGATTTTTGGTCACCATTTTAACTAGGCTATTCCATTTTGGAACTATTGTTTCTTGACATGCGGAAACGGTTCAGCACACAGTTGTCTCCTATGGCCGTGATTGGCCGTGATTGTTGGACCTAGTTGGGGACATAGTAGCTGTGGGTATTCCGCGCTGGTCAAGATCTGCTGGCATTTGTTATATTGCGGGTTATTCAGCAGCACGTACCGTCGCTCATTGTTGTTTTTTGCCAGAAATTCAGTAAATAATGTATAGACGTGAGAGCCTTCTTCACTCATATACTTTGTGCCCTGGTTGGTAATGCGGTTCGATTCGAGTGACATTGAAGTGAGTTAGCTAAACAAATTTATACAAAAAAATACTAAAATATTACGGAAAAAAAGTTAAAATTTACTAGCACTTTGTTATTTTTGAATACTCTGCTAAAACTCATTAGAGTTTCATTACAAAATCAGCGGAAAAGACCCTAGATAGCAAGAATATATGGTAAGGAATAGTTTGACAGCTACATATGAGGATCGTATTTCAGAATCGATTTTGCGGGAGAAAACTTCTGTTCCACTGATGCTTCATTTTCAGATAGGTAAAACATTTGCACTCTAAAGTGTATGCTATACCGAAATAATTATTTTCCGTACCTAACAAAAAATTCCATTTTCGTTCTCGGCATACTGAATCTGCTTGTATAACCTAAAAACTGCACTGGATAACAAAAAGTCCAATTTTCGAGCAAACAAGTCATTTGCATTACACCAAAATATTACTACCATCAAATGGAAAAATGAAAAGAATGAAATACTCTGCCGCATACATTTTTCTTTTTTTTTTGCATGATCTGATTTAATGAGTGATAACGAATTCACAGTAGTATTGTCTGCTACATCGAATAAATCAAACAAAAGGAGGCTTGGACAATTATCACCAGACAATTGTATTTCTAACGAAAGCATTAAGAGGCAGTGCATTATGAATCGAATGGACAAACTTGGCAATCATGCAGTGGGGAATCTCATGGACGCTTTTAGTTAAGTTATCCAAAAGCAAATTACACAGATCGGAAAGATCAATTAGTAGAATTGAAAAATGAAAATTTAGAGCTAAAACAAGCGATATCTGATCTGACTGTACGGGAACTGGAGCTTAAGCATTCATTTGAGTACCTTGAGTTGAAGTATAGGAGAAATTATTTGATGTTCAAAGGAATTGATAACGCAATTAACGAACATCCAGCGGCAACCATTTCTAAGGTGTTTAAAAATTCTCGGAAGTTGTGAGTGCCCGTCAGTTAACAGCAGCGTCAAGCTCAGGAGGTTCTTCTTACCTTGTTGAATTTGCATCATCAGCATCAGTACAGAACATATTGAAAAATTCGAAGAAGTTAAGAGTTCAAAAATTTTAATTCAGAAGGACTATCCCCCGGCTATGCGAAAAAAACATAACATCTTAAAATCAGGTACGAGTTATTAAAATTGAATGAAAATAAGAAGATTTATGTTCGTGATGATATAGGTATAGAAGGAATATTATTTTATTTGGAGAATGGTAAAATGTGGTATGAGGATGGAGGAGCTTTAGACAAAATAAGTAAACTCTTTTGTTAGTTGCAGTTATGGGTATAGTTTTAAAGTATGAAAGTGATAGTTTAATATCGTCGATATCTTCTCGAGGTACGCAATAATAACCCCACGTCTGCCGGGAAATTATGTCAATATTTAAAAGCAAAATTAATGTTAGTAATAGTTATAGTCATGGTAATATTTATTCTTCTTTCTGTATAGATCAAAGCGAAAAATATACAGAAAATAAACTCAGTGTTTTGTCGTACAATATAGCAGGCTTACTAAACAAGTCGCTCTTTCCAAATTTCTTTCAATATGTTATAATACAATATCTTCTGCTTGTATGAAACTCATGTTGCAGATGAAGACACCTGTAAATATAGTAAGTATTTTAGCGGTTTTGAACTGTATTGGATCGGCGCTACTAGAGTCTTGCTTTATGGCAGAGCGAGTGGTGGTTGGGGAATTGATAAGAAAATACTTGAAAATGTAGTCAACGTTCTCTGGATGAATGATTAGCCGGCTTTAAAATTAAAGCAACAATTAGAGAATTTCCGCTAACTTGCTGCTTATGTTAATTGTAATATCTGGGAATCTGATTTTGAAAGATATGTGAACGAGGTTAAATGTGGGGATGACTATAGTATTGTAATTTTAGGAGACTTTAATGTGAGCATCGGCCAAATGCAAAACCTACCAGAACAACTAGACATCGGTGCAGGCCTAACTTTTTGTAGAAACTCTAAAGACTCTGCAGTCAATGCTAGGGGTAAAATATTTAGAGATTTGTGTCCATTGGAGCAAAATCTGCACGTCTCATCACAGGTATTCTCAGATCATTTACCGGTTGTTCTTAACATGTCTTTAATGACTTGACGTAGGGGCTACCCATAGAGAAGAGGCTAGGCTCTTGACTTTAGTTCCTGAATTAAACTGGGGAATGCAAACTAATGACATATACAGAAATAACGTTATCATCTTGCGTAATTTTTTGAGCCCGATTGTTGTCGACGATACAATCGAAGATTTTATCGGGGTGATAATGAATACTTCTATTACTGGTGCTACTGCTAGGCCGTTATTTAGAGAGAAATGGTTTGACAACGAGTGTTTTCGGGCAAGGAAAACTTCCTTCAAGTGGCTTAATATGTACCATCGATGTAATGCAGCCTATGCGCGGGAATACTACTTAAAAATAAAGAAATATTTTAAGTTTGTTGTGCAAGGCCAAAAAAAGGTTGTATTATGAGACAATTTAAGATAAACTTAATTCTGTGAAAGACTCGAAGACCTGGTGGACTTTGCCGAAAGAGCTTACGGCTAAAAGGTTTATTACGATAGATTTGCGTTATCATAACATTTTCACATAGTAAATTGATCAATATTCGAAATGTTTTTATGTCAGTACATACACCAAAAAACTTCAACTTTGAAAGAAGGATGTTCTGATTTTATAATGTAGAGTATTGAGGATACAAAGACCTCTCAATGTTCTTATGGAAAATGAGTTTAGCCGAAATGCACTAAAATTAAAATATGTTGTGCTTTCTGAGGTCCTGATCAACTGTGACATAAATATTTTGCATAGGAATATTGGGGAGTCTTGTTAACGATCATTTCGCACCTAACTCCTATTTACTTTATTTTTCCATGTTGCTGATCTCACAATGAGAGTAATGAGAATTCTGGAAATGAATTTGTGATAGAAGATTACCATGAAATTATTTCAGTGTATTCAGAAGACGCTGCTTCTGAAAGCGGAAATTCGAATCAAGATGCGAAATTTCATTGGGAAAGATTCCGCCTTATTGATTTAGAGTTTTTTTGGCAAAACCTGCTTAAATTAAATGAACATTGCAGAGCATTGGGTTGCTCAATAAGTAATTTAATTCCCATAAAAGAAAAACATCGCGGTTTTATTTCTATAATTTATTTTAAATGCAATATGTGCAACGTCAGCATTTCATTATTAACATCAAATGATACTAGTGATGATAATATCAACCTTAACGCCGTCGTAGGGACAATTGCAGGTGGATCCGGCTATTCCTAATTACAAGAATTTTCTGCCACCTGTAACTTACCTTGCATGGCTTCTGATACATACATCGCTTTACAGAATAAGATTGGCGCTGCATGGGCTGAGGCAGCAAGTTCGTCCATGAAAGCAGCTGCTGAGGAGGAAATATCTGCAGCCAAAGAAAATAATGAAATTGATACTGATGGTATACCTCTATTAACAATGGTTGTTGATGGTTGTTGGGCAAAGCGATCGTATCGAAATAAGTATAACTCGAACTCGGGTGCTGGATCAATAATAGGGTACTATTCAAAAAAAAATCCTATGGATGGACGTTAAAAATAAATTTTGTTTGGTTTGTGCGAGATCTGCAGCCAAATCCATTAAGCCTCGTGATCATGAATGGTAGTGCAAATTTTAAAGGACCTTCGACAGCAATGGAATCAGCTATAATTACAGAAGGATTTAAAAAAGTGAAAAAGTGAGGAGTTATACGGTGCACGCTATCATAAATTCATTGGAGATGGTGACAGTAGTGTTTGTAAAAAGTTGTTGGAATCTCGACCTTATACAAATCTACATATCAAAAAGATTGAATGTCGCAAGCACTTGTTTAGAAACTTCCGCGGAAAGCTTTTAGACTTGGCTAGAAATATAAAGTACGACTTAAAAAGCCGAAACATTTTATCAAAGGACAGTCAGAGGATAATTGGTGTAAAAAAAGCAATTGGTTATTATAAATCACAGGACTGGCTCTTGCTCGACACTCCGAGAGTTTAATTTATGATGTCAACTCTAACATATTTGAACAATATCAATATCAAAGTTTGTGGGTGGAAAGCAAGTTAATTACACACATCGCCGTTCATATGAATACAAATGCTCTGCCGCTGCTCTTCAACATAACACTGGAGAAGCAGTATCAATGTTATACACTAAAGGATTGGGACACGAAGTGAATAAACGAGTGCATAGGCTTTAAAGGCAAAAGAATTAAAAATAATATTAAAAGGGTTCAAAATAAATCACGGAAACGTAAAACGAACACGTCAGGCAAAGATGCACATTACGGAACGGAAAGTTGTCAAAAACCTGACTTATCAGCTGAAATTTTTGAGCAGGAGAAAACTAAATTATTAAAAAATCTAAAAGTCAATTGCGCTAATAGAGTGGAAATCGAACAGCAAACACGGGAACAGGCCAGTTGCACTAGGTGGCACGAAGTACGAATAAATTTAATCACTGCTTCAAACTTTGCACGTATTTGTAACAGACGATCGGCGAAATTTAGTAACATTGTGAAGCAAATACTATATACAGATATTTCACACATTGCTTGTGCAAACTATGGTCGAGAGAATGAGGAAAAGGCAATTCGCCAATTAGAAAGGCAATGTCAAATTAAAGTACAGAAATGCGGACTGTTTTTAAGTGAGGAGTATAAATTTTTAGGAGCAACTCCTGACGGGGTCATTGGATTAGACGGATTGGTGGAAATAAAATGTCCATCAGCAGCAGCTGGCTTAGAAGTCAACGATGCTATCCTTTCAGGTGTGATCAAGATTTGGGACGTGGATAAAAAAAATCGTACAATCTTAGAAATGAAGAAAAACCATCCTTACTACTTCCAAGTTCAAGGTCAGTTAAATATTACAAAAAGAAATTACTGTTTGACCTTCAGACAACCTTCCTCTGAAGGTCGAAAAAATTTACCGCGATGAAAAAATGTGGAACAATATGGTTCCAAAGTTACATGCATTTTATTTTAATCATCTTTTTTCGGAAATTATTGACCCAAGATGCAGTAGAAACATGCCTATCAGAGAATGAGGAAAATATTGCTCCCCTGTTGCATGTTAACTCCTCAAGGTCTAACTTTTGCATGTATGAACCTATTAATCGCATGTGTATTACTGTATATGTCTGAGAACTATGATGTTGACGTTTCTAAGCACGTTTTAAAAAAGTCTATATAATATTTAGTGGTGAATCCCTTCTGGATCTTTTCATCACTGATAGAGGCGATCTTGTGCGTGATCAGCTAACGTTCGACGTCCCCGGAATTTCGGATCATTCTGGAGTTATTGTATCCTTTAATATTGATGTTGTTAGATATAGGAGTCCTTCAAAATTTTTTCACCGAGCATATAATGCCATTGACTTAGATGCTTTAACGTCTGCTGTCTCTCTGATTGATTGGTCATGTCTTTATGCTACAAGTGATATCGAAAAACAAGTAGCTTTCTTTAATAGGACATTTATGAGATTGTTCAACGAGTATGTTCCGCTGAAAAGGATAAAATGCCGTTCTGAGTGCAATTGGATCAATGATGAAATAAAAACTTCTATTCGTGAACGAAATTTTGCCTATAAACTATGGAAAAGGTTCCGTGGTGAATTCCTATGGAACAATTATCGGACCCTTAGAAATAAGACTTGTGCTTTAATTAGGAAGGCTAAAATTAATTTCTACTCGAAAAGGCTTGATCCAAGTTTACCTTCTCGCGAACTTTGGAATAACATTCGTATGCTTAATATCATTAGAGGCAGCGAGGAATGTGTAGCTGATCCTGACTTGCTTAATAAATACTTTACCTCGGGCTCAACCTCAGTGGTAGGAGATTCGTCCGATCTCCCTATTCCTAATGCTGCAAATAATTTCTCTTTTTGGAATATTTGTACCACTGAGCTTCTGAATGCCTTTAAATCTATTAAATCAAATGCTACAGGCTCTGATGGTATTGAAATGCGTTTCCTGAAACTATTATTGCCATCCTTAATTAATCATATTAGACATATATTTAATACTGCTATCACTACTGCTTCTTTCCCTTCAGCTTGGAAAATAGGGCTTGTTGTTCCAATTAGAAAGAAGTCCAAAGCATCGTCCCCTGAAGATTATAGACCTATTACCATTCTTCCTATATTGTCCAAAGTATTTGAAAAAGTCTTATACAAACAAATCATCGACCATGCTAATATTAATAACTTGATCAGTTCTATTCAGTCTGGTTTCAGAGCCAAACACAGCACAACTTCATCGTTACTACTCCTCACAGATACGATAAGATGTAGTATGGAAAATAAAGAAGTAACTCTCCTTACCCTACTTGATTTTTCGAAAGCGTTTGACTCTGTCGATTTTAAATTATTATATAATAAGCTGGTTGTAGAATTTGGTTTTGCTGGTCCTGCGGCTAAACTCATCTATGAGTACTTAACTAATAGGAAGCAATTAGTTGTTTGTAACTCGAAATCTTCCAAGCTCTGTTCTCTCTATTCAGGAGTGCCACAAGGATCTGTTTTAGGTCCTCTTCTCTTCAGTCTATACGTAAATGATCTGGAAAATCACATTAATAAATGTTCACTGTAGTTATATGCCGATGATGTACAACTTTATATATCTGCTCCCATAAATGATATCCCACGCGCAATTACTGAACTAAACAAAGATCTTCTATGCATAAGTAGGTGGGCTGAACTTAATAAGCTCAGATTCAACCCGTCCAAATCTCAGGCTATGCTCATTTATTATCTGAATTTAACCTATACTGACCTTCCACCAGTTATTTTAAATAATATGATTATACCGTTTTCAACTAATGCTCGGAATCTTGGCTTAATCTTCAATAATCGGTTATCTTGGAGTGACCATATCGATGGTGTTGTAGGTAAGATCTATGGTGGACTAAAGGCATTATGGCGTCACTCAGCATATACGCCACAAACTATAGAAAAAACGTAGAAAATTAAATGTCGCATTTAACTCATGTGCTCGGTATGTCTTTAGCCTTAGAAGATTTGAACATATTTCGCGGTACTCGATGAAAATTCTTGGTTGCACTTTGGATAACTATATCTGAAATTCCGTATTTGCGATATATAAGATCCTTAACTTGCAGTACCCGGATTACCTTGGCAGTCGACTTAAGTTTTTGCATTCTGAAAGAACGCTTTTGTTGAAAACTCCCCATCATAGACTCTCGATTAGTTCTCGATCTTTCTTCGTCTATATGGTGTCAGACTTTGGAACTCACTTCCTCTAACCATACGTTCACTTCGAGTCACTGGGAGATTCAGGTCAGAATGTTTTAAACATTTTTGTAGTTTAACAAATTAAGTAATTCATTTTTTTTTATTATTATTTTTTTTTTTTTTTTGTTTTAGTAACAATGCTTTCTTGTTCTTGTACTTATTTTCTGTATTTTTAATATTATAATACTTACTTAGCTATTTTTTTTTCTGGATTCTTATATATCTTTTTTAAACATATTTTCTTCTTTAAATTAATACTCTCGCTTAGAATGTAAGAAACTTATTTTTTTTTTATTCTGTCTAATTAGTTAGAGTAGGCACATACTTAAGAGTATTTATAACTCACTTGTGCTTCAGTTATATCTATAATAAATGAAATAAATGAAATATTTTTGTTTATTTCATTTTCTATTTTTAATGTTGTTCTATGTTGCATTGCATGTACTAACACTGACTAAGTGATGAAAAAAGCAAAACATGTATTGTTGACCGGTTATTTCTTAACGTGTCACTACAGCGAGCTTGTGTTAAGGTGGTCCTGATAGTCAAAATTTATAACTTTGTTATTGTTATTATCAGAACAACAAAAAACAGGTTGCAATTCAAAGTAATAAATATGATTTAAAAATTAAAAAATAATTATGACATGTAGATTTTTTTTATATTAACACCGGTTGCCCAATTTAGTTCATTTTTTAAATTGCATATACTATTTTTATGAAAACGCCGTGTACAAAATTTCAGCTCTCTACGTTGAGTTGACGATTTTTCGGGTAGTGCCTAAATATATAGTGGAAAACAAAATTTTTGTATGGCTACAATGCAAACGGAATGACAAATCTAGTAATACCGTATTATATTTCATCTAGGCAATAAAAAAATTCAAAACTAAACTAAAGCTGTGATGTGCAAAAAGCAAACAACCCAAGTAGCCATTTGCAACTCAAGTTACAGAACAACTTCGGTTATAACGCTACTTAACTTGCAAAAGGGTTTCCCAAGGATTTCACACGGACTTGTTATAAAAATAGTACGTTTATGACATGTTTTAAACGGTCGTAAGCCTATATATGAGTTTGATTCTTACTCTTCCTTTACTTGAGTTTAAGAGTGGTTTCTATAAAAACTTCTTGTAACTAGTTCGTTGAACTAAAGTGTCCAAATAACTTTGAAGGTACTTTAGTGACTAAGGAGGTTCATTAAAACCAATATATATACAACAGGTAATTGCTTTAAAGTTTTAATTTTACCTTTTTATCATTCTTCTCGAATAAGGGTTTCAAGAAAACCGATTTTAGACGAATAAGTAGGTTTTTAGTTTCAATCTAGCCGTAAAGTAAAAACCCATCCTGCTAAGTATCCAAAAAACCTTTCAGCAACTTTCCAAAGAACTCACCATTCTAGGCATTTTAAGTTTTTTTCTACTTCGTCATACCTTGAGTGTAAAATTGGTAACAACAGAACTGCCGGATAACGAATACTACATTTAGAACATGTGCATACATGCATGTATATAAGTTGAAAAGAGAAAAAAACTTTTTAGAAACAACAAATTCGCAAAATATACCCATAATGGTATAGATAATCGTTGTTTCTAATTTGCTCTCTCGTTTATTCCCGTATCATTTCAGTAAGTATTTCCAGAAGGTTACATTATGACTAATTTTCTACTAAGAATTCTAAAATATACGGTAACATCGCAACTCATATTCAACGAATAGGTGTCAATGTAACGCACTGGCAATTGATATTAGACATCAACGCTATAAGATATTGCGCTTGGCAATTCGTGAAGTATCAGTCCTACAGTGAGTTTACGTAGGCTGTCCGATAAATACGCGAACTGAGCTGCTGTGGTGGCTTTGAGATCATGCTTGGCCATGTACACTAGCTAATCTGTTTGCGGGGGACCCACTGAAGCGGCAGTCACCGTCAGACGGTCGAAGAAAGCGTACAAGTGAAATTAGGATTTTTTTTGTGGTGGCCTTTTTTTGTTCTTGTCGACGATGGAGATTGATGAGCAGATGGAACAGCGAGTCAATATCAAATTTTTAGTGAAACTTGGGAAAAACTCACAGGAAATTCATGAAATGTTGAGAGCTGTTTATGGAGAGAACGCACTGAAGAAAACAGCTGTTTTCAAATGGATCAAGCGTTTTAGTGAGGGCCGTGAAGACTGCAAGGATGATGCCAGAGCAGGACGACCGTCGACCAGCAGTACCGAAGAAAACATCGAAAGAGTGAAGTCTCTTGTGCTTTCCGATAGCCGATTCACTGTCCGGATGATTGCTGAAGAACTGAATTTGGGAAAATCGTCTGTACATGCCATTCTAACAGAACATTTGGAGTTGAGAAAATTGTGTGCAAAAATCGTCCCAAAGTTGCTGACACCAGACCAAAAACTGAGAAGGGTCGAATGCTGCACCGACTGGAAAAACTCCGCTCAAACTTCCGGTTTCCTTGAAAATGTCATCACTGGGGACGAATCATGGTTCTTCGAGTACGACGTCGAATTGAAATCGCAGAGTAAGGAATGGAAAGCAAAAGGTGAACCACGAACAAAAAAATGTAAAAAAAGCCGATCAAAAATCAAGACCATGCTGCTCGTTTTTTTTTACATTCGCGGTATTGTTCATCATGAATTTCTGCCTAGAGAACGAACAGTGAATGCTGCCTTCTACGTGAAGGTTCTCAAGCGATTGAGGGATCGTGTGCGTCGTGTGCGACCAAATTTGTGTGATGGTGATGGTTGGCTGCTGCACCACGAAATGCGCCTTCTCATTCATCAGTGATTGTCCGCCAGTTTCTGGCTCGCAATTCGATCACCACCCTGGATCACCCACCCTATTCACCAGACTTAGCTCCCTGCGATTTCTTTTTATTCCCAAAATGCAAAAATGTCATGCGGGGGCGGCACTTGGACGATGTGGAAACGATAAAACGTGAAACAACGAGGCAGCTGAAAAGCCTGACTTCTGAGGACTTCCAAGGATGCTTTGAACAATGGAAACGGAGATGGGATAAGTGCGTTGCTACAAATGGGGAGTATTTTGAGGGAGATAAGATTGATGTATCCTAAATTTTGTAAAATAAAGTTTTTATGACCTCAGTTCGCGTATTTATTGGACAGACCTCGTATTAAATTAAATGAGGATTAAGATCAAGATATTTTCTTATATTCTGTGAAGAGTATTTACAAAACGATCGTAATTTGTTTTCGTAAAAAATACAATAACGTCAATACTACGAAAATTTCCTAGTTTTAAGGATGCAAATATGAAATTACGAAATGCCTAAAAATTTACGAAATGTTTTGATCATATCAACACAACTTCGATTTTGTACTTTTGCACGAGTTTTTCGTAGACTTTACGAAACGGACAATAAAGTCAATCAGAACTTCGTAGCAAAACTATTCTCGATTGCGCATTGTGTTATCATCGGTATTGTTAAGGGGTGTCTTGTTTTGTGCGCTAAATAATTTTTTTTTTTTGTAATTAAAAATGACTATAACAGAAGATAATTTAGATTTATGGACGAAAGCAGCGTTAAATACTAATGTGTATTTAAATTTCGAAGAACACAGTGGAGTGCAGCGAGTGCCAATAATTACAGACCCTTTATTTAACTTGCTTTGTGATTGGAATTTAATGGAAGTGTATCAAACTTTAAAAGGTGTGTTGTGGAGTTATTTCGTGATTTTGAAGTAAAATTTAAATATAATGTTTTCTAGATCACGGAATTGATGATGACTGTTTAAGGGATACAATAAGGATACACTAAAACCGAAACACCACCTACTTGTCCATTATCCTACCATCATCAAGTTCTCAGGACCCTTAAAACATTTATGGACATTAAGATTTGAGTCTAAACATAAAGAAATAAAACGTATCGCAAACAATGTTAACTCCCGTAAAAATATAAGACTTACTTTGGCTTTGAAAATGTGTGTTATGTTCTCAAATATAATTCTTCAAACCACCGATTTTCCGAGCATATCTCAGAATTGCAAATACTCCGAAAATTTAAGTGAGAGAGTGATTTCTCAGCTCTAGTTTTAGAATTCTTCAATTTAGAAACTTTTGAATTAAATTTGTTTAAATACGTTGACTATTTAGGTACTCCTTATAAAGAAAACTATATTCTATCAAAAGTAAGTCAATTAACTGAGTTTTTTAAAATTGTACGCATATTTGAATATGAAAACCCCTATTACACTATTTGCCTCAGAATTCATATAATTGTGTACGAACATTATTTAAGTTATATTATAAAAGATGATTAAAAAAAAAACTGGAAATTCGAGTTCCGAAAGAATTTCTTAATCTACCAAAGCACTTGTACTACCTTTCGGCAGGTAAATGTGTAGTGAGAATAAAAATAATTTTTTAGTCAATAATTTCAAATACCGTTTTTTACTGTGCTATCCGGGCACCATTATGTATGTTATAGGTACTTCACTTCCGGTACTTACCAAAAAACCCAAAGAAATGTATAATAAATTAAAATAAAATATTACGTTTACAATGACACATTTTATTAAAATATGAATGTAAAACATTAAAAAATTCTTGGATATATGAACATAATGTATATACATATATATTATGTACTCTACAGGTAAAGGTAAGTTTCCTGAATTAAATGTTTGTGGACTTGGTACAGAATATAGGCGGCAACATTAAATATAAATTATTTTGCATTAATAGGGTTAGATTTTATTTAAAAAAATCATCAAAACTTTGTCGCTAGATGCGATATTTTTAGTAATAGTATTGCAAGAGCATAGTGATCAGTGTGTTTTTGTCGTATAACTGTCCAGAACTGTTGAAAAGAAAACCTGGCAAACATGAATTACAATAACAAATGAATAGTTTTTTCCTTGCAATACGCTTATAGGCGAAAAACCCCATCTAATAATAAAGTAACGAAAATACCAAATTTTTAAATATTTATCAGGATAATATTATGTATGTAATAAAAACTATGCCTAAGAATCTACTAAAATAATCGTACTTTTAACGCACCGTTTTAATTAAATTAAATCATTATTTCGTAAAATCAATCAAATTCTCGTAATAAATTTGGCGTAACCACGTAAAATCCCTTTAACAATGTTTTAAAGAAAAATTTCGTGAAGAGTACGAGTTTACATAAGACAGTAAACTGTTCGAATTTACGAAATGCTATTCGTATATCTTACGAAATTTTCCATTGGCTCGAAATCATGGGTGATTTTTGTAGATTTTATTGTTGTTTTTCGTAAATCTTACAAAATATTTTTCTGAGTGTACTAAGTGTAAAGTTTAGTTTTTCTTCGAATTTTAGGCAAACGAAACAATCATAATCTTGTGGCTTAGAAAAAGTATGTTGTTGTTTAAAATTTGTCATTTCTAGAAAGTTACATTGTGACGTGTTGCCTACTATTCTAAAATATACGGTAACATCTCACTAAACTCATATTCAACGAATAGGTGTCAATGTAACCCACTGGCAATTGATATCACACATCAACGCTATAAAATACTATAAAATATTGCGCATGTCTATTAACAATAATAAATTGTACTTTTTAATTTTTCGATATATGTGTCAATCAAAGAAAGGATGTAAAAATTTAGGTAAGAAATATTTTGTCAAAATGGCTTTAACAGACTGTTTGATAAAGAATGGAGGATTGTTTAAAATTAAAGGCAAAAAATCATTAATTTTGGAATTAGACCTTCAAAAAGCCAAACTGAAAACAAAATTTTATTACTTACAATAATTTTTTATTGTTACAAGCCGTCAATAGTAAATAAACTATTACTAGAACATACAATAAACGTGGAGCAAAATGATATTATAGACCTATTAGAGGAACCAGACGAAAATAAGGAATTAGGATCCGAAGTCCGTAATGTAAAATCATTGTTGAACGAGGAAATAAGTCAAGTAGATAACGAACTACTATTAAACAAAGTACTTCGCATCTGGTCAATTAAACATAATGTGACGCATTCTGCGCTAAATGATCTTTTATTAATATTAAATAATTCAAATTTGTGCAGTATTCCAAGAGATGCTCGAACGTTATTGCAAACGCAGCGAAAAGTGAAAACTGTCATCGTTCCTCCTGGAGAATACTGGCATTTCGGTTTATTTACAACTCTTGAGTGCATTTTAAAAGATACATCTCAAGATATTGTAATGATTTCATTAGATTTTAACATCGACGGGTTGCCAATTAGCGCCAGTTCAGTTGGCGTTTATTATGGACACGCAAAGCCCAGTAGTGCTGAAGATTTTTTTAAAATTTTTATTGAAGAACTTTCTATATTACTTGAGAATGGCATTGCAATACAAGACAAGATTATAGACATTAAGGTCCGAAATTTTATATGCGACACTCCTGCTGGAGCTTTTAAGGGACATAACGGATATTTTGCATGCGAACGATGCACAGTTGAAGGTGACTATAGCTCAAGAAGACACCATATGAGTTTTCCTCAAATATCATTAGCGTTGAGAACAAACGAAAGTTTTCGCTAAAGAGAACAAGAAGAGCATCATATAAAGGCCTCACCTTTAGAAGCTCTACCTATAGATATGATCACAAGTTTTCCATTTGATTACATGCATTTGATTTGCCTTGGAGTCATGAAAAAATTGCTCCTATATTGGATAAAAGGTGGATCAACTAATTCTGTCAAATTATAAAGCAAAGACCAAATTAATATATCTAATAGGTTATTAACTGCTGGGAACACTATTCCTAGGGAGTTTAATAGAGCAATAAGACCTCTCGATGTCATAAGTTTCTGGAAAGCTACCGAGTTCCGTACTTTTCTCCTATATACAGGACCAGTGGCTCTGAAAGGAATTCTCTCAGAGAATGTATATCTTCATTTTATGTTGTTGCATTGTGCAATTAGTATTTGCACATGTGAAGATCTAATTAAATATTCAAATGTTGACAGTTGTTGGAATCTCTGAAATTTATGGCTCAGACTGCATAAGTTACAACGTGCACAACTTAATTCATATTACTGATGATGTTGAAAGACGGGGTGTGTTAGATAATTTTTGCGCCTTTCCGTACGAGAATGAACTGCAACACATTAAACGTTTGGTAAGAAGTGGAAAAAAACCATTACAACAAATTGCAAATCCAACCTGTGAAGTTTTTAGTAATGTAGAAAGACGAACAGCTGAAGGAAGTCGGTTAGATAATAACAGATCGGGAAATTGTAAAGGGATTAAGTCAGAGGTGAAGTTTAAAGATTTTTCCATATCAACAAAAGACAATGATAAATGGTTCATCACGAAAAATGACTGCGTAGTTAGTATGAAAAATGCAACAATGTTAAATGGGGAGCCTGCTATATATGGCTCTAGGCTACACGATACAACTGACTTTTTCAAGATTGCAATCAAGTCATCATATCTAAAAATATACAAATCTTGCAGTATGGAAGAGCATCCACCACAATTTTGGAAAATTTGTGAAATTCATGGAAAAGCATTTCATATTTCAAATGGAGCACACTAAAATATATTGCCTCATTAATTCTAGAAAATAAAGAGTAATATGAACTAAATTATATCACTCAATTCAGTTACTTGTTACAGAAAAATAACTCAATATTAAATTACTTAATGGAAAATCAGAGATGTATTGTGTAGTAGAAACCATTGAAAAGGGTGAAAAATTGAGCTCTGCAGTGACCTCATCTTGAGTGAAAAATGGTGCTCTGCTTTGGCCAAAGAATAATTTTGATCTAATAAGAGGCAAGCACCTATGTATTGAACTTGCAGATAATTGGGACCATATGCCGTGTAAAATTCTTTTTGAAAATATCGGTAATATATTATTATTAACACACTTTTTATCACTTATGTATAAAAATATATAACTCTTTTAGTTAATTTTGAAGAAGCAGTTGCAAAAGAAAAGGACGCCCGATTTATTTCATCAAGCTCTTCGGACGAAAATGATAATACCATGAAAAACAACAACAATGTGCCATCATTTTCCATGCAAAATATAGATTTAAATAACATGTTAATCTTGACAAATAGTAGGTATTTCGAATTATTACTTTAAATATACAATTTTCAATCCTGACTATTCGTAGCGAATAATGCAATTTCAGAAGACCATGAAGTAAATGATAATACAGCAATAACGTTAACTTTAGATCAAACACACCTGACATCCAACATAAATAGTGACTATCTTAATGTTAATAGTAACTGCTCTAACTCAGGTACGCACAATAGTATTAATTGTATCAGCATGCCACGCTCTTTAAGAAAAATACCTTAAAATAGATTAAATTTTACCTTCAATGCATTCAAAAGACATGAAATTTTAGCTTAGTTTAGCTAAATCAATACCTTTGACTCTTTGACTATGAATTAGCCAAAAACAATTTTATTGACATTCAATCGCAGTAAAAGCTAATATCATTAGAATGGCAGAGTTTAGAATTTAAAAGTAATGTTGATTCTTTCAATTAAAAATTAGGATTGTAATAACTGTCGTGTCCCAAAAAGCAATCCCGTAAAAACAATTAAAGACCAATAAAAACTCGCGTAATTCAATTATAAAACTTTATTTACGTTAAATTACGTTAACTTAAACTTCCCCTTTAACTCTCTAATTACTAATTGGAGCTACCACTCCGTCTAACCGCTCGAATTACCACTGACTGCATGCTATTGTGGCTACTCCAGCTATTCGATTAACTTTTCAACTATAGTGGACTCGTTTGGTTGTGGGGACTATTACCTTGATGCTAGTTAGGTCCTTTGTTCCATGTGCTGTTTTAATTTCTTTGTTCTGTGTTCCTAGTTGTCCTCAGAACAATCTGCAATGCCGATGTACAGTGGAAGCTGACGGGTGTTTGACTCATCTCAGGTAAACCGCGCTTATGCAACTATCAGCTTGTGGGGCCGGAAGCTGTAAAGGGTATTTCTAAAATTTCAGTTTACTGTTAAGCCTTTTGCTTATAACGCTCATTGGCTGCTGAACGTCTCTACATGCCTTTGTTTACTCTAATTGATCTTTGAATCTTGTTATTGTTTTTTTTTTTTTTTACTTCCATATGCATGATGGAGTTCTCCCAATTACATATATTACTGAGAGTCCACCCATACATAAAAAAGATACATTTTCTCTATTGAAAGTTTTGTAACGTGCTTTCTAAAACTGCATAGAATTCCGCATGATTCCTAGTTCTTATAACTGATTGGGCTATCTGTTTTAGATTTGCCTTTATATAACCTTCACTTTGGTCTTCAATCACATCTTTAACATACACATTGCCATGATCTTCGTTACTTGAACTTCTTGGAAACTCTCATAAATCCCAGTGATTGTGTATGTGGGTTCCTGTTGAGTAGACGATGCTTTATCGTGAAGTCTAATTTCTGATTCTTCCAGTGGCTTTTTTGTTTTTTAAGTTCATCAGCGCTTTCCTTCTTTTCATCAATCTTCACAGTTCGGACACTGTGTGCGTAGTTAGGACAGTCGTCGACAGATTTTGGAAGTTCTATTGGGACAAGGAAAAGTTATAGATGCTCTTGGAATATCTAAGACTTTATACCAGATTGTGATACAATATCCACTCGAAAATATTTAGAAGCATATATTATATATATTATATATATATATATTTCCATCAAAGAAGTATTCGTTTATGAGGAAATCCCAAATTCCCTAAAAATGAGCAATGCTTTCGAGTGAGTACTATTGGACGTGAAGTCCAGTCTGTCAGCATGAGCTGCTGACAGCTCACTCCGTGGACAGCGTTGGAATGCCGCTAGCACCTCGGCTATTACGGAAGTTAGTGGGGTGGATAACCTAAATACTGCAGTTCCACGAACCATATTTATAAAAAAAATCGTGCCTTCAACAAAACAAAGCACACCATCCGGACCTAAAGGGACCCTTACACCACTTACCTTTACCTGCTGTCGAAGACATAGATGTATCGCCTTCATTGCCGTGCTCCTTCCACCCCGCAACATTTGCAATGTCCCTATGATGATCTGGAAAATAGTGAAGTAGCGGAACTATTCAACTACTGTCATTGAGGAGGACTCGAGGAGAGTAAACGAGAAAAATAAAAGTTCAGTTCATCATTACGTTATAATACATTAAGTGTTAGGATTACATGACGGAGTAGCGACACTTCTTGAGTTCAGTTGGGCACCTTAGTTGATTATGAAACTATACTCAGACTACACATTAGCGAAATTCTTCTAAGTCATTCGTTTCAATAACATGACGATAAAATATAATTGAAGTTACTTAGAGCAAAATTAATTCAGGCTCATTCTTTTAAATACCCCAATAAGGATGGAGGTCTGTTAGCCGAACTAGAGTCGACGCGGTAGCTACTTTTAAAGCTGGTGTCGGCAGTCAGTGGTAATTCGAGCGGTTAGACGGAGTGGTAGCTCCAATTAGTAATTAGAGAGTTAAAGGGGAAGTTTAAGTTAACGTAATTTAACGTAAATAAAGTTTTATAATTGAATTACGCGAGTTTTTATTGGTCTTTAATTGTTTTTAGGGGATTGCTTTTTGGGACACGACATAACTATAAGAAAAAAAAGTGTTTTTGACATTCTAAAAATTTTCATTTTCTACATTTCTTAACAAAATAGACAACATCCTGTCAATGTTAAATGATATTAAAGAAGAAATCTCTAAGGAGGGAATAGAAAGGAAAAAGTTTATGCCGAAATACAAGTAACATTCGACTTGCTACTAGACAAAGTAAGCAAATTGGAACACTCAAAAGCAGGGGATAGCGATGATGACTGGTCTACACAACAGAACTTCAACAATATTTTCCCGCTGGAAGAAGTAGAACAGCTAGAAGAGACTGAGAGAAAATTGAGGAATGATAAATTATACAAACAAATGTTGGTTAGTGGTTTTCACTCTTTTTCATATTTAAACTTGATAACTGTAGCAATACAATTTTAGGCAAGACGGCTTTCTAGATTTGGTGGCATAAATGCACAAAAAACAGCAAGAACTATAACGTCCTTTCTTTTTAAAGATGAATTATTAGTTCGATTTTCGTGGATTGGAACATCCACCAAAGGAAATTTTAGCGCTTATAAGGAAATTAATTCCCTTTTGTGCAGTGTCATCAACAAAGGAAATCCACCTTTTACTGAGCACAATCATGCAAATTTCATGAAGGAATATTTGAAGCATTGCAAAACGAGGATGACTCGTAAAAGGTACTAATTTTTATTTATTTTATCAACAACTTATATATATATTTGATCTGTTTCAGTATTTGTAATTCTCAAGAAAAGGAGACATCGACACCGCCGCCTTGAACGAAAATAATTCTACCTGTTTTCTCTCAAGTTTAATTATTATTTTTTTAATCAATGAATGATTAGTTCTTTTTCTTTTGAATGAAAAAATGTCATTATGGAAGGGAGTCATTATGAATTATTTAATTTTTGTTTTAAATTCTATGTTTAACATAAATTCATTAAAATTTAAATTTTTATAATATATCAATTAAGGAAACGAAGATACATGAAGATGTAATATCATTTTTATAGAACTTATTTTATATTACTGCAGAGACTACATTATGTATGAAAATTTTGTATTCAGTTAGTAGCTAATAAAAGTTTTTTTTTTAATTTTCTACTTATATGAACTTTTTTCTTCCATTCTAAAATTTTTAATTAATATTGATGTGTATAAATTATATCGGATGAACTCTGAACTGACATATTATTGAGACTGTAATCTAATGATGGTCGTGGACTCTCCATATTTATTAGATCAAGGTGACAGAGTTAAAATCTGGAATCAATGCTAAAATTACTGATTTTCATAAACTTTTTGGTATATAACTTAAGGCCATAAAACATTTCCATTTCAATTCTACCTCATCATATAAAAATTTATTATATTTTAATTCGATCTCCTGTATAATGAAAGTCAGAATTTATAACTGGTTGGTTTCGTACAGCCCTGTGAAGTTGTCTTGAAAAGTATTTCGATAAGATTGTGAAAATGACGTTGCGATATAAGGCTAACAGATGTCGTATCTGAGAAACTTTTAAAATATAAAAAGGGTTATTTTTAGACAATAATTGACCTAAGTTTCAATGATACGTTCAGAAGACGGCTTATAAATTGGTTACAACCCCGTTGTATTTTTGTTTCATTTACACCAAGGTTGTTTAGGTACTGGTAAAATTCAGTTGTATACACGTTTCTGCAATGTGTGCTAGGAAGTTTTAACACCATATAATATTCCCTTTAGTTACAATTCTCCGTCACCAATACCTCATTCGGTCTAGTTATGAGTCCGTTTCATTTTCGTTACATTTTCACTGAGATTGCTTGAAAACTGGCCAAATTCGGTTGCTTATACGTCGTTAGAACGTGACTGAGGAAGTTTCTAATACCAATTCGGAACCTATGGGTAAAGCAACTATGGTTTTTTAAAAGTTTCGCAACCGACGTGCAACTTAATTTGGCTACTTGGGAAACAACAAAGCAGAAAAGAATGAATATGTTTCGGATTGGATGCAGCCCACTCCCACGAAATATTCAACCATCCCATCCATATGTACACAGAGCTCAACGCGCAAACGCACACTCATTTTTATTTATTTCTCCTACGATGTACCCATGCACGACCCATGAGCTCGACCTGCTTCATGACATGACTGCTGCTATGGCTGGCTCTGATCCTACCACGGTTTATGTGGTGTGCGTGGGATGTTGCCGCCGGCTGGCTGTGTGAGTGCTAAGCAGAAAGGAAATTCTTCCAATTCTCCATCATTATGTAGTTTGCGCTAATAGTATCTGTGTTATTTGAGCAAAGGAAATAGAGCTTAAAAGCATAAAGCACAGATAAATTTTTTCTCATGCTCAAACCATTATAGTAGTGGATACGATAAAAATTTGCTTTTTCTGTTCACTGGTATTCCCCCTTAAGGCATTCGGAAAGAGAAAGCTGATAGGGGAAGAAATTATAGGGGTATTGAACGGTAAAAATATTTACAATGATATCTATTTGTATGCCATAAGTGCCTGGATATATCGAGACTTCTTGGTGAAAGAATTTAATAATTAAATTGGATTGAACTAATTATTACACCTTTTTTTCTGTCTATTTTTCGCTCTAATATAGGGTATAACTACTTAATATTAAATAGGTTTTATGCTAACTTGTTAGTTGTAGGTTCTAAGTTGCTAATAAGTTTCTACATAAGTTGCTAGTCCCGGCAGATAGCTTCGGTGCCATTGCTGTAGTTTATCTTTTGTTTTTTGTTTTATTATTATTATTAAGTATGCATGCATGAATTATGAAATTAATATTAATATTATTATTATACTTTATACAGATCAAATGATGTTCTTTGAGGTTGAAGAATTTCAATTTTAACCAGTATCTGTTCATTTACTTGAATGGCCTGTACTTTCGCGATCTGGTTTAGAATTTGAAAGTTTTGAAATCTCTCGTCCAGTTCCAACTGTCGGGTGGCGTTGCTCATGATATCTGTAATCTCCTTTGCATGGATTATTAATGGGTGTAGCTTTCCCATGTTTAGTGAGACCAGCATATCCAGCGTGTCACTTGTTGTGATCATACCGACAATATCCCAGTCGGTTAATTTTTCTAAGAATGCGTCCATTCTTCTCGCTTCTGAGGGTAATACGAAGAGGGGTATTTTTATTAGTTTATAGCAGCGCAATTACGAATTGACAGCATAGTTTAGCATATCGACCGGCGAGTAAGGATAGTTTGCGGAATACAGCCTACACCTTATCTCGAGACAGGGCATTTAGATGATTAGCAGGGCGCCAAGATTCTTAGATGAGGTAGATAAATGTTTACGCTTAGTTTGATGTAGAAGGAGATTCAGATTACCTGTGGGCTCGGAAGCGAGTTGATGATCGTGGCAATTCTTCGTTTGTTAAATAAAATTAAGTTCTTTAATAGTGTGGGGTCAAAACCAAAAATTTATTCGTTGATGTGAAAGTTTGAAAAGAATAGTAAATATTAGTGGATGTGAAAAAAAAAAATTAATTAATTATTATAAAATCTGATAACTGTGTTAAGACACGGAAGTGCGGCTCACTCGGGATAGATATAAATCGGGAAGTGACAAGTTAACGACATCGTAATTACACTTTATTACATACATACAATTGTATTGCGAAGTGAGTGTTTCTTATTTCTTTACTCTAAAAATGGATAAAGCGCAGGAAAAAAGTGTTTTAGGTGAAACTATGAATAACAGTGTTGATCCCGGCGTAACGGGTGAGAAAATAATTCCCGACTTAATTACAACTCCTAGTCTGACCAATCAGGAAAGTATCTTACAAGAACTAAGATTACTCCGATGGGAGAATGACTTATTGAAAAGGAAGTCTCAGTTGAGAGTTCAACAATAAATATAAGGTGAAACTAGTGCAAGTGCTAACGGAAACATAAGAGTTGGTGTTGATGAGCTCAGTAAATTGGTGCCCGAGTTCAATCCAACTATATACCCAGAACGAAAGGTAGAAGAGTGGGTAAAAACGATGGATGGCCTTAAAGGAACATATAGTTGGTCTGAAGAATCGACTATGTTTTACGCTTCACTGAGACTGGAAGGTGCAGCCAGGAACTGGTTTAATAGTAAAACTGGTACTATAACTTCATGGCAACAATACAAAAAGGAAATCATTGAAGACTTTCCAAACAGTCTGGATATTTCAGCTATTTTATTGCAATTAATCTCCAAAAACAGGAAAGAAGGTGAGTCGATTGAGGACTATTTTTACCAAGTAGTAGCTTTAGGAAAAAAATTAATTTAAATGATAAGACTATAATAGATTATGTGATCTCTGGTGTACGCGATAAACATTTTAAAAATATGCTTATGGCTTCGAGGTGCCAGACTTTAACCGATTTACTCCAACTAATGAAGCAATATGAAGAAATCGATAAACAAAAATTTGCGTTCCTTAAGGAGGAGAGACGATTAGAGGCGCCTTGAACATATGTATAGCGGAAGATATGACCCGTTTCAGCAGAAAGACGTAAACATCAGAAATTACCGACCTAATCTTCGCCTCAATGATAACAGATTCAGTCAGAAAACTCTTAAACATTGTTATAGGTGTAATAGTTCTAGTTGTAGTTGTATACTGGAATGAACAGATACACGAAAATGTTTTCAGTGTCACCAGACGGGACATTTCGCTCGTGATTGTAATAATTATAAAAGAATGAGACAAGTTAGAATGAGGGGATTTTCCTCAACTGCAAGCAATGAATATCATAAATTGGTGCAGGTCGACGGACAACAAATATTAGCATTTTTCGACCTGGGTTGTGATTGCACTACTCTCAAACATAGTGTCGCGATTTCTTATAATTGGCAGCCTATGCCATGTGAAAATGTACTCAGAGGTTTTGGTGGACAACAAACGCGCGCAATCGGTAAAATACGTAAGACAATAGTGATTTCAAACATTTCTCTAGAGACAGAAATTATAATAGTGGGCGATAGAGTACAGGAAACTCCAATGATTATCGGTAAAAACGTATTAGATCGACCAGAAATCAAATTAATTAAGACTTGGAAATCTTTAGATATAGTGAAGGAAATAGTTCAAGAAAATAACTCCCAAATATCGTGACTAGCAACCCAAAAATCAATTCAAGGAATTATCGTCCCACCAGAAACAGACAAACAATATCAAGAAAAGCTCCATAATTTGGTGAACGAATTTAAAGATTTTTTCGCGGAAAACCTTAGAGATATCGGAAAGGAAGGTACAAATGCAGATAGAATTAAAAAGCAAGGAATTAATTAACTATCATCCATACAAAGTTCCTTATGGACTGAGATCGATTTTGGATAAAAATATTAGTGATCTACTTGAATTAGGTATTATTCAAGAATCGGTTTCGGAATATGCGAGCCCAGTGTTACTAATTCCAAAAAAGAATGGTGAATGGCGTATGTGCGTAGACTTTAGAAAATTAAACTCTATTACTAAACGTGAAACATTTCCTATGCCAAACATCGAAGAAACATTGAATTTGCTCGCAAAGAAAAGTGTGTTTACATCGCTTGATTTATTGAGTGGTTATTACCAGGTACCGATCGCGGAAAATAGTTGAAAATTCACTGCCTTCGTGACTCCGAGCGGTCATTATGAATTTAAGCGCGTTCCATTCGGACTGACTAACTCTCCTGCTGTCTTTATGAGATTGATGAAGAAAATTTCAAAGCGGATGAAAGGGAATAAGATTATAATATATATGGATGATATTTTAATACCTTCTGAGACCGTTGAAGAAAATTTGGAAATTTTGGGAGATTTCTTGCAGCAACTAAGGGAAGCCGTACTGACTCTTAATTTAAAAAAATGCACTTTTCTCAACCGGAAACTACACTTCTTGGGCCACGAAATTTCGAAAGATGGTACCCAGCCTGGGTCTCAACAGATAGCCGCCGTTAAGAATTTCAAACGTCCAGAAACTACCAAAGAAGTCCGTCAATTCTTGGGTCTCGCTGGATATTTCCGGAAATTTGTGAAGAATTTTCCACAACTAGCATTACCTCTCAACAAACTTCTACGAAAAGATGCAAAATTTGAATGGACCGAAGAAACGGAAAATGCTTTCAGGATTCTTGGTGAAATACTAGGAAAAAAAACCGTTATTGGTTATTTATGAAACAGAAGCAGAACACGAACTACACACGGATGCTAGCTCTCATGGAATCGCCGGAATCCTGATGCAGAGGTGTTTGGATGACCTTTTAAGGCCAGTCGCGTATTTTTGTCGAGCCACGACTCCAGGGGAAGGAAAATATCATAGTTATGAGTTGGAGGCCTTAGCAGTGGTAGAACGTCTAGAGCGATTCAAATACTATCTCTTAAATAAGCATTTTAAGATAGTCACCGATTGCAACTCTCTAAAAATGACACAGAAAAAGAAGAATTTAATTCCCCGAATAGCTCGATGGTGGTTAAAGATAGCCGAATTCGATTTCGAAATGATTTTTCGGTCTAGAAGCAAAATGGGGCATGCTGATGCTTTAAGTCGAATGCCATACGAAGAAACATGGGGCTAAGTATTTTGCGCAGCTTTGGAACCTTAGCCAGCGAGGCTGCGAACGTTGGGATCCATTAGCTCAAGGTTGGAGCTCCTCCAACATCTGGAGCTCACTTCTTTCTTTCTTCCCAAAAGGAAGTTTTTTTTTTCTAGTCTGCTTCTTCAATGGTGAGAAGGTTTAATTTTTTTTCATAAAGTTTCAGGTGCACTAGCAGTCCACAGGATCGTCGAGCCATCTCTACTTTAACGTAACTCTTTTGTTACGTCCGTCCGTCTGGCCGTTATATGATTTTTAGTACAGTTCGTATCACTGACTTTTAGTCTATCTGTCCGTCTGAGTTTTTTTTTTTATTAATGACACATTAAACTAGCATTCGAGGGATGAGGACGACAAGAACCCGCCCAAGCTGGCTGATCGCCAGCAGCAAAATACTGTGTCGTCGTCCTCACTAGTCCCGAGGATGATTTTTGCAACAAAAGTTGTCAACTGCAGCTGCTATTCATATCAATTTAGAGATGATATGGGTGATGCTGTCTAAAGATTTCTCTCTATTACAACGCAACTAACAGAAAACGAGCCAGTTTATATAAAAGTTTGCTCTGTCTAATTCATTAATAATAACAATATTATAACCATTAAAATAAATATAATAAACACGATAGTGTAAATCTTTATTTAGTAGTACCTATGTAATATCTTTGAAACCTTTTTTAACTAGGTAAGACAGATAATTAATGTATCCATAAATTTTATAATTAGGTAAGATAAGATAAATAATAATGTATGCACAGTATAAATTTTAAACAGCTCTGAAAAAAAAACAACAAAATTTAGCAATCCATTATGTATAAAATAGGATCGGCAAAAGACTGAACCGGTTAAAAAAAAGGCAACAAAATTCCTTTTAACCGTATAACCTTTTCTCATACAGAAAATGTTCTTTCTTTGACAAAAAAATTTTCTTTTCTAAGGGGGATGGTGTTATGATATCCCTTGGTTGGATCCCATAACTCATTTGCACTTATGCAAGCTTTCCTCTTGAAAAAGGGAACTATTCGTTCTTCTGCGTTATAATTTTGAGTGCGTGTCTTATTTCCTCATTCGAGCACGTAAATTATCGCCACAAAATTATCACAAATAAATTATTGTCAGCGGGTTTGACCGTGCATTATTTTTAAATCAACTGAAACGATTTAAACTAAAAGCTCAATTATTGTTATTGTGCATTTTACTGAAACGAGACAAACTAGGATTCTATTAATTTGAATTGAAAATTGTGCAAACGGAAACAAATAAAACTATATATAGTCTTTATTAACTCTATAATGAATTTTTTTTATAGTTTTTCTTTCTTTGACATACAGCTCCACTCTCCTCTTAAGCGTTTTTGCCCTGGGGAAAGCACGACGGCCCAAGATCACAACACTAAACCGATGGTTGGAGTAGCTAAGATAACTTTGCTCTCTGATTGATATTTGGAGTAGCTGAGAAGCTATGCTCCCAGGTTGATATTTAGAGTAGCTCAGATAGCTTTGCTCCCATGTTGATATTTGGAACAGTTTAGATAGCTTTGCTCCCGAAAGAAACAACTTGTGTTGCTATGTGCTGCTGAGTTTTCACTGTGCATTTTATTATGAACTACCAGAATGCTTATACAAAAATCTTTCCTTAATTTCTTACGAGTAACATTAACCTTACCTATACTGAAAGTATGTAATACTACTGACCCAGCACTTTGTTTACAAAACGTACAATTAGTGTAGGTCCTGCGTATTTCATTAATTATTACTTGTATAAATAATTTGTAATACACAGGAAATCTGCACATATAAAACTTATTATTATTATTATTTCATCTAATTTACACAATATCAAAAATCGAACTGGGTGTCGAAGATAGCGCAATAAAAAGATCCAAAAACTAAGAGAGCGAACTCGGCATGGCTTGTATAACCTCTGTCCATGCCCCTCAAAAATACGGTGCTGTGTGCTACAGGAAATCGTAAAATAGTTGTTTTCTACAAGTCTCGAAACTATTGAGTATTCGATCAGGGTATGAAAATTAATGCTACGTTCGCGCTTACTCTTAAATATAAGAGCATTTTGGTTAGGAGAAAAGACATTGCATTAGTTCGTTAAATCGTGCCTTATTAACCCGAATCCGCCCAGTGTGACCATATGGTTACACCAGACACAAGGTAATTAAATAAATCGACTGCATCTAAAACTGGTTTAATCCAGATTCACAACCCGGTTTTGCATTTCGAGGACCTGTCGAATGAATTATCCGGAACATTATATAACGACAACATTAGTAAAAGTGAACTGAAATTAAAAGTGCGAAAAATGGCAAAATTAATGGAAGTAAGTATGTAATGTAATGACCGGGCATATACTGATTGTCGATGGATCAGATCATAAATATAATAATAAGTATATCAAATAGTTATAAGCACATACTACTAACAGGTTCCTTCTGGACAGAAATTTTATTTCACTTCCGAAAATGTTGGAAGTATGGATACCACCATGTACGGTAATTAAATTAAATAGTACAATAATTATCCAAGATGCATAAATCCCTAAATTATATAAATGACCATATCATTGAAGTAAAAATAAATCTAATAATCGTCCACTCACCTTAGATATATAAATGTCTGACCGTCATGAGAAAACATCAAAACGAAAAACCTCTAAATAAAATCAATTATACATAGTCTTTGAGACAGGAGACTTTGTGTAACTAGAGAAATACCAGACACTGTAAGATTTTGACAAAAATAAAGCCATTAACTTGCGAAAACAAGTCATGAAAAGAAAATTGAAATAAAACACGCTATTGCATTAATTAAAGTAGTAGTACGTTTATTCCTTTAGTGTTGAACGACCTATTATGCTCAGTTATATCCACGTGATTCTCAAACTATGAGTAGATTTTGAAATTAGACCTATGTATTGAAGAGTCATGTTAAATAAAGTAAACTCACTTATTTTGTATAGATGACTTGTTGAAACAAAAGAACAGCCGGGAAGCATAACGAGCTCTTCTTAATTAGTTGTTAAAGGTGCTATCAGAACCAGACTTGTGAACGTAATCATAATACATGAACTTGTATAACGTAGCCATGATGCAGTAAAGGCTTTTCTTACTCTCCCGGAGCCTCTCTTACTATGAAGGTTGACCATGTCCTTTACTCCGCTTCTTTCAGGTTATCATAGGGACATTGCAAACATAGTGCCCAGAGTGTCATTGGGTGGATGGAGCACGGCAAGGAAGGCATGTCATCTACGTCTTCCAAGTGAGTCAAAGAAAGTGGTATAAGGTTCCCTTCTGGACCGGGTGTGGTGCTACGTTTTTTTTTCGATAAGGCAATAAGGCGAAGAGAAGAAGTTTTGTAACAAAAAAATATTATTGAACTTTGGTACAAAAATAAAAAATTAAATTAAACAGCTTCGCTCACAGGAAAGTAAAATAAAAATAACCCGCATAAGGAAAGCTGTTGGGAGCCGAGCAGAAGGGATTTATTTTTTCCATCCGCCTTACTGGAAAATCAACCACGAAGACCGCAATATATATGTAAATTATCGTCAATACTCCGATAATTAAAGTAAAATTTAAAAAATTAACAATTTTAAATACATATAAATACATAACGTGATTCGGCTACCCAACTGACATAAACAAAAACTCAACAGAAACATAAATTGGAAGATGAAGATAAATTAAATCTTCACATTGCTAGCGTACACTAACAAACCTAGCTTAATAGTAGTTGAGGACGGCCGTAGGGTATAAATATAATAAATCAGATGATATGTAATAATTTGTAAAGGGGTTTTGGATTTCACTCTGAATTATATAAATTAATATGTACATTTAGCCTTCTTTTTCAATTCACTTTTCATTTCTCTTCAATTATAAAAAGACCATCAGTACATTAACATGAATACTTGAAGTATGCTTGAAGTAATCAAAATATCATTAACCCTGCATTACTAACCTATGGGTGTAATCCACCCAATTTGAAATTATGTTCAAAAAACAAAGTGTAAAACAAAATCAGCGGATTTCATATTAATTTGTAATCTTAGTAGACTTATTTCACTCACACCATTTTGAAACAATTTTCAGTATTCCTTCTATAGGCGGAGTGTCGACACGTTATTTACAAAAAGTGCCTGGCTTGTATGTATATACTGGATTTTAGACAGGTAATTATTTTTGCACTATTTACACAATTTATAGGATGTGTAATTATGGAAGAGAACAAATCGGATTGGCTGCACTTATAGAAGACATAAATGAAGAAGAGTATTTCGGTGGTGCAGTAAGTAATAATGAAGTTGATCTCGAAATAGGAATTGATCATGAATCGGAAACAGAACAAGAAAGCGAATCTGATTATGAAAATAATGAAGTTCGTCCCAATGATGACAATTTATTGGTAAAGATGGGTCGCTTTGGAAAAAATTCCGTTATATATACAAACAAATATATTACAAGGCAGCAAATAAATTACAAAAATACAAAACAGGCGCGGTCTACAGACAACATTGAAGTAAGTATTATGTTTGACTGGATTGCACAAATCTTTTCACGTGCATGTAAGAGATTTGTGGACTAAAGATGGCACCGGATTGGAAATTCTTTCCCGCTACAATGAGCTACAACCACTTTCAATTTTTAATGTAGTGTATACGTTTTGATGACGTGGAACCACGTCAAGAACGTCGTTAATTTGACAAGCTTGCGTCTATACGCGAAATTTTTGATAAGTTCAATAAAGATTGTGTACATAACTACAATGTTGGTTGTTATGAAATAACGGCCGATGAAAAACTAGAAAGTTTCCGTGGAGATGCAGCTTTGGGCAATATATACAGCAGCCATATGGAATATATATTCCGCCAAGAGTGCTCGTAGAGGAGCTTTCTAGTGATACGGACACGAATTATGAACATAGAGGTTCCCAGCCGCACGAGGTCCATGTTCCCACAGAAGTACATCTTCGACTCAGGTATTGCCAATTAAAGATTAGTCCCGCTTTAGTATTTGTGTAATTGAACTCTATCAAATTCTTTCAAAATTCTTTTGTTGTATAGCCGAAATCCAATCAGTCAACTTCAGTCGTAAATTGTGAAAAGGGAAACTAATCTCAACCTTAAGCTCAGATATGACATAAATTCACATAATCCATGCTCAGGGTAGGAAACAAAAATGTCCCAGTATACCTATCTATCTTGTTCATAGCAGTAAGGCGAACATCCAAGAGGCCTCTTCGATGGAGCACCTGCCACACATAACGCACTGTAATTACTAACTCCTTCTCACAAAACTATCGTAGCTAAATTTTTAAATAAAGAAAAAGGTACAAGAAAACTTATTTTGCATTTTCGATATGGTAGATCAAAAAGGGCCATAGTCGACCATAGTCTTTTTGAACAATAATTAAACCAATAAAAAGAAAATGAAAGCAAAACCAGTTTTAGAGAATTATATCCAATAAATAATTATATAAAATATATAAGCAAAAAGAGAGTTAATAAGAAATAAGGAACTTAGGGGATAAGTTCAATGTCACCGGATGACTAGTTTAAAGGATATATAGCTATGGCTAAACTGAACGTTAACGTAAATCATTCGTTCATAATTAAACAAAGATTTAAATGGAGGTTTAACTATCGAATAAATGATTAAGCACGTTTTTTTTTAAACAAATCAAGCAGAGATTAATTTTTGAATGAAAGTATGACTATTGACAATAGATTCGTAGACAAATTTTTTTTTTTTTAAAGAAAAGCAATTTAAAATTCGAGTATAAATTATAGAACCTTGAAATGATAACTTAATTTTTGAGTATATGTATATGTGCATATGCGTTTGTTTTGGAAGAGGAATTGACATAATATGACGAGCTTGAGCCCTGTTTTAGTTCCCTCTTCAGGCAGTTCTGCCAACGATTTCTTTTGTCTCTTAATGATATGCGAATAGTTCAGTGTGTACATACTGGTTCCCAGCTTTGAATTTCTATCGAAAAGAATTATTTGTTGTTTTTTTTTATTTTTGAACTAATACCGTAGGCATTAGTTGCCAAAAGCCAATGAAATTGAATTTGTTGTCAGAATTTTAACGTAATCAATAGGCACTGTCGAAATCATTTGTGTTCATTAATCATTAATAAGTAATTGTACTCAGGGGACATCAGCTAGTTAACTATAATTATTAAAAGGAAATGGATAGAGAAATACTGGTGTTTTAAGCTTTAATTTCCTCTTCCGCTCTCCTGGAGCCCTCTTGATGTAGGGGGTTGAAAAGGTCCGCTCCACTACTCTCTTTCCAGGTCAGTACAGGGACACTGAAATAACTTGCTGTCCTCAGTGTCAAATGGGGGATGGGGCAAGGCAGCCGAAGGCTCCACATCTATGACCTTCATGTAAGTATGGGTAAGTAGTGTAAATCTTCCTTCTGGACCGGATTTGTGCGACAGCCTTTGCTTGGCACGAATTTTTTTGTATATGGCTGGTGGTACCGGCAAGTTTTTTGTGGAACATCCCCACACTCTCCGCCAATAGCCGAGGCGAGCTAGCGTGCCGCCCTGCATGTCAACGCTGTCCACCGAGTGATCTGTCAGCTCATGCTGGCAGTCTGGGCTTTACGTCCAAGCCAATCAATCAGCATAGTTACATAACAATTTCAAGTCAAGTACTAAAGTACTCACGTAAACGTACTGCATGTAAGCGTAGAATACCCTTAGATTCAGTGGCTTACAAGTATACAGCTATTTTAATTTAGCTATTTCTCTATACAAATGTGACAACCTATTCTAAGAATATTGAATTTTAATTTAGTGAATAAAGTTCCATAAAAATCGAAATTCGTTCAAGAAATTTTTTTTTTTTTTATGTGTGACCATACGATCACACTGGGCGCATTCGTACGTTCATCCGTATTACATGTAATTTGGCTTTGTTTTTTTAACCCTCTAGCATGCAAGCCCGCCTATAGACGGGCTGCACGTTGATCGCAGTAGCTCAAGTAGTAAACATTTTTTGAAACGTAACGGACATTTATGATATCCATACGAATAGACTCTACATTATAATAGAAATTGAATGTTGTTGCATCCTTAAAACATATAACTAGCGAAATATCGTGTAAAAACCCTATCGGTGTGAGGAAATCTCGGTTCGATGGCGACGGGGTGGAAAGGCAAGAAGAATTTAACTCTTCTTAAATTGCTAATGTCAATTCTATCATTCCAATTAAATGTCAGTTTCGTGTCTTTTGTGCCAGGTTGTATATTTTGTGATTTCTTTTATTAAAAAACTTTCAATTGTTCTGTAAATCGTGCTAATTCTAAATAAAAGCTTTTAAAGTGACAATTTAGAGAATAAGCCTTGGACTTAAGTGCATAAACGTGTGATAATTTCAAAAATGAATTGTGCTGTGCTGTGCGGTTTGAATAATCGACGAAATGATTCCGAAAAGGCGTTTTTCAGGCAAGTTGAAATCCTGAAATTAAACTAGAAAGCTTCTTTTCTGCAAATTCGTGTAAATGAATTGGAAAATGGATGGAAAAACGCCCCAATTTTTTAGGCTTATTTCGCTTCCTTTAGTTTTATGTTCTAAGGGTGCATCACAGTTTGGTTAGATACGATCAATTCTTTTTGAATTCTTGCGCAGAGAGGTACAAAAATTATATTTCAAATATTTGTGTTTTTTAAATAGTTTAAAAAAATATTTTGCGTTTGTTTTGTGCAGTGAACAAATTATTAGTAGGTACGTACAAATCTAAATTAGTTGGTAGCGTTAGTGAATAAAACAATTCTTATCAAACAACGCATCAGTACACTCATCGACCGCGCATCGTCTAAAGGCGGGTTTGCCAAAGTAAGTGAAGTTTTTCGAGTATTTATGAATGACGAAATTCATATGCATTTTGTTTTTAGATATTCCACTAAAGAAAAAGGGACCTATTATCCGTTCGCCGATAAGGAGAAAAATGTTCAATTTTTCCAAAATGTCTGATGAGGAAATAGGAGAAATGATGAATTCAAGTTCTACCGATGAATCTGAAGAAGATAAAGATTGGAGTGGAGATTTTGATGATGATGACAGCGGAAATCGACGAATTCGTTTCTAAATTAGGAAGATCATCGTCAACTGAATTCCTCAGTGAAGCCATTAACATAAGTTTGAATGTCAGCAGTTTCTCATTTCCATTTCAATCTACACCGCCAACTCGCACAAAGGAAACGTATGCAGCGAAAGAGATACCCATACTATCAGATCCGCAAGATGAGTTTCAAGTAAGGCAATCTATGGTTCCATCTTTAGCTGTTAAGCGGGCAGCAGGGATACAGCAAGAGCAGCCAGAATCAAAACTATCGTTGTCTCCACTTTCAACTGTTACTCAGCCAGTAAAAATACAGCATGAACAGCCGCAAGAAAAACCATTGGTACGTTCACCATCAACTGTTGCTCGAACGAAACATTAAGCTCCGAAACGAAATGTAATGCAGATAATACCAAAATCGAAAGAATTCTCAAACATCGTGAGGAAAAAGAAGCATTTGGAACTTCATCGGAACGAAGTTGTGTTTCAAGGGGAGAAAAGACTTCCAGATAGTTATAATGAACTGAAAACACTCTTTCAATGTTTTAACTATTTCTTCAGTGATGAGCTCTTGGAATTGATTGCCCGTGAAACCAATCTGAAAGCAAGGCAGAATGACATTCAAACGAAATTTAGTATTACTCGAGTCGAAATTAGACAATACATAGGCATATTAATATACATGGCTTTATATCGATATCCGAGTGTTGAAAAATATTGGGGATGTAATGCATTTCAATCTGTTAAATCAGCGATGACATCAAAACAATTTTATCAGATCAGGAGTTTTCTCAGTTTCAATAACATGGAACACATGAAAACTAAAAACACTGAAGAAGGATATGATTCGTTGTTTAAAATTCGCCCAGTTGTCAATTTGTTAAACATAAGATTTGATTCAGTTCCAAAACAACCACGACTGTGCGTAGACGAACAGATGTGCGCTACGAAAATGAGATCTAGATATAGACAATACATGCCAAACAAACCACATAAGTGGGGGATGAAGTTGTTTGTTCTGTGTGATTCAAGTGAATTTTCGTATAAGTTCGAAGTTTATATTGGTGCTGGAAATAACACCGTTCTACCAAAAACAAACCAGATATGGGTGCTACGTCGAACTTTGTTGTTCGATTGTCTCAAACGATCCCGGATTTAAAGAATGATATCCTATACTTCAACAAATTTTACACCTCGCTACCACTGTTGGTATATTTACGCAGACCAGGGATATATTCGTTGGGAACGGTTCGTTACAATCGTATAAATAACTGTAAACTGGCCAATGATACAGATAAGCAGCTGGATAAGGAAAAAAGAAGTTACTTTGTTGAGTTTGTGGGCTCAGCATTCGGTGTCGACATTTCTACGGTTTTATGGAAAGATACGAAAAACGTATGATTGGCATCCACATATCCTGGTGTGCTCCCATTTCGCACAGCTAATCCAAAATCTCAAGCCGCGAAAACTGTGAGGTACGATAGGAAAAAGAAAGAGTTCCTTGAGATCGGCTGCCCAAATATTATCAAAGAGTATAATTACCACATGGGTGGTGTTGATCTGATGGATGGTTTGCTAGGGCGTTATCATATCCGTTTGAAAACGAAAAGCACTTCATTGCGCCTATTTTATCATTTCATCGATATGGCGATCGTTAATGCTTATTTACTGCATCGACGCATACACAAAAAGACAGCCGGTAAGCTACCTGACTTTCGCGAAGAAGTTGCAGAAGCCTGCTGCCATTTTCAGCAACCCGTCGAAAAGAAATCTGTGGGAAGACCATCGTTGAGCGCATATAAAGCAAAAGCGGGTACTTCAGGTGGCAAAAAGACATATTATCCTCCCCCCGATGTACGAGATGATAGCGTTGAACATACGGCAGATTTCTTAGAGAGAAGCGGCAAGCGCGGTTGCAAGTTACCTGGATGTAATTCTGAAACGCAAATTATTTGTATGAAATGTAATCTCAACTTGTGTTTATCAGCCACTAAGAAATGTTTTCATTCGTTCCATACGAAATAAGCATTCATATTATATTTTTAAAATCTTCATTTAATATTTTTTTGAAATAAAATACAACGACAATTAGTAATATATATCTTTCATTTTTTATTCATATCCAGGCAATCCCGCCTCTAGGTAGTTTACCTTTTTTCTCACCTGGAAACAAAACTATTAGCTAGACTGAAATTCTGACTTCAGTTTTGGATTCCACACTCCAGATTTAGCTTCCTCTAATTTTTTCAGATAGAAAAAAAATTGGCCTGCTAGAGGGTTAAGAGAAAGGATTTTACCGTTCATTAAAGGTCCCTTAATCAAAAACTTTTCTTATTTTTTTGTATAATTTTTGCAACCATAGAAAATTGACATTAGTTAAGTAACTCGACTATCTGGAAGAGTGCATGTTAGATGTGGAGGAACTTTCCAAAATATACATACAGCCTCCTGAAGTGGAAGCAGGTACTTTGAGCGGGGAAAACGATGCCGACGAAGATCCAGCAAGTATTGCGGACAATGTTTGCAGTAAGCAATAAAAGGTAACTGCGAAATTGTTACTAATCGACGACGCTTAGTGACAGTAGATGATTAGATTTAGAACGCGATTTGGAGGACTCGCAAGCAATGAGTGAACCACTCACTATTGGGGGAACTTCTTCGTAATTCACAGCATTTATCGAAGAGTGAACACGAACAAAGTTTTGATGAACCAGCAACCATCAACATCATCCTCGACGCACTGAAAAAATTAGAATATTTGTCTAACAAACTTTAGCTAGATCTCAAATGTATTTTACCTAAAGAAGTGAGGTATTTAACTATTACTTTAGATGTAACACATAACAGTTTTAGGTAAATCGACTATCTTTGATTGGCTGAATATAAAATACCATCACATTAGGTACATTTGAGCTAGTTAACCTATACATATATCAGAAATATCACCTAAGTTATTAGATAGCTTTAGACTGTCAACATCTCGCCTAAAACATTAGTCAATATCAGACCTGTAAAATTCCAAGTACAAGTACCAGTACAGTACCAGTTCCTGGACTTGAAATATTTTAATTACAAGTACAAATCCCGGTACTGGTACTTAAAAACATTTTACTGGTAGTTTAAAATTTTTCAAGTACAAGCCAAGGTACTGGTACTGTTACTAGTACTTAAGTACCAATGAACTTAAGTACTTTACAGGTCGGGTCAATATTGCCGCATTATTTAACAGGAACGAAATAAACGAACTTCTACATGTAAAGAATCTACGAACGAAAAACAGGTATGTACTCCCTCAAACAAGCAGAATTTAACGGAGTTTTATCACTTCCAGTGTTAATATACATTTAAGAATTTGAAAAGACGAAATCTGTGTACAGTCTACCATGCATGTATTAGTATGAGCTTCAGGGAATAATAGATAATTCCCCTTTAGAGATTAGGCAAATTTTTAAGAACTACCTAATATTGTAGTTGTTTTTATACTTAGTTCTCCTAAGACGTAAAGAAAAAAACAGGTTATTAGTGATTGCTTAGAAGTTCATGCATCCGGTTCATTGTTCAATTAAAAAGCTTTAAAAAAAAATTTGTGCGATTTAATTTTCCAAGGTTTGAAAAGGTTTATTATAACAAATTTAGGTGAAGCAGCCAACTTGGCAGAAACTGTCAAAAACCTTTTAATAAAATGGAAACTTGAGTCTTTAATGACGGATTTTGAAAGTACGTGTATAAAAATAATAAATAAATAAATTGACAGGTGCTTATAAAATTTTTAACAACATAATTAAATTAAAGCAAAACTAAACTAAACTACATGTTCAACAAAACAGTACAAAATAAGTATAAAGTAAATAACTGTCGATATTTAAAATATTTTAAACATTTTTAAATGTTAAAGTCCTTTTTTTTTTACGGGACAAATCGGCCGAAATGTTGAATAAATAATTAGTTAATGATTTAATATGATCTAAATAATTGTACTGCTATGACCGTAAGCCACAAAACGCTTAGTACACACTTAGTTTTTAAGGCATAAAAGCACCGTTCTTGATTTCCAATTAAAGCCTGTATAATTTGCCAACTTTGAATTATATATTTAAATTCATATAATGTTACTGTTTTGTAGTATTTTTTGAGGAAAATAAATGGTAAAAATATTACGAAAATCTCAATATCGCATTTACTATAGAAAGGGAGTAGACATTGAGGTTTTTAAGAACTTAACGGCAGAGGATATAACCATAATCATACCGGAGGAAAATTTATGTATAATTATTTGTTATTAACTTTAAGGGATACGTACCAAAGACTAAGAGCTCATCTGTAGCAAGCACAATAGAAGATTGGGTAACAGATTCTACATCACTGACGGTTAACACTTCTATAATTTTGGTTCCTTCACAAAAATTAGAAACTTGGGTAAGCAATTTTTGTGTTAAACTTTTTTCAATTTACCTAAATTTGCATGGATTTTAGAATGTACAAACAAACTTGAGAGAACTGCTTACGGAAAAGTATTCTAAATGAGTATGACGAACAAAACACTTTAAGTAACCTAAATCGACAATATATCGTTCAAGTGATATGCCAATACTGCATAAATAATGGTGAACAATTAACACTAAAATCGAATTTGAATGCGACTCGCGATATCAAAAAATTGTTTCCTACTGAAGATGCGGTTTTCCGCAAAATTGCTAAAAGTATGCATTATATTTAACAATATTATACCGATATTTACAAAACTTATATTGGAGAAAAAGGCCAAAGCGGAAAATTAGTTGAAAAATATTACAGCCTATGCAAAAAGTACAGAAAGGCTGGATTACTGCAAAATAAATACAAACTTAAAAGAAAAATTAGTGGCCTCTCTGATCTAAATTTGGAATGTTCGTGACATACGACATATGAAACGCTTGGTATAATTTGACAGTATTAATAATTATAAACATTATCATAAATTATTGCTTTAATACAGAAGATCCTAACAGGGTGCAGACCAATTCATATTATGAATGGGTATAGAATAACGTTTATCCCTAAATTTTAGTAGTAGAGAGGTGGAATTTTACATTTGAACGCCGTAGAAGAGAAATATTAAAAATATTTGGATTGAATTAGATTTCGAGCGGCTGTATCCTTCGAAAAACCCACTCTAGCAAAATGGGATATTTTCTGCCAACAAAACTGAAATTAAGGATCCGAATAGTAAAAACCTTCTGCACATTTAGACGACATCGACTTATCCCTCAGTAAGGCATACATTTTACATTTAAACGATCAGACGTTGTATTATGTATATATTTATTTATAGATGCCAAGAATTACATAATAGCAATTCTTTTAAACTCTATACTAATACTATTAGTAATAAAATTAAAAGAGAGCAAGACACAATGTAAAGCTTATCATTATATTTATGTTGAAAGTTGTTAAATTACATATCTGTATTTTTGGATTCAGCATTCATCCAAATGCTATGAATATTAAAAAGAATGAATATCTAGCCAAGAAGATTACAGTTCAGCCAACAATACTAGTTATATATTTGGGAGATAGAAACTCTAATATTAAAATTTAATGCAATACTTTCCGTGAAAATTTCTTTAAAAAATAATTTTGTTCTTAAACTATGAATTGAATTCTGAGTTATTTGTGCTTATAAAATATGCGTTTTATTTGAATAGATGTATAAATTAAAACAAGTACATACAAATTTCAGATAAGCTGTCTACTTAAATATAAAAGTTGTCTAAGCCCTTTAGGAGATTCTACTATTTATATGCTTAGAAATTTTAGGTAAACCATCTACTTAAATATATAAGTCGTATGGGCCATTTACAAAATTCTACTATTTTTTTGTTTCAAAGTTTTGGTAAATCGTGTACTTCAATTGATAATTGGCCTAAAGCCTTTAAGAAATTCGACTGTTTCTACTGTTAAAAAGTTTAGGTAAATTGTCTACTTAAATATATAAGTTGTCTAAATCTTTTAGAAAATCTACTACTTTTACAGCGTAAAACCGATCTAGTTCGCATTAGATACAATGCCTAAAGGAATTAGTAAGCTGAAAATCAATCATTTTTTTAGATGTCACACCTATTTTTTTAGAGGATTAAGCAAAAGTTTTCTTTCAATGTACAAATTCTAAGTTTTTATTTAGACTATATGGTAATAAAATCTAACAATATTACACTATCTAAATAATTATATATATAGATCTATAGTTTCACTTACATGGGACAACCATGTAGAAGAATTATTATAAGATATTACAAACATAGCTATATACACATATGTAGCTCCTATAATGAAATAACAATTTACTCAATAGATGAAGAATGGAGCCTAGTTTTACTGCATACCTATGCTGAATATGCAGTGGCGTTTACTATTTAGACACTAGATATAGCTCTAGTTTTGTTTTACTATATGAGGTATGCTGAAGATACAATGATGTTTAATACCAAAACCAATCTTCACTGCTAATGCATCTTATGGTTATTGTTCATTATGTTTAACTCAATTGTCAAAATCCAAGATTTAGTGATACTACAAAATACTCAATTCAAGTATTCAACTCATCACACTTTGTATATGAAGCATATACTGGTCAACTACATGTGCATAGATAATATATTCTTTTTTCAGCGATATCACATACTATTACGTCTGCCTCTAAGGAGCTCCTTCGAGGGAATGTGTAACGGCGCGTTTAATTCGCAAGTAAAAGTTGTACATAACCGATCTTAACCCGAATTGTACCACAGTTGCCATATGGCAAAATTGGGTAGTGTTAAATACATCTGGCTAATAAAGCCACACACAAATGAAGAAATAGATATAAGTTTTATGATGCCAATTGATGGAAGTTTACTTGCGGTAAGTTTGGTGTCAGTTGTTAATCGCATTTCGGCAAAGCAGTAATTAAAAGTAGGTGAAAAAAAATTTGTTCGGGAAAAGCTCAAAATATCGTATATGAGAAAGTAAGTTATTTTATGTGTTTTTTTATGAATATGTGATTCAAGTGCAATAAATTGCATTAGTTATATAAAGTTTTCTGTTTTATAGTATATATTTGGTTTTCATTATGTATTTTACATTTATAGTATTTTTATATGTTTTCTTTCCGCGTTGCCATATGGCAACTGTGGAAACGATTGGGTACTGGTTTATTTCTATGCATTTTATATAGTATTTTTACAACTTTGTTATTTTGTTTACACTATTTAATTAATTTTTTTCTTTTTATAATATAATTGTTGTTTTACATCGAATTTTGTTATTTTTTCTTTTTTTATAATTTTGAAGGAAATTATCAACGTGAAGCGCTTGATTATTTAGAAGAATTGAGTGGACAAGATGAAGATAACAACAACTTTCCAGAAGCTATTTATATCGAACCACATGAATTCGATGGCGATATATCTGGTGAAGATGATGCTGAAGATGTTTAGGGTGGTGTACCGGGCAATGTTTGTCCAGAACAATTGAAAGCTTCATGCGAAATTATTATGTCAAATGGCAAACGTTTGGATGGTTCCCATGAAAATGATTTTTCATTAGGTATTTGTTTTTTATTTTTTGTTATTCCTATGATTCATTTATACATATTTTTTTAAAGCCGAACATATGAAAGATTTCCCAATTAATGTTGTTGATGATTGTGAGATATACATGCACCAAATAAGAGAATGTCAAATAAAACATCTACATCTTTAGTATCCCCTCCTGTTCGAAAACGGTTGCGACGTGTTAAACCAACAGCATGTGATGTTACATTACCAGAATCAAATAAAAACACTAAAATTACTTGGTTGAAAAATGATGCTTCATTAATGATGCCGATATTCCCGAGTCCAAATTATGAAGATTGCAGAAATCTTAGGCCACGTGAGCAATTGGAGAAATTTTTTGATGATGATTTATTGAACCACATCATCGACGAATCAGTTAAATATGCGATTTTTCTCAATAAGCCAAATCCGAATATCTCAATTGCTGAGTTTCGAACGTTTAATGCAATTCTAATAATTTCTGGTTACAATCATGAATCATCATTGAGGAATATGTGGAGACAAGATGATGACCTTCGGAATCTTTTAGTTCATAACAGCATGCGCCCAAATAGATTTCAGGAAATATTGCAGTTGATTCAGTTTGAAGACAGCAGCAGGGATAGCCCAAATCCAGACAAGCTTTAGAAATTACGTCCCCTGACTGACCATGTAAAAGCCAAAATGTTGGAGCACTTCCACCCTGAGCAAAATTTGTCATATGATGAAAACATGATTGCTTACTTCGGTAGACATGGATGTAAGCAATTCATTAAAGGTTAATATTTCGCTTTACTTTAGGAAAGCCATTGCGTTTTGGTTTTAAAGCTTGGTCGTTGTCCACACATTCTGGCTCAATGGCAAATTTCCAAATTTACCAAGGAAAATATCCACGCTCTATTTCCGCATACGAAGACCGCTTCGGAAAATGCTCAGCACCACTGATAAACATGATTGATGACTTTTCTAACTATGTAAAAGATTTGAAATTTTCATTTTATTTCGATAACTTGTTTACAAGTTTTCTGTTGTTATCATACCTGAAATCACGTGGCTACAATTCGACAGGAACAATTCGTGAGAATCGTGTGCCATCAAGTTGCCCACTGCAACACAAAACTCAATTGAAAAAAAAGAACGTGGCTATTATGAGTCAATCAAAATAAAGGAGACAGATATTAGATTGACTAAATGTTCTGATAACGCTGTAGTTTCCATTGCATCAACCATATCTGGTGCAAATCCAACATCGACTGCATGTCGTTATTCAAAAGAAGCGAAGAGGAAAATAACAGTTTTTCAACCATGTTATGTTGCACAATATAACAAATACATGTGTGGAGTTGACCGTTTTGATCAAAATGTCTCACTCTATCGTATAACACATCGAGGGAAAAAATGGTGGAGCTGTATTTTCACGTGGCTCATCGATGCATGTATGCAAAATGCATGGCAGTTTCATAGGAAAGTCATTCCAAACATGACACAATTCGAATTTCGTCGCCAAACCGCCATTTACTATTGTAACCATTATGGTACTCAACCTAAGACAGTTGGCCCAAAAACATCTCATCGTCATGCTTACGATGAAAATAAGGTTCAATATGCTCTACGATATGATCATCGAGATCATTTTGGAAAACCAATTGAAAAAAAGTACATAGATGGTGAAAATTGCTAACCAATTTTGACAACAGTTTGCTCTAAGTGTGATATAGGCCTATGTATCAATTGTTTCGCTTCTTATCACAACAAGAAATGATTATTTTGACTTTATAAATAGCAATAAATAAATATGATGCACAAGAAAATTTAAAGACGTGTTTTTATCGATATAATTGCAACATCTTATAGTTTATGTGAACCAGTACCCTATGACGCTGTTATGGTCGGTAATGACACCAGCCCTTAGGCCCCTAGCATAACGAGCGCCAATTCCATCAATTACGGCCAAAGAGAAAAGCACGGACAGGTCGGAAGAAAAGTGACATGATGAAGGTGAAGAAAGGTCAGAAAAATGTTCGAGATTAATCGGTGTGTGATGTGGAGATAAGGAAAGAACGGAAAAAGGAAAAGTTTTTTATAAAGGCGGAAAACTATAAGTCCGGTAGTGGAAAATTTTAATTTAGGAAAGTAAAATAAAAAAGAAAACAAAAAAGCGGTGAGATCGGTAGAAAATAAGGTATTTTCGATGAAAAGTCAGCGGATACAAAGGCATGAAAATAAATCCTGTGACCATATGGAGGGGTGATGACAGTGATCAACGTGACCAGAGCCTATTATCCTGTGGTGACCTTTCACATTTTTTTTCTTGGGTTAAAGCCCAGAGGAAGGATTGTCCAGAAGTCTTCGTTGAATTTCCTCAACAAGTTGCGGCTCCAAAGGGGAAACAACGCGCTAGCTGAAATTCTCAAACCAAACCATTTTTAAGGGTAATTTCTTTAAATAAAGAATTGGCTGCTGGAGTGCCCGGCGAAAAATCATTTGGACACAAAATATCTGTCTGACATTGCTATCTGCTCAGGTACTGACTCACGTTCATTGTATAAAAGGGAAAGGTGAATGAATTTGCCGAATTATGGATTAGAATTACTATACATAAATAATTTTTATGATAATCTACTACAATAATGAAAAGTATTAACTATCTGTAGGAGAAATTTTGTTAAAGTGATTAATTTTCGAAATATTGAGTAGAATTAGGTACACGAGGATTTATCTATATAACAATTTGATGAGGCATTAATTGAGATTCATGATATAGAAATGTTTGCTGCGGCAAGGTGGCTAAAATTCTGCCTCGACGTAGCTAAGACTAAAATTCATATTACTCGTAGGCTGTAGGCTGCAAAAATAATTAACTAAAAGAGAAATTGTACGACCAAAAGAATTTACAAATGAAAAATCAATTGCTAGAGTATTTCGCTAGACTAAATGACTACAGCAGGTAAAGAATCGATTCACTAAAATGACAATCCAAATAGTTTGCTATCATAAATGATTTACGTGTGTCACTTACGGAATGAGTATCGGAATAGGTGTTAAATTACCGGGTCATAACATTTGCTGCAGGAAGTTAGGATAATCGAGTGATCTGTCAGCTTAGGCTGGCAGTTTGGACTTCACGTCCTGACCATTCACTCTCAACATACTTCCATAACAACGCCCACATTTGCCATATGGTAACAGGAAATTCTACGACATCCTGCCTTAGGATCAAAATTCTATTCTATTCTATTCCTTATTATTAAAGCCTTGGTGAATATGACTATAAAATTTTTTTCTTAAAAATTACAAACATATATATTCTGGGACAATTCGGGTTAATAACGCACAAAATTGGAGCAAACTAAATCGAACCCTCACATAGAGTAGCACAAAGAGTAACGTCGAATAGTCCTCACCTCATCCACTTCAACTTATATTACCCATTCCACTCAAAACAAACGCGCTTCAACAGTCCTCTGAAAAGGAACGAATAAGAAGGTGTTCAAATGCATGCAACTTCAGCATGACAACTCTTTACGAACCCACCTCATGTTGTCGACTATAAAATGTGCCTATACATGGCCAAACCAAAGGAAATTTCTAGAAGACGTTTTATAAAAAGAAAAAAACAAAGGAATCATGATGTTAACATGTCATAATTGCGTGACACCCGCATACGCATGTAAGATAACAATGGCCGAACGAATGTACTGAAGGCGGCATTTACAGACGAGGTCCAGAATTTCGTTTTTCAGGGACAAAGTTTCAATCACGAGTTGAATAAAGTGTGATTTAAGTGGAATAAGTAACCCAAGCACAGGAAACTCAAGGATCGCAAATTGAAGGAAGTTACAAGTGCTCGGGAGATAGCTCCACACCGTACCCCAAAGTGTGGGCGAGGAAGTGGACGAACCACGCAGGGTGAATCTTATTAACCTGTGGACGTAGAAGGATAGAAATTGTGCCCAGCGACCGCCTAACGGAAGGAGGAGACCCAAGTCCATAGTGCTCGTAGGGGTAACGGTCGAAACACCGGATGAGAAGTAAAGAAAAGGAAAAAAAGCCCGCGAAAGAGATCGAGGGTAAAAAATAAAATCAGTAAGTATAGTAGTAAACTCAAATATGCGTTCTTCATGCTTATAACCCATTCGAACAAATCCAGGACCAACCGAATTACCGGGAACGATAAACTCATGTAGTGTTCCGGTGGAATTGCACACGCCAGGATCAGTATTATACCCAGAAATTAGGAAATGAAGAAATAAAGTAGAACGAGCCAAAGTACTAGTGTAAATTCTCGTGGTACCTGTGACCTCCAGTGACCTTGAGGATCATAGTAAATCATTTTAAATTTAGTATTTAAAAAAAAAGAAACATGAAAAGGAAGATTTTAGCCAAGCCAAAAAGCCACAAATGCATTTTGAGGGTAACAGGTAAGTACCTGGCTAAAGTCAGTAATTTAACCAGTAACATTTCTCGTAGTATACAAAAAAAAACAAATTTAATCCGCTAATCATTGGGATTTTAGTATATATATATATTTAGAGTATAGGTTATACAGTATATTCACTGAATTATTTACACTTACATAAACATATATAGAGATAGGATGTACCTACGTATCCGTAGAATGACATGCCATCAGTAATTATAGTTCTTAAGGCATACATGTACCGCTTAATTACAGTACAATAACTGAATTTAGACCGTTGAATTATATTTGTATCGATTAACCTTTAGAGCATATATAATTATATATCCTTATATCTACCTACTGTGAGATAGGATGTAAGGAATTGAATAGCTTATAACCGGGACCAAAGAGCGAATTCGAATTAAGACGCGATCCCACTTGGTGTAGGCTAGTAGTAATAAAGCATCATCATAGTTAACAAGATTCTAGGGGGGATACATAGTAGATTGAAGCAATGTTGGTCCCTCGTTAAAGTGAGTACAAATAAGTAAGAATTAACGTAGCATAGACAGTGAGTGAGTCGCTGACCTAGGAATAAGGCCCTGGTATGGAGTATTGAATTCATGTAGGGAGTTATCATTGACAGTTATTAGACATTTAGAATTATGAATTAAAAACCAAGAACTGATGAATTTTTAATAAACGGTAATCTCTGTATTCAAGCTATAAAGTAAGCATTTTTTTTCTTTGGGATACATGTCAGAATGGCCGACCGTGGTGATACCCGAGCCGTGCGTACGCCGCGTCCGGAGTACTTATACCGGGGTCTACTTAGCGCCTGTTTATATTAAATGGTAGGTGAGCTAACCTCCAGAGTTCATTGATCGTATCGCTTGAGTTGAAAGTGGGACGGGGTACTTGCCGTTTGCCGGATCATGATTATCCCACTGACCTCCCGGTTCCTCTCTTTTACACTCATTTCCGCACCGATGAGCTTAGACGGAGGTTATCTGCGTGGAAGGGAGGGAATGGGATATCCAGTGGTGTTGTAAGAAAGATTTAAATACATCTTTAAGAGACCTGGCGCCCGCCATCATCACACATTTAGTTCGCTTAATAGGAAGTGGCTGGTATTTCCTTTTCCTTAAAGACCCAACGTGGTATTGTCGTTTTTTTTTCTCCAATAAATAGTAACACTCGAACTGACTACCAATTACGAGAAGGTTACAAATGGATAACTTAGCCAGACTATGGTTATATATATACGTTATCTTTAAAGATAAAGAAATGTATTATGTCAAGGAAATGAGCTGTTTCCACCAAGCCAAGTGTCTCTAGGGGTGGTCTTGGCTTGCACTTTTTTCTGAAAACACTGATATCGAGAACAAGGCGAGCAAAGAAAAATTTACTTTTGATTCCATTTTATAATATAATTTAACCATTTCAAAATTCTGTTTCACACGATTGCCTCTCTTAAATTAGGAAACCTACGGCCGTCCTTAAACTACATTTCTAGCTAAAATTTTTAATAAAAAAAGGAAACTTCCAATCCTAGGGGTTAGTAATTTTTAGATTAATGCGGTTTTAGTGTTGTGAATTTTCTTTTTAAATTTGAGTCTTAGTTAAGGTTTTTAAATTTTAAATTATACTCGTTTGTGCTGCCATTCCTTTCAGTTGATTACCTCGTGTCATGAAAGTTGAAAAAAACCATCCAAAACTTTGCACAGGCGATTTGCACGTTCTTTGGGTTCCCAATCGATGATATTTCTTATATGTTCAGCTCCTGCCTCAACCTTCTGCTGGATCTGCTTTTTTTTTTATTTTAAAACAAACTTTCTGGATCTGCCTTTCTTAAATTAAACAAAACGTTCTTTTTTCGTATATTCCTTGTCGCTGTCCCTCTCGAGAAGAGACCGGACCCCGCTCGCTGTCCCTCGAAAAAAAAAGTGTTTCACTCCCTCTCCGTTTCGCATGATGTTTCGGGCAGACATTCATTTCCCCTCTATTTTCACGCTGTTTTCAATTTAGTGATTAGATAAGGGGTCGTGCGACATATGGGACGTGGCCATGCTTGGAATTTCGTTAATGTGGAGTTAAGCGAGAGATATTTCATTAGTCGTTTATTTATTTCTTTATTTATATATGCGTTTATTTAGGGTTAGACTTCTTATAGCTAATGATCTAATATCGCTAATGTTCCCTAAGGGATTCCAAAATGCCCCAAACAGAGCTTTGATTTCAGGCATCAAGACAATTATTCTCTACATACCAGTGTCACTCGAAATTAATGAGTTTGTAACGGGCGCGCACGTTAAAATACATTCACTTAATTACGATCCCATATCTGTAGTTCTATCGTGCACGGTGGGTTGCGTAGATGGCAAATGGGCAACAAGTTTCGTTTATTCATCTGGTTGCTCATTTCTTCTTTTCTTTCATAAACTAAATTAATGTCGTGAGTTTCTTTTTAAGACTATATGTCCGCTGTCAACTGAACTGAACGAATTAGGCTACGCAGAGAATGCGGAATTGATTTATTGGTATCAAATTTTTTCTTCTATTAATGTATATTCGAAGAATATAGTTAAGTAGTAACTGATGTTGAAATCTGTAAATAAAGTTGAGTCGATTATCTTAGGTAGCCCTGTTAAGATCTAGCCGCGAAATAATAATTTAAAGATCTCACATTAGCTTATCAGCATGCATTTGTCGCAATTATACTCATCAGCATTTCGTACATTGCATTTTTGTTTATTACATTCCGTGGTAACGAGAGCTTCATGCCGGCATATTCATGCTGATAAGACAAAGTTCTGAGTAAGTTGTTCATACGGTGAAGTGCACGTCTTCACTTGAGGTGAAATTTATGTGAATTAATTAGTTCTGAATAAAGTTTAGTTTTGTTTAATAACGCAAAGCGAAAGGTTGTTATTTTTGTCTCCTATCAACAATATTTCGGCTTATCCATTTTCGGACAAATATTTTTTTGGTGTACAAGTTAATGCGCTTGTGCTCCCCCATCAGAGGTCTTGGTACAAGAACCAAGGACCTACGTCGTTAACGGGAAGGTAAAACAATTTTACCCCAATTTAAACAAGCCCTATCTAAGGCCATCAGTACGAAAGCAGTAATTAAGTATATAAGAAGTTGATTGCAAGTGCTGTGTTTTCGTGATATTCGCAATTGGAATATATAACAGTGATGGGATAAATAGCCTGCGTGGATATGGACAAATGCAAACAGAAAATTGTTATGATCAAATTAAAGTTTTAAAACTTAAACATACATACTGTACAGAATACATATGATGTACATATACATACCTACATTCATGAGAAAACAATTCATATTAACCATTTATTCATTTTAAATCATAAAAATATTGCTGCATCATAAGCTGTGTTCTTTTGTGTCCGCAGAACAGAGCAGAACAAAGGATGCACAAAAGATCGCCTCAAGAGAACAAGATTTTTAAGTCCAACAGTTGGCACTGCTTATAGGTTCACTTGTCAAAGAGTTAACAGGTGTCTGAAGACGAAAACAAAAATGGATATTAACACAGAAAGGTAAGATATTTTATTATTTTACAATATTATTATTTTTATTATAGGGTAAGCGCACCAATTTGCGTCCATTTAAGGAAATGCATCCTTACAAGAAGGGTTCTTAATCGAATTTACTTAATGTCAATGTTTAAAATTTGGTAATTTGTAAGCAGAATATTTACCTTTAATCTAAATTAAAAACTCAAACATTTATCTAGTTTGCACAATAAATGAAAATAGCAGTGTATGCGGAAATCACCAGTTTGCTTCCACCCTTCGTGTGCGAGTCCGACTCGCACTTGGCCGGTTTTTTTTAAACTGTGCTTAAAACACTATCAAAACTTAATGGGAGCCCCTATTTCGGTTATGACTCACACTACTTAACTTTCGGTTTCCGCTAAAAATACTTTATGGTCCAAACTTTCCTGTGCCTTCCGGATATCTTTCAGACAATTTTCCTGTAATGATGTTTTTTGGAATATTTTATTTGATGCTAGGTGTTCTAATAGAAAATTTTCCATGTCGAATGTCCGACAATACTTCATTTTGTGTTGTAGCAGTACATTCTTTGATATTATCTTTGTGTGCAATGCATTAAATCAGACTAGTCAATGAAGATCTGCTTGTAGGCCGCAATTTGGGGAAAGGTAAAACAAATGCAGCTCTAATTTGCGGCCACCAGTACACGCGAACTGACTCATGATAGTAATCAATCAGTACGTTTACATGAATAACTACTTGAAGTATACTTCAAGTAGAGATCAAGTAATCAAAATATCATGCAAACGTGCATTGACTTCGAGTATACTTGAGTTAAGTAAATCACAAAATTTTGTTCGATTTATTTGAAAAAATTCATGTAAACACAACTTCAGTACTTGAAAATTTTTCATTTGTGCGAGATATGAAAACGGCAAAGAGAAATAAGATGATGATTATTGTTGATAATTCAGGCTGTGATTTTTAGGACTTTTCTCAAGATATTTATCTAAAAATCCGCAATTCTGTATAGAACTTAATGCAGAGTTGTCAAAGGTAAAATGTCATTTTAAGTACGTTTCAAGTCGAGTAATTGGAATTAATTCAGCCAAAAACCCTACTTGAGTTTCAAGTGAATTTCAAGTCAAGTACTCAAGTATTCATGTAAACGTACTGATTGATCCATTTCGTGGCCACTAAAATAAATGTGGTTCTTCCGAAATTAACTTAAATTTCAAACAATATTATATTTATTTGAAATCTAAATACTTAGAAAACTTTCTCATGAAATAAAAATGGCATAAAAAACGCAGTCTGTTACAATTTAAACTCATTGCACTGCGTTAAAAAAAATGTTTTCTTGCATTTTCGCATTATTTACATGCCGACTCCTAATGAACTGAGCTCTGACGAGTCAGATTTAACTCAACGATCCCATTGCTCACTTTAGGGGTAGAAGACTTATAGAAATATCTGCATTTTAAGAAAATATATGTTATAAAATGAAGTGGACGCGAATTGGTGCTTTTTCCCTATTATTATATTATTACAAAAATCATCTGCAAATTAATTTTGTGTAATTCTATTTATATAAAAATAAAATGCTTATTTAATTTGTGGAAAAATTACTGCAGAGCAGAGCAACTGATAAATATAATTACACCAGAATTTGGTTTCGAGTGAAGTATGTATAATTACTGATTTTATGGATAAATAAATTGAAAGGTAAATGATGGTGGTCTAAAAAAATTGGATATTGGAAAGGAATTAAAGTTGCTGCAGAGTGCAGAGACTGCTTTCGGTCCGATGACACTTCATTTTTATGTCTAAATCTAAGTTTTCTATCGCAATGAGGCTGTTCATAGCACTTGTAATGTTTTCTAAACAATTTTGTATATTACTGTAAGCGATCCAATACTAAATCAGTTCCTACTGCAATGAGTCTGTTCATTGCACATTTGCTAGTTTTCTAAACAATTTTTGTACTAAATAAAATAATGACAATTACCTATTTCTTACTCGATGTAGATACCTAACGTTGTAACGTGCGTAAGCTGCGGCTCTAATAAATGCTTTTCTATTCTATAAAGATATTTTGTATTGTATACGTGAATCCGAACATAAGTAAGTAACTAGTTGTCCTTCGGCAGCAGAATTAAAGTGCTTTCTCGATTGCGTACAGTTCTGCCGAGAAAATACTTATGTGGTTTGGTCACACCTTCATGCATAAAGGCACATCCAACTCCGTTATCCCGAAGGGAACCATCCGTGTATATTTTAGTATGGTTTGCATAAAAGAATAATATCTTCTCTAAAAATACATATGTTGCTATATGTGTGCGGTGACGTATGTATGTATGTATATGCTAGAATAAAATCAAGGTTTGCTAGCCCGCGGAGGTGATTTGGATTTTTTTAATTTTGAAAATACATGTCGTGTGGGATGTTAAGATTTTCCAATGTATTTTTCAGGCGAATGTAAGTTGATTGGTACGACAGTCTTCTACGTTTTAGTTTTTCAACAAGCGTTTATAAAGTATAAGAGTTTTAGAGCACAAATAGCTTCTTGCGTAACCCCCAGAAGATACAAGCCATGAAGTCGGCAATGGCACCGACACATTAAAGGCCTTAACGGGCCGGCTACAGCCATGCAGTAAGAGTTCACTCGCAATGTTTAGGTATACTCATCATGGAGCAAGAACTAAGATTTCATGCTAAACAGGTCCTAAAGCCCAAAACTATCGCTTCCACAGAAAAATGAAGTTAAACCAAATTGCAGCCAAATATGTTTTCTTTGTAATGGTTATAATGTTGTTGTGTAACACATGTCACCACATGCGGTACCACTTTCGCGCCAAACAGCAAGTAACTCGAGCACACACTTCAAGGACAGGTCATTCCCTTGTCACATAAATTTTTATTCTTAATTCTCAAAATTGCTTCAAACTCATAAACTATAATGATATAGGTTCAATATGCGCATTTGCTTGTTTATGCATTTTTTCTACATCGTGCTAGAAAGTATAGAGCTCCCGCTGAGCATGCTGTTTTGTGTGGGAGCTGTGCCGTATGGAGGGCAAACAGGAAATGTAAAAACGGTGAGTACACTTCAGTCCGCCGTGCGTTAAACAGGTCCGCTTTATGTTCTTAATATTTTAAATACATATTTGTAAATCCAAAAATCAAGAAAATGTTTTTTATTATAAACGTCCTAAGCTTTCAGCATCCCAACAAAAGCAAGCGAAGTGTGGCCCCCTCGCTGAGATTGGCGAGCGTAACATATAATTGGTGGCAGCGGTGGGATCCACGGAACGCAAGGATCTCTACCATTAAATTAGTATACTATACCTACTAATGGTTTTGGTGGAAGAAAAATAATTAAATTTTTTTTTAATATTCAAAATACGCTGCGGATAACAAAAATATTCAAAATACGCGGCGGATAACAAATTAATCTGTGAGTCGGTGTCGTTCGAGGCTATAAGTAAAGAAATCAAAAATATATATATAAAACGAAAATTGAAGAGGGGAATAAAAAAATTTTTTTTTTCCTTGGGAAGTGCATTGGGTGTTATATAGTCAAACTATCTACGCACATACCGGCAGCAGAAGCAGTATGACGGTGATGGTAATAATTCTAATCAATACGGTCTACGAGTAAGTACCTACGCATGCGGAGAAAGTCATCTAATATGAAAGCCAATGATGTCATGTGTCTTACAGAATATATATGTATATATATTATATACGTTATATAATTGTGTAGTCGAAAATTTTAATTTTAATACATAGCTACTCACATAGATTTCATTATTTTATCAGTGAAATTTAATACATAGGTAGCGTTTATCATAATTTTACCAGTGTAAAGAAACAAAAATATAAATATATCTATATATATGTGTTTATCAGCTTTTCACGATCAAACAGAATTATCTGCGGCATAAAATCAAATTAAGTTCGGAGTGTTTTAAATTTTTAATGAAACGGTGGAATTTTTTTTTGCTGCAATTACGACAATATCTGGAGTCTTCTTTCAAATATTGAAGAAGTGATGGGGGATCGCATATAGACGTTTGAGTTATAATAATCGTTCACGTTCTTCCAGTATATAATTTCCTCTAATGTTGCTCCATTCAGAAACATTTGTTTTGTTTATCAACCTCGATTAATTTATTCATGGCAACAGTTTTTCTTACCAATTTCCAATTTCTTTATCGGGATTTGCTTCATTAAATTTATTGGATGATAATATTTGAAAAAAAAAATATTCAATAGATTCGTTCTCATCTTCTTCGGGAAGAATATTGCTGTATTTCTTTATAATATCTTTAGGGAATACATTTTTTTTGATGATGACGCAAGGTCAAGAGTTTTTTTTCATGCTGAGGTAAAAGTGTAATTGCGATTTCTTTCTTTTAAGTGACAAAATCGTGTGCTGTGGTGGTAATCTCTTCGAATTCTTTTAATGATTCCTCTACGATTCTCAATTCGGTATAATTTCGGATTATATTATTATTCCCCGGCAAGGAGGATTTCCTTTTCTTTTGCACTGTATATAATCCCTTCTCTCGATAAATTTTCGTACCCTTAATTTTCTTTGTTTTTGTAAACATTCAAACTAAGTTGAACTAGTTGAGTTCACATGTTGATCTCTTTAAACATTTCATTAAGAAACGGAAAAAAGGTTAATAAGGAGATTGATAAGGGTGACAAGTCAGATTCTGAAGAACTTGCAACTTTGGACGAGTCAGAAACTAGTGAAGAACACCTTGGTGAAAGTTTTTCTACCCCAGACTCGCAGAAAAAACATATTTCATTAAAAATGTCAACCTTTAATGTGTCACACGCAATAAAACTTATCCCTGAATTTGACGGAAGTCCGTCAAAATACACCATTCCAAGGCCGCTGATGATAATGAGAAAGCCGAATTTCTAGACTTAATTAAATCGAAATTGACGGGAAAGGCTTATAAAGTGATTCTTAGATATAATGACTATGAAAATTGGTCAGAGTTAGAGCTGGCAATAAATAAGCATTTTACGAAGTTTCGATCGGTGGAAGTCATTCAAGCAGAACTTTTCACTATTAGGCAGGGGCTGAGAGCAACTGTCTCCGAATATGCGGAAAGAATTGAGCGATTGTTGGATGAGCTAAATGTATCTAGCACACAAGGAGAGGGATGTGAAGGTTCCAAGGCAATACGAAAACTAAACGAAAAAACTGCGATTAATAATTTCAAAAGAGGTCTTAAGGCACCCTTAAAATTGATAGTGAAATCTACCAAGCACGATTCCCTACCTTCTGCATTTGAATATGCAGTCGAGGAAGAGCATATCTCCGAAAGCGATGCCACAAGATGCAATTATTGCAAAATCTTAAGACATAGTACGAACGAATGTCGGAAGCTACGAAACCAAAATTCATCACCCCAGCCAAATAAGATAATCGTCCATCCTTTCCAAGATTTCCAAATCAGCGGGTTAATACAATCCAAAACGTTCAACACTGTAGATACTGTAAAAATATGGGACTTTCAATACAAGACTGCAGGAAAAGACAGTACAATAATGCAAGGCGACAGTATCCGATTGTCGAAAACACCATTTCAAACACGAATCCTAATCGTATAAGCTCAAATAACTTCCAATCACGTACACGCCCAGATGATGGACAAACACGACGCACAAATTCGGGAAATTCCAGCGAGCCTGGCCGCAATGGCGCAGTGGTCCGGGCAGAACATTTAACCTAATGTGCCAAGACGAGTACATCCCCCAATTAATTACGAACTGTTCACAAAATACCACTAACGAAAGTCTATACAGTGGTCAGACTGTAGCGAACTACGACAACAAAATAAACTTAAAATACAATTAAAATAAACCACGCTTTCAATAATTCAATAATCAAAGCTTATCAACCACGCCACTGAACTCGCCACTGAACTCGAGTATCTCAAAAAACGTCACAACTTAAGAGTAACGAAGATCATTCATTCTAGTGGTGGTACTTGGTGTAGAAGTAAAAAAGATTTCGGGTTCGGCGTAAAACTTAATATTTATTTAGAGTTAGTAAAACAGTATTTAGTAAGTTATTTTACTTAATGGAATTAAAGTATAATTTTTGGATATACGTGCGAGTGTTGTGATTTGGATACCTCTCCCTCTCCGCATAAGTTAGCCACAAGGTAATTCCGGAGTAGGCGCCAGCTGTACATTGGTGACCCCGACATTCGCAGTGACTGCATATTAAATTTTAACTTAAATAAAGGAAAGAGGTCAATCTTGAAGACACCTATTGGGAATTTTAATTGGGCCATAAAAAATTACAAAACGAAATTGAAGCATTCCATTTCGAGGAAAAACGGTAGCCCTTCAACGGGACAAACAACACACACAATAAAGCATAGTGACGTCATCGTTCTAATTCCCTGCAGCACGCGAGAGGAGAGGCATTATCATTTACACACAACACAGCAGTTCCTCGCAACCCAAGTACCACCGTTCATATGATTGCATCGTACATATACTGCCACACAGTCTGGCAGCCACCTAATTTCGGCAAATTAGCATTCCTATAGGGAATGGTACAGCCAAGCAGCGCTCAATCAATCAGGCAGCAGCAGGTACACACATTCCAGTACACAACAGCGGCAGATTGGAATACAACAGTTATATTTGTCAGCAGCACTAGAAACCAACGGCAGGTCATCACCACTGCTTAGAGCAAGACGCAATACGTCATAAATATATATGGAAGACAGTGTTTCTCAACATCAGGTTTTTAAAAGAAAAATTCTTTCTTTCTGTTGTTTACAAAATTAATAATTTGAAATTAATTGAGGTTATAATTATAATTTCTAATTTTTTTTATTACTATTATATTAAAGCTTATATTATATATGTATATATAATCTTATAATTCATTATTTAAATTATTTCTTTAATTTATACAAATTCGTAAATTTATTGAATATGTCTTTCATTTGGGTCAAGAAAACCACTTATTACTTCGACATAATTAAAAAAAAAAACTAAGTAGTGAATTGAACAACTAAGTATTGAATTGAACGATTAGATTGAAGTCTGTGAACGAATCCGAAATTTTGAATCTTAAAATCAAAATTGCGAAACTTCACAAATCATACGATAGTTCAGTGCGCGACATATTTCACAAATCATTCGATTATTAAAATTTTACTTGCCATAATGGGCAACGATGAGAAAACGTCATCCAGCGTAGGTTCGGGTGTGGAAGATAGTGAGTTGGCCACTATAAAGCTACCAATATTTTGGGAAAAAGCACCATCAGCATGGTTCATTGCTATCGAAGCTCAGTTCAAAGTTAAAAAAATAATTAAAGACGATTCAAAATTCGCGTTTGTTATAGCTTCCCTTCCAGTCGAGGCATTTAATTCGGTGCTAGATATTTTAAGCAATCCACCGGACGAGAACAAATATAAAACGTTAAAAGAGAGTCTTATTAAAAGACATTCTGTGTCCGAACAATTACGCTTAGAACAATTGCTCTCGACAGAAGATTTAGGCGATAGAAAACCTTCAGATTTATATCGCCATATGCAGAATATGGCCGGATCTATGTCTAGCATTGGCGAAGAGCTAATACGCTCTTTGTGGGAACGTAAGTTACCAACTTCCTTGACTATTCCGCTCGCAGTGTCATCCGAGCCAGACTTTAAAAATAAATTAGAACTCGCGGATAAAATATGGGAGGTAACCCAAACGCCACCAATTAGCTTTATCCAAACTAAGAATGCCAAAGAAAACGAAAAGTGTGCGCGCTTCGAGAAAACTCGTTTCAGACCGATATTTTTGGCCAGGCATGAACGCTCACGTAAAAGACTGCCAACGCGCCAAAGTCCATCGCCATACGAAATCATCTATCGGAAATGTCGACATACCAAGCGCCCGGTTCGAACATTTGCACATAGATTTGGTAGGCCCTTTACCAAGATCGAACGATTTTTCATACGTAATGACTATCGTAGATGATGGCCTGAAGCGTATCCTCTCCGCGATATTACAGCAACAACAGTCGCAACGACATTTATCAGAGAATACATCTCCAGATTCGGCGTTCCTTCTGTGATCACCACAGACCAGGGACCGCAATTTAAAAGTAGACTTTTCAACGAAGTCACAAAGCTTTTGGGAACTCATCGAATACATAAAACTGCCTACCATCCACAAGCAAAAGGTATGATAGAATGGCTACATAGGCAGCTTAAAGGCTCGCTAGAATGCTACGAGAATAGTAGTAAGTGGACCGAGCATCTACCAATAGTACTGTTAGGAATTAGGGCCGCTTATAAGGAGGAACTTAAATGCTCCCCCGCAGAATTAGTGTACCGTCAAGCATTGAAATTGCCGGCCGAATTTTTAGCTTTCGATTCAACCAATAACTCCGAAAGTCAATCAGATTTCGTACTCCAACTAAAGGAGACTATGAACAAACTAAAAGCAACGGACACTCGCAGTAGCAAAACACCTGTCTACGTCCTAAAGAACTAGAGAAATGCACCAAAGTTTTTGTTAGATTAGACGCAGTCAGACCAAGCTTAAAACCTCCGTACCAAGGTCCATTCGACGTCATCCGTAGATTCAGAAAAACATTTTGTGATTAACATGAACAACAAGAATGTCTCAATCTCCATAGACCGTTTAAGGCCCGCATTCACTATTGAAGCTTACAGCTCCAAAACCTCAAAAAGAACAGTTCATTTTAAATAAGCAAAGATAATTGACGCCTCCGGCTGGAAGGGGGGTAATGTAGCGAACTACGACAACAAAATAAACTTAAAATACAATTCAAATAAACCGCGCTTTCAATAATTCAATAATCAAACCTTATCAACCACGCCACTGAACTCGCCACTGAACTCGAGTATCTCACAAAACGTCACAACTTAAGAGTAACGAAGATCATTCGTTCTAGTGGTGGTACTTGGTGTAGAAGTAAAAAAGATTTCGGGTTCGGCGTAAAGCTTAATATTTATTTAGAGTTAGTAAAACAGTATTTAGTAAGTTATTTTACTTAATGGAATTAAAGTATAATTTTTGTATATACGTGCGAGTGTTGTGATTTTGATACCTCTCCCTCTCCGCATAAGTTAGCCACAAGGTAATTCCGGAGTTAGCGTCAACTCTACAAGACCAATAAACTTAATTCACACGAATCTTCCACCCCAATTATAAATCTCGATACGCGTAAAACATTTCAAAGTGAAATCTTTCTAAATATTTCAAACTCGAAACATTACAAAACCACTTTCCTCCTCGACACAGGTGCCTCTATAAGTCTAATCAAAGTCAGTGCTCTTGAACCAGATGTGGATGTATACACTGACTGGGCCATTCCTCTCAGAGGCATTTCAGATAAACCAACTAGCACTAAAGGTATTTGCTACTTAAATATCCAGTTGTCGAAAAAATCCTCACTTACACATAGTTTAAAATTAGTCGCTTCTGATTTTCCTATCAACTGTGACGGAATTATAGGGGAAGATTTTTTTGCAGAATGAATTCGGCGCTTAGCTATAAAGATCAAGTTCTCATACTACATACCCAAGAAGGAGAAGTTAATCTCCCTTTCAGGTATTCCAAAAGGAATATAATAGTTCCCGGCAGAACTGAAATGGTACTGAAATTTGGGCCTATAGTTGAAGGTGACGACATCATTCGTTTCCCCACGGAAATAGCACCTCAGGTATTCACATCGGGATGTGTTACAAAAGCAGAGAATGGATACATTTCTATAGCTGTAGTAAATTCTTCCGAAAAGAGGTTAAAGTCAATGGTGAGACAGAGCTAAGAAGGGACAGTCTACAAAATTATGAGGTATATAATCTCAAGGCTATACGCAATCAAGACAAGGTGGAAGAACACCTAGCAAAACTCGGCTCCCTACTGAGTTTAGAGCACCTCAATTCAGAAGAGGAAAACTCCATTCAAGATATCTGTCGTGAATTTAATGAGATATTTTTCCTTGAAGGTGACAAATTGAGTTTCTCCCCAACAATATCTCATACAATTCCTACAGTACCACATCAAAGTCCTGTAAATATAAGACCATATCGGTTACCAGAGATTCATAAAGCAGAAATCAAGAATCAAGTAAACCAAATGTTAGAGGATAATATTATTCGACACAGTACTAGCCCTTGGAATGCCCCATTACTGGTCGTCCCCAAGAAACCAGATGAACAGGGTAATAAAAAGTGGAGAGTGGTAGTCGACTTTCGAAAGCTCAACGAACTAACTTGAGCTGACGCCTATCCACTGCCCAATATTGAGGATATCCTTAATCAACTAGGTGACTCAAAGTATTTCTCTACACTAGATTTGGCAAACGGCGACCACCAGATCTAAGTTGCTGAACAGGATAAACAAAAAACTGCTTTAAGCACCCCCATGGACACTGAGTTTAATCGTATGCCTTTTAGTCTGCGCAATGCACCGCCGACATTTCAGAGGTTAATGAATAAGGTCGCAACTGGTCTGCAGGGTATACGGTGCTTCGTCTATCTTGAGGATGTTGTCATTTTTGGCAGAGATTTAGATGACCACAATAGTAGACTTAGGGACGTATTCGAATGCCTGAGGAGGCACAACCTTAAGCTTCAACCCAACAAATGCAAATTCCTATGTCGCGAGGTTAGCTACTTGGGACATGTTATAACTGATACAGGTATAAAACCAGATCCCAAGAAGGTCGCAGCGATTAATGCGATTTCACCTCCTAAGAATGCGAAGCAAATGAAATCCTACTTAGGATTGGTTGGATATTACAGAAAATTCATTCCGAGATTCTCAAAACTTGCTAGTCCTTTGAATAATTTACTTAAGAAAGATGTTCCCTTTAATTGGGATGCTCATTGCGATGAGTCTTTCAGATTATTAAAAAAGGCAATTATGCAGGCGCCTGTCCTGCAATATCCAAATTTTGAGCGGCAGGCGCAGTTCTTTCCCAGAGAACTGATTCTGACGGCATGGATCTACCTGTTGCATATGCAAGCAGGGTCCTGAATAAAGCCGAAAAGAATTACTCGACCATCGAGAAGGAAGCGCTCGTAGTTGTATGGGCAACCAAACAGTTCAGACCGTACGTATACGGTAGAAAGTTTACCGTAGTGACAGATCACAAAGCTCTAGTGTGGATCTTTGGTTTAAAAGATCCATCCTCCAGAATTATGCGATGGATCCAAATTAAAAGAAAATTTGCAAAACTTGTATCCTGGGTCAGATCGCATTATTCTAACTGACAAGGAAGAAATTTCCCGCACACTTCGTGAATATCATTGCAGCCCTACTGGCGGGCATCAGGGCATTGCTCGAACAGCTAAACGTATTAAACAGAAATATTTGTGGAAAAACATGTACAGGGACATTAAAGCATACATATCATCTTGCGAAACATGCCAAAAAAGTAAAATTACTCATAAAACAAGAATTCCAATGAAAATAACTACGACTTCTAAAAACCCATTTGAACGCATATCGTTGGTCCATTGCCTATTTCTGATACCGGAAATAAATATATTCTCACGTTCCAAGATGACTTAACGAAATTCATACAAATAACTCCCATTCCTAATCAGGAAGCTCAAACTGTTGCAGAAGCGTATGTGCGATAAATCATTTGTCTCTTTGGAACTCCACGATATTTACTGACGGATCAAGGAACGAATTTCCTAAGCGATGTTTTCAATAAAACCTGTAAGTTATTGAAAATACGTAAGATACAAACTTCCCCTTATCACCCGCAATCCAATGGATCTCTAGAAAGGTGTCACCGAACTTTGAGTGATTACCTGAGAAGCTATGCAACGAAAGATCTAAATAATTGGGATACATGGATTGATTACGCAGTATTTTGTTACAATACTACCCCAGATTCCGCTACAAACTATTCGCCTTTTGAAATTCTATTCGGAGTAAAACCCGAAATACCATCGTCTGTTACAAAAACCGTGGAACCAGTCTACAATTACGATGACTATGTTATAGAAATAAAGGTCAGACTTCAAAACGGTTACGCTTTAGCACGCGAAAATCTGGTTAAAGCAAAAGAACGAGCGAAGACATACTATGATCGTGGTAGTAAAAATGTTGATTTTAAGGTAGGTGACAAAGTACTGATGGAAAATAAAATAAAAAAGAATAGAAAGCTCACGATGCTGTATGAATGCCCCTATGAAATAATTGATGTAAATTCCCCAGAAACTTCAATAATCCAAAAAGGAAGAAGTACCAAACTAGTCCACAATAACCTTCTCAAACCCTATGTCTCATAGATGTCAAGCTCAGGATACGAGCCGCCATAATCAATTACTCCACCCAGACACCTTTTATAATTCGGCACATCCATTACTAATTTTTGTTTTTTGTTTTCTTTCTCTCTCTTTTCTCAACACTTGTATTCCTTGCAGGGTATTGGTGGTCTCTTTCTGCGGAATCCACGGCCAAATTCTGGAACCACAGTATATCAATACTCCCATCAACAATTCCAGTGGTGTTTATTTTGAGGAAATGGGAACACTGGGGAAATCGACTTCAGCGTGGAGCCTCGCTGTGTGTTTCGACTTTACCAGGTATGAACAAGAAGAACAACAGCTCCAGTGGGAGTACTCAGAACTCTCAAAATTTTGCGACGAGCTCAGATCAATTATATTTGTGGATCCATGTAAATTTAGCCTTAAAGTGCGACGCTAGCTGAAGTCATTGAAAATAATAACATCCTTCACCAAGTATTTCATCAACCACAAAAACACCGGAAACCAAGAGGAGTGGTAAACGGTATCGGCAGATTATCCAGATTCCTTTTTGGAACCATGGACGACGAAGACTCAACCAGAATCGATGCAGCAATTAACACACTCAAGTCCAATCAAAAGAACCTGTACCACACGGTTGCAGCTCAAACTTCAGTGATGCTAAACGTAGTTCGCTCACTGAATTAGTCCTGAAATGCAATTAATCAGCATTTTCATGAGATCGGAACCATTCTTCATAATCTATCAGAAAGCTTCGATAACCGAACGAAGGCCACACAAACTCTGCACCTTTTCGATGAACTGTCTAATAGCGTCTCACTCTCGATGGGACGAATTCTTGCTAAACAAGAAGAACTAAATAACATAATCCATGAAGCAAAATTAGGCAGAATGGACAAGCACCTGTCCAATACCCAGATTTTTATCGACGCACTCAAGGAAATACAGCTAGAACTCCCACAAGGTTTCGTATTACCAGCTAAACCGACTGCTGAAAACTTGCCTGAAATAGGAAAAGTATCTCGGGTCAACCCACAGTATACCAAAACGTCTCTCGTCATTAATATAGAGATTCCACTGATCAGCGATATTTTTAAATTCTATAAATTGAACAGCATTCCGGCAACGTATATGAGCAATTTTTACTATTTTACTAAATTAGACTCTGAATACGTTGCTATTAACGAAAAATTGAGACAATACCTATTCGTAAAACAGAACTGTAAATCAGAAGTTCTTTTACTCTGATGAAATGTAGATGAGCTCACGATACCTGTATCGTGAACGAATTTTGTTGGAGCTGTGTCCGGTTCTTGTACCGACACAGCAAGTAATTTATTGTTCGTCGCAATGTAGATGGTGATAACAACGATGACACTTACGATGCTTATATCGTAAGTTACTTATTGATTGTTTTCGGTTCTTGTACCAAGACAATCTTAATCGCGACTCACAAAAGTGATAGGTACTGGTAAAACAACACCTTGAATATGATAATGAAAACTGATATATTTAATTTATTTGCACGATATTTATACAAGTTTACAAAAAACTAGAGTTACTTAAAGCTAGGGTCAATAATCATTACAGCACTAAATTATTGAGGTAAACGTATTGCTGACATACACAAATTAGCGCATTTACAAATTATTAAAGCGAATGACCTGTGCTGGTTGCGCGTTTTTATTTTCGTGTTACAAGCCAATTTATGTTTTGTCAGCGAATGCCTTTATGCTTTCTAAGAGAAGGTCAATGATTTGTGAAATGCATGCAAATGAATTGTCTTTGTTGATTTAATGAATATTAAGATTCAAAAAATGACTTAAGATTAAACAAGAACCAATTTGATAAATGCCAAAATATAAACCATAATTTTTACATTTATACTCAAAATTATCTTACCTACAATGGAAATATTCAAAACTTTATAATACGTCTACATTTAGGCTATAGAGACACACAAACGTGTGAAATTAGAATTTTTAAAACCATACAAGAAACATGGTATGCATTAGATAAGGAAAACACTTGGTTGTATGTGCTACCCAAGGAAACTAATTTAAGAATAATTTGTAATAATATAGCTTCATCTATAACAATTTCTAAAAGTGGTATTTTAAAACTTTTTTCTGGCTGTAGAGCATCAACAAGCCAAATCACTTTGGAGACTAGAAATGTAATAAAAAGCTCTACACCAATAGTTCAATATTTTGATAATATAGTTGTAAATGAAATTAAAAATCTCACAATAAATTATAAGACTAATTTTCATCCACTTGAAGATACTAATTTAGGAAGTTTTGATTTTGAAAAAATTAGCGTAAGCTTAAAGAAAATAAAGGAACAAACGAAAAATTATATAGAAAATTCCGAACCCCAAACAAATAATAATACATTTATCATTACGGTAACTTTAATGGGTATAATCATAATATTTGTTACGCTTTTATATCTAGCTAAAAGATATATAAAATGTAAATTACTTAGAAACAATGACAATGAAAATGAATAACAAAATTTTTTTTTTATAAAAATAAAGTACTATTTTGATAGGCAGATTAGAAAAAAAGATACATTTTGTAAATCAAAAAATATATTAGCACATAGTACAAAAAATATTTTTTTACTTTCATAAGGGGGTAGGAACGTTGTGTAACACATGTCACCACATGCGGTACCACTCTCACGCCAAACAGCAAGTAACTCGAGCACACACTTCAAGGACAGGTCATTCCCTTGTCACATAAATTTTTATTCTTAATTCTCAAAATTGCTTCAAACTCATAAACTATAATGATATAGGTTCAATATGCGCATTTGCTTGTTTATGCATTTTTTCTACATCGTGCTAGAAAGTATAGAGCTCCCGCTGAGCATGCTGTTTTGTGTGGGAGCTGTGCCGTATGGAGGGCAAACAGGAAATGTAAAAACGGTGAGTACACTGTTCGCCGTGCGTTAAACAGGTCCGCTTTATGTTCTTAATATTTTAAATACATATTTGTAAATCCAAAAATCAAGAAAGGGTTTTTCATTATAAACGTCCTGAGCTTTCAGCATCCCAACAAAAGCAAGCGAAGTGTGCCCCCCTCGCTGAGATTGGCGAGCGTAACAATGCAAAACAAATTTATGGAAATTATAACCTTTAAACAAAATACAAGCTACTTTTATATGAAAAACTCCTGCAGTAAGACAAGGCAAGAAGACTGTGGATGTCGCCTACTGACCGGCCCGCTGCTCTCTTTTTTCGACTTTGTTCATGGCTTGTATATTTTGGGGGTTACGCTTCTTGCCGTCGTCTTCATATTACAATGAAGTTTGATTTGTTGCTACTAAAAGGATTTTGGATGGACAGGTACGAAAGGCAATTGTATCCCTGCATTTTGTATGGCATTTAATGGTTTTAGCTGGTTTTGAGTTATAGACGCAAAAATGAAGCTGTCATAGTCTATTGTTGGTAAGATGATATTGTTCATAATTTTCAAGAGTAATTTTCTATCAAATCCCTAATTTTAATGTGAGAGCATTTTTATCAAGTTCAGCTGTACTGGGCTTATTGGCAAGGACTAGTTAAGGTTCGAAAATATTTTTTTTGTCGTCCTGTAAAAATCTTAGCAACTGTCTTATTTAAAAACCGGAACACCTTTTTCTAAGCGATGCTAGAATTGATTGTAATTGTATTTCATATTTTTTCGACACTTGATAATTTTAGTGGGTTAGCTGTATCCGTCTCGTAGGGTGCGTTGCTACTAACACTGGCTCCTCTCATACTGATCCCGGCTGTGCGAGGTTTAGCTGGTGAATTAAACTGTTGGATATTTGCTGGTTTGTTTTTAGTTTATGCTGGTCCATTGGGTTTGTTTTCATTATTCTCATTATGATTTATGGTAGCCGCTGTTTGTGGTGTATTGATTACCATTGGAGGGTTATTTGTTGTCTAAGACCGAATAACGTCAGGCATCTATCATGCCTATAACTAGGACCACGGTACAGAGAATACAATGTATTCTCATTAAAAGCCACGTTCCAGCATTTGTGAAGAAATATCGTGAAAATGTATAGGAAAGCACGGTACAGAGAACACAATACTCTCTGTCCTCTCTGTTTTTCCTATAGAAATGTACATTAGTCACGAAATTACGTCACAGGCAGAACATGTGTCAAAATTCAATTAGAATACCTTGTATTCTCTGTATCGTGAACTAGGACCATTTTTGTTTCTAGGAATCACCAGTCACCGCCACATTATTAGAGAACAAGATGAAATCGATGTTGCGGGCATATAAAAGTGCAGTGGATATTATTAAAAAAACCGGTAGTTCACCTTGCATAGTTCCTTTTGTCACGGAAATGGAAGAAATTTTCGGAGAATATTCCAACAAAAAATGCGTTTCAAAAAGAAAAGGAAAAAATAAAATGAAAAGGTGGGAGGAGACAAAATTTTTTTTAAAGGACCACAAAAAAACTAAAAATAAAGGACAATAGAGATCCTTCAATTTTAATATAAAAAAATAGTTTCTTCAATTTTTCACGATAAAATACTTTTAGATATAAATTAGATATTTACAAATGGTGGTACATGAGATTCACACAAAATACATTAATATATTTGTTCGAAATATTCCAAAAAATATCACATTTAAATACTACAGTGATTGGAACATTCTATAAGTTTGGCTTGATTTCTAGCGAATTTCACAAGGAGATTGGTTCCAGGGCTCAAATTTAAGTCAAATATAGGCTTTATTAAGAATTCGTCAGTTGCAGTGAACAGAGATTCTTTTGTTAGTCTAAGAACCGAGTGCCTATTTTGCGGTCAAACATTTAATCGGTTTAAACTATTTAACCAGTTTTGAGCGCCGTATACAAAATAAAGAAGCTATGAATAATAATTATAATGAGAGCTTATGGCTGTTGTGTAATTCTGAAAAACCTTATTGATAAAACGACTGCTCAATGTAAAATCGACTTGCCTTAGTCTTATGAAAGTTAAGAGCGACCAGGGCATCGCATACTAAAATAAAATAAAATCAAAAAAATCAAAATCAAAACCTATATTGAAAGCTATTCTCAAACCCAAATTTGTTCCCTTACTGACTGAAAACACGTAATTTTACACAAATATCGGCTAATTTCGGTATGACATGAATAGGTTAAGAGCTAATAACTCTTTAACGGATACAGATAGCACATAGGGTATACTAGGTCAAATTAAAGAGGAGGCTCTACAGTTTGCAGTTTTTATACAAAAAAGTTATGTTAACGACCTTTTTGCAAAAATAATAGAGGTCAAAGTAAAAAAAAAGGAAAGAAAATCCGAAATTTTTAGTTTAGACCTTCATAATTTCTGAGGGGAGAGGGGTATGGTATGGCTGGTTGAGCTGTCGTTGGAAAGGCCATGAAGTTCTGCATACAGTGAGCCCTTAACTGTGACCATACGCCCTGTAGTTTTTAAGATACAGGGTGTTTTGTGAAAACCTAGCTTTTTTTATGAATCACCCTGTAACTCCTAAACGGTTTATATTGCCCCCTCCCCCCCCCCCCCCTGCCATAAAATTTTTGGTTCGTCTAGGTGAGTACTATCACCTCCCGCGACGGTGGCTGATGTTTTAAAAAGTGTAAGATTACATTTTTTGAAGCCATCGTCCAACGCGAATAATTCTGGACAAGATTGAACAAGTCCAGAATTAAATCGTAAAATTTTCTCAGGGTAAGAAAATGCAATTTAGCATTTTACACCCTGAACAACGGCTCTTGATCACGATGAAGGTGATCTGGAGTTGAGTTGAGTTGATTTTTGTACTTGGTAGCGGGCGGTCTCGGTCTTTGTTAAAGAAGAGTTTAGTTAAACAAAAGCCCTGTCAAATAAGAATTTCGTCATAAGGAAGAATATATAAAAAGAACAGTTTTGTTAAAGAAAAGTGTTGGTAAAAAGAAAAGTTGTGTTGAAGAGAAGTTTGTAAAAGAAAAGTTATGATGAAGAGAACTTTGTTAAAGAAAGGTTTAATAAAGGAAAAATTGTAGCAGAGAAACGGTGTCATAAAAAAAACACCCTCCCGGATTACATAAGAAGCAAATAAAGGTGAGGTGTACACAGAACGACAGTGAGAACTCCTTGAATTTATATAAATATATAACAACATTCCTGTATTTGCAGGATACTTTCTAAAATGGCAATCATTTATAGATTTGTTCTCAGAACTAATACATAAGAACGATAAAATGACAAATGCGGAAAAGCTATTCTACCTTAAAACAAATATAAGGCGTGAACCTAATGAGCTGATTCAACATTTATCAATAACAAATGACAGTTATAATACAACTTGGAGCATACTTGATAAGCGATACAATAATAAAAGAGCATTACTGACAGCAGAGTGTTACGTACCTTGGTGGGACTGTGTTTCTTTATATTATCCAAAAGTCTCTATTGGTTTCCAATATCTTTATTTTGCACTCTTAACATGACTTCCTTTTACAAAAACTTTTCTTTTTCACTAATTTCTACAAACGTTTTAAACTTTTCTTTTTCTATTATTTCCTCTTTTCACACACTGAAAAAAAAGATTAGTTGCTTTACGCCAATGAATTTGTTTCATCAACAAATAATATCAGTTGATTTTCAGCTTACGAATGATATTCGTTGAGAGAACTTATTGGCATTAGTTGATTTATCTAATCTTATTTAGTCATAAAATTTGTGAATTCAACTATTTGTTTAGTTAGCTTTGATAATCTTTCCGAATTGCGTATCCGAGAATCTTTTGTTTTCTCAACTAAACATTTTGTTGAATTAACTAATTTTTATATAATAAATTTCGAAAAAATAGAATTATCAGCTAAAACAGTGTTTGTTTAATCCAGTCTTTAGAAGCACTTATTAGAACAATCGACTAATTAATATTGCTCTTTCAACAAATTCAATTCTCCAAATTAACTACTTGATTGGTTGATTTTGCATACCGCATTATTTAAAATAACTGAAACATTACTTTGAAGACATTAGTAATCAACTAATCGAATTTGTTAAAATATGTAATGAAATTGGAAATTTCAACTAATTTCTTAGTTGATCATAATAATAAAATGCGATGAATTTAATTATTTTTATAATTATTATTTTTATATGATTTTATTATCTGCCCGCAATAGGCTAACAATATGTTTAATAAATAGGGAAAATAAGCGTTCTGTATGAACAAAAACTCTAATATGAGAGTTTCTGCTTACTGTAGACGCTGAAGAATATATTAAGCAAACTCCATATATACACTCAGTATAAGTTCTAAGTGTGAATTATATGAAGGAAAAATTTCTGATTTGTTGATTCATCGAATGTCGAAATTATGAATTGGGTTTTAACATATCCAAACAAAATTCAAATAAAAGATGTGGCAAAGCAAGTTCAGATTTTTCGATTCAACAAATGTATTGGTTTAATTTAATGGTTTTGCGCATAAGTTGCTAGAACAATGAGGCGACAGTACAAGTGGTTATGATTCATTTTGCAGGTAATTTCTCAGTACAAAATAAAATATTGTAAATTTTGTATGACAACAAACACCACGGGTTTCAAGATTTCTTCCATTTGTGAAATTATATCTATTATTTTTTCGAAAATACCATAGACGAACGGATAGACGGACAAATGGACAGACATGTAAAAATCCAAATAGTAATTATGCGCTGGTGTCCAACCCATTTTTCCTTTATCAGTAATATGGGTTACCAGCGAAAGGATAAACTCAGTATGACCTATGAGATTTCACCTGGGGTATAAAAATAAATATTAATGATGCAGTGACTTAAAATTTAAAGTTATGTGAAAACTATATTATTCATATCAACTAATGTAATTCGTTAATTTAGAAAATTGTGAGGTTACATCATATTAAACAAATCTATCAATTTATTTGTTGAATTTATTAATTGCATACATTCCCTAATATAACCAATCATATTCTTAAAAATAAACAAACAGTTTCGTTGATTCTGCGTAAAAATTCATAATTTTATATGTTGATTTTACTAATATGTCTTCTGAAATATGATTAGTTAATTTATCAACAAATATTTGTTAACTGAACTAATTTAATTCGAAGCTACAACTGAAGTATTTTCTAAAACAACTAAGGGCAAATCAACTAATTCCAATTAGAAATTGCAACTAATTAGCACTTACAATTTTATTAATCATTTAATTGTTTTTCCAAATCAATTTACAGGAATTACTAATGTACAATCAACTAATCGTGATTCGTCGTTTTAACTAATAATTTTTTTTCAGTGCATTAACTTTCCTTTTTTAATCACTTAATTTTATTCTGTTAGCCGTCGAGACACCGAAACAACCCCGCGCAAGTTTTTTTTTTAAAGCCACAACTCTCTTCCTAGTTTAAAAATTCACTCCTTTCGGTCTAAAAACTCGACTCCTCTCGTGTTAAAAATCGACTCGACTCTTGATCACTTTCATTGCGATCAAAAGCCATCGTTCAGGGTAGAAAATGCATAGTTGCATTTCTACCCTGGGAAAAAATTTTAATTTATTCTGGACTTGATTAAACAAGTCCAGAATATTTTTCGTTGGACGGAGGCTCGAAACTTGATGCTTTTCTAAACATCGGCCACCGTCACGACGATTGAAACGGCCGCGCGCGTATACATACAATGTATTTTCGCGGCGCGCTCTTCTTATCGCGAAAGCTTTTTTGTGATATGTATGTACATTCGTACATACATATTGTAATTTTCACGACAAATCGTACTGAAGGTACAATATGTCTTTTGCTTTGTTTTTTTAAAGTAAATATTTCTACTGGCAAATTTTGCTGAAGGCAAAATTTGCCATGGGAATAATTTTATTTTAATTTATGGAATGTGAAGAAAATTGCTGACGCAATTTTCTTCACTGATTGAATTGATAAGCTAACCATGTTTTAGGCATGGTTAGCTTATGTGAAAATTTGTAATTTGGAATATTTTTATATTTTTTAAAATTTAGAGCTTTTTTACGCATGTAACATTCCTTCCCCCCGCAAATAAGAGAGTTATTCTTTGTAGAGGAATAACTCTCGGGGAAGGGAGGATGGTCTTGACCAGAATTAGCTTTTATTATTTTTGTGTACCAAATAGGAGTTCTTATCTGCTGATGTCCGATTTCCATCTCAGGAATTGCGATGGCCTGGATGGAAGAAAACTTTTTGATTAAGGTTCACTCGAGTTTTCTTCCTCATCCGTGACAGTTGCCGAGTTGTTTTATATAAAAAACTGTAACATTGAGGCCTTATAATGTTATTTTCACTACGCCTGAACAACAAGCCCCAGCATAGCCCGCCGGGTCTCACCTCCGTGGCCAGCTCCATTTACGTAATGCACGTAATTCCCGGATGGCGAGGCCCGATCCGGCTAGTTTTGTTAAGGCGCGGGGAGCGGCCCTTCACCGTGTGGGGCGAGGACGCCGTAGCCGGCCATACTTATACTGTGGACTTGCCCTTATATCCGCACCAGGGCCAGGCTTGGGTTGCCAGAGGTGAGTGTTATTGAAAAATTTCTTTGAATTCCCGACACTTATCCCATTTTTGTTTTCTTCTTGCAGGCGGTGCCCTAAATATATATGGACGACATGGTCTATGTGCCTGCTGCCACCCGGTGTTTGAGCCGGCTATTACCGCGATCATCCGGCCGCTGATGGTCACCCCTCCCCCTCTCGGAGTTGAGGCTGTGGCTGAAGATGACTGGGACCTTGAGTGGCAGTGAGATGGTTTCCTGAAGGAAAAAAAAATATTTTTTTTGTCTTTTCTTTCCTCTTTCTTATAATAATAATAAATAATAAAAAAAATAAAAAGTAAAAAAAAAATAATAAAAGTGGTTCCAAAATGTTAATCTTTTCTTTCTTTTTCTTCTCCCATTTTTTCCTTTTCAGGGTATTTGTTTTCATAGTTTCTTTTTGCGTACCCTTTTTTCTGGTATGTCTTATGTACATAATAATCTTCCCCCTGAGAAAAAGAGAATTATTCTTTGAAGAGGAATAATTCTCAGGGGAAGTTGTTGTGGTTGCTATTTTTGCGGCTCGGGTCTTGGTCGGTTCGGTTAGGCTTTACATTCAGTTTTTTGTTTTGTTCTTATTTTGAAAGGTTCTTGCCTTTATCTGTTTACCTTAGGTAAACTCTCTTTTTCTCCCTTTTTTTCGTTATTATAATGCTAGGAGTAGTAGACTGGTATTAGGTATCTTTTTTTTTCTATTTAATTATTATTTATATTGGTATGTTCTTGACATTGTTCTTTATGTTCTAATATATACATAAAATTTTTTTTTTTTTTTTTTTTTAAGTTTAGCTTATTACTTAATGTGTAGCGCATCAAATACCAATCAATCAAATATTTTCAATAAAATATTTTCATCAAATTCACACGCTCTAAAAACAACAAAAAACTTTGAAATCAAAAGAATGAGAACAAGCATGCAAAAACATAATCACATTTATTATGATTCATGCATAATTTCCATTCATGAAAATTATTGTAATGGCAAGGGCAATGCACCTCAGTGCGACACACGCCAGTTTGCTGACACGGCATTTCACACCATTCATGCATTACACTGACCTCATTGAACTCGAATGTGGGAAATGTTGTGAATGTGCAACATGGCCAAATTTTAATTTGGAAATATTGATTGCGCTACTCCGGGTGAATAATCTATATTGCAATAAATTAACTAATTGGTAGATTTATACACTAGAAAGGGGTAGCGATTAAATATATATATATAGAACTTGATTCGAAATAAAGACAGTACGTTTTAGAGAAGAAAAGTGTTTTGATATCAATTCCTCTCTCTAATAACTTCGGCAGTCTTTGACGCCATAAATCGTGCGAATATCGGCTGAGCTTTCTCGCCTGCACTCCAGAATTAATTTCGGCTGAGCAATCTCGCCCACTACGAAAGGCAGTCTCTGACACCAATAGCCACTCATAGACAAGGAGAAACGTTGCACCACATCCATCCACGGGATAATCATTACATGGCGACCCTGCACCACGAACCAAGAAGCATACGAGACCAACTGAAAGAAGAATTGGAAAGAAACCCTAAGGCTGGACCAAAACCGCTAACAATCGAGGAATACAGAGCAAGAAGAGCCAAGCAGCAGGAGAAGCAAAATCAGCAAGAAGAACAAGAAAGACAACAGCGAAAACAGCGACCAAAGAGAACGAGGGCAGGAAAAGCAGTCAAACATAGACGGAATATCGCGGACCTATATCGGCTGGCAAGCCTGTCAGTAACAAAAAAGGAAAAAAATTACTTCCTCGAGACGATACGCTTGAACAATCAAGAATACAAGAAGATAAATAATGGGAGGAAAGGAGTCCAAACCAACGAATATCGTGGCAAACAACGCAGCAACAGCAACGACCACAAATTTATTTGTCAGCACCTTTGAGGACCACATCTCAGACATCAAATACTTATTAAGTACCATTATTTCAATTATTGTTGTAGTCATTATTTACAATTATATGAAAAAGAAAATTAATTCAATAATAAATAAAAAGGTCAGCAAAACAATACAGGTATAAGATGATATGTACATAAATAAATAAATAAATAAACAAGTATAATGCACATTAAGTCGTAGTTGTATAATGAATAAATTGAAAACCACAATAAAAGAATTAGAAAGAATATTAGACAATTTTAAGAAAACTCCATACAGAGAATATAGTGCAGAAAATCTGTTAATGAAAAGAAATAAAACAGATGAGCTAAAAGTTGAATTCAGAGAGATATACGGTGGACTGTCAAAAGAAGATAAACAGATCAGCCAACCAATAAAAGATAAATTTCAGGTGATATACGAAGAAGTAGAGACACATATCAAGAACAAGACAAAAGAAATCTTAACAGAAGAAGGAGACAACGACGAGAGAAACACTAGTGATTTAAGGGATAAAAATACAAAAAACTCTGAAAGTGCAAAATTTGACAAAATGGCTTTGTTTGACATGGCATTAACAATGAAAGTGGTAACTGAGTTCGATGGAGATCCAAAGAATCTAACAAACTTCATTAATCTCATAGAATTCCTTCATGATTCAATAGAAAGTGCAGATGAAAAGAAAAAGCTAATCAACTTCGTGATTAAAACAAAAATTTCACAAAAGGTACGTAACAAAATCTGCAACGAACCGACACCAACATCACTGTCAGAACTTAAAACATTGTTCCAAAAGATATGCAGAACTAACAGGAATCCTCTCAAAATTCAAACTGAACTAGCCAAGAGCTACCAAGGTGAAAGACCAGTGCAAGACTTTGCTAACAAGATTGAATCGCTGGCAGCAGAACTAAACAACATCCAAATAATCGAACAAGGAGAAGAGAACCGGCAAATAATTGCTAAATTAAATGATCAGCTAGCACTAAATGCTTTTAAGTCAGGCTTAAGAGAACCATTTAAAACCACAGTATTTGCCGCACAACCCAAAACCTTATCAGCCGCTGTACAACTTGCGACAGAGATTGACACTGAGAACAGACAATCAGGAAACATCCTAAGATTCTCTTCACACCCAACACGATTCACAGACTACAATCGCAATCGAAACTTTCACCAGAACAACAACAGAAGAGGACACAACTTCCAAGCATACAGAAACACGCAAGGGAACCAATACAGTGATAGATATAATCACCAAAATCAAGCAAGAAGGAACATCTACATCCCATCAAGACAAAACCACAATCAAAATACAACACATTTTAACAATGTACGCACACAAAATAGAATTCCAGAAACACGGAATCAGAATCGTCCATTTTTTAGACGAATAAATGTATTGAATTCGGGAAACGGACAAGGAGTCCCCGAAACACAGCTTTCAGGGGACAACGAATATCAAACGAACAATGCATAAAGATGCATAAATTCATGGTCAAAAACCTGACCAACTATGTAAATATAAAAGGCGATGCAACATCAAGGAATGCATCATGGTTCATAGATACGGGAGCGGATATATCAGTAATTAAGAAAAATAGCTTAATAGATCACTTAGAATTAAGAGAAGAATCCTGCAGAATAACAGGAGTAACAGAAGGTGAAATTAAAACAATTGGAACATTAAACATGAAATTTGAGGTCGAAGGAGACATAATAGAACACAAATTACATGTCGTAGAAGATAATTTCCCAATCTCTATGGATGGATTAATTGGACTAGACTTTTTGACCAAATTCGGATGCAAACTCGACTATGAACAATTCATTCTAACAATTTGCACAGAAAATAACAACATTGAGATACCAATCATGACTAGGATCCCAGAAGTAAAAACCATCACAATTCCAGCAAGATCGCAAATATATCAAGCAATGGATATAAAAGTAAACGAAGACAGCATAGTTTTGAGCCAAGAACTCCAGCATGGAATTTTTATTGCAAATGCCATTATACCAACAAAAGGGATCGTTCACGTTAAACTGCTCAATACACTGGAGCAGGACATCAGTATCGAACCACCACAACTGAAAATTGTGCCTCTAACAGAATACCATTTCATAAGGAAGGTGAAATCAATAGAAAACGACAACGAGACACGTTTCGAAAAATTAAAAAAGGAATTGAATATAAATAACCTAGATGAAAGAGCAAAAGACTCACTGTTTGAAATATGCAGAAACTATTCAGATATATTCCATCTAACGGGTGATACACTAACAATGAATAATTTCTACACGCAAAGGATAAGTATGACAGATCACATCCCAATCTACATAAAGAAGTACCGCTTGCCACAAGTGCAGAGCGATGAAATAAACAAACAGGTAGATCAGTTACTGGAAGAGGACATCATAGAACCCTCGACAAGCCCATACAACGCCCCTTTACTAGTAGTTCCAAAAAAGGGAACTAAAGATGAAAATAAATGGAGGATGGTAGTCGATTTTCGACAATTAAACAAAAAGATAATGGATGACAAATTCCCGTTAACCAGACTCGAAGACATCCTAGACAATCTGGGGAGAGCAAAATACTTCTCAACCCTAGACCTAACAAGTTCTTTTCACCAGATCGGATTACACCCACAATCACGACCTGTAACTGCCTTTTCGACCAACAAAGGTCACTATCAATTCAAAAGATTACCTTTTGGATTAAAGATCTCCACTAACAGCTTCCAAAGAATGCTTACAGTAGCTCTAGCAGGTTTAGATGCCGAGACATTTTTATATGTCGACGACATAATAATCTTTGGATGCAGCTTGCAACACCACAACAGAAACTTATGCAGAACTTTCGACCGACTGCGTCAATATAACCTAAAATTAAACCCACAAAAATGCAACTTCTTGCAAACAGAAGTGATTTACTTAGGCCACCTAATCACTAACATGGGAGTAAAAACAGACCCCGCAAAATTCGATACGGTGACCAATTATCCAAAACCCACAAATGCAGATGAAGCAAAAAGATTTACGGCCTTCTGTAACTACTACAGAAGATTCGTACCAAACTTTGCATCCATAGCCAAACCCTTAAATCTTTTAGCCCGCAAGGACACACCCTTCATCTGGACAGAGGAATGTCAAAAAGCTTTTGACACCTTGAAACAGAAATTAACCAACCCACCCATATTACAATATCCAGACTTTTCAAAACAATTTGTCTTAACGACAGACGCATCAAATTTTGCATTAGGCGCAATTTTATCTCAAGGAGAAATAGGCAAAGACCTACCCATTTCCTACGCAAGCAGAACCCTAGATAAACACGAACTTAAGAAACCAATCATAGAAAAAGAACTTCTCGGAATCTACTGGGCAATAAAACACTTCAGACCATACCTTTATGGAAGAAGATTCACAGTCGTGACTGATCACAGACCTCTAGTAAGTTTGTTTACACACAAAGATCCATCATCAAAGATGACAAGAATCCGTTTAGAACTATCTGAATATGACTTCGACATAATATACAAAAAGGGTTTACTGAATACAAATGCAGACGCACTATCCAGGATAAAGCTTAACTCGGATATGCTTAAAGAAATGATACCAACAGCGCAAATTAAAATAACAACGAGGAATAGATCAAAGGAAGCAAAAGAATCAGAAGCATGCGAAAAACTTGGAGATATTAAAAGTGTCGATGAATCGTCAGGCCAACTTTTCATCTACGAATGCACTTCAATCTCCGAAATAAGAAACGTAAAACAATTAAAATTCATAAAGATAAAGGAGGACGTCCAAAGAAGAAAGTATAATAAAAAGAAGAGTATACTCATATCAAAAAATGAAGTTGCGATCGAGTACTGCGATAATCTGAATCTGAACTTAGGATCGATATTGGAGAAGCTTACTCACGCGATGATTGACAACGGAATTCAAACGCTAGCAATCTCAAAAGAAGAAGAAATATTTAAAAAAGTCGACATAGAAGAATTTAAGAAGAAGTTTAATGATCTGCAGAAGGGAATTAAAATAAAAGAAAAGAAAAGTTTGCGCATGATAATATTTAAACCACCAAGAAGGATACTAAACAAGGAAGAACAATTAAGCATAATCAAACAATTTCATGACACTCCATACACAGGTGGACATTCAGGAGTCAAACGCACAATTAATAAGATTAAACAAAGATTCTGTTGGAAAAATCTCAGCAAAATGGTCAAAACTTACGTAAATAACTGTGAGAAATGTAAGTGCAATAAAATAATAAGGAACACCAAAGAAAGAATGATAGAAACTAACACACCAAGTCAAAGTTTCGAAATATTAGAAGTTGACACAGTAGGACCCATTAAACAAAGTAAATTCTACAGATACATCCTGACATGTCAATGTCAACTAACAAAATATGTAGAAGCATTCCCCATGGAGAATAAAGAGGCCAAAACAGTCGCAAAGATATTAGTCGAAAGAATAATCTTGAAATATGGAACCTTCAAAATCCTAAAAACGGACCTAGGCACCGAATTTGTCAACCAATTAATCTCAGAGGTATGCAAAATTTTCAAAATAGACCAAGTCACCTCAACTCCGTTTCACCACGAAACTCTGGGTGCAATTGAAAGGAATCATCGTGTACTGAACGAATACATATTATCAATAGCTCAGAATGGCGAATGGGATGAATGGTTACCCTATTACACATTCTGCTACAATATCACACCTCACTCCGAAACCAAAATTTCACCACACGAACTAATATTCGGCAAATTAGCATCGCTTCCAGACACATTAGATCAAAACAGGACAGATCCGATCTACAATCTAGAAGACTATTCAAAAGAACTAAAGTTCCGACTACAAGAAAGTCAAAGAATAGCCAAAGCACTATTGGAGAATTCTAAAAAGAAAAGAAGCGAAAATCTTAGCATAATTACTAACCCACTAAAAATTAAGATAGGAGATAAAGTATTGTTAAAAGTAGGAAATAAGAGAAAGAATGAACCCCCATATAAAGGGCCATACATTGTAATTGATACGAATAACGTTAACACTAAGATAAAGATAGATAAAATAATAAAAGAAGTACATAATAATCGGCTAAAAAAATTTAAGGTTCACCATAAGTAGCATGTAACAATCGAATTGGCTGTATAGATAAGAATTAGATAAAATATACGAATCATTTCATTAGGAGTATTAGATAGAAAACTACACTATAAGATTAAAACAAAAATTTTCCTTTAATAAAGCAAAATTTTTTTTTCCATAAGAGGAGGGATGTAGCGCATCAAATACCAATCAATCAAATATTTTCAATAAAATATTTTCATCAAATTCACACGCTCTAAAAACAACAAAAAACTTTGAAATCAAAAGAATGAGAACAAGCATGCAAAAACATAATCACATTTATTATGATTCATGCATAATTTCCATTCATGAAAATTATTGTAATGGCAAGGGCAATGCACCTCAGTGCGACACACGCCAGTTTGCTGACACGGCATTTCACACCATTCATGCATTACACTGACCTCAGTGAACTCGAATGTGGGAATGTTGTGAATGTGCAACATGGCCAAATTTTAATTTGGAAATATTGATTGCGCTACTCCGGGTGAATAATCTATATTGCAATAAATTAACTAATTGGTAGATTTATACACTAGGAAGGGGTAGCGATTAAATATATATATATAGAACTTGATTCGAAATAAAGACAGTACGTTTTAGAGAAGAAAAGTGTTTTGATATCAATTCCTCTCTCTAATAACTTCGGCAGTCTTTGACGCCATAAATCGTGCGAATATCGGCTGAGCTTTCTCGCCTGCACTCCAGAATTAATTTCGGCTGAGCAATCTCGCCCACTACGAAAGGCAGTCTCTGACACCAATAGCCACTCATAGACAAGGAGAAACGTTGCACCACATCCATCCACGGGATAATCATTACAAATGCATTCTAAATTTGTAAGTTAGTATTGTCACTCTAATACTAGTTATCATTATTATTTATTTGTTATTTCTGTTACTATTAGTACCTTAATAAAACTTCTTCTTTTTCTATTTATCTATTTATGAATCTAATACATTTAATTTTACTGTTAACTATGCATTTTTGGGTACTTTAACTTTAGTTATTCTATTCCTAACTTCATATAATATCTTTTTATTTTAATTCATTTTTTTTTTTCTATCTTTTATGGAGATTTAGTTTTAATGTGCTTTAGGACTTTCCGCCTGTTCCATATTTTAGTATATTTTATTTTTCAGGTTAACATTTTTCTATGTATATCGTTATACATATTTTACCAGGTCTACTTTTGTTATAAAACTGTTTTAACTTGACCAAGTGGTCCATTTTGACAGTGTCAGTTTCGAATTTCTAAACGGCTTGGACTGATTTTGTTTTAGCGAGGCTCCTAGTTCGCCTTAAACTGGGTTGGTGAACAGGAGTTCGCTCTTCTAAAGGGATTCCCTCTGATGAAACTTCGGGGTTACCTTGTGGTTGATTTCTCTGTTGCCTCATCTTGATGACAACAGGGTGTAGATATTTTACTGCCACCACAATCATTATGGCCAGGACAAGTAGGCTCGTAAATGATATAGATGTGGTGGACAGGATATGGGAGTTTTTACTCGATACCTTTTCTGGTATTTAATAATTTTGTCTCTAATTTCCTCTAGTGAATGCGTGTCCTGGTAGACTGACTTGTGATTATCGTCTCCCGTTAAGATTTCGATGTTCCCCAGACTGTGGTTTTGCCTTTCTTGTAAAATTTCAGTCAGGTTTACTTTGAGTAGAGAGGGGTTGAGCTCAGGAAATTGATTCGACTGGATAATTTTTAGTGGAAATTTATTCTGACCTTCGTATTTAAGCACTTTGTCACCTATTTGAACTTGACATGGTTGCGTTATCTCTAATATCCCTTGTCCTTCCAGTTTCGAGATTACAAAGTGATCTGGACATGTGATGTGTAGCACCGTGGAGGTGATAAATGAAAATAGCCACACATTTGGCTTGTTTAGTTTAATTAACATGTCCTTTTGGGGAACTTGTACTCTGGTGCTACATTTGAGCACTTCATTTAAAGGGTTATATAGTAATTTAATGGCACATTCATTGGACGTTGCCGCTTTGATTATAGGCGAGTTCAGCCGGCCTACATACGTGTTTTCCTCCAAATTACTTGTTATTTTCTTGAACCTTTTCATGTCATCGCCTCCTAGTAAGAGAAATTCCTGAGTTTTTTCGCTATTGGCTATGTATGAATAACCAGGGTCTGGAATTAATGAGTAAGTTGCTGACTTGGGTACAGGATAGCAAATTGTGTACAGGAAACAAATAGTGTATGGCATTGCCTATTCCATCAAATAGAGATCTTGCCTTGCGTTTTCCTGGTACTAGTTCCTTTATAGTTTCCGTGCGCTTTCGTACGCTATCTATTATAGCGTGTATGTGTAGTTGCTCTGTGCTCTGTGCTCTGTGCTCTGTTGCTCTGCATATTCTGCTAGCTTTATCTGTGCATCTAGTTCATCCAAGTCTATTTCGGTGAGGACATTCCAGGTGTTATGATACACCATGAGGCTTCCTAGATCCTCGAAAAATATGCCCGAGCTATTTAGCTTGGTTATAGCATAGGGTTTGTCGGCGATTTCTCCTGTTGTGTATTGGATGAGGAGGGCAAATACGATGAATTTTAGCGCCATTTCTGTGGACAATTTGGAGGAAGGAAAGAATCCTTTAAGTATATTTGTACTTGCACTGTGCCGTTTTAAACTGGGCAGTGGAGTGACTCCACCGCAAATGTTTTTGGGGAGGTATTGAAATGACGTTTAATGCACATTGAAGTAGGAATTTCGAGTCAACCTGGTTCATTTTTGTACAACATGCTTTTATTCGAAATATGGTTTTAAACGATTATTATGTACCGTCACCATTCGCTTACCAATTTTGATTGTGGTATTCACATCACTTGGTATTGCTATTACCTGATAAGGTCCTACCCAGATTTGAGAAAGCTTATGTTTTCTGTTTTCGTTCTTGATGAGGACCTTGTCTCCTACATGGAAAGTTAGGGGCCGTACTGTCTTATCGTAGTACCCCTTTGAGCGCTGTTTACTTGCCAATAAGTTCTTTCGTGCCTTGGCATATGATTTTTGGAGCTTATACTTCAATATGTGATAGTAGCTCTCATGATTGTAAACGGGTTCGGGATCCCGTTTTAAGTTTGATGGGACATCCGCTGTGAAGCCGTAAAGGCAGTCCATTGGGGTAAGTTTAGTACCCTCGTGTACACTGTTGTTGCACACGAATGCCATGTTTTAGGATTTTCGTCTACGATTATTCGCAGGTATTCTATCAGCGGTCTATGTGCACGCTCTAGTGCTCCATTAGACTGTGGGTGGTATGCTGAAGTCTGTAGTTTCTTTACCTTTAGAAGTTTACATACTCTTTTGAATAGTTCACTCAGGAAATTTGTTCCCTGATCGGTGAGTATTCTTTTGGGTATGCGATAGCGCGTAACGATTTCATCAAAGAAAACTTGTGCTACTGTGACTGCTTCTGCATTAGGTATGGCATACCAGTCGACAAATTTTGTTAAATTATCTTGGAAGGTCAAGATATATTTGTTTCCTGATGTGGTCTCTTCTAATGGATCTACAATATCGAGGTAAACTTTGTCGAACGGTTGTTCTGCGATGTCCGTGATAACCATTGGCATTTTATATTGTGGAGAAGCTTTCATCGTCTGGCACTTTGGGCATTTTTTTATGTATTTCTTGATGTCGCTAAGCATGTGTCTCCACCAATACTTGCGTCTTATTCGTTTGTTAGTTTTTATGACACCTTGATGGCCACCAAATGGAGAATCGTGATAATCTTTTAAGATTGTTTGGATCTCCGTGGGGCTCGTAATAACTTCGGGTGTCTTGCCAGTACTTACTTTTTGCTCAAGCGATGCTGGGTTTAGTTTTTCCGCCTCCGTGTGTTGAATTTCGTTTTGGTCCGCTTTCGTGTGCTCTTCTGTCTCCACACTGGAGCTATTTATTGTCTCTTGAACCTTTTGCTTCTGAGCTCGAGTCACGACGAAACAAGGAGAGGATTTCTTTTTCTTTTTATTATTTGTGGAATCGTCTTCCTCCACATCTGAGTCCATCGTGTGGTGGACTAGGGCTTTTACCGTTAAGGTATTGCCTAAACGGTCTTCCTTTAATGCTTGGGGGATGCGACGTAGTGCATCTGCATTAGTGTTGTACTTCCCTGGTTTATATTCGATGTTGTAATCGAATTCAGATAATTTGTGGTGAAATCTCACCAAACGGGAAGTAGGGTCTTTCACATTGAAGACACCTTTGAGAGGTTTATGGTCAGTATAGACCGTGAATTTCCGGCCTTGAAGATAGCACCTGAAATTCTTGGTAGCCCAGACAATAGCCAATAACTCTTTCTCTATAGTAGAGTAATTTCTTTCGGCTTTGTTTAATGTGCGGCTTGCATAGGCAATGGGCTGGTCCTTTCCGACTTCTCCTTGAGAAAGAACAGCTCCTAGAGCCTCGTTACTTGCGTCAGTAGTAAGATTAAATGATTTTGAAAAATCAGGGTCAATTAAAAGTGGTGGAGAAATTAAAGCACTTTTTATGCTCTGAAATGCTTCTTGGCATTTCTCTGTCCAAGTGAATTTTACATCCTTTCGGAGTAAATTCGTAATTGGACGTACAATTTTGGAGAAGTCTGGAAAGAATTTCCTGTACTCTGGTGGGCAGGACCTTCGTGGCTCAAATCTTCAGAAAATAACTGGCCGAAAACAAACTCGGATATCAACAGTATTGAAAACCTGGAGGAGAAAAACGTTCTATCAACCAACATAGCACTGGAATCAAGCATCGAAGATATATTGTCACGGTTTTCAACACTCAGGAAAATCATCAGGGTGCTAGCTTACTGCAATAGGTTTATTCTAAAGTGCATGAAACAAAGACCCAACCAAAGTAGCACTGAGCTTACAGTAAAGGAAATACAAATTGCACTGCAACAAATTATAAAGATGACACAAAAAGTTGAATTTTCCACAGAAATAAATCGATTAGTCTCAAAACAGGAATTAAGTAAGAAGAGCAGCATATTATCCCTAAACCCTTTCATCGACGAAAATGGAATAGTACGAGTTGGAGGCAGGATCGAAAACTCAAATATCCCTTATGACGAAAGGCATCCAATTATTCTGCCACGCAGCCACCACGTTACAAATCTATTGATCAACGAAGCTCACCTTGCAACTTTACATGGTGGAAATCAAACAACACTCGTCTTTATAAGACGGAAATACTGGATACTTAATGGGAGAAGCAAGGTACGTCAAGAACTGAACAAATGTGTTAAGTGCTGCAGATATAAGGGACAATCAATAATGCAAATAATGGGAATGCTGCCACCACCACGAGTCACCCCATCAAACCCATTTACACATACGGGTATCAATTATGCGGGGCCAATTCAGGTTAAGACTTCCAAAATAAGGAGCAGTAAGACCCATAAAGGATATATAATAATTTTTGTGTGCCTTGCAACTAAGGCCATTCATATAGAAGCGGTAACAGATATGACGAGTGAAGCCTTCCTAGCGGCATTCAAAAGATTTACAGCAAGAAGAGGACTTCCATGCTGCATATACAGTGACAATGGCACAACTTTTGTAGGGGCCAAAAAGATATTAGATACGGATCTTCAGAAGGCTATAAAACAAGCAGCTACGATAGGCCAACAGTTGGCAACTGATGGCATACAATGGTTATTTATTCCGCCGGGAGCTCCTCACTTCGGAGGAATCTGGGAGGCCGGTGTAAAATCTATAAAATATCACTTAAAAAGAGTTATAGGTGATACCGCGCTAACTTTTGAAGAACTGAGTACACTACTGTATCAAATAGAGGCATGTCTAAACTCTAGACCTTTATGTCCACTGACAGCTGATCCAGGCGATGCACTTGTTCTTACGCCAGGGCATTTCCTTGTTGGAAAAGCTCTAGTAAAACCTCCAGAACCTATGATATCGGACACTGAGGTACGGATGTTGACACGCTGGAAACAAATTCAAAAAATAACACAAGACTTCTGGAAAATATGGCAGAGGGAATATCTATCTCGTTTGCAACAACGACACAAATGGCAGGCAGGAAACCAAAATGTTTCAACTGGCAGAATCGTGTTGATTAAGGACGAAACCTGTTCACCATCCAAATGGCCATTAGCAAAGATTATTGAAACTCATCCGGGTAAAGATGGAATAGTACGAGTAGTAACCCTCCGATATAAGGGAAATTCAACCATTAAACGTCCAGTGACGAAAATATGTCTACTTCCTATAGAAGATAAAAAGGTAGAAGACACTAACAAACAAACAAAGGAAAATCAAAGAGCCCAGAATACAGCACATACAACTATAATCAACGATCCGAACGCTGTAATATCAGACAAAGTGGAAGACATTCCCAATGCTCAACCTATCATCAAGAATACAGAAAAAGAGAAAAAAAACATACCTCATCACCCACTTAAAGGAAGATTTCTTCCCATCAATCCAAATTGGGCCCAATATATATCTGACCGTAAACGAAAGGACAAAGAGCCGATCCACACCGCGCCCATGAAGATTGCTAAATTACTATTGACCACAATGATAGTCTTAGGAGTTGTACAAAGTGGTAATACACAATACACAATTAAGCGGCCTGAGCCTGGTCTCTATATAGAACATATTGGAAGAGCAAGGTTGAAAAGAGGAACTCTAAGGATCGAACTAATTCTTCCACTAAATATAAAGACTGAGAAAGAAAGAATTGATGTCATAATGAGAGAAATGAAAAACGCATGCAATCAGTCTACTAAATTCGCGGAAGATACTCATTGCAATACTCTATTGGAACACTTGAAAGACAGAAGGAATGCGCTATTGAGTGAAATGGAAATATTGGAGAACAAGCAAGGAAACAGAAGATCAAAAAGAGGACTATTTGGAAAACTTCTACAATCTGTATTTGGAGTAAATGATGAGGTATATACGGACATCGAATCTCTGGAACACAATCAACAAATTCTACGACAAGCAACGAATCATCAAGCAAACATAATGCTATCTATAATGGAAAGGATGAATGACACCGAAAACCTATCGTTAAAGAAGATTAACTTAATAACTAACAAATTGAATAAGGTCATAACTGAAGTAAACAAAATAGAAGGGTGGTATGAAAAAATCGATGGTAACAAGGTCAGTATTCACATATTGGCAGCATACCAGTTAGCTATCGATGTCTTTGAAAACATAGAAAAACACTACACTAAAATACTAACAGCTACATTTGGCAGAAGTAGTCTGTTAGATTTTGTAACACCCAGTAAGCTCAAAAACGTCATCAATAAAGCTTCAAGTAAGATGCCATTCAACTTGGAAATAATCCCTGAACCTGAAACTAGACTGGAGTGTGTGGTAAATAACACCAATATAATAATATATGGATTCCTTCATATAATAGAAATTGACGAATATGAACTAGTTAAAACAACCCCGATACCAAAAAAAGTAAAAAATAACACATACGTCGCTACTGATATCTCATCTTCGCTTCTTGCCACCAACTTCAATAATCAGCGATATTTCGAGCTAACTGAAGAAGAATTTAAGAACTGCATCAATGTGGAAAGATATCAAATATTATGCACACCTACTGTTGTCAGCAACATTGAAACTAATACAAATTGTATCATCGATGAAATGTATCACCGACAAGACAAACACGATTGTCCAATAAAGGAATTCAATACTCCCAAGGTGATGTGGAAATATTTGTTTATGGCAAACACTTGGCTCTTTATCGCAGATACTTCAATAACAGCAGCGATTAAATGCAATGGCAATAGAGAAGATGTAATTTTAACTGGAGTCGGTATACTACAAGTTAATCAAGAATGCATCATCCAAACACGCAAAAACACGTTGTACTCGGAAATTGATAACAAGGTGCAAATGAGATCCACTGATTAAATTAAGAAATTCACTTACGGCAATGGCATTCAATATTATGTGCAGTAAGCACTTATGAATATAAAAATTGGGACAAATTAATTATTGTAAAGTTTAGTTGTAAGCAATTATTGATTATAAAAATCAATCACATGTATAGCTATGGGCAGTAATAAATTTTGATCATAATTAACGAGTTCGAATATTTTTACTGGACGATTATACCGGCCTAGCGAATTCCCCCTACTCAAGGTAAGGGTTCAATAGGTTCTTTTTTCTTAGTTCTTTAGCAGCTTAAACAAATCAAACATTAATTGTAGAAAACACCATCAATGTCTTGAAGAAAAATCATCAAGCGATTCAGTATCAAATGAACGTTGTCGACACGCAAATCGAAGCACTTAGCAAAGGCTTCAATCATTCTCAACAAGAAATAATAGTAACACAAACCTTCACTTCTGCAGCTGTTCTCATTACCTTAAGCATAGTCAACTTTCAACATATCCAAAGAAGCATTCTATCAGTGTTAACGGACACCAGACACGGCCAGCCAAGCCCTTTGCTCTTAACTCCAACCGAACTTCACGAGCACCTCAAGATCATACGGGAACACCTACCGGAGAATCTAAAACTACTAGTCAAGCCTCATTATTTGCAATTTACAGTTCCATGCATGCAATGATGAGAATCACAGAAAAGAAAATATTATTTGACACACGTATACCACTACTAAGGGCAGAATCATATCGGTTACACAAATTAATACCGATAACTATACTTCATCAAAACATACACGTATATGTTCAACCTTCAACAACATATCTGATGATTAATCGACATCGAGATCGCTACAACCCTCTAACCCAAGAGGAACTACGAACGTGCTTACATCAAACAAACACTCAACTAATCTGTAACCTAAAGCAGGCTATATTTACATCGAAGTCAAATCAAGGTCGTTGCGAACTATATTTGTTAAGCAATAAACGAATAATATCATCTTTTTGCCAACCAGAAAGGGCATGGATCAAGCTCAACGCACCAGAAACCTGGATATATATAATGGATAAACAGACGCATTTCGACATAATTTGTGAAGAAACTGTGCAACCCATATCTTTGAATGCCAGTGGGATTATTCAACTGCGCCCAAACTGTATGATCAAGCATCCTTCACTACATATCAGCGCTAACAACAAACTATCGGGAAACATATACTCATCATTCATTTCTGACGGGCAAGTCATTTCAAACCATCTCAACCTAAGCGCTCGATCACAAGAAGTAGTCCAGTTTCCACAAGTGATTAAAGAAGCAAGCAGTATCAACCTAAGCGAATTAGAAAATGCAAAAGCTAACCACCCATAACCTTCATCATTATACTAGCGTATACTATACATCCTATTAGCCATTATTCTCATGCTTGGCGTATACTATTGCTGTCGACGTCACAAAAAACTGCTACAATGTTAGAAGATTAAACAACCGCAGCTAGCTCCACGACACTAACACAAGGGGATAATGAACCAGGCCTGCCGTCACTCAACCTTGAAGAAAACAATTCATATTAATCATTCCAAATTAATTATAAATCATAAAAATATTTGCTGCATCATAATTTCATTCACCTTTCATTCAATTGACACAATTTCATAGTGCTCAGTGTCAGCAATATAACGATCGCACACCTCAGGTGAGTGAACTTATGATACATACTTAATTTACAGTATGTGTCGACATAATTTTCTGTGGCGAGCATTTTTTTGTAATTAATTTTAGTGCTTAAGCAAACACTATTATAATATGTTTGTATATATATAGATTGATTGAAATAATAAAGTTCAGTTCTTGAGTAAAGACGATATAGCCAACGTGAATCTTTTACTTCGAACACATACATATACACATATATTATAAGGTGATAGTGAAGGATTTTACTGGTTTTGATATAGGCTCCAGTTATTGTATTTTGTTTGGTTACTTTTTAAACTTTTTAATTTACTGTTATTGTGAAGAAAATTTCCTTAACTTTTGACTCAGCATTAGTTTGGAATTTCGTTCTTCCTTGTTAGTACACATTTGGAATTTGCGCAGTAAAGACCTGTGTAGCTTAGTAACTTTAGTCATTTTTTATTTGGATTTTTTGTAAAAATGGAAGTTAATCCTGCACCGGTTAGCCCTAAAAAAGCCAGGAAAAGGGTTGCACAGCCTGATAAGTGGAAAGTTAATGTTAATGTTAATGTTGTGTTTGCTCACCTGGATTGGTGATAAGAAGAAGACCCACGAATGAAAATAACAGAGTTCGGAAAAATTCCTTCGAGAATGAAAAAATACATTCTTTATCATTTACATTCATTCGCGAATGAATAATTGAGTTGAAAGATTCGCGAGAGAATGTTTGCTGCCGAGAATTTTATGAATACATTCTATTCGCGAGAGAATGAAAATGAGAGAATATTCTTCAATGGCAGCAAAAGAATGAGAAAGAATGAAAACCAAACACTCGGAATGGAAGAGAACATTCTCATATTTCATTCTTTTACTGTCGGTGAATTCGAGTGGGTCGTAACGGATATATTAGGAGGTAGATTATATTAAAAGTTGATAGGTTTTCTGGTGATTTTAACGTGGCAAGGGAATTTAAATTTAAGACAATTGCTGGATAGTCTCGCATACGGGCAAAGAATGCCTTTTAGCACAAATGTGCTAGAATATTGGAGAAGTATTTCCTTAAAACAAATAGACTTAGCAAAATTGGCCGAGGTGATTCTAGCGGTCCCCTCAAGTCAAGCATCCGTTGAGCGCGCATTTAGTGCACTAACGACGATATTGACTAAACAAAGATCTAGGTTAAGTAGTGAAACTATTAATAATCTACTGTTAGTCAAACTAAATAACAGCCTATTAGATTCAATAAATTTTGAAGAGAAAGATACGATTTCAAATGAATACTCTAAATTTGATTATTGTTTTATTTTTCCCATCAAAAGTAAATTTTTTCAGGACAAAAAAGCATATACATACATTTCAAAAACGTGGAAAATGCACTGAGTGAAAGCATAAAATCGTCATTATATAAATCTGTTTGCGAGATAAAAGAATGAAAAAGAATATTCTTTTCCACTCTTTATCATTCGCGAATGCAAAAGACGTGGGAATGAATAATTTCATTCTCTCGCGAAAGAATGAAACCGACTCAAACATTGTGCGATTCATTCATTCGCGAGAGAATGAAAACCAAAATTCTCTTAAGAATATTCTTTTAAAAAATGAATGAATTTCGATCATTCTTCTCACCCTGGAAAATAATTCTGCAAAAAAGTTTCACACAAAATACTGTGTTAGAACAGCTGGAGGGTAGTTAGTACCGGTTTGACAAAAAGCTTTCCTCAACATTTTAAATATTAAGAGATACCAAGTAGAACATATTTTATCAAACTTTGCGGAAACTGGAAGTTCACACTCTGAAGGTCGTAGTGGCGATCGAAAGGCAGCCCTTCTTTTAGACAAAAGAAAAGGGGTTATAAGTTTTATCGGGGAACTGACATGTGTTGACGCTCATTTCTGCCGCAGTGCTACTTCTACACGAAGGTAATTTTTATATAGCACTTTTCCTAAATATTATAAAATTTATTTAACTATATACAGATACTTACCGTCAGAATTAAGCATCAACAAGCTTTGTGAAATGTACAATGCACAAGCACCTACCGAATGTAAGATCAAGCCAGGTCTGTTTCGGCTAATATTTAATCAAAGTTTTTACTTAGGATTTGGATCACCATGGACGGATGTTTGCTCAAAATGTCTTGAATATGGAGAGAAGATTAAGACAGAGAAAGATGAAGTCAAGCAATCGGAAATAAGCACCGTATTGAAAATTCATAAAACTCGGGCCAGAGCATTTTTTTCCTTATTAAAAGATAACAATCCTGAAATTGGACTACTTTCTTTCGACTGCCAAAAAAATTTAGCTATGCCGAAAATACCCGACCAGCAAGTCTACTATAGTAGACAACTATATTTATACAACTTTACCATCGTTGAAGGGCCATCGGGATCTACTCTTAATAAGGATAATGTTACATCCTTTTTGTGGACAGAAGACGAGTTTTGGAAGAGTTCAAACGAGATCGCATCCGCTGTATTTCACAAGTTAAACAGCCTTAATTTGACTGGGAAAATTAGAGTAAGATTGATGGCTGATGGATGTGGAGGCCAAAATAAAAATTCAAATATGATTGGAATGTGTTGCTTCTGGCTGTTGAAAAAAGCTCCCTCGCATATAACTGAACTGGAGTTAATTTTTCCGATCGCTGGTCCTTCCTCCTTGCTGACAGGGTGTTTGGGAATATCGAGAAAGAATTGAAGAAGAGGGAAATTTTTGAAAATCCTGATAAGTATGTAGATGTTATATCATCATTTAGCACCGTTCTTAAACTTGGTAGAGATTGTACGGTGTTCGATTGGAAGCAGGCAGTGCACGAAATCATTAAACCACCTGCATGTTGGCATTTCAAATTTGGACTATGTAAGCGATATTTCTTGAAAAAAGCGAGAACTGGGCAAAATATATTGATTCAGGGCGAACCTTACTATATGAATCTACATGGCTGTTTTAGGGGAATCACGAATAAGGGTAAGACGATTGCGATGATGTCTCCGAGTAAAATAAATATGTTCGTAGATGTGAAACTTAATCAATTGAAAATAAAGGATGTCCAGAACCTCTTAAATAAACATTGGAGAGAAAATTGGAGATCCAATACTGAACTGAGTTTCTTCCAATGTATTATAGACTATGAAGCTTCTGCCGGTAAAACTGCTGATACTGAAAATTGTAGGACTGAAAACGAGCTTTGTGAGAGCCAATTAGACGAAATTAAAGATTTAGTAGTCTAGAAACAAAAGATAGCTATCACTGTTGTAACTATTACGTTTCAATAAAAATATTTTGTTATCCAAATTTGTGTATTTCCTTTTATCCTATTATTTCTTGGGTTCTCGAATTTTCCATTGTCATTACAAAGCCAGCAACCTCCGTCTTACTTAATTTCAAAGTCCTTAAAATCCACCCATAAATTTCAAATCCAGCAAAATCCAAAAATAACACGGTTATAGTACTTAAATTTTTTAATTTTTGGGTTCAAATTTTTAATAAAAGTCATTCTACTATGTGTATCTTGACTAGGAATCGAAAAAAAGCTTAAAAAATGTTGTCAGTATTCGACTACACTTTTTTGCTAAATAACTCGAAAGCTAAAAAAGTGAAGTTTGCTGGGCTTGAAATTAAACCCCTCATATGAGAACTTAAAATCATTCGTACGAAATATTTTAACAAAATCGGTTTGTTTTAGCTAGTGCTACTAGATAAATAAATAAATATAAAATATTTATATAAATATAAAAAGTAACTTACAAAAACTTATTTAAAAGGACTTAAAATATTTTTAATAATTGAGAGTATTTTTCTGGGCTTCCCAAACTATTCAAAACTGTGCAAAACTTGTGCCTGCCTTTTCATACCTCGTGCTGCAGGGCCGGCTCCACGCGGTAAGCAGAGGATGCAAGGAATCCGGGCGCGGGAAACGGAGGGCGCCAAATTTATAAACATTTAAAGCAAAACTCTAGCTTGATTATTTATAAATTTTTTACTCAAAAGCAAAATAAAATAAATCCAAGATTAGTTATCCGGTTATCCGTTATTATAATTAAGTAATCCATACAATTTAAATTTTTACAAATTAGTATAATTTAATACTTCGTTAATTATTTTCCCGTACTTTAGACAACAGAACTTCACTTGACTTTCAAAGTAAGTAACCTGCGTCAGTTTCAGTTCATTTCTCGTCCACCACAACCTGAATGAGTTGGATTACAATGAAAAGGAAGAAGAAAAGAAATTCACTCCTTAGCTATGGCCCACACTTGGAAGTTCTTCGGTAGTTTCTGATGGTGAGGGGTATTCGGGGGTAGGAAAATTAAGAAATACCAAGTTTCGATCGGGAGGACGGGCAGAACACCAATACTATCTGCAAGAAAATAGCCGCGTCCATATTGAAATTGTGAAATTTCTGAACGGACGGCTGTTTTGTTGTTTACCTGCGATTTGAGGTGATAATATAATAATTAAATTCTCATTAAGTACTCCGAATTTGTGATACAGTTATTGTTTATATCAAAAACTGTAACTTGTTTGAACACGTACACAACTAAACTGGGTATTCATATAATGAACTACAGCGAAGCAAAATTATTGTGTTGGATTGTATAATAACAAAACGCATAGCCCACACAGGGGAGGATATTGGCACTTTTTACAATCGAGAATAATTGGGGGGGTGGAAAAATGCCGAAATGCCAAGTTTCGATCGGGGGAGTACGGGCAGCATACCAATACTACAGCAAACCGGCCATTTTGAAATTGCACAATTTCTGAAATTTCTCATCGGACGTCTGTACAGATGTTTATTTATAATTTGAGGTGATAATATAATAATTAAATAACCATTACGTGTTGTGAATTTGTGATACAGTAATTGTTTATATTAAAAACTGTGAATTAATTGAACACGCACACATTTAATTTCGGTAATATTATAAGGAACTACGCGAAGGAACATTATTGTTTGGCACGTCTAAGCCAAATTCCGTCCTCCCCTAAAATGTTCTCTTCTGGGTTGGGCCAAAGGCATCAAAAGAAACTTGGGGAGAACTGGAGCGTGTGGGTCGGCCCTTAGGCGTATATTCTGACACTTAAGTACTTAGAATATAGAGCTAACAGGAATGGTGATGGTATTGCTAAAACGCGATACTAAGATCCATGAAGTATAAATAATTATTTTTATTTTTACTTTACAATGCAATTAATAACAAAAATTATTATTATTAGGAAAATGAGAACAAAAAATTATCTGGGTCAGCAAACCGCAAAAGAAAAGCAGCAAAAGAACTGGAGCGGGAAAAATTAAGGGGGCAATTGAACAAATTTATTAAAACGTGTCATGGCCCTTCAACTTCAGCAACTGTATGCACAACATCAATTCAACAAGAAACTATAACAACATCAATTCAACAAGAAATTCAGCAACAACAACAACAACCAAGTGCAGAAATAAAATATAACACGGAGACTGACGAAGGTACATATATTAATGATAATTTTTCTTTTCAATCAAATGATCCTGCCACTTGGCCTAGTATTATAAATGACAAAATTAGAAAAATAATAATTGAACATTGCTCAATTCAAAATAACCGGTTATTACGTTATCCAGAAAATGAATCAAAACGCAGTTTTAATAATTTATATTTTAGTAGAAAAATGGCAAATTATGATGTTGTTGATCGAAACTAGCTTAAATATTCTTGTTTTTTAAATAGCGTTTTTTGTATTTGTTGTAAATTGTTTTCATCCGAAAGAGGAAGCCTATGTACAGAAGGCTATTCAAATTGGCAAAATTTATCTAAAACTTTAAGTAGGCATGAAACCAGTAATATACATATAAATTCTTTTATGAAATGGATTGATTTAAAGAAACGATTAAAATCATATCGTGCTATAGACGGTATGTTAGAAAAATCATGAGAAATTGAAAAACAGCATTGGCGCAACATTCTTGAAAGAATAGTTGAAATAATAAAATATTTAGCAACACAAAATTTGGCTTTTCGTGGTAGTTCTGATGCAATCTTTGAAAAAAATAATGGTAATTTTTTTAAATTAATAGAGCTCTTTTCAAAATTTGATCTTGTGACTGCAAATCACATTGCAAAAATTAAAGATAAATAAAGTCAAATAGTTCATTATTTAGGAAAAAAACGTGCAAAATGAGTTGATATCTTTGATTTCAAAGAAAACAATTAACTTTATTTTAGATATGATACAAAATGCTAAATATTTTTCTATCATTCTTGATTGTACGCCAGATTGTAGTCGAACTGAACAAATGACAATAATTGTTAGATTTGTGCATAAGTTAGAGAGCAATGAAATTAACGTAGAAGAACATTTTTTGGGATTTTTAGCAGTAACAGAATCTTTGGGAGAAAATTTGGCAACATATTTAACCGATAAATTATGAGAATTTAATTTAGATATACAAAATTTACGTGGGCAGGGTTATAATAATGGAGCCAATATGAAAGGCAAACATAGTGGGGTTCAAAAGCGTATATTAAATTTAAATAAAAGAGCTTTTTTTGTACCGTGTGCAACTCACACTTTAAATTTGATAGTTAGCGATGCTGCTAAAGTTAATATTGAAACAATTAACTTCTTCTCCATCATTCAGGAAATATACAATTTTTTTAGTTCGTCAAAAAAACGTTGGAATGTACTAAAAAGTTTTGTTGATATTTAACTTAAGCCTTTGTCAGATACTAGGTGGGAAGCTCGAATTGCTGCTCTTTGTCCATTAAGAAATAATATTTGAAGCATTTTAGATGCACTTACAGATATATACGAAAATAATTCAAATGATAATAATACAAAGCACGAAGCTAAGGTTTTAGCACTGAAACTTAAAGATTATGAGTTCGTGTATTCATTAATAATATGGTACGATATTTTAAATCACGTTAATGTAGTAAGCAAAATGTTACAAAATTCAAATACCGATCTAAGTGAGTGTATAAAATTGATTCAAAATTTACAAACAACAAAATTTTATAATCATTTTAAAATAAGCAGAAGAACTAGCAGATGAATTAGAAATTAATGCTGAATTCAAGAATAATTCTTTACGTAGACGTAAAAAACGCATGTTCAATTATGAAAGTTATGACGACGGACGTACCAATTAATCCAAAAGATAAATTTAAAATCTCATTTTTTTTACCAATAATAGATACGGCAAGTAGTTCTTTGCAGGAAAGATTTGAATTATTAACTAGTCATGTTCATAAGTTCAATTTTTTAACAAATTTAAGTAAATTACAAGAAAACAACTTAGAAAAATACTGTAATGAATTAGAAATTACATTAACTGACGGCGAAAATAAAGATATTGATGGATTGGAATTATGTACGGAAATAAAGGTATTTAAAAATACAGTAGGAGAACTGGATAATTTCGATCCATTAAATGTATTGACATATATATACATATATAAATGATTTAACAAGTATATTTCCCAATTTAGTAACTTGTTTAAAAAAACTTTTGACACTTCCCGTTTCCGTTTCTAGTGGTGAAAGATCATTTTCTAGATTAAAATTGATCAAAAATTATCTGCGATGAAGTATCTCGCAGGAGCGCTTAGTTGGATTGGCAACAATAGCTATTGAGAGTGATATTTGCGAAAAAATTAATATGGACGATATAATAGATGAATTTTCATCCCTTAAATGTAGAAGAGTTAAATTTTTGTAAAATAGTGTACCGCCTATCTTATAGTTTATATAGTAGTTTATATGATATGTGTAATAATAAAGTGTTAGTGTTTATAAATTTCCTATTTTACTGATTAATATAAATATTGCTAGCAATAAATAAAATGTGATTTTAATTGTATTATTTTTCCTTTTCCTATACATGGCTGTAAAAATGTTTTTATTTCAGTATTGTACAGGTATGTATCTGCCAAAATATTATGATTTGTGAGCCGAAAGAGGGCGGCGCAGCAGCGGTTTGCATCCGGGCGAGTGGGCACCTCGAGCCGGCCCTGTATAACTGGCATTATTTTCGACAGCAAAACGTATAAAATAATATAAGTTTATATTCACCTACCTTAATTTGTTGTACATAAAAAATTATATTATATATATTTATATATTTTCCCATGATGTATCTGAAAGATAACAATTTTTTGTGTAAGTAAAAATAATTTATAACAAGTGAAATATAAAAATGTAATGCCAAGATTATAAATTATAAAATACTTTTTGTATTTAAATAACAATGTATGTATATGTATGTATACGAGTATATGACTGTATCGAAAATATGGCCCAGCGTTTTACACCGATCGTGGTTTAGCGGCCAGGCTCAGCCATACCTCCCAACTCTAAACACATAATGGAAAATGTATTTGGAATAAGCTGGGCGTTTACCGCAACAGCAGCTCATATCTAAGGCTACTACAACACAAGAAAACACACAAAAATAAAATAAAAATCATAAAATAATGTTGATAACAGTAACTGGAAATGATTTTAATTCATTCATGTTTTTGTTATTCCAAGCAATAATATGCAAAAAAATTAAAAAAACAAAATAACACAAAATTGGAAGGAGGAGGGTTTTTCTTAAGCGGTCTCTGATACCCTGTAGTTAGTGAGTTAAGCTGATTGTATGCCTTCTTGGGGCTACCTAACTTTTTATTTAAATAACAATAAATAAAAAGATTACTCTTTTGGACTTTTTACCGGGTTAAACTTAATTTTGTTCAAGAAAGAATTTTTTGGGATTCTCCGGTATATAGCAAAAGCTAAAAAATGTTCTAATTTGTTACTTCATCACACAACCCATTAATTTTTGGTGACAAGTTTCAAGTCTTGGTTTGACTCATCAACAGGTCACAAATAGCGAAATTGTGTGATTTGAAAAACAAATGAAAAAATGAAAAAAGGAAGAAAGAAATGAAAAGTTTGAGAAAAATAGAAAAAACAATTTTTTTATTTATTAAAAAGAAAATTAAAAATTTTTAAAGAAACAGATTCATTCGAAGCGAATCGAACCTGTATACGCCACGCAGTGGGCTGAAAAATAAAGAATAAAAGGAAGAAGAAGAAGCGTTTCGTGTCAGCAGAAAACCTTACACTCATAAATAAAAAAATTGTTTTTTTTTTATTTTTCTCAATCTTTTCATTTCTTTCTTCTTTTTGCAATTTTTCATTTGTTTTTCAAATCACCCAATTTCGCTATTTGGGACTGGTTGATGAATCAAACGAAGACTAGAAACTTGTCACCGAAAATTAATGGGTTGTGTGATGAAATAACAAATTAGAACATTTTTTAGCTTTTGCTATATACCGGAGAATCCCAAAAAAATTCTTTCTTGAACAAAATTAAATATATAAACTGTTTGTGGATTAGCTGTAACAGTGAGTCCAAAATGCTTAAAATAAGAAAAATACCTAAGAAAGGAAAATTATTGAAAAATATGAATTGGTGTATATAGTATAGTGTATGTTCAATAAATACAGAAATAATCTTGTAATTTTTTTTTTTTAATTACTACCAGTGTATTGCAATACTTCCACTAACTGTTGCTTTGTTTATAACAAATGTTTGGGTGCGTCTTATTTTTCATATCTTTTGTGTGTTCTTAAGTGTGTTCTACTTGCCGACATGTTATTACTTGATTATTGTACAGATTACTATGACTAGAAGAAAACGAGCTAAAGTTTGACCTAAAAATGTTACGTATATTACTTAGAGTTGCGACTATCGAAAGACCTGCGATCAGCCACACTTGCACGACCGATGGTCTATTGTGATGCCACCTCATCGGGACCTTACCTGGAAATGATTGTTTAATTGAGGGGTTGCCGTAAAACCGGTCACAAAAAATCTCAATAGATCCGCTAACTCTTTGTCTGTCTCTCGCGATAACTGCAAGATTCCGCACGTCATTACGGTTCTACGTTCTGTCTCTTTCTGCCGTTTTATGACATATCTTGGGCCATAGACAGTTCTGAAATCGCTCATGTAGTTAATTCGTCTATTGTATATCTATCAAGTGGTTATCACTGTCACCTCCCGTGCACATCACCTTGGGTCTTCTATCAAGTGGTTATCACTGTCACCTCCCGTGCACATCACCTTGGGTCTTCTTAATAAAAAGTCTGTCTCGTTTATCTCTGTTACTACGAAATTCTTTTTATTTACACCAATACAATTTCCTGGTACACCCTTAAGATGGAATACCAGCGAAAATTGAAAATTGACCTTCGGCTTGCACCCGATATCTCGAGAACAGGTGTGTCTTATTATTCCAAATAAATATTAATGTTAACAGATAAAGGTCCAATCCGTGAGATAAGCGTAGCAAATTTCTCAAAATTAATCCGGAAATTATTATATAATTATCTGAAATTTGTAAAATTGTTAAAAACTGTCATCTCTTGCACCACTTTCCAGCTAAGTGAAAGTCATTTATGACCCGATTTTGATATAAATCGAAAGATGTGCCATAAAAGGATGAGATAAGTTTTTTACTTTTTCTTTTTTGGATCTTTTGGGCTAATATTTTACATAAACAAAATATGACAAAATGAACACTTTTCGATCAAACTTTCAACACCGTTCCAATGTAAATTAAAAGTTACAAAGTATCTAAAATTAAACATTGTAATGTTATTTACTCGATTTTGAATAAAAATTGCAAGAAAACTTATGATATTATTATGGACACATTTGCTGTTTTGTGTGGTATTATCATGGACACACTTGTTTTTTTGTATGCAAAAGTTTCGCTAGGTGGCGCGTGGCGCAGAAAGCTTATACAATCTACTTAAGTAGTGTAGTGGACTTGTACCTGCGAGCAATACCAAAACCCTCGAGAATACTTCCCAAGCCATGAAACAGAAATCTATATGTGTGCGTGTTTAGTCCGTTTTCTAAAATGTTCTATATTGATACTTATGGAAAAGTGCCAAACATTGACTTTATGTATGCTATAGAGCCTAAACTACTATCCATACAGGAAAATAGTCTTCTAGTAATTTAAAGCTTGGTTTCTTACCTTCCCAAAGGTTACACTTCCTATATACCTTACTTAACAAAATAATAAAATAGTTTTGATTACAAAGTAACCTTACCATTTTACGCTCAATACCTCTCAGCTGAGTGATAATTGCATGTGTGTATGCGCAGCCGTAGTCCGAATCTGTAGGCAGCTACATTCGATATCATCAACCCACGGCATGCCATGACGGCACAGCGACATTACAATGATTACTCAGCTGAGCATTTTTGTTTGAGAAATCGTAGTCATTTGGTTAAGATAAATTTTTTTAAATAATTTTGTTAGGAAAGGTATGACAATTTTACTACGGTTCGGAAGATAAGAAAGCAAGCTTAAGATTATCAGAACACCATTTTTTTGTATTAATAATAGTTTAGGGCGGAGGAGCTATTCAAATCAAACTTTTGTCACTTTTACATAAGAACACTGCAAATATTTTAGAATGTAAGGACTACGTTGGGCCTCGCATGTGGTAGGGAGGGAGTCTGTTTCATGGCTTGTGAAGTATTCTCGAGGGTTTTGGCAATACCCAAAGAACAAACACCAGCGTAAATAATTTACTGATGTTAGTGAGATTGCACATTACCTTATGAAATTGTAAGTAACCAGTATAACTATAGGATAATTTTCAGCTAATGTCAACAGGAAAATTAGCCTGAATGCGATGATGAAGACGAAAGGTATCCCTAAATATATATAAATAGATACATGGTAAAAATTCAAACGTTATCACAACTTCAGTATAATTGAATATTTATTGAAATATTAAAAATTTATGAAGTTTTGAAATTTATTGGTCTTTTCAGAATTTTTTTCTTTTTACACCCTACTTGTACAGATTGGTTACCATACGAAATTACATACGGGCATTCATGTAGGGTAACATAAGAATTGGTCTTAGACCAAATCTAATGTTTTTACTTATTTCAATTTAATTTTATTGTTAGATGAGAAATCTTCTTCGTTCAACTTTTACTATGACATAGTATTTTTCAGACGAGTTGAGACAAACTGATAGTGTCATCACAGATTGATTTAGTTCTTTATTCATTATGATGATATGGAAAGGTACAATTTTTCATTACTATCAAATGTTTCATCACTGGTAAAATATGTTGTGCTCTCTGAGGTCGTGATCAACTGTGACATAAATATTTTGCATAGGAATATTGGGGAGTATTGTTAACGATTATTTCGCACCTAACTCCTATTTACTTTATTTTTTCCATGTTGCAGATCTCACAATGAGAGTAATGAGAAGTCTGGAAATGAACTTGTGGTAGAAGATGACCATGCAATTATTTCAGTGTATTTAGAAGACGCTGCTTCTGAAAGCGGAAATTCGAATCAAGATACGAAATTTCATTGGGAAGGATTCCGCCTTATTGTGATGTGCAAAAAGCAAACAAACAACAAAGCAGAAAAGAATGAATATGTTTCGGATTGGATGCAGCCCACTCCCACAAAATATTCAACCATCTCATCCGTATGTACACAGAGCTCATCGCGCAAACGCACACTCATTTTTATTTATTTCTCCTCGACCTGCTTCATGACATGACTGCTGCTGTGGCTGGCTCTGATCCTACCACGGCTTATGTAGTGTGTGTGGGACGTTGCCGCCGGCTGGCTGTGTGAGAGCTAAGCAGAAAGGAAATCCTTCCAATTCTCCATCATTATATAGTCTGCGCTAGTAGTATCTGTGTTATCTGAGAAAAGGAAATACAGCTTAAAAGCATAAAGCACAGATAAGTTTTTTTCTCATGCTCAAACCATTATAGTAGTGGATAGGAAAAAAAAATTTTTTTCTGTTCACTGGTACAAATATACATTTTAATCACTCCCTTTTTTACAATTCTGTTTTTACACTTTGCAACTTTCTTGTCACCGATTTTCAATCAAAATTAAGCTCAATTCAAATTTGTATGCAATGTTACTAAGAAAATAGATATTTTTAAGAAAAGCACAACTTTCATGTATTATCGGGCGAAAAACGTTTTCTTATTATTATTCTTTTTTATTAGTAAAATTATTAGTTAATCCTATTTCCTATGATTTTATTAATCATTGGAGCATAAAATCTTGTTTTAAAGTGGAATAAATGAGTTTTTCGGTTTACATTTCTTCGGTTCATGTTTTTGATGTGAAAGTGCCTTTACCGATGGTAAAATCTCAAGCAAAAATTTTGCTGAGCTCTTTACAATAGTTCAGTATGGAGTTCACAGATAAAATGTGCCCTTTTCTCTATTATAAGATAGATGGCGCTTTATAAGTCTCCACTCGTTTTACCCACTATTTGAATGTGCGGTGCATTAAAATGCTGGTAAAATTTTGACATTTCTATGATTGTAGGAAAAACTAATTTATTTAGTTTTGCTATGGATTTCTTTGACGACGATACACACTTCAAGTTGCTGCATCAACAATCGCGTCGTCGATTTAATGAATTATATCTATTATAAATAATAATCATTTTAAATTTTTAAAAATACTTGCGGTTAATTGTGATTTTAACAGCTGTCACTGTTATTTCTCCACAAAAAGGTTATTTAAACTTTTTACCAGTGTTAAAATGCTATTTTTTGGAAGCAGCGTTAAATTTTACCTATACTCGAACTCCATAAAAATATATAGCTGCACCGAACGAAAAATAAAAAAAAATTTAATGGTAGTATTTTTTTCAAGTTTTTTGTTTTTAGAAATGAGATAAACGATAAGCTTCAAGATAATTTTCCCGAATATTAGAGAGTAAGGTAATTTCGATCGCTTTATTAATTATTTCAAACTTTGGATTGATCTAGGATTTTTTTAGAGTTATGACTAAGCGGGCCGAGTGCCCATTGAATTGCAACCATATTGTGCACCACTTCCTTTACAGGTCATCCAACAATCCCACTCCACCTAGGAAGACAAATATTTTTTTAGATAAGCTGTCCTCAAAATCGGCAGGCTTTAAGAAATATGAGCCAAATGTCTGAAATATATATTGTGGAATAGCCCCACATTCGCATAAGACTTGCTCTGATATATCCGCTTCGAGACACAACCTACATACATCAGTGGGTGATATGCCTAACCATGCATGTGTTTGTTTAGTTTGCAGTGTCCGGTTAGGACTCCTGTGATGATTCTGAGTTAATTCTTAGACAGCCTTAAAAGATCCTCACTTTTCTTTGATGAAGGTAATTTAACGAATCGCTTCTCTGGAGCATATCATTGAGTCCATCTTTGGTCCATTTGGTTCTGAATCCAGTTTTGGTGGAAGGTTAACTTCACGGTATTGTAAGAAATGCCGCAAAATGGATTGTTATGGTCGTCGATATTAAATAAACTTCAGAAACGTCACATAGTGATTTGACGTGTGACAGCCTGAATGTCATCAGGATATATTAACAGTAGGGAAGTTTTTTTTTCTGTTTATTCCATTCCGTTTCTCTCAATCATAATGAAGTTGGTCTTGCTCCAAGTAGGAGAAGCCAGTGGTACCACCTGACAAAGTAAAAAGTCACATACTAAGGAATGGGCCGAAGAGAAGAGAAGCGGGAATGCAAAGTGAAGTTCATCGTCATTTTGGTAATCGAGAAGAGTGCGCCAAGGCATGACACGTGCAAAGAATTAATCCAAGTTTAAATTAACAAATTATATAGAGTGAAGCGTAAAAGTGCTGATTTCCTTCACTTCTTTTCGAAAAGGAAAAGGGAGGAAAACGCCCGGAATTAAAGTACGGAGATTATAATCCCATGTGCGATCTGAGCACCATACATAATGCGGAATACCGACCAGTCAATATTACGGCTATACCTGTAGCAGCAGACAAACCGTCCGCATAGCGCCAAGGACCGTTGTATAACGCGCCGTCATCCGGAGCAACATGAAAAAAAACGAAAGGAGATTCGATTATAAATGCTATAAATTGCGATACAGTCCTGTGCACGTATGTGACGGAGATCGCAGGTGTTTTTTTAACAAAAACCAATAAAAAAAAAAGGGGGGGGAACGACCTAAATTGGTTGTACATTTTCGTACTTATAGGTTTTCTTTTTGCAATCACGCAACAAGTTGGAATCGTATAGATATTTAATAATTAGGTTTATACATAATATGATTCTCAAAGTTAAGTGAAAAATGACAGGCTATAGATTTTCCTATTAACATTTGATACAAGATATTTACTTGGACACTATTAACACATAACTTTATAGTTTTCCTTTTTGCAATCACGCAACTAATCTTGAATTTTATAGATATCCAGTTGTAAAGCGATAAGCAGGTTCTTAAAATTTCGCCGTCAAAAACTAGAGATAGAGTCTGTAAAAGTGGATTAATATAATTAATATACCTTTTAACTCGCGGTATTTAAAGGAAAAGAAAAAAAAGGGAAACCCATATTTTGTGAATACTTCGTGCGCAGGTTTAGTCCAATAGTAGTAGCAAGGGAATCAACATATACATCACACCATTGCAAATGCGCTAGGTCTCAACCTAATGTTCATATAGATGGAGGCACTGGCCGCCATCTCACACAAGCGAAAACACTTAAGTCTAAATTTGCAGGAAAATCGTCGACACCACTCCAGAGGCGCCTCTACGATGCATCCGACGAAATCGTGAGTAAAGTTTTTTTTTGCGTCATTTCATGAAATTGTTATTCGACTGTAAAAAATTTTGAAATTTTATATATTATATATATATAATATAGTATACATATGCACACGTGTATATCCATACACAATATTTATAAAGAGCTTATATCCTTGAAGGATTGGTATTTACCGATGTTTCCAGGGGAACACAGGGAGTGTCGTGAGAGCATAGTTTTGTTATTACGTTTTTTTTTTTTTTTTGTTGCAAGAGAGTGCCTTCGCGGTATAGGCCAACCGAATTAATTAAATCTTACCAAACGTTACATTAGCCAACTAGAACGAAGGAACTTATGGGATAGTAGATCTTTCTAGACAAAGTTAATTGAAAGGATCCCCCTTTTTCTTCTTTTCTCTTCTCGACCAGCATTTTCGTTTGTTCAGATTTTTTTTTTCTTTTTTTTTTTTTGATCTTATATACTACTAATACTTACTACAATAGTATTTATCAATAAGGAAATAATTTTCTAAACGCGCATAAGTATAAATTTTAAAATCAAGTAATAGTAAGGATAGTTTTGGTTATCTTTTCATGCACTTATTGGTTGTGGCCGAAATAACTATCTTCTAAGATTATAGAATTATGATCTTTGGATTTTGATGTCTGTATACATATTATGGAGTGAATAGACATGTTTATAACGTAATGGACGTCTAAAGTTTTTTCTTCCTCCTCTCATTCTCCTGGTATCCTCCCATGAAGGTCGACTAGGTTCACTACTCCTCTCTTTCAGGTCAACAAAGGGAGTCTGAAAATAAATGCCCTCAGAGTTAGATGGATGATTGGGGCGTGCAATGAAGGCATACCATCTGCGCCCTCGATTTGGATGTAGGTAAGTGACGTAAAGGTCCCTTCAGGACTGAATGTGTGCCGGCGTTTTGGTTAAAGGTATTTGGCAGGCGGCAGCGGCAGGCTGTTTCGTGGAACCTCCCCACACTCTCCGCCAATAGCCGAGGCGAGCTAGCGTGCCGCCCTGCAGTCAACGCTGTCCACCGAGTGATCTGTCAGCTCATGCTGACAGTCTGGACTTCACGTCCAAGCCAATCACTCAACATAGTTCCATAACAGGATCCTGTCCTATGAGGAGCATGAATGGTCCTTTCTGGCCATTAATTCTGCTTTATCATTCCCATCAAATCCCGAGTGTCCTGGAACCCCTTGAAGTGCTGGGTGGATATTTGCGAAAAGGTTTGTTAATGCTTGAATGCATTTACACATTAACTTCATTTGGATCACAATTGATTAGATGGCTTTCAATGAAGCACATTTAGTGATGCCATATATGAATTTCTGCCTGAATTAATGAGGTGTATTTTCTTAGGCTTTGATAAATGTGAGCTCTTGTCTCTACACCATATATTCCTGCTCCTACTCCTTTCTCGGTTTTAGAACCGTTGGTGTACCAGACTACGGCTTCATTTTCTTTACATTATTATTGAATTTCTAAATTACTCAATAAAAAAATGTGTTGGCAAACCCACAATCCCAAAGATAGAACTTCTAGGCTAGGTACATTTAGATCTGTATGATTTAAAACTTGAACTGTCACTGACATCAAAAGTTCCATTTATTATTACTTTAATATTCAAAAGAGAAATTTAGTGAAATGTATTCTCTTTTGATCCGTAAATCGAACAACAATCCAAACCCAATATGACATGTGTTATCACAATGCACACAAATTAAATTCAAAAATTCATATCTCAAAAACGTCGTAGCATACTATTGGCAGCTAGCAGCAGCAAGGTACGTGTAAACTACTGCCTATGTGGACGGTGTGAAGAGACTCGACGAAGCGAACGCAGCCTAATTGAAAAAGAGGGCGCGCAAGTTACGTCAGCAGATATTAAAATCCCACATGACCCTAATAATGAAATCATTAAATCAAACTCACCTGTTACGAAACGTGAACAGAGATCACATTTCATCTCTTATCACATTTTAGAAACTAAAAAGTCCGGAATTCTCACAGACGGTTTCCGGTAATGTAGAACAAAATGATAATGTCAGCAAAATTGCAATGAACAGAATAATTTGTGAGAAAATATTTTTCCTAATTGTCTTTAGTCTTAAGAACTCCGCTGAAGCGTGTAAACATAATAAATCTTTTTTAACGTAATAAATATTTTATTTTAGATCTTTAAAGATTTTGTTTTTTTTTTCTTGAATATTCCTACCTAAAATATATTTGGCGCTGTCGGTAGGATGTCTTTCTAAAGAATGATATCCTGTGATCGAATAATAGAAGTTTTAATATATAAATATTAAACGAAAAAAGAAAAAAAGAAAAAAAACTAAATCTTTAAATAAAATAAAACAAACTGGAAGCTATAATTCGGCAACGATAAACTGTATAGTGTATAGTTAGTGAAATAGAAATCCATATCACAGTGATACAAACAACAACAAAAAATATTAATTAATTTTACAAGAAGTTATTAGTGTAAAAACTGTGAAAGTTTCCAAAAACTGTGATAGTGAAAAAGAGTCTGTCAAGAAATACAGAAAGAAAATATATATGTAAAGAAGAAATACAGAAAGAATATATATATGTAAAGATTTATCACAGTGATTGATAATTATCCATTATGAAAGAAATTTGTTAGGAGATTATTCAGCCCTATGCCCAAAGTGAAACAAGTAAAAGAAGTTGAACGATTCGAAGCCTATCATAAAAAGGAAAATCCAAGTGACGTCCTCGCAATTAACTCAGATAATACGAGGAAAATAAGTGACGAAATTATGGAGCCTGTTCAGCTACAACAGCAGCAAGCTCAACAACAACAGCAGCAAGCTCAACAACAACAGCAGCAAGCTCAACAGCAGGAGCAGCAACCACAACAAAGGTTTACACTTTCTGCAAACGATCTTATAAAAGATGCTCAAAGGATCAACGAATTCCGAGGGAACAACGTCATTCCTACGAGAAGTCGATACTATTTTTAATATGCTCAACGATCATCCAAGTGCCAAGGCTTATGTTTACCAGAGAATAATAATCAACAATACACAAGGACAAGCCCTAGATGTAATCAGGACCTTAGGAACTCAAGCCACCCGGGAGGAGATGAAGGAAGCGTTAATCAGCAATTTTGGTGTCCGAGAAACTTACCATCAGTTGTATCATCAAGATCTTTCAGTAAAAAATACACAAGTAAGAGAATATTTTTTGACATTAAGAAATATATTAGCAAAACTCAATGAAAAATACGACTACGATATAGGCAAGCCTACAGAGTTTAGCCCTAGACTTAATGAATCTTTAATTTTAAGAACATTTTTAAACAATATTGAACCACATTTATCCAATAATTTTGAATAGAAACATACAAAATTTACGGGATTCCTTTAATTTGTTAGAAAGTTTAGGAATCATTAGAGATAAGATAAATAACAATACAGTGCATAGAAATAATTATGACAATAAAAATCAGTATAAATAATTCAAGACGTTTAAATCAACCAAAAAATAATAACAATTTCAATTATTGACACAACTTCAATAATAATCATAATAATTTTAACAATAGTAACTCAAGACAAAACTCGTGGCAGTATAGACAAACTAACAACTACGGACAAAGACAAGCTAATTCTGGACAAAACAGAAGAAACCATTACAATAACCCTGTTAATATTACACATAATAGAGTAGAACCCATGAAAGTAGACCATATCCAAGACGAGGTAAATTTTCACACAATGCCTCGGAAATTTGTTTACCAATAGTAGAGTTAACAATAAATAAAGACAAAATTAGATGCCTCATAGATACAGGATCCACGACCTCTCTATTAAACGAAGAAAAATTACCCCAATACCCAAGACAATTCTTGAAAAAACCAATTAAATTCAAAACTCTTAACACCAATGCTTTTGTTAGTCAAATAATTAAAACTGATCTCCCCACTGAATTTAGAGAGGATGCCCATATGATACGAAATTTCGCGATAAATGTTTTGATGCAATTATTGGGCAAAATTTATTAAAGCCCCTTGGTGCTATCATTCATATGGAAAAACGTATTTCAAAAATCAACAATAGTGAAATCGAATTTTTGTCTACATGGCCTTATAAGTTAAACGAAATAAATCAATTAGAATGTGTCAGCATAAACGAAATTGTGGTAGAGAACCTATTGAAAGGTTTGAACTCTGAAGAGAGAAACCTTCTTGAAAATTTAATAAAATCTTATAAGGATTTATTCTTTAAAGAATGAGAACAATTAACGAGTACAAGTAAAATTACCCATGAAATAATAACTACAACCCAAAAGCCCATTATTCGAAGATTTACAGATATCCAAAGTACATGAGCAAGAGATCTCATCACAAATTGAAGACATGCTTAAGCAGGGCATTATTAAGGAGAGCAATTCTCTCTATAACAGTTGCCCTTCGGTCTAAAAAATGCTCCAGCGAACTTCCAGCGTATAATGAACGACGTATTGAAAGAATATATCAATAAAATATGCGTAGTATATTTAGACGATATATTGATTTTTTCAACTACTGTCGATGAACACATTAATAATATAAAGAAAATCTTCAATAAATTAAGGGAATATAATCAAATGTAAATTTTTCTCGAAGGAAACAGAGTATTTAGGCCATCTTTTAACTCCAAGTGGAGTAAAACCAAACCCTAAGAAAGTAGAGGATATAGGTAAATTCAAATTGCCCGAAACAGAATTACCGGCTACTATAGAAAGTTTATAAGAGATTACGCAAAAGTAGCCCAGCCGATGACGAGGTTTTTAAAGAGAAATGTTAAGATTAATTCAAAAGACACAAATTACATTAACTCCTTCGAAAAACTAAAAAGGTTAATTACGGAGGCCCCTGTGCTTAGGTATCCAGATTTCGGTAAGAAGTTCAAACTCATTACTGATGCCAGTACTTATGCTATAGGAGCTGTCCTTCAACAGGATAACCACCCTACCTGCTATGCTAGCAGAACTCTCAACGACCATGAGAGAAACTACTCCACTACGGAAAAAGAACTCTTGGCCATTGTATGGGCCACTAATTATTTCCGCCCTTACTTATACGGCGTTAAATTTGACTTATTAACTGATCACCAACCACTTAAATGGTTGTACACCAAAACTCAAGGGAAATATGTGAACCCAAGACTCTATGGATGGCTCCTAAAACTCGGAGAATATAATATTAACATGGACTATATCAAGGGTAAGGAAAACCAAGTTGCGGATTTTCTCAGCAGAATAAATGCTGATACTCACGAAATTAATAACATGGAGGAACCCAATGTTAATAGCATGGAGAATGATGGCAACGAAACTATCCAAAATCTTGGAACTTCTGAAGAAGATTCCCTCCATAACAACGTCGATCAAAACTCAGTGCAAGATAATGTTGATCAAGACCTAGAAACCATATATTCCCAACAAGAAGAATTAAACAATCATATACCTATATTAGACACCGTTGTCAATCGTTTCAAAACTCAAATAATACTAACAGACAATCAAGAGAAGGAATTTGAAATTAAACATAAAAATAGAAAAATCTATATCAATTCCCAAGACCTAGAAGATAATCTTCCGGATATATTGCGAAGGTATATAAAATTAGGTAAAATAGGTATATACACCGAACTAGATGACCATAAATACAATATATTAGAACAAACGAATATTGAATTATATGATAACGATCCTACAGTAAAGTTTGTCAGATGTTCCAATCATGCTAAAGACATGAACTCAGAAGATGAAACTTATAAACAAATACACAATTATCACAAAAACGAAACGGGACATACTGGAATCAACGAAAACTATGAAGGTCTCAAGAAATACATCTATTATCCCAATCTTAAGATACTCATACATAAATATATAAATAATGGTGATGTATGTAATAGAGTTAAATACGACAGAAAGCCGATTAAACAAAAATTCGAGTATACAGAAACACCGACAGATATAAAACAAATAGTACATATGGATATTTATACCAACTCAAAAGTGAACTTCCTCACATTCGTTGATAGATTCTCGAAATTCGCTACTGCTTTTTACTTGGAAGATAGGAATAACCAAACAATAATTGAAAAAATCAGAGAGTTCAAATCCCAAAGAGGTCATTTCATTAAATTAATACTCGATAATGAATTTAAAAGCATAAACATTAAAGACTTCTTAAGAAATGAAAATATAGAACGTCACCTTGTAAAACCTAATAACCACACCGGTAATTCAGACATCGAAAGGTTGCACAGTACACTGAGCGAAAAAATCCGTACGTTAGGAATAGAGCGCAAAGATTTAAATATTAAAGAGAAAATGTCCAAAGCAATCGAATGGTACAACAATAGTTACCATTCTGTAACAAAAGAAAAACCGTTAAACATTCAGGAGGGACTTTGCGTCAAAAATACTATTTACAAAATTCTTTCCAAAGGGAAAGGTATAATGAGGATAGATTAGATGGTTATATTAGAAATTATAAAAGCGTTAGACATAAGGAACAACCAAAATTTATTAAAACAAAATTAAACAATATTCATAGTTCGAATATTAAAAGAAAACAAAAATTCGCAGGTCAATTGGATCTTATCAATCTTCCTAGTAGTATGGATGCGGACAATAACCCAGGCCCATCTAACAGTGGAACAAATCGAATCTAATTTAGGATACATCGAAATAATACTAAGCGGTGTTAAAATTGTTAAAAGCTACGATACAATAATACACATTGTAAGAACAAGAGAAATCGAGAAAATTTTAGATATCAGAGAAAGCAATATAAAACAAGCAAATTTAAGCGATCAAATTATTTCCTACGATTATCAAATCAAAAACATACGAAGTAGAATTCAAACGCTAATTCCACATAGGCAAAGAAGACGGTTACTAAACCTTGTGGGTAGAATATTTAACTGGTTATACGGGACAATGGACGACGATGACAGACAGAATATAGAAGAACATCTTAAAGTCATAGACATGAACAATCACAACACCAGAAAAAAACCTTAATGCCCAAATCAAAATTAACGAACACTTTAATTCTACCTTTACAAAGCTAAAAGCCATAATCGAAAAAGATCGATTAACGATTATAGAAAAACTAAGCCAAATCGAGAAGCAAATTCTCTCCACAGACTATTTACTAAAACTGAAAATACTTGAAGATAATGTATATAATCCATACCAAAACGATCACCCATTGGACCCGACCCCCTCCGATTTCGATGAAACTTTCAGAATTAGTTAGGTATTAAAAAATATTGGACCCCTATTTTTTTCTTTAGTCTGCCGACCTTAGATTTTGGATACAGGATGACTCAAATTTTAATGTTTTCACTGTGAACGTGTTTTTTAATTTGCTGATTACTTGGGATCGGCTTATTCGATTCTTTTGTGCGATATGTCAAATTAAAGGTATTAAATTGAGCTTTGCAAAGATATTCAAAAAAGATAAAAAAAATAAAAAATATTGAAAAAAAAACATAATTTTTATTAATTTTTGATTTTTGACCCCCTCCGGAAGAGAAAGCTCCCCTAAAAAATATTTTTTTAAATGCCCTAATATTAATACAGATCATATCAAAAATTTGCGGATGTTCAGCTCTTAGTTTAGGAGATACAATTCTTTGTATGAGCGTCTCTGCAAAATTCCCAATGAAAATTTTAGAATTTACTCCACAAAAATGATTTTTTTAATATTCAATGAGAAACATGTGTTTAAAAATATTATAAGAATAGTTCTGTGTTATTATTTCATAAATTTTATAATTTTATTACTACAAAACGAATATTCTCTGACACTAACACTACACTTAAGATACATACAATGCGTCTTCTTTAAATTTTATATACGAATTATGCAGACCTTTACTTGTTACTTGAACTAATGCTATGTCATTAAAAACGCTGCAAATGCACAACTATATAAGAGCAATATTATCAAATAAAGTTTCAATTCTAAATTCGAAATTAAAGTGAATAGATAGGAAAATGTTTTGCGAATGTTGTTTGTGTAAAATGAATAAAAATTCTATAAATTATCGAAATGTTACCATTTCGTTATGTAAGCGCGCAGAGGAACAAAATATTAAATTGTTACTAAATAAAAAAATTTGCGGAAGTTGTTACATGAAGGTATACAGGAAGAATGTCCTGAATTTCAATGACGCATATGGTGTTCCTGGTCGGTCGGGGATTAAAAGAAATACTGTCCATATTTCCAGCCAAGGTATATTATATCTCTTTTATTATAGTAGTTTCAAAAATTGTAAAGGAAATGTTATTTTTAATTCACAGCTTCTTCTACATCTACGAGCTCAATAGTATCAGCACCAAGCGAGAAAGACCTCGAATGTGTGATTCCTGATATCGCCAGTGTAAATAATACTTTGAGGTTTCTCAACAGCTCACCCATAAAGCCAAAAAGGTTTAAGAGTAATACTTATAAAAAAGGAAGGCTCTCGAATTATCTGAAAAACTCTCGGAACATGTGTTTAATTTGCCAGATCCTGCTTCTGAAGAAGAGAATGAAATAGATAATTCTAGGGAAATGATTGAGCAATTTAAGGAGAAAGTTGAAAAAGCTGAAACATTTACGGAAGGGTATCTCATACTGACAACCCTGCCAAAAAGCTGGTCAGCTCGCAAAATACAAAGAGAATTCAACGTGTCCTTTCATCTTACGAATCGGGCAAAAAAGTTACAAAAAGAGAAAGGTATTTTATCAACACCAGATGTGAAATTGGGAAGCAGCACCATCGATAATGAGACAATACGTCTTGTACAGGAGTTTTATGAAGATGATGACATCAGCCGTGTATGCGCCGGGAAAAGAGATTTTGTTCTTTTATCAAAGGATGGAGTAAAGATGACAAAGCAGCGTAAAATGGTTTTATGCAATTTGAAAGAAGCATACCAGATGTTCAAAGAAAAATATCCCGCAACAAAAATTGGATTTTCCACATTTGCAACACATCGTCCAGGAAACTGTGTTCTGGCGCAATCAGCAGGAACTCATTCCATATGCGTTTGCATTTACCATCAGAATATTAAGCTCAATGTTTGATGTTCTTAAAAGAAGTAAACTGCTTCCTGATTCTACAACCACCTACCACGACCTTATCTTCCAAGTAATTTGAGACCCAGAAATTCATTGATGTCTTTTGCGAAAAATTTTGCAAACTAGTTCCACATCATTTTATTGCTAAAGAACAAGCAAAACATTTTAAGCATTGCAAGGTTAACTTAAAGAGAAACGAATGCATCATGATCTGCGATTTTTCCGAAAATTATCCTTTCGTGGTTCAGGATGCTGTTCAAGGATTTCACTGGGCAAATGCGCAATGTACCATACACCCATTCGCGATTTACTATTTAGATGATACGAACCCACAGCAATTTACCAGCTTAGTAGTAATAGCGGAATCATTAAAACATAACCATGTCGCAGTTCGTTTGTTTTTGGAAAAAAGTTTTAAGTTCATGAAAGACAAGTTACCTTTTGTTAAAAAAATTATCCATTTTTCGGATGGGTCTGGAGGCCAATACAAAAATAGGATGACCTGGTACACTATATGTCATATGAAAAAAGAGTTCAATCTTGAGGCAGAATGGCACTTTTTAGCAACCTGCCATGGGAAAGAACCTTGCGATGCTTTAGGAGGAGTTCTTAAAAAAAAAATGCAGTAAAAGCTAGCTTGCAAAATAGTGAAATTCGAACATCGACACATTTGTACGATTGGGCTGTTTCACAAAAAGTTTCAAAGGTAAATTATGTTCACGTTTCAACAAAAGAATACACCGATAACAAAAATCAAAAATAGATATAATCGTGTCAAGGCAATAGCAGGTACTCAAAAGTACCACAGTTTTATACCTGTAAATGACAGTAGTGTTAGTGTCAGAGAATACTCGTTTTGTAGTAAAAGTAAAATTATAAAATTTATGAAATAATAACACAGAACTATTCCTATAATATTTTTTTTCTCATTGAATATTTAAAAAACATTTTTGTGGAGTCAATTCTAAAATTTTCATTGAGAATTTTGCGGAGACGCTCATACAAAAAATTGTATCTCCTAAACTAAGAGCTGAACATCCGCAAGTTTTTGATATGATCTGCATTAGGGCATTTAAAAAATATATTTTTTAGGGGGCTTTCTCTTCCGGAGGGGGTCAAAAATCAAAAATTAATAAAAATTATGTTTTTTTTTAATATTTTTTATTTTTTTTTATCTTTTTTGAATATCTTTGCAAAGCTCAATTCAATACTTTTAATTTGACATATCGCACAAAAGAATCGAATAAGCCGATCCCAAGTAATTAGCAAATTACAAAACACGTCCACAGTGAAAACATTAAAATTTGAGTCACCCTGTATCCAAAACCTGAGGTCGGCAGACTAAACAAAAAAATAAGAGTCCAATATTTTTTAATACTTAACTAATTCTGAAAGTTTCATCGAAGTCGGAGGGGGTCGGGTCCAAAAATTGAAAATCTTGATCGTTTTGGTATGGGATTGCTGAATGTAGAGCATATACAAAATAATATAGCTTCGGCAAGATTAGGAGCCATTAACAGTCCCGTGTTAACTAGTGAAGAAATTTTCGAATACGACATTGATTTCGAGAAACTTAATAATATAAGATTATCAACAATAATAGATAATCTGTATAACATTATGTCCATTATAAGAATACCCAAAGAAACAATTACTTTACACAGAACTTTGTTAACACTTATAAGTAACATTTATAAACAGGAGCTGGTATTTGAACCACAAGAAATTGTTAATTATGAAGGAAAAACCTATACTTAAACTAGTAATAAAGATCTCAAAAAACTCAAAATATTGAATAATTGTATAACACATAAAAATTGTATGAAAACATTTAACAACATATCCGGAATAGCAGAAATAAGAGAAGGATTAATTATTACAAAAAACCAAAACAATGTTAGTCTCATAATTTCCTGTGATAAAAGAGATTTAGAAATGACCGGAAACTATTTAATAAATTTTAACAACTGTTCAATAACTATAAATAATTACAGGTTATACAACAAACAAAAGTTATTTAAACAAAGTTTTGTTATACCAAATTATTTTGAGGACATTAATAATTTCAATAAAAAACTTTCATTTGAAGATCTTGTATTGAAATATATAGGAAATATTAAATTAAGTATGAAAGGAAAACTCATTCTATTTATGGTACACTTTCTACCATAATAGCTATAATAATAGTAATAGTCGTAATCATTTTTTATTGCAAATACAAAAAATTAAATATAAAATTTCAAAATGTGACTCTGGAGAGTCTCAAACCTAAGGACCTAAGGACCCTAATAATGAAATCATTAAATCAAACTCACCTGTTACGAAACGTGAACAGGGATCACATTTCATCTCTTATCACATTTAAGAAACTAAAAAGTTCGGAATTCTCACAGACTGTTTCCGGTAATGTAGAACAAAATGATAATGTCAGCAAAATTGCAATGAACAGAATAATTTGTGAGAAAATATTTTTCCTAATTGTCTTTAGTCTTAAGAACTCCGCTGAAGCATGTAAACATAATAAATCTTTTTTATAACGTAATAAATATTTTATTTTAGATCTTTAAAGAATTGTTTTTTTTTTCTGGAATATTCCTACCTAAAATATATTTCGCAAGGATTGAAGAAGAAAAAACGAGAAGCACGAGCGCTTCCCAACTTTTTTTTGGGTTTGACGGAAGGTGTCGGATTTTTGGGCGAGAAGGAAGACAGCAAGAAAGAGCGCAAAATTTTTATTTTGTCAGATGTCCCGCGAAGTGGAATTTTCACCATTAAGTGCGATAGTAACATTGAGTCATCGGCATTAGATCTATCCTGATAAGGAGTTAAAAATTCAATTGTGACGTCCACCTGCACGAAATTGATCCGGATAAGAATTTCAAGATTGAATTGTGTACAGCAATGGCATTTATTTTTGGGTTGGCGCATCTTAGCATTCAGTCCACGTATAAAGGAGACCAGACCGCATTATAGCTAGTTAAGTTTTTGTATATCTGTAAGCAATATCGGTGACAGATTTTTATTTCGACCTGATTTAGAGAATGGCCTAGGGCATAATTATACAAGAAATATGTAACATTTTTTTAACATAAGACAAGCGGATCACCACGGAAACCTCTGCGGAGATCATCAACAAAAAAATTACATGTAAGTTGAAGTCCTGTGCGTTTTGTTTTTGGTTGAAATAGTAGATTAGTTTACTTTAATAAGAAACAATTGTAGATAAGCGTCCATTTACTGAAATATTAATATATTTGGTAATTATAATAACACAATTGTGCGAGACATGAATATAATAACATATTATAAATAACTAAAGGTAGATAAGTCTCAACTTATTGGAAGAATTCTTAGATTTGGTAATTTAAATACCTACCAGTAAGGTTTTTTTCTTTTGAATTATTGCTATATTTATAAATTAGGAATAAATACTAATGGGTCTGTCTAACTCCTGTTGGAAGACACGACTATATGTACTTGCAAATCACAATAGATAACGTAAGATAAGCGTTCAGTTACCGAACTATTAAAATATTGAATATGAAATATGAAGATGCCTTTAACTTAGGTTTAGACAACAGTATAGTTTCGTTGTTATGAAACATGAAGGTATATGAATTTATGTGTGATTAGCAGTAGCATTGCCGTCTTTATGTTCCCGGCCATGACACAAAACGATTTTGCTACTTGCAAAAGTATTAGAGTGGTACGATTTCGTACTTCTCTTAGCATTTGTTCTTATGGAAAAATGCATTACTTTCAACTTCAACCTTCTGCACAATGTAAATAAGCCTCCGTACTAAAAGTTTTATTCAGGAATTTTGTTATTTAATTTCTTGTGCATTTACCAGTATATAAATCTAAGTACTTTTTTTAAGAAAATTCTTTATATTTTATTACTCAAACATAACACTACACATAAAAATGAGAAAATGCGTTCAATTCTGTTGCCTTCACACCACAAATCACACTGGAAAGCAATCAGAGCTTTGAGCTTGCCTATTGAGTTATATGAAAAAAATAAGTCTTTCAATGTTTAGCACACAGTAACTTCTTAAGTATAATAAAGACAAAAAGACAATGTTAACCATTTTTATATATTATCCCGTAATGCTTCTATCAATTTAAAAATATTTCCCACATTCCATATCAAATAATTTTTCATTTCAAACATGACTCAAAGTATTTTTTAATCAATGAATCGGCAGAGCTACACATTCTCCTCATATTTTCACAAGCTGCGCTTGCTCACTGCGCTGTGAATCGAACGGATGGCAACGGTTTTCTGTGTTTAACTCTTCATAACTTTTAAATTATAATTCAAAGATAATTCAAATATTAGCCTATTTTACAGGAAATTTTGTTGGCTTTATGGTTGTATAATTTATACTTTAGGTTTTAATACATTTTCAAAAGAAAATCAGTTTCAAACAAAAGTAGATCTGATTTAAAAACTATTTGCTCCCACTTTGAAGTGAGCTTTCATTTCTCTGTGAGAAAACACATAGAGAAATGAAAGTTGGTATGAAGGCAACAGAATTCAACGCATTTTCTCATTTTTATGTGTAGTGTTATGTTTGAGTAATAAAATACAAAGAATTTTCTTAAAGAAAGTACTTAGATGCACAAGGAATTAAATAACAAAATTCCTGAATAAAACTATTAGTACGGAGGCTTATTTACATTGTGCAGAAGGCTGAAGTTGAAAGTAATGCATTTTTCCATAAGAACACATGCTAAAAGAAGTACGAAATCGTACCACTCTAATACATTCAAAGAATTCGATGTCACGGCCTGGAACATAAAGACGGCAATGGCAGCAGATTAAGCGAAGTGAGGGACCGTAAGTACAGGCTTTCTGCATGTCCAGGAGATTTCAAGATAGGGACGACGGAGAACCGATATTGCTTAAAACGATTAACTAATGTTGAACAAAATGTGGAATATAATATTGCTTTTATAACATGATAATGCGCTAGAGTTTTGCTTTCCGTACACTCTGCCGGAGCCCTTTCCAAGATGAAGGTCGAATAGGTTCGATCCTCCACTCATAACCTTTCCAGATCAATAGGGACACTGAGAATTATTTGCTGCCCTCCGTGTCGTATGAGCCAGCGGGGCAAGGCAATTGAAGGCATACCACCTGCGCCTTTACGTGAGTAATGGTAAGTGTAGTAAAGGTCCCTTCAGAACCGGATGTGTTTTTCGTTTTTTTTTTTTTGTGTGAGAGGCACGATTTTTTTTTTTGTATATGGTAGGGGGCAGCGGTAGGATTTCGTGGAACCCCCCCCCCCCAACTCTCGGACAATAGCCGAGGCGAGCTAGCGTGCCGCCCTGTAGTTCAATGCTGTCCGCCGAGTGATTTGTCAGTTCATGCTGGCAGCTAGGACTTCACGTCCAATGGTCAATTACTCAACATAGCTTCATAACAAATGCTTCTCCACTAATTGGGGTAATGAAAAGAAAGTGGTTTATAAATGTTGCGAATATATACCCGCAAGATGGTAATTATCAAAGCTTTCCGAAAAGTGTCCATTTTTGACTTTTTTTGCTATTACTATAAAAACACATGTAGCAAATTTCAGCTCTCTATGTTGTCGCGTTCTCAAGCAGTGCCTAAATATATAGTGAAAGATGAAATTTTTGTATGGCAACTCCATGAAGGAGTTGCACGATTTGTCTCATTCTCGAACTAAATTTTACTTCTTTTTGTTTAAGTCCGTGTTATAAAATTTCAGATTTCTAAGTGAACGCGTTCTCGAGTTTTCGAGCGCACAGACGGACGGACAGACGCACGGACATGCAAAAATCAAAATAAATTTTAACATTATGCGTGGGTGTCCAATCCATTTTGCTCTATCATTATTTCGAGGTGTTACAAACGGAATGACAAACTTAGTATACCCTTTAGATTTCATCTAGGGTATAAAAATGGGGATGTAGACTTCCTTAAAATTGCCTCTAAAAACTGAGATGGGGATGAAATATTTGTTTCGGGTATTAATGGAATACCAAGTCAATAAATAAGCGAACAAATAACACAAGGAATTATAATAAAACCGAAAAAAAACGCAAACAAATGATACTACAAGAAAGGCTGTAAAATTAAATATACAACCTAGTAAGATAGGAGCCCCAATTGTACAGATAAAAAACATTAAAAACGGGGGAATAGTAATAAAATCACATAAAAAAATAAATAATGAAAAAATAACTACAGCCATAAAAAACAATTTAAGTGCGGACTATAATATATACATAACCAAACAAAGAAATCCAAGATTTTTCGTCACAAATTTGGAAAAAAACTACACTACAGACGAATTCTTATTAGAGCTTAAGAGTTATAGTAAACAAATCCATAATATAATAATTACATATATTATATACATATATCATAATTACCTTTCCGTTCAGCATTGATTATCCCACGATCAGACCATGACACCTTATCCCATCATCCGGTATTTTCACAGCACGAAACCGCTTACGCCTGAAATTTATAAATATCATATTATCATCCAAATAATTCTTGAATGCAATTTATTAAGAATCCAAATTATACATTTCCTTTCACACAGAACTGAAAACTTAAATTTGTCACGTACACATTCTTTCACACGGGTGAATTATCAAGCTAAGTGAAATATAATCCGCCAACTGCAATTTTCCAAAAAGCTCGTAGAGCAAAGAAGATATAGAATGATAAAATGTAAGTCAGTCTAGTAGAAAACTTAATTCGGCACGGCCGCGAAATAATTAGTTCGTTAAAGTAACAATCGGTGTAAATAAAAAGTTTTATAATAAAGAATTTGTGGTATTAAGTGAAATCTTTGATTGATTATTTCCTTTTTTCCTTTTTTATAATTTTTTTTTCTCACAATTGTAAGAGCAATTGTTAAATGGCGCAGTCGGTAGGATACACATCGCGAGTTATTTTCGTGTGCATTTCAATGCTTCAATGTGTGATCTAAAACGCACAGATTGTGAAGATTCAATTATTAGTGCGAAACTATAATACTAAAAAAGTTTTTAGTGAAGTTATAATATAACTGTCGGATTGTCCGAAAAAATTAATACCCTAGAAAGATCTAGATTAATTGTGATCAGTGAATTATAATAATTTGCTGCAGCAAATCGACCAAACACACTCTAATCAACAATAACTAAAGTACGCCGTGCGAAGAAACGAGGAAACGAACAGGACCAGATTTATTACCGGAAGAAGGAAGAAATTTAACCAATATCTATATATACATACGTAACACCAAGGTTCACATTTGGGATCCAAATTTTACGCCAATAACTGGATAAGGAATACATAAAAAACAAAACAAAAATCTACTTAGCAAGGAATATAAATTGTAAGGTCAGAATTATATTTTACCATAAATTTATTTACATTTTTATTTTATTTAAAACTACATAGATTTTGATTGATAGATTTTAATTAATAGATTTTAACTGACAAAATTATTTAAAAAAAAAGAAAAAGGTGATAGAAAAAATATATGAAAAAAAATCTTGGACATAGGAAAGTGATAAAAGTTTTAATTAAGAAAGTTTAAGAAAGTGAGTGAAAAACCAGAATTTTTTTTTATTATCCTCTCTTAATAAACGCCCAAATATATACATATTAAATAGATAATAGAATATACGGAAATCGTAATGTGAAGAAAGTAATATTATGACAGACTCCAATCCTGAAAATTTAATTGAACAAATTGTAAACGACATCAATACATCCACATTACCAGAACAATTTGAGTCGGCATTAGATAGATCTAGGACAATTTCGAATATAGTTAATAATTTTTTCACCGTTCCTCATCAACAATCAAACATGCTTTCGCTCACCATTGAGCCCCTCAAATATATATCTAAACTCCCCGATTTCAGTGGCGATTTCAGAGACCTTCAAAACTTCATCGATTTAATCGATAAAATTCACCCCACATTAAGGAGATACGATGAACTATCTCAAAATATATTTTCAGACCACATTAAATCTAAATTAAAAGGGAAAGCCAGGGAAGTGATAGAAATTAACGCTCACATAACTTCTTGGACTGACATTAAGAGTACGTTGATACAGAACTTCGGAGACAGACTTACAACACTGGAACTCTTTGACGAACTAAGAGCCACTAAATTTAAAACTAACAGCGTAGATTTCTACAACGAAATTAAAACGATACTCAGGAGACTGAACGTTAAAACGAAACAAGTCTCAGAAGATAAAACAGAAATTGATAATACTATCGAGGCAAATAAATCCGCCGCATTGACGATTTTCAAAAATAAATTGCCAGAACCTATGCGTTCTATTCTCCACTGCAGGAACCCCAACAATCTAGAAGGAAGTATGGACATACTTTATGAATGCGGATATGCATTTTATAAACCGTATCAAAAGGGACAAAATAGTCAATTAAATAAACCCCTTTTTAACAGAGAATCAAATAGAAATAACAATTATAACAATAGACAACAAAGCTTCAATAGTAATCCAATAAACTACTTCCCTAATCATATTAGAAATAATTCTAATAGACCACCTTCTAACGAACAACCAAGACCTACTCCAAGCCAACCCTTCTTCCGTCCAAATTTTAATTCACATCGGCAACAGAGTAATGCAAATAATAACTCCCACAATAATAATCAGCCGAATTTTAATAATTTCAGAGCCAATAATAATCACCCCAATTTTAGTAATTTCAGACCCAATAATAATCATTCGAATTTCAGTAATTTAAGACCCAACAACATTCATAATTTTAACACAAACTACCGATTTGGAAATAATACACAAGACACCACAAATAACAACTCCAATAGGCCGGAACCTATGGAAGTTGATTTAGTGCGTGTTGCGAATAGATCAGCTGCCGCACAATCAGAAAATTTTCAATCTCAAGCCTCCAACACAGACTACCCTATATAGTCGTTAAATCAAAAACTATTCCTTTAAGATTTATCATAGATACCGGGGCAACCCATTCTATAATCAACCCTAACCTTTGCCATCCAAAACGGAGAAGTAATAATGAAAAACCCCTTAAATTAAAAACTTTAAACCACATCGTGGAAATTAATGAAAAAGTCAACATACCATTATTCGAAGAGATAGGTAACCCCTCAGCCAAAGTTGAATTTTTGGTCTGTAAATTCCATGACCAATTCGATGGTCTAATCGGTAACAATATACTTCTTCAGATAGAAGCAATTGTTGATTATAAGAACAAAAAATTAATATCGGGAACAAAAACGGTTGACTTGAACTTTGAATTAAAGAACGATATAGATAAAAATATACCTCAGAACAAAGAATATGAGGAAATCGAAATGAACCTGTCCGTATCGCAGAAGGAAGGACTAGGCTTCATTAAAGAACAGACAACTAAGACAACTCGTTTATTGTCAACGAGGGAATTTACAATATAAATAATTTTCAAATTCGCGCAAAAGTTAGGAAGTTAAAAAATGAGATAACCAAATTAGAAATTCCTCAACCACTGGAGACAGAGAAGGTCGACCAGCAGAATTTTAATATTATTGAGGAAAAGGATAAAATACCTGTTATGGATCAATTGAGAATAAAGCATTTGAATCTAGAAGAACAATTTGCACTTCTAAATGTAGTGAAAAGATACACTGACATTTTCTACGATGAGAATTCAGATCTCACTTTTACTAATGTTATAAAACATGGGATACGCACCATAAATGATATTCCTATCCAATGTAAAACCTATCGCTATCCTTATATACATAAGGAAGAAGTTGAAAACCAAATCCAAGAGATGTTACAAAAAAATATTATTCGTCACAGCAACTCCCCATACTCCGCACCGATATGGATTGTACCTAAGAAGGCAGATGCCAGCGGTAAAACGAAGTGGAGACTTGTAATCGACTATCGTAAACTTAATGAGGTAACAGTCGATGACAAATATCCCATGCCTAATATAGACGAAATTTTAGAGAAATTAGGGAATTGTCAATACTTTACGACACTTGATTTGGCGAAGGGATTTCACCAAATTGAAATCGATCAGCAAGACGTACACAAAACGGCTTTCAGTGTCGAAAATGGCCACTACGAATTTCTACGTATGCCATTTGGCTTTAAAACAGCCCCGGCGACATTCCAAAGATTAATGAATCATGTCCTAAAAGAATTCATTAATAAAATATGTCTAGTATACCTAGACGACATTATAATTTTTTCAACATCTCTTCAAGAACACATCGACTCTTTAAGGAAGATTTTTAATAGATTGAGGGAAGTAAACTTAAAAGTCCAAATGGACAAATCTGAATTCCTAAAGAGGGAAACCGAGTTTCTAGGACATATAGTCACCCCAGAAGGTATCAAACCCAACCCGAGCAAAGTGAAATGTGTAAGGAACTTTCCGATGCCAAAAACTAGTAAGCAAATTAAGCAATTCTTAGGGCTAACGGGATATTACCGAAAATTTATAAAGGATTATTCCAAGATTGCGAAACCAATGACTAAATATTTAAAAAAGGACACCAAAATAAATCTATCTGACCCCGAATACCAACAAAGTTTTGAAATCCTAAAAACACTTCTGATAAACGACCCCATTCTGCGATACCCGGATTTTAATAAAGTTTTTACCCTTACTACAGACGCCAGTCAATATGCACTGGCTGCCGTTCTTTCACAGGAAAACCATCCTGTATGTTATGCGAGTCGTACCTTAAACGACCATGAAATCAATTATAGCACAATTGAAAAAGAACTATTGGCAATCGTGTGGGCTACGAAATATTTCCGTCCATACCTCTTCGGTCGAAAATTCATAGTAGAAACCGACCACAAGCCATTAACGTGGTTATTTTCAATTAAGGAACCAAACTCTAAACTTATTAGATGGAGGTTAAAACTATCTGAGTTTGACTATGAAATCAGATACAAAAAGGGTACAAAAAATAACAATGCGGACGCATTGTCCCGCATAGAAACTACAGAATGGAACTTATTAATTGAAGACTCCGTAATACCCACCAGCAATTCAGCACTAAATGTATTCAAGACCCAATTTGTAATCCATAAATCAAATACAGGATCCCTAAAAATAAAAAATAGTAAAATATTCGATAAAAACCGTACCACCATATACATGAAATTTTTAGACGAATCAACCGCTGTTATGTTACTAAAAAACCATTTCAACCCAAATGGACTGAATGCAATCTATATTACGGACGAAGATTTCTTTCATACTATTGAAACCACATTTAGCCAAAAATTTTCAGGCAACCGCAAATTTAAAAAAATACGCTGTCCTATATTCTTAGAGGACGTGACCGACGAAGAGAAACTTGCAAATTTAATAGAAAAGGAACATCTGAAAAATAACCACAGAGGGATAGACGAAGTTTTTAAAGAATTAAAACTATGTTACTATAACCCAAAATTAAAGCAACGCATAACACAATTTATAAACAATTGCGATATATGTAATACAGAAAAATACTCTAGGAAACCATCCAAACCTTTGTTTAAGTTTACCGAAACACCTCAGAACCCAAGAGAAATAATACATGTAGACGTATTCTACACATTAGGAAAATCCTTATTTTTGACCGCCATAGATAAATTTTCAAAACATGCCTTTGCAATAAAACTTTTAGGAAGAACTTGGACAGAATTCAAGCGAGCGCTTTTGTATTATTTTAGCCAGTTCGGTGATGTTAAAAAAATTGTAGTGGATAATGAATTAGGCTTCAAAGCACTACCTCTTAGAGAATTCCTGGCCAATCGAAACATAGAAATACATTTTACATCTAACAGCAATCATACGTCAAATGCTGACATCGAGCGATTACATAATACCATTAACGAGCACATTCGGCTCCTAAAACATGACGAAATAAACAACCAAGGAACAGTAGAGGAGAAAATTTTAAAGATCATAGGATTTTATAACAACACCATACATTCAACTACTAATAAAAGACCTATCGATTTTATTAATGGAAAAGTACACCACGAAGAGTACAAGGAAATTTACGATAAAACCTTAGAGAAAAAACAAAGGGTTATTGAAAAAATTAATCAGAATAGAAAAACACCCCGCTGGAAGATGGTCAAAATTTTATAAAAGAAATAAGAGGAGGTAAGAACACTCAAAATATAGGAAAATCAACACCGAAAAAGTGGACGAAGACCACGTTGAAGACGTCAATAATCGATACAAATATTACAGGGCACACGTTAAACCAAAGAAAAAGTACCAAACCATAGACAAACCAACAATAAAAACTAACAGTACACTGAACCGAACAAAACGAACTAATAGACAAAAAACTTTCATTTCAGGAAACAATGATGACACACATACTACTGATACTACCTGCAATCGTAACAACAATGCTACCAATGGACAAGACACAGGAAATACACCTGAACGATCTAAACAACAATAACGGCTACTTGACAATGAACATAGAAAACATTAAGGTAATAAAGACTTATCGCAAGGTATTACATATAGTCAATGTAACGGAATTCGAAATAGCAAAGAATCGCATAAAAGCAAACTTCCTGGCACTCAAACCCAAGTCAAAGTTAGTAGAACCAATGTATAATACCATTAACCAAAGCCTCATTTTATTAGAAGCTAAAATAGAAAATATCAAACCCCACTTTAAAGAAAAAAGAGCACTCATGAACATACTAGGTACAGGCCTCAAATATCTAGCTGGAACAATGGACCACGAGGACGAAGTTCAGATCAAAAACAAACTAGATAAACTATTTGAGTACAATACTGAGTTAACCAATGAGAGTAATGTAGAGCGCAAGTTAAGCGACCTACAACACATAAAAGTCCACACAGCAAATGTCCATAATAAAAATATTGCAATATGCTATGCGAAGCATCAACACAAATTTTACTATAAATGAATGAAGCATTCACGGCATGAATGAAATTATAGTAAACAAGCACAAAAAGAAAGAAAGCAAAAGAATTTACAATTAAAGCTTGTTTACATAACAAAGCGGTATAGTCATGCCAGTGAACTCATCAATAAGCAAGCATTGAACATATTGCCTGTAAGAACTTTGAGTATTGCGAAAAGCTTACTCGGCGCTTTCTGTGTGAAACCAATTCCAGGTGATCGATCGGTGAGAACATAATTTTTGCAAGCAATATTGATGAAGTAAGCGATTATTCGATAATATAAAAAGGCTGTACTATTGGAAATAAATCAGAGTTATTTTATACTCCACTTTGGCATTTTATTCAATAGAGCTCCCTTAGCTCCAACATGGATATCGATCAAGGTAAATAGAGCTTTCTGGCTCTCATACCGCTACCTTAATTGCACTAGAGCTCTTTAGCTCTAAACCACTTAAGGTGCCATCATTTGAGCTATCCGCGGCTCTCGTGATTAAAATCAACATTTATATTAAGACCAGACTTAGAGCTTTTTGGCTCTTACTTGGTCGAGATACAAATGCATAGAAGCTACACGTAGCTCTACCATTTGCATCTCCAAGTTAATATAAATAATTTAGTTTCTTATATCTTCAAGATTCTCATCAGCCATTGGCGATCACAAAAAAGAAGGAAGAAACTTTACATGGCGACCCTGCCCAACTAAACTTGGAGTCGTCGGAGAAGACGAATGAGCAGCTACTCAGCCCATGGAAGGAATTAAAAAAATCTCTAGAGGAGGCGTTGAAAAATCCAACAGCGGGACCACGACCAATAACTTTGGAGGAGTACAGGAAAAGAGGCAAACATTCGGTGGAGCACACTGAGAAGCAGCAACCAACAAAAAAGAGGAGAGCCGGTTTCGAAGCTAAGACAAGGGCGGAGATAAAAAATTATCATCGCTTGCTAGTGATAGCAACAGGGGAACAACGGAATATATTTTTAAAGAAAATAAAAGAGCTTAAAAATAATAGAATAAATTATAGAAAAAATAAAAATAAAAAGTATTAAAAAATAATTAAACAACCAACTTTATAAGCTTTTCTTTTCAATTTGCTATAAGGGAATTTCACTTTCAACCGTTGTATTCTTCATTTCCTATAAGTTTCGAGAAATTTAACCATTTCTTACAGTGTCTTCATTGCGAATCAATTCCCACATCGGTCAAAAAAAAAAAAATATACCATCATGGGGAAAAAGGCTTCTAAAATGCAAACAGAGGAGATACTGATAAATAATAATGCAGGTTCCTCAACTAACAACATAACGCAAGACAATCGGAGTCTATCAGATATAGAGCTAATTCTGCTAGTACTTGCAATTATTGCTTTATGCTTAATAGTATTTTGGAAATTCAAGAAAGTTTTAATAAAACAAGTAAAGAAGCAAGTAGCGGTCGCAGCCGTTTAAAATAGAAAATGAGCTTGAAGGATTTAACAACGAAATTAAAAGACATATTAGAAAACTTCAAGAAAACTCCAAACAGGCAATACACTGCCAGTCACATTCTAAAGAAAGAAACAGAAGTTGAAGAAATAAGGGATAGCTTCATCACAAAATATAAAGAATTAGCAAAAACAAACGAAGAGCAAGCCATCGAATTCAAGAAGAGTTTTGACAAATTGTACAATAGCGTAATTGTAATTTTAAAAAATAAAACAAAAGATACGTTGAATAAAGAAACTGAAGAAATCAATATGCCAAACTTTGACATAGCTACTGCAGTGAAGGTGATACCAGAATTTGCTGGTGATCGTAAAAATCTAGACAACTTTCTAAATCTGGTGCAATTCCTACATGATGATTTATCAGAGGAAGCTCAAAAGAAAAGATTGCTAGATTTTGTTTTGAAAACTCGTCTAACAGCAACAGTAAGGAACAAACTGTGCATATTGCCAACACCTACCAACTTAGAAACGTTCCAAAAGAATCTGCGAGACATATTCAAAACAAACAAAACACCACTTAACATTCACACTGAGTTAGCAAAGATCACTCAATCCAACAGAAGTGTCACAGATTTCGCAACAAAAATTGAAGGTCTACTTGCACAATTGAACACCTTACAAATAACAGAGCAAGGTGAAGCAAATAGGTCATTGATCGTAAAATTAAATGATCAATTAGCACTTAATGCATTTAAAAATGGCCTGCAAGAACAATTAAAGCCAACAGTCTTTGCTGCAAGACCAAAATCGCTAAGCGAAGCTATACAAATAGCAGTAGAAATCGAAACACCAAGACACGAAGCAAATGTATACCAAACCATTAAGTACAATACTCGGAAAAACTTCAATAACAACCATAACGTTTCAAGAGGCAATTATCGCATTAAACCTCAACGGAACAATAATCGATCGTCTAACACACAAACCTATAGACACCACAATAACGGCCAACAGAATGGCAATAGATATCCTAGAAACAACATCCGTCAAAACAGTAGCACATCATATAGGAGGATACAAGTGGCCCAGTCGGGAAACGGACTAGGCCCCGAAGCAGAATCGGGGGACACACAATAAAAATATATAACATAAACAAAATTTTAACCAATTACATATCTGTACCCATAAATCTGTCATTCGGCAATAAAACATTCCTCATTGACACAGGAGCTGACATATCAATCCTGAAAACAAATGAGTTGAAATCAAGAGATGAAATTCAAGAGCATAATAAATGCAAAATCAAAGGTATCACACAGTCAGAATCCAATTCTCTAGGCCCAATAAGGGCAAATATAAAGATAAATAATCAAGATATCCAGCAAGAATTCCACATTGTAGATGATACATTTCCTATAATGACTAGTGGAATATTGGGAAGAGACTTTCTCATAAAAAATTCTTGTAAGATAGATTACTATAATTTCACCATTTCATTATTTTTTAATGATACAAAACACACTTTGCCAATGTACACAAAATTACCTAACATAAAAGAAATAAAAGTTCCTGCTAGATCTGAAATAATACAAGTAATAAAAGCCGATATTACTGAAGATAGCGTAGTTTTGAATGAAGAAATTCAAGATGGAATTTATATAGCGAATTCCATCATACCCGCAAAAGGCATCGCTCATGTTAAAATCCTAAACACTTTAGACAAAGAAGTAACTTTATATAATCTCAAACCTAAAACAGAACCACTTCAAAATTATTACATTTTCAATATCAAGCAAGAAAATAAAAATAGATACAGTAAACTTCTAAAAGAATTAAATATTGAAAATCTAGATCAATATGCAACTAACTCTATTTTAGACATTTGTAAAAACTTCTCAGACATCTTCTATTTACCAGGCGACAAACTAACGGTAAATAACTTTTACAATCAAAAAATCTCCACTACTGATAAAAATCCGGTTTATATAAAAAACTACAGACTTCCGCAAACCCAAATTGAGGAAATAAATACTCAGATCGACAGTCTGATTAATGAAGACATAATTGAACCTTCAGTTAGTCCTTATAATTCACCACTATTGATCGTCCCAAAAAAATCAGATAAAGATACTAAAAAATGGCGTCTAGTTGTCGATTTCAGACAATTAAACAAGAAAATTCTAGATGATAAATTTCCATTGACAAGACTTGAAGACGTGCTAGACAAACTCGGAAGAGCTAAATACTTTTCCACACTAGACCTCACGAGTTCTTTTCATCAGATAGAATTAGAAAAGAAATCAAGACCATTAACGGCATTTTCCAGTAACAAGGGACATTATCAATTTAAAAGACTACCTTTTGGCTTAAAAATTTCCACTAATAGTTTTCAACGAATGCTCTCAATAGCTTTGGCCGGATTAGATTCAGAAGCATTTCTTTATGTGGATGATATCATAATTTTTGGATGCAGTTTAAAACATCATAACCAAAATTTAATAAAAACTTTCAATAGACTGAGAAAGTACAATCTAAAATTAAATCCGCAAAAATGTAGATTTTTACAATCAGAAGTTACTTATTTAGGACATTTAATAACAGAAAAAGGTGTCAGGACTGATCCCAAAAAGTTTGACACAGTATTAAACTACCCAACCCCTGCAAATGCGGATGATGCCAGAAGATTTATTGCTTTCTGTAATTACTACAGAAGATTTATTCCAAACTTTGCTCATATGGCAAAACCAATAAATTCATTATCCAAAAAGAATACACCATTCATTTGGACAAATGAATGCCAAGAAGCGTTTTCGGCACTTAAATGCAAACTAGTAAATGCACCAATCTTGAAATATCCAAATTTTAACGAAAAATTCATTATAACTACAGATGCTTCACAATTTGCCCTTGGAGCAGTCTTATCCCAAGGTGAAATCGGCACAGATCTACCAATTTCGTACGCTAGTAGAACATTAACTAAACACGAACTCAATAAACCAATTATTGAAAAAGAACTCCTAGCAATACATTGGGCAATCAATTATTTCAGACCGTACGTATATGGTAAAAAATTCATAGTGGTCACAGACCACAGACCTTTGGTAAGTCTTTTCACTCATAGAAACCCATCTTCCAAGATGACAAGGATAAGGCTTGACTTATCTGACTATGACTTCGAAATTATCTATAAACAAGGAAAAATGAATACTAATGCTGACGCTTTATCGAGAATAAAAATAGATTCTGACATCCTTAAAGCGATGATACCTACATCGAATATAAATATAACAACTAGAGCAATGTCTAAAAATGACAATAAAAATAAGATTAAAGAGAAAGAGACCCAGTACGAATCCCTTACCAACATAAAGACTGATCACCTTTATGCATGGGAATGCATCTCGATTAATGAAGTACGAAGGGTCAAAACATTACGCTTTGAAATCAATAATAGCAGCAAAAATGCTAACAAACAAAATAGCTCTAGAAAAAGAATTATTGAAAGTTTGCCAAAGATAATAATTAATAAAAAGGGAGTAATAATCAAAACCAGTAATAATCCATATCACGACTTAGGTTTGATCTTGGAGACACTGATCTTTGAAATGAAGAAAATGAAAATAGAGTCACTATCGTTAGCGAAAGATGACATCATATTTCAATACATAAATGTCGACAAATTTAAAACAACATTTAATAAGCTGCAGCGCAAGATAAATATGAAAGATAGGCAAACAAATTTAAAGATATTAATATATATTTCTCCCAAAAAAATTACTGATGAAGTAATCAAAAGCAATATAATTAAAGAATTCCACAACTCTCCGCATGGAGGACACTCAGGTGTCAAAAGAACCATTAACAAAATTAAACAGAGGTACATATGGAAAAATTTGAACAAAATGGTTAAAAATTATATAAGTAGATGTGAAAAATGTGCTAAAAACAAGACTCTCAAACATACAAAAGAAAGAATGGTGATAACAGAGACACCATCTACAAGCTTTGAGATTATATCCATAGACACTGTAGGACCACTAAAGATATCAAACGAATACAGATATATATTAACTATACAGTGTGATTTGACAAAATATATCGAAGCCATTCCATTAAAGAATAAAGAAGCAATAACAGTAGCGAAAGCTCTAGTTAAAGATTGCATTTTAAAACATGGTAATTTTAAAACCATAAAAACTGACATGGGAACAGAATTCGTCAATGAGGTATTCACTAACATATGTAAATATTTAAAAATAAAACATGTAACATCAACACCATACCATCACCAGACTTTAGGCTCAATAGAACGAAATCATAGAGTATTAAATGAATATCTCTTATCATTCACCACAGACTACAACTGGGATGAATGGATTCCGTATTATACCTTCTGTTATAATACAACACCTCATTCTGATACGGGTTACTCCCCATTCGAATTAGTTTTTGGGAAATTATCAAGTCTATTCAATAATGTCGAACATAACGACAACAGCCCAATATACAATTACGAGGACTATGCTAACGAGCTTAAATTTCGTTTAAACAAAGCACACGAGAAAGCTAGAAATTCTCTAATCATAGCAAAAACGAACAGAAAAGAAAAATCTGATAGAACATTAAATGTAATAGATTTAGAAATAGGTAGTTATGTACTACTACATAAGAACGATAGAAGAAAACATGAATGTCCATATAGAGGACCATATAAGATAAAAAACATAGAAGGCGTAAATGTATACCTAGAAATAGATAATAAAATAAAGAAGGTACATAAGAATAGGTTAAAGCAAATAGATTATGAAGCTAAGTAAAATAACAATATAAATATGAAATGCAAACTAAAATAATCATTCATAATTAATCATTTTATTAACACTTTTGTTTTGTCAACATATGGATTAGACAATTACGTAAAATATATTACATATAAAAAAATATATAATATAATATGATAATATATAAATACTTAAACTTAATTTTGCTAATAGGAAACCTTAAATAATGGCTAAGATTTAATAATTTCAATTTACCAATTAAATACAAAAGAACATTAAGTTAGACAAATGAATAATTTATATTAAATGTATGAAAGAATGTATGAATGAAAATAAGTAACTATAGACATTATCTTAAATCATACTTTTAAGACTTAATGTAAACGTTTACTTCACTCAATATGGCCACACAAAAAAAAAATTTTTTTTTAGTCTCACGCAAAAAATTTTTTTTTCCTCTTTACGGTGAGGATGTAGAGCGCAAGTTAAGCGACCTACAACACATAAAAGTCCACACAGCAAATGTCCATAATAAAAATATTGCAATATGCTATGCGAAGCATCAACACAAATTTTACTACAAATGAATGAAGCATTCACGGCATGAATGAAATTATAGTAAACAAGCACAAAAGAAAGAAAGCAAAAGAATTTACAATTAAAGCTTGTTTGCATAACAAAGCGGTATAGCCATGCCAGTGAACTCATCACTAAGCAAGCATTGAACATATTGCCTGTAAGAACTTCGAGTATTGCGAAAAGCTTACTCGGCGCTTTCTGTGTGAAACCAATTCCAGGTGATCGATCGGTGAGAACACAATTTTTGCAAGCAATATTGATGAAGTAAGCGATTATTCGATAATATAAAAAGGCTGTACTATTGGAAATAAAACAGAGTTATTTTATACTCCACTTTGGCATTTTATTCAATAGAGCTCCCTTAGCTCCAACATGGATATCGATCAAGGTAAATAGAGCTTTCTGGCTCTCATACCGCTACCTTAATTGCACTAGAGCTCTTTAGCTCTAAACCACTTAAGGTGCCATCATTTGAGCTATCCGCAGCTCTCGTGATTAAAATCAACATTTATATTAAGACCAGACTTAGAGCTTTTTGGCTCTTACTTGGTCGAGATACAAATGCATAGAAGCTACACGTAGCTCTACCATTTGCATCTCCAAGTTAATATAAATAATTTAGTTTCATATATCTTCAAGATTCTCATCAGCCATTGGCGATCACAAAAAAGAAGGAAGAAACTTTACAGTAATAAGCAGGTCCTTATAAATAAAGAACTATCCAACCAAATTCAAAATATATCTTCCCACATCAGAAATCAACAGTATACAATAGAAAACTACTTGAACTCTTTTAACAAAGAATTGACAGGTAGGGTAATAACTCTAGAACAGGAAATGAATTTAATACAATATATGTACCAGATCAATCATGACATGATACTTCTTAGAAGCCATGTAGACGATATAGAGCAAATTTTGTTTTCTAGCAAATTAGGGATACTCACAAGAAATATCTTAGGTAAAGAAGAACTAGAACTAATTACAGGTACCGATAGTCTCCAGGAAATAAAGATGGCAGTAACTATTTACCGAGATCAAATAATAATCGTCCTACTTATTCCGCAATTTGCCGAGAACAATTATTCGAAAGTCCTAATTGAGCCACTCCCAGACTCCCAAAATAAATCCATACTCTTAGAAAACAAAGAAATTCTGGTAAACGATAAAAATGTAGTATTTGAATTTCCAGTAAAAGACAACCTAAAGAAAAATCTTTTAGAAATAAATGATAATTGTATTAAAAATATTATGAGCTCAAAAGAAGCGTATTGCACTAAGATAATTGCAAATATTGTAGAGGTAAAGGAAATAACTACAGGTGTTATAATAACAAAAAACATACGAGAAACAATAATGAAGCAAAACTGTAATAACCTAAATATGAAATTGAGTGGTACTTACTTAATAAAATTCAAAAATTGTAAAATAGAAATAAATAATAAAACGTTTGAAAACTTTGAAAAAACAATATACGACAAAATCATATTACCAAATTTTGTAACCAAAATTAAGGAAGGAAAAACCATACCAGATATAAAATTAGATGAATTGTATTTCAAAAATGTAAGAAATAGGGAGTTAATAGAAATACATTCAAAGAATAACAGAATATTTAACATAATATCGTCAAGTATAAATTTATCAATTATTGTTAGTATAGTTGCCATTATTATTATAATATTATACCTAAAGAGAAATAAGAAAATTTCAGTTAGAGAAACTATTTTTAAAGTTTCGTCGGAGCCTCAATCAAACGATGGGGGAGTTATAGTAAACAAATCCATAATATAATAATTACATATAATGTAATATATTATATACATATATCATAATTACCTTTCCGTTCAGCATTGATTATCCCACGATCAGACCATGACACCTTATCCCATCATCCGGTATTTTCACAGCACGAAACCGCTTACGCCTGAAATTTATAAATATCATATTATCATCCAAATAATTCTTGAATGCAATTTATTAAGAATCCAAATAATACATTTCCTTTCACACAGAACTGAAAACTTAAATTTGTCACGTACACATTCTTTCACACGGGTGAATTATCAAGCTAAGTGAAATATAATCCGCCAACTGCAATTTTCCAAAAAGCTCGTAGAGCAAAGAAGATATAGAATGATAAAATGTAAGTCAGTCTAGTAGAAAACTTAATTCGGCACGGCCGCGAAATAATTAGTTCGTTAAAGTAACAATCGGTGTAAATAAAAAGTTTTATAATAAAGAATTTGTTGTATTAAGTGAAATCTTTGATTGATTATTTCCTTTTTTCCTTTTTTATAATTTTTTTTTCTCACAATTGTAAGAGCAATTGTTAAATCTTAAGCAGCTAAACTGCTGCGTTACTGACGAGGACAAAATTAAAATAGTACATAGTAGAAAATATAAAAAAAATGGGAAATGGACAACTTACATGGAGGTCTTCGGCACAACATATAAAAAAATAGTCGGCAAATACATTAACATTGAATGGAATACGCACTTTGTGAGAAAAGATTTTGGAGTAAAAAGATGCTACAATTGCAATGGATATAATCATAAAACTGCTTAAACAAAACAACTTGTGGTAAGTGTGCAGGAGAACATCGTACCATGGAATGCAAATCAAACTCAACTATATGTATAAACTGCCAGAAAAACACGAAAGCCGCAGAAAATTGTAAATATCTACTAGCTGACAGTGATGAATGGCCAGAATACCAAAAGAAAATATACGCTGCAAAGATGAATATAAATTATAGTATAAAGAACATATAAAAGATATATAGAAACGAAAGAAAGAAAATAGTCTGACTAAACTAAACCTAGATTAAAATACAGTGTAAAAAAAAAAATTAATCGAAAAATAAATGAAATGAAAATTCTATATTTAAATGTCAGGAGTCCGCGTAATAAGATACACGAAATACGGGCTCTTTTGATAAAACATCAAAACATTGGAGTTATCATACTAAATGAAACTTGGTTATACGAAAATGAAACTAAACACTACCAGATATCCGATTATTCTGGCAATTTTAAGTGTAGGCAAGACGCCAGAGAGGACGGCACTGCAATATACATAAATAAACATCATAATTATCGGGTCATAAATAAAGAGAGCAAATATAACACTATTATTATAGAGATTAAAACACAAGACAAAACATAAACATAAGAATTATGACCATGTACAGGTCGCCGAGTGAATACTTACAAGAATATATTACCACTTTGAAAATATCTTAGCAAACCAGAAAAAATTCATTTTTATAGGGGATACGAATATTGATTTCCTAAAAGGTGGTAGACAGCAAACACAATAATCAACATAACCGAAATTAATAGTTTCTCAATAGTAAATAATGTGGAAAGGGAGTATTGCACTATACAAGATGCCACTTCAGGTACAATTATAGATCTTTGCATCACGGATATGATTCAGGCAAACAAAGTTCAAATCTCCTTACAGGACACGGCTATCACTGATCATCGCATTATAGTGGCACACATTAAAACAAATTGTAATATGAATAAGCCTATGGTGACAACCTGCATTAAAAAAAATAAGAAAAAATATAGAAAATACGTTCGAGAGAAGCTCGCAACCTCTCAAGATATCACTATTGAAAAGATAATAGACATCATGAAAAAATCGAAAGAAGATAGCACTACTTACAGAAAAGTCAGAAATAGATCAAACACCTGGCTAACAGACGAAATAATAATGGAAATGAAAAAAAGGGATACGTTATATGTAAAAATGAAAACACAACCAAATAACCAATACCTGCGGATAAATTATCAGAGAATGAAGAACAAATTAACAGCCTCCATAAGAGAAGCTAAGGAAAGAGACATAAATAGTAAAATATTAAAAGAGGGTAAGGACCCAAAAAAAACTATGGTGTATTATAAACAAGGACATATTAAATAATGAAAAGTCAAGTATCAAGGGACAAATACATGAAATTAATATAAACAGTGCGACCATAGTGAGGCCTGAGCAGATAGCTCACTATTCAACATCTACTTTAATAATATTGGTGTAAATATCCAAAATAGTATACAAATTGAATACCCAACAGTAAACAAAATGGCTACGAAGTCAATATTCTTAGTGCCTACAGATATAGATGAGGTCGAAAATATAGTTAAAAGCCTAAAAAAAATTCAGCTCCAGGAAAAGACGATATCTCAGTTGATGATATAGTAGATGTTTTTGACATTATTGGGAAACTACTTACACAACTCATAAATGAAATGCTAAGCAGTGGTATCTTCCCTGACTGCCTAAAAAGAACGATATACACACCCATTCCGAAAGGAGTCGACCTAACACAAATGAATAATTATAGGCCTATATCTCCGTGAAGTAATGTAAGCAAGATATTCGAAAAAATAATAGAAATCAGACTGAGAAAATTCATCTTGGAAAATGGTGGAATAGACAAAAATCAATTTGGCTTTCAGCCTAAAAGCAACACAGAGTTGGCTACAGCTGAAACATTAAATAAAATAAATAACTACCTTGATGAAGGAAAATATGTAGGAACAGTCTTTGTTGACCTAACTAAAGCCTTTGATACAGTACATCATAAACTATTACTGGACTTTCTATACACAATGGGAATCCGAGGTACAGCAAACAATCTAATAAAAAGCTTCCTAACCGGACGAGAAATACAAACAAGAATAAACGAAATCCTGAGCGGCCCTACAATAGCCACTTGTGCAATACCACAGGTTTCAATACTGGCGCCATTACTATACCTTCTGTATATAAACAACTTACAGTACACTAAACTATGTGGCGAATATCACATTTTTGCGGATAACACCAACATCGTCTATAAATCGAGGAAAATGGAATCCCTGGAACTTATGATGAGCAAAGATATAGAAATTTTCAAGAAATGGACGGACGGAAACAAACTAAAAATAAATGAAGGGAAAACCAAATATATGATCTTCAAACAGAAAAACAAAACAGACAAGAACATCGACATAAAAATAGGCGACGTTAACATACAAAGAGTAAAAGACATAAACTATCTGGGAATACAAATTGACGAGAAATTGGATTGGAAAAAGCACATTACAATACTGGAAAGGAAACTCGCTCCTTTAATTGGGATTATGATGAGAAATATCAGGTTACAAAAGCCTAATAATCTACAGCTCACACGTCCTATCACGCATACGATACAACCTTATAAACTGGACACAATGTTCAAAAAGATGTTAAACCTATAATAAATAAAGCACAAAAATCTCTTTATGGCCTACCATGGGATACTGCCACAAACACTGTTCATCAATACACAAAACAGGCAACATTGAAAAAGATCATTCAAATCGAAAAAGGCTAATTTATGTATAACATATTGAGGAAAAACATAAAAACAAATCTAGAGATTGTACGACATACTGATGTTCATAGCCACAAAACAAGATACAGGAACAATATAACACCAACACAGTCAAGAACAGAAAGATGACGAAAATGCTTCTTCAACACCGCTGGGGAAGTATACAATAAACTGCCAGACAACATAAAAGCAGCGCCTACGCTACCGATATTTGTTAAAAAACTGAAAAAATATTTGACATGAAAATATAAAACCAAAATTCTGGTAACACCAAACCAAAACCAAGATACTGTAAGTACAAACTTAAAATGCAAATCTAAAAGAGACTTCTAGCCCTAGTAAATTAAGATGTAAAATAGTGAATAATAATAGTAAAAATAACTGCCTTAAACTAACATGAAATGTCTAAATAAGATGCGGTCAAATTCAACTAATTAGGATATATAAAGGAAATAGGATGCTTAAGTACCTGAAAATGTTTTTATGAAAAGAAAATATATTTTTGACACGTTTAATTATGTAATATGTTCACAATGTATATATCTATCTTTTGTTATAATAATTTTACTAAGTCTTGCAAATATTATAATTCTATACAACACCATACTCCCAACTCTTATACCAGCTGTGCTGACTGAGTGGGACTAGGAAAAGTAGGAAACATAAGTATGGAAATATTAATGTGAATTTATGTAAGAGAAAGATGTATATATTTTAATAATAATAATAAATTAATAATAAATTTATAATAAAAATTAATAACAATACAAATGGAATGGTACTAGCAATACAAAAAATTGTACTATCATAATAGATTGGTATCAGAAACCTACCTCATCAGGTAGATTGCTTAATTATAACTCTTATCATTCGAGATACCAGAAGACCAATACGGCTAAGAATCTCGTCAATTGAATACTAGGATTAAGTCACATTTACTTTCGCAAAAGAAATAAGGAGAAAATTTACAAAATTCTGTGGGAAATTTGTTTTCCCACATGTAAGATTAAATATCTAGTTACCAGCTATAAACAAAATACTAATGGCACTGATGCGCTTACTGACACCAAAGAACACAAAAGATCCAAAATATAAAGCAGTGTCAGATATATTCCAGGTCTGTCTGAAAAACTGAAAGAGATAGTTAGTGCAAAAAAAGACCGGATCTGTCCTGCCTTCAAAGCTGACAAAACCATTAGCCGGTGTTTCAGACGGGTGAAGGATAGGACGGATAAAGAACATTATGCACACTTGGTTTACAATATTCCATGGATGGGTTCAGTTTCAGGTAATTCAAACTGTAATTTAATTTATGTGGGTATCACAAGCCAATTTCTTAAAAATCGGATTGCAGGTCACAAGTCTCTTATAAAAAATAAACAGACCAACAAGACTGCGTTGTTCAGCCACTGTGTGGAAGCAAACCATTTCCCAGATTTTAATAATACAAATGTAGGGAGAAAAATATTAACAAGAGGATGTGCCTGGAGGCCTTGCATATACATATATACCACAGCTAATACAATGAACCGCAAAGCAGACACCGACAACATAAATTCGGTGTACTGCTCACTTCTACACTAACCCATAATCAAGTCATTCGACACAACCAAAACCCTCGAGAATACTTCGCAAGCCATGAAACAGACTCCCTCCCTACCACATGCGAGGCCTGACGTAGTCCTTACATTATAAAATATTTGCCGTGCTCTTATGTAAAACTGACAAAAGTTTGATTTAAATAGCTCTCCCGCTCTAAACTACTATTCATACAGAAAAATGGTGTTCTGATAATCTTAAGCTTGTTTTCTTATCTTCCGAACCGTAATAAAATTTTCAACCTTTCCTACCAAAATTATTTAAATAAATTTATCTTAACCAAATGACTACGATTCCTCAACCAAAAATTCTCAGCTAAGTAATCATTGTAATGTCGCTGTGCCGTCATGGCATGCCGTGGGCTGATGATATCGAATGTAGCTGCCTACAGATTCGGACTACGGCTGCACATACACACATGCAATTATCACTCAGCTGAGAAGTATTGAGCGTAAAATGGTAAGGTTAGTTTGTAATCAAAACTATTTAATTATTTTGTTAAGTAAGGTATATAGGAAGTGTAGCGTTTGAGAAGGTAAGGAACCAAGCTGTAAATTACTAGAAGACTATTTTCCTGTATGGATAGTAGTTTAGGCTCTATGTCATATATAAAGCCAATGTTAAGCAATTTTCCATAAGTATCAATATAGAACATTTTAGAAAACGGACTAAGCACCCACACATATAAATTTCTGTTTCATGGCTTGGGAAGTATTCTCGAGGGTCTTGGCACAACCCTCGAGAATACTTCCAAAACCCTCGAGAATACTTCCCAAGCCATGAAACAGAAATCTATATATGTGCGTTCGGAGTCCGTTTTCTAAAATGTTCTATATTGATACTTATGGAAAAGTGCTAAACATTGGCTTTATGTATGCCACAGAGCCTAAACTACTATCCATATAGGAAAATAGTCTTCTAGTAATTTACAGCTTGATTCCTTATCTTCCCAAGGGCTACACTTCCTATATACCTTACTTAACAAAATAATAAAATAGTTTTGATTACAAAGTAACCTTACCATTTAACGCTCAATACTTCTCAGCTGAGTGATAATTGCATGTGTGTATGCGCAGCCGGAGTCCGAATCTGTAGGCAGCTACATTCGAAATCATCAGCCCACGGCATGCCATGACGGCACAGCGACATTACAATGATTACTCAGCTGAGAATTTTTGTTTGAGAAATCGTAGTCATTTGGTTAAGATTAATTTTTTTAAATAATTTTGTTAGGAAAGGTATGAAAATTTTATTACGGCTCGGAAGATAAGAAAGCAAGCTTTAAATTATCGCAGCACCATTTTTCTGTATGAATAGTAGTTTAAGGCAGAGAAGCTATTCAAATCAAACTTTTGTCAGATTTACATAAGAACACTGCAAATATTTTAGAATGTAAGGACTCCGTTGGGTCTCGCATGTGGTAGGGAGGGAGTCTGTTTCATGGCTTGTGAAGTATTCTCGAGGGTTTTGATACTTCCCAAGCCATGAAACAGAAACCTATATGTGTGCGTTCGGAGTCCATTCTCTAAAATGTTCAATATTGATTCCTATGGAAAAGTGCCAAACATTGACTTTATATATGCTATAGAGCCTAAACTACTATCCATACCTAAGACCAATTCTTATGATACCCTAGATGAATACCCGTATTAAATTTCGTATGGTCACCGATCTATTCAAGTTTGATTTTGAAGTTGTTTTTCGCATATATTTCTAGAACGGTTTGTCGCACAGAAAAAATTATTATAACCAATTTTATAGAATTTCGTATTCTTCAGAAGTTTTTAGTACAATAAAAATGTCTTGGACTGATCGTTTTCAAAGTATACGTAAAAAACCTAAATTTTTATATGGTAACACCAAGAAGGAGTTGCCCGATTTAGTGCATTTCTGAAATTTTATTCGCTAATGTAGTAAAAACATCATGTACGAAATTTCAGCTCTCTACGTAGACGCTTTCTCAGGCAGTGTCCAAATATATAGCGGAAAACGAAATTTTTATATGGCAACCGCACGAAGGAGTTGCCCGATTTGTCTCATTTTCGAACTTAATTTTGCTTTTTTTTTTAAAGTCGGTGTACAAAATTCCAGCTCTCTAAGTATACGCGTTCTCGAGTTATCGTGCGCACGGACGGACATGCAAAAATCAAAATAAGTTTTAATATTATGAATGGGTGTCCAATCCATTTTGCTCTACCATCATTATTTCGAGGTGTTACAAACGGAATGACAAACTTAGTATACCTTATAGATTTCATCTAGGGTATAATAAAATAGTTTTGATTACAAAGTAGTAACCTTACCATTTTACGCTCAATACCTCTCAGCTGAGTGATAATTGCATGTGTGTATGTGCAGCCGGAGTCCGAATCTGTAGCCAGCTACATTCGATATCATCGGACCACGGCATCCCATGATAGCACAGCGACATTACAATGATTACTCAGCTGAGAATTTTTGTTTGAGGAATCTTAGTCATTTGGTTAAGATAAATTTATTTAAATAATTTTGTTAGCAAAAGTATGACAATTTTATTACGGTTCGGAAGATAAGAAAGCAATCTTAAGATTATCAGAACACCATTTTTCTGCATGAATAGTAGTTTAGGGCGGAGGAGCAATTAAATCGAACTTTTGTCAGTTTTACATAAGAACACTGCAAATATTTTAGAATGTAAGGACTCCGTTGGGCTTCGCATATGGTAGGGAGGGAGTCTGTTTCATGGCTTGTGAAGTATTCTCGAGGGTTTTGCATACGCACAAATTATACACACATATCCGTGTATATATGTATGTGGGATCATAGTATCCGAACGCACATCATAAACGTTTGAGCCGAAAGCTGACAGCCGAGTACGACAGAAGCCAAAAAGCCAAAGAAAGAAGAAGAGGAGAACGAGAGGCAGTCGAGAGTTGGCCGTCACGTCGAGACTATTAATTGAAGAGACATACAAAATTAAAGAAAAGTAATTGTCAAATAAATAAGAAAAGTTAAATAAAATTAACCAGTGAATTCGTTTGTAAAACAAAAGACAAAGGTTTTTATTTCTATCTCCCAATTGTAAAAGAACGCAAATCCTACATGGGGGCCCAACCGGGATTGTTTCTTAAATAATTAAAAAGTCGTGGAAAATTAATAATTGTGTACATACAGCTAAAACTGTTGCCAAAAGTCGGGATAATAAGCTCAAAGCCGTACGAAAAATTTGTAAAAGCCTGGTAAAAAGGCCGGCAAGTGCATTCCGGAGAAAAGGTACATCAAGCAGGCCGTTAGCATCGGACAATAAGTGTGAGCGAAGCATCATTATTATATCGTGGCGGCCAAACTCTAATCTGCGACATCAACAACGCACTTCGTCATCACAGGAAGAACAGCAGTAATTATCACCGTGATCATAAACAAAGAACGTGAAATTAATCCGACTGATTTTAATATTTTTCAGAGTGCGGCAACAGTGTGTGTGTGTATGGAAATAAGCGGAATAAAAAGGAACGTGACGTCAAACTAAATCCACGAGGTAAAACCTAAAAAGTAGTAGAGGCATAAAATAGTAACATAGATTTGAAAAACAAAGCGCTGAAGACGACGCCGGTAAGTGCGTTTTCATTACATCATTTTGCGCATCTTGTAACGAAGTTACAAATAAGTATTTAAATCTATAAAATTCCGTTAATGCATGCCGTACAATATCAAGTAGTGCTTAACCCGATTTGACTGACTGATTTGTTTACAATGAAGCAAAACTTAAATGTTCATGTATAAACAAACCTTCTTGACGTTCCATGAATGATGGTCACTCAGTTTGTCTGAGATGTCATTTATCGGATGGAATCATCAAGACGGCAACACTTCCACGTCTTCACTGGACTTAGCTGCGAAGAAGTTAATTGACTCAACTCCCGCCAAGTTTGAGGTTTTCCAAACTTGAGATTTACCTATCAAATCCCGTAGATAGTAATATTGTAGAAATATTCCGCTCCCGCCGAGTTTGAGGTTATCCAAACTTGAGATTTACCCGTCTCCCGTATACTTTATCAATATTCCGCTCCCGCCGAGTTTGAGGTTATCCAAACTTGAGATTTACCCGTCTCCTGTATACTTTAGCAATATTCCGCTCCCGCCGAGTTTGAGGTTATCCAAACTTGAGATTTACCCATTTCCCATACATATAAAATCTAAAAAACGTACAAATGACACAAAATAAGGAAGTCATCCCTCAAAGACAAATAAAGTGGAAATAGTATTAAGATTGTGTGACAGTTCTGTGTAAAACCTTATGGACAAAAGGTTAATAGTATTAAGATTGTGTATATTGTCCCAGACAATAAATCCGACAGTTCTGTGTAAAACCTTATGGACAAAAGGTTAATAATATTAAGATTGTGTGTATTTAAAAAAATCAAAATTAAATGATAAATAAAAACATTTGTTCAGAATAAAATCAAATAAGTGTTCACCTTTAATACGTCAAAACCTGGTATTTATTTCTTCTTCTTCCCCGCCGTTGAACGCATTGACCCTGGCGTAACTCCAGAGCTGACCCGCAACGTTCAACTTTAAATAACAACGATTACAAAATGGCGCCCGAGCAGGGACTTTCTTTTCTGCCACTGGAGAAACGTCAGTGAATGAAGTAGAATAGTCACCGTATATAAATATCTAGAGACCAAACCGAGAAGAAGATAAAAACCAGTAAATAAAGTGGCATCCAGTGTATAAAATAAACAATTCCCGTAAAATTAATAGCTGTGTGTTAAAACTATATCCGTGTAAATTAAAAATGACCGACAAAAATGAAATAACCGTCAGGGACATCTACCAGCTGAAAAAGGAAGATCTAGTCACTGAATTGAACCGTAGGAGTTTAAATACAAAGGGAACCGTGGATGACCTGCGAAAACATCTTGCTAACAGTGTAAAACGTGAACAGGCTCTTCAAGAGGAGGAACAAAATCAGTTAAAAATTGTGTCAACCGAAACTAAGGCCGATAAAATGACACCTCCGATTACAAATACATCCGAAACACAGACCGATGAGCAAAGACTGCAGCTGAATATACCGCCAACACGTCTGAGTGTTGCCGACAAGGAGACATCTTGTAACAATATACCAAATATTCAAAATATTCCGTACCCGATAGAAATCCGAGACCGACCACTTTCAGACGCTGACATTATGGATAAAGTCAGAAAATGGAATGTGAGATTTGACCAAGGTCAGGATCCGTTAAATTTCCTCGAGAGAATTGAGGAAATGGCACAATGTTACAGTATACCAACCGACCGATTGTTGAATACATTACTCGAGCTGCTGACAAAGACAGCACTAGCATGGTATCGTAACGACCGAGAGCAATGGACAACATGGGATGAATTCATAAGTGACTTCAAACTATTTTTCCTGCCGCCACGTTTCAGTATCAAACTAGCCGATGAGATCCGAACTAGGTTACAGAAACCTAGAGAAAGGGCCAAAGATTATATCACGGCCATCCAGTCACTCATGCGCTGGCAAACAAACGTGTCAACCGAAGAGAAACTTGAACGAATTTATGAAAACATGTTACCAGAGTACCGTCTATACATCCGAAGAAAAGATTTCCGTAAACTGTCTGAACTGATTCAACTCGCAGAAGAGTATGAATATATTCAAGTTCAACAAAAATCCCGCAAAACCGAAACACCGCCTATCCGTCAGATGAGTAGACCACCACAAAACACCCCAGCCTTGCCAATAAATGTTTCACATATAAGGCGAGAGAGCTGTTGGAGATGTGGACAACTGGGACATCGTAGACACGAATGTCGAAATCCACCGAAAATATTTTGTTCACAGTGTGGAAAACTAGGTGTGTTAACTAGAGACTGTCATGGCCAAAACATGAACAGACCGTTAAAAGACGAAGGGATACCGGAAAGACAAGGCAGCCGAGTATCCCAGAACCAGAACCAGATGCCTTAAAAACCAGTCTACCCGATACAACAATGATAGACGTACACTATGAGGACGACCGATACTTCATTACAATGTCAATATTTGAAACACCGTGTATAGCACTCATAGATACTGGAGCTGCAAAATCATTTATTGGTAAGGAAGTCAAAAATCTGCTGGAATTACATAATATTCCTCCGATATCATGTTCTTTGAGAACTGGAATGGCGAATAGTAGTGAATTTAAAATCCACCAGTCATATATGGTGGACACACAATGGAATAATCATAAAATGTCATATTTATTCTACTATATGCCAAATCTAGCCGAAACCATCATACTGGGTGTAGACTTTCTTCGAAAAGCTGACATATCAGTAAAAATATGGAACCAGGAAATTTCACCAGGAATGATGAATATTGAAGAGGAAATATCCGAACCAACAACATGTACAGTGGTAATACCCGACGAGATAAACATACAAGAAAACCAAATAACCGAATTCCTCTCCACACAAATTCAAAGATTTGACAAAATCTCCGGGCCCACTCCGATAACACAGCACCATATCCGAATGAAACATGACCGGCCGATAAAACAACGCTACTTCCGTCGTAACCCCGATATGCAAGAAATTATCCACTTGCAAATTGATGAACTACTTGCTGAAGACCAGATAGAACCGTCAAAAAGTCCATACAGTTCACCCATTGTACTAATACGTAAAAAACAGGGCGGATGGAGGTTATGTATTGACTACCGACAAATTAATGAAAATTCCGTTAAAGACGCCTATCCGTTACCTCAAATAAACCATATACTGGATAAATTGAAAGGCGCAAAATATATTTCTACCCTGGACTTAAAACAAGGTTACTGGCAAATCCCGCTGACAGTAGAATGCCGACCATATACAGCATTTACCATTCCAGGACGAGGTTTGTTCCAATGGAAAGTTATGCCATTTGGACTTTATTCCGAACCCGCTACATTTCAGCGAGCTCTAGACCAAGTAATCGGTCCGGAAATGGAACCATATGCTTTTGCATATCTGGATGACATTATTGTTATTGGCCGTACTTTGGAGGAACATTTGGAAAAATTACGAGAAGTGTTTGACCGACTCATAGCCGCCAATCTAAAAATTAATCCCGACAAATGTGATTTTCTGAAAGAAAAGATCCGATATCTGGGACACGTTGTCAGTTTACAAGGTATACATACCGACCCGTCAAAAGTTGAAGCCATAAGTACACTTTCCGCGCCGACAACTGTCAAAGAAGTGAGACAATTTTTGAGTATTGCGTCATGGTACCGAAGATTTGTGCCGTCCTTTTCTACCACAGTAGCACCAATAAGTAAACTACTGCAGAAAAAACATAAATGGAACTGGGGACCAGAGCAACAACATGCTTTTGAAGTATTAAAACAAAAATTAACCGAGTCGCCAATTCTAGCCTGCCCAGACTTTACACAGCCATTTATACTGCAAACTGATGCTAGCCAAGAAGGACTAGGAGCCGTACTCTGTCAAGAACTAGATGGCGCAGAACATGTTATTGCCTATGCTAGCCGTATGTTAAATAACGTCAGGAATAATAACGTCAGGAAATTTCACCAGGAATGATGAATATTGAAGAGGAAATATCCGAACCAGCAACATGTACAGTGGTAATACCCGACGAGATAAACATACAAGAAAACCAAATAACCGAATTCCTCTCCACACAAATTCAAAGATTTGACAAAATCTCCGGGCCCACTCCGATAACACAGCACCATATCCGAATGAAACATGACCGGCCGATAAAACAACGCTACTTCCCTCGTAACCCCGCTATGCAAGAAATTATCCACTTGCAAATTGATGAACTACTTGCTGAAGACCAGATAGAACCGTCAAAAAGTCCATACAGTTCACCCATTGTACTAATACGTAAAAAACAGGGCGGATGGAGGTTATGTATTGACTACCGACAAATTAATGAAAATTCCGTTAAAGACGCCTATCCGTTACCTCAAATAAACCATATACTGGATAAATTGAAAGGCGCAAAATATATTTCTACCATGGACTTAAAACAAGGTTACTGGCAAATCCCGCTGACAGTAGAATGCCGACCGTATACAGCATTTACCATTCCAGGACGAGGTTTGTTCCAATGGAAAGTTATGCCATTTGGACTTTATTCCGAACCACTGACATATATAACATGGACTGCCTAATTTTCTATTTCATATGGGTCAACTTTTTTTGGCAGGGTGTGACAATTGTCTTAATTTCAAGTTTTACTTTCACTTTAATATTCATATTAAAAGTTCAACAAATTACAGATGCATTCGAAATTATTTTTATTCTTGGAAGCTTATCTCATACAACATCAAATGTTTTTTAAACTTGATTTTTAAAGAAATAAAATTAAGCAATTTCTGTCTACCTGCCCCTAAAAGTAGCTATGGGGGACAGAGAAAGGATTACAATTATTGTATTGCCATCTATTTCTATTCTATATATTCATTGGGAAAACCACTGAACTGAAACTGGACTATGGTGTATTTTGTATAGAACTTATTGTTTGTAGTTCCGTGGAATAAAGTAGTTAAACTAAAACGAGACAACTACAAAAAAGTGATCCCATAATAATGTCAAATAATGTAAGCAATTTTTGTAGCGTCAGCAGTACATTGTATATATGTCAGTGTTCCGAACCCGCTACATTTCAGCGAGCTCTAGACCAAGTAATCGGTCCGGAAATGGAACCATATGCTTTTGCATATCTGGATGACATTATTGTTAGTGGCCGTACTTTGGAGGAACATTTGGAAAAATTACGAGAAGTGTTTGACCGACTCATAGCCGCCAATCTAAAAATTAATCCCGACAAATGTGATTTTCTGAAAGAAAAGATCCGATATCTGGGACACGTTGTCAGTTTACAAGGTATACATACCGACCCGTCAAAAGTTGAAGCCATAAGTACACTTTCCGCGCCGACAACTGTCAAAGAAGTGAGACAATTTTTGAGTATTGCGTCATGGTACCGAAGATTTGTGCCGTCCTTTTCTACCACAGTAGCACCAATAAGTAAACTACTGCAGAAAAAACATAAATGGAACTGGGGACCAGAGCAACAACATGCTTTTGAAGTATTAAAACAAAAATTTACCGAGTCGCCAATTCTAGCCTGCCCAGACTTTACACAGCCATTTATACTGCAAACTGATGCTAGCCAAGAAGGACTAGGATCCGTACTCTGTCAAGAACTAGATGGCGCAGAACATGTTATTGCCTATGCTAGCCGTATGTTAAATAACGTCGAACAAAAGTATTCCGTGACAGAGAAAGAATGTCTAGCCGTTGTATGGGGCATCAGGAAAATGAGACCGTATTTAGAAGGCTATAAATTTACAGTCATCACCGACCATCAAGCGTTAAAATGGCTACATTCGCTTGAAAATCCGTCTGGCCGACTCGCAAGATGGGCTATCGAAGTTCAGTCTTACGACTTTGATGTCAAGTACCGAAGAGGAAAATTAAATGTAGTAGCTGACGCACTGTCACGTCAACCATTAAAAAATTCCGAGTCACAAACCTCTTTATTTACTCTGGTGTCATCTATTGAGATAAACTCCGAATGTCCATGGTATCAAAACAAACGTTACCAAATTCAGAAACAACCCGAATTATGTCCAGACTACAAAATTGAAAATGGACAGATGTATCGTCGATTCTTTGATTCTACAACTTACACCGAAGATAGTGTACCATGGAAACTTTGTGTGCCAAAACCACTTCGAAACAGGGTATTACGAGAAAATCATGATATTCCTACCGCAGACCATCTTGGAATCAACAAAACTATAGCCCGCATTGCTAAACATTATTACTGGCCTGGAATGTTCCGAGATATTGCGAAATATGTACGAAGTTGTGACATATGTCTACGTTACAAAGCCGAACAACAGAAAACTGCTGGTTTAATGCATGGATTCCCCGCTAATCGACCATGGGAAATCGTTAGCATAGACTTCATTGGACCTCTCCCTCGTACAACAAAAGGTCACACCGCAATACTAGTGTTCCAGGATAAATTCACCAAATGGGTAGAGTTTATGCCTCTCCGACAAGCCACCACCGCTGGACTAATACGAGGTTTCAGAGAAAGAATAATCTCTCGTTTTGGTTATCCCGAAATCTTAATATCCGATAATGGCACTCAGTATACAAGTAAAAAAAATTTAAAACTCTGCTAAAAAATTCAAAAATAAAACACCAATTTACACCGCCATATACGCCGCAAGCTAATCCGATTGAAAGAGCAAACCGTGTGATAAAGACAATGATTGCTCAATACGTGGACCAGGACCATCGGAAGTGGGACGAACATTTACCAGAATTAATGTTGGCTATAAATACTAACAAACATGAATCTACCGGCTATTCTCCACACTGTTTAAATTTTGGCCGAGAAATAATATCACCAAATAGTTTATATGGAGAAACAGGAGGAAAAGTTCCGACCACTGATATCACCGAAAGAGCAAGAAACCTACAGGAAATATATGAAATCGTCCGAATTAATCTGGATAAGGCATTTACTGACCAACGTCGCTACTATAACAACCGCCGACGCGATTGGTGTCCACAAGTAGGAGAACAAGTTCTACGAAGGGAACGAATATTTTCATCCACCGCTAAAAATTATACTGCAAAATTAGAGCCACGATATATTGGACCATATACTATAGCTAAAATAATTTCTCCTGTCATCGTCAAACTCACAACACCAGAGGGAAACATAGCCGGTGTAACCCACGTGAAAGACATAAAAAAATACTATCAATCCGAAAATGGTAACACCCCTAGCTTACATATAAACGTTGCAAACCAACCAAAGTGCAACAGTTGTGAAGTAGAAAGCATGGAGACAACACGTCAGATAAAAATCCCGCCATTACAAACAACAAATTTTCAAATCACAATCATGGAGGCACGTCGACAAGTAAAATTGATATCACCCTCCACTCAGGATCCTTGTGTCCGAAAGCGGACACAGCCGTTTAAACCAAGCAACACCAGGGTACCAAAAAACCAAGTGGCCGATATAATTAAAAAAATAGAAAACATAACAGCGCAACAAATAAAACAAAGTGAAGCAAGACCACCGACTGTAAATAAACACAAAGTATCACCCAAGCGGAAGAAACCAAGTAATGTTACTACAAATCCGATACAAAAGAGGCAGCCACAGATGGAATCCGTCAACTTGATGCCACCATCAGACCAGGGGATGTTCGACAACATCGAGGCGCTTCTAGTGCCTTATGGGAAAGCCAAGACCTTCGTCATTTATGGAGAAAAAGGACCAATACGTGTACGCACGTTAAAAAATGGCTATCGTATGCTTCGTTGCCAAGACCAAAGGAAAGTGCTGCCACCAATCATCAGCCAAAAATAAAAAGGCTATATAAAAAAAATCATATAATCAAAATGTGAATATTTTATTTTTCTCTGAAATTTTATTAATTTAATAACGTTTTTGTTCATATAAAATAAATTTGTTTCCACTATTAATAATGCTAATAAATAAAAAAAAAACTGAATTAATGTAACAGTTTTTTTTTTAAAGAAAGGGGGGGATGTAACGAAGTTACAAATAAGTATTTAAATCTATAAAATTCCGTTAATGCATGCCGTACAATATCAAGTAGTGCTTAACCCGATTTGACTGACTAATTTGTTTACAATGAAGTAAAACTTAAATGTTCATGTATAAACAAACCCTCTTGACGTTCCATGAATGATGGTCACTCAGTTTGTCTGAGATGTCAATTATTGGATGGAATCATCAAGACGGCAACACTTCCACGTCTATAAAAGGCGAGCTAGCACCGTGAATAATTCAGTCGATCAACAAGCTTCGACTGGCTAAGGACTTCACTGGACTTAGCTGCGAAGAAGTTAATTGACTCAACTCCCGCCAAGTTTGAGGTTTTCCAAACTTGAGATTTACCTATCAAATCCCGTAGATAGTAATACTGTAGAAATATTCTGCTCCCGCCGAGTTTGAGGTTATCCAAACTTGAGATTTACCCGTCTCCCGTATACTTTAGCAATATTCCGCTCCCGCCGAGTTTGAGGTTATCCAAACTTGAGATTTACCCGTCTCCTGTATACTTTAGCAATATTCCGCTCCCGCCGAGTTTGAGGTTATCCAAACTTGAGATTTACCCATCTTCCCATACATATAAAATCTAAAAAACGTACAAATGACACAAAATAAGGAAGTCATCCCTCAAAGACAAATAAAGTGGAAATAGTATTAAGATTGTGTGACAGTTCTGTGTAAAACCTTATGGACAAAAGGTTGATGGTATTAAGATTGTGTGACAGTTCTGTGTAAAACCTTATGGACAAAAGGTTAATAGTATTAAGATTGTGTGTATTGTCACAGACAACAAATCCGACAGTTCTGTGTAAAAACCTTATGGACAAAAGGTTAATAGTATTAAGATTGTGTGACAGTTCTGTGTAAAACCTTATGGACAAAAGGTTAATAGTATTAAGATTGTGTATATTGTCCCAGACAATAAATCCGACAGTTCTGTGTAAAACCTTATGGACAAAAGGTTAATAATATTAAGATTGTGTGTATTTTAAAATATCAAAATTAAATGATAAATAAAAACATTTGTTCAGAATAAAATCAAATAAGTGTTCACCTTTAATACGTCAAAACCTGGTATTTATTTCTTCTTCTTCCCCGTCGTTGAACGCATTGACCCTGGCGTAACTCCAGAGCTGACCCGCAACGTTTAACTTAAATATCAACGATTACAATCTTTTTCGAAGGCAATTTTGAAATTAAATTATATACATATTGGAAAAGATAAACCGTAATACTGATTCACGGAAGATACAAATATTAAATGACCATTATCAAAGGATAAAGCGTGACTTCTTCATCGTATTTCGAATTGTGATCGGGCAGACCCCAGTAATTGAAAGAAAATTACATTGTAAGCTGTGCTGCTTGTAAGGCCGCTTACACATCGAAAAGCGAAAACGAACGAATAAACAGTTCCACACCGAAAATTCGTTTATGCTTACATATCAAAAACGAACGAATAAAAGTTGGGTTGCGTTTGTATCAAATGTAAATAAACGGAAATGAGGTTATGTAAGAACGAAAAGAATATTCGTTCGTGTGTGGAACATAGTATGGAACGAAAATATACTTGACAGTTCGGAACGAAAATATGTTTCTCGTACGAATAAACATCAGTGTTGCCAATAATAATTTTGAAATTCCGTTGAATTCATAGTAAAATTCCGTCAAAAATCCGCTAGACCAACTTTTTTTCCGTCAATAAAATCCGTTAAAATAGTTTCTTAAAATAGAATGCATTATAACTACATATAGTAAAACATACATTTTGTTGTATTTTTGAAATTAAATCAATTAACACTCTAAATTAAACAAAAATCATTGTCACTTTCGGTGCTTTCGGGCTGTAATGTGGCCATTATACTTGCAGGAGCTGTAGGGGTCGTCGGTTAACTATAACTTTGAATTGCTTCAACCATATTAATTACTTTATCTGTTTATAATAAATTAGTGCGTATGCGAAGTAGATTTTTGTGGCGATAAAATAGTAGTAGTAGTACTAGCAGAGACAGGGCTGTACCACTGACATGTATATAAATGGACTGACTGATCTCCTGTTTCATGTGGCACCAGTTTTGGTTTCAGAAAATAGGCTCTCACTGCCTAAGCTACCAACTGTCGTATACTGGCGCTATATTTAAATTATTGGGGAATTTACTTATATGCATATCAGTGGGAGTTACCGAATTTACCACAAAACTATGTTGTACTATTTGTAAATTTTAATTATGAGTCGAAGAAAGTGTTTTTTATAAGACTGTTTTAGTGGGAATACCGCTGAACGTCTAGCAATTTATCGTTCCTAATCGTTACAGTTCAGTGGGAAAGTATGCTCTCACGGAAAGAGGCAGGAATATGAAAGTGTGCCATTTGCTTTCATGTATTTTTGATTAAACGAGCAGTCCATTTATATACATGTCAGTGGGCTATACCCAACCACTCCAAGCAGAGAAAAATGAGAAGTGTCGGCTGAAAATTCTGAAAGTGCCAATAATTTTAAGTAACAGTAAAACAGAAAAATATGCTTAGTTTTTACAAGAAATATATACAGAGGTAGATATCACTAAATTTGTGGCGGGAATTTTTTATGCACATGCGACGTTATCAGGATTATTGGCAGTGGAACGTACAGTATTTTCACCCGATACTCCTTAATTTGTAAAAAGATTCAATTCAGTTCAGCCATCAAGGCCACAATTGAATAAAAATCTCACGAGTTCGCTGAAAAATCCGTTCCGTTAAAAATTCCGTCATCCGTTAGAATACCTTTTTCCCGTTTTCCCTCACAATAATCCGCTAGATCTGACGGGAAATTCGTTAAGTTGGCAACACTAATAAACATAAGAATGTGTTTTAATTGAATTAAAGCTTTAAATATGGATATTTTTTTATTGAAACTGCAATTAGAATAAATATTCAATATTTTATTACATGTATTGCGTAAAATTTCTGTTCGTTTAGGACAAAATTTGTGTTATTCGGTTTAGTGTTTTCGTTTTCGTTTTTCGATGTGCAAACGGCCTAAAGAATGTCAGAAATTTTTATAAATTGTCGCGCTCAAATTAAATTAATTCACTGATATCAGCGAAGATAAGACGTATTTCAATCTAGAACTCCTTATCCTTATATTTTCTTGCTCCGATTTCCTCCTGCGAAATCTGAATAGATGGGAATTAAATGCTTCGCATGTAATAATTATGGACATACTAGCAGAACATGTCCGAATAAAGTAAATAACCCCGAGCCAAGGCCGTAACCGTTAGATTGTGATTTGTGCTCCCGATGAGATCGGACGTGTTTATAGAGCTCGCTGTTGAAACGGAAAATAAATTAATGATTTTTTATTTAAATTGGAGACCGAAATGAGTTCGAGTTGCAAAGTTTGCGATCGGCCGGTTAAAGGTGACGGTTGTTTATCGTGCAATGGTTTTTGTGGTAGGTTTTATCATTTAAAATTTGTTTCCTTGAGTGCTTATGATGCAGACTTAGTGAATCAAAAGCCCTACATACTTTTTATGTGTATTGAATGTAGAACCGAGATGAGATCGGTTAGTGTGGCTTTGAACAGAATGAAAAAATTGATACAGGAGAATAGTGAATTGCTCTTAAAGCAAGAACGAAGTTTTATAAGTGTAATGAAAAGTTTGAAAAAAGTCAGTGAAAACAAAGTTGTTGCAAATAAAAGTGAATCAAGGTCAAGAGGTCCTTATGCAGACGTATTAAAATCAACGGTCATTGTGAAACCGAAAGGTAAGCAAGATTACAATGTTACAAAAGTTGAAGTGAAGAAAAAGGTCAATCCCCCCGAGTTAGCGCTAAAAATTAACAGTGTTTCGAATAGACAAGACAGTGTAATTGCTATTCAATGTAAAGAAATGTTATAACTGTTGGGGTTTCTTCCATGCCGCAAATCAGTGCAAAAATGAAAAAATTGTGCTAAGTTTGGAGATAAGCATGACGCAACAACATGTAACGCGACGGAACTGAAGTGCAATAATTGCGTAATAGCAAATCAGAAATTTAACCTAGACTTGGATTCTAACCACGATTGCCGAGATAGTAAATGCCTTGTGTTTAACAAGAAGATTGAGAGTGTAAAGAAAAGATTACCATACTAGCAATTACGGCATGTATCATGCATACATATGTTTGAATGTGCAGGGACTAACGAGCAATTTCAATATACTCGAAACAATGATTAATACTATGGATTTTGATGTAATAATACTGACTGAAACTCATTTAACTGAAAATATAGATGACAATGAAGTAAATTTAATGGGCTATAATATAATTCGTTGTGACAGTTCTTCTCGGCACACAGGCGGTGTTTGTATATATATAAAAAAATATTTTTAATTTAAAGTATTGCAAAAAGTTGATATTATGAAGGAATATTGGTGGTTAGCTGTTAATGTTTATATTGATAATTATTCACTTATACTGGCTACGGTATATAACTCGCCAAGGGCATCTGCAAGAGAATTCTGTGACTACTTTCAGGAATGGTTGGACAGTATAGGGGATGTTGCGACTGATTTTGTAATAGCGGGAGATTTTAATATCGATTGGCTTAATGATAGTAATACATATAAAAAAGAGTTGGAGAGAATTATTACTTACGACAACAATTGCAAACAAATTGTGAACAAGCCTACCAGAGTTACACGGAACTCCAAAACGTTGCTCGACTATGTGATAACGAATTCTAATCAGGTGGAAGCTGACATAAATACTGAACTAAAAATTTCTGACCACGAAATTATTGTATTGAATATAAAGGTCAAGGTTAGCAGAAGATCTAAAACAAGTATAAATCAAATATCTTATTAAAAATACAAAAAAACATCTTTTGTTAGAGATATTAGTAATAGTGCATTAATAAATGTATATGATCTGACTGAGACTAACGACATTGCGAACATCATATCAAGTGAACTTTTAAAAATAATAAAAGGCTACGTGAGTAATAAAATGAGTAACTACAATTTATTAGAATGGTATAATAATCGATTAAGGCAACTAAAAAAAGATAAAATAATAAAGCACCAAAGGGCGTTATACACTAATGATGAAAGTGATCGGAAATCATATCGAGTGGAACGAAACAGATATAAAAGGGAATTAGATAGAGCTAAAAATGAATATATAAAAAATAAAATTTATTTAAGTACAAATCAGAAGTCTATGTGGAGAGCTATCAAGAAGTATGTATTAACTGAAAACAGAAATGCTATAAAAAGGAGTATCAACTTTAATAATGTTTGTGTGACTGATGAAAGAGTTATTGCAAATGAATTTAATAAATATTTTGTTAATAGTATTAAGGAGATTAATTTGTCCATAAACAATGTTCCCTTTGTGAATTTAGTACAAGAAAAAAACTCCCAATTTGAATTTAAATCAGTGAATCAGTGTGAAATTAGAGAAGTTCTAAAAACAATTAATCAAAAAAGGGATTTTAATTTTATAAGTGCAAAAATGCTACTGGACGCATTTGAAGTGCTAGGTCCAATTCTCGAGCGTCTCGTAAATCGTTCATTAAGTACTGGATGTTTTCCTAATATTTGGAAGGAGTCTCGTGTCACGCCAATCGAAAAGGTTAGAGGGTCTGATAACTGTGCAGATTATAGACCAATAAATGCATTACCTACTTGCGAAAAAGTATTAGAAAAAATAGTGCATAAACAACTTGAAGGCTATTTCGATAAAAATGATCTTTTTTTGGAGAATCAGTCAGGGTTTAGAAAGTGACACTCATGTGAAACTGCATTAAACCAAGTAATAGTGAATTGGAGAGAAGAGTTAGCTGAAAAAAATAGGGTCATTGCAGTCTTCTGGATCTAAAAAGAGCATTTGAAACCATAGATAGAAGTATATTAATACGGAAGTTGAAAAATTACGGCATTCGAAATACAGAATTGAAGTGGACAGGATGAACCCATAAGACGAGTTCCTAAAGACGACTACATGCTGAGACAGGATGAATCCATAAGACGTGTTCTTAGAGACGACGAAGACGCTTCCTAGAGACGACGGTAAGGATGAACCCTTAAGACGTATTCTTAGAAATGATGATATGTTAAGACAGGAAGAATCCATATGACGCGTCCTTAAATACGATGACATACTAAGACAGGATCAATCCATAAGATGTGTTCTTAGAGATGCTACTATAGTACAAATCCCCAAATGCAACTTCAAGAAGACGAGATGTACCTAACAATAATATCGTATGATAACGAAGACCAACCAACCCAGATATGACAACGTATGTCAACCTAGCAAGTACTAATGAAATAGAATAAGTCAAGACGTGGCTGACCCTGTAGGATGGCCGGGTTGTGGGATCATAGTATCCGAACGCACATCATAAACGTTTGAGCCGAAAGCTGACAGCCGAGTACGACAGAAGCCAAAAAGCCAAGGAAAGAAGAAGAGGAGAACGAGAGGCAGTCGAGAGTTGGCCGTCACGTCGAGACTATTAATTGAAGAGACATACAAAATTAAAGAAAAGTAATTGTCAAATAAATAAGAAAAGTTAAATAAAATTAACCAGTGAATTCGTTTGTAAAACAAAAGACAAAGGTTTTTATTTCTATCTCCCAATTGTTAAAGAACCCAAATCCTACATGTATGCACATGTTGCTCTCAAAAAACATTCCCTCTTCGGATCATGAAATAACGGCAAATCGCGCAATGTGGATGTGGTTTTCATCTTCCCAGACGTGAGATCTAATGTTGGTCTCAAATGTGTTTATTAAAAGTAGTGTGTTTTTTATTTCCAGTTTTTTTTGTGTATATGTAAATTATTTATCTAATTACAGTGTTCTTCAGTTAAATGTTTATCGCCTTATGTTATTGTTACTTTGTAGATAAGACCACCTGAAGACGCGGAGTGTTAATCCGCGAAACGTTGTGGGATATTTTTAAATATACAAACATTTTAGACACTTCCTAAAACTCTCTAAGCATATCCAATCCATACTCCCTCACAGTCCCTCCCAGAATAAATAACAAACTCTTGCTAGAAATTCATATATTACAGCTGTGGCGAAGCTGTATGAAGAAGAACAAACAATATCGCGAGAAGTGAACAACACCCAAGTCAACGATCAAAAAGAAAAAAGCGAAGATATCGAATTGAACTGAGGGCAAAAGATAAGCCCTTACGCCTTAAATAAGTCAAATCCATAGGATTTGGAAAATCATCAATTAAATCGTAAGAAGGAAGACAGCAAAGAATTTGAAAGGCGCAAACAAACTTGACTTGACTTGACTTAGCAAATATATACAGTAGTCAGCACAAATTAGGATTCTAGTATGATCATGTAATAAAAATGAAGCTTAAGCTAACTTAAACCAATATTGCGGTGAATCAAGACGATTCAGCATGTAAAATTGACATAACAAAAAACGCAATGAATATTATGAAAATATTATAGGCCGAGGAACTATTATGTTACAGACAATGGCCTCCTCGTGCGAAACTGGATAAAGGGGAAAGAAATGGGATTTCCGACTAAGCGACTAGTGTTTGTAAATGTAATTTTTAACTATTTAATAGCAATATAACATATACCTTCAGAATGCATACATATTAGTCTGCATAGACTAGGCCCAATAAGTTGGAGCTGACAGACTCCAAAATGAGCTATGTATATCTGCTCTATTCTATTCAGTAAAATTTATAGTACATAAATAAAAATACAGAGAAACTTTATACAGTAGGAGGGATGGAATTATAAACTATTACCATTCAACAAAGGCTTAAAATAGTAATGTGGGCTTGTTAATAAAGCTAAACCACGTCAACCATGTCACGTTATGTAATCTAAAACTACATGTATGCGAATCTATGTGTACAAGGGCTGAACACAATCACATTTAAAAAACTAACAAAAATTGCAGGTAATAGGGCCTACATTTCGGGCCAGATCACATATGTCCCGACCAGAACAAAGTTCACTAAGCCTAAAAATTGAAAAACCGAGTAGGTATATCTAATAAAAAACGCGATGATACGGGCAAACAGGACGATGCAGACAGAATTTCCATCAATGGGAGCAGTCATTTATTTCAATGCTGAGGCTTTCAAACATCCTAGAGCAGTCGCTCCTCTTATAACAGGAGGCAACATATTCCACAGCTAGATCCCCTGTTCATAGATGGATCCCGCAGTGGGTGGGGGTGCTTGTGCAGAGGGCATGGAAAAAACAACTCCATTAACGGCGAGACATGCTCAGAACGTCTTAGTTTGTAGACAAATCTGATACAGGCCTTAAGGGCACGTAGAATTTTGTCCATCATGCTACCTTACACCTCACTCTGTTATTCTTTTCTTAATACGTCATTTTAATTTACACACTGAACTATCTTAACTTACTTGTGCTAGTTTAAGGCTCAGTAGCAAATAACAGCTAATTGAAACAAATTACTTTAGAGCTAATATTATAAGATTCTTACTATTCTCTAACTATGTAATTGTTGCCTCAATCGCTGTAATTTTACTTTGGTTTGATTTGATTTGATTGTTTGCAATCGCTTGCACACGCCTTTTGCTTTGTTTTTTTTTTTATAAAATTAAGAATCTGCCAAAGCACATCTTGTAACATCGTCCTAGGACGTGGCTCTGTGGCCGGTGTTGAAAATAAATGAGTTTTCTATTCTATTATGGCTTTCAGATATCTTTTCTACCTACTTAAGTATCTACTCAATAACTTTAAGTATACTACATATTACCTTTTTTGTTATTTTTGCTATTAAGTATGTTGATATTTAACCACTGTTGATCTATGTACCCACCGTTTATGGATGTGCCTCGGCCTGGGTCTTTCAATAAAGTATTATTGTATTGTATTGTAATATTTTACCCAAGGTTTTTTTGCGTGGCACTTATACCAGCGTTTAAAATAAATACATTTTGAATTTGAACGATTATTTCGGAACCGAAAGTTTTCATCGATGTACTGGAATATGTTTGAAAAATGGTACTCTTCAAATACAGAATTGTCCTCCCCAAGGTTCATGCACAGTTCGGTGGGAATACTGCGTTTCTGAGTGGGGCCGTTTTATTTTTGGAACCGTATGTAGATGAGGCTAGACGAAGCACTTCACTAAATTTATTTAAATCTGAAGCTCTAGACTTCTTGACAGCAGCTATCTAATGACTTTCCACCTTCTATCCTGACAATGATCTTTGCTTCAATATTGTCTCCCATTTGCATTACATTTTTACATCAGTTACCTCACAGCCTCCTGTTCCGGGATTGGATGTTACCTGTTATCCATCATTCAGAAGCTTCAATTATCTATATAGAACTTTTTTAAACTATCTGCAAATAACCCCATATTAATCAGATTAATCTAATTATAAAACAAGATGTACTATATCTCTAAACCTGTTATCAACTCTGACTATCATATTCACTTCTAATTCTAAGGACTTTCTATACTTGTACCTGAAAATCTAACTACTATGTGCACTGCGCACTCGACTATGCTATATATTAGGCTCCTGTTTCTATTTTATTTTAAATCAAATCAAATCAAAAAGAATTTATTTATAAGCCCCTGAAGCAACGTACAACGTTGGGCATTACAACATTGGTAGCTTAGTAACAGCTTAGGATAACAGCAAAATAATTATTTTATACTGTACTTCATATTAGGCTAATGTTATTCTAATTGTTTTATTATTTGTTTTGTTACTATGTAACTTTCTAAGATGTGCCAGCACTTTAATAATAAATAAATGTTTATGTTTAAATATAAGCTCAACATTTGGAACTTACACAAATCCATACTGTAACGGGAAGCTTGTTGTGCCGTTGTGCTCATTGGAAAAGTTTTGTACTGATATAGATAATTATTAGCAAATCTTAGACAGATATTGAACGTGAGGAAATACAACTGGAATAATTGGATAAACGGGAAGAAACAATTTGTTCAATTCTCCGTCATCCATTCTGCAGAAATGTATGTTTAGTGTTCGATTATGTTCTACTATGAACATTTCTTGTTTAGCTAACAAACACGCACACGTTTTCTTTTTACTAAACAAAACTATTTGTTTCTCAACATTTAAACTCGAAATATAAAAAACACTACACCGGCCGTCACTTCTAACACATAATGTTCACTATTTGCCTTCCACCTGTTGCAAAGTTGAACAGTTTTTTACTTCAAAAGTAAATAGTTATTCCTAATAATCTATTCAACAATTAAAATATAACATTATTTCATAATATTTATTTTCATAAATAAATTTACTCTAAATAACCGCACTTTATAGTTTGTTTATTATCTCTTATAAGATAGTAAACGAATCAGATCAGCTGTTATGTGAAATATAATTGCTGAATCAGGGGAGATGTGAATTTGTCCTGAAGTACTAGACGATGATGAAGAGAATGCTGTCAGTCAGTAGATATCCATGATTTTCGTTATAAACGCTATCGTACAATAGAGGGCAATAGAGACACAAAGAAGTCCCTGAAAGGAAAGTTTGTTCGATAAATGGCGTTAAATTTGAAATATGATATATAAGTAAAGTCTGACTTGTTCAACTTCATTTACATGATCATTAGTTTTAATGGTTCAAACCACACGTTGCAGTAAACTTCAAATTTCGTTTCTAAGCGGCATTGAATAAATAACTAATAAAGAAGCAGGGTTTCGTGCGAATACAGTTTACATGATTGTCAATTAAATGACAGTCAAACCCTTGGAGCGGGGGGAGAAATAACAAGAAGGCTGGTCACTTATTTGAAAATTCTGCTTAACAAGTACTTAAATTATCATAGGCAACGCCAAGGAATATTATCTGAAGATAAGAGGTGCCAAAAATTTGTTTATTTTACATAATATAAAAAATGTCCCCCTTCAAAATTTCACGGTTTTACTACTGCCATGACGAAACGAATACAAACACAGCACAGTAATACATTGCACCGAGTGGCTTAGGTTTTCACTCGATATGCCGTTTCCTTATTAGTTATTTATTCAATGCTGAGTGGAGGGATTTTCCTCCCATCGAGTGTTAATTGTGTTCATTTCGAGAAAAAAAAATTGTATGAGAACTTAGCGGTGAAATTTAGTTCCAAAATATTTAGCCAAATCGCTAGGGAAAGTGGTATTGTGTTTTATTAGCTAAAAGTATGATTAGTTTTGAAAAGTAGATGGCAGTAATTACCACAATCAAATATTTAGCATAAGATATATCCTTAGAATATATAGCAAACAGGAAAGGGTAATTTGTCAGGAACAGGACATTATACACAGGAGTAAGTAGATGCCAGAAGGAACAGTTGTCAAAACTGAGGGAATGATTGTCAAATGTGCTTTTGGCTATGAGCAGATTATTATTATTGAATAAACACGGAGCAGCATGCTGCATCATGTAAGCTATTACCTGTGTGGACGGTGCGACTTGATTCGGCTAAACGAGCGCCACCTAATTGACAGACGAGCGCTTTCAGATAGCGAAGTTTGCCGACGAAAAAAAAAGAAGAAAAGAAACTCCGAGAAGATTAAAAAAAAAATTAACAGATTGATCGTGTTTGTAATATCAGAAATTGGTTTAAAGTGATTTTTTTTTTATTATTGATTTCACGTAGAAAATAAAGTTTAGTTGAGCTCATTTGTCCGATTGCTCACATCAAATTGGATGTTGACAAAGCGAGGAAGCCAGTGATTCGTCACATGGGACGACATCTTGAAGATCAAGTTAATTCCATCTAGATTCTCGATACAGTTCTATAATTCAGCTAGTCGATAGATAAATTGCCCATAACTACATGAGAGGAATTGCACATAATAAATAAGGAGAAGCCGAAGTAGAAATTGAACGAGAACGAGTTCCTGTAATGACCGACAAGGCCCAGATTACTCAAAGCATCGCATCTCGTGCATCTACGAAAGACCGCTCAGTTCTTATTGCATGATTGATCGAAATTATCAAGCAGACTGTGGGAGGTTTCCACCCCATTATCAATCGCGGTAGCCGAACAAGCTAGCATTTGGTATTATTAATGCATTAAGTACATGCTGGCATCTAGCTGGTTCATCATCCCGCATATTGGGTTTTTTGAAATGTTTATAGCATAGCTTCTCGTATTGATTTAGCGTACTCCCTGATATATACTATTCATTAAGTACGTATTATTATTTTTTTTTTTTTGACTTAATCTGAGACGGGAGCTTATATATATAGAGATATATGCATACTCAGTGCTTATTAATTATCTAACGTGATATTTTGCTTTATACTCATATATTTATCTGGATTAGTCCAGTGTGGCTACGATATATATGCCATGCTGTAGTGCATTTGAACATTTGTGGCAACATGATCATATACGTGTGTGCGCAGTCAGTAGGTTTCGCTTACTTTCTATATCTTAAGGTTCACATAGTCTACGTATCTATATATCTCGAACAGTACTTAGCCTGGTAGTTCACAACATCTAAACATAGTTGCTGAAAAAAACATTGAAGTTCAAAATAATTTTTCGTAATTCGCATTTTTTTTAGTAATAATTAAGAGTCAGCTACATTCAAACGTTTTTGGCTGAAAAGATATAAAGGAGAATCCATTTTCCCTTATCGAGGTGAGCGATGAGAGCTTGTCAGCGAGTTCGGGGAATTAGCCGTGCTGTGCTCGCATTTCTCAATTGATCAGTCGGGTTATCAATAGTGCTCCCGCTCTTTCCAATTATATATATATGCAAATAACTTGTTAATCATGCAAATAGCAGCAATAAGCGGAACAACCATGGAGGCGCCTCTGCGGTGGACCCCAGCATAATAATGTGAGTGATTCTTTAAATTTTTGTCGTTTATTCTTATTATTTTTTATTATTTTCACATATGTATGTAAGGTAGTGTAAGGATATACTTGTAACTTGAAAAAATAAAAAATACTTGAGTGCCACCTGTGAGTGGGATTGTTGAACTAATAGAAAACTTGATGGCCTGCCTGTGTGTTGACAGCCGGTCATGACATTTGTAAGTAAGTAAAAGAGTAGGGACTTGGTTCCTGACACTTGAAGAAAGAAGAACTAAAGAACTTGTGCTTGGAAAATAAAAGTATAAATTAAACTTGAAACGTTGTGTTCTTATTCTTGAAAAACTCGTACAATTATATTTAAAGTAATTAAGGACATTAATTACATCTCAGAAGTGGGATAGTGGATAGTGTGTAGAGGGGTGTGTAGGCGTCAGCCTCGCAATCACCGCGACCTAAAAGATCTATTGTGAGTGGATAGTGATTTACTTGGATGAAAGAGATTTTTGTGGATAGTTTTCTGAAAAATGCTCGCTTGATCGACTTGGGATGGAATCTATTGAAAAGTATACACTGGATGAATTACGTGAGGATCTCAAATTTAGAGGCTTGAAAACTTCTGGAAACAAAAAAACCCTATATAATAGACTGAAAATGTCTACACAGTTGTACAAATTGATGAGCGTCAGCCTCGTCAACAAAAACTCTCACCTCCACTCTTTGAATTAAATAATTTATTGGGTGCATTCGATGGAAATAATTTTTCTATATGGAATGCACAAATAAATAACATTTCGCTGGTATATCAAGTGAATGAGGATGAGATGAAAATACTAGTGATTGGGAAATTGAAAGGACTTGAAAGGTTTGCTGAATGATTTGCGAATTATGTTTGACACGTGTCAAAGTAGATTAGAAGTAAAAAAGGAAGCTTGAAAATAGAAAGTGGAAGGTAAGTGAAGATTTTACTGATTACTTCCACGAAAAAATGTTGATGATGAACTAGTTGATGTTGTCTGAGGAGGAAAAAATTGAATATTTAATTGATGGCATCAGTAACATATCCTTGAAAAATCAGGCAAAGTTACAAGAATATACATCTACAGAAACGTTACTACATGCTTTCCGAAGCATTAGTTTGGGTGATTACGTGTCGGTATCTCGCCAGAATGTTGTTCCTGCTCTACGTGTTACTGAGAAAGGAAATGAGTTCAGTAGTGATAAGCGGTTGTGCTACAATTGTGGAAAAAGTGGTCATCTAGCGTTCCAGTGCAGAGCTGATAAGAAAGCTTTTGGAGTCTGTTTCAATTGTCATTCACCTGACCACAAACGTCCGAATTTTCCCAAATTGAGTACACACCAGGAGAAAAAAGTAAACATCAATTTAATTAGGGAAATACGGGTGAGTGATTGTAACTCAGAAATTAAAATCTTGTTTGCTAGTATTAAAAAAATATATACATGGAAAACTTTGAATGATTTGATAGATACTAGTAGTTCGGTATGCTTGATTAAGAAAAAACTTGTTTATTGTGAATATTAATCAGTTAAGTAATTACAAAAAATTTTATGGTATTAATAATACACAATTGTTTCCATTGGGACAAATAGAAATTTTTATTGAATTAAATGACATAATTCTTAAAACAATCTTGCTGGTAGTAGAAAATGACACAATGAATTCTGATGTCTTATTGGGAATAAATTTGTTTAAGGAAACCAATATTGATTTAGTAATAACTAATGAAATTGAATGTGACAGTAATAATGAAATATTAAATATTGATATCGAGGTAAATAAGAGTGATGATTTGAGAATAGATAATAATAAATTAGAAATCACTCAATTGTTGGAACATTATAAAAACCATTTAGAAAATAACGACAGTCCAAAAATATCATATGAGATGACAATTAAACTTGACAAAGACGACTATTTCTTTTGCACTCCTCGTAGATTAGCTTACTCTGAGAGACAAAACTTGCTTAAAATTCTAGATAATCTATTGAAGGAGAATATTATTAGACCAAGTACATCTCCTTATTGTTCACCTATTGTTCTAGTAAAAAAGAAAAATGGTGATAGTAGATTATGTGTCGATTATCGGATACTAAATAACGGTTAGAGAGAATTACCCTTTGCCAATAATTGAGGAATTGGTCGATAGTTTGTATGGACAGAATTACTTTACCTTACTTGACCTAAAGAGCGGTTTTCACCAAATTAAGATGGCGGTAGATTCTTGTAAATACACTAGTTTTATAACACCCTTCGGGCAATTTGAGTATAATCAAATGCCCTTCGGTTTGAAAAATGCTCCATCTGTTTTTCAAAGGTTTATCGAACTCGTTTTTAGAGATTTGATCTTGAAAGGGAAAGTCGTAATCTATATCGATGATATCCTGGTGGCAACAGAGTCACAAGAGGAACACTTGTAAGTATTGGAAGAAGTCTTGAAAATGTGATTGATTTTCGTCACAGGTATTGGAGTCGTTTATAATAAATCGCAAAAGAACATTTAAATAAATTAGAGACAGAAACAAAGATAATTATAGAAACTGGTCGTGCACGCTTAACACAACTGAGATATTTTTATTTTTAATAAAGACTTATTTATCAGTGGACCTACATATATAGCCTATAGTGAAATAGATAAATATTCGGACTGATCACGTTTACTTCAATAAATAAATAAATTTAGTCTCTTACTCGTTAATAAATAACTCACATAGGATTTGCTAGTAATAGAAAGAATTTTATTTCGAATGAGAAAGGAATGAAACAACCGAAATTTTTATCGGCTGCTACATACAGTGACTAAAGAACTAGTACATAGGATAGAGCCTGCGCAAATGAAAGATGACCACTTCAAAACTATTGCGAAACTCCTTGAGTTGGGACCCTTCGAGGACTATATAATGGAAAGGGGAATCCTTTACAAAGAAAAGGATGGAGTCAAGCTCCTGTGTATCCCCAAAGGAATGGTGAAGGAGGTAGTCAAGTCCGTTCATGACCAGGAAGGCCATTCCTAAAATAATAGTTTCGGCTAACTGAGACATTTAGTAAAAGGTGTGAGTCACACTGTACTGCTTCCAGTAAATTTGTATATTAAGTGCCGTATTGGTGATGACTTCTGTACCAGATGAGATGTGCGGAGTGCACATTTAGAAGGCGGTACTCTAGCTTTCTTGAGTGTTGTGGATAATGCTTCTCCTATAAATGACTTTCCTGCTCCGGTGTCTATGAGAGCTTTGATGTCTCTCTGAAGTATGCGTAGTGCGATGAAATATCGACGATCTGGTTCACGGCCTCAGGCCTGGAATTCGGGGATGCAGGGCGGCCTTCCTTACCTTGCACCCCCTTGACATTTCCGTGGTTATTTTGTTCGAATTGGTTACATTGGAAGTTTCTGGAAAGTGTGAACAGTTTAAGACTGCTGGATTCCTGCAATTAACTGTGGTATGACCGCGTTGTCCACATCTCCAGCAACACTCGTTTCGTGAATACTGCATTCTCATGGGATTTGCCGTATTCAGCATTCGAAATGGTCGATTCTCCTCTCAAATGTTCGGTCTTGGTTTTAATTTCTTCTCTTCTTCTTTTACCAGCTCGTACTTCTCGTCTACCTTCATGAGTTCGGTTAGACTGGTGAAATTCGGGGACGTATGTATAACCGATATTCTGGTAATAAATTCTCGTAAATACGATATAATTTTTCTTCTGGTGTGCGATCTAATTGCCAACGCATTAACGAGTGGATCGCAATAGTATACGCCTTTCCCCTTTCAGTAGGCTTCTGTTTTCGAGCTCTAATATCATCGCCTAATTTGAGTTCAAAACGTGGAGGTAGGAAGAATGTTTTGAAATCGTGGACAAACTCTTTCCACTCTGACCAATTTTGTTGTTGTTTCTATATCATGTCAGTGCTGCTTTGTGTAGAAGTTCAGGGAGTGTTCGTAATAATCGATTTACTGGTATTTGGTAGCACTCAGCTAATTGTTCTACCCTTTCTAAAAAGTTGGGCGGATCCAGTCCTTGATCGAACTTCACGTTCCACTTTCGCACATTCTCCATGATTTCTGAATCTGGTATGTTTTTGATTTCTCTTGCGTTAACTGGTGGCCGGATGAGTTATTGGTAATGCGAGTGAGGGGAGAGCATGGGTCGGTGTTTGGTTACCTAGTATGTCGTAATTGGGGACTGGTATGGTGCTGCTCGGAGCACTGGTTGTTGTCATTATGCTGCTTTTTTTAGTGATCGTGACGGTAGTCATGGTAGCACTAGCTAGTGTGGCAGTAAACTTATTCCCTAGCTCTTGGAGTCTCTTCTCATCTTGGATTTTCTCACTCAGTCTTCTTCTTAGCTCATCAACTGTTCCTGAGCTATCTAACCCTAGTTGGAATAACTCTTCCATTAGTTGCTACTTTTTTAGAGTGTAAATTCAGCTGGCAGTTTTCTCAGTGGTCATTTTGTCCGTCTGGTCGTCTTTATCGGGGCTCTAGTAGAATAATTTCTTCTCAGATCTATATTATTGATTTCCTTTTGCTGGTGTATAGTCTTCTAGGTACTCGGTGAACAGCCGGTCGTCTTTTTTGTATTCTATGAACAGACGGTTGCTTTCAATGTAACCGGTCCCTGCTCGGGCGCCAAATTTATGTAACGTCGGGTGTGTTGGAAATGCAATGGGTAGTCAGGAGTCGTCCAGGGCAAGGTTCCACGACGTTGAAATATTATACTTATCTTCCGAGTTGTGACAAAAATTTTATGCTGTGGTAAATGATACAAAGATAACAGGTCTTAAGACCTGCATTTCTATTAAGAAATTTGAACGCAAAATGTTTTTTTCAAAATTATTAACGAGTAATTTCTATAGACTGCATGTTATCCTCCCAGCTACAAAGCAAATAGGTTTAAGATGTCAGAACAGGGTTTAATAGTGGTTCGAGAAGAAGCCAAAGGGATGGAGAAAATTATTTCTGTAGATTTTGATTATCCAAACATTATTAATCTGATGATAAAGGTGAAAATAGTGCAGCACAACTGTTTCTTGCAGAAATGATGGAGCTATATCTGGAGGGTGATTCTGATCTTTCGTCGTACCATTTAGGCGTGTTTTTTGACATATTTTGTCGTATTTTTTTTTCAACACAGTTCATTTTGTGTCTTCACTATTATCTACCACAATATGAACTATAATGAATTTTCGGTGAACAAACGTCAAAAAATACGCCTAAATATACGACAAATTAGTCAACTGCTCAAGAGGTTGTAAGAAAAATTTTACACTGTGGTAAATGGAAACAAGTGTATATATTCGAAATATTATTTTAAATTTGTAATGTGAAGTGTCATGTTCAGTTCATTCTACGTCTTGCAAGGGTTGTTGACCTGACTAAAAACACGAAAAAATCTATAGAAAAGTTCATTTCATTTAGGCGTATATTTTGACATTCGTACGACAAAAGATCAGAATCACCCTCCTGGGGGGTGATTCTGATCTATTTGTCGTAGCTTAGGCGTATATTTTAGTCACATATTTTGGCATTTCACCTCAAATTTGTCGTACTTTTATATTCACCATATTCATTTTGATTTATCCTATTCATCAACCACAAAATAAACTAAAATGAATTTACATGAATTAATGTCAGAATACACGCCTAAAAGTACGACAAATTAGTCAACTGCTTCCGAGGTTGTGACAAAAATTTTATACTGTGATAAATGGATATCCTACAGCTAATTAGAGCAATACAAGTGCTTAAATTCGAAATAATATTTTGAATTTACAATGCGAAGTGTCATTTTTAGTTCATTCTATGTAATGTAAGGCTTGCTGAGCTGGATAAAAACACGAAAAAATCAGTAGAAAAGTTCATTTGATTTAGGCGTATATTTTGACATTAAAGTACGACAAAAGATCAGAATCACCCTCCTGGTCACAGATGAACCAAGTGTCAGTTTTTCAAAGTCAAGTTACAGAAAAGGCGATAATATCTGGCATCGATGTAAAAAAGTAATAAAAGAATATCTAAATAAAAATAAAGAGAGAAATATTTTTTGTGCATTATAATATTTATTCATTTTTAAATTTTTAATTATTTCACCTATTTTATAAAGAAATTTTCATAAATCACTGGAAATTAGAAGTTAAATTATGCTCAGGAGAACTGTTATAGAAATGTGATTACACTAGGTAGTTATGGTCGTAGCATACTGTAAGCAGCAGTATGCTACACTGAAGCTGGGCACAGCGCTACATGTAAGCTATTGCCTATGTGGACGGTGCGAAGTGACTCGACTAAGCGAACGCCACCTATTTGGGATAAACTGCGCAAGACGGAAGACAGAGAAGAAGAAGAGGAGACCGGAGTTTGTCTGGCATTCGGGAGATACGGATTTCTTCTTCTCGTGTTCTTCCAGTTCGAGAGGTAAAACAAAAAAAAAGCATAATAACAAAAAGTGAATCCACAAAAAGTTAAATCATCGGCAGTCCTATGAAAAGTTTTGAAAGAGAGCAGGACTTTCGTTCTGCGGAGAAATTACCTCACAACCTAATTTAGAAGAAAACTCTGAAAATTAAAAAAAAAAAACAACGGGCGAGTGATTATAAGAGGTTATCCGGACATATTGAAGTCACCCTTATGAACAGGACATTCCTGGGACGCCCAGCGGACTTATGTCGGGCATTCACAATTACACCAACCCACGTGAAGTCTTCCCACCGTGAACCCTGATGAGTTTCCTGAAAATGACGAGTCGCATCTGGAAAGAATAATATAATAAGCTCCCCTCACGAACGAGCATCTACGGCGAGTTGTGCATATCAAATCAGTCTTGGGATCAAGTACTGGGGCTTTCTCTGCCCATGTGATATTACGCCACGATATCGTCTAATCAGCAATCGGCAGTTCCATCCAGGATAGAGCTATGTTAGGGAAGTATATTTATATTTATTTATATATATTTATATTTTTTGGAAGAAATACTTACCTAGGTTAGTTAATCATTGATATTTTTGAAGAGGTACTTACTCCCAATGAACCTAGTACGTAATTTAACAGCTTAGTAGATTCATGTTTTGTTTTTGTTTTTACAAAAGAAAAAAAAAATTACCTATTAATAATGAACATAGTACACAGCAGATATTGATTGAACATCTATATTTTGGAAGAAATACTGTAATACATCTTAACCCAAATTAAGATGTACTACTAAATAAATTGAATCATAAGCACACGTAATTAATCATCAAAACAATAACCATGAAAAACATGGCAACAAAAGTAAGGTATGTTAATGGGTCAAATCGTTGCTCGCGATGAATGAAATAAAGAAAGCATGAGTCAAATTACATCATGTACTGACCGATCACTCATAACAATGAGTGAACGTAAAATTCAAAGGTGTGATTCATGATACGTGTGAATATGATTCAATTTATTTAGTAGTACATCTTAATTTGGGTTAAGATGTATTACAATGGACATAGTAGCTAACTTAATAATTTAGTAGATCTCACTCCTTTTGATGAGGGCTTTGTACCTACAAACTTAGTGATTAACTTAGCAGCCGCAGGGGTGAATTTCGATTTACAAGTTTGGAAAAATTATTTCTAATTCTGTGCGACATGTTGTTTTATACAATAGTTTCTGGTGCTTTGACTATAGACAGTCTGGAGTAGAAGGGAATATTTTATTAAAGAATCGAAATGTTGAAACAATGCAAGAGTACTTTTATCGAATAAAAGAACTTGTCATGGAGTAGTGAAATTTTCTTTTTCTCCCTTCACTCTCCCGGAGTCCTCTTTTCTTGACATGGTTGACTGAGGTTCACAACTCTACTTTTTATTTCTGATCATCAAAAGGGATACTCAACGAAATAGTTACTGCCCTCAGTATCGTTGGGTAGATGGGGCAAAGCACTTGAAGGCATACCATCTGCGCCATCACATCAGTAAGGGTAAGTGGTATAAGGGTCCCTTCTGGACCGGATGTAGTACGACTGGGGTTTTTTTTTTTGTATGTGGCAGGTGACAGCAGCAGGACTTCGTGGAACCTCCCCCACACTTTCCGCCAACAGCCGAGGCGAGCTAGCGTGCTGCCCTGCACTTCAAAGCTGTCCACCGAGAGATCTGTCAGCTTATGCTTGCAGTTAGGACTTCACGTCCAATCCAATCACTCAATATACAGCCATAACAAGGTTTACCCTAAACTGCAAAAATCTTGTTCGATAAGTGCACAAAACCCCGGATAAATATCCGCCATATTGTAGGGGGAAAATTTACACGGTCTTTTACACCGTGTTTTCATCGAACAGACCTAACAAGTATGGCCGATTCAAGAGGAATTTTTTGTGTTGCTACGTCATGAGGTGGCAATGCCATTTCAAGCGAATTTGTTTTGAGTTTTTCGCGTTTGATTGACTGAAATAAGTTTTGAGTATATGAAAATATTTAACAAAATAGTAGTTCCTTTGTTTAAATAACTTCGGAAAAAGTAATTATGTGCTAGTGGGAAAGCAAAGAAATTTCCAAATAGAAATTTTTTTCATTTGTTATGGTCGTAGCGTATTGCATATAGCAATATGCTACAAGAAATGCTGACGCGTGTGAGCCGGCCGCGATCAAGTTTGAAAACTGAACGCACCCCGACCGAGAGTGATGTTTCCTCACGCTCAGGTGCCATATTGACATGTCGCTGAAGAAAAGAGAAGAAGAAGACATCGTCTGTCTTGTAAAATCTGCCACATAGTGAACGCCAGGAAGTAATGAACTCGAGAAATTTTCGTCCAAAAGCATCGGGCAGGAAAATAAACCTATACTGTCAAAGGAAAATCCGGAAACTAATTGGTAAATCGACAGCATCTGCATCAACTGGCGAGTAGTCTTGATTAGGCCCTCTCGAAGCCCTCATATTATCCTCGCGGTAAGGGCACAGCGCCACAAGAGAGTCAGTACAAAATAAATCCGACTGCCTGCAGCTACACACGACATAGACGTAGGGCAAGGCGTCGGCGACAAAACCTCCCAAAACAATATAAAGAAAGGAGATGCTGCGTTACTCTCCGAGACAACACCCATCATTGATCCAGTCGGAGGATCCGAAAATCCACAAAGTCGTTATTGTAGAGCTATCCATCATAAGGTCGTAAAGGAGGTAGCATCAGCACTGGGATTCAGATGGAGAAATGTAGTAGCACAAACAAACCAAACCAAGTCAGTAATTTCACGGCTATACAATAAAATGAACATATATTATAGGTGTAGTAATTAGTCGAGATTCGAGATTGAGATCTAGCGAAAGGAGAGGAGCCCAATCATAGTTCGAGGTAGCTTCCTAATAGTAAAACCAGATCTGACATATAAATAATCTGGTCATCTAAATAATGAGATTTCCTGAGCTATGTTCGAGAAACTTTCAGACTTTTAGAATATGAAGGGGATGCCGTTGGTTCAGCCCACAGTTTCGTCACGGGCATGTGATAGACAACGACTATCGTACACAATGGCAGCTCTATAATTTTAGTGTAGTGCTTAACTATAAGACTAGGATGACTTAACTACTCGTATTATGCGGTTACACATATATACAATTGAGGCCACATACAGAAGTGTATATATATGCTATAAATATTATATGTTTTAAGTGATTTTAATACAAAGAGTGAAAAGTAGAAGGAACGTAGACTATTAAAGATTAATCCGTATATTAGGCAGTAAAGAATTAAGATTAGAGAGATCGACTCGATACTTTCGTGGGAATAGTAATACTGAGAATACAGTCCGCAAAGGTGGCCGTAAGCCGCAAGACCTATAGCTTTTGACCCTCACAAAGGTTGTTATGGTTGAACTTTAGCTTAGTATACTCCGCAAGCATCTTTGATGTTATCGCTTCTTTATTTGCATAGATGACGGACATAATTCGTGACGAATTGGCGCATAGGGCTACCGAAAAAAAACAGGACCTATTTTACCTGTGGTGTGTAGGATTCCCGAACGCTTTCTAGTTTTAAACCTTCATTGCGTCCTCACTTTTGTACTTTACTTTTTCTTCTCCTGCGTGATCCGGTTCTAAGGAGATCTCGTACAGACTGTCATGAATTATAGCTCGTTCCGCATGAAATTCAATTAACCATAAAGCTTTCAATTTATATGGTTGACAATCTTACACACACACAAAACACATGACAATGAGGTAAGTTAGTTGATATCTATTTGAAAACGGAAAGGAAGATATAATAATCTACATCATGAGGCGATAATAAGAACCGACAGACAGACATCTCTTTCCTGACATATTACTGAAAATTGTCAAATATATAGTCGCTTTCGGAAGTACTATTATTATATTATTATTTTACTCATTTCTTTAGTATTAGCCATTATTTTGTAATGCGAGATAATATTTTTATAAATACTATAATTTACGTGAATTACATTTTTGAAAATATAATGATATGATTAGAAGTAATAAGCCAAGTTGTTACCAAAGTAAGCAAGTGGAGCACGGCAACCTAGAATAGATGATAACCCTTAAGAATTAAAGTGCTTAGTTTTTCCCACACAGGTACTCACCGGATGCTGGAGCGCTTCAATATTCAGGGATGTATATGGATGTGAGTACATTGGTTTTATATTATATTTAGATTTTTACTACGAACAAATATATGTATCATCTTTATCTTTGGGCTGCCCCTGCTTAATTTTGGCACAACACTAACTTACTATATATAGAAATCGGTAATGTTAAGCTTTGTTCGAAATCAAGGTTATCTTTAGTACTGAAGAGGGCTCTTAATTAAGTGTCAGCCACAATTCAAATTGTGGAGTGCATGAAGCACCGTAGCGGGTAAGAACGCGTTGTTATGGATTTAAGCAAATATATGTTAATTCTGTCAATGAAGCCGTAAATTTTTAATTTCTTCCTTCGCATCCTGGAGCCCTCTCCTCTAGCATAAGGGTCATCTAGGTTCAACAAAGGGACTTTGGAAACACTGCCAGCCAAAGTCAATGGGAGGATGGGGCTTGGCAAGGAAGGCAGAACATCTGCGCCTTCACTGGAACCTAGGTAAGTGACGTAAAGGTCCCTTCAGGACTGGGTGAGTGCAAGTTTTTGTATGCAGGCATGATATTTATTTTGATTATGGTTGGTGACAGCGGCAGGTTTCTTTTGGGAACCCCCCCACACTCTCCGCTCCCTTAGCCGAGGTGCTAGCATGCCGCCCTGCACTAACGCTGTTACCGAGTGATCTGTCAGCTCATGCTGGCAGTTTGGACTTCACGTCCTAACCAATCACTCTCAACATACTTCCATAACACATTTTGATAAGGATGATTAAAATTGAGACGAATAAATTTGTGACAATTTTCGAAAAAAGAGGCAAGCAACCAATTGACAGATTTTTCGGCCATACCTTGTTAATCTTTTTATCATGATTCTACACCTATGAGTAAGAAACTAAAGGAGAGGCCATTGCGTGTATATATTGCCATTTTGGCGCGGCGAGCGTGATGTTTTTTCTCACTTTCTAACATATGGTTACATTTTTGTCTACAGGTACCCTAGGTGTCTCTTCTGTTTATGTTCGGTAAAGAAATTTACCCTAGCATAAAAGCCGTTGGTAAGGTTAAAATTGGAAGGGTACTAAATACAAAAATCTGTTATGGTCGTAGCCTGTTGCATACAGCAGTATGCTACACTGAGGCTAGCTGCGTCATATCAGTGCGAACTGCTCTTTGTATGGACGGAGCGGCTGTACATATCGAACGCCACTTAATTGAGAGGGCGCACAAGACAGCAAAAAGACAAAAAAAGAAAAAAGACAAAAAGGAAGAGGAACAATCGAAGCGGGCTGTCAATTACGTTCTTGGCAAGAGGACATGAAGATTCTAGGCGAGTGACGAAGAGATTAGAATCAAAAACCATCGGCTTGTTTTACGCGAGTAAAAAGTTTTCAATCTGCGCCGCAAGTGTGTACCTTACAAAAAGTCGAGAAAGAACCAGTAATTTTGTGGGATGCTCGAGATCAAATATTGAACGAGAGAGCGTAATAAAAAGTTTCAGCGACGTGGGCCTAGTCAAATATACTGTAGCGAAATTACAATTTTGTAATTTGTTACGTACATTAATGCTTATCAGCCAGCGCTAACGTTTCATATTTTTTTTTTTTTTTTTTTGAGTGGCTTCTACAAATTTCTCCTTACTGTGCTCTGATGTAGATTTCATATTCATTTGCTTTAAAAGGGTATCTTTTAAGCTCTTTGGAGTAAGAGAAGGACTATCGCTTTGTTCATCTGGCTGTAATATTCCTAAAGTTTTTCCAAAGAAATCGATAAACTTTTCTTTTGATTTGACTTTCTCCTCTAAGTGCTGCATTGGTAGCTACAGACGAGGTAATGAATGTCCAAAGTGTCCTTAAAATTAAGTCATCGTTTGTCGGATCATGCAGTATAGATAATGCTTTGTGATTGTACATAACTACACATGGAACAGTTTCAGCCAGTTTATCCAGAGTTATGGAAAACGGTTGATAATTTTTTATTAAATGATGTGCCAAGCAAAACGCAATTCCTCTATTAATAAATTTTTTTAGCCAATGAACAAGATGTCGTGTTGCAATTCGAACAGAAAAATTTCTCTGCTATAGTACTGTACGGATATGGTTTACGATCTCTAAGATGCTTAAATAGTGCCCAAGATAAATGATAACTTCCATTATGTTCAACATTATTTGCACTACTAAATAAAGAGTTGGAGAATTTTGGTGTTGGATCTGCTTTTTCTACACTGCTTCCTTGCAGCAAATCTATGTATGTTGAACCCAAGCAAGTTCGCCCCTCAGCCACATTAAACCTGAAAAGAAAACAAAAAAAAAAAAAACCACAAAGAATCCTTCTTAAATTGTAAAATGATGAATTAACCTTACCTAATTACATCAATAAAAATTGCTGATGTCAGCTGAACGTCTCACTTCTCACAGCAGAAGTAAATATGTCAGAACGAACATTCCGCGTAAAGAAGAAATCGTACTAGAACACAAAATGGAAACGAGGTACGAGCAAGAAAGTCTCATTACACATCACGTTCCGCCATGCGCCCTGAATGCGACACAAAATGGTCGGTCCCAAGTTGCGTCGTTGATTACCACAGATGTAATACCAGGAATGCGACATTGTCGTCGTCATTTCTAGATAAATGAGTTGAGTTTTGTTTCCTTTGCGATGCCTACAGGGGAATTTTTACATCTTTTTAAGAATAAGTAAGTTGTATTTAAAGCTTATATGCATTTATGCCAGATTTAAAAGGGTGGGGCTCGAAATTGAAGCTACTTTTGACGACGACATACTTTGTGGCACAGCACTTGCTATGTTCTAATGTCGTAACATGTATTCGAAAATTATTATTTTTTTGCCGTCGACAGGCACATGTCGCAATCGTTCTATTTCACTGCGCAGCGGAATATGGTACATCTAGGAACAAGTGCAGCAACTCGTGCGTGCTGCTTCCAGCTACAGCTAAGCCAGCGGAAGTTATGGTTTTTAAGAATTTATAAATTATTCCCGGTGAGTAAAATTTCTAATTCAATTCAATGCCTAATTCAATTTAATTAGAAATAAATTGCATTTACGCAAAATATTTTTTTTTAGATAATAAGTTGAAAGCAGCCTGTGGCGGCAATAACTAAAATGGTAACACTCATGACAAATGATGAGGTGCAGTTGCTATGCCAAGTTATTGTTGCTATGCCAGTTGTTGCTATGCCAATATTGTTGCCATGCGCCTTTGACTACCGTTCTTTGGTGCCGTGTGCAAACTCTGGCTATATAAACAGCAGTCTGACTTGGCTCGATCGCTTTTTCAGTTTGGCAGTGCAGTGATCAAGTGGTTATCGATTCCTAGTGTTATTTCCCAGTGTTCTAATTCCTACTAATAAATCAAATACTTTATTTAGTTGACGATTAAAATAAATATTCTTCTTCTGGGTCTCGACTGGATTAAGGGTATTGTTTTGATAAGCGACTAAAATAAAGATTCTTATTGTGGGTAGCGACTGCAATAAGAATTTAATACTAATCCAACAAGTGCTTTATTTTGGTTAGACGGTTGAAAATCGAGATTTTTATTCTGGGTACCGACTGGATTAAAGATCTTATTTCTGACAGCGACTAAAATAAAGATTCTTACTGTGGGTATCGACTGCAGTAAGAATAAATTACTAACACCAAACTCTTTATTGCGGGTCTCGACTGTAATAAAGATTCTTATTGTGGGTATCGACTGCAATAAGAATAAATTACTAACTCAAAACACTTTATCGCGGGTCTCGACTGTGATAAAGATTCTTTCTGTGGGTACCGACTGCAGTAAGAATAAATTACTAACACCAAACACTTTATCGCGGGTCTCGACTGTGATAAAGATTCTTATTGTGGGTATCGACTGCAATAAGAATAAATTACTAACTCCAAACACTTTATCGCGGGTCTCGACTGTGATAAAAATTCTTTCTGTGGGTAGCGACTGCAGTAAGAATAAATTACTAACACCAAACACTTTATCGCGGGTCTCGACTGTGATAAAGATTCTTTCTGTGGGTACCGACTGCAGTCAGAATTACTAACCTCATTTTATTCTGGGTCTCGACTGGAATAAAAACAAAATATCCCAATCCTAAAAACCTTAATAGAGAACCAAGTGAATCAGCTGCCAAACACTGATCAGGTGAGTACAAAGTCAGATACAGTAAAATAAATTTTCTTTTAAAATAATGAAATACAGTAAGAATAAATAAATTTCCGTTTAACTAAAATAATCTTATCGCTTACATAACATAAATTATATATCGTCGTAATCTTTTTTTCAATTGCTAAGGTTTCTGTGAAATTCTTAAAGGAGTTTTAAATATCAGAACAAAACTGCTCCCTCGTTTACCGCTCGGCCGGAGCAAATTTTGATCCAACAGATAACAAAAAACGTTACAATTGGTGTCAGGTGTGGGGTATTGAAAAATATTTCCTCAAATATTTTGTCCCACTCAAATACTCGTTTCAGTGTTTAAAATTTCTGAATGAATTCCTCGAAGTCTCGCGATTTTAACTAAGCTATTATTTTCGATTTTAAGTTATTTTTTTTTTTTTTTTAAACGAATTGAAAACTCTTCGTAATAATTGAAATTCCTTACTCCTCTGGGAGATCAATCTTTTTCAAGAATTTAAATAAACGGTACACTGTTACGGCATTTACGTATAATTGCGCCTTTTTGTGATCTCTTTTGTTATAATTGAGTTGCTCAAAATGGATTCCGAACAGCTGAAGGAGCTGAAGGATGAAATTAAGGCCATGGCAGCAGTTTTGGTGAAAGAACTTGCTAACGAAATCAAGGTCGAATTACAAAAAGAGCAAGCTGCGTCTGTTACAGCCATAGAGTCAGAAATCACTGATCAAGTGACTAAACTATCGAAGAAAATGGACGAGTTGGATAAGACTTTAAGTGGGACGGGATTCGTTAACCGAGTTTTTGAAGACTTTTCTTCTCTGGCAAATACGTCTTCCCCTACAACTACTACTACGTCGACTACAACTTCTGTAACTACAACTTCGGTAGCATCACCTATCTCTTCGAGCGCAGCAATAGTTCATTCAATTACACCTGCAGTGTCTATTAGCAGCTCGCTACCCAATTCTTCTGTGTCTTCTCAGGGACACCTGCCGTCGACCTATACAAACCAAACATTTAAGTATCCTGTTCAACCCACTTCAAGCTGGAGTCACTGGCCAATTAATGGCCACTTTCCAGTGAACCCTGCACGAAGTCAGCCTGCTGTGCAATCCGTTGAACAAGCTCCTTTACCAAGAGACTCCGTCGAAAGGCTTTATTCCATACAACAGCCTAATTCAAATTTGGCGCAGCAGTCTAACATCATTTTTGCTCAACACCCTAATTCTAACTTTGCTCAGCAATCTAATGCCATGTTTGACCAACAGTTTAACTCAAATTTTACTCAGCGACCTAGTTCGAATTTTATGCAACAGCCTAATCCTAACTTAGGCGGGCAGCCTAACTTCAACTTCATGCCACCTCCTCCTTCGAATTTTAAACGACAGCCTTCGTTTCCCCCAACTTCAAATACAGGAGCTGTCAGCTCTGGACCAGTCGGGCTAGTCTGCAATCTAAATCCTTTTGACGGGACAGTATCCTGGTCGGTGTAGTATCTTTTAATTTTTAAAGAAAAAAAACCTGGGAGCAGTCGTGTGACTTTGACTCCACTGGAGCGGCTATTAACAGCTCAGACTCCGAGATAAAATGGGGGTATGAATAGTAGGAGCAGCTGTACAGCTTAGTACTCCTATGTGGAATAATACACGACGGTTTGTAACTTTCTCGATAAATCAAGAGAACTGAATGAATTCAATTTATTGATCGTTCTTAGCCTATATATACATAATTAGTAACCTATGGTACCCTATTCTTACTATTCTAAATGCTGACGCTGGGCGAGTAAGCAATGTGCATAAAATTATGATGACATGCATTTACGCGTGAAACCCCTTGACGATGAATCGTTTGGGTCAGTGGTGCAATCGCTTGCTTGTTGCAAATAAATGTATGTCATTATTATCATCAATTATTTTCGATTATGAATGGTGTTGTAATAAATTTGTGCTGATTAATTTTAGCGTTTTACATTTGTTGTGAAATTTGTGTTTACAGCTTTTTAGTGTTGTTTGTATTTATGGTATTAAATGTATATCACACCTTTCCCCCTTAGGAAAAAAAAAAAATTTGTGTTTACATAAATTTTTTTTTTTTTTTTTTTTTTTTTTTTTTTTTTTTTTTTTTTTTTTTTTTTTTTTTTTTTTGTATAGTTTGTTTACGTTAAACCTTAATTGTTTGCTCGCCGCAATGAAGCATTTTATCGCTTATGTATACTAATAGTTCATATGGTATGTTTTTGTATGTAGCTGATTATAATGAGTCTTAATTCCTAGTCGTATTTACATATACCTACTTATATATAGTTTATTATTATAGCTCTTAATTGCTCAATGGCATTAGTAATTGGGATCTTTATTGTTTACGTTTACTTATCTAGTTGATTACAATAATTCTTATTTGTCTACACCGGTGTGTAATCTAATTTAACATGCTAGAGATAGTTAGAATAATAGTACATAATTTTTAATTTTCTATCTTTCTTAGCCTATTCTTATGTATTTTGATTTTGTTCTTATTTATATCTTCGATAATGCAATTTACGTTGTCTATTGATTTAATTATATAAGGTCCGTTGTATAGAGGATCTAGTTTTCGTCTATTTTGTACTGTCATTAGTACTTTGTCGCCTACTTTGATTGATATTGGTTTGCAATTAGCATCCTTGACTTGCTTTCTTCGCACTTTAGATGCCTGGAGGTATTGTTTTGCCTTACTTATGGCTTGTTGAAGTCTGTATTTCATCTCTTTACTATACAGGTCATAATTATACACGGGATCTGGTCTATCAATTGTGAGTTCTGAAGGTAGGTCTATATTTTTGGCAAATATGAGTTCGAATGGTGTGTAGCCATGTACGGTGTTTGGTGTGGTGTTGTAGCAGAATGCGTAATATGGAATCCATGTATCCCAATCGTCTCTATTGTCATTAACAAAACATCTAAGATATTCATTTAGGCACTTGTGGTTTCTTTCTAGTGCTCCGATCGTTTCGGGATGTGCGGCGGTCGCGAACAGTTGTTTTATTTTCAGTATATTACATACTTCCGCAAAAACCTGGTTTTTGTATTCCGTTCCTAGATCAGTTTTAATTTTGCTCATAGGTCCGTATGTTAGTATGAACCCATTCACTATGGCTCTTGCTATGGAATTTGCTTCCTTGTCCTTTGTGGGTATTATTACTATATACTTGCTTAGATCGCATTGCATTGTTACTGCGTATCTGTTATCGTTGGTGGTTTTTGTAAATGGACCGACTGTGTCAATGGAGACAATGTCGAAAACTTTTGTTGGTGTTGTAGTTATTTCCATATGCTCTTTATTATGCTTTTGGTGCTTATTTTTCGCACAAAGCTCGCATCTGTTTATATATTTCGCTATTGTTTTCCTCATTTTCTTCCATTTGTACATTTCCTTCAGCTTTTTATACAGTCTTGATTGACCCAGATGTCCTCCTGTAGGTGTGGAGTGATAGTTATGTAGGATTTCGTTTATTTTCGTTGTTTCTGATATGTACCGTTGCGGTTTGAAAATTTTAACGTTTATATTTTTTAATACTTTGTTTCCTAGGATTTTAAATGCGGTTAAATTAATTATTTTAAATATCTCGCTTTCTGCAGAAAGTTTCAGAGTCTTGGTCTGAAATTGTTTATATATATCATTATCCAATACTTCGAGTACCTGCTCTAGTGCGGGCTCTACTGGTTGGTTGTTTTTTATATTTATATACCGCTTATATTTTATTTCATACTTGTGCACTATATTTATTTCTATTTGTGTTTCTTTATTACTGCAGTTCTCAATTTTTACTTTTAGTTCAGGTAATTTGGCTATCTTTGTTGGAGATGGTATCTCCCAAACGCGCAGTTGATCAGGCTGCGGGACTATAGGAGTATTTTTCATTTCATCGGACATTATGTTTTGTTCTTTTTGTTTTTTCATTGCTCGGGTTTGGACGCGTCGGACATTGATTTCCTTCAAATCATTAATGTCAAGTTGTATTCTTGATAACGCGTCGGGTCCGTTATTTCCTTTTCCTTTAATGTATTTGACTTCGAAATCGAATTCCTCTAAATCTAACCTCATTCGTGTTAGTTTAGATGATGGGTTTTTCATGCCAAAAAGATATGTTAAGGGTCGATGGTCTGTTCTTATTGTGAATTTTCTGCCATAAACCTAAGGCTTAAAATGTATAATTGCCCAATGTATTGCTGCGAGTTCCTTTTCAATTACTGACTTATTTTTTTCTCCGGCAGTAAATGTTTTACTAGCGTATGCGATTGGGTGTTCTGTTCCGTCGACACTTTGTGATAAGATAGCTCCACATGCAGCATTCGAGGCGTCTGTGGAAATGATGAATTGGGTTTTGAAATCAGGGTGCTGCAGTATTATTGGGGATATCAAACTTGATTTGAGAGCATCGAAAGATTTTTGTTGGATTTCTGCCCATTCGAATTTTGTGTTTTTCCGGAGTAGTTTGTTTAACGGTAGTGCTATTTCTGCAAAGTTGGGGATGAAACGGCGGTAATAATTACAGAATGCTACGAATCGTCTGACTTCGTCGGCGTTTTTTGGGATAGGATAATTTTTAACTACCTCGTATTTTGAACTGTCTGGGCTTATGCCTTGTGCTGATATTCGATGTCCAAGATAGGTGACTTCGGTTTGGAAAAATTTGCATTTTTCAGGATTTAATTTGAGATTACGCTCTCGTAATCTGTTAAATACTGTTTGCAAGTTTTTTATATGGTGTGACTGTGAACATCCGACGACTATGATGTCGTCAATGTACAGAAAGGCTATTTCCGGTGGTAGACCCGTCATGGCGATGGTCATCATCCTTTGGAAACTATTTGGACTTATATTAAGTCCGAAAGGAAGTCGTGTATACTGGTAGTGACCTTGGTTAGTTGAAAAAGCTGTGAACTTTCTAGAAGATTCCTCTAATGGTATTTGGTGGAATCCGGACATAAGGTCAAGTGTAGAGAAGTATTTGGCTCGGCCCATTTGGTCGAGTATCTCTTCTATACGCGGTAAGGGAAATTTATCTGCCAGAACTTTTTTATTAAGATTCCTAAAATCAACTACTAAACGCCATTTTTTATTTTGGTTGTTGGATTTTTTGGGTACTAGTAGTATTGGAGAATTAAAATGAGAAACAGAGTTCTCTATTATTCCGTCTACTAGCATTTTGTCTACCTGCCTATTAATCTCGGTTTTGTGTGCTTCTGGTATTCGGTAGTTTTTTTGTGTATACTGCTCTATTATCAGTTAGTTCTATATTTTGTTTGTAGAAGTTATTGGTTGTTAGAGGTTCACTTTCTAACGCAAATATGTCTTCATATTCTCGGCATAATTCTTCGAATTGAAGTTTGGCGTAGTTTGGAATGCTGTTTAAGTTTAATTTGGAGATAACTTGTTCTGTTCTTTTTGATTTTATTGTGTCTGTATTAATGACGTTAAAGTCTGAGAGTGGTTGTGTTATTATGTCGGAATGTTGTAGTGTGGTGGTTTTGTTTGTAGTGTTTAGTATCCTGACTAGTGGGTAATTTTGTGAAGTTACTGATCCTGCAATGAATATGCCTGGGTGGATTTCTTGTCCAATGATTACCATATCATTGGCACCTTCTTGTTTTTTAACCTTGAACTTTCTTATTATTTCACATCGGGGTGGTATGATAATAGAATTTTCGGATGGACCATTCAGTATTGGGATCTCTGCCGAACTTTCAGGTGTGTTTAATGTAAGGGTCCACGTATCATAATCGATAGTGGTCTTGAATTTTGTTAGGAAATCTAGTCCTAAAATTGCATCAGCCCCGAGGGAGAAATCATCTTCTACTATCTGGAATAAATGTTCGACCGCAAACTGGTCGTTAAAATGTAATTTTGTGTATGTTGCCCCAATCGACTGCCTCTTAGTATCCGTAACCCCTTGGATAATACAAGTGTTTTTAGGATAGTAAAGTTGGTCTTTATTAATTTTTCCCCTCTTGAATATGGATATTTCTGCCCCTGTGTCTACAATCAGAGTACATACTGACCCGCACATGTCGACATACGCTTTAATAAAGTTTGTTAAGGATAGGTTTAGGCAATGTATTCTTGGCTTGAATTCGTCGCAGCCCCCAACCGTGTTGTTTCTTCCTCTGGTTGGGGGGCTTGATATTCCCCCGATTCGAAGTAGTTTACATTTCTTCTTTGATTATAGGTATTATTATTATTTGCTCGCAGATTATTCTGGTAGCGACTACTGTTATTTGGTGCAGCATTACCGAAATATCTTTTATCGCGGTGGTTATATTGATTTCGTGGGTGGTTTTGTCTATTATTGGCTGCCATATTTCTATTGTACTGTTGTTTGGGCCAGCGCTCCCTGTTCCTGTTAAAATTATTTTGATTGTTGAACCCTTGCGTATTATTATAATGAAACTTTCTTGATGGGTTGGTATTATAATGCAGGACACTGCTTGGCTGCGGCTTATCTACTGCTATTGCCTTCGCTGCTAATTCTGAAAGTGTTCCTAGGCTACTAGCTTTTAGTATAATCGCTGTTTCTGTATTGGCAACATTGTTCATAAATGACTGTATTGAAAATTTTTCGGCCAATTTTTCAGCTGCTTCTCCAGCTGCTACTTTCTCTGTTATAAAGGCTCTAGTCAGCTGGCCTGATAGATTTTCTATCTGATTGGAAAAGTCTGCAAGTTTTCTGTTACCTTGCTGGCATGATCGCAGTTGTGCCAGAATAGCATCTGACGATAATTTTGCCGAAAATTTTTCTTTTAATTTGGCTTTGATCGTTGATACTGTATTTGTGCCCTCCGATATTACGTACTTGGCTTTTCCAGTTATACGTGTCTTGATGAATTTGATCATGATGGTTTTATGTTCGTTTGCTGTTAACTCGTCTAGTAGTTCCATAGACTCGATAAAAGAATCAGTTTCATCCAGCTTTCCATCGTAGGGTTGTATGAGCGATGTAGCTGTTTTTATGTCAAAACCCATCTTTGTTTGTTTTTGTGTATTTATGTTTTCTAAGATTTTGTTTGCTATACTTTCAATTTCTTCGTAGATAACTTTTATCTTCAATATTGTTTCGACGTCCGCTTGTTTAAGTGCGTTTTCTTTTGCCTTGGCACAGAGTTGATTTGTTAACTTTTCTTTCTCTTGCAGAGTTTTCTCAGAATATGGACGGTTTTTACTTTTCTTAAAATTGTCCAGAATATTTTCTAGTTCGTCCTTAATCTTTATAAGTGCTTCCATTTATCAGACGGTTGATATGTTTAATTTTGCTGGGGTACTGAGGTATCTTTTTCTTAAACCCCTCCTATGATCTTTGTACAGTATGTATACAAATTCAATGATTTTAATTGCAACCAATATGCATAAAATTATTATTATCTGATTATTCTCGACCGAAACTGTATCCTCTATAATTAGATTATTAACAATTTCCCCGTTGTTATCTGAAGTTTTGGATTGCGTTTTACCCATTACTGAAAATGTTTCGCTTATTTCCAACAACGTCAAGCAAACAGCAAAAGAAAAAAAAAATTTTTTTTTTTTTTTTTTTTTTTTTTTTTTTTTTTTTTTTTACATATTAATTATTTAATTATTATTATACCTTTATACTACGCTACTTCTACTTTATATTTAAAAAAAAAATAAATTTTAAATTAGATCATTAAACCCTTATCTCTTCCTTTTGATGACGTTCAGTTGTTTTTTTGTCAATATTATTAGTTTGTTGTATTTTTCCCGTTCCTCCTCAGTTGCTGCTAACTCGACAAGTACCTTGTAATTTTGAAGTTCCTGTGCAATTTTTTGTCTCTTGCCTCCTCTTTTTCGTGGTTTTGTCTCCTGAGTTTTTACACTGCTTGTGTTTCTGCTTCTATACTCCTCGATGGTGATTCTTTTTGGACCCGCTTCGTATGGTGGAGGATTTTCGTTGTCCAGCCTTGATTTGGGGATGTACGGCGTCGGCTTCTTATTTACTGGATACAGTGTTATGCCTTCTATATTCCTCTCTGGTATCTTCTTAGTTTCTTCAATAGTCTTGAAAATGTGATTGAAGATGGCATCTATCTCGTTCATACTAAAATTTCTTCTGATTGGTACCGGTAGTGGATGTAGTCGTCTTCGCAGTTTTTTGGTGGTTGTTACTATGTCACCGTATAAGTTTCTATTATTTATGAAAATTCCCAGCTGCACTTTTGATGATGATATTATGGTCTGCAGATTCGCAAAGTTACAAATTTCGCAGTTTCTACGATGTCACGGTCGCCATGTAGTATCTTTTAATTTTTAAAGAAAAAAAACCTGGGAGCAGTCGTGTGACTTTGACTCCACTGGAGCGGCTATTAACAGCTCAGACTCCGAGATAAAATGGGGGTATGAATAGTAGGAGCAGCTGTACAGCTTAGTACTCCTATGTGGAATAATACACGACGGTTTGTAACTTTCTCGATAAATCAAGAGAACTGAATGAATTCAATTTATTGATCGTTCTTAGCCTATATATACATAATTAGTAACCTATGGTACCCTATTCTTACTATTCTAAATGCTGACGCTGGGCGAGTAAGCAATGTGCATAAAATTATGATGACATGCATTTACGCGTGAAACCCCTTGACGATGAATCGTTTGGGTCAGTGGTGCAATCGCTTGCTTGTTGCAAATAAATGTATGTCATTATTATCATCAATTATTTTCGATTATGAATGGTGTTGTAATAAATTTGTGCTGATTAATTTTAGCGTTTTACATTTGTTGTGAAATTTGTGTTTACAGCTTTTTAGTGTTGTTTGTATTTATGGTATTAAATGTATATCACATCGGATTATAGAATACAATTCGAGATTGTAGCACGAAATAACAACTGGTCAGAGCAAGAGAAAGCTGACGCAATGGCGACACAACTGCGAGGTAATGCTCTATCAGTACTAAGCGTTTTCCCTCCAGGTCATCGCATTCAATACGGAGAGCTAATCGCGTTGCTAGAACAGCGTTTTGGAGTCGACTCCTACTCGAGCCAAGTGCTGTTCTGTGGAAGATCGCAAGGTGCGAGAGAAAGTTTTGCAAATTTTGCACTGGAGTTACAGCGACTTGCTACAACTGCATTTCCCTCCTGCCCAACGGATGTCGTTGATAGGATGGCAGCGTTACGATTTTTGGAAGGAATTCGGGACGACGAGTTGAGGACTTTGGTCAGAGTTCGGGGACCAAAATCACTGCATGAAGCAGTGAACGCAGCACAAGAACTAGCCACAGGAATTAATGTGGGAAGGAATGCCAGAGTTCATGTCGCGCAAGCCTCAGCTAATAAACGCAATTATGGAAGACGTAGAAAACCGACGAAAAACGTTGTAACAGCTAGAGAACAAGAGGTTCTCGGCTCTTTCGCTGGGAACACAACTACGGCATTAACAAACCCCCCCAGGCTATACGATTCGTTTACTCCAGCTTCCCATATCGAGATCCCACCCGCAGTTTCTATAGATTCGGGAAACGCATCAACATCGACCCACAGGGGCACCAGTCGATGAACATTCCTCCTGCCCCAAATAATAGGAACCACGCTGACGACCCCGCGGAATTTCTAGCTATAACCCCATCATCTCAAACGATTTCTGAAATTTTAAATAATGAGCCTCCTAGTAGTGAACGTCCAGAAGCTATGGAAAATCAATTGGAAGTGACTATCCAAGCCGTAGGTCCTTCTAAAGACAATCTCACCGTCCAAGGACTATTAAACGAGAAGCCTTGTAGTTTCATCTTAGACACTGGAGCCACAGTCTCTATTGTTCACCCTGCCTTTCTAAGCCGTTCATCACTGACAAAGCTTGAAAAGTCGCATGTCGTGATTAGGAGCGTAACGGGTAGCCGGATAGATGTTCTAGATCGACTGAAGGTCGAACTTCACTTAGGAACTTATCGTGTCCACCACACGATGCTAGTCGCTCATATTGAGCCTTTGTGCATATTAGGCGTGGATTTCTTGGATGGTAACAATTGCCGGCTAGATTTCGAAAGGAATGTGCTTCAAATAGGGAATGGGACCGTGAATCTTAGTAAACCCGATTACCCCGAGATAAAAATAAATCTCCAAGAAAGCATATTGCTGACCGCTCTTAGCGAAACCATTATTCCATTAAATCGAAAGCGAAATGTGGAAGATGGACCGATTTTACTATTAGACCCTAGGCCCGATTTACCATACGGCATACACGCTGCGCGCGTCTTAGTAGAGTCAAAAGCGGAAAATATCCCAATTCGATTTATTAACTTATCAGCTACTGATGTTTTCCTTCCTCGGGATAGCTTCATCGGATGTCTGGAGCCTGTCATTATAGTAAACGCGGTCGCTTCTACGAGCGATGCAGAGCTAGACCCTCTTGGTGTCATTCTCAACGGAGTGCCCGAGGGACTGTCTAGCGAAGACAAGCAACAGCTGACCTCCCTTCTAGATGAATTTCGCGATATTTTTTCCACTGGCCCTAGCGACGTAGGCCGAACAGGAATCACAAAACATCACATTGATGTCGGCGAAGCGAAACCTTTCAGGATTCCACCTCGAAGGGTCCCATTGGCAAAAAGGGCCGAGGCCGAGCAATTGGTACAGGAAATGGAGAGCAATAACATTATCAGGCCATCCAATAGTCCTTGGGCGTCCCCCGTAGTTCTTGTTAAGAAGAAGGATGGCAGTGCCAGGTTTTGCGTGGACTATCGGCGGCTAAACGATATCACCAAGAAAGATTCTTATCCTCTCCCCAGGATGGATGATACGCTCGTTTCTTTCTCCGGATCTACGTGGTTTTCTACCCTCGACCTCCAAAGTGGCTATTGGCAAGTCGAAATGAGCGAACAGGATAGAGAGAAAACGGCCTTCGCGACTGGAGCCGGTCTTTGGGAGTTTAACGTAATGCCCTTTGGTCTGTGTAACGCCCCCGCCACCTTCGAACGTTTAATGGATGGCGTATTTCGTAAACTAGGTACAGAAACCGCTCTAGTATATCTCGATGACATTATCGTTCATGGGCGTGACATCGAAGACCATCTTGCTAACCTGAGAAAGGTATTTCAGCGACTCCGTGCGGCCAATTTAAAACTTAGCCCGAACAAATGTCATCTTCTTCGTCCAGAAGTGAAATACCTAGGACACATAGTATCCGCGACGGGATTGCAAACGGATCCAAGTAAGACGGATACTATTCAAAATTGGCCAGTACCTAAGACGAAGAAAGAGGTACGAAGCTTCCTTGGACTGGCATCTTACTATCGAAGGTTCGTTCAGGATTTCTCTACTATCGCTAAGCCTCTATCCGAATTAACTGAAGACAAGAGGAAGTTTCTGTGGGAAAAGAGGCAACAGGATGCCTTCGAGGAATTGAAGTTACGATTAATTTCCCCTCCTATCCTGTCTTTCCCACAAGCAGAAGGAGAATTCATACTCGATACGGATGCCAGTCAAACAGGGATCGGAGCTGTCCTAAGCCAAGTTCAAGATGGAAATGAAAAAGTGCTTGAATACTATAGCAAAACGCTCAGCAAGCCTGAAGGAAATTATTGCGTTACCAGGAAAGAGCTGCTGGCTGTAGTACGAGCAACAAGTCACTTTCACCATTACTTATTTGGTAGACCATTTCGAATCCGCACAGATCACGCCTCACTTCGTTGGCTATTAAATTTTAAAGATCCCGACGGACAGTTGGCGAGATGGCTGGAGAGGATACAGCAATACGATTTCGTCATCGAACATAGACCTGGCCGGAAACACCTAAATGCGGATGCTTTGTCACGTCGACCATGCGAAAATTGCGTTCATTGTGACCAGAAAGAAAACCGAGAGCAAACGCAACTCGTAGACTTGGTAGCCATCGAACCAGCATTCGACTTAGCTTCAGAACAAGACCGAGATTCTACTCTACGAATCGTGAAATCCTGGTTACAACAGAATCAGAGACCGTCGAGAGAGCAGATTATTTCCGAAAGTCCTACTCTGAAAACATTTTGGTCGCGGTGGGAATCATTGCAACTAGTGGACGATGTTTTACACTTCACCAGGCACGGGCACCAGGACATCCTTGTAAAAGTCGCACCATCGGACCATACCTCCCAAATTCTCCAGAACTTTCACAATAAACCAGAAGGCGGACATTTTGGAGTAAGAAAAACGGTCGAAAAGATTAAAGAACGTTGGTACTGGCCTACTTTGCAAGCTGACGTAGAAATATGGTGCGCCAAGTGTCCTCTCTGTCACTCCAAAAGAGGCCCTGCTAGAAAAACCAGAGGAAACCTTCAAATCTACAACGTAGGAGCTCCCTTCGAAAGAATCGCGATTGACGTACTGGGTCCACTCCCAAAAACCGATAGAGGAAACAAATACGTTATAGTCGTAATCGATTATTTTACGAAGTGGCCAGAAGCTTTTGCGACACCAGATCAAAAGGCCGAAACCATAGCAGACGGACTTATCGAGAACGTACTTACTAGATTTGGCATGCCCTTCCAACTGCATTCGGACCAGGGCCGAAATTTTGAGTCTGACCTTCTACGAGTAATTCTACAACGCTTGGGCATAGAAAAAACTAGGACAACTGCTCTGCACCCTCAATCAGACGGGATGGTTGAGCGGTTTAATCGAACGCTTCTAGATTACCTGTCCAAGTTTGTCAGTACTAGCCAAACGAACTGGGACCAGTTCCTCCCTTTCGCACTTCTGGCATATCGATCCTCCATTCACGAGAGCACCAAATTCACTCCCGCGCGCCTCAACTTTGGTAGAGAACTAAGATTACCGTCGGACCTTTCTTACGGCCCTTCACCTGGCGGATGTAACACAGCAGTAGATTATGCCGAGAGGCTGACCCAGACCCTTGAAAAAATCCACTCTTTAACCCGGAAGCATCTAACTCTGTCGTCCTACCAGATGAAGACCCAATATGACCTTAGAGCGCATCCTCTCCAATTTTCTGAGGGCGAACAAGTCTGGATTTACAATCCAAAACGCCGAAAGGACAAAAGTCCCAAACTGCAACGTGACTGGGAAGGCCCTGGCACGGTATTGTCTAAGCTAAACGATGTCCTCTATAGAGTTGAGTTTCCAGGAGGTCGAGTGAAAAAGGTCCTCCACATAGACAGACTAGCTAAATTTTGTAGCGAAGAGACTCGAGCTAATAACACCTTTAGCGTTGGGGTCGACTCGAGTGTAGACAGCACAAATGCTATTAGCTGTATCGCACCGTGGGTTAAATACTCCAAGCCAGCCGTATCGAATTTTCTAAAAAAATGTGGTTTCAAGATAGGGAAAGGGTTGGGTAAAAACTTGCAGGGTAAAGTCGAACCCATTACAGTTAGGTCTCGCACGTCGCGGGCCGGTTTCGGTGCAAAGGCCGAAAAATAAAACCTACCTCCCACTAACCCATAATCCATTACCCCTTTCCTATTAACAAGCTAATCTACCATCCACTTCCGACTAACACACTAATCAACAGCCTTATCCCAAACACCCACACCTCGATTACGTGCCATACACCAGCAGCGCAGAAATTGCTCCACCAAATCGTGAATTGGACCATTGAGAAAGGCTACAACTCAGCTGTTTACGAGTGAAGACATGAGAATTCCTGGCTCAAAAGTTACAGTCCCTGCGAATAAGTCATGAAAGATTCGCTCAGATATAAAGGGTAGAATTCCTGAGTTTCAATCCTCTATAGCTTAGAATATACTTGGAGGTTACTTTTGAGGAAATAATCTATTTACAGTGAAACGTAATATTAGTCGGCCTTAGACGTTCACTTTAAACCTCTTGTCTCGCGACAATTACCTGGAACCGAAGTATTCACGAGCTTATTGGCGCCCAACGTGCACCCCGAGTACCCAGAGCCAATAAAGTAAGCAGATTTTTACAGGAATTCCTATCTTTATTACTTTTCCTGGATAAAGGTTCACTCTATAGATTCACTCTACAGAAATATCTATTGCTCAAAGTCGGAAATAAGCTGTCAGTAAAAACCCCAAAGATCCCTGTTGTAGAACCCTCGTTATCATACATATATAATTAATTTCTTTCATTTTTCTTAAAAAAATACCTAAAGTAATTTTCTTTTCCTTTTTCTTCTTTCTACAAAAAAAAACAAAAAAACAAAAATATCATCTCAAAAATTTCATCCGCAAAATTTCAATATATTCCCCAAACCACAAAATTGCATTCTCAACGTCATATAAAAAAAAAACCCGTTAAAATCAGTAACTAAATTTCTATCTCGACGAAAAAAAAAATTTCCAACTTCTATACAACGACCGAAATTCCAATCATCGCACGCGCCTATGTATGTATGTACATACCTCATCTAAGTGCATTCCATTACATTTTACTGCACTGAGCTACAAGGGACCGTTAAATTGAAAATAAATTTTCGTCTCAGCAAATTTTGTTTCGATTGAAACACATGTATAACCGTTACCGTGATCGCCTGATTTCATGCCAGCCGGATAATGAATAGCCAAGAGGACCCGTTAGGGCTCTTTAAATAGCGAGCTCATGGCTTTATGAGCCACAGTTGAATTTAAATTTCGAAAAAATGGAATCGTCCAACAGCACCACCAACTCGCCGCCAACACCAGGCAAGACCATCGAGCGGGAGATTAAGAAGATCTGGGAGCTGGAAAAGCGGCGTAAACAGCTACAAACAGCCACGCAGATCCGGAAAATGGAAAGACGACTGCAGCACCTGCAACTGGAGGAATCGGATGTGATTGACATCACCGATTCTCCACCGCAATCCCCAAGTCACCAACCCGAGACAGCGCCAACACCATCGGGATCAGCAGCCGTAGCCAATGAGCCTCAGCAGACATCAGCGCCTAAGGTGAAGATACTGGAGGACCTTGTGCTGGTACCTGCCAACGAGACGAGCAACGACCTCCACTTGATCGTGACAGACCACCAGACAGGAGCCGTGGAGGACATCACCATTTCCTGGGACGCCCTGGTAAAGTCCAAGAAGCGTAAGCAACGCGTAACCACGAGAGATGGTACCAGGTACAATATCCGTTTACTTAAAGATGGAAACCTCAAAATTTTAAAATAAAAAGAAAAAAAAAGAAAAAATCATAAAAGGAATTATTTATTTAGCACATTTCCCTCCATAATTCGCTTGCAGTTCAGCAGTGGGGCTCTACAAATTGGTTTCTTATAAGGACTCGCTCGGAACTTCGAGTCTGAAGAAGGGGGCAATGTAGCGAAATTACAATTTTGTAATTTGTTACGTAAATTAATGCTTATCAGCCAGCGCTAACGTTTCATATTTTTTTTTTTTTTTTTTTGAGTGGCTTCTACAAATTTCTCCTTACTGTGCTCTGATGTAGATTTCATATTCATTTGCTTTAAAAGGGTATCTTTTAAGCTCTTTGGAGTAAGAGAAGGACTATCGCTTTGTTCATCTGGCTGTAATATTCCTAAAGTTTTTCCAAAGAAATCGATAAACTTTTCTTTTGATTTGACTTTCTCCTCTAAGTGCTGCATTGGTAACTCAATATCATTGTTAATTATTTTTAACTGATCAATTTGTGGCTTCGTAGAGTCTGCGTCTACATCAGCAAAATAGCTAGCTACAGACGAGGTAATGAATGTCCAAAGTGTCCTTAAAATTAAGTCATCGTTTGTCGGATCATGCAGTATAGATAATGCTTTGTGATTGTACATAACTACACATGGAACAGTTTCAGCCAGTTTATCCAGAGTTATGGAAAACGGTTGATAATTTTTTATTAAATGATGTGCCAAGCAAAACGCAATTCCTCTATTAATAAATTTTTTTTAGCCAATGAACAAGATGTCGTGTTGCAATTCGAACAGAAAAATTTCTCTGCTATAGTACTGTACGGATATGGTTTACGATCTCTAAGATGCTTAAATAGTGCCCAAGATAAATGATAACTTCCATTATGTTCAACATTATTTGCACTACTAAATAAAGAGTTGGAGAATTTTGGTGTTGGATCTGCTTTTTCTACACTGCTTCCTTGCAGCAAATCTATGTATGTTGAACCCAAGCAAGTTCGCCCCTCAGCCACATTAAACCTGAAAAGAAAACAAAAAAAAAAAAACCACAAAGAATCCTTCTTAAATTGTAAAATGATGAATTAACCTTACCTAATTACATCAATAAAAATTGCTGATATCAGCTGAACGTCTCACTTCTCACAGCAGAAGTAAATATGTCAGAACGAACATTCCGCGTAAAGAAGAAATCGTACTAGAACACAAAATGGAAACGAGGTACGAGCAAGAAAGTCTCATTACACATCACGTTCCGCCATGCGCCCTGAATGCGACACAAAATGGTCGGTCCCAAGTTGCGTCGTTGATTACCACAGATGTAATACCAGGAATGCGACATTGTCGTCGTCATTTCTAGATAAATGAGTTGAGTTTTGTTTCCTTTGCGATGCCTACAGGGGAATTTTTACATCTTTTTAAGAATAAGTAAGTTGTATTTAAAGCTTATATGCATTTATGCCAGATTTAAAAGGGTGGGGCTCGAAATTGAAGCTACTTTTGACGACGACATACTTTGTGGCACAGCACTTGCTATGTTCTAATGTCGTAACATATATTCGAAAATTATTATTTTTTTGCCGTCGACAGGCACATGTCGCAATCGTTCTATTTCACTGCGCAGCGGAATATGGTACATCTAGGAACAAGTGCAGCAACTCATGCGTGCTGCTTCCAGCTACAGCTAAGCCAGCGGAAGTTATGGTTTTTAAGAATTTATAAATTATTCCCGGTGAGTAAAATTTCTAATTCAATTCAATGCCTAATTCAATTTAATTAGAAATAAATTGCATTTACGCAAAATATTTTTTTTTAGATAATAAGTTGAAAGCAGCCTGTGGCGGCAATAACTAAAATGGTAACACTCATGACAAATGATGAGGTGCAGTTGCTATGCCAAGTTATTGTTGCTATGCCAGTTGTTGCTATGCCAATATTGTTGCCATGCGCCTTTGACTACCGTTCTTTGGTGCCGTGTGCAAACTCTGGCTATATAAACAGCAGTCTGACTTGGCTCGATCGCTTTTTCAGTTTGGCAGTGCAGTGATCAAGTGGTTATCGATTCCTAGTGTTATTTCCCAGTGTTCTAATTCCTACTAATAAATCAAATACTTTATTTAGTTGACGATTAAAATAAATATTCTTCTTCTGGGTCTCGACTGGATTAAGGGTATTGTTTTGATAAGCGACTAAAATAAAGATTCTTATTGTGGGTAGCGACTGCAATAAGAATTTAATACTAATCCAACAAGTGCTTTATTTTGGTTAGACGGTTGAAAATCGAGATTTTTATTCTGGGTACCGACTGGATTAAAGATCTTATTTCTGACAGCGACTAAAATAAAGATTCTTACTGTGGGTATCGACTGCAGTAAGAATAAATTACTAACACCAAACTCTTTATTGCGGGTCTCGACTGTAATAAAGATTCTTATTGTGGGTATCGACTGCAATAAGAATAAATTACTAACTCAAAACACTTTATCGCGGGTCTCGACTGTGATAAAGATTCTTTCTGTGGGTACCGACTGCAGTAAGAATAAATTACTAACACCAAACACTTTATCGCGGGTCTCGACTGTGATAAAGATTCTTATTGTGGGTATCGACTGCAATAAGAATAAATTACTAACTCCAAACACTTTATCGCGGGTCTCGACTGTGATAAAGATTCTTTCTGTGGGTAGCGACTGCAGTAAGAATAAATTACTAACACCAAACACTTTATCGCGGGTCTCGACTGTGATAAAGATTCTTTCTGTGGGTACCGACTGCAGTCAGAATTACTAACCTCATTTTATTCTGGGTCTCGACTGGAATAAAAACAAAATATCCCAATCCTAAAAACCTTAATAGAGAACCAAGTGAATCAGCTGCCAAACACTGATCAGGTGAGTACAAAGTCAGATACAGTAAAATAAATTTTCTTTTAAAATAATGAAATACAGTAAGAATAAATAAATTTCCGTTTAACTAAAATAATCTTATCGCTTACATAACATAAATTATATATCGTCGTAATCTTTTTTTCAATTGCTAAGGTTTCTGTGAAATTCTTAAAGGAGTTTTAAATATCAGAACAAAACTGCTCCCTCGTTTACCGCTCGGCCGGAGCAAATTTTGATCCAACAGATAACAAAAAACGTTACAATACTATAATATACTGTTAGTATAATAATAATACGCTGTATAACCCTACAACGTGGTGGTGCCCGAAATCACGGAGGAGTCATGTTCACCTTTTGTAGTACCCGTTAAGCAGCGTGAAAGGTTTTTTGGATATCCATTGTACTAAGTGGTCACTTTCCTATTCCTTGGAAGTAAAAAATGTGTAGCTGTCCAGCCAGAAAGTCATCCATATAAGTTCAACAACTTTTTCCCGAATTTACAAGTCGCAAATGAAGATACACGGCAGGAATAATTTGCAACAGAGCAAGTCCAGTGGTCGTTTAAAACGCGCCGAACCTCCCACGTGGACCCCGTTTTCAACACATCAAAGGAAGTTCATTGAAATTTGTAATTTATAAGTTAATATGATTTTTGTAAAGGAATAATCCTTTTTTAGATTAGCAAGTACACAGCTCGGCCAAGTCAAGTATAACACACATTCATCGCTCACTCTACACAACTCAGGCATGACACAGTCAAGTCGGTACAGTCATTGAGGTAGACAACCAGCATCAGATCATAAATTGTTCTTATACACGATTAACATAAAAGTTTTCATTAAATTGTAGGTTTTTCATGAACCAAGGTGTTCTTATTCAAACAAATAAGCTTCCATGAAAGTACTTTCATCACTACACATCACATCCCAGACTTCCAGATTTCTTTTTGAAAGAAAAAAAATGTATTTTGGATCTTAGAAAAAGAGGGAGATAAGAAATTTCGAGTATAGTGATGAGGTAACCTTACACTTTAGAATTAGTATTGAAAGTCCATACCTATGTATATTCATATATTTATTTGAATTTGAACACAAATAGCTCTTACCTGCAACAATATGTATTAAATTTTCCTGTGAATTTGGTCTGACTACAACGATGAAAAGTAAGAATTATTTTGTGAAGTTGTAACATTTTTTGAATCCGATTAGACTTACCTTAAGTAGTACTGACCAGCAATGCTTGCGCTATTGTCTGTTCCTTCTCATTATCGATTGTTGATTGACTAGGATATAACAAGAGATAACTTTTAGAGTGTTCCTCGGAACACACCATATCATGGTGTTATGGTAGATCTATTGGAGTGTACATAGGCACTGAAATCACTGTAATAAATTAAGGTAGTTTATCTGTGAGGGCGATCTCCTAGCAATAGGTAAATGATAGAGCTTCCTAAGAATTATAACGTAACTATGATCTGAGGTTTTCACTTCTTTCACTAGGTACGCTCCTTCACTCCTCGCATTTCATATCATTAAAAGGGATACTGTATACCTAACGCCGCACAGTATCGTTAGAGGCATTGGCATAAGAAAGCGTGAGATCTGCGCCTTCATTACAAGGTAATATAGGTGGTGTACGAGCCCCTTCCGGGCTGGATGTGTGCTCTTTTGGTGTGTGTTAGGCGCGATTATTTCTGTCTATGGCTGTTGGCAGCGGCAGGATTTTGGGTAACCCCCCCACCCCCTAATACCTCTCCTGCAATAGCGAAGGTGCTAGCGTGCCGCCCTGCAGTCAACGCTGTCCACCGAGTGATCGTCAGCTCATGCGGGCAGTTGGAACTTAACGTCCAGTCGTCAATCACTCAACATACAACCATAACAAATCTTTACATTCTTTTATGTGGAAATTTAATAAATCTGCACTTGTTTCTTTTTTAATAATTAGCTGGAAATTAAAATATTGGTAAATGTTTATAATTTTGATAAAAATAAAAGAATTTTAATATATTTGCTTATTATGGATTTACCAAAAATGAAATTTTAAGGCAAGTTATTGGGCAACCGAAGATGGAGATAGGCTTACTGGGGAACCAGGAATATCAAAAAGTTGTTTTGTATTACTAGAGCTGCTGCTGCTGGTATACAATTTTGCCCCATACTTTTAAAAACCGCGCCGAAATCCCTTGCCTAAAGTTTTTTCCCATCCGCCTGCAATGCGAATTTTTTATAGTATATGTATAAACTTATATGTACATAGTTTTACACTTAATTAGAGCAATACAAGTGCTTAAATTCGAAATAATATTTTAAATTTGTCATGTGAAATGCCATTTTCAGTTCATTCTACTTAATGCAAGACTTGCTGAGCTGAATAAAAACACAAAAACAAGTAGAAAACTTCACTTCATTTAGGCGTATATTTTGACGTTAAAGTACGACAATAAGATCAGACTCACTCCCTGGGGCGAATTCAATAATCACTGCCCTGTGGGGGGCGGATTCTATAATACGGAGAATTGAGGAACTTGAGAGATGAGAGTTGATTTCACAGTTAATTCTCCACTTGGTGGAATTTGTTATGGTCGTCGACAACATTATACTTCAACTACGTCACATTTGAGTTGTGACAGCTTAAATGACATTCCCTACGGGGAAATGTATCACATGCAGGGGAGGTTCTTAAATCTATGTGGTTGTGGTTCTTTCGCTCAAGACGAAGTTGGCCTTGTTTCCAATAGGCGGGCAGACAGGAGAATTCGGGAGTACCACTTGTGAAAGAAGGAAAGTCACAGCCTAAGTGGGCGTAAGAACAAGAAGAAAACAAAAAAACGCGAATGCTAAAGTGGAAGTTCATCCTCAATATGCTCCGAAAGAGTATGTCCAGGCACGACACGTGCAAAACAAAACTATCCCAAGTTTAAATCGACCAGTTACATAAAGAGTGAAGTGTAAAAATATTGATTTCCTTCCCTCTTTTCAAAAAGGAAAAAAGGGAAATTCTCCCTAAATATCAAAGTGCGGGCATTTGGATTACATGTGCTAACCGAAGATCCGTACGTAGGGCGGAATATCCACAGCAAATATTACGGCTGTACCTGCATCACGCTGTGTAAGACACCGCTATAACGAGTAATCATCCGGAAAGCATATGTCTCTGAGCTAATCAATTCCCTCTAGAAAGTACGACACAGGGTACACAAAATCAAAAGAATGACTTCGCATTCGCGGTGGCGCTACCCCTAAAGGAGTTTTATCTAGTTCTACGATACATGCGATGTTCATTACCAGTCATCTCAAGGAAGTAGTCGCCTGTCTTTATAGGAGTGTAAACAGTAGCGTATAAGTGTGATTTACCATTTGTATCGCGATATTAATGACATTCGTGCACAATAGTATGACGGGAATCGTAAAGGATTCCTAACCTAGAATGATCGAACTTTTTCGTTCAGATTTTTTTGTGGGCTTAGGAGTACGTATACGCTAAACGCATAGCTGTCAATAATCATGTCTCAGTTTTGAATTTCATAGACATCCGTTTTAATCTTGAATAGGTTACCGCAGCGAAAACGATTAGTATAGGCTCAGATATTGTATCGCCAACAAGTTTCAAAATATCTTGCTAGGAATAGATTATTAGAATCATGGCGTGTGCTAGTGTTGTATATATTGTTGTTATAACAATTACGTACCTCCGGATTTGCTGGGTGTAGTCAATATCCAAAAACTTTTTTGCTTTTTTTTTTATCAGAAAATAAACTTTATTTCTTTTAATAATCGAAACTAGAACATAAACTTTATTACTCTTTTTCCAAAATTGGATCACAAATTTTTTATAACTTATATTCTCTCTTTTTTTTTTTAATCAGAACATAAACTTTATTTCTTTTAATAGCCGAAACACTTTTTTCACCGATTAATTTTTCTTTTAATTTTCCGCCCAACCGCCGTTATCTAAATTTTAAAATCAACTCAAACTGTATTTTTCTAACTTTCCGCCGAACCGCCGTTATCTAAATTTTAAAATCAACCCAAACTGTATTTTTCTAATTTTCCGCCGAACCGCCGTATTTTAATTCAAAAATCCAACTCAACTCTTGATCACATTCATCGTGATCAAGAGTCGTCGTTCAGGATAGAAAATGATAAATTGCATTTTCTTATCCTGAGAAAATTTTAATTTTTCAATTCTGGACTTGTTCAAACATGTCCAGAATTATTCGCGTTGAACGATGGCTTCAAAAATGTAATCTTACACTTTTTAAAACATCAGCCACCGTCCCGTCGTTTGAAATCGCGGCGCGCATATACATACAATGCATTTATGCGGCGCGCGTTTCTTATCGGGAAAGCTTTTTACATAATATGTATGTACGTATGTACATACATATTGAATTTTTTCACGGCAAATTGTACTGAAGGTACGATTTGCTTTTTGATTTATTTTTTTAATTAAATTGTTGAAATGACAAATTTCGCTGAAGGCAAAATTTGTCGTGGAAATTTTTAAGTGAAACGACTTGGTTGAAATCTGAAACTTCTGTTTTTCCCAAGTCGTTTTATGAGAAAAATTTATGGTATGTGAGGAAAATTGCTGATGCAATTTTCTTCACCCATTTAAGAGATAAGCTAACCATGTTTTGAGCATGATTAGCTTATGTGAAAAATTAATGAATATAATTTTTATCTTCTGCCCTTTTTCAGGTTTATACGTTAAATTCTATTTTTTGACCTTTTCAGGTTTATACATTAAATTCTATTACTTTAGGTATATAACACTAGTCCACTCATTGTAAAAGAAAAAGGAGAGAAAAACACAATCTTCTTGTCCGGCTGCACGCACACTCAGACTTGATTAGATAACCTTGAAGATTTATTTGTACAGGAAAATCGTCAACACCACTGCAGAGGTGGAGAGTAAACAACTTCAGGTTCGGAGAATCGATGATGGAATCCTTGGGAAGGCTCTGGAATAGAATCCTCGAGAAGATTCTGGAGAGTTTGTAGAGTATAAAGATAGCAGTTGTCACCACCAGTGTGGTAGTCTTGTCTTAGACATTGCTGTTGGAAATATGTGTAGACCGATTACATTCAGTTAATACTGAATTCATACTGAACAGTTGGCAACAAGCGTTTCACGCATACATTTGTAAATTCATGTAATATACATAAATATCAATTCAGGTCATTACGATAGACCTCTGTCTTCTGAATCCAAATGTCAAACCCTGTAATTCTGTTTTAATAAAGTGTATAGAAAAACAATCAAATCAAAAGGTATTACTTGTTCATTCTGCTCCCAATTATTTTATGCAGATTGCGGAAATCCAAATCATCAGACGATCATAACATGCAATAACCCCACAACATACCGATCATCAGTTCTGAATACCATTGCTGAATTCCACAAAAAATAATTCGCATATTCACCAGTACATAAATAAATGCAAATAGAGCAAAGTCGTTCACCTTTGCTTAAAAGAAAACGAAAATATATTATACATATTTAGGCGTAAGCAATTAATGTGTATAAATTGATTGATGTTTTTTAATAAATTAGAGTTTTTAATTATACGCACGAAGGTAATTACTCTTTCGAGCTTTGCTACGCCCCCAAGTGGAAAGCGTTACTAACCTTTTCGGTTCCCTTACCGAACACCAAGACATAGTTTTTCTATAGGATATAGGCCTAGAGAAATATTGGAAAGGCAGATGTTGTATATGTAGTTGGAAATACGTCATAGCAGTTACCTGAAAAACTTGGAAAAGGGGACATAAAATGAAATAAATTATATTTCATACAAATTTTTATTCATCCATGAGATTTTCACTTAAGGCTGAATAAATTTGTAAGCATTTTGTTCCCTCTTTTTATTTTCCACAGTTTTTATGATATTGATTTGAAACCTTCGATAAAATATTAGAAACTCTTCAGTTCAAATGTTACCGGGCCTAGATTCTTGAAAAACATGTTGCGTTTTTTTTTTTTTAAATCAAAGACCTCAAAAAACCATGTTATTTTCCTCGCCCCCCAAATAAATTTTTCATGTACACACCAATTTTTATTATTTTTCGTACATATAGTAGGTTTTCCAAGAATATTTGTAAATGCTACCGGAGCTGTTTTTTCAAATTTGTTAATATTTTTCATGTTATGATTACTTTCATAACAATAAGATTTAGATTCTTCTAACTTGAATGACAATCAATATTGAGGTGATTTTATTCAGTGGTTCAAAAACTGGATTAAACCTCTATCGTGATAAAAAGTGTATGATAAAATTGGTTTTTACACATTTTAGTTCTCAAAAGCTTTCCGAGATGGCGATAGGATCCAGTACAAAATTTCAAACATATTTTTCTTAGGTGCCTCTAAAAATGAGTATCTATCCTACACGTATGTACATAATATATATTTACGGGGCGTCATGGCGAAAGCGCAGCCCGTCTGCTGCTAGCTGTGTGTGCCACTGGAATGAATTAGGAATGCAATGACAGAAAAGAGAGAATATTTGTTAATATTTTTCGTTTATGGTTTAGTTAAAAAGAGACGAAAGATATTTACTTAGAATATAAGCCGAGGGAAAATTATTTGGAATTTTTTTCTCTTTTCACATTTTTATTGCATATTTGTTTGAGATTGGGAATTTGTTTTGTAATCGGTTTCTTCGCTCTGGGTGTATTCGGAAAATAATTACAGTTATCAATTGGGTACATAATTTTGAATTGTACATTAGTTTAATGAATATTATTGCTGATTTTATTAGCTTGGGATAATCTTTTGTTTCTAGGAAACACACTGCATTGCACTGGACAATTTCGAATGGATTTGTTTTAACATTTTTGGACTAGAAAAGGTTTTTTCAAATTGAAAACAATCTATCTAATTAAGATTACTTTTCAATCAAAACTACTTTTAATCAATACACAAATTCAAAAAAAAAAAAAATTTGTTTTTGCCGTAGTGCATATGTACTGTATATAGAAGACAAAGGATATTATATAAAGATCCAAAGTCTGTATGGAAAGCAATAATAAAATTACAAAAACGGTTTATGCAATTAAATTCCGAACACAAACAACAACAATAGGTACTATACCCGTCGGCCTCAATATAGCAGAATTGCTTTCTAGAGGAAAATATAGAAGAAAAAATGTTTGCCATGTCAATTCATCATTGATTATGTACTGCTGATAGAATAAGGTATATACAGCGAGTACTGCTTCTGTGTGTGGCAATAAATCGAAAGCTTTGTACGAAAGCTCACGCTACTATTCCATAGTTAAATGGAAGCTCGGAATCGAGAGCTTTATTTTCTGCCATTCAGCCTTAAGCTAATAATGCCTAAAACATGCGTCAGCAATTTTCTTCAACTCCATAAAATTTAAACAAAAATATTCCCATGACAAATGTTGCCTTCAGCAAAATTTACAAGTAGAAATGATCCAAAAGTCAAAAACAAATCACAAGTAAAATCACAATAGGTATGTGCATGCATATATATGTATGTACATATTGTGACAAAAGCTGTCGCAATAAGGCATGCGCGCAGCATAAAAGCATTACATGTATGTGTGTGCCGCGATATCTGGCCGACAAGACGGTGGCTGATGTTTATAAAAGCATCAAGTTACATTTTTCAAGCTACCGTCTATCGAAAAAATTCGGGAGAAGTTCCAATAAGGCCAGAATAAAAATGTTAAAATTTTCTCGGGTTTAAAATGCAAATTAAGCATTTTCTACCCTGAACGACGGCACTTGATCACCGTTGAAAGCGATCAAGAGCAGTGGCGGAGCTATCGTAGAGCCGGGTGGTGCAGTGTACCTGGGCCTCCTGAGCTCAGAGGGCCCGCTAAACTTTGATAAGAGAGGAATACCGAGCTCCCGAAGCTAGTAAACCTCAAGCCAGCTCACAGTTCTTTCTGAGAAATATACTGGAAATTTTTTCTTAGAACTTATACGCATTTTTGGAGGCTGACATCAGGTGCTTGGCTTGGGTTATTAACAATTTTTATGAGCGTAGATGAGGATAACGATAAGGATTTATTTCTTAGAATTTTACAGAAAATGTTTCGGTAGAACTTGTTCACTTTGGTGGCCGACTGCAGTTAATTTCAGATACAATTTGTGCCGTTGTCCAAAAGTGCATATAAATTTTTTCAGTACATTTATAAGAAAAACTTGTGTCCTATGCTTTTTTGTTGGATTTGCTGTAATTTTTACTAAACATTGACAAGCAATGTAGAAAAATGTCAGTAAGTATTCTGAGTTTCTAAAATATCGATAGTTAAAAATTCGAAGTTATGGATAGAAAAAGGAACGTAGCGGTGCTTCTTGAGTTTAGTGGAATACCTGTGTTGTAGGATATACTTTCCTCGCATAAAAGCGTGTACCTGTGAATTAGTAAAAGGAAATTATATTAGAGACTGCAGTTTAAGCCATAGTGATTACCCGCGTGGTGGAGGTTTTTTTTCTCAAATTAACATACTTTTCGATAATCAAGAGACAGCGTGAAAATCTAGACTCAGCGTTTTTCCGTAAATACGCACGATATAGCCGGGGCTTTTATTTGTTTCTTTTTTTATATACTCATAACTTCCTATGTGGTAGCTCAGATAATGTTGTGCACGAACTGTTCCCGTCACTCACCATCAGGAAATAGTGATGTTTTAAAAGAGGTCAATGTACCCAACTAAGCATGGTGATATTCGAAAGCATCCTAAAGAGGTGAAAAGAATGAATAAATAAAAGAGGTCAATGTACCCAACTAAACAAGGTGATATTCGAAAGCACCCAATAGAGGTGAAAAGAATAAATAAATAAAAGAGGTCAATGTACCCACCAACTCCAGCTTCGCAACAAAGGATTGTCCAAACCACGAGTGCACTCTTCCAGCCATCGTGGGACTTCTACCGCCCTTCCCATCCAGGACGGGGCTCCAGGTTCAGTACGCAAATACTAGCATTTACAGCTGTTAGAGCAGTGTCGAACATACTTGCATTCACGCATGTATATTTGATTTTATTTATATTATTTTTTTTTTCTGGCATATATTTAATTCTCTTTAAATTTTTTTTTATTATTACTATTATTTGTCCTTTTTTTTTTATTCGATCAAATTTTTTTTTGTTTAGCATAAGTGTAGCTAGCAGGGTTTAGTTTAGTATAAGAATTGGCTAAATGTACACGGATATGTCTAGTGTAAGTGATGCACGGGAACAGAGCCGACAACCTTAAATCGTTTAGTCATATGCCTAGTGGTTCTTTAGAAGAAATAAAGGAAAGGTCTTAAGAACAGAACTTGATATTTGTTGAACTTGATGTCGGAGTCTTAATTACTTTACTGTTGGTAAATTAGCCCCAACCAGTGTCCACTGTCTTTTGCTTCCGCGTGGCCATATTACCACTTCGTTCTTTTCCATTCGGTGTTATGGCCATGGCTCCCTCAACTAATTGTTTCAGGCACTGCGCGATGGAGTAATCTAATGGAGGGTGGAGGCTAGCGTATCGATAAGGTGGGGCAGTTCCTTAACACACACACACGATGGGGCTAAGAATTTCCTGACGGACTGCGACGTCTTAGCCAGGGTGGATGGGGGCGATGGGCCCAGATCATGTTCAATCCGGACTCCGTCATCATCTGGAGTCTCCGTGCTCTCTCTCTCTCTCACTCTCTGCGTTGTCCTTCTCCGGGTGTTATCTCAAGTGTCCGGCGTCGTATGGTCTTCCACTGTATACTCTCCTTTGCTTTTCAGTGATCGACAACAACAGGAATTCTACATTTTTACATTTTCTTTTTTTCCAGCTCCAGATCGTCTCATTTCAGCTTTTTATATTTCAGGTAGCACCAAGAGAGCGAGGCAATATAGATTTTTTTTTCTCTCTACCTTTTTGAATTTTTTTTCTGTCTGTCTGTCAGTCCGAGGTCTAGACGTATTGTATTACTACACGCACAGCTTAACAAGCATCGAAGGGATGTGGGTGGCAAGAACCACCCCAAGCCGGCTGAACGCTAGCGGCAACATGCTGTGCGGCCACCCACACATATATCCCCGAGCTGATTTTGCAGCAAGAGGTGTCTGTCTGGCAATAAGCGCGCTCTTCGTTACAGAACCGGAATGTAAGCATTACGGCCGTGAGATAGAAAAACCATAACAACTGCTCTACACTCACAATCTGATGGCAAGGCAGAGCGCTTCAACAGAACATTGGGCTAGCATCTAAGAAAGTAGGTGACTATCATCAACACGATTGGGATTGACATGTTCCTATATTCCTAATGGCTTATAGATCAGCTGTTCACAACATTACTGGGAAAACTCCAACTAAGGTCATATTCGGACGAAAGATACGTTTACCTAGCGAACTTAAATTTGGAACACCTGGAGGTGAACAAAAGTTAACAGAAGACTACGTGTCGGAGCTCAGACAATGATTAGTCGATGTGCACGAGGCCTTGAGAGCGAAATTAGCAGCAAATGCTGATCGGATGAAGACCCGCTATGACTTACGCGCTAATTCTGCATGATTTAACGAAGGTGATCTTGATTAGCTGTATAACCTGAAACGACTAAGAGGAACCATATTCAGTAGTAACTAGAATAAATGACGTAGTATACAGGATTCAACGTGGCACAAGAAACAAAAGAAAAATCGTTCATCTGGATCGCTTGTGTCAATATCAGGAGCATCAAGACCGTGGATCACATGCTGTTCGGGACGAACAACTTTAAATAGGGGATAATTGAAAGTACAGTGTTGCCAATAATAAAAGTTGACTTGATTAATTAAAGGTTTGTGAATTTTATAAGATTAGAGTGAAGTAAAGAGCTTGTGTAACGCCACCACTGGCTCTTCAAAATTTTTTTTGAATATTCTCATGACGAGACTCTCATTCATGCACGGATATTTGAAACTGCGATAATGCGGAATGCTCACATTTTCATGGGAACAGGCAGAAAATATTTTCTACTAGAAGTTAAATTTGAGAAGCTTGCATTCTTAAGGAATGCAAGCAAAAATAAGATGCATAGACGTTATCTTAGTTGAAATGAACTTCAAAGGCTTGCTTTTATATGGAATGCGAAGTAAGATAATTAGATGGGTTAAACATCCTCCCACTCTTCTCAATGTAGTCTTATTTAGAGGGATGTATTGAAGTAACCCAATTCGTTTGGGTTGGTCTCATTGGTAGGCTTAAGTTTACAACACGAACTTCTTGTCTTGAAATTTAAGATGGAGCAGATAATAATGCCAGCGATTGCAATTATTAATGCCAGATTCCCAACGGTGTAATGATGAATATCATCAGAGCTGATTGTCCTGGGAAATGATTCTCGACTCTTGATGTAATTGATGTCCTTCTTCAGTCTGGCAATATGCGTGTTATTGAAGTAATTGATCTGATCTTCATGTCGTGATATATTCAAGAAAGTCTCATTTATATTGAAAGAAGGCAGAAAGGAGGAGTTATGTTCTGATGAGTGTGCCTTGTGGGAGTTGATCGTAATTTCCCTTTGACGTATGCTGCATGCTGACTTGAGCCTTAATATCCCTTCTCGGCGAAGAGTTCTTCGATCTTGGAATCACAAACTATGTTAATAGTTGTTTCAGTTGGCAAAGAATACAGCCAATGATTTTGATTATGTAATCGTAGCCACCAAGAAGATCCCTTTGTCATTACTGTTCGTGTCTGACAACTGTCCTCCGCTGTTAAAAAGCGATAATTCGTACTGGTACATTCCTGAATCTTTATTGAATGTTGCCTGTCTTTGGTGGCAAATTTATTGAGAGTCATCTAACGTAATGCAGCTTGATAGGTCTTCATCAGTTAACGAATAGTAACTGTCCTTGTGTATGCTGAGCACAGCATTCGTCATGGTCACTCTTCCTTTGACAGTTGTGATATGGTAGAGCTTTAGTAATTTGCTCTCGTCATACTGCTGAGGTACTATAGTGTTTGGCGGCAAGTTTGTCAAAATGTTGTGCAATTCTTGCTTCAATTGATTTGGTGTTAGAATGAGTGGGTGAGTTTCCCGTTATGTGTATCCATTAGTACGTCAATAAGAGCTGTTTGCGTTTTATGATAATTGCTTACTATCAAATGGGCATGAATAGCTAGGGCATTGAAGGCTTGTAAGATCCGTTCTTCGTTTATGATTTCGCTTGTTATTTGTTGGATTTCCAGTAATTCATTCAGGCACCTTTCGAATACTGCTACTTGTTTCTTAATGTGATCTTCGTCCCTTTTAATGATATTCTATAACAGATGTTTGATCTCGTGACAGTGCCTATAAGTGATCTTCATTGTCTCTCACATTATTGATAATAGCCTCAAGCTTTGTGGCGTATTCCTAGTCAAGCACGCCAAACAGCTTGTTGGCGATGGTGCCCACAATGTCCAAAGGTGATCTGTTTATTGTTCGGTTCGGTCTTTGGTTAGTTGTTGATACGAGGAGCTCATTGTTATGTTGGAGGATCTGTGACTGGTGTTGCAATTGGTCAACGATTTGTTCTCATAGGCCATGGACTAGTTTGTGCATTGTTTGCTGTAAACTATGCAATTCGGTCCAGTAATTTTTTAGATCGTAAAACACTATGAGGTTCCATTCATCGGTTACTAAATTAAGCTTACCTAATGCTTCGAAGAATACACCAGGATGATTGGTTAATTCTGTCGCTTCAACAAGTTCTTGGGAGTGTGCCCTGAGTGGGATAATTAAGGACGTTAACAAGAGTAATACCAAGGTGACGCTGAGTCCTGACGTTCCTTGGAGCTTCGATTAGTTCTTCGTATTTATTAGAAGCTGAGTCGTGGAAGGTCTTGATATCGTGCGTTTGAGATACCAAGGAAGAAGGTCTTCCCCACTGTCGTATAGGGAAGAATTTTCTATTGTAGGGATATCTTCTTGACCGTTATTTTAACAACAGTGCTCCTAGTCTGCTTGGGCTATCGGTCAGTTTAATATTTCCAGATGACAAAAAACAAACAAGTTTATCTTTTCCCTCCCTCGTTCAGCCTTTTATTTACCTCAAAGTTTCGTTTATTGTCATTAAGCATCTTCAGGAGGTCTCAACTACAATTAATACAACACCAAGAAAATTTCACATCTGTACATCCATATAAAAACAAAATGAAACACACATTGTTAAAAAAGATTTGTTCTACACCTAACAATTGTTTTGTATGGCGTCAAGCAAACTATTAAGACTAAAATATACAATAAAACACCGAACAATATTTTCATTAAAAATTGCGAGGTAAGCCTTTTGTCCACGTTCAACCTCCCTTCTGTTCTGCGCGCAACTATCTACGTCGAGAGCAGCTGTCCAATATTGAACAGTATTTTAAATTAATATTGTCTGTGTCTGTCTTTCTATTAATGGTTTTATCACTTGTATATATATATAGAGATTGTTTCTAATCGGGACTGTAGCTTATCCAGAATCTTTCTATCCTTAGGCTGCTTCTTGTAGTTAATATAAGCTTTCTGCAGCTCATCTCCAACGGCCTGCTGGTCTTTAGAAAGTTCTGCAAATGTAGCCATCTTAAGTACTTTTATTAAAAGAATTTAATTTATGACTTGATTTGATGGCTGATGTATATAGTCAGGAAAAGTTGAAATATTCAACTAGAGTCCTGTCACGGTCGCCAATATTTATTGAGAAAAATACCTCTCAGTTGTTCGTCAAAGACTTAAAAACATTTATTCAAAATTTATAATTTATAAAAAAAATATGCTAAGTTAACAAATTTTCTACCTTAAATCTAGTGAGAAAAAACATTCAAATTCTAGAATTTCATGTGCCTGTTCATACAAAATTTTTTGAATATTCTCATGACGAGACTCTCATTCATGCACGGATATTTGAAACCGCGATAAGGAATGCTCACATTTTCATGGGAACAGGTAGAAAACATGTTCTACTTGAAGTTAAATTTGAGAAGCTTGCATTCTTAAGGAAGTCAAGCAAAAATAAGATGCATAGACGTTATCTAGTTGAAATGAACTTCAAAGGCTTGCTTTTATATGGAATGCAAAGTAAGATAATTAGATGGCTTAAACAAACCGTTAACTTAGCTATGTAGCTTTTGTGCATACCATTCATTTATTTCTCCTTCACTTAATTTCTTTCTAATGTTTAATATAAGTCTATAAATATAATTTCAATCCATTGTACTTAACTCGTTGAGTTTGAGCTCTTAAACAATAAAGTTGTTTACAGAAAATATTGTGTTTTTTCTAATTAAATCTGTTGTTACACTTGTATATAAAAAATTTAATATTGTGTTGTAAATAACGAACGAAAGCCACGCCCGCAACAATTCGTATACACTTGGTCATAATGGAATCAATAGTAATTTAGGAAAACGACACAAAATTAGATAATACAGAATTTTATTATAATTTCATAATTTTTGCAAATTTACATTAAATAACGTGCCATGAAAACCAAGAATTAGAACGAAAACAAAAGAATCTATAAGGTATGAATGCCAGGAATATCGGCCACTTGATTACTGATGTGAGATTTTTTTCTTATTTTTCCTTTTCCTTAGCGCTGGCCCTAGAGTTTTAGATAGTACCGCCAAGGAGTAATTTGTATGTAATAATACTCATAACAAGGATATGTTTTTTATGTAACAACTTTGGTGAAGCTTAATTTCTTTGTGGATGAGGTATTCAGTTTTTTTTTGTATATCCGTAGTTATAACTACGAATTTGTTAGTTAATAACAGCCTCGAGGAAATAAGAAGCCCCAAGAAGGCGAATGGAGAGGAATATATATATATAACTTGTTTAAACCGTGCGCAAGATATCGTATGCATTATATAGGTATCGTATATAATGTACAAGTAGCGTAGGTATCATATACATACCGTATGCATTATATAACTACCAATAGCTTACATCTGCTCCGTTACTAGTGAGTCCGGACTTCAACAAACCGTTCGTCATTCCATGTGATGCCAGTCAACAAGGAATTGGTGGAGTGCTGATGCAACTGGATGACTAGGGCCACGAAAGACCCATTGCGAACGTCTCCAAGAAGTTGAACTTAGCTTAGCTTACACCGTCACTGAGCAGGAATATTTGGCTGGAGTATGAAGTGTCAAGAAGTTTCGACCTTTTATAGAGCTAGTAACGTTCAAAATCGTAACGGATCATGCTAGCTTAAAATGGCTTATATCCAAAAAGAACCTCCGCGGTAGAGTGGCTCGTTGGAGTATGAAGCTTCAGGGCCTTGACTTCACAATTGAACAACGGAAGGGAAGCCTCAACGTAGTACCTGATGCATTGTCTCGCATATACTGTGACAATCTAACACCAATGGAAGACACTGGTCCAGAGGTCAACCTTAACTGACCACAATTGAATTCATTGGAGTATGAAGAGTTGAGGCAGCGAATTAAATCTGACTCAAACAAGCTACCAGATCTATATGTCAGAGGGGGCTTCGTTTACATCCGAATCCAATTACAGGGAATCCGCCCTGTCTTCTCATGGAGGCATAGGGAAGATTCTAGAACGATTACGACGACACCTATATTGGCCAAGGATGACAGTGAACGCTAGAAATTATATCGGCTCATGTGACGTGTGTAAGGAAACAAAGGCTCGAACCCCATTCTAAGACCACCTATGGGAACATAGTCGCAGAGAGAACGACCATAGCAGCGTATATACATAGGCTTGTGAGCCCCATACCCTAGATCTAAAAACTGAAACCTCTGCATGATTATTGCTCTTGACCACTTCTCAAAAGCCCCTTGCTAAAACCCATTAAGAAGACTTCGGCTCAACAAATATGTCAGTTCGTAGAAACTGAACTATTTCACATGTTTGTAGTTCCGGAAACGATTGTCACAGACAATAGCTCCCAATTTCGCTCCGCTCATTTTGCTAAATTATTCGAGAGATACGGCGTGCAACACCAAAGAACCGAGAACTCCTCACAAGCAAACGCGTCCGAGCGAGTAAATAGATCCATACTATCGGCAATCTGAGTTTACCTTATCAACGAACACAATAAATGGGACGAGAAACTAAGTCACTTTGCTAGTTCTTTACGGAGCTCAGTTCATCAGGCGACCGGCTACTCCTCTTATAAAGTATTTTTGGGTTTCCCATAAACAACAGAAAAATTTAGCTATATTGTGCGAATTAATGGCGATATGCGAGGCCAACAAAGTGCAGTTAATTCGTGCTAAGGTCCAAGAGAACTTGAAATACGCGTTCGAGCAAAGCAGTAAGAATTATAACCTGCGCTTAAAACCGGTAGATTTCAAGATAGGCCAGGAGGTGTATAGGAGAAATTTTATGCAGAGTAGGTTCCAGAATCAAGTCAGTGCCAAATCAGGGCGTTAATTTCTTAAATGTCGCATCAAACAAGGAAAGGTAAAGCTCTATATGAGTTGAAGGATCTGGAAGGAAAGTCAATAGGTACTAATCACGCAAAGGACATTAGGCCCTGAGGGCTGGTTGAATAGACTAAAAGGTCCATTAGATCACTTAGACGTATCAATGTGCCGCTTAGCCAGCCTAGCGGCCGATATACCTATTGTTAGTAATCCCATTTTTTCATACTCCCTCGCTTGACAATGCGCCAAAACTGAACCCACGTAGTACCCCACGAAGGCCGCGTCGACGTAGGAATTCCACATTGTAAACCGTCTTCGAACATTTCATTCTTCGCTGTGCTAGCATCATTGCTGCTTAACATACAATTTCGAAGACTCAATCTGTCTGTGGGGACTTGGGGACGTACGCTCGTACGAGTGTTGGTCTGTGGTCGTGGGGAGATTTCAAGTTCGGAAGGGGTCCTGCCATCAGTTAATTAGGTTACTGGTTGCAACCGCTTCTCCGACTCATCGTTGTCTGGTATAGTGGAGGCAGATCAGTTGTTTCCTATTTATTGATTCGATCTCCATAGACATTCGTTGAACAGCATCCAAGATATCCGACGGCGAATTAGTTTCAAAATCCACATCATCCGTGATAATGGCATTATTCGGAATTGAGTTTGTGCAATTTGTGCATCGAAAGCCGCCAGAACCATTTGTAATGCTCGCTAATATATCAGGCGAGAGATTGGAACACGAAGCATGTTAATGCTTATTACAATCAATACATTTAAAACCAATATTATTTTTTGTTATGGAGGATGAGCACAGCATACATTTATGCGGCATAATTCTGACAGATGACGTTCGAGCCACAGAAAGTAAACTTTCGCAGCTAGATGGCAGGTGTGTCTTCAAGAGAAACCCTGCTGCGAGCGGAGCTTCAAACCTTCCAAGTCAGAAATGCTGTGATGATTATTAGATGGCGTGCGCAACAATGATAAGAAGTCAAAATGGGGCGCACCTCGCCAAAGACTCCCCGTAGTAGTTATGAGATCAATGTGAAAACCCAGGTATGCGACAATTACTCAAAATGGATAGTCAGTGAACGCTCAGATGATGTTGACTTACTAGGCAGAATAGTTTGTAGGGAGAGGTGAAAGGAAATTTTTTTGCATAAATGTTGACGTAACCATTAAAATATAAAAAAAAAAACGAAAATGGCCAATTATATGTACATATTTGAATCAACAGGGTAAATTTCTTTGTAAAATAACGCATCTCGATTCCTCTTAAACGCTTCAGATACCTCTCTGAAAGATTAGTGGAGAATAAAGTATCACATAGGCAGCGAGCATCTTAATATCGAGCGCTGGGATCACAAGCTTTGCCATCTCTATTTGCTAGTATTATCGGGTACTAAGTGAAATAAAGGTATTTGCAATGTGGTAGATCAACGAGTTTTTCTCACTCTCCTTCCCCCTCCTGGAATTCTTTTTCCACCTTTCTCTTCCATAGGTGAACGAAGAGGGACATCGCAAAATAGTTGCCAGCGGTGTCATGGGCAGCCGGGAGCGGCATAGAAGTCTCAACATCAGATCCCTGGGATAATCTGCGCTTTTTTTTATGTAGATCTTCGCTTTTTTCCATCAGACACGATATCTTTTGTTTATGGCAACGTGGAAGTCAGGTTTTTTGGTGAACCTATCCGACAATCTCCGCCAGTAGGCGGAGGTGCTAGCGTGCCGTCCTGATCAGCTGTCTCGAAGGGAGCTGTCAGCATTACGTCCTCCTGTTCCTCACATTCCGCTGGTAACGCTCGGCCCAGTGGAAATACAGATTGTTCAGTCAATTATCTCCCAACGGGAAAAGTCGCCGCATTTGCAAGAAAGGTGAAATCTTGTAGCAATATATATATGAGGACCGTTTTTTCAAAAGCCAACAATCGCCATTCAACATAAAAAAAGAGTTATGCATATAAAAGTATTCATGAAAATATTGCGGATCGAATGGTGTACAAAGATTTTTCAAAACTTGAAAAAAGGCTTGCTGATATTCTGCTACATTTGCAATGTTTTTTCAAACTTCAACAAAAGCCACATTGTTATCTCAAACCGCAATAGTGGCCAATGCTGGGGATTGCGAGAATTTTTTCGATATTTTCCGTTTCTGTTTATTCATGTACGAGCGTGTATCATTCAGATTACAGTATTCTTGAAATTATTATGTTACGTGGTGTATAGTTGAATCTTTTGAGACAGTTGCATTCAAACTTTCTTAGAGTAAACATCTCTTTTGCACGCGGAATCCTTTTGTGTGCATTTACTTGATCTTAAAATGGATGGAGAATATAATATTCAAGTTAAACGAATTCCTCAAGGAAGAAAGAGAAGAGTTGTGAAAAAACTTCCTAAAAAATCGGTGAGATCTTTAAAAGCACACGAGCCACGCATTAAGTGCATATATTTAGAAAATAAGGACAGGCAACGCAAAAAGTGCTTCGCAAAGCAACTGGCACAGGATGATATTACAAGTATGTTATTTTTAATCTATTTTGTTGTTCTTTTTAAAATGTTTAATTTTTAATAGAATTTGTGCACCACATTAAATCGCAAAATACAAAAAAGGAGGAAGATATTTTTTTACTTAAATATATGAACGTATGACAAGCATATGTTATTTTATGAGAAACTGCACTACGAATAAAAAAGTTCCTGTTTGTGCTGAATTTTTTAAAAATATAACCGGGCAAAAACTAATCGACTCGCTTTGATAGGAAGGTATTCTGATAAAACTTTACTCTTATGTAGCAAAATAACTTGAATCTTCAATGTTAAACAGGTACCACCTGCATTGCGCAGAAGCACCAACTGAAAGAAGGGGGAGGGTGATAGATCTACTAAATTCATTACAGAGGCCATATTGAAGCACATCAGTTCATTTAAATGTCGCGAAAGCCATTATTCTCGCGCCAAAGTACAAAGAAGTTATTTGCCGGCTGAGTTGAATTTGAATACAATGTTTGAAATGTTCATAAAAGAACAAACAGCTAAAGGAGAAGGTCGTTGCTCACTTTCAAAATATAAGAAAAAATTTTATTCAGAGTTTAATTTTGTTCTACATGCCAATTATATGATACTAAGATCAAAGCAGACGGTACGACTTCAGAAAAGTTGCAAGAGCTCAGCACAAAAAAATGACTGCATTTATTGTGGGCGAAAAAAATTCACTCCATCATGAACAAACCTCTGGCTAATACTATAGACATCGTTTTCGATTTACAACAGAATCAGCCACTACCTAAATTATCGATCGGAGAAGTATTTTATTCGCGGCAAGTATGGCTATACAATTTGGGAATAGTAGTGCATGGTAACAAGCAAGAGAAGAAAGATGTTACATTTCACACTTGGCTTGAAACTGAAGCTGGAAGAGGATCAAATGAAATTACTTCAGCTATAATATATTGTTGTAAAGTACAACATAAAAATCTTGCATAATCTTGCATGTACAAACATGTCCAAACTTGCACGGCACGGCCGTCCCATATCACTCATCGCATACTCGAAGTAATCACATTTCGGCATTTCTTACATTTTTACTTTTCAATTTCAAGTACCCAAAAGAATATCGCGTTACACATTTAAACATTCAACTTAATTTCTTGCGATCAAAAAACTCTTATCTTTTTGCTGAAACCAGCAGATAAGTGCGGTATGAGTGCGATGGTTGGGAAAGTGTTCATGCGAGTTGGGCAGTGGTTACAAAATCGCGACGGAGCCATGTATTCCGCGCAACGCGCTCGAGTTCTTTATTAATTCTCTTAAAATCAAATTTCTTAAAATCAAGTTCTCTGTGTAATGTTGTAAATTCTTTTCAATAAGAAAAAATAAATTAAAGTTTATAAAGAAGTGTTGTTTCTTTAATATCACAATACAAAATGGTGACAGCGGTGGGATTTGCCCAATAAAGATAGTGATATCAAATGATATAAAATTAACAGAGGAAATCTAATCTTCGGAAACAAAATAAAGTTTTTTCTATTTTATTACATACACGTACATAGATATACCTACATAATATGTAATGTATATTATGCATAAGTGCAAAATCTATTATCAAGCTGACGTCCAGTCCCTAGTTGTGTAAGGAGGTTCCTTTAATTGGAAACATACTCCACAGCAGAGATGGGCGTAGTGCATTAAATTTTCAGTGTATTAATTATTTCATTAGCACTAGAGGCCTCTGTGATAGTTAAAAGCCAGGTTGCACTATCACTAAATGGTTAGTGGTAGTGCAAATTTTTTATCACTATCACTAAACGAATAGTGGTAATGCATAGTCAATTGCATTATCACTAAACGATTAGTGGTAGTGCAGAGTCTATTGCATTATCACTAAACGATTAGTGGTAGTGCAGAGTATATTGCATTATCACTAAACGATTAGTGGTAGTGCAAATACTTTTCACTATCAATGAGTGATAATGAATTCGTGCATTGATAGTGCAAACATCTTTCACTAGCACTGAACGACAATTTAATGGTACGCATATGCAGCACTACGCGTAGCTCGTTCGATCAAAATTAGTGTTAATTGTTAATGAATCATCTCCATCTCCGCAAAACAGAAAACTGAACGGAAGGTTTTTTATTCTGTATGTTCGCTCGTTGCTAGTTCAGTGCTAGTGAAAGATGTTTGCACTACCAATGCACGAATTCATTATCACTCATTGATAGTGAAAAGTATTTGCACTACCACTAATCGTTTCGTGATAATGCAATAGACTCTGCATTACCACTATTCGTTTAGTGATAGTGATAAAAAATTTGCACTACCACTAATCATTTTGTGATAGTGCAACCTATATTTTAACTATCATTAAAATTTAGTGTTGCTGCCATTTTAGTGGTAATGCAAAAACGCCCATCTCTGCTCCACAGTATCAAGAAAGCAAAACAAACCGACTACCTACAGAACTCGAAACCGGCTGCTTAACAATTGGGTCCATAACTGGATACAAGGAACTGGAATTGATAAAATTAACTAACACAACATGATGCAAATTAAAGGGAAGCTTCGTAAAATTTACCGCAAGAAAGTGTTTCATACTCATGTCGAATTAATGTTGTAAGTACAATTCAAAACGTAAAGATCATAAATATCAGTACCAGTAAATTTGAGTGGTAAAATTTAATAAAAAAATGTTTTTCTTTTCTTTTTGATAAAATTAGAGAATTAATTGCTCCAAATAAGTGAGTAACTCACTTAGTTTTCTAAAACTCGATATTAAAACAAATGAATACGGAATTTGGTATCTGTGTATTAAATTAATATGAACTGTGTCTTTTGAAATGATCATTATGTGAACGCAAACTATCCTGATATCGGTAACTCGTAAAAAAAATTTATCTTTCTTTCGTACTAAATTTTTTTTTGTTGCAAATTAGCCAAATTAGTTTCGTGTTGTTTATTTTTGTAGTCCTCTATCTGTACATGTCCTTATATGTCAACCCTTAATGTCAATTTATCACTTCGAAGTGGAAAGAAAGTAACTCGTGGTAACCGTCCTAATTCTGATTCTGACAACGACGATAGCGACAATTTCCAATCTCCCACAAAAGAAAATATAGAAAGCCAAGAAAGTGATAAAAGTGAAAAAGAGAGCCAAGAAAGTGAAGAAAGTGAAAAAGGTTTAGAAAGTGAACCCCATAAAAAGAAAGATAAAAACACCCTTAAGAAAATATTCATTCCCAAACAGCCCCACAAATTATGACGGATTCTAAGACATTAACTAGGTTTCTTCAAATCTCCAAAATTCAGTCTTCCAAAGCTATAACGACTAATGACAAAAAAGAATTTTTGGAAATAATTAAGTCTAAATTAGTCGGAAAAGCTTATAATTCCATACTTTGTTTCCAAGATTATAACTCTTGGGATACATTGGAAAAAGATTTAAAGAAAAATTTCTTAAAATACAGGTCCATACAAGCAATACTGGCGGAACTGTTTTCTATTAAGCAAGGTGCTAGGGAAACAGTGAAATCATATGCACAAAAAATAGAAACATTGTTAGAAGAATTGAACATGGCTACACGGAGAGAAATTTATGTTCACAAATTAAGAATTAGTGTTTCATAAATCATTAACTTTAAAATTTTCTTGAGTTATGAATTATATTCTTGTATCCTGCATAATATTTACAAGCGAGAAGATTTTATTCTTTATACATGTGCAAAGAGTTATAAAACATTGATCATATAATATGAATAAAATTTGCAAATTCTATAATAGTTATGACTAGCAAATCATACTTTTTTAAAGCCATATACGTATAATGCATGAGTGACTTACTCACAACACTGCAGGAACATTAGGTACTGTTCATATAGTATGAATAAAACTTGCAAATGCTTTGATGGTTATGACTAACAAATCATGTTTTTGTTTTTTAAGCCATTTACGTATAATTCATGAGTGATTTACTCACAACACTGCAAGAATATTAGGTATTTAAGCATAATTCATGAGTAACTTACTCACAAAACTGAATTCAAGAATATACAAGAACACGAGTTTCATTCTGTTGAAAAAAGTGGATAGATGTTGTTCAAAAGTGCTGTGTTAAAGTTTATCTCAAAGGTATATACTCGTATATAAAGTGAGTAATTTTTACTGTTAACGTATATTTGCTTTTGGAATTAGTTTTTTTATCAGTATTCAGTGAAGTAGTGTGTTTGATTTGATATATAACGGAGTTAGAAATTGGTTTCATGGATTTATTCGGGAATTTGTCGAAATTTACTGTTTGAATAAGCTGGTTCTCATTTTGTGTGTAGGGGCATTTATGGATTCAACCTTTTTCTTCGGTCTTTTCTTGAGATTAGGCGCAACGTGTATTATTTAAGTGTAAGCACCGTTTTATTCTTTCTTTGTTCATTTCTATACATAATTTTTTATAGTTATTTCGGTTCTGTTATTAGTATTATGTACATAATATTTTAATTTTAGCTTGAAAATTTTTCACTATTAAAATGAATGATAGTTGGGCGACATTGTAAACAGTGTCTTGGATTCTGAGGCAGAATTAAATGGTAAATGAATTTATTGTCACACTTATTACGTTGGGATGTTTTGTGGTTGGCTAACGATCCTATCTTTTGCAACAATTCTTTATTTAATTATATTAAAAAAATTTATACATAACTGCAAGCCTATTAATTATTCATGTTCACTAAAAGCACCAAATCTTTTACGATTGGAGGGAAATAAAAGCTCCGAAATTTATCAAGCCACTCCAGAAGATATTGAAATGGAGGAATATTTTCTTCTTCTGAAAGGTTGCTTACATAATTTTATATTTTTATATGGATTGAAGCTAAAAATTTGAAACCTTTGATTCTCGAATTGACATGCAATGCCTAAAGCATATAAAGGAGAATGATTTAAAGGACTTATTTGGTGAAGATATTGGCGCCAGAATCAAGTTCCGTGCGCTTGTAGATGAGTGGCGGATTTCTAATATGAGACATTAAGATTTAAGAGGAATAAAAGATCTAAGTGACTTATTGTACATTTATAGAATCTCGATCCAATACCATCATGTTGTTCTCATAATTTGACGGGAAAAAATGGACCGACAATCATACAAACAATGCCTTCAACTCCTTCTTCCTCATCAGGAACACTATTTGAATCTTCATCAGGGAAAAGTGGATACAAATTTGTAATCCAGATAGCCACATATTACGTTTTATTTGCATTACACGTATAATCTTTCAGAATAATGATAAATTTTTACAATCTGACGCAGGAAGAAAACTAGTTCAAAAATACGAAAAGAATCAAACATTTGTTTCCAGTATTGTAAGGGAACATCTTGAAAAAGATGTACCTATGACATCCGCAATTTTTGAAGATATTTCAGAAGAAATAACTAAAAAATTCTCCAGCGAAAGAAAAGTATGAGTATATTTAATTAAAATTTTGTGTACCTACATATTTAAATTTTTTTAATTCCGAATTCATTAAGTAAAAATGTAGATCCAGTTTATAACTATGACGATTATGTCATTAAATTAAAAGCAAGACTGCAAAATTCAAATAAGTTCGCACACCACAATCTCCTAAAAGCGAAAGAAGTTTCGAAAAGATACTAAGATCGCAACGCAAAGCTAATGGAATTTTCCATTGGTGATAGAGTACTACTCGAAACTAAGAATAGAAAAAATAAAAAGTTGTCCAACATATACGAAGGACCTTATGAGATAATCGAAATCCGTTCGCCGGAAAATTCCGTAATTCAACTTAGTCGAGCTAAGACGAAACTTGTATATAATAATCTTCTGAAACTATATATAGATGGAAATATAGAGCATTAATTTTATTTCACAGGGTGGTTTGCATGCTGTTAATCTGTACCATTGCAATCGGCTCTTCTGAAAATAATTGCGTAAATACACCGATAAATAAAGCCAGTGGGATTTATTTCGATAAAATGGGGAAACTAGGTAAATCAACATCGTCATGGAAATTCATCGTGTATTTCGACTTCACAACATTCGAAGCAGAAGAGAAAATATTACAGAATCGTCACACACAGTTGGTATCATTTTGCAATGAGATAAGAAAACATTTTTACTGGGAGGCTTGATAAATGGTATCGGTAGTCTTTCAAAATTCCTGTTTGGTACTCTGGACGATGAAGATGCTCACGAAATTAATACAAACCTTAAAAACTTACAAAATAATCAAAATAAACTCCACCACCTGGTAAATGCAAAAAACCTCTATAATAATTAACACTGTTGAAACTCTGTCTAAAACTCAAACTGTCCTAAATAATAAATTCAACACATTACAGCAAACTATCTCTTCCTTAGCTTCAGATTTGCACAATAAGACACAGTACGTTCAAATGTTTGATACTTTCGACGAAATAACAAACCTAATGACCCCTTCTATGGGATCATTTCTGTCCAAACAATCAGAGTTAAGTGACATCATCCATGAGGCAAGCGCGGGCGTCTTAGACAAACACCTAGCAAGCTCTACATTATTTCTAAACGCGCTTAAAGAAGTACAACTCGAACAACAAAACGGCCTTCAACTCCCCATAAAGCCAACTTTCTCTAATTTACCAGTATTCGATAACATAGTACGCGTAAAACCTTTATATGTTTCGAACAATTTGATGTTACACGTTTCAATTCCACTCGTTACGGATTTTTATGACTTATATCAACTACCCGCTATTCCATCCAAACGTGAAGATGATCTGTATTACTTCATTAAAACTAACGCGGATTTTCTCGGAGTAAACGAAAAGTCAAAACACTATATATTTCTAAAACAGAATGAATTTGATAAATGTCGCAAAGTAGATGAGGATACTTTTGTCTGTACGCAAAATCTTCTAATTCATACCCAAAATTCTGAGAATTGCATCATCAGGAGCTTCCTAAACTATCAAAACCTTGAGAACTTCGATATCAAAGTTTTTAAAACAATGCACGAAATTTGGACACCTTTAACAAAACCTAACACTTGGCTGTATGTTTTACCGAACGAGATCAATATCAAAATAGTTTGTGGCAAAGTAGCTTACTCAATAAAGGCTTTTCGAAGCGGTATATTAGAACTTTTCCCAAGATGTCGAGTATCCACAAACCAAATTATTTTAGAAACCACTGTTGGAGCTAATAACGTAAATCAAACATCATACCATTTTAACGGTACGTTCACAGATGACGAACTTAATATAACCATTCCTCACGTTATTGCAAATTCTATTAAAATCTCTGAAAAACTCGATACGAAAAGCCTTGATTTGAGCGAAATAGGGATAAGTCTAAACAAGCTAAAAAATCTCGACTTAGAACTCGAACAAATAAAAACAAATTCCAACCCTCATAGTACATCATTTTATTTAGTTGTAGGTGTTTTAATTATTATCATTATATTGAATTGTATCTACTTTGTAATGAAGAAAATTAGTAATTGTAAGGTAAATATCATGCGATCCAATACCCAACCAGGTACTCACGACGAATAAAAAAAAAAAATTTTTTTTTTATAATAATAAAAAAAAATGAATTTATATGTAAAAATACAAAAAAAAAAAAAATAATAAATGAATAATACATGTAAAAATAAATAGATAATAAATAAGGAAAAATTTAAATAATTACAACAGTAATTTTAGAATAACTTTTATTCAGTACAAAAAAATAACGGACAACTAAAGAGTCTTTTAAAACATACGTAGATTCCACTTTAAATCTATTTTAATCTTTTAATTTATTTAAGGAAAGTAAATGAATCTTATTTACAATAAGATCTTTTGTAGGGGGTGAAATGTTGTAAAGTACAACACAAAAATCTTGCATAATCTTGCATGTACAAACATGTCGAAACTCGCACGGGCACGGCCGTCCCATATCACTCATCGCATACTCAAAGTAATTACATTTCAGCATTTCTTACATTTTTACTTTTCAATTTCAAGTACCCAAAAGAATATCGCGTTACACATTTAAACATTCAACTTAATTTCTTGCGATCAAAAACTCTTATCTTTTTGCTGACGCCAGCAGATAAGTTCGATATGAGTGCGATGGTTGGGAAAGTGTTCATGCGAGTTGGGCAGTAGTTACAAAATCGCGACGGAGCCAAGCCTTCCGCGCAACGCGCTCGAGTTCTTTATTAATTCTCTTAAAATCAAGTTCTCTGTGTAATTTCTCTGTGTAATGTTGTAAATTCATTTCAATAAGAAAATATAAATTAAAGTTTATAAAGAAGTGTTGTTTCTTTAATATCACAACAATATTTTCTACAAAATATTGAAGAGAGATTTAAAATAAATGAAGATGATCCGGCGACAAAAATGCGTCTATTTTCAGACTCCTGTGTTGCTCAAAATAAAAACACAATCCTAATGACTGCACTGATTCACTTTTTAGAAAACAGTGAAATCTTCTAGGAAATAAAACACTATTTTCCAATCAAAGGTCATATTTATATGCCACCTGATCGCGTCTTCGGTCGGATTGAAAAGCTGTACCAGAAATAGGAAGAAATACTTGCACCTCAAGAATATTATGACTTGTTAGAACAACATAGCACTACTAAAAGACTCTATTATGATTGGACAATTTTCGATTATAAAGAAGCATCAAAACGGTTACTAAAGGCTAAATTGTCTTTTAAAATAAGCGCATCAAGAGTAATTTGCTATAGTAAATGAGATGCAAATATATTCATATGTGTAAGCAACACCTACGCTGGGGATCCCATTGAAGTATCATCTTTTAAATCATCAGTACAATCAGTGAGTAACAGCATTAACGAATTTCAAGTTATACCGAGAAGAAATATGGTATCAACACAAAAGAGGGACTATGTGAAGAAACTTATGCATTTTTTTACCGTTCCTGAAAGCCCCAAAGGCTTTTACTTTCAAATTCTAGAAGGAAATAGTGGTGAAATTTCTGAAAATATTGGAAAAGTTTATGACGAAGTAGAAGTTACTCTTTGAATACTGGTACTTTGAATATTACTCTTATTTGAAGTAGAAGATATTATTTGAGTCAAAACTTTGAATTGTTACTTTTATTTGTTTGTTTTTATTTCTAATTTTAAAAAACTGAATTCATCCTATGATTTTTCAATTAAAAAATAAGTATATAATAATCATTGCCTTTTAATTACAAAACATATTTCCATTAATATATTCCAGAATAATACGAGTAGTTTTTGCAAAACAAAACAAGTTCAGTAATTGTTTCAATTTTGAAAAAAACTACCATATTTGAAATCGAATAATATTGGTTTTCTTTCAGGTTTTATTGAACTTCCTTAGATTTACATATGTGGTATTATCAACACTTTCAAAAGCCCATTATTTTTGAAAATTATGTTTTCCTTTCTGAAATACTTAAAAAAAAACTGGCTCCTGAACATTTTTAAAAAAGTCGATTATTGTATTTTGAAAAAAACGGTCTTCATATATATACTCTTTGTTAATAAAAATCTTGTTATAGAAAAAAAAAATTAATATCTTTGTCCTCTTTTATTGTTAGAGGAATTTTATTGGATTTTGTGGTTTATGTTTTATTTTCATTTCCATTATCACTCTCTTGAGTAGATGTAGTCGGGTTTTCCGCAGTTTTAAGCCTTTTAGCTTTTAGATAGGGTAGGGCTATTTTTGCAGGACATATGTTTATAATGATCATTATAGTTATATAGATAATTGAATAATGGTGAATATCGTGTGATTTCATGTTAATTAGTTTTTCGTTTTCTGCCTTTTCTAAGGTCTTTATATCTTGCCTTAGTTCAAAAAGTGCCTGATGTTCACTATTTTTTTATAGGGTTGTATTTGGAGGATTATACTTTATTTTATGACTATCGAGGGTGATGCTCGTTAGGTTGATAGATGGCAAATAGAATTTTTCGGAGGAAGAAGTATTTTCGGAGTGTCCATAAAGCGTTTGCTCATTGCTTCTTATATAGCAATTAGGCGATATTTCTAGTATGCCGGTTGCCTTTATCGTAATACGTTCAATATTATTTCCACAAATATTATCTATCGTACGGGGATTCTTTAGACTTATTAGGGTTGGATAATTGTATCCATCAGGATATGTTTAAAACGTTCATTCCGCATTAGACAGGAGGTGTTTGGGTATGCCTGAATAATTCCATTTCACATTGGTGGTCATTTGCATTTATATTATGAATTGGGTGTGTTATTTGACAAATGTAATTGTGAGGAGTTTTTTCCAAACATTTTCCAATGTCTTCACTGCTAGAGGGATAGTGTTTTTCCCTGTTTAAGGTGACTAATAAATATTTGGTAGTGGGTTTTATATAGATAAATGAATCATTAATAGGAGTGCACTGTAAAAAGGCACAAATTGTTGCCACAAAGTTAATCGAAAAAATCCTTATAAATGTAGGGAATATTCCCTTAAAATGTAGAGAATATTTCCTAAAATGTAGGGAATATTCCCTATATTTTAGTGGATCTTCCCTACATTTTAGGGAATGTTCCCTACATTTTAGGGAATATTCCCTACATTTTGGGAAATATTCCCTAAATTTCTAGGGATTTTTTCCCTAAACTTTGTGGTAAAAATGTATGCCTTTTTACAGTGTAGGTAATGGTATTACCTTATACATTTGAAATCCTGTATTTAAAGGTAGGGGTATTTTAATTCCCATATTGATTAAATTATTAATTTTATTAGTGCTTGTGCGGCTTACCCAATATAGATCTAAAAGTTCATACTGTGTTGTAGTTACACTTAGGGTTGTTCCGGACGGAAAGTTCTTTCGAATAGTGGATAAAAGGTTCTCAAGTTGATATGGGGTTATTATGAGCGGGTTGGGGGTTCCGTGCTTTATGCCTAACAGCATTTCTAAAATGGCTTTTCGAGCATTTTGGAATCTCATCAGAGACAATAATGTGATAGATAAAACGTTCTCAAGGTCTAATATTACAAAATTTTCGTTAACTTCTGTCGCGAGTTGATTGAATGCCTCAGTGACTTTTTCAATTTTATCTTTGATTTCATTTTGGATTCCTATTGATGTCTTGTTAAATATGTTGACAGTTTTGTCGACAATCAGCGTTTGAGATTTCAACAATTCTAAGAGATGATCTTCGATAGCTCTTAGTATTTGTATTTATTCATCATAGTTTTTGGCATCTTCTTCATCCAGCTTCCCAAATAAAGATTTGCTTATACTACCAATGACGATCAAAAGAGCTGCTTCACAAATTTTTAGGTTTCAAAATCTCGCTGATTTGATCTATTTCATTCCAGATCAATTTTTCAGTGTTTATTTGATTTACACAATGATTTTTGTCTGAGAATTTCGTACCGTTATGGCATAAGTCTTCAGCTTGCTCCGCTTGCATTTTTAATAATTCTAATTCGAAATAGAAATTATCTAAATTGTAATGCGTAACTAATTTCCATGTATTGCTGGTGCATTTCCAAATTCCTCGAAGTAGATTTCGGGTTTGGCTGAGAAGGATGTGACTTGAGTTCCACTAGTTAGTGTGGTGCATAAAACCAATAGCATAATGTATCCACGAATGAATGAGTTGATGAATGGACTTATTTTGATCTGAGGGGAGAAAGTGAATAGTTTCAGGTTATTATTGTGAATTCTCTTATTTTTATTTTTGATCCTCTCCTTCTGCAGAAGTATGGGCCTTCCCAAGAGGCGCTAACTTATTTTTTCTGGTGTGGTTTTTGATTAATATTTTATCACCAATTACGACTGTTTTTTGTCTTCGTTGCCTTGTAATAATAAGACTTGGAATTTTCCTTGTTTTTTATGAGCTTTTCTCTTGCCATCTTATGAGAATATTGGAGGTGACCTTGTAACTCATTTACGTAATTATCATAGTTATATGTGACCTCGGGGTCCTTTTGTATGGAAGAAATCCGTGTACAAGTTCATGTGGCGTATAACCAGTGCTTGAATGAGTAGAATTATTATAAGTGAACATAGGTCCAGTTGTCCCATGTTACAGGATCGTTAGACACGTACTGTTGAAGATACTCGGCTAGAGTACGATGACTTCTTTCTAGCGCTCGATTTGTTTGTGGATGGTAAGGAGTTGTCTGCAAGTTTTTAATTTTTAATAATTTACAAGTTTCGGTAAACACTGAGCTCAAAAAATTGGAACCTTGGTCGGTTAGAATAGCTTCAGGTTGTCCATGTCTACAGACAATATGTTTAATGAATGCTTCTGCTACCGTGTTTGCTTCTGCGTTATTTAGTGGAATAGCTTCCGAATATTTTGTTAAATCATCTTGAAACGTGAGCAAGTACTTATTATCTTAGTAACTAGAAGGTAAGGGACCTACAATGTCTAAGAAATTTTCTCAAATGGTTTACTACTAGTTGTAGTAATTTTCATTGGTACTTTCTTGTTAGGTCTTAATTTGTTCACTTGACATGACGAGCATTTTTGTATAAATTCCCTAATATCTTTAACCATGCCTTGCCAATAATAAACATTTTTTAGTTTACTGATGGCTTTTGCTTCTCCTTGGTGACCGCCTAAGTGACTGATATGATAATCTGAAATTACTTGTCTGATAATTACGGGGTCTTCCAATTCAATTATTTATCGAGAAAGAAGATAGACTTCTGAATGTTGAAATTCCTTAGCGCATAGAAATTTGAACTCGAGAAACTTGATATATTGATTATGGGTATTGAAATGGAAACAGTTTTGTCAGTGGGAAATTATTTTTTAAATTTCTTGAAGGCGTTTCTGTGTGAAACTATCGAAGCAGATGCCGTTAGTATTGTCAGTGACCGTGCAAGTGAAAGCTGCGCTTCTGCGTTTGCAGGTACATTTTTGTATTTCTTCACCTGTCTGATGTAAGGTAAGTGGCAAATATTATTGCTGTTAGTTTAGTACTAAGTAGAATTATAATTATTTGGTGTAGTACTGTTGCAAAGCCGGCTTTTTGCCTTGAAAATAGTCTCTTTTGGATATACATAGGTCAACTAGGTTTGACTGCAGACTACATTTTTCGTAATGGCGTCCGAACGGCCAAAGTGGCCATTTAATGGGTAGGGTAAAGTGGCCAGGTGGCCCGACTGACAATTTTTATTTCGGAACAAAGTATATAACTGCATGCTTTGCAGTTTATTCATTACATTATAATAAATGTATATTATAATAATGTAATAATAACCTAATGACACCGAAGCCATGTTGCAACGATATTTTCTTTTTATAGGACGATATCAAGATGCCCTCAAAGTATGTAAGGAAGTCAACCCAACAGTCATGGGACTCGAAGGCAATAGATAAAATGCAATTTGCTACAGCAGCAAAACAATTTAATGTTCCACGAAATACAATTAAAAGAAGGGTTCTCAAAAAAATCGCGATGCAATTGAAGAAAAAAAAGGTTCTTGGGAGCTCCAGGTGTGTATTTAACCAGAGGAAGAGGAAGAACTCCTTAATCATATCTTTGACATGGAACAACGATTTTATGGCATATCACTGAATGATCTACACCACTTGACGTTTCAGCTTGCCAAAAAAATCAATACACCACATCGATTCAACAAAGAAAAGAAATTGGCAGGCAAAGATTGAGACAACGGCATCCTAATATTCCTCTTAGAAAACCAGAGTCCACTTCAATGGCCAGGCATAGTCATTTAATAGACCTAACGTGAACAAATTTTTTAACATCCTTAAGACACTGCAAGACAAACACTTTCATCCTGCTCATCGAGTACGAGTACAAATGAATTTAAGATAACCTTATTATGTAACAAAAAAAAAAACACATCTTTTACTTAACCCAAGGACCGTAAAAGGTCTAACTTTTAATCGTTTCCTTTTGCTTTAAGGCATCTCGAATTCCTTGATCTTTTGGCCTTAAATAATTTGCAAATCAAAGTTTGTACAGCAACACTTCTGGCTTTTAGGTGCATTCTTTCTTAAACTGCAAATCTTGCGAGACTAAAATTTCTTGATCGCATTTTAGATCTTATTTTCAAGAGTTTTGAGACTATAACATCTATTGCTGAATTACTTTGCGAACAAATCAATATACTTTTTTTTTACGCTTTTCATCACCATAGAATATTTGCAATACTAAATTGGTGATTGGGCGTGATTTGCCCGTTCCAGGTGGTCCTTCTTAGATAAATATTCGATTCATTTTAGTCAACACATTTCAAGTAGGGACTTAATAAAATTGTCCTTTGATACTCATTTAATTCATCACATCCTTTATAACGGATAGTTTCTACTGAAGGCTCTTTTGCATTAATTAAAGTATTAGAATCCAAAATGATTTTTTTTTTAAATGGAGATTGTTCAAGCTGATAGACTGCATTGAATACTCTCAAATCCACACGAATTTGTGAAACTGATCTCACTTTAATTGTTTTCCGTAGTCCAATAAGTTCCGTCGAACTTGTATTCTGTAAATCATCTCGATTCACTGTGAAAGCGCTTGACTTTGGTTATACAAATTTATTTAACCTAGTGACCTCTTTCTTTTTATGGTGATTGGATAACGATCTTTAATTGTAGTTACTTGGATTTCTAGTTATTGCTAACAATAGATAAGTACCATTTCTTAAGAAAGGAAATAATGTATCTAGGGCACATCATTACTGAAAATGGAGTCAAGCCAGACCCGGCAAAAATTAAATCAGTTCAATCTTATCCTAGACCCAAGAAGGAAAAAGATATCAAAGCCTTCCTTGGTTTCGTCCGCTATTATCGCCGCTTTATTCCCAATTTTTCTAAAATCGCAAAACCGCTTACTAACCTTCTGAAGAAGGATACACCTTTCAAGTTCGATGCAATTTGCGATGAAGCATTTTGCGAATTAAGAAAAAAATTAATATCAGCACCAATTTTATCCTATCCGGATTTCGACAAAGAATTTTTTGTCACATCCGATGCCAGTGACTATGCCATCGGAGCAGTTCTTTCCCAAGTAGATGATCAAGGAGATCATCCAATCGCCTATGTGAGTCGAATTCTCAATGGTGTAGAGACTCGATACTCGACAATCGAAAAGGAGCTTCTGGCAATTGTTTTCGCAGTTGAGCAATTCAGGCCATACGTTTATGGTAGACAGTTTACCATCATAACTGACCATAAACCATTAGTATGGCTAATGAATCTAAAGGACCATTCCTCAAGGCTAATGAGATGGAGAATACGTCTTGAGGAATATGACTATAAAATAGTTCATAAACCTGGAAAACTCAACACAAATGCAGACGCTCTCAGTAGAGCTATCCCAGAAAATTCCGTAAAATCAACGGAACCTCACACCTATGTAAATGTGGTAACCAAAGAGTTTTAAAATCTAAACTAAAACTTTTAGACAAACCACCTCTACTAGAAAACGAACTGAACTTCTTTAAGAAGAAAGACTCCACAGTAATTATTTCAAAAGTCAATCTACCTTGCCGACCTCAAAGAGATAGATTAGACATTGAAAAAATTTTAACTGAGATCTGCTCATATACAGAAGCAAATCAGTTAAGTCAAATAAATATCTCCTTCCCGGTATTAGACCAACAAAACCTATCAGCTATTAAAAATATTTTTACCACGATCTTCGTTAACCAAAAAATAAATATAAAATTTCATCAAGATTCCATAAAGTATTTATCCAACAGCAGTGATATTGAACGAGTTCTAAAAGATTTCCATTCTCTACCAATGGGAGGCCATTAAGGTGTCTCCCGTACAATCAAAAGAATTAAAAAACAATTCTATTGGCCTGTCATGTCAGACGATGTTGTAAGATATGTAAGGAAATGTAAACTTTGCCAAACAAAGTATCCAGAAATCCTAAGATTCCGATGAAAATCTCAAGCATAAGCTCAAAACCTTTTGAAAGAGTGTACCTAGATGTTGTAGGACCTCTCCCAATTTCCCATTCTGGAAATAAATACATCCTTACATTTCAAGACTACCTTTCCAAATTCTCTGAGGCTATTCCAATAGTCAACACTGAATCTAAGACATTAGCGGAAGCCTTCACGACAACAATAGTTTGTCGATCTAACCTCATAGGTGGCATTTTCGCCGAGGTATCAAAACTGCTAAAGATCAAATGGCTCAAAACTACTCCATATCACCCTCAAACAAACGGTGCATTGGAGAGAAGTCATAGAACCTTAGCAGAATACCTCAGATCTATGTAGCGAAAGATCCTCAAGACTGGGATACATGGATTCCATATGCCATGTTTGTCTACAATACCACACCTCACTCGAGTACAAATTATACTCCGCGCGAACTCCTGTACGGATTCCCAGCCGAAATCCCAAACAATCTTAAATCATCTCCAACCGTTTGCTATAATTACGATAATTATGCAAACGATTTAAAAGCACGTCTACAACACAGCTATAAAATTGCGAAAGATATAGCCATGGCTAACAAAGAGAAATCAAAACTTCAGTACGATAAAAATTCTACCCCGAAAACCTTCAATATTGGAGACAAAGTCTTAATAAAAACCAGAGTAAGAGAAAATAAATTCTCACCACTCTGAACAGGTCCATATGTGATTGTAGAAATCAATTCTCCTGAGAACTCCACGGCGAAAATAAATAATAAAAATAAAAGAGTCCATAACAATGACTTAAAACTTTTCGCGGATTAATACAAAATTTCATCTACTACAAAATCACCGCAAATGAATAAACAATATCATCTTCCAGGTCCTCACAATGATGCAAACGGCATTTTTCCTAATCTGCATCCCATTCATCTCAGGCTCGGGGATAAAAATAAATCAAATAAATGCCAGCGCAGGCATTTATTTCGAGGAAATCGGCAGAGCCAATTTCTATACAAACGAATGGAAAATCGTAACATACTACGATTTAGAAAATTCAAATCGGAGTTCAGGAACATCAAATTCATCACGCAGCAAATTACAGCTACTTGCCAGAAACTGGACGGAAATTCAGCAATGGCTAATACTTGTAACGGCACGTTACTAGAGATAAACCTTATTATAGCAAATATAGAATACAAAAATATGCTCCTAGTAACTCAAAGTAGGAAACAAAGAGCTTTATTCAATACTATAGGCTCCATTTCCAAAGCTCTTTTCGGCACATTAGATGAAGATGATGCCAAGTTGTATGATGAACAAATTCACAACCTCACTTTAAACCAAAACTCCCTCCTTTCCCTTACGAAAAGCCAGACCGTGATAATCGAAGCAACAGCTCAAATTTTTAATAAAACCAAGGCCGCAATTGAAAAGGAATTCCTGACTATGCATAAAAATCTAGTTTCAATACAAATATCTACATCATTAATGGAAAATAGAACACTGGATAATAAAATATCCATCGAAATAGAATCATTAATCTCCCTTGTTTCACTAATGGCATTCAGATATCAAAACACACAGTCAGAATTAATAGATCTTTTAATCGATTCCAAACATGCAAAATTTCACCCTACACTAATATCACCTAATAAGATTGAAAAATTTTTATCACAAATTAGGCAGGAGCTGCCGAGTTCAATGATGGTTCCCATAAATTCCAGAGACATATATTTTCACAAATCTACAAATTAAGCACAATATCTGCAAATATTTTTAACAACAAAATAATTATAGAGCTTCGAATCCCACTTCCTTTTAAAGAATTCTACCAAATTTTTAAAGCAATGCCACTACCGACAATCCTAAACGGTTCATTCACATATATTGAACCATTAAAGGAATATATATTAATTGATTACAATCGTGACCACTACATCGAATTAACACTACAGGAAATCTACAATTGCGCAACGTTGGACCATACTCACTTTTATTGTAAAATTTCATCACCCATCCTTAATACAAACAATAGAGTAAATAAATGTGAAATCAACTTAATAAAAAAGGAACCTATTGCATCAAAATGTAAAATTTTGACTTTAAAACAGAACTACTATATGACACAATTATCGCAGCAAAATGCATGGCTTTTCTCCCTCAAAAAACCTTTCCATATAGATATCGTTTGCGAAGATTCAATTAGTTCGGAAACCCTGCAGGGAACAGGAACAATATTTATCTACCCAGGTTGTTATGTCCGCAGCAAAGAATTTATCTTGCACGGGCATAACGTAAAAATATCAAAATTTAACTCTCATTTCATCCCAACAACAAACATTTCCAACATAATCGAAAATATGACGCTTCCCCCTTTGGAAACGTACAGAAAAACAAATCCTTTAAATATCACAAACAACATGGACGTCGATGAAATTGTAAAATCCATTCGTCTTCAAAAAGAACAAGAATCAACTCCTGTAAATCCTATAAATAAACAATCATCACATTCACCACTATGCTCTATCATATTTGACATTAGCATTAGTGTTGACTATCCTATTTATCTATATGTACATGAAATACTAATCAAAACCTCGCAAAGGTAAAAATATACCTCCGGAACCGGAGTATATACTTGCAGATGTGCCCACGGCGGCACCAAGAAAGTCAAAATTCGAGTTAACTCCTGCACCACATAGAAGAACTACAGAAAACATCTAACTTACGGACACTAACAAACTGACCGCAGTAACCTCTTCCATGCTTTAAATACTTAACACCTTCCCAGCCCAAATACCAAATGAGAAAAAAGGAAATTTAAAGAAACAATACAAAATATTTTTTTTTATCTCTTTAGGAAAAATATTTCCTTTTGTCAAGTTTTTTTTCTTCATTCCCAACAGAAAACAGTCCAAGAGACAAATAATACCCGCACATTCCATTGCGTATGCACTTGCGTATGTGTGTGATCGTGTGAGGGAAAATATAAATATCCCAAAAATGATAAAGAATAAAGATACATATATATAAATAGTAATAATAAATAAAAAAAAAACAATAAATAAAAATAAAAAAATATATATATATAGCATCAAAAAAAATTTATAAAAACTATCTGAAATTATACACAAGGACACCATATTTTCTTATATGTAAAATAAATAAGTAACCATCTTAAAAGTAAGTATAATAAAACATTTTATCGAGTAAATAATAAAAACAAAAAGAGGAAGATAAATTATTTAGCAACAAATTCTCTAAAATACAATTACGTAATTAATGTTATTTATGTACTTACGATTAACTAAACACTATGTATATAAATAATAGTGTAATTCGTCCTAAATTTTATATGTCAATATTTTTTTTCCCCTTCCCCTTCTTAACAACACCCTTCCTATCAGATACCCTAGTAATATTACAATAAAGCACACAAAGATGACATTTGTATCGGATTCCCTAAAACGAATTCACCAATCTGACCGATATATAGGAGGACAATAATAGTAATTTATTTATTTTTTTCCCACCCTCCTCCTTTTTTTACTCGTGTGTCGTTCTTTCCCGATACACAAAATACACATAAGATACAAAAATATCTATTGATTCCGAACCCCAATCAAAAGCAAAAAACAAAAAAAAAACAAAAGAAACCACCATAAAATAAAAAAAATAGAAACAAAAATAAAAAACGGTAATAAATAAGAAAAACTCATTCTTAATTAGATAGATTTATTGAAAAAAAAAGAGGAAAACAGAAAAAGGGAAAAATGAATTAAAGAGAAAAAAAAACTTGAGCATACCACAACATAACAAAAATATGAAAAAATACAAATTGTGAGTAAATTACTAAAAGTCCCAATCGGCCTCGCTCGCATTGGAAACAGGACCGGAAAACCAGGGGTTTATTGGAAGTGGGTATGACTCCCCGACAATGACATCATATCCGCCTAAAAGTAAAAAAAAACAAAAACAAAAGTTAAAAATCACACAGCAAAACAATTTTCAAAAGTAACTACTTACCTAGAAAGGAAATGCCCATTTCATACTCTGGATACAGTATGAAATCGCATTGATGGTACGCATCAGCAACTGGTGGACCACCCCATAGAGGCAGACTATGCCGCCCATAAGCGTGCCAGACCACCCGAAGGGGCCCCATCCAGCCGGAGAAAACATGTAAGACATATATCCCGGTGACCCGGACACAAAAGTACTGAGGTACACGATAAATAGAGTGGCCAACCTCTTCAACGAAAATTATTTTGAAAATGAGAACTGACTCCAATTCTATCCAAGTTAAAGCAGGCAATTACAAACAAAATACCAAACAGAAACATAACAAACAAAATTTCCCTTCGCATACCAGCATCCCACACGATATTATATTCACTTTAAAATCTTCAGATAAAATCAACTCGCAACAGAATTAAACCCAAAAGACTAGGTCAGCAGAATCTTATCTAGACAACAACAATGAAAAAGAAGTGAGGCCAAGCGACCAGTAAATGGTGATTAATAGAGGATCACCTTATTAGAAGAAAAACAAAAACAAAATTGCAATTGCTCATTAATACAAACAGGGACAAAAGAAACTATAACGAACAAAAAACTGACAAAGCAACCTTTCCCATTTATCACCTACCCCTCCCAAAAATCATAAACATTTTTGAAGATGCCAAAATTATTTTCTTTTGTGAAATATCAATTTTTACCTTTTTTTCATTAAATAGGATTAATATTTTTCGTTTCTGACAGAAACTAACCAATAAATAAAAATTAGAAGGAATAAACAAAATTTGTTTTTCTACATGAGAAAAAAAAAATTTTCTTTCCCTGTGTGGAAAATAGTCCTTACAATAAGGACTAATTTTTTTTTCTTTTCTGGTAGAAATTAATAAATAAATAAAAGTTAAAATAGTTAATAATGTAGTAATATCTATACATATGTATATAAAAAAAAAGCAAACTAAAGAGAAATAAAAATAAACATAGTTTTTATTTACAAATTAACTTTTATATATAATACAATAAAGGAAATAAAATAAATAAATATAGTAAAAAAAAAGCCTATGCAAATAAAATAAGGAAATTAATAAAAAAAAATATTACTTGTTAAACATAACTCCACTATTAATTAGGTACTATATAACAACAAATAAAAAAAGGGATATCTTGTAATTACTTATAATTAATTAGTGATGCAAACAGTTTTAATTTAAATATTTTAATTATTTTTTAATATATAGTAAATCTACAATTTTGTAATTATTTATAATAAGCTACATACTATTTTATTTTAGTATATGAATAATGAATTTAGTTATTTGCAAGAAAGTTTTCTTCTTAAAAAGAATAAAACTTTCTTTTCCCAAGGGGGGAGGGATGTTGTGACCCAGGTGCCTATACCCCGAATCACAACAATAAAACCTATACGTCAATATCTTGCCCTATGCAATATATTGGCGTACTACAATTTGACCCTGAAAAATAAAATTCATTTAAAATTTCATTTAAATTTCATTTGCATTTAAAAATGCATTTACGTACTGCAACAAAATGCAATTTAGCATAAATTGCATTTTGTTATCAAACATAAACTCTGTTCACACGGCATGTGTACTTACCTACATGCAGCTTTTCTGCTAAATTATCTGCATGTATACTCGTATATGTACATACAATTCCTAAATTCATAAAACCTAATCGTATGTACATACATACACACAATTACTAAAATGTTATTTTTACAAGACACAGTGCATATCAGATTTCATGCATATGCACTGCGTCTAAACTTTTTGTATTTTCCCACGTACGATTTTTCACGTCGTGGGAAAATAATAAAGAGTATAAAAAACGCTTTTTTGAAGCTAATGGGGGACACTTGGGTGCAATATCGCCGACCCTCGGGGAGTTTGATTCAAAAGGCCGCCGAGTAGAGTTATCGAAAAAGTCAAAAAGCGGTCTATCTAAAATCTTAGACTTCTGACAATTTTTTCCTGTAAATTTTGATCTTTTGTCTTTTTTAACTAGTGATACTAAGTATAGTGCCAAGAATTGATAATTGTGAATAAAAAGGTTCAGTGGATTTTCAATAAAATACAACCAGGAATAAGAGTGTTTTATTTGGCGAGGAAAGAGGTGCAGTGAACAGTGCCAGAAATCATTAAGTAGAGCAAATTAAAGAATCCTGCACTCTCCATAGGAGGACGGTGTGAGGATAATACAACAAATAGGCAAGGGACTCTGAAAGACCCACCATAAAGTGCAGTTGTATCTACACTCAAGAATAAACAGCTACTCCACCCAAGTGGATGCGTTTGTGTTTAACAAGGTTGTGTCCAATCTACTAGATCATGTAATTGAGAGAAAATCCTGGCCTATCCCACAAAATATTCCATTGGCCGATTCAAGCTTCAATAAACCTGGCACAATTGACCTTTTAATAGGAGCCGAACTTTACTTTGATTTACTAGCAGTTGGACAAATCAAGCTCGGTGAAAACTTGCCAACACTTCAGAACATTATGTTCGGGTGGACCGCGTCCAGACCAGTGCAAGATGAAAACGTCTTTGTTGCGTTGTGTGGTATCTGCTGTAAAGATGAAAGAATTGAGGAGCAACTCAACCGCTTTTGGAAATTGGAGGAAGTGGACTCAATGAATGAAACCTGCAGCATTATAAGAACTGAGCAAAGGTGTGTAGAGCACTTCGATCAGACTGTCAAAAGAAATTATCAAGGCAGATTTGTAGTCAAGCTACCGTTTTCCAAGATCCCAATGCCCTCGGAGAAACAAGAGATATCGCCCTTCAAATATTCTACTCCTATTTCTTCGTCAACCGAATATTAGGAAACAATATGTTGATTTTATGCGATAATACGAAGCTTCAAGACACATGAGAAAGACCAAATTAACAGAAATAAAAAGCCCACATCTTTTGCCGCATCAAAGCGTCACAAAAGTGGATAGTACTACTAAAAAGCTAAGGGTTGTGTTCGACGCATCAGCCAAAACGACGTCGAACGTGTCGCTAAATGAGGTTCTGTGCAAGGGCCCAACTATCCTGGACGAGCTACTCTCAATCCTGCTACGATTCAGATTTCCAAAATTTGTCTTCACCGCCGATATAGAAAAGAACGGCAGGCTAAAGTCGCTGAAGAGGATCAGCAATATCATTTAATCACCTGGAGAGAATATCCACAGCAGCCATTACAGTACTTCAAATTATGTACCTGTGAGAGCTAATCTCGGACGTGGGAGGGAGTGCCGGTTTGTAAAGGACAACTCAGTTTTTCAAATTCAAATATAAAATTTTTATTCAAAATGAATGCTTAAAACTATATCACAAATTCATTCAAAAAAAAAGGAAATTCAACAAAAATAACTAACCTACAAACTATCATAAAAATTCAATATAAAATTTAACAATAAATTCAAATAAAACAAAACAAATTAAAAATTCAGTCTGAAATTCAATGATCGCGTACTCCGTTTCCTAATTCGTCGTATTCTAGAAAAAGGAAGAAGAAGAATTAATCATTTATGAGAAGAATATGCTTATATAAATTTAAGAGTGCTATTTTTAGGTACACGGGCAGCAAATGCTACTATAAAAAAGAAGAAGATTGCAGATTATTCTCTGCGGCAGAATTATTCTTCTGCTTAGGTGTGGGACGGAAAATTGGAAATAATAGGAATTTCAGATTATTCTCTGAAGTATAGAATTATTCTTCTATTTTGGAGGTTGGGAATAATATTCTTGTTAATCGGATTATTCTCCGAATCAGATGAGCTCTGAACCAGGAATGCTTTTCTGCTGCGGCTCGTCGGCTTTATATAGCCGCCGCATCCAGTTATGAGTCCTCGCCTTTCGGTGTTGCCCTAGCGACGTTTATATCATTTGCATGTGTTCTGATTGAGGCGAAGGCGAAGCCAGCTGACTAGAGTAATGTCACCTGATGACATTGTAAATATGTAAACATGCAGAGGTACGTGTACTGCAATGGTTTTGTGGTTATCTGTGTTTTGATCCATTTATTTAATGATTTTTTGTTTGTTTTTATATTGTTTAAGTAAAGTGTATCGAGAAGACAACAGCCTGCCGACTTAAACATTTTAATCACATCATAAAGGTTGATGCTGAATTGTGGTGGAACTTCCAGTGGCAAACTTTCAATATGGAATAGGATACTCGTGAATGCATCGGTGGACTGAACAGTACCGTTACCTATGGACTAGCACCAGCTCCATTCCTCGCTACCAAGTGCTTGGAATATCTTGCATTGAGGACGTTCTGTCAAATCCACAGGGGTCGAAGGTACTCAAACGAGACTTTTATTAAGATGATGCACAATCGGCCTCGCCCGCCGTGGTAACGGAACCGGACGTCCACGGATATATTGGAAGCGGAAAAGACTCCCCAACAAGCACAGCATACCCGCCTCTATATATAAGTAAAAAAAATAATCAAATATCACACAACTTCTGAAGTTCTGTAAAATAACAATCAAAAACAACTACTCACCTAGAAAGGAGACTCCCATTTCGTAGCCCGGATTGTACAAATCAGCAACATGAGGGCCACCCTAAATGGGCAAATACCACCGCCCATTGGCGTGCCACTGCAACCGAACTGGCCCCCTGCATCCAGGGAAAACATGTAGTACATACACCTCGATGACCCGGACACAATAATATGCCGACACACAGTAAATCTCGCGTCCAACCTCCTGCACAAAAATCTTTTTGAAAATGAGAACTGACTTGAATTCTATCGAAGCTAAAGCAGGCAATTACAAACAAAATACAAAGCAAAAATACAAAAAAGAATTCCTTTAACATATCAGCATCCCACACGATATTATATTCACCTCAAATCTCCAGATAATAAGCAACTCGCAACAGAATTAAACCCAAAATGAATCAAGTCAGCAAAAATCTTATCTAGTCGACAACAATGAAAAAGAAGTGACGCCGAGCGACCAGTAAATTGTGATTAATAGAAGATCACGGAATTATAAGAAAAACTGAAACAAAAATTGCAACTGCTTATTAATACAAACAGGGACAAAACTTACAAAACATACTCTAACACGACATTACCACCTACCATAAAAGCCTATACCAATCAAAAACAAAATAAATCCTAAAAATACCTATTTTGGAAAAAAAATTATAAAAACAAAATTTTTTAATTGTAAATAAGTATGTATCACCATCAAAATGTGAAAAGAAAAGGGGGAGAAAAATCTTTTCTTTATTATACGTGGCACAGAGTATAAGTATTGACAGATTTATTCTACACTACCACTATGATATATGGAAATTATTTTTACTTTAGGAGAAACCTTCTTCTTGTAATTACATATAGGTAACTATAGTTACCTAATTTTATAATACATATAATGTATGCCTATAGCTAACTTTTCAAAAAATATATACATTAACTGTATAATAAATATAGGAAAAAATATATATATAATAATAAAGTACTACAAATAAATAAATAAATAGAATAAATGTAAATAGCTCTATTACCAATCATGTGTTATATACAAAGTCTAAGTTAGTATGTAGGTACACAAAACCTTAGAGGACAAGTGTGTGCATATGACCTGAATTGGTATAGGCATTAAAAACATCGAAAAGTATCCTATACAAACCCTTCAAAAGTTTTTGCATAGCCTATAACAGCCTCTTTCCCATATTTTACAAAATACTTAAAACCCTGAAAACCTAAAATTGGTTATTTTAAACATAAATCATAAAATACCAATAAACTGATCAGTTTATTTCTCCAAAAATTGAAGAAAATTACATCAGCAATTTTCTTCACATTCCACACAGTTTATAAAAATTTTTCCCATAAAACCACTTAGTAAAAACAGAAGTGTCAGACTTCAACCAAGTCGTTTTAACAGAAACAATTACCACGACAAACCTTACCATTAGCAAAATTTGTCCGTGAAAATAATAAAATTAAAAAAGGATTCAGAAGACAAATCGTACCTTCAGTACGATTTGCCGCGAAAAATACAATATGTATGGACATATGTACATACATATTACGCCAACAGCTCCCACGATAAGAAATGCGCACCGCATAAATGCATTGTATGTATGTTAAGTCCCAATGTGGGCTTAGCACAAAAAGGGGCAGGAGCCAGTTTAAGAAATGATAAGACAGGTTAGCCTCTCAAAATAACAAAATTCAGTTTTATTATCACTAAATTCTCTTATAAACTAATCAATTCAAGTACGTAATTCTATACAAATTCACTTCCAATTTTACCTCTAATACTAATACTAATGGTTATAGATCTAAAATATAAAATCCAATAATTTGAGCCTCCAATGGCAATTTTGTCTCTGAATCTGTAATGAGAGAAAAGGAGCTCATTATTATTTCATCAAGAAAAAAGTAAGGTTAAGTTGATTAGAATGAGCTTCAATGGTCTTCTCATGTAGGTTTGTTGGGTTCAAAATAATCTCCCAGTGGGATGCTGAAAATATATTAAATCAAATATTATAAATTTTGATTAATTTGTTAGTAAGATAGGGTGCAATACTTCCCTTATATGTTTGTTAGTCAAGGCTTAATATGGCTTCAGTACTGACGATTGTGGCTCTATCAAAACTAGAATGATTTGCTACTTCCAGTAGCTCGCTATTTATTGGCAGAAACACAATAGGAATTGTGTCTGCCGGTGGCGTTGCCATGACGCCCACGTCGTTTGTGAGATTTCATATATTTAGTCCCCCAGTGACGTCATCATAGTCTAATAGAATAGTAAATTCGGTTGTGTAGATAAAATAAAGAGATAAAAAAAGGAAATTCGGTTGTATGGGTAACATAAAGGAATAACCAAAAAGAAAAATTAAGTTAAGTTAAGCGATGTATTTTGTGATACTATATTTTGTGAAGCCTTATCTATGTAAGCACTAGGTACCGGGAAGTTTTGGGAGCTACAGTTAAAATTTCAATTCCTGAACTGCTTGGCTTTGATAAAAAATAACTATTAGCCTACCTGCCTGCACTCTATCTTCAAGTTTTTGAAGCTTACGACGCTTTCTATTTTCTGCGCTAGAAGGTTTTCTTTTACACCCGCGCCTAACATTTAAAACAACAAAACCACAAAATTTTATAAAATATTTATTATGTATGTAATGTTGTTTTAAGCAAAACAATAACTATAAACTCAACTGAATTTATTCTAAAAAAAGCCACTAAATATTCGCTTAAAAACGCATTTGTTGATTTGACACCAACAATAAAATTAAAAACAGAAGTTCTCTTTCGCACATGTAAAAGTTTAGAATCTGCAAAATCCCACGACCCACGCAGGCGCATTTACAATGACAGAGCTGAGTGCAGTCGCCAAATTGAAAAGGATTCAAATTGTAAATGCACCTAGAATTTCTTAATAAGTATCGATGCACTCTGATAAGAGCATTATTTTAATTTGAACAGTACATATGTAATAACGAATCTATACAAATTTGCAAATGATGTGCTTTCCCTTCGCATTGGAACTCACCAAAGTTCAAGTCTTGGGTATATAGAAGTATAGACACAGACAAATAGCAACAACAATAACAAAACATATTTGTCCTTATGTTGATGGCACACAATTAAAATTGAATAATTTGTCTAATATTATCTATTAAAATGCAATTTTCTATTGATAATTCTGAAAATATAGCGTCCATTTTATTCAATTTTATAACAAATTTTGGAAACTTTCAGATTAAACATATTTAAAAAGTATTAAAAATTACAATTTCAGCTGTGCTTTTTTTATCTATGTGCTTTCATTATACTTCTCGATACACAATGGTTCAAGTAACCGAAAACGAGAAGTGGAAGAAATCTACATGCAATGCCATATGAGCATTTTTGTATTTTGAACAGAATTCAAATAAATTTCTTCCTATAAAAAGCTCTGTCGCTCTGTTGGTTCTAATAATTTCTTCATGAGAAGGAGCAAACATGGATTTTTTGCGTGATGTTTTGAATTGATTTGTGTATGTACTTGGTTTGTGGATGAAATTTTTTATGTGTTTTATTTGATGTAGGGTTGCGATAAAAGCACATTTTAAAAACTGTTCCGAGATTTTTTTTTTTGTAAAGTTGTAAGCGTTGTATGAATTTATAATTTCAGGAGTTCAATTCTTTTTACAATGCGGTATTTTTGGCGCCCTCTGATTAGAGCGACCTGTTCAAGTGCACACTCTGCTCATATGATAGAGCCGGCGCTGTTTTCTAGCCTGAACAACGGGACTTGAGATTAAAAATTCAAGTCTCGAGAGAGTTGATTTGAATCCGCCATCAAGATCGTCACGCGTCTCCTTTTTTATGTTGGGAGATCTAAGTTCTCCTGATCAGGGCTGTCGCGTAGAAAAAGTTTTAATTTTGCAAAAGAATCGTGGTCGTGAAGTACTTTCGGTTGGCACAGACAAAGCGTGTTGGAATACAAAAAAAAAAAAACAGGTGTTCTGCAATTTTAAGTTGGAAATAATAAAGTGAAAACAAATAAAGTTAGAGTATTCTTAATTCAATTCTCACGATTATATAACAACATTGGAGATTAAAGTGTGGAATTTAGGCCCCGAATATGACACCGGGCCCTATTTCATAAAACTATTAGTCTAATACTAATAATTTCCAAGTTATTAGCTCCAATAAATTATGGACTAATATTATAGTGTCTCATAAAAATTTTCTCGAATACTAATAATTCCCTTGCTACTGTCATAAGAATTATTAGTGCAGCTTGAAATTATTAGTGCAGACTTCCAGACTAATAACTATCAACCTACGGCTGCGATAATAATTATCAGTCACTATCTCGCTGGCCATTATTTGTTTCCAAGCACAGCAAAACTGTAAACAGACAATTAAAAATGTGCATTCAATTTTTACCGGTTTTGAATTTACATTCTGCAGTTTCAAATTATTAAGTGATAAGACTCAGAGAAGAAAGTGTCTGATTTGTTTTTTATAAAAAATTACTTTTGCCTAAATTCGAAAAATTCCTTTAAAAATGTGCTCAAAAGAAGTGAAACTGCATTTACTTAATTTGATTTTAAAAAATAAAAATGTTTTGTTTGGCTCTTTTTCGAGTACCCTGTCAAAGCACAATAAAAGTGATGCTTGGAAGGAAATCCACCAAGAAGCTGTCGCAAGTGGTGTATTCCTAGATAAGCCATGGGGATATATACGTGATGCATTTTGGCCCAATATTAAAAAGTGCACAATGGTGAGTGAGAAATTTTAAATAGAATTCTTGCGGTAATCGTAAATCAAACTTAAATATAGATTAAAGTTGACAATGCAAAACGAACAGGGTCTGGGGGAGGAAAGAAAAACATTTTAAACGAGATCGATGAAAAGGTTCTGGAGATCTTGTCTAAAGATGCACCGGATGTTGTTGGTTTACCAGTGGCGGAATCATTGGAGGACATCCAAGAAGACTCTTTACATACTTCGAAGGAAGCGAGTCATGGACGAAGTGAAAATGCGGGTGTTTCCATATCGAAAGAAACAAGAAAATCACGGAGAACACCTTTTTCACCTTCAGGTAAAATTAGTGGTTTTAGTTACTCATTAAACCACCAAATACAAAAGTTACATCTGCTTTTAGAACCAAAAAGAAAACAAATGCTCTTTGATGACGAAAGGATACTTTCTTTAAGAGAAGAAAAATTAAATCTAGAAATAGAAAACTTAAAAAAGGATAGCCAAAAAAAGGATCTGGAAATAGAAAACTTAAAATTAAAAAATGAACTACTTCAAAAGCAAATTGAGAAAGAGGAATTTGGAAAGGAAGAATTTTATGAAAAAAATCTTGCTGTACAGGAATTTTAAATAAAAATAATAATATTTTCACTTAGCATAGCTTCTTTGTTTTATTCCCTAAAAGAATTAACTAGTTCTTGCTGCCTCAAAATGCCTGCTGTTGATGCTGTTGTTATTTCGTCGTCCGTAGCTTCCTCTTCATTTGATGTTTGCTCACAGTCGAAGTTTGAGAGACCATGTGCGCAACATGTCAAATTACTAAGCGTAACACATGTCTTTATTATATTACAGGCGTAAATAGGCTGCACCCTTAAATGATTAAGGCAAGGAAACTTTTCCTTTAAAATACCGATGCTATTTTCAATTAAACACCGTGTACGTTTATGTGCCCTATTGAAAATTTTCACAGCAGTGTCTTCTAGGTCATTATTTTTAGGGGTAATCAACCATTCTTTAAGCGGGTAACCCGAATCGCCTAAAAGTATTGACCGTGGGTGTGGGCGCCAGCCATTTTCCATTTTTCTATATAGTGTACTATTCCTTAATACACGAGAATCGTGCACCTTGCCTGGCCATTTAGCACTGCAATAATAAAATTGTAGGTCAGGTCCACACACTAACATACAGTTAATGGAATGATTTCCGTGACGATCAATAAAACGGTCTTCATTCGTCCTTGGTGCATCAATGTCGATAAGAGTACCATCAATACAGCCAATAACGCCAGGCATGCGCTTTAATAAATAAAATTTTCTTACAACATCGTCGATAGCGTCCGGCCATTTTACTACCAGTGGAAAAACTTTGTCGTTGATTACACTAACCACATCCTTGATTACACGGCAAACAGTGGCTTTTGAGATACCGTGCATATCTGCTATCCCGTGGTACTGGCCTCCATTACCTAACCAATGAAGGGCTGTTAGTAGTCTCTGTTTCGATGATAGAGCACAGTTTCGATTTGTTGGAGTTTCAAGAAAGGGTCCAATTCGTTGCAACAAATATTCAACACTCTCACTACCAATACGGAATTTTTCATTAAATTCGTAACTTGCATTTAGTTCGTAATTAATCCTATGCCTAAAAACCCGACGTCGACGTATCCTCACAAGAATATCTTCGTCAAACTCGTCATCACTTTCCGAAAACATTTTCAAACGATTGAAAATAAACAAAAATTATTCCGAAAATATCACAGTTACGGCTAAAAATATAATTTTAATCCTTCGCGAATGAACAACCTCATCTGACTAAACACAGTTTTCTTATTAGTCTACTTTTACCCACGTAATTGGATTAATAAAAAAATTGTTATTAGTTATTAGTGCAGCACTAATAATTATTAGTAAAAGAGCTTCTATGAAACAGAATCTTCGTGCAGTAATAATTTCCCACTAATATTTATTTGCGGTGGAGTAATAACTTATTACTGTGCGAACAATATTTATGAAACACAATGGACTAATAATTTGGAAAATATTGGTAAATTTGCTAATAATTATTAGACTAATAGTTTTATGAAATAGGCCCCTGGAGACAGCACAACGAAAACCTGAAATTAAATAAAGAAATTGAATTAAACAACGAAATAAAAACAAGAATTTTATTATATTATCAATCGAAGGTCATTGACACTAACCAAGATCATATGTATAACAACAATGCCATGAAAAATTAGAGAAATGGAAAGCACAAATAAATTCATGTTCCCCATAAATTACACCACAAAAAACATTAATATATGTTAGAAACAACATAATTAATGCAATTATGTTAGACATTTGTGGGCAATTTCAAGGAAAAATCCCATGAAAGCACTCATCTGACAATTGCCCACAAACCTCACAAACTAAACTAAACGCTAGATTCATGTAATAAACGCATATAAAACCTTACCTGATGTTAAAACGGATATTCAGAGTGTAGAAAACAATAAAAAAACACTTTTTAAACACTAAAAAACACTTTAAAAATAGTACATGACACTCGCGCGATAGTGTCAAAATCACGTAAATTTCACATTTCCGCGAAGTTTGACATCTCGGAAAGATGAACAATTGACCCGTGCTACGTCGAGGCCAAATACGACACCTCTATTACCCCATGGGAACAAGAATTTTCCCATAGATTGGAGACATTAGTCTCATAAAGAATTTATTAAATAAAAGCCCCGTTAACAGATAATTTCATAAGCCAAAAGTAATAAGACTCCGTACTTAATTTCATGGAGATAAAACTCTATGGAGCAACAAGATTCCTTACTTGCCCGGGCACAAAACGTGACTTATTTAAAAACAACAAAATACGTAAAATCACAGAAAATAGATCATGAAGAAAAAAGCTTCAGTTGAGAACAGTTGAGTCGTGGTAGCGGAGTTTGTCAGATGTTTTTTTCTATTTCAACGATAGTGGAATTAATTAGAGATTATGTATTAGTTTTCTACCTTTTTTTATAATAACGAGTTTAAGAAACTTAAAAAGTATTGTGTTTTATAACGATTTTAACTATTGTTCACTATTACGGTAAAGAATCAACTTATTTGGCGCAGTCGGTAGGATCTGAAAACCGAAGATATGAGATTCAGTGAATAGTGAATAGTTTTAGGGAAAACTAAAATCAATATAAGTTTAAAAGCACAAAGCTAAAACTGTGAATTCTCTTATGATGACACGAATACCACAGTGCCATCATAGCACATCCTCACTCACATGGCATCCAAATTATTAAATTAGTTCAGTACACATGGTACACTTGAAAAAGTTCATATTTGGTTCAAGCAAACGAAATCATAAATTATAAAAATTTGAGCAAACGAAATCATAAATTTCCATGCTCAATATACAAAACTCCAGCGACACGAGCAATCAGCCAAATCAACTTCGACGCTAAATATAAAGCGTATATACATTTTTCTACTGATTACGCTGGCGTCGCAAGGGTACCACGAAGTCACGCCAAGGAAAAGTTGAGTGGAACTATATAGTTCATAGTGGTTGGTTCGGGGTTCCATTACTCGCGACTTTAAGTATTTTAAATCAGTGGTGTTAAATTTAATTAACTAGATTCACGATCTAACGAGATAAAACGATCGAATAATAAAAGAAAAGAAACCAAAGTGAGGTGTTTTACTTATAAACAAATAAACTTTTTCCGGCTCCCGTTTGCTCTTCTTCTCCATCACGGAAAGCATGAGAGGCGGCGTATAACACTGGTGGCAGCAGTGGGATTTTCAAAAGGCTCCAACTCGAGTGAAGATTTGACGAAAGAGGTTTCAACTCAGGTGAAGATTTGGAAAAGAGTCCAAGTCAGGCGAAGATTTGTGCAGGCGGATACAACTCAAGCGAACCGACGCAACCATTAAGATCACTCATCTATAACCAATTTAATAGCAGAACCGACGAAACAAAAAATAAGAGCACGTAAATCTTTTGTGCTGGACAACACCTGCATTACATGGCATTGTATTATATTGCTGCATTTTTTCGTGAAAAAAAACCGACGCAAGCACGTATCAACGTAATTAAACTATGTTATATACATTCTTTTAGAGTTCCTCAAAATTAAATTATTTTTTTGATTGATTAATTGATTATTTTATACAAACCAAATTGAAAGTGCAAATTTTACGTGAAGAATTCCACATGGTTAATTATATTATCGATTGATTATATTATTTTATAAAAATTAAAGTGAAAATGAAAATTTTACGTGAAGAGTTCCACAAAACAAGTTTGCGATTTCCCCTATGCAAGCATAATTCTTCATTGAGAAAATATACACACCTAAGGTCATTGCTTTACCATGTCAACACATTGTGATTCGATGGAGAAAGAAGAACTTTTAAGAATTTTCCGGGGTTTGAAACCGGGACCTTCCCCGGGACGAGGCGGTTGTTTTTTCTTCTTGCATTTATAAATTTGATTTATAATCATTAAAAATAAAAGTTCTTAAAAGTTCTTCTTTCTCCATCATTGACCGATTCTAACAAGTGTAGGTTCGATTCCCGTCCGCGGGAAAAATAAATAACATTGTGATTCATTCAGAAATTGTGTGAACAGAAATGCTGACACTACAATTTCTGATTTTTAATTTTATGTATTGCAATTCTGCAATAATCCCCCCCTCTAGAATTTGTAAGAAACAGTAATTCCTATGTTGCGAATTAATATAAATAAGCAGAGACTAATCAATAAAAATCAGACTTAAATTCAACTTGAAAGAGTGCTTTTATTTCTCAAGTAAACATCGGCATACTCTGCCATCCTTATCATTGGCATATTCTGCCTACAAACAGCGCCATACTCTGCCAAAAATTCTAAAGCGGCATACTCTGCCTTTAAATACAAAATAGCGGCATACTCTGCCACACATATTACATTGGCATACACTGCCTTTAAATAATACAACAAATAGCGGCATACTCTGCCACACATATTACTTTGATATCTGCCTTTAAATAAAATAACAAGAGCGGCATACTCTACCATAGGAGAAACTCTGGCATATTCTGCCATTTAATAATACCAAGGGATATCATCATAAACAGCGGATTCATAGCTATCCATTAATAAGTACGGCAGCGCTCTGCCTCTTCAACAGAATTCCAATACAAATTATAACAATAAATAAACATGGACAGATCATCGTGTGACATCAGAAGAAACATATTACATGGCGACCCTGCAAATCGAACCTTCAACCCTGCAAATCAGACTACCAACGCAGCTTACTAACCCAACCAAAACACAGAACTGCACCAAGGCCCTTAATATGCCGAAAAACAAACAAATGGAGACACAACTACAATAGCTGAAAAACAAAATATATAAATAATCCCACAGCAGGTGCGAAAGCGATAACAGTCGCACAGTATAAAGAGAAGCAGAAATCAGTAAATAAACTGAAATAAGAGCAAGTAGAAAAGCCAATTCTTATGATACCCTAGATGAATGCCCGTATGAAATTTCGTATTGTCACCCTTCTGTAGAAGTTTGATTTTTGGAGTGGTTTTTCGCATATATTTCTAGAACGGTTTGTCGGGCAGAAAAATGATTATGACCAATTTTATAGGATTTCGTATACTGAAGAAGTTTTTAGTACAATAAAAATGTCTTGGACTGATCGTTTTCACAGTATACGTAAAAAACCTAAATTTTTATATAGCAACACCAAGAAGGAGTTCCCCGATTTAGTCCATTTTTGAAATTTTATTTGCTAGTCCAATGAAAACACCATGTACCAAATTTCAGCTCTCTACATCGACGCGTTCTCAAATATATAGTGGAAAACGAAATTTTTGTATGGCAACCCCACGAAGGAGTTACCCGATTTGTCTCATTTTCGAACTTTTTACTTTTTTTTTTAAAAAGGCCGTGTACAAAATTTCAGTTCTCTAAGTGTTCTCGCGTTATCGTGCGCACAAACGGACGGGCATGCAAAAATCAAAATAACTTTTAATATTATGCGGTTGTCCAATCCATTTTGCTCTACGATCATTATTTCGATGTGTTACAAACGGAATGACAAACTTAGCTATAGATTTCAACTAGGGTATAAAAAGGGGCGTTATTGCAGTTAAGCTCCGCCAACAGATAACAAAGCTCTAATAGAATCATTCTGATCACTACAAAAACCTAAACAAAACAAAAAGAGAGAAATATGTAAATCAAAAGCTCAAATGGGAAAGCCACAATCAAAGGAAGTGATTGTAACCCAAAACGCAGCAGCAGCAGCGACAAGTCCGGTGGTACAAACTATTTCAGTACACTACATTATACAACCAACCGATGCAACGATAATAATACTACTTTTTTTTTTTTTTTATGTATATAAGAATCTTTTATTAAACGTTATAAAAATGGCTTACATTTAAAAACAAAGAAAAGTGGCTCTGAAAACAGAAAAAACAGGCTCTAACTAAGCTAAATCTAAAAGGTCGCAAAAGGCTCAAACAATACAAAAAGGAACTTGACAAAAGGTATGAACACTAAAACTAGACATGGCACACACAAATACAAAAGAATAGAAAACAAAGGTAAAAGGTAAATGTAAAAATTTTCACAATAATTTTGAAATAAAGTTTTTAAAGCCAAAGTTGAAGTTATCCTAAATTTAAAAAGTGTGCCTATATCTACAGATAAGTGGCAGTTCCAAGAAGAGTCACCCATGAAAAATAAACCAAATAATTGACAAGAAATTTTTTTTTTTAAAACGATCGAATGAGAAATTTGGAATTTAGAAACTAATAATTTTATAAAATGCCACTGATACTGTTATAGTGTCCCGCGAGGGTAGCCTGTAGTATCATAGACCTCTACAAACTGTCCTCATCATCCCTCCAGCTGAGCATCTCTAACGGAGCGCTTATCCTCCCCACAACACTTGCAACGGTTCCAAAGCGAGGAGAAGCCCCGTGGACTACAGTTGCAAATGCTGTGGCCTGATATCACCAGTGAAGGACAAGAGCGCCGTCCTGCACCGACGATAGTGGCTGCCATGTGCAGTTGAATGTGTCTGCGTTCGTTGCCAGATATTCAAGACGTAAACGTCTCTTCAATCTGTCAACGAAGTGGCGCTTAAGTGCTTGTGCGTGGTGTTGTGGGTCAGTGTTCTGATTCCCATCTCCGGCTCTCATGTAGTACAAGTGAATTGTAGATTTGGCCAGTGTCAACACAAAGCTAATCAAACAATTCACCCGACTACAAACCTTTGGTCCCCATAGAAACGATGTTCTAGTAATGCTGAAATTCGGGTGGATCAACTGACACATATCGCGCACCAGTTCCATCAGACTCTGCAAAGCTGGACAAGTGAAGAACCTGTGAAACAAGGTGCCTTCACCAGAACAAACTGTGCAGATCCTCTGAACCCGCCGGTCGATATGTGACAACTGATTAGGATGCATAAGACTGTGATGCAGCAATTTGAATGCTACATCAGCATCTTTGTAACTAGAAGGATAACTGTAGACTACTCTGCAAGTTATCCCTCCCATCACGCCCATATTCACCCCAAGGTGTGTTCGCCATCTGTTGTATCCTGTGTACTCCGGAGGTCTTATTGACATAAGCACGTCACGGAGCACACGTGTTGTAAGTGTGCTGAAAGGTGTGTGAGGCGGTCTGTCCAGAACGAAAGCATCTTCCAACTTAATGCCAGGGTCACTGGTCCCAAGTTGGCGAAATCTCTCCCGCGCAGAAGCCGCCAGGTCGTGTAGTTGTGGAGTGTTCGTGTTTATTCGACAGTTTCCAGAGATATCAATAATATCTCCGAGAACTGTCAGCGTATGCGTGTCAGCTTCAAAACCTCGAGCATTACTGAACACTGAATCTATTAATTCAGGATTAAACCTGATTGGAATCGACGCGAATTGCGTGTACCGCAGAGCATTCCACTTAAGGTGAAATGCTGGCCTGATTCTGCCCCAGGTCTGAATCGTTGAGATTAGATCCTGCGGCCAGTCACGAGGATAGGGTGGTCGAACAGAGAGCAGGTAGTAATACTCCCCTATGCCGATCCCTCCCAGTACATTCACCCACAGTTGAGAAATTAAGGTGTCTCTCTGGCAAAACACTCGTTGGAATGCACGCACTTGGAGACACCTTGATTTCACAACCAAGTTAGTGAGACCTAATCCACCTATCTTGACTGGCAGACAGAGCGTGCTTTCAGCAACCCATCGTCTTCCGCACCAAAAGGCGTCTATCGCTTTTGCTTGAAGAAGACCTACGAAGCCTTCATCAAACGTCTCAGACTTTAGCAGATGAACGATGGACGAGGTAATCAAATAGTTTATAACGACTGACCTTCCCATTAGGGATAGTGGATACAGTCGACTACGCCATGAGTTAACAGCTCTAGAGAGTTTCTCAAGAGCGATGCGGCTATTATTTGATTTACTCTCGCGTCCGATATACACACCTAAATACTTCAGGCAAGTATTAGTCCATTGGATGTTCAGTGGAGTATCTGTACGATCTCTCCACCTTCCACACCACAAGCCTTGACTCTTGCTAAGGTTAATTTTAGCGCCCGCTATACGTTCGTACTGTTCGAAAACAGCACGAGCGACCGAAAAGCTTCATCTCTTGTCACGAAAATAGAAAGGTCATCCGCATATGCCAACATAAGAGGCCTCACATTGGTATATGGTAGATGCGGCTCCAACGAAAGATCATAAAGCATACCTGACAATGGACAGCCCTGTCTGATACCTCGATGAAACGAGATAGGAGCCAGAACCTGTCCTTGATGCTTAATCAAAATCGCTGAATCTGTATACAGTTTCCCGATGATATCGAGCCACCTGGGCGGGAACCCAAATGCCTCGAGAGCAGTCAGGAGATACTCGTGCGAGACGCTATCAAAAGCCTTTTGCTGGTCAAGAGAAATCATGGCCATTCGTGTACCTGTCTGTTCATGGTAGGCAAACAAATGTTTGGCTACCGCGATGTTGTCGTAGATACTACGACCAGGAACACAATAGGACTGTTCCGGGTGTATTACCGAAGCAATCACTGAGCGGAGTATCGCCCCTAATGCTTTGCAGACGATTTTGTAGTCAACATTGCATAGGGTTACTGGCCTCCAGTTCCCCATCCTCTGCAAATCTCCTTTCTTTGGAATCAATCGCATAACAGACCTCCTCCAACTAGAAGGAAAGTCTGAATGTGTCTCAACCGCCGAATTGAAGACTTCCAAAAGGTCAGGAATTAATAAATCCCTGAAACGTATGAAGAATTCTGGAGTCAAGCCGTCATAACCAGGTGAAGTGTGTCGCCTTAGATCCTTTGTCGCAGCGATCATATCCTCCAATGAGATTACTGTATCCAGGATCTCCTTGCTGTCTTCAGAGAAAATGGGAATATTCTCAAGAAATTCATGAGTGGTCGAGGATGTTGTCGACGTCGATTCAGAGTAGAGACTACTGTAATAGTCTCGAATAAATTCTGATAGCTGTTGTCCGTTGAGGACTTGTCCAGATTCATCAACTATCGATTCGACTTCACAAGAAGCAGTACGTCGTCTAGTTGCCTGAAAGAAGTACTCGGTTGGAGAATCGCCTTCCCTCAGCCAGCGTGATTGGCTGCGCAGCACAAACTCCAAGCTGTGCTTGTAAGTTTGTGTTGCCAAGCGTTCCTTTATTCTGTTAAAATAAAGAATCAACTCCGGCTGAGTTGGGAGAAGAGCTGCCACCCGAGATACTTCGGCCGACAAGCTAGAAGCTTGATACCCACTTCGATTGAAATTCGCTTCGATAAAAGATCGAATTTGGAGCTTTCCAACATCCCACCATTGACTAAGAAGAGGAAAGTCACCTTTCCTCTCTTGCCAATCGTGCCAGAATTCAGTGAATTCATTGATGAACTGCTCGGAATTCAACAAATAGTTATTGAATATCCAGTATGCAGTTCTTCTTTCAACTAGAGTGCTGGTTGCCACTACAAGAAGGTGATCGCTAACGGAACACACTTCATGAGTGACACCAACGAAATGTTCTAGTATTCCAGCTGAGACGTAAAGTCTATCGATTCTGGAGCCTGCGAGACTTCCATGGATATTTCGCGAGACCCTCGTGTATGATCTAGTCGTAGGATGCATCCAACGATAGATATCCACGGGTCTGAAAACACGGACAAAATTCCTCAACCGAGTAGCATTGACAGAGTTGAACTCAACTCCGGAATGCCGATCCATTGAGGGATTTAGCGTGCAGTTGAAATCACCTCCGAGGATAGTTTCGCCACTAAAATTCACCAGACAGGATTGAACACTATAGTTGGTACATTGGGATTTATTGATGGGAAATACATCTGATTGGAGCCTGTGTCATCTAGGATGAATATCTGGTACGACCCAACAAATGTCCAGTTTAAATGCCCTTGAGGACGGAAATGAGTGGCTCAAGACCTCTCAGTGAACAAATGGATTTGGATAAGTAATTGATTAGGATAAATTTTAATAATTGATCGATTCGGGTAAACTTCAATAATTGATCGATTGATTTGGATAAACTCTAATGAGTAATTAATTTGGATAAATTCTAATGAGTAATTAATTTGGATAAATTTTAATAAACAACCGATTTGGATAAATTTTCATGAATAATTGATTAGGATAAATTACCAATTGAATGAGTGATTGATTTGGATAAAATTTGGGTGAAATTTGTATCTGATTGAACGATTGAACGAGAAATGCGTCTGAATGAGAATATACGTCAGTACGGTACCTGTCAGTAAGATTGTTATATCAGTAATTTTGTACAAATCGCAATTCGATTAGGCGGAGATCTTGTGACCGACCCGGATACGGAACGTAAAAAACTTTCCTCTCTAAGATGCAAAAATCCCTTAAATCTCTATATGTAAAAGTATACAGGCGTATATAGGTGTAAAAATATACAGGCGTATATAGGTGTGAAAACTATACGCGTAAAAAATATATATAGGCGTATATAGGCGTAAAACTATACGCGTAAAAATTTTTCTCTAAGATGCAAAAATCCCTTAAATGCAAAAATCCCTCAAATCTCTATGTATAAAAGTCTATAGGAGTAAAAAACTATACACGTAAAAAATTTTTCTCTAAGATGCAAAATCCCTTAAATGCAAAAATCCCTTAAACCTCTATGTATAAAAGTCTATAGGAGTAAAAAACTATACGCGTAAAAATTTTCCAAAGTCGCAAAAATCCCCTAAAACTTCTCTCAAAGTCGCAAAAGTCTACAGGTGTAAAAATCTAATCTCAAAGATGCAAAAATCTCATCCCCAAGGATGTAAAAATCTTATCTCGAAGGTGCAAAATCCTTCTCTAAGGCACAAAATCATCAAAAAGCTCATCTCTAAGGCACAAAATCATCAAAGGTGCAAAAATGAATGTCTCTAAAAGGCGCAAAAATGAATGTCTCTCAAAGGTGCAAAAATGAATGTCTCTCAAAGGTGCAAAAATGAATATCTCTCAAAGGTGCAAAAAGTACAAAAAGTACAAAAAGTGGCCCCAAAATGAACATCTCCAAACTGAACGTTTCTCAGGCATGAACATCTCCAAACTGAATGTTTCTCAGGCCTGAAACTCTCCAAACGCTCTCAAAACGCCCCCAGAAATGAATGCCCCTCAGGCGTGAACATCTCCAACACTACACCCAAAATGAATGTTTTCTTTTTCATCTTCCATCATTCATTAGCCCCGAACATCTACTATAAATTGTATGTTCTGAGTTCCAACAATCCCAAATTTACGTTCTGAGTTCCAAAAGTCAACAAGTGCACAAATGTAAGGTCTGAGCGAAAGGTCTAAGTATAAGGTCGCAAGATCTGAGTGCAAGGTCAGGTCCGGTCTGAGAATACAAAGCAGATGTGAACAGTCGGTGTGAATATAAAGTAGATGTGAATGGACGGGTCAAAGAATATAAGCCAGTTATGAATGGTCGGGTCAGAGAATATAAGCCAGTTATGAATGGTCGGGTCAGAGAATATAAAACAGTTGTGAAAGGTGTAGGTGTAGTGCTGATCAAATGTTTGAGTCCTATGGTAAGATGAAGTGGGGCCGTGTAGCCCAAGCTAAGTGTGTATGTGTGCCGTACAGGCATCTATTTGGCCTTGCTCAACGCGTTTTACCCGAGCCATCGGGATCATCAGGAGTTTTATTACATATGCTCATGTTGAGGCATGTAAGCATTTGTATCATCTGTTGTATTGTATTGTGGGTACCATGTACATAATTGATGTGTTAATGTGCTGTGTTAAAAACACAATAACTATTAATTCAATCACCAAGTGAGTAAGAGTCGCGATAATCACTAAGCTTTAAATATTAGAACAACTCATACGCATTAAATAAGTATTGAGATAATCATAAAGTGAGTATTGAGATAATCATAAGGTAAGTATTCGAACAAGCAATGAGTAAGTATTGAGATATAAGTAAGTATTAAAACATTAAGATATAAGTAAGTATTAAAACATTAAGTGAGTAAGTGCCGAGATAATCAAGTGAGTATTAAACATTAAGTAAGTATTAAATCAATCATTAAGTAAGTATTAAATCAATCATTAAGTAAGTATTAAATAAGTATTAAATCAATCATTAAGTGAGTATTAAATCTATCATTAAGTAAACATTTCAGAAGAAACAACAAGTGACACGTCAACCCAGATCAAGTATAGAAAAATTAACAAGTGACATGTCCACCCAGATCAAGTATAGAAATCAAGTTATGTTAAGACAATCATCTATATGTAGATGTTAGAATAGTCATCCATATGTAACCGTTAGAACAATTAAACATGTCCGACCAGATCAAGTAACATGTCCGACCAGATCAAGTAACATGTCCGACCAGATCAAGTACAGAACGATTGATGTTAAGCCAATCAACCAAGTACAGAACGATTGATGTTAAACCAATCACACATACGTGATTGTTAGAACAGTTAACCATATCCAAAAATGACCGTTATAGCAGTCAACAAGTAACATGTCCGCCCAGGACAACTACCGCATTGATTAATGGAGTACTGAAAGGACCGATAGAGTACTGAAAAGACCGATAGAGTACCGAAAAAGACTTTACACAAATTCCTCAACCCTACATGTGACTAAAAACCCTTTAGGTGCAGTAATGGATTCATCAATCATTTCACTCGACAGTCATATGATAGTCAATTCGATAATCATATGACAGTCAAATTGAGAAATGCGAAAATGAGACATCCCAAATGAGAAAGTGAGATATCCCAAGTGACGTTGAAGTTAAAGTTAAAGTTAAAAACATCCCAAATGGAAGTTGATGTAAAAAAACATCACAGTTGGAACATTACAAAGTTGAAACAATCCAAATGAAAACAGTAACGGTTCGAAATCATATCACAAATAAAAAACGGTAACGGTTCAAATCATATCACAAATGAAACAACGACAGTTCTAAAAGTCACATACGAAAACATCCAAATGAAAACAGTAACGGTTCAAAATATTACAAATGAAACAGCAACAGTTCCAAAAGTCACATATGAAACAGCAACAGTTCCAAAAGTCACATACGAAACAGCAACAGTTCCAAAATTAAAGTTGAAGTTGAGGTCAATGGCGTCCCAAATGAAACAGTAACATCTCAAAAATTAAAGTGGAAGTTAAGGTCAATAGCGTCCGAAATGAAATAGTAACATTTCAAAAATTAAAGTGGAAGTTGAAGTTAAGGTCAATAGCGTCCCAAATGAAACAGTAACATCTCAAAGATTGCATCACAAATGAAACAAATAAACTGAAACAGTACCATCTCAAAGAATGTGTCACAAATGAAACAGTAACATGGGCTTCAATTAAACAGTAACAGCAACACGGGGCTCAATCAATTGAGTGCAGTAACAGCAACATGGGGCTCAATCAATTGAGTGCAGATGTCGGTGCAGACGATAATGGATCATTGTTCAAGACGTCTAGAATTTGGAGACATTGTCCAAACCAATATATCCAATTCGTCTAGAATTTGGAGAAGTAGTCCAAAACAATATATCCAATTCGTCTAGAATTTGGAAAAGTTGTCTAAAATAATATATCCAATCCATCTAGAATTTGGAGAAGTAGTCTAAAACAATATATCCAATTCGTCAAGAATTTGGAAATTTGTAAATATCCAGACCATAGATATGGAAATGGAAATTTGTGAATATCCAGAATAAATAATAGTGCTTACTATAAAATTTGTGAATATCTAGAATAAAATTAGTGAATGTCTAGAATAAAATTATAGTGCCTACAATAAAATTTTGTGAACATCCAGAATAAAATTAGAATAAAATTATGTGAATATCCGGAATAAAATTATAGTGCCTACAATAAAATAAATTAAATTAATTCTATACCTTGGTCCAAGTATCAATCAAATGCCGCAGAAAATATTAGAATCAAATTATAACTCCCACGTCCAAATGTATAAGCCTTTCCGTATGTTGGGGTTTTTAGGAATGTTCTCGCTATTCCTACGCTGGGGTATTTTTCTCCTTGTGTCCTTTTGGAACCTTTTGGAATCTCCAGATGACCCACTGGAAATTCCTCCTGTAGGTGAATTCGTGAGATGCTAAAGATGCGAGCCGTTGATAAATATGTGAGCCGATGAATATCTGAGCTGATAGTGGGCGATGAATCTATAATATGTGAGCTGATAGTAGGCCCTGACAAATATGTGCGACGTGATAATTATGTGAGCTGATGAATCGATAAATATGTAAGCCGATAGTAAGCCCCTATGAACCGATAATAGGCCCTTATGAATTCGTGAGATGATAATAGATCTTATGAAGAATATGTCCTCATGAAGAGTATGTCAAATTCCTGGAAAAGTTATGAATATTGATATTTGAATCTCGTCCGAAAATTTCAAGGCTATCTGATGAATTCGTGAGATGACGATAGGTCCTTATGAAGAATAAATCAACCTGAATCCTTATGAAGAATATGTCCCCATGAAGACTGTATCCTCATGAATCCTTGTGAAGAATGTGTCCTCATGAAACCTTATGAAGAATATGTCAAATTTCTGGAAAGTTATAAATACTTTTAAAAATATATCGTCCAAAAATTCAAAGAATTACCCTCAACTTAGAACATACCCGAAAATGATAAGTCAAAAGCCCCAACGAGCGCTCCAACTCTAGAACTCAAGAGTCCCAATTTCCGTTTATCCGTATATTAATTAAATAAAAGATTCCGTTTTATATTAATTACAAGATCCCGTTTTATATTAATTACAACATCCCGTTCTATAAAAACTAACATAGGATTCCGTTTATCAAGGAGTAACTTAATTAAAAGATTAAAGGAGTAAATTAATTAAAAGTTTCCGGTTTTCAAAGAACTAGTGCAGGATTCAGTTTTTCAAAGAACTAGTGCAGGATTCAATTGTTTATGGTGAGAAGTATGAGTGAGATTGAAATTGAAATTCCTGGCAACTGCGATAATCAATTCGAGCTCGTAGAACATATGTAGAGTACGTGTAGAGTAAGTGTAGAATATGTATAAATTGTGTGTGAAAAATATGTATACAATGTGTGTGTTGTAGAATATGTGTAGAACAAATAATAATAATATTATCCGTGTAATAAGTTGTACCTCAGTGTTGCCTGTTGAATCACTGCTAGTACAGAGGGCCATCTGTGGGAAATGCTGGTAATCATCCTATTTGTAGGAACCGCCGTAGTACTAGGGGAGTGTCGTTCCAGTTGCGGTTATGGTTATGTCATTCGTCGTTGCTTCGGCATATATCGCTGTAAGCATTGCTGTAGTGTTGTCGCCGTAGTATCGTCGTAGTATTGTCGCTGTAAATCTTGTAGTGGCATTTGTCACCATGAGCGCTATTTCAAGACAGGGCCGTGTGTTTGCGTTGTACTGTCCATATGTAAACAACCAACTAATTAACCATTGCCGAAAAAGTATTGCACTGCCGAAAAACTATTGCATTTGATTTGCAAAATTAATGTGTTCATTCACAAACGAATCAATCTATACGATCTGTGTTTGATGAACTGATTTAAGTGATTTAAGTGATTCGTGCCAGTGTGACTATTTACCATTCTACATTATTATCCTATTTTGTATTCTGTATACTGACTGTGTTTTCACTTTTATTTTCTATTCTGTATTCTGACTGTGTTCAAATCTATTCAGTATGCTGATTGTGTTCCAACCTTTTGCTAATTCATATATCGTATTCTATCTATACAGTTGAGTGCTTCGTGCTCTCTACTGTAAATGTGATTTTTACCGCAATGAGTCTGTTCACTGTTCCTTCTTTTATTATATATTGCTAAATAACGTTGTGTTTTTTGATAATGTCAACTAGCTTTTAATTACTCGATGTATCTAACGTTGTAACGTATATAAGCTGAGGTTCTTTAATAGGCTGAGGTTCTTTAATAAATGATTTTTCTGTGGTTCTATAATAAATGATTTTCTGTTCTATTCTATTCCATTCTAATCTATAATAAGCTGAGGTTCTCTAATAAATGATTATTCTGTGGTTCTATAATAAATGATTCTCTGTTCTATTCTATTCCATTCTAATCTATAATAAATGATTTCCAGATATCTGAAAATGCCCCTCCCTAGGTCATGTGAATATGTCCGTCCATAGGTCATGTGAATGTGTATATGTTCAGATCTCCGAAAAATCTCCAAGTTAGGAGTTCAAAACCAACACTGAAACAATGTTCAGATCTCTGAAAAACCTCCAAGTTAGGAGTTCAAACCCAACACTGAAACAATGTCGCCGTGATTGTCATTCACCGCTATGATCATAAGTCGCACCGTCATTGCGGATGGCACTTACAGGGTTTCATTTATAGGGTTTCACTTATGGGGTCATATTTAGGGTTTCACTTTTAGGCTCATACTTACGGACAGCATTTACGCCTACAGATAGCATTCACGGGTCTTATTTATAGGATCTCATTTACGGGACAAGTCAGTATCCCATTTTCGCTCCTGCGGGATTGGCCAGTATCTCATTCCCGCTCAACATGACATTATGTGGGAATAATTTTTCTCTCAGCATGAACTTATGTGAGTGATCACATCTGTATGAATGGACACTTATGGCCCTGTGTATCTGAATATGAATATGAACATGAATCCCTCTTCAACAAGTTATGAATAGATAATAGAAATTAGAAAAATCCATGTTCTGAATAGATAATAGAAAATAGAAAAACCCCACGTTCTCCGAATATGTATCTGAATCACCTCCCGTAAGACGACCAGATAGATTCTGTAACTGAATCTCCATTCAGAAGGATGCTTTGAGACAAATACTTTGAGAAAAATGAATCCTTCATCGGGATTAGAATTGAAATTGAAATTGGATCCCATTCAGCAGGATGATTTGAGAACATAAATAAATCATTCATCGGGATCAAATTGAATTACATTCAGTGGGATTAGAATTGAATCATTCATCGGGATCAAAATTGAATTACATTCAGTGGGATTAGAATTGAATTCCACTCAGCGGGAAGAGATAATTAGAATACACTCACGCTATATGTATCTCATTTCAGCTGGATCAGAATACACTGACGCTATATGTATCTTCTTATTCAGCTGGATTAGAATGAATCCCATCCAGCGGGATGCACTCATGCTATATGTCTATTCAGGAAGAATGCTTGGGAGGAATGCTTGGGAGAAAAATCCTTGAGAAAATTGGAATGCACTCATGTTATATGTAACTAAATCTCTGAGAAAATTGGAATGCTTTCATGTGATATGTATATTAACTAAATCTCTATCCAGGAAGAATGTTTCCTGAGAAATATGCCTTTGAGAAAAAACAACAAATCCTTCATCGAGAAAAATCATTGGAACTGAATCATGCTTCGGAATGATTATTCAGTGGGATGAAATAGGAGAAATAGGAGAATCCTTGGCATTGCCTCATGCTTTGGAATGATTATTCAGTGGGATGAAATAGGAGAATCCTTGGCATGCCTCATGCGTGATTCATCCAATGGGATGCGGTCGGAAGAATCCTTGCTTTACGTGATTCATCCAATGGGATGAGATTAGAAGAATCCATCAAGATGAAAAACTATTATTCATCATAAGCCAGGTCTCCCTTTCCTAAGATGGATGACCTGCATAATACTGATGAAAACGCTTCATTACAGGAACCCATTAGAATAAGCTCTTTTTAATATAATAATAATGATGGAAACGCTTCATTACAGGAACCCATTAGAATAAACTCTTTTTAATAATGGAAACGCTCAAATATAGAAACCCATTAGAATAAATTCTTTAATATGGAAATCTTATTATTAAGAAAACACTTCAATATAGGAACCTATTAGAATAAATTCTTATTATTAAGAAAACACTTCAATACAGGAACCTATTAGAATAAATTCTTTAATATGGAAATCTTATTATTAAGAAACACTTCAATATAATGGAAACGCTCAAATATAGGAACCTATTAGAATAAATTCTTTAATATGGAAATCTTATTATTAAGAAAACACTTCAATATAGGAAATTATTAGGACAGAAACCTTATTATTATTAGGGACAGAAACCTTATTACTATTATCTTACTATGATAGATTCTTTAAAATAAAATTTTTTATTATGATAGATTCTTTAAAATAAAAATTTTTATTATTCATATAATAGATAATTAAGTTAAAACAATAAGAATGAATTTGTTAATGGATAATTAAGTTAAACCAATAGGAAAGAATTTTGTTATGATAAAATCCGTTATTCGTACAATAGATAAATAGACAGTCTCCAACAGGCAGAGAATCTGCCGTAATTAAACAGATAGCTCCTTGCAAGATGGATGTGTATCACTGGCAAGATGGATATGTAATCACTGGCAAGATGGATATGTAATCACTGGGTCCATGCAAGATGGATGTGTATCACTGGCAAGATTTATATGTAATCACTGGCAAGATGGATATGTAATCACTGGCAAGATGGATATGTAATCACTGGCAAGATGGATATGTAATCACTGGGTCCAGTGAGATGGAAGTGTAATCACTGGGTCCAGTGAGACGGACATATATATAGTCACTGGGTCCAGAGTATGCCCATCTGAAAATGGTAAAATATTTGTAATTTTATGTAGGAATGTGCCTTTTATGTAGGAATGTGCCTATCTGCTTCCATCTAATGCACATCCTTTGAGTCTAAGTTCTACGAGTATGTATATGTACCTTCTTGTTAGGTTGATTTACTTATTCGAGGTTGATCTTCTAATGAAGTTGATCTATTCTATCAGGGTTCGTCCCGTTGAGTTGGTTGTTGATGGCTGATTATATGTCTTCTTGTTAGGTTGATTTATTTAGTCAGGTTGATTTACCTAGTCGGGTTTGATCTAATAAGTAAAGGTTGATCTAGTTAGTCGGGTTTGATCTAATTAGTAAGGGTTGATCTAGTTAGTCAGGGTTGATTTACTTGGTCGGGGTCGATTTACTTGGTCGGGGTCGGGGTTGTTCCTCTCATTAGTCAAGGTTGATATACTTGGTCAGGTTTGTTCTTCTCATTAGTTGCTTGTGTACCTATGTCTATGTGTATAGGACTGCGTACATAGTTCGTTCCTGCGTTCATTTAGTTCATTCAGTTCAATTATTGTGGGATAACACAATGACAGTACGTATTGTGTATATCTATAATTCTCCAATTAGTTAATCTCATTTATTGTGGGTTAACACAATGGTAGTACGTATTATGTCCATACAATGGTAGTACGGGAATGCGCTCTATACTTAAGTATCGATTGAATAAATGCCATTGGCATACACTGCCTTTAAATAATACAACAAATAGCGGCATACTCTGCCACACATATTACTTTGATATCTGCCTTTAAATAAAATAACAAGAGCGGCATACTCTACCATAGGAGAAACTCTGGCATATTCTGCCATTTAATAATACCAAGGGATATCATCATAAACAGCGGATTCATAGCTATCCATTAATAAGTACGGCAGCGCTCTGCCTCTTCAACAGAATTCCAATACCTCTTCAACAGAATTCCAATACAAATTATAACAATAAATAAACATGGACAGATCATCGTGTGACATCAGAAGAAACATATTACATGGCGACTCTGCAAATCGGACCTTCAACCCTGCAAATCAGACTACCAACGCAGCTTACTAACCCAACCAAAACACAGAACTGCACCAAGGCCCTTAATATGCCGAAAAACAAACAAATGGAGACACAACTACAATAGCTGAAAAACAAAATATATAAATAATCCCACAGCAGGTGCGAAAGCGATAACAGTCGCACAGTATAAAGAGAAGCAGAAATCAGTAAATAAACTGAAATAAGAGCAAGTAGAAAAGCTAGAATTCTTATGATACCCTAGATGAATGCCCGTATGAAATTTCGTATTGTCACCCTTCTGTAGAAGTTTGATTTTTGGATTGGTTTTTCGCATATATTTCTAGAACGGTTTGTCGGGCAGAAAAATGATTATGACCAATTTTATAGGATTTCGTATACTGAAGAAGTTTTTAGTACAATAAAAATGTCTTGGACTGATCGTTTTCACAGTATACGTAAAAAACCTAAATTTTTATATAGCAACACCAAGAAGGAGTTCCCCGATTTAGTCCATTTTTGAAATTTTATTTGCTAGTCCAATGAAAACACCATGTACCAAATTTCAGCTCTCTACATCGACGCGTTCTCCAAATATATAGTGGAAAACGAAATTTTTGTATGGCAACCCCACGAAGGAGTTACCCGATTTGTCTCATTTTCGAACTTTTTACTTTTTTTTTTAAAAAGGCCGTGTACAAAATTTCAGTTCTCTAAGTGTTCTCGCGTTATCGTGCGCACAAACGGACGGGCATGCAAAAATCAAAATAACTTTTAATATTATGCGGTTGTCCAATCCATTTTGCTCTACGATCATTATTTCGATGTGTTACAAACGGAATGACAAACTTAGCTATAGATTTCATCTAGGGTATAAAAAGGGGCGTTATTGCAGTTAAGCTCCGCCAACAGATAACAAAGCTCTAATAGAATCATTCCGATTACTACAAAAACCTAAACAAAACAAAAAGAGAGAAATATGTAAATCAAAAGCTCAAATGGGAAAGCCACAATCAAAGGAAGTGATTGTAACCCAAAACGCAGCAGCAGCAGCGACAAGTCCGGTGGTACAAACTATTTCAGTACACTACATTATACAACCAACCGATGCAACGATAATAATACTACTAATATTAATAGTAGGCGCAACATATATTGGAAAGAGACTTCTGAACAAGCACATTAATAAGAGCGTGAAGAAGAATATGGAAAGTATCGCCAGCGTTTAATAACTTAGGGGCGTAGCAATATATGTTTTTCTATTTTATATGTACCTAGATATATGTAATATTTTTTTTTAAATGGGTTTTCTTTAATGTAAAATCATTCCTTTAGATTTATAAAAAGCTTTAAATTGATTTTGAATAAATAAAGTAGAGAATGACAAAATAACTTAAAAACAGTTATAGATAATTTTCATGGGTAGCATTGAGCTTTAAAATAAATAAATCATGAATTAGCAAAATTTTTTTTTATAATAATATTAACTGTCTTTGGGTTCTTCGAAACCATATTTGAATACATATATTGATGGAAACGTACCAGAATATTTTGGATGAATTAAAATAATTATTAGAAACGTTCAAGAAAAATCCACAGAGAACATTCTCTAGTAGGAATTTATTAGAAAAACACGCTATAGCCAAGAAAATCAAGAAAGATTTCAAACTAATAGAATTAACCCATAAAGGAAAACAGGCAGACGAACTTCAAAACAAGTTTAACGCGAAATTCATAGAACTAAAAACGAAACTAGAGGAGAAAACACACGAAACTCTTAACAGTACGGAAGATTCAGAATCTGAAGAATCAAATTTAGACTGCTGTGTTGTGACTCAGGTGCCCAATGCCCCGAATCACAACCATAAAGTCAATGCACAAATATATTGCCCTATGCGATATATCGATACATTGCAAAGTTGACCCTGAAAATTAATTTTTATTTAATTCATTCAAAATGCAATTAAAAATTTCATATGCATTCAAATTCATTCTACCTTATTATAACATAATGCAATTTAGCATAAATTGCATTTTGTTATCAACACATTCCACTCACACGGTATGCACACTTACCTACATAGTGTTTTCTTACTTTTTTTCCGTATTTACTATGTACTTACGTACATTACCTACTTAATCCAATGTAATTGTATGTACATACATACAATTATCAAAATTATTCGCGCCCCCTTAAAATTATAATTTCCAGACGGACGCACAAGTGCATATCGGATTACAGTTTTGCATTGATTCATATAGCTCGCATCAAAAAAAGTTTTGCATTTTCTCACATACGTTTTTTTCAACGTGGTGAGAAAACGATAAAAATGAAAAAAGAGCTTTTGAAGCGATCACGGGTACCTGGGCGCAATTTTCCTAAACCTCGGGGAGTTCTCTTTGAAACCGTCGATCGGGATAGTCCGGGAATTAACTCGAATGTTAAAAGTTGTAAGCGGTAAAACAAAATTGTTAGTAAAAAGAAATAACTAAACTTATTGTGAAAAGTAGAAGATCGTTAAAAACAAAATTGTTAAGTAGAAAGTAATAACTAAACTTATTGTGAAAAGTTGACGATCATTAAAACTAAAGTGTTAATAGAAAGTGTTAATCCGAAAGAAATAGAGAAAACTTGGAAACTCTTAGTTAAAAGCTTTGAAATAAAATAATAACTTCAGAACCCAAGATTTTTTTTTTGTTAATTAAACCCCAAATCCTAAAAGGTCTTAGTCTTAAAGGTCGAGTGCTCTCTATCACGAGCACGGCACTCCGACCACAACATATTGGTGTGGCAGCGGTAACCGGTGGAAATATAAAATCAGTGCCTTAAAATAAAAAAATAAAATTTACAATAAAAATCTGCCGCAGAGATATAACATATTGGCAGCGGTACCCCAAATCAGTACCTATAAAATAAAATAAAATTAAATAATAATAAAAATAATAAAACCTGCCACACATACAACATATTGATGGCAGCGGTAACCGTTAAAATTTTAAAATCAGTGCTTTTCAAACAACAAAAAAAGGGATGAAATAATAATGCAATTTTTCTAAAAAAAAAAATAATAAAAACAGTGACGATAAAAATAAAAACAAAATAAACAAAACAAGTAATAAATTTAAAAAAAAAAAAAAAAAAAAATAAAAAAAAATGTTTAGCCCGGGTACCCAGGAGGTACTTAGAGGAAATTAAGTTTAGAGTGCCATAGTGCTCCACCGTGGGATCCAAGGAGGCTTCATCCCTGCCTCACTAAGACGTACGCAGACGGAAGGAAGTCCTCTCTCACTCAGACAGAAAGTCGTCGTAACCTTATCGTCGTCATACTCATCCAACACCTACACACAACATACAACAACAACATCTTTAACTCAACTCTAAATCTCCTAAAAACCGTCGTCCCGGACGCGAGTTACGGACACCACCACTCAAACTTGACCGGAAAAAGATAATTATTCATCCCAGACGTAATACGACACCTTAGAATAAATCGCAGTACCTTCCCAGGGAAAACAGCAAATTAAGCTTTCGCACAGTTTTGTAAACTTTAATTCGACTAGCTTGCATTTCTTTTTATCAAGTAGAATAACAAATTATATTTTTCAGTCAGAAAAGCATTCAGTCTATTTTTCACAATTGTACGAACGGGTTTTCTTAAAAATAAATTTCTAAAAACTTCAGATTGGTTTTTTTAATTTTTAATTTTTTTTAATAAGAAGTTTTAGATAAAACTTAACTGGCGCAGTGGGTAGGATATTAAAAGCTATCCCGGGAAAGTTGAATAAAAAGAAAAAGTGTATGTTGTGAAGTAGGTAATTACGACGGCTTATCGCTAATTCTTTGCATTTTTTTTCGACGGTTTATCGAGAAATTCTGTGTCTTTTTCTTATTTAAATATAACTTACTCGTGGAAAAATTTGCTATCCGTGATAGTTGATTAACTTTGTGTTGTGGGCAATTACCAAAGGGTTATTGGTAAAAGTGCAGTGTCGACGGATTATCGATGATAGTAGTGGCACAAAGTCAACGAATAGAACCTACACCGAAAGTATCCAAACACAAAGGATATTTGCAGCAAAAACGAAGAACAATGATAAAATTCTTCTTCTGGTTTATGTAAGTCAAGTTTCCTTTATCATCCTTCCTTCTAAATTACATATTATTATCCATGCCAAATATCATTAAGAAAAGTAAACGCAACCCAAGAATAAAACCTTACGACAATAACACCACGGATTATGGTACAGATTTCGATTTAGAGGTAACTAATTATAGTGCAAGTGAAAGTTCTGATACTCCTAGTGATTGTGAGAAAGAAACAAGTGATTTGTTAAATCTTTCAAAAATCAGAGAAACAAATTTTAGGAAGTACATTGAAAATTGTAGTTTAGCTGTAGAATTAGACATGACTACCCCAATTAATGCAAATATAGTAAACATGGCTACCCCAACTAGTGCAAATATAGTAAATCCAAACAATGCTAATTTATCGCACGCAAGTAACCCTACTAATATCAACAATGCTTTCAGTAATCTTAGAATACCGGACGCTATCAAGGATTTACCCAAGTTTAATGGTAACCCTAGACTACTATTTGACTTTTTAAATAACGTAGAGGAGATTTTGAGTTTATTATCAAGTATAGATGGTACACCATACAGTAAAATATTACTACGTGCAATTCGTAATAAGATAGAAGGTTCCGCTAACGAAGTTCTTAACATGTACGGTACTAGACTAGACTGGTCAGACATAAAAGTGTTATATACCTAATAAATAATATTTTTGCATAAACCTGAAAAAGGGCAAAACATAAAAATAATATTCAATAAATTTTAACATAAGCTAATCATGCTTAAAACATGGTTAGCTTATCTCTTAAATGGGTGAAGAAAATTGCATCAGCAATTTTCCTCACATACCATAAATTTTTCTCATAAAACGACTTGGGAAAAACAAAAGTTTCAGTTTACAACCCAAGTCGTTTTACTTAAAAATTTCCACTTCAAAAATTTAATTAAAAAATAAATCAAAAAGCAAATCGTACCTTCAGTACAATTTGCCGCGAAAAAATTCAACATGCATGTACATACGTACATACATATTACGATAAAAAGCTTACACGATAAGAAACGCGCGCCGCATAAATGCATTGTATGTATATGCGCGTCGCGATTTCAAACGGTGGTTGATGTTTTAAAAAGTGTAAGATTACATTTTTGCAGCCATCGTTCAACGCGAATAATTCTGGACATGTTTGAACATGTCCAGAATTAAAAAGTAAAATTTTCTCAGGATAAGAAAATGCAAATTAGCATTTTCTAACCTGAACAACGGCTCTTGATCACGATGAATGTGATCAAGAGTTGAGTTGATTTTTGAACGTAAAAGCGGCGCGGTCTCGTTTTGGAGTTGGTATTAAAAAGTCGAGAAGAAAAGACGTAACGTGGACGGTCGGTTTTAGAGATAAGACAAAAGGAAGTTGAAATCTCACCGGGTTGATAAGTTGTATGAAATAAAATTTAAGAAGTGGTAATTTCGCCGAGTTCATATTTCTAAGAAACAAACAAGAATTATAATTTCACCGCGTATAGAAATTGTGTTAAGAAGCATATTAGTCATAAGTTTACCACGTAGACAGTTATTGTAAAATCTAAGTTTTGTGCAAACCAGTTAACAGTGGTGATTAACAATCACAAATAAATCCTCACAAAAAAAAAGGAATAAAAAGTGTTTCAATTTCCAATTGGATAACATTGATTTGGCGGTGAGCATTAAGTCTAAGTATATTTCGAATTAAATATAACAAAATTGACGCAGCCGGTAGGATCAAGGAAGCTTGGTCAAGTTAAAAGATCGTAAACGCTTGAAAAGCCTTGATCCTGCAAGAATCTACGGGGAGCCTGTGACACTAGCCAAGCTATAAGGCCACGTCACCCCCAACGCTCGGGGTAGATATCATCTGTAGGCGCCTCCGCTCCAGGCGAGCAAGCGTTCACCTCCAGTGAGTGAAAAAAGAAACACCAATAACGGACTTTACCATAAGCTCTGTTGCAGCATCATAAGGAAGGAAGACAACCGATATCTACAGGTGAGAATTCACAACACCTCCGGGAAGATACAGACAACGCCTCAGAAGACAACGCAGCACAATCAGGTAGCCAGGAGGGCCAGAATCCAGACCCATCACAGCAAGAAGCAACAGGAGTTCGCCTTCGAAGCGGCACAGTTTTAACAGGGCCCACAGTTGTATCTAAACTCAGTCTAGATAAGTTTTTAGATAAGTTGTTAGAAAAGGCACGTGAATCCGATAAGCTCACTGTCACGCACTGCGACGCTCTTGACCATAGATTAAGTCAAGGCAGAGAGCAGACAAAAATCGAAAAATTTAAAATAGATACAGAGCGATTCAAACAGGAGCTTATCGAATTCGCCGGGCTTTCACGTTCACTAGGTTTAGATAAGAGCTCAGCCAGTGTAGTTGTAAGTGCTGACAGTGATAGTGATATAGGAAGTGATCCCTCTGACGAGACTACGGTCGAAAATCTCCTTAGTGGCTGGCTAGAAGTATCCTCCACGGAATCAAGTCCATAAACCAGCCCTGAAACTCGACAAGGCACAAGCAGACTACCCTACATAACCACAAATAAAACAATAATCACAATGGTAGATTACGCAAAGGTGGCCAAGCTCACGGCACAACTTGTCCCTCTGTTTTTGGGTGAAAATGCCCCGCAGTTAGGTCGTGAGCTGCAAACATTTATTGGATGTTGCAAACAGGCCCTACACTGTTTAAGTGAGGAAGAAAAAGCGGCCTTCCTACATATCTTGCCCACAAGACTTCGTGGCGATGCCTATCAGCTGTTTGCTTCGGAAGTTCCAACTACTTTTAGTGAGGTGGAGGAACGTCTGAACAAAACCTACCTACCACGAGAGAAATTGATCACAATGAGGCGAAACCCGTTGGAAACTCTCACTGCCTTCACAACAAGAGTGAAGCAGTTGCTGATGCTTTGCAACGAGGCAGCGGTACTGAAGTACTGAGCAACGGCAGCCCCAGCTGTGAAGACACAGTTGGCGGATTTCGCCAAGAATGCCCTCAAAAGTGGAGTGAACAATCCCCACCTATGCCAGTACCTCCTCACTCTGGTAGAAAATGATCTAGAGAAGCTGATACAAAAGGCTTTAGATATGGAAAAGCTACAAGCAGGCACAGTTTTCGTTCAAACGCCACTAACGCAACAACCATATCCAATGGCACCAATAGACCCTAGTCTTCGAGTTCGAACTCTTAGCCGAACTCCTTACAATCAAGCACCACAGCCGCCCATGTATGGATCACCAAGAGCACAAGAGACCCAACAGTTTAGTAATCCCCCTTATGTACATGCTTAACCACTACGGCCGCCATTTCCACGAAGGGATTCTAGGCAACCGGATACACAGAATCTGGTACAAAACATCACCTGTAATATCTGCCAGAAGCGGGGACACACCTACACGGAGTGTTTAAAACGTAAAAACACCCCCTTCTGCTCTTACTCGGATAAATTAAATAAAATCAAAATTCCGGCTCGATCAGAGTACATCATTGAAATTCCAACTCCTTCTGTTGTTCAACATCAATCGTTCTGTTTCAAGAAGGAAATAAGGCCAGGTTTGTTTCTTGGAAATTCCATAGTCGAACCAGTCAACGGTATTGCAAAAGTCCTAATCCTTAATACAAATTATGTTGTGACCCAGGTGCCCATTGACCCGAACCACAACCATAAAACCGATACACCAAAACATTGCCCTATGCAATATATTGGCGTATATCAGAAATGACCCTGAAAATAAAAATATTTTAATTTAATTTCAATTTTAAATGCATTTAAAAATGCATTTTCATACTGAAACAAAATGCAATTTAGCATAAATTGCATTTTGTTATCAGTCATATATTCAGTTCACATGGCATGTATACTTCTACATGCCGTACAAGGCACATACATATCTTACCTGAACTCCTTCAAATTTTTTGCATACATACAATTAACAATTTCATTAAACCTAATTTTGTGTACATACATACACACCATTATTCTCTTCGCCTAAAATATTATTCTTACAAGACACAAGTGCATATCAGATTTCATGCATATGCACTGTATCTAAATTTTTTTGTACATTCCCACGTACGATTTTTCACGTCGTGGGAAAGTGATAAGAAGAAAAAGAAAGCTTTCATGGGTACCTGGGGCCGGCGAACCCAATCCTCGAGGAGTTTGATTCAAAAAGCCGCCGAGTAGAGTTATCGTGAAAGTCAAAAAGCGGTCGATCTAAAATCTTAGACTTTTGACATTTCATCCTGTAAACTTTGATCCTTTGTTTTTTAACTAGTGATACTAAGTATAGTGCCAAGATCTTATAACTGTGAATATAAAAGTTCAGTCGATTTTCAATAAAATACAACCAGGAATAAGAGTGTTTTATTTGGCGAGGGAAGAGGTGCAGTGAACAGTGCCAGAAATCATTAAGTAAAAGAAATTAAAGAATACTGCACTCTCCATAGGAGCACGGTGTGAGGATAATACCACATTTCGGTGGCAGCGGTATTCCGTACAGACAAATTAGTGCCTTTAAAAAAAAAAAAAAAAAAACAAAAAAACAAAAGTTTCTTTGTTTTAATATAAATTGATTAATAAAAATAATAAAATAAAAAAAAAAGGTTTCCGCAACACACTACATTTTGGTGACAGCGGTACTTTTCCTGCGAATCAGTGCTACAAATTAATCAGATTAATAAAAAAAAAAAAACCAAAATAAAAATAATAAAATCTATAATTTTATTGATAAAAAAAAAAACACCCGGGTACCCTCAAAAGGGTACTTAGAGGAAAATAATAAGAGTTCAAGCGCCATAGCGCTCAACGTGAGAATTTTGCGAGGCTTCATCCGTGCCTCAACTGAGACGTTTGATAAGAAAGAAATCCATAAAGGAAAACCATAACAAGACATCAACCTGGACGTCCAACGCAACCGCACATATCAATATTCTACAGCAGATGCCAGTATCTATCAGCTGACCCATCTTACAGGTCATAATTCTTCACAGCTGCCAAAACATTATTTAGTGGAATAAAATAAAGGTAGAAACAAATAAAAAAGCACCTTTTCCTTTTAATTTGGATTATAAATATAGAAACATATTATTAAATCTTTTTCCGAATCATCAAAATCAATGAATTTTTGGTAAAGAGAAATATGTACATATACATACACTATACTATACTATACATATAAACATATCCATACTGTACTATTCCAATTCCTTTTTTTATTCAACCAATGTACAGTGAAGAACAGGAAACGAATAGCTCTTCCCAGAAGCGACCTCTGCGGTAAGACTTTGTGAGCTTGCTGGTCAGAGGACTTCGACAAAAATCTATATTCGATCCCCTGCGGTAGAACTTCGTGAGTCTATCGGTCAGGAGAAAGATATAGATTTGAAGAGCAATCAAAAACCGTATAGAAATTTGACATCAGAGAACAAAACATTTTTTTTATATAAATATATATAACAATTAAAAATACTACCCTCTTATTTTTTCTTCGATAAATTTTTTGTTATTATCCAAATTTTGGATTTATTATGGAAGTTGCTTATTTTCATTTTTTTTTGTGTTGAGTTTTTTTCTTTATTTTAATTAGAACTTCACTGCTACTCGCAAATCCACAATGATTTCCCTAACTATCAATATATTTTTCCTACAATTAATAAAATGTAATTCCCAATTTTAATTTTATCAGAAATATTTAAAATAACGTTACAATCATTTCCTTGATATCGAAATCTCAAACAGTTTATTTAAACCTTGTTTTTTACTGACTTCTTCTTTCGCCATAATAAAAACTGTTTTTTTATATATATATAATAAAAAAAAAAAAAACATCTCTTATCCTTCTAATAATAATAAATCAAAATAAATAATCCTATCCCCTATTGCTATATTTTTTTCACACATTACGGTATATAACTTTTCCTGTACTTATATATATATACTATATATCTACAAATAACGTTCCAGTGGCATACCAAACTGATTCTTTGTCTATCGCTGTTAACAAATTTAGCAATCTCTTTTATACTTAGTTGACTTTTACTTGCTCCATACAATTTTGTCACATCTTCAATAGTTCCCCCCAAATCAACCAAATCGAAGCTCGAAACAGACACCCTTAATATTATTAAATCTCATACCACATCGGTACCATTTTTTTCCGTCCCTTAAACTACAATGACTGAAGAAACCGTTCCTTTCGATGAACTCTGCTCATCTCAAGTAGAAAGAAACAGTGCAATTAGGCAAATACTAGGGATTTATCACCAAGCCCGTAAAGTGAAGCGTACCAATACCTTTGTGAACGGTAAACTGCAACAACTCGAAGAAATATGGAGCGCCTTCGAGAAAACAGAAGAACATATATGTAGTTCAGCATTAAGACTTCACGACCAATCACGATTATTTCAAAGAATCGTGCTCAGACAAAACTGAGAACTTTTACAGGTTGACGAAAGCAATACTTTCCGAAAGATTGAAATCAATCTCAGAAAGTACTATGAACCAGCAAAACCCTTTTCATATCCCATCACTCAGAAAACAATAAAGCAAAAGACGAGACAAAAAACGAAAATATATACAGAAGTATAAATACAAAAATTAACTAAATTACACGAGTGATGCAATCATTAAACCCTGATATCTTATCTACAGTCAGTAAAACATACTTAGAACAAAAACTGGGTATCGTAAATAAACATTGGGCTGAATTCGAAGAACTCAACAATACAATTGAAATGCAATCTACGCCACAAGACCTAGAAAATAAATACTTTACTGAAGGTGTTTTCGGTAAAACAGAAGCAGAATATGAAGAAGCTGTAATTACTATCCAAGAAAAGCTAGATACCCGCTTCCCTAATTACCAACATGACACACGAAATAACTCATCACACTTTCACAATGAAAGCACAGAAATTAAAATTTTACATATTTCCTTATCAGAAATTAAATCATTAATACCAAATTTTAACGGCGATTCAAAAGACCTCCATAAATTCGTGTCATGTTGCGATGACATCTATCGGCTTTATCCCAATACTGACCCAACAACCCTGTTTGCAATAGTTAAAAGTTAGCTATTTGGAGATGCCTACAATGTACTTAAGTACAATGATAGAAGCAGTTGGTCAGATTTAAAGAAAACATTACTCGAAACATTCGAAGTAAAATTAGAAAAGTCCGTACTCCAATCAAAATTCCAAAACACAAGACAAAGAGCAGGAGAGCCTGTCAAAGAATTAATATGACACATGCTCAATTGAACGAAACCACATATTCATATACAACAGATAAACTACTGTTAAATTCTCTCGTAAAGAACAACGAAAAACAAGCTATTAGAGCAATAGAGGATGGACTAATAAGCGAGCAACTGCAAACTCTAGCCAAACTCCATGAAAATAGAGCATTAAAGCCCATTACGTCATATATTGGTGATCAAGCATTACGCCTAGAATCAAAGGCAACAAAATTAGTAACAAACTCTTCTCGCACTACTTAATCAATACAAGTGCAGAACCCCTTTTGTTACAAATGCAGGACGCAAACCCAATTCCAAATAACTATTTTTCAAATAATGTAAACAAAAGTAATCCTACTAAAAAAGGTGATACTTTCAACAACTCAATCCCCACATGAAGATATTGTCATAAATTAGGACATACCCTAGAAGTATGCAGGGCGAGAATAGCAAACCAAGGGAATTTCTACAGAGAAAATACAAATCCGGTTGATCAAAACTTCAGAAAGCGAACAGAAATTCCAAATAAAATTACAATACCCCAAAAAGAGATCAACTTGACCCAGGTCCCGAATTTCAATTATAGAAAAAACACCCCTTCTTCAACAATACAACCCCAAAATGAACCAAGATCAAATAAAGTTCATGTACAAAATCCGAGAATATTTTTAACACACTCTGAAAACAAATCAAGGCGAGAGGAATTGGTCGGCAGCCCCTCGCAAATTCAAACAAAAGCCGACATACATACCATAATGTACGTTTATTGGATAACAATATAACACTCAAAGTACCAATTACTATCAGCCCCAATTCCATTACCGTTTCCATATCTACCAATGTATGCTCAAATAATGAAACAAAGTTCCTTGTAGACACAGGAGCGGAAATCAGCCTAATAAAGTTCAACACACTGAAAGCAGGTAGCACTTACTTAAAGATGCAATCTGCAAAATAAATACTTTATTTACGGAATCTACGACTACAGAAGGATTAATACTGGCAAAAATGTCAGCTACATCAAACAATAATTTTCTAATAGAGCATCCCTTCCAAATAGTAGGAGAAAACTCAGCCATGGCATATGACGGCCTAATTGGCTACGACTTCTTGTCCAGATACAACGCTTGTATCAATTAAAAAAACAATTACATTTTCTTAGAGGTGAAGCAATGTCATTCATCCTATCCTATAGAGCAATATCGCTCAGAGTATCCGAATACATATCTAAGATATGATAACCATGGTAAGAAGTCTGAAAATAAAAGCAAGTTACCCAATACTTTGTTGTGATCCCAAAATCACAACCATATACATATTACTTTCTGTGCAATTTCCCTAAAATCAAATATTTTCATATTGTGGTCTTAAAATACCACACCATATGTCCTCAAATGCCTGAAATGCATAAAATCCTAAAATCACAAAATCTTATTCATATTACTTACCTCCCATGAACTTTCCTAAAACGCATAGATAAATATGCACAAATATGTACAATTGCATACCAGGCATATTCATAATTACTTACCCTAATAATTCTCTTAACAAGTCTTAAAATGCACAAAAATGTACAAATATTCCTTTTTCCATAAATTACTTAACGTAGCATAAATAGCCCACTTACGAAAATAAACAAAAATGCCTGCTCGACATCTTTGTATACACATAACTCATCGAGTTAATGTACTACATATTGCACATCGGTCAAAATTTCAAGTGCACGATCGAATTTCAAGGTCCAAGCAAAGAAATTAACAAAGGCAATTGTCTTGCCTGTTTCTTATCTTTCCGGTCTCTTTTTACCTTTTTGTCTGATTGGTCAGTTAAGCGAACCAATCATAAAAAGTATTATATACTTTTTGCTGACGCAAGGGCGTCAGCAATTTGGATGATAATAATATCCAACTGAAAAGAAGCCGAAGTTCAGGAGCGACTTTGAGAACGATAGCACGGTCGGGAAGTCTTAACGCATTGATAACGAAATCTTAGTTGTGAATAATGTTTTATTAGTAGAGTTTTTATTAGTGCAACTAATTTGTGAATTCAGAACCAATAAAAGTTTTAAATAAGATATATTTATCAGTGCAAACAATTGTGAAATCCAAAGTCATTTCAAAGTTTTAAATAAAATATTTTTTATCCATTAATGAATGTTCTGAAATTCTTTAATTCCTATCCTGAACGTCCCCCTGTACTGCTCTTCTCCGCAAAAGGAAAGCACGGCGGTAAAACGGGGTTACAACAAATGGTGGCAGCGGTGGGATGTCTAAATAATAACACGAATCACAAATTGACTTCAAAAAGAAATAAATCAATTTTTTTTTTAAATTTGCTAATCCAGTTAAGCCATTCTATTTAAAAGAGCTATAGAAAGTGGAGAAATTTCGTCAAAGTGTACCGAGAAAGATTTAATTGAACAGTGTTGGATTGTGTGTGTTTATTAAATTGAAAGAAAAAATTTAAACAGAATAACTTTTCTTAAAAAAAAAAAAAAATAAAAAAAATTTTTTGTCAATTCTTAAATGAAAATATTTAATCCTTCATAACAACAAAATTATAAAAAACAAAAAAAAAAAACCTTTTAATAAAAACAAAAAAAATCTTCTTTTAAACAATTCGTTTGTAACATAACGATTATAATGAGAATAAAATAACAAAATTCAACAAAAAAATAAAACTGGGTTTACTAGCTTCCCAATAATAATAATAAAAGAAAAACGAGGGAAAAGTTGTAATAAAATATATAAAAAAAAAGAAGCTAAACAGTGAAAAAATTTTGTGTCAGAGGTAATATTCCTGACTTGTTCTGGTGAGATCCAGTGGGGTGACGTGCCCACACCTAAGGAAGAAAGGAAGCTAAATCCAATAAGGAAGCAGAGTGAAGTTTCAACATTTAAATTGATGTCAAGAGGTAGATCCAAGTAAATAAAAAAAAAAAAAAATCTACAAAGGTACATATATATATATATAATTGTTTTATTTTTACATATAAATTTTTTTTAACAAAAAAAAAAGGGATATATATATAGAAAAATAAATATTTTTGGAAATAAAAGGAAATTATAATATGGTATATAGATATATAGAGTGAACCAAAACAGATCTAAATCTGCGTAAAACAAAAAAAAAAAAGGAAGGAAAAGTGCATGTAGCGTATGTAGTGAAAAATATATTAACCACAAATGTAGATGGTTCAAGAAAACCCATAAAATGCTATTGAAAAAAAATATATAAAAATTTCACAAAAATAAATGTTAAAAATATGAGAATGTATTTCTCGGTTTGATATTTACTTGCACAATAATTTTTTTTTTCAAGGAAAGATAAAAAAAAAATTTTTTTTAGATATATACAATAAAAGAAAAAACAAAAGAGGACGAAATAAAAAAATATATATATATGTAATAAAATACAATTACAAAATTAAATAAATTTATTTTACAAATTCTTTTTGTGTTATGGTGCTGCTATATTGCAAACTCGCTGCTTGATTTTTGTGTTTTTTCCCCCCAAAGTCAATTAAACAAACTAGATAATGACTAACGACTAGCACGACTTAGTCCATTTTTTTTTCTTTTTATACAACTTCTTGGGCGTGATAAATTTGTCTTAAAAATAATTTATTATCCGTTTTTCTTCATTCATTTGAAGCTTCTTATCTTTGATTATACTATTGTTATTACCAGACACACTGGTATCAATAGAGTTTTCCCATTTATAATTCTCTGATTAAATTTGCGTTTTACTTTACTGCGCTTTCCTTAATTGTGAATATTTTATGCATTGCATCCAATGATGAACTAGTGGAGACATCGGAAGATTCGCTATTTGAATTTTCTGAGCCAGAATTATTTAAAATACTCTGGATCAAAGAGAACTGGTTGTCTACTAATCATAGCAATTGATTCTGCTTCACGATCGGAATAATTTTTTTTTTAAAATCGTCTTCTGTTAAACGTCTTCCTACAAGTTTTGAATCATCTGACGTATTTTTCCCACCATATGAGGTTCTTTACTTTTCCCAGAGCTATGCTTGACACAATTTGTACGGATTAGAGTGAAAATTTGAGACCCAAGTGTACTAATTAACATACTCAATTTGGTGATCTTACACATAATTTGTTTTTCTCTCTCTCTCTCCTTCTTAAATTGCACATATATACGACTACACCTTTACCTATTCTTTTATCTTGGTCTTGCCTTTAGACCGTCATCACCGATTCTCCTCGTTAAAGAAATTCTGACCACTAATTCAAAATTCTTACCAGAATAAGGAAAGATATTGTTGACCTATTCGAGGAATTACCTTTTCATACAGAAATGGCTACCGAACTCAAAATAAGCCTTACAGATGATACCTGAGTTTGACGGTACTCCAGGTAATCTAAATAAGTTCATTGCGTGTGGAAACATACTATTTTCCTCCACGAAATCTGACTCTGAAACGAAACTCTTTCTTGACATAGTCAAAACTAGACTCCAGGGCTCCGCATTCGAGATAATTCAATACAAATCTATAAGCTCTTGGTCTGATCACAAAAAACAACTTGAGGAGCATTTTATGGAAGAAAAATCGAGAACGGCCAGTCAACATGAATTACTAACTGCTAAACAACACTATAAGGAAAATGTTAAGGAATTTGGCGACCGAATTGGTCTCTTACTCAATGCCCTAAACTCCTCCACTTACTCAAGCGTAAACGAAAAAAGCGTTCGCGAGTATCTAGTTTCGGAGAATAATAAAATGGCTAAACAGGCATTCGAAGACGGATTAAAAAATCCTAACTTAAAACTTTTAGTTAAGGCTAAGGCTGAGTCCGAATTGAGAAAAGCCATTAGTTATGCTATAGAGCAATCTTCACGGCTGGAGCACAGCAATCCTGCTCAGCCAATTGCACCCAGGTATCCAAAACCCCCATTCTGTCAAAATTGCCGGAAAGAAGGACATATTACTGAGAATTGCTATCGGAATCTTCCGCGCTTCAATCCAAGACCTATAAAAAATGAGGTCAGGTACTTGGTATGCACATATTGCAGCAAACCAAATCATTCGTGGCGAGAATGTCGAAAAAGATTGGCCTTAGAAACGCAGCGACAGCAAGGCTACGCAAACCAAGCGAGCTACGTTAATAAACGCTATACGCATACTCCCATCAGTAGGGACCAGAATAATAGCAATGAACCAATAAGGAACATGACCACATTTCAAAGGGAAAATAGCCATAATGTGCGCTACGCGCCTTCCACTAAGCCGTCCACATCCACGAAACACCCGAAAGCTTCTTCGGAAAACTTATATATCCGAGAAGAGGAAGTCGACACCTCTTCCCGAATAAACTTCACAGTCGACAATCAAAATGCTTAAGTATTGAAAACAGCATAATCATATCGGTATCGCTCTGTAAATCTCAGGGTGAACCAAGTATCAAAATCGGTTTTGACCCAAATGGTAAAAAATACTCTACCTTTCTCATAGACACTGGCGCAGATATTAGCTTACTTAAACCTAGCATCGAAGATACCCCTAGTAATATACCAAACAATCCTCAGTTGCAAGATTGTGTTATCTCTACCATAGCCGGCGAGTCAATAATTACTCGTGGGACATTAACAGGATCCCTAAAATTCTCTTCGGGAGAAGGGACACTGTGTATACAGCATCAATTCCACATGCTGTCAAACAGTGCCATGTTAATGTACGACGGTATAATTGGTAATGATTTCCTGAGAAAGTACAACTGTATTCTCAATTATAAAACTAATGAATTAGAAATATACGTTAACGAGAGGCACGTCCCTCCAGAATTTAAAACTTTCTTGGCAAGAAAAAGCAAGAAATGTACAAATAATAAATCAGAAGAAGTTGCAGAAATGAATAATAAAGTGCAACAAAGCAAATTTAATAAAGAAACTAAGAAGATAACTGAGGAAGAACAAATCAAAACTAGGGAGAATCAACAAGAAGATAACGTAAAAGAACGCATTAAAAGCGGAAAAATTTTCAATTATGGGAACTCTGTAAACAACGTAGATACAATACAAAAGGAAAACTCAATCTCATTAGGTAATAATACACCTACTAAAAGCTCTGAATACACATTAGAGTCAAGAAGTGAGACTATTATAGGGATACCTTTCAGCTATCCCAACGATATAGTAGTAAAGAAGGGCGAAATTCTACCTGGTGTATATGTAGCTGGTAGTATAACTAGTCCAGAAAATAAAAGGGTAAAAATAATGATTCTAAATTCAAACGATAAAAAGGTTAAGCTGCGCTCAGAAGACATGAATTTACAATGGGAAACATTAGACAATTTTAACATAATCAATACAGATTCTTCAAAAAACCCTGTTAAAAATCGTTTGAGCAAATTAAAAGATAATCTTAAACTGGACCATTGTAACGATGAAGAAAAGAAATGCATCTCCGAAATATGTAGAGAATACAATGATCTTTTCTTCTTAGAAGGTGACCATCTTACATTTACTATAGGTATTTCTCATAATATAATAACTCCAAAGGACAAACCACCCTTGTTCACTAGACCATACAGGCTTCCTGAGGCTCACAGAAACGAAATCCATAAACAGGTGGATGAAATGCTTTCCGATGGTATTGTCAGACCCAGTTTCAGTCCATGGAACTCCCCGTTGCTATTAGTACCCAAAAAGGCAGATAGTGCTGGGAACAAGCAATGGAGAGTGGTAGTAGACTTCAGAAAGCTGAATGACATCACGATTGGAAACGCGTACCCTTTGCCGAATATAACTGACATCTTAGATCAGTTAGGAAAATCCAAGTACTTTAATACTTTGGACCTTGCAAGTGGGTTCCACCAGATATTAGTGGATGAGAACGATCGCAAGAAAACGGCATTTAGTACTCCATTTGGGCACTATGAATATAATAGAATGCCATTTGGTTTGAAAAATGCTCCTGCGACGTTCCAACGTCTGATGAATAATGTTTTAATGGGTTTACAGGGTATTGACTGTTTCTTTTACATCGATGACGTCGTCATCTACGGATACGACCTACGGGATCATAATCAACGACTAATCAATGTACTCGAACGTTTACGTGAACATAACTTGAAACTTAAACCAGACAAGTGTCATTTCCTTAAGAGAGAGTTAATATATTTAGGACACATAATTTCGGAAAAAGGCATACAGCCTAATGCAGACAAAATACAAGCCGTAAAAACATTTCCTACTCCCAAAAAGGCCAAAGACGTTAAGTCATTTCTGGGTTTCGCTGGATATTATCGTCGGTTCATTTCTAATTTCGCGGGCATCACAAAGCCACTCACCAAACTATGGAAAAAGAACGCCGAGTTTAAATGGGATGCTCACTGTGATGAAGCATTCAGAACCCTCAAGAAAAAACTGATTACCTCTCCTGTTCTATCTTATCCAGACTTTAATAACGAATTTCTCGTAACAACTGATGTGAGTGATTTTGCAATCGGCGCGGTACTATCTCAAGGTAACATAGGCGAAGATAAACCGATCTCCTATTCCAGTCGAACTCTTAATAGCGCCGAAACTCGATATAGTACCACCGAAAAGGAACTTTTGGCTATAATATTCGCGGTGAAGCAATTTCGTCCTTACATTTTTGGACGACAATTCACGATTATCACCGATCATCGACCATTACAATGGCTTCTAAATCTCAAAGATCCTACCTCCAGACTAGCAAGATGGAGAATTTTATTGGAAGAGTATGACTACAAGATAAAGTACAAGCCAGGGAAATATAATGCCAATGCCGATGCCTTAAGTAGAATAGAAACAAATAAAGAACACAACAGCAAAAACATATTGGTTACCACAAGGAATCAAAGAAGGGAAATGTAAACAGTATCTAAAGAAGAACAAGTCAAGAACGTCGGAAGAAAATTGATTATTAACGAAAATGTCACTCACGAGGAAAGATTAGAGTCAATCTTTACAGATAATAAATTAAAGCACAAAGCATTTATACTGCCCCTCATGGAATCACCTGAAGAAAGGTCTTTATCAAAGTTAATCGCCCAATATAAAAAACCCACTATAGGAAGTCTCGAAATATTTACATCCATAGACCTTTTGACCACCTTCCTGATAACTACGGTACCATTCCCTTTTCGGAGTTCCTCAGACAGAGAAATTACATTAAAATGTATTAAAAAGATTTATTCTGAATGCATCAATCTAAATTCAATAATAATCACGACCACAGTCAACTTAGGGCAATCTTCACCCAAGTATTCGGTACTGCCAATATTAAGTTACACTTTTTTGCGAATTCGAAAATAACTCTTACCTCTGTGGACGATATCCAGACAGTTCTCCACGAATTTCATGACTCACCACTTGGTGGACATCAAGGAGTATCCAGAACACTCAAGCGCATTAAAACAAAATACTTCTGGCCATCTATGGCAAAAGACGTAAGAGAATATATTCGAAAATGTGAATCGTGCAACGAAATAAACTACAAAATATACCCCCTATACCTATGAAGCTGACTTCTACGAGTTCCCAACCATTTGAGCGAATTGCTCTCGACATTGTTGGCCCACTACCAGTAACTTACGAGAATAATAAATACTTATTGACATTTCAAGACGACATCAGAAAAATTTCAGAGGCGTATTCCTTACGTAATGCGGAAGCTAAGACCATAGCAAGAGTTTTTGTAGAACAAATAATATGTCGTCATGCCCCCCCCGACTCAGTTTTAACCGATAGAGGTACAAACTTTTTGAGTCAATTATTTCAAGAGGTATGTAAATTGATGAAAATAAAAAAAATCAATACTACACCTTACCATCCTCAGACGAATGGCGCACTCGAACGTAGCCACAGAACTTTGGCAGAATATCTCAGACATTACACTAATAGAGATCCTCTTACATGGGATACATGGATCCCATACGCTCTATTCGTATACAATTCAACTCCCCACACCAGCACTGGGTACTCTCCTTATGAATTATTGTACGGTTATCCCATTAATTTGCCGAGCGTAGTACGACAAAAGCCTAACGTCTAATATAACTACGATAATTATGCAAATGAGCTCAAATCACGATTGCAACACTGTCATCAGACTGCCCGTGAATTTGTCATTTCAAAAAAGGCCCAATCAAAAATGTACTATGACAAAGGTACTAAACCAAAAATTTTTAACGTGGGAGATAAAGTTCTCATTAAAAACCACACAAGGCAGAATAAACTCTCAGTCCTGTGGGAAGGCCCCTTTGAAGTCGTACAAATTCCATCCGAGGAAAATACAGTAGTCAAAGTGCGTAAGAAGCTTAAAACCTTACACAACAACGACATAAAATGCTTTAAGGATTGAATACATAACCATAACTGTATATAACAAAACTTCAATGTTTCTAACATATAAGTCTGTGAATGTAACTAACACATTGGCTCAGCATTAATCCTTATTCGACGAAACTACAAGTGTGCGTAAAAACGACACCAAATTCTACCTTCACTCCACTCATTTTAGATGATCACTCCAGCATACATCCTCACTTTATTTATGCTTAACACAGCATACTGCGATATGAAAGTAACACAACTTAACAACAGTCCGGGCATATACTTTGAACAGGTAGGAACAGTGGAACTCTACGCAGATGAATGGAAAGTGGTACTGTTCTACGACCTTTCCGGGTTAACCTTGGCCTTAAACCATACGAAGGTACACGTGCACGAAATAAACAACCTGTGCGCGCAACTAAAAGAGGACCCAAATTTTGTAACTATATGTAATAGCATAGTAGCGGAAATAAATCATCTTATGTCTGAAATAGAACAGAAATACAGCTTAGTAAAACATAATGACAATAGGTCCAAACGCGGTCTCTTTAATATTATTGGAGCGGCTAGCAAAACACTTTTCGGCACACTAAATGAAGAAGATGCGAAATTTTACGATCAACAAATTGACAAACTCCAATATAACGAAAATCACTTACTTTCATTGATCAAAAACCAAACTTTAATTATCGAGACCACTGCTAACATTTTTAATAAAAGCGAAGTAATAGTTAAAAAGCAAATTAATGCTCTTCAAACCAAATTTCAAAAAATAATAGACGGGTTGATAAGTCTCAAACACGATGAGTAGTTGTTTTTCGAGATGGAGTCATTAACCTCTCTCACCACACTCATCATAATACGTTACCAAAATATTATCAATGCTATACTAGACCTGATCACTGATGTCCGTCATGGTAAACCGCATCCTGCTATTATGTCACCACAACAACTAGAAAATATCCTAATCACCATTAGAAAAGAAATCTCATCAGACGTCCAGTTACCATCAAGTCTGAATAAAAATGACATTTTAAATATCTATAAAGTTGGAACAATAAGCACCACAGTTCAAAATGAAAAAATAATATACGAATTGAGAATACCACTTCCCTTTAAAGAGGATTACCAACTTTATAAAATTATTCCTTTACCAACTAGCCACAATAACAAGATCATTTTTATCAAACCTAATATAAAATTTCTAATAATTGACTATAACAGAGAGCATTTTTCAGACCTTACCCTTGACGAGTTGTTAAATTGTATAACACAAGAGCATAATCAATTATTGTGCGGCCTAACCCATCCTCTATTCAAATAGATTCAAATAATCCACAATGCGAATGTGATATACATTTAATACCATAAATACAAACAACACTAAAAAGCTGTAAACACAAATTTCACAACAAATGTAAAACGCTAAAATTAATCAGCACAAATTTATTACAACACCATTCATAATCGAAAATAATTGATGATAATAATGACATACATTTATTTGCAACAAGCAAGCGATTGCACCACTGACCCAAACGATTCATCGTCAAGGGGTTTCACGCGTAAATGCATGTCATCATAATTTTATGCACATTGCTTACTCGCCCAGCGTCAGCATTTAGAATAGTAAGAATAGGGTACCATAGGTTACTAATTATGTATATATAGGCTAAGAACGATCAATAAATTGAATTCATTCAGTTCTCTTGATTTATCGAGAAAGTTACAAACCGTCGTGTATTATTCCACATAGGAGTACTAAGCTGTACAGCTGCTCCTACTATTCATACCCCCATTTTATCTCGGAGTCTGAGCTGTTAATAGCCGCTCCAGTGGAGTCAAAGTCACACGACTGCTCCCAGGTTTTTCTTTAAAAATTAAAAGATACTACATGGCGACCGTGACATCGTAGAAACTGCGAAATTTGTAACTTTGCGAATCTGCAGACCATAATATCATCATCAAAAGTGCAGCTGGGAATTTTCATAAATAATAGAAACTTATACGGTGACATAGTAACAACCACCAAAAAACTGCGAAGACGACTACATCCACTACCAGTACCAATCAGAAGAAATTTTAGTATGAACGAGATAGATGCCATCTTCAATCACATTTTCAAGACTATTGAAGAAACTAAGAAGATACCAGAGAGGAATATAGAAGGCATAACACTGTATCCAGTAAATAAGAAGCCGACGCCGTACATCCCCAAATCAAGGCTGGACAACGAAAATCCTCCACCATACGAAGCGGGTCCAAAAAGAATCACCATCGAGGAGTATAGAAGCAGAAACACAAGCAGTGTAAAAACTCAGGAGACAAAACCACGAAAAAGAGGAGGCAAGAGACAAAAAATTGCACAGGAACTTCAAAATTACAAGGTACTTGTCGAGTTAGCAGCAACTGAGGAGGAACGGGAAAAATACAACAAACTAATAATATTGACAAAAAAACAACTGAACGTCATCAAAAGGAAGAGATAAGGGTTTAATGATCTAATTTAAAATTTATTTTTTTTAAAATATAAAGTAGAAGTAGCGTAGTATAAAGGTATAATAATAATTAAATAATTAATATGTAAAAAAAAAAAAAAAAAAAAAAAAAAATTTTTTTTTTCTTTTGCTGTTTGCTTGACGTTGTTGGAAATAAGCGAAACATTTTCAGTAATGGGTAAAACGCAATCCAAAACTTCAGATAACAACGGGGAAATTGTTAATAATCTAATTATAGAGGATACAGTTTCGGTCGAGAATAATCAGATAATAATAATTTTATGCATATTGGTTGCAATTAAAATCATTGAATTTGTATACATACTGTACAAAGATCATAGGAGGGGTTTAAGAAAAAGATACCTCAGTACCCCAGCAAAATTAAACATATCAACCGTCTGATAAATGGAAGCACTTATAAAGATTAAGGACGAACTAGAAAATATTCTGGACAATTTTAAGAAAAGTAAAAACCGTCCATATTCTGAGAAAACTCTGCAAGAGAAAGAAAAGTTAACAAATCAACTCTGTGCCAAGGCAAAAGAAAACGCACTTAAACAAGCGGACGTCGAAACAATATTGAAGATAAAAGTTATCTACGAAGAAATTGAAAGTATAGCAAACAAAATCTTAGAAAACATAAATACACAAAAACAAACAAAGATGGGTTTTGACATAAAAACAGCTACATCGCTCATACAACCCTACGATGGAAAGCTGGATGAAACTGATTCTCTTATCGAGTCTATGGAACTACTAGACGAGTTAACAGCAAACGAACATAAAACCATCATGATCAAATTCATCAAGACACGTATAACTGGAAAAGCCAAGTACGTAATATCGGAGGGCACAAATACAGTATCAACGATCAAAGCCAAATTAAAAGAAAAATTTTCGGCAAAATTATCGTCAGATGCTATTCTGGCACAACTGCGATCATGCCAGCAAGGTAACAGAAAACTTGCAGACTTTTCCAATCAGATAGAAAATCTATCAGGCCAGCTGACTAGAGCCTTTATAACAGAGAAAGTAGCAGCTGGAGAAGCAGCTGAAAAATTGGCCGAAAAATTTTCAATACAGTCATTTATGAACAATGTTGCCAATACAGAAACAGCGATTATACTAAAAGCTAGTAGCCTAGGAACACTTTCAGAATTAGCAGCGAAGGCAATAGCAGTAGATAAGCCGCAGCCAAGCAGTGTCCTGCATTATAATACCAACCCATCAAGAAAGTTTCATTATAATAATACGCAAGGGTTCAACAATCAAAATAATTTTAACAGGAACAGGGAGCGCTGGCCCAAACAACAGTACAATAGAAATATGGCAGCCAATAATAGACAAAACCACCCACGAAATCAATATAACCACCGCGATAAAAGATATTTCGGTAATGCTGCACCAAATAACAGTAGTCGCTACCAGAATAATCTGCGAGCAAATAATAATAATACCTATAATCAAAGAAGAAATGTAAACTACTTCGAATCGGGGGAATATCAAGCCCCCCAACCAGAGGAAGAAACAACACGGTTGGGGGCTGCGACGAATTCAAGCCAAGAATACATTGCCTAAACCTATCATTAACAAACTTTATTAAAGCGTATGTCGACATGTGCGGGTCAGTATGTACTCTGATTGTAGACACAGGGGCAGAAATATCCATATTCAAGAGGGGAAAAATTAATAAAGACCAACTTTACTATCCTAAAAACACTTGTATTATCCAAGGGGTTACGGATACTAAGAGGCAGTCGATTGGGGCAACATACACAAAATTACATTTTAACGACCAGTTTGCGGTCGAACATTTATTCCAGATAGTAGAAGATGATTTCTCCCTCGGGGCTGATGCAATTTTAGGACTAGATTTCCTAACAAAATTCAAGACCACTATCGATTATGATACGTGGACCCTTACATTAAACACACCTGAAAGTTCGGCAGAGATCCCAATACTGAATGGTCCATCCGAAAATTCTATTATCATACCACCCCGATGTGAAATAATAAGAAAGTTCAAGGTTAAAAAACAAGAAGGTGCCAATGATATGGTAATCATTGGACAAGAAATCCACCCAGGCATATTCATTGCAGGATCAGTAACTTCACAAAATTACCCACTAGTCAGGATACTAAACACTACAAACAAAACCACCACACTACAACATTCCGACATAATAACACAACCACTCTCAGACTTTAACGTCATTAATACAGACACAATAAAATCAAAAAGAACAGAACAAGTTATCTCCAAATTAAACTTAAACAGCATTCCAAACTACGCCAAACTTCAATTCGAAGAATTATGCCGAGAATATGAAGACATATTTGCGTTAGAAAGTGAACCTCTAACAACCAATAACTTCTACAAACAAAATATAGAACTAACTGATAATAGAGCAGTATACACAAAAAACTACCGAATACCAGAAGCACACAAAACCGAGATTAATAGGCAGGTAGACAAAATGCTAGTAGACGGAATAATAGAGAACTCTGTTTCTCATTTTAATTCTCCAATACTACTAGTACCCAAAAAATCCAACAACCAAAATAAAAAATGGCGTTTAGTAGTTGATTTTAGGAATCTTAATAAAAAAGTTCTGGCAGATAAATTTCCCTTACCGCGTATAGAAGAGATACTCGACCAAATGGGCCGAGCCAAATACTTCTCTACACTTGACCTTATGTCCGGATTCCACCAAATACCATTAGAGGAATCTTCTAGAAAGTTCACAGCTTTTTCAACTAACCAAGGTCACTACCAGTATACACGACTTCCTTTCGGACTTAATATAAGTCCAAATAGTTTCCAAAGGATGATGACCATCGCCATGACGGGTCTACCACCGGAAATAGCCTTTCTGTACATTGACGACATCATAGTCGTCGGATGTTCACAGTCACACCATATAAAAAACTTGCAAACAGTATTTAACAGATTACGAGAGCGTAATCTCAAATTAAATCCTGAAAAATGCAAATTTTTCCAAACCGAAGTCACCTATCTTGGACATCGAATATCAGCACAAGGCATAAGCCCAGACAGTTCAAAATACGAGGTAGTTAAAAATTATCCTATCCCAAAAAACGCCGACGAAGTCAGACGATTCGTAGCATTCTGTAATTATTACCGCCGTTTCATCCCCAACTTTGCAGAAATAGCACTACCGTTAAACAAACTACTCCGGAAAAACACAAAATTTGAATGGGCAGAAATCCAACAAAAATCTTTCGATGCTCTCAAATCAAGTTTGATATCCCCAATAATACTGCAGCACCCTGATTTCAAAACCCAATTCATCATTTCCACAGACGCCTCGAATGCTGCATGTGGAGCAATCTTATCACAAAGTGTCGACGGAACAGAACACCCAATCGCATACGCTAGTAAAACATTTACTGCCGGAGAAAAAAATAAGTCAGTAATTGAAAAGGAACTCGCAGCAATACATTGGGCAATTATACATTTTAAGCCTTATGTTTATGGCAGAAAATTCACAATAAGAACAGACCATCGACCCTTAACATATCTTTTTGGCATGAAAAACCCATCATCTAAACTAACACGAATGAGGTTAGATTTAGAGGAATTCGATTTCGAAGTCAAATACATTAAAGGAAAAGGAAATAACGGACCCGACGCGTTATCAAGAATACAACTTGACATTAATGATTTGAAGGAAATCAATGTCCGACGCGTCCAAACCCGAGCAATGAAAAAACAAAAAGAACAAAACATAATGTCCGATGAAATGAAAAATACTCCTATAGTCCCGCAGCCTGATCAACTGCGCGTTTGGGAGATACCATCTCCAACAAAGATAGCCAAATTACCTGAACTAAAAGTAAAAATTGAGAACTGCAGTAATAAAGAAACACAAATAGAAATAAATATAGTGCACAAGTATGAAATAAAATATAAGCGGTATATAAATATAAAAAACAACCAACCAGTAGAGCCCGCACTAGAGCAGGTACTCGAAGTATTGGATAATGATATATATAAACAATTTCAGACCAAGACTCTGAAACTTTCTGCAGAAAGCGAGATATTTAAAATAATTAATTTAACCGCATTTAAAATCCTAGGAAACAAAGTATTAAAAAATATAAACGTTAAAATTTTCAAACCGCAACGGTACATATCAGAAACAACGAAAATAAACGAAATCCTACATAACTATCACTCCACACCTACAGGAGGACATCTGGGTCAATCAAGACTGTATAAAAAGCTGAAGGAAATGTACAAATGGAAGAAAATGAGGAAAACAATAGCGAAATATATAAACAGATGCGAGCTTTGTGCGAAAAATAAGCACCAAAAGCATAATAAAGAGCATATGGAAATAACTACAACACCAACAAAAGTTTTCGACATTGTATCCATTGACACAGTCGGCCCATTTACAAAAACCACCAACGATAACAGATACGCAGTAACAATGCAATGCGATCTAAGCAAGTATATAGTAATAATACCCACAAAGGACAAGGAAGCAAATTCCATAGCAAGAGCCATAGTGAATGGGTTCATACTAACATACGGACCTATGAGCAAAATTAAAACTGATCTAGGAACGGAATACAAAAACCAGGTTTTTGCGGAAGTATGTAATATACTGAAAATAAAACAACTGTTCGCGACCGCCGCACATCCCGAAACGATCGGAGCACTAGAAAGAAACCACAAGTGCCTAAATGAATATCTCAGATGTTTTGTTAATGACAATAGAGACGATTGGGATACATGGATTCCATATTACGCATTCTGCTACAACACCACACCAAACACCGTACATGGCTACACACCATTCGAACTCATATTTGCCAAAAATATAGACCTACCTTCAGAACTCACAATTGATAGACCAGATCCCGTGTATAATTATGACCTGTATAGTAAAGAGATGAAATACAGACTTCAACAAGCCATAGGTAAGGCAAAACAATACCTCCAGGCATCTAAAGTGCGAAGAAAGCAAGTCAAGGATGCTAATTGCAAACCAATATCAATCAAAGTAGGCGACAAAGTACTAATGACAGTACAAAATAGACGAAAACTAGATCCTCTATACAACGGACCTTATATAATTAAATCAATAGACAACGTAAATTGCATTATCGAAGATATAAATAAGAACAAAATCAAAATACATAAGAATAGGCTAAGAAAGATAGAAAATTAAAAATTATGTACTATTATTCTAACTATCTCTAGCATGTTAAATTAGATTACACACCGGTGTAGACAAATAAGAATTATTGTAATCAACTAGATAAGTAAACGTAAACAATAAAGATCCCAATTACTAATGCCATTGAGCAATTAAGAGCTATAATAATAAACTATATATAAGTAGGTATATGTAAATACGACTAGGAATTAAGACTCATTATAATCAGCTACATACAAAAACATACCATATGAACTATTAGTATACATAAGCGATAAAATGCTTCATTGCGGCGAGCAAACAATTAAGGTTTAACGTAAACAAACTATAAAAAAAAAAAAAAAAAAAAAAAAAAAAAAAAAAAAAAAAAAAAAAAAAAAAAAAAATTTATGTAAACACAAATTTTTTTTTCCTAAGGGGGAAAGGTGTGATATACATTTAATACCATAAATACAAACAACACTAAAAAGTTTTTCTTTAAAAATTAAAAGATACTACACGAAGTACAGTTATTGAGACGCGAGAGTCCATTACCTTCAACTTGCGCAGTGCATCGAACCAATCTCTCTACTGTATGGATACAGCTGTCTCGAGCAAACACTTGGCTATACTATTCCCTAAATATTATTTCCGTGGACGAAATATGTTCCAATCAAATCACACACCACACTCTATCAAATACAGGAATAGTGGAAATCCCCAATAAATGTTACTTGAGAACGAAAGATCTCACTTTGCGAGGTTTCAACGTAAGAACTTCTCAATTGCAAGGATCCTATTTACCTCCCTTAAATATTTCAAACTTCGTATCTGCCCTCAATGAAACTAATTCGGACATTTCTTCAAAGGTAGCAGTGATTAAATACACGAATGATAATGATCTCATACTTCTTTCAAAACAAATTGATAGCCAAAAAACAGCAGAAAGTATAGATCTCAAGAGCCTAGATGAACATGACATTCACCATTATTCACTCATATATGTTCTATTATTCTTGGTTACTATTGTCATAATCTACAAAGCTTTAAACACATTCCGTGCAAGACTCATAAGAAAGAATCAAGGAGCGTCTACACCCGTAACGGATAATCAAGCAACACCTAACACAAATGAAAATGATATGCCTAGAGTAGTTTCACTTGCACATAAAAAAAAAAAAAATAAAAAAAAATACTAGATATTAATCATAAACAATTTTTTTTTATATATAGAAAACAAAATTAATAAGTAATAAAACAGATATCATATAGCATTATATACAAAAAAAAAACAGGAAAAAAAAATGATATGTATACATTTTAACTAAGAAAAAAAACAAAATGATGAAATTTTTTTCTATATAATAAAAACTATTTTCTTGTTGCTATTTACAAAAATGTTCTACTAGATAATAAAAATAAATAGGAAATAATGAATATAATCAGTAATGAAACAAAAATAAAAAAAATTATAAAAAAATATATATATAACAAATATATACTATAATCCTTTATATGCATAGGTACTTACCTTTTATAGTTAAAGCTATATAAATATTTTTATACTTATTTTACGACTAGATATTACATTCATATTTTTGTACTTACCTTTTATAATTAAATACTATACTGTATCACGCATATAATTATAAAAAAAAATCAATCACAAGACTTTCCCGACGCGATCGCTATTACCAGTATATGGATTTTCCTTTTCATATTTGTAACAAAAAGTAAAGCAACACTTTTCATTAAAAGAAGCTCGGATCTTGATTATACAGAAAATTCGTCACCCCTCAGGCTACGAATTTTCTTTTTCTAAGGGGGAAGGGATGGTTTGATCCCAAAATCACTACATATTACTTTCTGTGCAATTTCCCTAAAATCAAATATTTTCATATTGTGGTCTTAAAATACCACACCATATGTCCTCAAATGCCTGAAATGCATAAAATCCTAAAATCACAAAATCTTATTCATATTACTTACCTCCCATGAACTTTCCTAAAACGCATAGATAAATATGCACAAATATGTACAATTGCATACCAGGCATATTCATAATTACTTACCCTAATAATTCTCTTAACAAGTCTTAAAATGCACAAAAATGTACAAATATTCCTTTTTACATAAATTACTTAACGTAGCATAAATAGCCCACTTACGAAAATAAACAAAAATGCCTGCTCGACATCTTTGTATACACATAACTCATCGAGTTAATGTACTACATATTGCACATCGGTCAAAATTTCAAGTGCACGATCGAATTTCAAGGTCCAAGCAAAGAAATTAACAAAGGCAATTGTCTTGCCTGTTTCTTATCTTTCCGGTCTCTTTTTACCTTTTTGTCTGATTGGTCAGTTAAGCGAACCAATCATAAAAAGTATTATATACTTTTTGCTGACGCAAGGGCGTCAGCAATTTGGATGATAATAATATCCAACTGAAAAGAAGCCGAAGTTCAGGAGCGACTTTGAGAACGATAGCACGGTCGGGAAGTCTTAACGCATTGATAACGAAATCTTAGTTGTGAATAATGTTTTATTAGTAGAGTTTTTATTAGTGCAACTAATTTGTGAATTCAGAACCAATAAAAGTTTTAAATAAGATATATTTATCAGTGCAAACAATTGTGAAATCCAAAGTCATTTCAAAGTTTTAAATAAAATATTTTTTATCCATTAATGAATGTTCTGAAATTCTTTAATTCCTATCCTGAACGTCCCGCTGTACTGCTCTTCTCCGCAAAAGGAAAGCACGGCGGTAAAACGGGGTTACAACAACTTCACCGGATTTAAGCACCAAACGTGAAAAGTACCGCAAAAGAAATCTTCTACAATAAACTAAATATATTTTCCAACCCAATGAAAACCAGTAAAGCCAGGGTTGTTCATAGGTAATACCGTAGTCAACCCATCACAAGGAATGGCAAAAGTCCTAGTTCTCAACACGAATGAGCAGGACGTCGAACTGGCAATTCATGACATGAATCCAGAATGCCATGACCTTAAAGACTTCGATTGCATCTCTACAGATTCCAACAGAGATCCAATTAGTTTCAGAAAAAAAAACTGCACACCCTGATTAAATTGGATCACTGTAATTTGGAAGAAGAGTATTCGGAAAATTTGTAAGGATTTCAACGATCTCTTCTACTTACAAGGGATTTCCTAACGTTTACAAATGCAACCGAGCACAAAAACGAAACAGTCCCTCATAAACCTCACATAAACACTAAACAGTACAGACTTATAGAAACAAGCCGGAAAGAAATTACTCGGCAAATAAATGAAATGTTGGATTCTGAGATAATAAGCCTTTCAAATAGTCCGTGGAATTCACCCCTACTTCTAGTTCCAAAAAAGCCGGATGAGCATGGGAACAAAAAATGACGAGTCGCTGTAGATTTCCGCCGAGTAAATGACATTACTATTGGCGACGCTTATCCATTACCTATTATTACAGACATATTAGATCAATTAGGTAAGTCTAAATACTTCACAACGCTAGACCTCGCCAGCGGATTCCACCAAATTTGCATGGACGGGAAGGATAGAGCAAAAACTGCGTTTAGCACTCCATATGGTCATAACGAGTTTAACCGTATGCCATTTGGATTAAAAGGTGCAACGGCAACCTTCCAACATGCCATGAATAATGTCCTTTCCGGACTCCAAGGCATTTACTGTTTCAATTTAAAACTACAACCCGACAAGTGCCATTTCTTAAGAAAAGAAATAATGTATCTAGGGCACATCATTACTGAAAATGGAGTCAAGCCAGATCTGGCAAAAATTAAGTCAGTTCAATCTTATCCTAGACCAAAGAAGGGAAACGATATCAAGCCTTCATTGGTTTCCTCGGCTATTATCGCCGCTTTATTCTCAATTTTTCTAAAATCGCAAAACCCCTTACTAACCTTCTGAAGATGGACACACCTTTAAAGTTCGATGCAATTTGCGATGAAGCATTTTACGAATTACGAAACAAATTAATATCGGCACCAATTTTATCCTATCTGGATTTCGACAAAGAATTTTTTGTCACCTCCGATGCCAGTGACTACGCCATCGGAGCAGTTCTTTCCCAAGTAGATGATCAAGGAGATCATGCAATCGCCTATGTGAGTCGAGTTCCCAATGATGCAGAGACTCGTTACTCAACAATCGAAAAAGAGCTTTTGGCAATTGTTTTCGCAGTTGACTGAATTGCTCAACTGCGAAAACAATTGCTAAAAGCTCTTTTTCATGTTTATGGTAGACAGTTTACAATCATAACTGACCATAAACCATTAGTATGGCTAATGAATCTAAAGGACCATTTCTCAAGGCTAATGAGATGGAGAATACGTCTTGAGGAATATGACTATAAAATAGTCCATAAACCTAGAAAGATCAACACAAATACAGACGTTCTCAGTAGAGCTATCCCGGAACATACCGAAAAAATAACGGAAACCACCACCAATGTAAATGTGGTAACCAGAAATCAAGCCAAAGCGCAGGCTATTTAGATACACCCAATCCAAATAGTACTACTACAAACCCAGATTTATCTCTGGTGAACAATTCCTCAGTGATAATAACTGAGACCAATTTCCCATTACTTTCTACTAAAAGTGCTAATCCCAAATTTTTCATCTTGCCAATGCAAAGTACAGAACTTGAAAGAGTACTTAAGTCTAAACTAAAACTTTCAGACAAACCTCCACTATTAGAAAACGAACTTTAATAAGAAATACTCCACAGTAATCATCTCAAAAGTCAATCTAGCTTGCCGATCACAAAGAGATAGATTAGACATTGAAAGGAGTTAAGTCAAATAAATATCTCCTTCCCTACTCTATATACTCTATATCACCCTCAAACAAATGGTGCATTGGAGAGAAGTCATAGAACTTTAGCAGAATACCTTAGATCTTATGTAGCGAAAGATCCTCAAGACTGGGATACATGGATTCCATATGCCATGTTTGTCTACAATACCACACATCACTCGAGTACAAATTATACTCCCCATGAACTCCTATACGGATTCTCAGCCGAAATACCAAACAATCTAAAATCATCACCGGCCGTTTGCTATAATTACGATAATTATGCAAACGAGTTAAAAGCACGTCTACAACACAGCTATAAAATTGCGAAAGACATAGCCATGGCCAACAAAGAGAAATCAAAACACCAGTACGATAAAAACTCTACCCCGAAAACCTTCAATATTGGGGACAAAGTCTTATTAAAAAGCAGAGTGAGAGATAACAAATTCTCACCACTCTGGACAGGTCCATATGTGACTGTAAAAATCAATTCTCCTGAGAACTCCACGGTGAAAATAAATAATAAAAATAAAAAAGTCCAAAACAATGATTTAAAACTTTTCTCGGACTAAAACAAAATATCACCTACGACAAAATCATCGCAAATGAATAAAACAATATAATCTTCCAATATGCAAACGAGATTTTTCCTAATCTGCATCCCATTCATCTCAGGCTCGGGGATAAAAATAAATCAAATATATGCCAGCGCAGGCATTAATTTCGAGGAAATCGGCAGAGCCAATTTCTACACAAACGAATGGAAAATCGTAACCTACTACGATTTAGAAAACTTCAAATCTGAGTTCAGGAACATCAAATTCATCCCGCAACAAATTACAACTACTTGTCAGAAACTGGACGGAAATTCAGCAATGGCGCATACTTGTAGCGGTACGTTACTACAGATAAACCTTATTATAGCAAATATAGAATACAAAAATATGCTCTTAGTACTCAAAATAGGAAACAAAGAGCTTTATTCAATGCTATAGGCTCCAATTCCAAAGCTCTTTTCGGCACATTAGATGAAGATGATGCCAAGTTGTATGATGAACAAATTCACAACCTCACTTTAAACCAAAACTGCCTCCTCTCCCTTATGAAAAGCCAAACCCCGATAATAGAAGCAACAGCTCAAATATTCAATAAAACCAAGTTCGCAATTGAAAATGAATTCCTAAATATGAATAAAAAACTAATTTCAATACAAACATTTACATCACTAATGAAAAATAGAACCCTGGATAATAAAATATCCATTGAAATAGAATCATTAATCTCCCTTGTTTCACTAATGGCTTTCAGATATCAAAATACACAGTCAAAATTAATTGATCTTTTAACTGATTCTAAACATGGAAAATTTCACCCTACACTAATATCGATTTTATCAAAGATTAGACAGGAATTACCAAATTCTATGATACTGCCCATAAATCCCAGAGACAATTTATTTTCACAAATCTACAAATTAAGCACAATATCTGCAAATATTTTTAACAACAAAATAATTATAGAACTTCGAATCCCACTTCCTTTTAAAGAACCCTACAAAATTTTCAAAGCAATGCCATTACTGACAATCCTAAACGGTTCATTCATATATATTGAACCATTAAAGGAATATATATTTATTGATTACAATCGTGATCACTACATCGAATTAACACTGCAGGAAATCCACAATTGCGCAACGTTGGACCATACACACTTTTATTGTAAAATTTCATCACCCATGTTGAATACAAACAATAGAGTAAATCAATGTGAAATCAATTTAATAAAAAAGGAACCTATTACATCAAAATGTAAAATTTTGAATTTAAAACAGAACTACTATATGACACAATTATCGCAGCAAAATGCATGGCTTTTCTCCCTTAAAAAACCTTTCCATATAGATATCGTTTGTGAAGATTCAATTAGTTCAGAAACCCTGCAGGGAACAGGAACAATATTTATCTACCCAGGTTGTTATGTCCGCAGCAAAGAATTCATCTTGCAGGTACATAACGTAAAAATATCAAAATTTAACTCCCATTTCATCCCAACAAAAAGTATTTCCAACATAATCGAAACTATGACGCTTCCCTTTATGGAAACGTACAGAAGAACAAATCCTACAAATATCACAAACAACATGGAAGTCGATGAAATTTTAAAATCCATTCATCTTCAAAAAGAGCAAGAATCAACTCCTCTAAATCCTATAAACAATCACCACATTCACCACTATGCTCTATCATATTTGACATTAGCATTAGAGTTGACTATCCTATTTATCTACATGTACATGAAATACAAATCAAAAACCGGCATAGGTAAAAACATACCTCTGGAACCAGAACATATACTTGCAGATGTGCCCACGGCGGCACCAAGAAGGCCCAACTTCATCATAACCACTGCTCTCAAAAGAAGAACTGCACATAGAACCCCCAACTGATTCTAATATATTTTATATATATACTCTATATTAGCATATGTTCCATAAACTCATGCTTTCAAAATCCACATAGATCCATAGCTCTAGCAAGTACCTACATCTGAAAATATATCAATGACTAGAACAGAAACAAACTGTTAAGAAAAGCAGCAGGAAAAATCCCCGATTAATATTATATATATAAATAAATATATATTATATATACGCCAAACCCATAACCCCGACAAAACCAACGTAAAACAAAAAGGGGAGCAACACTAACAAAAGACCACCGTTGACCTCACAAACCAAAAAAAAAAAGTTGACAAATAATAATTCCAAAATTATAGCTTAATCCAATCAATAACCCCAACGAATGGCAGAGAAACATTGATTTGAAACCCTAATAAATTCAGCAAAGCATTCCTCTGTAAACAAGACAGTCAAAATGAAACGGAAGCACCACAAATTCAAAAAAAAAAAAAAAAATGGAAATAAAACTCAAGTATGTTATCGAAAAAGTACATTAAAAAAGGGTTAGTATTACAAAGTCTTAAACTAAGATTAGTACATACACAAATTGTGAAGATAAAAAAATTAAAAGGAGTCATCCGTCGGCGCCGGGTAGCCACCTGGGACCAGTCAACAAAAGACTCCCCGATAAGTACAGCGACCCCGCCTTGTACAAAAAAAAAAGAAAAAATTAAAATATATTCGAAATAATTCTTAAAAGGAAAACTTACCAATAAATGACACTCCCATGTCATAGTCGGACTGCAGAACAAAATCGACAGAATAGTGCCGGTCCGCTACGGCTGGGCCGCCCAACAAGGAAAGACTACAACGTCCTGGGGCGTGGAACATCAGGCGCACAGGGCCATCCCAGTGAGGAAAGCAATTAAGACATAGACGCCAGTCACCCTAATAACATATGGTGGTGGCGTACGGTAAATCTTTCCAGCAACCGCAATTAACAAAATCATGATGAACAAAAACTGCGATACAACAGCAACAACATAAACACAAAAGAAAAACACAAAAAAAACTATAAAACATGTACCCCAGTTTTAACCAAAAGACTCGTCAAGATAACAAACGTAAGTCCAAATCTCAAACATGCTGAACTATGCAAACGTAAACATAAATCGAGATTCGACATCAATATATGTACCAAAATAAAAACAAGGCAAACGAGTCCCATCCAAATGCTTATCGGCTAACCACTTAATAATCACTTTATCTACACGACACTAGAATTACACAGTTTCTTTCTCATTAAACCTTGTCGTCCCCGACTCCCTTTCCCTTAAAAATTGGAGCCAACTTATTAACACATTCCAGTTCCCCATAAAAAAAAAATTTTAAAAAGAAGAAGAGACGAAGAAAATAAGAATTAAAGCGAAAAGGAAAAAAATGACAAAATTGTTTTTTTTTGTTGTGAAAAATCCACATTTTACCAGTAAATATTAGTATCTCTCGCTTCTGGTAGAAAATAATCAATGAATAGAAAATTAAAATAATTAGTAATAAAAATGATTTTTCCAAGTAAAAATAAAAGTAAAAGGTAAAAAACGCATAAAAAACCCTTTTTGTGGAAAATAAGTCTTATAATAAGGATTAATGTTGTTATCTATACTAGTCAAGGTTAAAATAATTAATAATGTAGTAATATACTTAAAAAGAAAAAAAAAATTTTTTTTTTAAATAACCTAACCATTAATATTACTATATAGCAATAAATAAAGAAAAAATATATATCTAGTAATTACATTATACAAATTTTGTTCAATATATGTTATATATATATTTAGTAATCTCATTAATTAGTGATGCAAACCAATTTAACAGAATAGTTTAATTAATTTCTGATATATTATAGCTTTATAATTTTACAATTATTTATAGTTATAAACATTATCTTATTTTAGAATCTGAATAGGAAACTTTGTTATTAGAAAGAAAATTTTCCTCTTAAAAAGAATAAAACTTTCTTTTCCCCAAGGGGGAGGGATGTTGTGACCCAGGTACCTACTCGTATGACCCGAATCACAACCATAAGATTAAACACATCGATATATCGCCCTATGCAATATATCGATGTAATACAAATTTGACCCTGAAAGGTAAAATTTATTTTATTTAAAAAAAACTAATTTGTATTTTAAATGCATTTAAAAATGCATTCCGCATTTCCGTACTGTAACAAAATGCAATTTAGCATAAATTGCATTTTGTTATCAGTCATACATTCTGTTCACACGGTATGTATACTTACCTGCATGTCGTACAAAGTACATACAATATTCCGTCGGCCGACTTGAAATCATTGCTTCGACCATACACAAGTGCATATCGGATTTCAAGCATATGCACTGCGTTTAAACCTTTTATACTTTCCCACGTACGATTTTTCACGTCGTGAGAAAGTAGCAAAAAGAATAAAGAAAAGCTTTTTTTGAAGCTTTTCACGGGTACCTGGGCGCAATATCGCCGATCCTCGGGGAGTTCGTTTTTTAACCCCGTCGAGTAACCGGCACTATTATCATAGTGCCAAAGTGCTAAAGGAAGAGGAGTATAATAATTTTCTTGAGATATGATAATGTTCTAGTATTACTTGAGTTTAATGTACAGAAATTCGAATTGAAAAAATATATATAAAGAAAAGAAGAAAAAAGTAATAACATAACAAAAAAAAAAATAAAAAAAAAAACTTAAAGTGGTTCTTTTATATAAATTGTTTTTATGAATATCGGCTACTGCTCTCTCCATCGGAGCACGGAGCAGAGTAGGACATAACAATTGCAGTTATTTATTTCATATAAATTAATGGTTAGGTGACGGGTATTAGCGCGTAAGGATGCATGCCAATATTTATTGGACATATTACACAAGATAACATCGCCAAATAGTAATGATCTATTGAATATAGTCTTGATTTCAGCCTTTTGCACGAATTTCAGTCAATAAATCTATTTATCAAGATAAAACTGTGCCCACACGGGTAACTTTTACACCATATGAAAACTGATTCATGATTGACTTATCCATTAATAACATTTTTTCTATTTTCAACATTAAACACGTTATAAGAAAATAGAAAAGAATTTAGAAGTAGTTGCATAATATAAATTAGCAATAAGAAATTTGAGCTGTTCAGGAAACTACTTCACACCTGAAACGAAATTTGTATAGCCCGTGGAGCAGTTGTGTTGTGCCTCCCTCTTGACAAATGTTTATATCAATAAACATAGTCACTCATAGCACTGGGTGTATGCAGTAGTTAAATGCTCTCATTACTGCTATGCTGCACCGGTCCATCAATCCTGAAACAAAAACAAACAAACCACAAAGAATCATTTCATTCAATAAAAATATAAACTTATTACCTAATTGAGTTTTAAAGGTTTCTATGAAGTAAAGCCAGCAGATATAAAATTTTCCCATGACTAAAATGGTAACTGTATAAACACATGATGAGTTGCGGTTGCTATTCTGGGTTATTGTTGCTATGCTAGGTTATTGTTGCTATGCCAATTATAGTTGCCATGCGCCTTTGATTACCGTTCTTTGGTGCCGTGTGCAAACCTGGCTATATAAATAGCAATTTAACTTGACTCGATCTCTTTTTCAGTTTGGCAGTGCAGTGAGTTACTTGATAATTTTTTAGTGGTATTTCCTAGTGTTGTGAATTTTTATTAACAGTCTAACACTTTGTTTGGTTGACAATTAAAATAAATTTTTCTTATTCTGGGTTGCGACTAGATTAGGAGATTTATTTGAATAGCGACTAAAATAAAGATTCTTATTACGGGTAACGACTGTAATAAAAAATTACTAATAAAACACTTTATTGTGGGTAACGACTACAATAAAGATTCTTATTACGGGTAACGACTGTAATAAGAAAATTACTAACACTAAACACTTCATTGTGGGTAACGATTACAATAAAGATTCTTATTACAGGTAACGACTGTAATAAAAAATTACTAATAAAACACTTTATTGTGGGTAACGACTACAATAAATATTCTTGTTACGGGTAACGACTTTATCAAGAAAATACTAATTGTTCCGTCTCGGAACAAAACTAAAAACTTATATACTAAAAACACTACACTACTAACACTCACGAGATTCCACACAAGATAATTTAAGCAGAGATCCCCCGATGCAGCAACATAATCTAAAATAAAATCAAAAGCATCTACAAAAAATAAATAAACAAATAGAAGTCTCAGATCATTCACGATCTGAGACTTCAATTAGAAACAAAACTTACAAAAATAACACATCAATTCCCACGATGCGAGAAATATCCCACGATGTCCTAAGGGACCAAAATTCTAAAAAAGGGAAACATATTATTAATAGAATAAATAACATAATATTCAAAATATAAACACTTACCCATAACCAAGCAGCTGCCAAAGTCATTCGACATTTCTGAAATGACAACCGGCAGTACATAGCAAAATATTCCAATTAGAATTATGATAACGCCATTGTTGGACCAAATGCAGGAAAAATTCTCACGATGACGTCATTTGCGGACCAAATCCATGAAATCTCACAAACGACGCGAGCGTCATGGCAACGCCGCCGGCAGACACAATTCCTATTGTGTTTCTGCCTATAAATAGCGAGCTGCTGGAAGTAGCAAACCACTCAAGTTCTGACTGAGCACCAAGACAGATCGGCTGTTGATATTGAAGCCAAATTAAGCCTTGTTTAACACATAAGGGAAGTATTGCACCCTATTTTGACTAACATATTAATCAACTTTTAATATTTGATTGAATATATTTTAGCAACCCACGGGGAGATTATTTGATCCCAGCTAACAACCCATATGAGCAGACCATTGAAGCTCATCTCAATCAGCTTAACTTTGCTTTTTTGGTTAAATAATAATAGTTTTTTTTTCTTCTTATTACAGATTAAGGGACAAATTTGCCATTGGAGGCGTAAATAATTGGATTATTTTTAGAATTGTAGTATTAGAGGTAAAATTAAACTGAATTGATGTAGAATTAAGCATTTGAATTGATTAGTTTTGGGAGAAATTAATGATAAATAAACTGAATTTGTTATTTTGAAGTCAACCTGTCTTGTCATTCAAAACCGGCACCTGCCCCCTTTTTTTGCATGCTAAGCCCACATTGGGACTTAACATTGGTCCTTCGAGCCGGATAAGACAGGAAGATTTTCAGGATGGCGGATATCGCTAGTTTAACATTATCACTGATAGCTCTTAATGATCAAATCAACAAGGCCGCCATAAATCACTCCAAGGCAGGTAGTGATACCAAGGCAGGCAAAAAATACTATGCAGCACGCATAGACTCACTAGAAAAACTCTGGAAATCATTCACAGATCTGCATATAGCAATCTGGTCTACCAAAGATGGCGCTCAAAGCGAGTATGCCAAAGAAGAACTATATGAGGAAATCGAACTCATATATATAAATCTCTTATCCACTCTACTAGAAGAATTAGAAGAGTCATACCCAGCAATACCTCTCAATACAAACACAAATGAAACCAGAGTTCAGTCAGTACGACTATCAAAGCCAGAAACGCGGCTTCCACCAATCCATATACCGACATTTGATGGTAACTACAAATCATGGCGGACATTCCATGATTTGTTCAATTCATTAATTCACACAGACCCTAATATATCAAAGGTCCAAAAACTACATTACCTCAAACTCAGTATCACTGGCGAAGCTGAACGCTTATTGCGTCAATTTGAAGTAACAGAAACCAATTATAACAAGGCATGGGAATTATTAAAAAAGAGATATGACAACAAACGAGTCCTAGTCAACACTCACTTAAAGGCATTATTGACACAAATGCCCATTAAAAACGAATCAGCTCACTCCATTCGCTCTCTTTTAGACCAAACAGAAGAGAGCCTACACGAGCTGAAATATTTAGACTTACCAATAGAACATTGGGATGCAATATTAATTTACAACCTTGTTCAACGCCTCCCATCAGAGACTCATCAACTATGGGAGCAAGAGCAAGGCAGCAAGGCCGAGTTGCCAACATACGCTGATCTGTCAGTTTTTTTAGAGTCACGTTTCCGTACGCTAGAATCAATTCAAAACTTGAACTCAGCAGAACACGGACGACAAACAAAGTCGTCACATATCCAAGAGTTACGGCGCGGCTATAGACCCACGAACTCAAACAACATTCCGTCACATAACCATACACGCAAAGGTGCTCATGCCTTCATAAGCAAAACATATACTTGCATCAAGTGCAAACAAAATCACACGTTGTTCCACTGCACTTCCTTCAAGAAGCTATCTCCCCAATCAAGATCACAATTTGTGCAGCAACACAACCTATGCAAAAACTGTCTTGCATCAGGGCACAACTTAAATAACTGTCCCAGCCAAAAAACATGCTTTGAGTGTCACAAACGACACAACACTCTGCTGCACATCAAGCAAAATTCCGAAGCAGACAGTAGAATAAGTAAAAACGAACCAAATCAAGGGCAGGCAGAACTGAAGCTTAATAAGCCCGGCGGCAGTAATGAGGCAAGCACTGCATCATTCTTTACGACAAATGTCAACCGTGCATTATTATCAACAGCACTAATTCAAATTGAAGGTCCAGACGGCCACAAGCATACCATGAGAGCATTATTAGACTCAGGCTCTCAAGTCTCATTCATCACAGAAGCCGCAAGTAGAAAAATACGACTACAGCAAATATCCACAAACATTAAAGTGACAGGGTTGGGAAAAAGTAGAACAGCATCTGCAAGAGCACAAACATCATTTACTTTAAACTCCCTTCACACAAATTTTAAGACACACATAACTGCTCTAGTGCTAAGAAAGATAAACGACTTCATACCAACTGACACATTAGACATCAGCAAATTGTTTTATCTGCAGCATCTAATTTTAGCAGATCCAAACTTCTATACGCCTGGCCCAATTGACGTATTGCTAGGAGCTGACGTCTATGCCGACGTCATAGAAAACGGGGTTATCAAGGGAGCGCTAGGAGAACCCACGGCACAGCATACACAGTTGGGATGGATTTTAATGGGTAAAACAAAAACTAGTAAGAAAACGAGTCATTTCACTACGTTCACAGTACAGATTGATGAAAGCAATAACTTAGATCAGCAACTAAAACATTTCTGGGAATTGGAAGAAATTCCTCGAAAAATAGCCCATCCTGACGATGAAATATGTGAGAAAATCTACACCAACATCCACCAACGGTTAAGCCATGGAGCATATCAAGTCAAATTACCCTTCAAGGGGAAGGTCGGACCAGAACTCGGTCAAACACGCTCTATGGCATTAAAACAATTCTTGCAGCTTGAAAAACGTTTAGAAAGGCACCCAGAGATGGCTGCACAATACAGATCATGCATCCAGGAATATCAACAGCTGGGACACATGACAGAAATCCCGCCAAGCCAGCTGGCAGCAGAACGGAGCGAAATCGGATTAAAGCCGATCCAACATTTCTATCTACCACACCATGCAGTCACAAAAGAGAGTTCCAGTACCAAGACAAGAGTAGTGTTCAATGCATCAGCACGATCAACCAATGGCCAGTCATTAAATGAGCAGATGTTAGTAGGCCCAACAATCCAACCAACTCTCTGGACCATAATCTTACGATGGCGTCAGTATAAGTACGTACTAACAGCCGACATTGAAAAAATGTACAGGATGGTACACATGCATCCAGATCATCAGAACTATCAGAGAATTTTATGGAGAGATTGCCCCAAAGAGTCAATAAGAGACTTCAAATTGACAACTGTCACGTTCGGCACAGCAGCAGCCCCATATTTAGCTATCAGAACGCTGCAGCAACTAGCCGATGACGAGCAAGACATCTCTCCAAAAGCGGCTCTAAGTCTAAGAACAGACTTTTACGTCGATGACCTACTAACTGGCGCCCATGAGATCCATACAGGCTTGGCACTTCAACAAGAACTAAGTCACACCCTCATCAAGGGAGGATTTCACCTCAGAAAATGGACATCAAACTGTCCAGAATTACTAGCCAACATACCAATACAAGACCAAGAGGTTAACACTACGCTAAATTTGTCAGAAAAAAACACCATAAAAACTCTCGGGCTGCAATGGAATCCTTCAACCGACGAATTTAGCTTCACCATTAAATCAACAATAATAAGTGACAACTATACCAAAAGAAAAATTCTCTCTGAAACTGCAGCCTTGTTCGATCCACTTGGATGGCTGGCTCCATGCGTCATAATAGCGAAAATATTCATTCAAAAACTATGGCTAACTGGATATGCCTGGGACGAGCCTTTACCAACCTCACTCAACCTAGAATGGATCAAATATCGAGAGAACTTAAAAGATGTCAAATCTCTAAAAATCCCCAGATGGATAAATTTTCTACCAAACATAAAAACCATTCAACTGCACGGATTCTGTGACGCGTTTACTAAAGCTTACGTAAGCGTCGCATTTATACGAATTATCAACCACGACAACTCAATTGTCACACACTTGTTGACATCTAAAACAAGAGTTGCCCCCACAAAATCCACATCACTGCCCAAGCTAGAACTATGTGGAGCTGTCATTTTGTCACGCCTCCTCAAACAAATACAAGATGATTTGAAATTTCAGGACATCCCAACCGTAGCTTGGTGCGATTCAGAAATAACATTAGCCTGGATACAAAGCCACCCAACAAGGTGGAAGACATTCGTTGCCAATAGAGTGGCAGAAATACACGAGAATCTCCATCCTAGGGCCTGGCGATTTGTTCCATCAAAAGAAAATCCTGCTGATTGCGCTACTCGAGGATTATATCCCGCCGAATTACAGCATCATACTCTTTGGTGGAATGGTCCATTATGGTTGAGACAGCATGAGGACAGCTGGCCACAACGACATGTCAACGACAAGTGCTGTGAACTTGAGCAACGAAAAGTCAAAGTTTTGATTTGCACTAACGACCATACTGAATGGCTGGAAAAATATTCATCATTTAGCAAATTAATACGCATAATCGCATATTGCAGAAGATTTTCTACAAATTGCCAAACATCATTAGCAGAACGAAAGAATAGCTATCTAACATCAAGTGAATTACTCGAAGCAGAAGTTAGAATCATCATATTTGTTGAGACTTCACCTACATAAATCTAAATTCTCCAGTTAAATTCACTCTAATGTTGTTACTTTTAGATCACTCTGTAACGTTATCTATAAAATGCTCTTTGCCTAGATTATCATCACTCTCAACGATATGGCTATTGTTGCAAATTTTTGAACTGTACTTGCATTGTATTCAAATACCAAATTAGAATTCATGATCATTCAAAGCTGTATAGATTTTTAGTTTTTCGTACTTCTCGCTATCGATCACATCGTCTATCTCATTGTACTAGTTCTTTCGTTTATAATAAAGAAATTCAAGCAAAGTTTTCTTTTATTTACTACATACCTTTCTTTTTCGTCGAACAGGAAATTTTAAAAACGCTTAAAATTGCACATAAGGTCCTTCGAGCCGGATAACGGTATTATCGCTGAACTCGTAATTACGTAAAGTGAGACAAACAATACAATCAAAAATTTTATAAGTCTCGTGAAAAGTGAGTGCTGTGGTTGCCCATTAAGTGAAGATTTAATGTTCATACATACATATCTATGTACATAGATCAATACTCTTTGTGATTTAAAAAAAAAAAAAATTTGTGATTCTAATGGTACATAGAGGATTAATTAAGCAAGGAGCATAAAATATCGTCAAATTTCATACATCTACACATAAAGGGTAAAGTCAAATTTTGTATGTTACATTGCATGAATGTAACTGGATTCTCGTAAGTACTTTCAATTTATTACTTGTGCATGATTCACTTGAACTACGTGGCTACGCCAGTAATCGTCATCATTTGAGATAACGGCTTATATCTGCTGCAACACAGCGTCATAACTGCACACTTCTTCAAACGTAATAGCCTTGAGTTCTTATCAGATTTATTTATTTTTATTGCTTGAAATTTATAATGGGCAACGAAAAGGCAGGGGAAGAAGCTGGGTCTAGTGGAGATAACTCGGTCAAGATTCTATCGGAATTGCGCATACAAAGAGGAACAATTCAAGGTCAACAGACTAAAATGAAAAATTATATCGTTTCTAAAGCAGATCAAATGGATATCTTCGAATTGAAAACTCGCCTGAGTTTACTAGAAGGCAATCTAGAAAGCTTTAATCGAATCCAAACACGAATCGAGTGCCTAGATTCCGATGAAGTAAATGCAGATAGACGTAAGGTCTTTGAAGACACTTATGTGGAAATTAAGACAAACGTCCTGCGCGCAATTCATAAAAAAACTCCGCGAACTTCAATCGCATTACCTGAAGGAAATATAACGCTTTCGTCTAGGACGCGATCCAAATCACTTCCGCAACTTAAATTAACAAAATTTAGTGGAAAATACTCGGAGTGGCCTGATTTCATTTCTATGTTTAACAATCTCGTTCATCTCGATGAAGATTTGAGTGAAATCGACAAATTCCAGCATTTAAGATCTTGTCTGTCAGATAGAGCTCTTCTTCCAATTAGTTCCTTAGAGGTCACTGGTGAAAATTATGAGTCCGCATTAAGTCTGCTGAAGAAACGATTTGAAAACAAAAGATTAATCTTTCAAGAGCACATATCAGAAATCTTTAATTTACGCCCTATCGAAAGGAATTCTCTCCAACAACTCAGATTACTTAGCGATTCAATCAACGCTCACCTTCGCGCCTTGTTATCAATAGGAAACAAAGAGCAGATCGCTGACGCTCTGCTCATTTATATCGTTCAAGGAAAATTAGACTTTAACACTCAGACGAAATGGGAGGATGAAGCGCCTCAAGATGTTTTGCCCACTTGGGAAGAATTAGCCGAATGTATCGAGAAAAGGTGTGTAGCTTTAGAAAACTTAGAACAAACGAGGGCTTATTCAAGGCCAAAGGCAAACGTAGCCTGTAATAAGCAATTTCAAATTAAAACTAGAAGCTCGACATTACTTTCCTCTAATATCAAGAATGCATGCACAATGTGTAAGAATAATGAGCATGCAATTCAAAATTGCCCAGAGTTTAATGCTCTTAGTCCGCTATCTCGTTTTAATTGTCTTAGAAGTGGTCACGGAGTCAAAGCCTGCAAATCGGGCAGGTGCCGGCTTTGCACATTCAAACATCATACTTTACTGCATATGGCGCAGCCATCTCAAGATCATTCTATGCTCAATCCGCATGTAGCTAGTACATCCAGCTCACATTTCGTCGCAACACAATTCGATAAAGAGGCGAGTGATCTATCACCCAACAAATCTTCTTTAACAACTGTTGCTTTATTCGAGGAACGCTCTAATCTTAATGCATCTGATAATAGGGGTTCAAGGGCACATATTTTTCTGGCAACCGCTCTTATAAAAATTAAGGCCACAAATGGACATTTTGTTCCATGCAGAGCGCTATTGGACTCTGCATCGCAACTGCATTTTATTACTGAAAGGCTTGCGCAACAGCTTCGTCTTCACAAAACAAAGGCAAATCTTTCGTTAAATGGCATAAGTAACACACTTGCCACTGTGAAGAATCGAGCAAATGTGATCATCAAATCTCGATTTAATGACTTTACTGCTTCGTTGGATGTATACATTTTACCTCAAATCACCCAAAGTCAACCAGATAGTTTTATTGTTGCCGATCATTTCAAGATCCCAGAGAATATAGCAAATAGCCTAGCTGATCCCAGTTTCAACGTGCCTCAGAAGATTGACTTGCTTATAGGGGCTGGTCTATTCTTTGAATTATTGACAGTTGGACAAATTAAATTGGGAGAAAATCTACCAACATTACAAAAGACTCTATTTGGCTGGGTAGTTTCAGGACCTTCTACGAGGCCCCTCTCAAATGCATCATGCTTTACAATAACCAACAATCAAACAAACGACCATTCGGACCAATTAGAGCATACCCTCAAAAAATTCTGGCAGTTAGAAAATCATGAGTCGGAAAGCAAATCAATATCCGCTGAAGAGCAGGAATGCGAAGAACATTTCGTACGGAATCATAAAAGATTAGCATCGGGACGCTACCAAGTTTGCTTGCCATTCCGTGAAGATCCCTCAGATTTAGGAAACTCTTTTGAAATTGCATTTAAGAGATTCCTAAACTTAGAGTCAAAACTAAAAAAGTCCCCTAGCACATTCAACGAATATTCAAAATTCATGGCAGAATATATTCAATTAGGCCACATGGAACCAATACCCTTTAAAGGACTTCCATCAAGACATTATTTCTTGCCGCACCATTGTGTCTTAAAACCTCAAAGCAGCACCACCCAACTTCGAGTGGTTTTCGATGGCAGTTGCAAGACCTCCACAGGACAATCGCTAAATGATATCCTAATGGTTGGCCCCACCATACAAGACGATCTCTACTCAATCTTGCTTAGATTCAGAACTCATCGATATGCCATAACCGCCGATATTACAAAGATGTATCGCCAGGTGAATATATCTGATGAGGATAGCTACTTACAATGTATACTTTGGCGTGATAATACAACCCAACCTTTGCAAGCATATCGCTTGAAAACCATTACATACGGAACATCGTCAGCTTCCTTTCTCGCAACCCGATGCCTTCAGCAACTTGCACATGATGAAGGTGCACCTTTTCCCCTTGGACGGGACACTTTGCTAACTTCGTTTTATGTAGATGACATGCTTGCCGGAGCTAATACTATTGAGCAGGGTTTACAATTAAAGGAAGAGATTAATCATCTTCTTAATAAAGGAGAATTCAAATTGCGAAAGTGGTGCTCCAACAGTAAGAAACTATTAGCGACATCACCTGAAACCGATTTAGAAAGATTCATTCAAATTAATGAAGATAAAATTATCAAAACTCTTGGTCTGATCTGGGCGCCCATACAAGATGAATTTCGCTATGTATTTACAGGACATGATGTCCAAAAACGAATTAATAAACGCACAGTCTTGTCATCAATTGCAAGACTTTTTGACCCGCTGGGATTAATAGGCCCTGTAATTCTAAAGGCTAAATTGTTTATGCAACATCTATGGTCACTTGGAGTTGCTTGGGATGAATCAATGCCATCAAAGCTAGAAACTGAATGGATCATGTTCTATAAGCAATTGGAACTAATCAATGCAATCAGAATTCCACGTCATGCTATCGATCGGAATTCAACTATCGAAATACACGGTTTCGCGGACGCGAGTAGTAAAGCATACGGTGCTTGCATATATGCAAAAACTATAGACTCTTTGGGCAACCACACAGTATATTTACTCACAGCTAAATCACGCGTCGCGCCGGTAAAACCTATTACGATACCGCGTCTTGAGTTAAGTGCAGCGCTATTGTTATCAGAACTATTAAATCGTGTTTTAGTTGCACTCCGCATGAACCTTTCCAAGGTAATTTGCTGGTCTGACTCCAAGGTCGTTTTATCTTGGATCGCATCCTCTTCAAACGTTAAGCAACCGATCTTCGTGTCCAATCGGGTATCTAAAATAAAGGGTTTAACAGAAAACTTTGAGTGGCACTATGTTGATTCACACAACAACCCAGCCGATTTCATTAGTCGAGGACTTAATGCTGCAGAAATGCTAAAATGCAGTATGTGGTTTACAGGCCCTAACTTCTTAAAAAATAAAGAAGAGCTGCTTAAAGTACCAGCAGAAATAATACCATCGCAGTTACTTTCTAATCATAGAATTGAAAATTCACTCATCGTATCAACGGGAGAAGATCTAATCGAAAATTGCACTTACAAAAATTCTTTCGTTAAATTACAAAATGTTTTTGGCTACATATTTCGATTTTACAAAAACTGCAGAACTAAGAAAAGAGAGACGTCAAGTTTACTGTCAGTCTCTGAAATGGATGTCGCACTTAAAGCTATCCTAAGGATGGTTCAAAAATCATCATTTATTACCGAATACCAGGAGCTCTTGAAGAAGATTCCTATTAAACGCAACAGTGTTTTAAAGGACTTATCACCATTTCTGGACGATGAAGGCTTAATAAGAGTTGGAGGGAGGCTAAGGCACTCAAACTTGAGCTTTGATGCACGCCACCAAATATTATTACCTAAATCCCATGCTCTTACTAAAAGCATAATATCTCATTATCATCGCACTAACATGCATGCTGGATGTCAAACTCTTCTTACTATAATACGTACGAAATATTGGCCAATTGGAGGCAAAAATACAGTCAAGCAAATATTACATAGCTGCATCAGGTGCTTCCGATTCCGACCTAAAACTCTTCAGCAAATAATGGGAGACCTCCCTATCGATCGGGTTCAACCATCTCGGCCTTTTAACTGCACTGGAATAGACTTTTGTGGACCCTTTTTTGTCAGTCATCTCATCCGAGGACGCAATCCAACGAAGGCTTACATATGCCTTTTTATATGCTTCACTACAAAGGCCGTCCATCTCGAAGTTGTCTCCAATTTAACCACGGATGCTTTCATTGCCGCACTTAAGCGATTTATCGCTCGGAGAGGAAAGATATCCCGTATTTGGTCAGACAACGCCACAAACTTCGTTGGAGCTAACAATAAATTAAAGGAATTGCGCTCTCTTTTCGCATCCAATGGGCACCATGAACAAATTCACCAAATGTGTCTCCAAGATAGCATTGAATGGAAATTTATTCCGCCGCGATCTCCGCACTTCGGTGGACTCTGGGAATCTTCAATTAAATCAGCGAAGCATCTCATTTGTCGTGTTGGATCTAGCAACTTATTCACATTAGAAGAATTGAGCACATTTGCCTGTGAAGCTGAAGCAATCATAAATTCCAGGCCAATAACTGCAATTTCGAACGACCCAAATGACTTTTAAGCTCTTACGCCTGGTCACTTTTTAGTAGGAAGTCCATTATGCTCAATTCCTGAAATTGACAGAAGAGGTGACAACGTCAATCGGTTAACAAGGTGGCAGAGAATCACCTATGCAAAACAACACTTCTGGTCCAGATGGAGTCACGAATATCTTCAGACTCTACAAGTACGACACAAATGGAGATTCGCTAACAAGAATATAGTCGTTGGCTCGTTAGTAATCATTAAGGATGAGAATCTACCTTCTCTAAAATGGCAGCTAGGGAGAATCCTCAATGTACATGTTGGTGAGGACGGGCATGTCAGAGTAGCCACAGTGAGAACCGCTAATGGAATCCTGAAACGGGCTATAGCCAAGCTATGCCTTCTTCCGATCGAGGACTCAGATGGTGAAAGTGACCACTTTCACGGCGGGGAGAATGTTGAGACTTCACCTACATAAATCTAAATTCTCCAGTTAAATTCACTCTAATGTTGTTACTTTTAGATCACTCTGTAACGTTATCTATAAAATGCTCTTTGCCTAGATTATCATCACTCTCAACGATATGGCTATTGTTGCAAATTTTTGAACTGTACTTGCATTGTATTCAAATACCAAATTAGAATTCATGATCATTCAAAGCTGTATAGATTTTTAGTTTTTCGTACTTCTCGCTATCGATCACATCGTCTATCTCATTGTACTAGTTCTTTCGTTTATAATAAAGAAATTCAAGCAAAGTTTTCTTTTATTTACTACATACCTTTCTTTTTCGTCGAACAGGAAATTTTAAAAACGCTTAAAATTGCACAATATTAATGCAGAAACAAGCATTTCCAGACGAATACGAATGCCTATCAAGGCAAAAACCAATTTCAGGCAAAAGTCGGATATCAAGTTTGAATCCATTTTTAGACACAAACCAAGCTATACGAGTTGGTGGTAGACTCGAAAACGCCACACTAACCTTCGACCAAAAACATCCGATGATTCTACCAAACAATCATCACGTGTCTAAATTAATCATTAATTACACTCATTCATACACACTACATGGAGGAACCCAACTTGTCCTCAATACATTAAGAAATCGATACTGGCTACTAAATGCTAGAAATACAATCCGACGCCAGATTCATCACTGCATCGCTTGCTTCCGAACAAAGCCAAGGTTTTCAAATCAAATAATGGGAAATTTACCTACTGCGAGAATAACACCATCCATGGTATTTGAACACACAGGAGTAGATTACGCTGGCCCAGTTGATGTAAAAACATCAAAGATTCGAAATTCGAAAATCATTAAAGCATATTTTAGTCTGTTCATATGCATGGCCACAAAGGCAGTTCATATTGAAATAGTAACAGAACTAACAACGTCAGCATTTCTCGCAGCGCTCAAGCGATTTACAAGTCGAAGAGGATTATGTCGACATCTATATTCCGACTGCGGTACAAATTTCATCGGAGCAAACAAAGAACTGTCATGCCAGTTACAAAAGGTGTTAACTCAACTTCCACACGACATTGCGAATGATATCATGCTAGCAGGAATCACATGGCATTTCAATCCACCAGCAGCGCCACACTTTGGTGGATTATGGGAAGCCGGGGTCAAATCACTTAAAACACATTTAAAACGAACAATACAAAACACAATCTTAACATACGAAGAACTTTCAACTGTCATGTGTCAGATAGAAGCATGCGTAAACTCGCGTCCGCTGACTCCCTTGTCAAACGATCCCAAGGACTACAATGTTTTAACACCAGGACACTTCTTAACAGGCAGAAACATCAAAGCAATTCCTGAGCCAACTACAACCAAAAACTCTACATTACTCAAACGTTGGCAATACACACAATATTTGACAGACCAATTCTGGAAAAAATGGTCTGCGGAATATATACACAGCTTACAGCAGCGCACAAAGTGGAGAATTCCAGAAACTAATTTAAAAACTAATGACCTGGTCTTAATTCACAACAAACACTGTCCTCCCACAAAATGGCTACTGGGCAGAATAATTAAAATCCACGAAGGAAAGGACAACAAAGTCAGAGTTGCGACAATAAAAACAGCACTACACGAATATTGTCGCCCCATACACAAATTGTCCAAATTACCTCTGACAGAAGACCACAACAAAGCAACAGATTAATAAATCCACAGGACAAACCCACACACTACAGCACCACTGGAAAAAGACAATAGCTGAACACAGGTCCAGACATAATTCGCTCCATCGTCATAAAAGTCAGAAATAATCATGGGCCCATCTAAAACAAATCACCACACTGCAACAAAAAAAAGCACATATACAAGCAACATAAATAATAAAATCAAGTTAAAACTAAAGCGTGTGGGCCTCATCATATAAAAAACTTTATTGCAGCAAATCATCGGCAATGCAGTTCAAATCAGAACCTACTTCAGTCATTAGGTTGTGCGCCAAAATCGCTTGACAACTGGCAAAAAAGACTTTTAATATAATTTTTTCAAAAATTATTGTTGCAAATTTATTTATTCTATATATTTTTTTTTCCTCATTATTTTTTCTCTTTGTTTCCTCTTTATCATTTGTAAGTTTTTTTTTATCATTTATGACTTATTATTTTTGTTTGCAATTTTTCATTTTTTGCTTTTTATTTTTTATTTTTTTTTTTTTAAAAAATCCAAAAAGAATAGAGATGGAGTCGCTACCAAGCCTCGACGACTGTTTGTGGATAGATGACGTCCCCGAGCTTGAAAATTCCTTAAAAGACAAGCTCAGGACAACCGACATGCCCAGACGTCCAAAAACTTACATACCGCCGTTTGAGGCGCTTCCAGCTTCACCTGAAACTAAAAACCTAGCTGACGCAGCCATTTTTAGGAAGCCAACTAGGCCAATCAGGCCCCCTACTGGCACCAAAAGATCTGCCATACAACCGGCAGTAGCAATGACGTTCACAAATATCGCACCACAAAACATAACGATGCCATCTAGCACATCATTGAAAAAGCCAGCACTGACGGCTTCATCAGCGACGCAACGCGACGCATCAAAACTTCAGCCAGCATTGACGGCTCCATCAACATCATCACAGGCTAAATTCAACATACCAGCTCCAACAGCTTTAACCTCAAAACCACCACGTAAAAGGCCAACTCCGACAGCCTGCTCGTCAACAGCAGGACTATCAAACGTTCCAAGTACAAAACAAGCGTTGACGACGCCATCCGACACGTCACCCAAAAGGCCAGCCCGGACGGCTGCAAACACAGTCCCAACAAGGCCTCCTACGAATTTTATCGTAGAGCCAGGTCTATGGGAACAAGTACGAACTCAGCCAATTCCATGGCTGAAAGTATTTACAGCAAGAAAGTGCTTCCGCATCATAACTGAAGATGGAGACACACTCAGGTTCATCAAGTTGAAAACAGGAAAGATCAGAGTAAGGCTACAAATAAAATAAAAACACAACACGTAAGTTTGCACAAATTAATTTATTTTTATACCACGATTCCTCTTTTTCGAGAGGCGGGAGGATGTTCCGTCTCGGAACAAAACTAAAAACTTATATACTAAAAACACTACACTACTAACACTCACGAGATTCCACACAAGATAATTTAAGCAGAGATCCCCCGATGCAGCAACATAATCTAAAATAAAATCAAAAGCATCTACAAAAAATAAATAAACAAATAGAAGTCTCAGATCATTCACGATCTGAGACTTCAATTAGAAACAAAACTTACAAAAATAACACATCAATTCCCACGATGCGAGAAATATCCCACGATGTCCTAAGGGACCAAAATTCTAAAAAAGGGAAACATATTATTAATAGAATAAATAACATAATATTCAAAATATAAACACTTACCCATAACCAAGCAGCTGCCAAAGTCATTCGACATTTCTGAAATGACAACCGGCAGTACATAGCAAAATATTCCAATTAGAATTATGATAACGCCATTGTTGGACCAAATGCAGGAAAAATTCTCACGATGACGTCATTTGCGGACCAAATCCATGAAATCTCACAAACGACGCGAGCGTCATGGCAACGCCGCCGGCAGACACAATTCCTATTGTGTTTCTGCCTATAAATAGCGAGCTGCTGGAAGTAGCAAACCACTCAAGTTCTGACTGAGCACCAAGACAGATCGGCTGTTGATATTGAAGCCAAATTAAGTCTTGTTTAACACATAAGGGAAGTATTGCACCCTATTTTGACTAACATATTAATCAACTTTTAATATTTGATTGAATATATTTTAGCATCCCACGGGGAGATTATTTGATCCCAGCTAACAACCCATATGAGCAGACCATTGAAGCTCATCTCAATCAGCTTAACTTTGCTTTTTTGGTTAAATAATAATAGTTTTTTTTTCTTCTTATTACAGATTAAGGGACAAATTTGCCATTGGAGGCGTAAATAATTGGATTATTTTTAGAATTGTAGTATTAGAGGTAAAATTAAACTGAATTGATGTAGAATTAAGCATTTGAATTGATTAGTTTTGGGAGAAATTAGTGATAAATAAACTGAATTTGTTATTTTGAAGTCAACCTGTCTTGTCATTCAAAACCGGCACCTGCCCCCTTTTTTTGCATGCTAAGCCCACATTGGGACTTAACATTGGTCCTTCGAGCCGGATAAGACAGGAAGATTTTCAGGATGGCGGATATCGCTAGTTTAACATTATCACTGATAGCTCTTAATGATCAAATCAACAAGGCCGCCATAAATCACTCCAAGGCAGGTAGTGATACCAAGGCAGGCAAAAAATACTATGCAGCACGCATAGACTCACTAGAAAAACTCTGGAAATCATTCACAGATCTGCATATAGCAATCTGGTCTACCAAAGATGGCGCTCAAAGCGAGTATGCCAAAGAAGAACTATATGAGGAAACCGAACTCATATATGTAAATCTCTTATCCACTCTACTAGAAGAATTAGAAGAGTCATACCCAGCAATACCTCTCAATACAAACACAAATGAAACCAGAGTTCAGTCAGTACGACTATCAAAGCCAGAAACGCGGCTTCCACCAATCCATATACCGACATTTGATGGTAACTACAAATCATGGCGGACATTCCATGATTTGTTCAATTCATTAATTCACACAGACCCTAATATATCAAAGGTCCAAAAACTACATTACCTCAAACTCAGTATCACTGGCGAAGCTGAACGCTTATTGCGTCAATTTGAAGTAACAGAAACCAATTATAACAAGGCATGGGAATTATTAAAAAAGAGATATGACAACAAACGAGTCCTAGTCAACACTCACTTAAAGGCATTATTGACACAAATGCCCATTAAAAACGAATCAGCTCACTCCATTCGCTCTCTTTTAGACCAAACAGAAGAGAGCCTACACGAGCTGAAATATTTAGACTTACCAATAGAACATTGGGATGCAATATTAATTTACAACCTTGTTCAACGCCTCCCATTAGAGACTCATCAACTATGGGAGCAAGAGCAAGGCAGCAAGGCCGAGTTGCCAACATACGCTGATCTGTCAGTTTTTTTAGAGTCACGTTTCCGTACGCTAGAATCAATTCAAAACTTGAACTCAGCAGAACACGGACGACAAACAAAGTCGTCACATATCCAAGAGTTACGGCGCGGCTATAGACCCACGAACTCAAACAACATTCCGTCACATAACCATACACGCAAAGGTGCTCATGCCTTCATAAGCAAAACATATACTTGCATCAAGTGCAAACAAAATCACACGTTGTTCCACTGCACTTCCTTCAAGAAGCTATCTCCCCAATCAAGATCACAATTTGTGCAGCAACACAACCTATGCAAAAACTGTCTTGCATCAGGGCACAACTTAAATAACTGTCCCAGCCAAAAAACATGCTTTGAGTGTCACAAACGACACAACACTCTGCTGCACATCAAGCAAAATTCCGAAGCAGACAGTAGAATAAGTAAAAACGAACCAAATCAAGGGCAGGCAGAACTGAAGCTTAATAAGCCCGGCGGCAGTAATGAGGCAAGCACTGCATCATTCTTTACGACAAATGTCAACCGTGCATTATTATCAACAGCACTAATTCAAATTGAAGGTCCAGACGGCCACAAGCATACCATGAGAGCATTATTAGACTCAGGCTCTCAAGTCTCATTCATCACAGAAGCCGCAAGTAGAAAAATACGACTACAGCAAATATCCACAAACATTAAAGTGACAGGGTTGGGAAAAAGTAGAACAGCATCTGCAAGAGCACAAACATCATTTACTTTAAACTCCCTTCACACAAATTTTAAGACACACATAACTGCTCTAGTGCTAAGAAAGATAACCGACTTCATACCAACTGACACATTAGACATCAGCAAATTGTTTTATCTGCAGCATCTAATTTTAGCAGATCCAAGCTTCTATACGCCTGGCCCAATTGACGTATTGCTAGGAGCTGACGTCTATGCCGACGTCATAGAAAACGGGGTTATCAAGGGAGCGCTAGGAGAACCCACGGCACAGCATACACAGTTGGGATGGATTTTAATGGGTAAAACAAAAACTAGTAAGAAAACGAGTCATTTCACTACGTTCACAGTACAGATTGATGAAAGCAATAACTTAGATCAGCAACTAAAACATTTCTGGGAATTGGAAGAAATTCCTCGAAAAATAGCCCATCCTGACGATGAAATATGTGAGAAAATCTACACCAACATCCACCAACGGTTAAGCCATGGAGCATATCAAGTCAAATTACCCTTCAAGGGGAAGGTCGGACCAGAACTCGGTCAAACACGCTCTATGGCATTAAAACAATTCTTGCAGCTTGAAAAACGTTTAGAAAGGCACCCAGAGATGGCTGCACAATACAGATCATGCATCCAGGAATATCAACAGCTGGGACACATGACAGAAATCCCGCCAAGCCAGCTGGCAGCAGAACGGAGCGAAATCGGATTAAAGCCGATCCAACATTTCTATCTACCACACCATGCAGTCACAAAAGAGAGTTCCAGTACCAAGACAAGAGTAATGTTCAATGCATCAGCACGATCAACCAATGGCCAGTCATTAAATGAGCAGATGTTAGTAGGCCCAACAATCCAACCAACCCTCTGGACCATAATCTTACGATGGCGTCAGTATAAGTACGTACTAACAGCCGACATTGAAAAAATGTACAGGATGGTACACATGCATCCAGATCATCAGAACTATCAGAGAATTTTATGGAGAGATTGCCCCAAAGAGTCAATAAGAGACTTCAAATTGACAACTGTCACGTTCGGCACAGCAGCAGCCCCATATTTAGCTATCAGAACGCTGCAGCAACTAGCCGATGACGAGCAAGACAGCTCTCCAAAAGCGGCTCTAAGTCTAAGAACAGACTTTTACGTCGATGACCTACTAACTGGCGCCCATGAGATCCATACAGGCTTGGCACTTCAACAAGAACTAAGTCACACCCTCATCAAGGGAGGATTTCACCTCAGAAAATGGACATCAAACTGTCCAGAATTACTAGCCAACATACCAATACAAGACCAAGAGGTTAACACTACGCTAAATTTGTCAGAAAAAAACACCATAAAAACTCTCGGGCTGCAATGGAATCCTTCAACCGACGAATTTAGCTTCACCATTAAATCAACAGTAATAAGTGACAACTATACCAAAAGAAAAATTCTCTCTGAAACTGCAGCCTTGTTCGATCCACTTGGATGGCTGGCTCCATGCGTCATAATAGCGAAAATATTCATTCAAAAACTATGGCTAACTGGATATGCCTGGGACGAGCCTTTACCAACCTCACTCAACCTAGAATGGATCAAATATCGAGAGAACTTAAAAGATGTCAAATCTCTAAAAATCCCCAGATGGATAAATTTTCTACCAAACATAAAAACCATTCAACTGCACGGATTCTGTGACGCGTCAACTAAAGCTTACGCAAGCGTCGCATTTATACGAATTATCAACCACGACAACTCAATTGTCACACACTTGTTGACATCCAAAACAAGAGTTGCCCCCACAAAATCCACATCACTGCCCAAGCTAGAACTATGTGGAGCTGTCATTTTGTCACGCCTCCTCAAACAAATACAAGATGATTTGAAATTTCAGGACATCCCAACCGTAGCTTGGTGCGATTCAGAAATAACATTAGCCTGGATACAAAGCCACCCAACAAGGTGGAAGACATTCGTTGCCAATAGAGTGGCAGAAATACACGAGAATCTCCATCCTAGGGCCTGGCGATTTGTTCCATCAAAAGAAAATCCTGCTGATTGCGCTACTCGAGGATTATATCCCGCCGAATTACAGCATCATACTCTTTGGTGGAATGGTCCATTATGGTTGAGACAGCATGAGGACAGCTGGCCACAACGACATGTCAACGACAAGTGCTGTGAACTTGAGCAACGAAAAGTCAATGGCTGGAAAAATATTCATCATTTAGCAAATTAATACGCATAATCGCATATTGCAGAAGATTTTCTACAAATTGCCAAACATCATTAGCAGAACGAAAGAATAGCTATCTAACATCAAGTGAATTACTCGAAGCAGAAGTTAGAATCATCATATTAATGCAGAAACAAGCATTTCCAGACGAATACGAATGCCTATCAAGGCAAAAACCAATTTCAGGCAAAAGTCGGATATCAAGTTTGAATCCATTTTTAGACACAAACCAAGCTATACGAGTTGGTGGTAGACTCGAAAACGCCACACTAACCTTCGACCAAAAACATCCGATGATTCTACCAAACAATCATCACGTGTCTAAATTAATCATTAATTACACTCATTCATACACACTACATGGAGGAACCCAACTTGTCCTCAATACATTAAGAAATCGATACTGGCTACTAAATGCTAGAAATACAATCCGACGCCAGATTCATCACTGCATCGCTTGCTTCCGAACAAAGCTAAGGTTTTCAAATCAAATAATGGGAAATTTACCTACGGCGAGAATAACACCATCCATGGTATTTGAACACACAGGAGTAGATTTGTCTGGCCCAGTTGATGTAAAAACATCAAAGATTCGAAATTCGAAAATCATTAAAGCATATTTTAGTCTGTTCATATGCATGGCCACAAAGGCAGTTCATATTGAAATAGTAACAGAACTAACAACGTCAGCATTTCTCGCAGCGCTCAAGCGATTTACAAGTCGAAGAGGATTATGTCGACATCTATATTCCGACTGCGGTACAAATTTCATCGGAGCAAACAAAGAACTGTCATGCCAGTTACAAAAGGTGTTAACTCAACTTCCACACGACATTGCGAATGATATCATGCTAGCAGGAATCACATGGCATTTCAATCCACCAGCAGCGCCACACTTTGGTGGATTATGGGAAGCCGGGGTCAAATCACTTAAAACACATTTAAAACGAACAATACAAAACACAATCTTAACATACGAAGAACTTTCAACTGTCATGTGTCAGATAGAAGCATGCGTAAACTCGCGTCCGCTGACTCCCTTGTCAAACGATCCCAAGGACTACAATGTTTTAACACCAGGACACTTCTTAACAGGCAGAAACATCAAAGCAATTCCTGAGCCAACTACAACCAAAAACTCTACATTACTCAAACGTTGGCAATACACACAATATTTGACAGACCAATTCTGGAAAAAATGGTCTGCGGAATATATACACAGCTTACAGCAGCGCACAAAGTGGAGAATTCCAGAAACTAATTTAAAAACTAATGACCTGGTCTTAATTCACAACAAACACTGTCCTCCCACAAAATGGCTACTGGGCAGAATAATTAAAATCCACGAAGGAAAGGACAACAAAGTCAGAGTTCCGACAATAAAAACAGCACTACACGAATATTGTCGCCCCATACACAAATTGTCCAAATTACCTCTGACAGAAGACCACAACAAAGCAACAGATTAATAAATCCACAGGACAAACCCACACACTACAGCACCACTGGAAAAAGACAATAGCTGAACACAGGTCCAGACATAATTCGCTCCATCGTCATAAAAGTCAGAAATAATCATGGGCCCATCTAAAACAAATCACCACACTGCAACAAAAAAAAGCACATATACAAGCAACATAAATAATAAAATCAAGTTAAAACTAAAGCGTGTGGGCCTCATCATATAAAAAACTTTATTGCAGCAAATCATCGGCAATGCAGTTCAAATCAGAACCTACTTCAGTCATTAGGTTGTGCGCCAAAATCGCTTGACAACTGGCAAAAAAGACTTTTAATATAATTTTTTCAAAAATTATTGTTGCAAATTTATTTATTCTATATATTTTTTTTTCCTCATTATTTTTTCTCTTTGTTTCCTCTTTATCATTTGTAAGTTTTTTTTTATCATTTATGACTTATTATTTTTGTTTGCAATTTTTCATTTTTTGCTTTTTATTTTTTATTTTTTTTTTTTTAAAAAAATCCAAAAAGAATAGAGATGGAGTCGCTACCAAGCCTCGACGACTGTTTGTGGATAGATGACGTCCCCGAGCTTGAAAATTCCTTAAAAGACAAGCTCAGGACAACCGACATGCCCAGACGTCCAAAAACTTACATACCGCCGTTTGAGGCGCTTCCAGCTTCACCTGAAACTAAAAACCTAGCTGACGCAGCCATTTTTAGGAAGCCAACTAGGCCAATCAGGCCCCCTACTGGCACCAAAAGATCTGCCATACAACCGGCAGTAGCAATGACGTTCACAAATATCGCACCACAAAACATAACGATGCCATCTAGCACATCATTGAAAAAGCCAGCACTGGCGGCTTCATCAGCGACGCAACGCGACGCATCAAAACTTCAGCCAGCATTGACGGCTCCATCAACATCATCACAGGCTAAATTCAACATACCAGCTCCAACAGCTTTAACCTCAAAACCACCACGTAAAAGGCCAACTCCGACAGCCTGCTCGTCAACAGCAGGACTATCAAACGTTCCAAGTACAAAACAAGCGTTGACGACGCCATCCGACACGTCACCCAAAAGGCCAGCCCGGACGGCTGCAAACACAGTCCCAACAAGGCCTCCTACGAATTTTATCGTAGAGCCAGGTCTATGGGAACAAGTACGAACTCAGCCAATTCCATGGCTGAAAGTATTTACAGCAAGAAAGTGCTTCCGCATCATAACTGAAGATGGAGACACACTCAGGTTCATCAAGTTGAAAACAGGAAAGATCAGAGTAAGGCTACAAATAAAATAAAAACACAACACGTAAGTTTGCACAAATTAATTTATTTTTATACCACGATTCCTCTTTTTCGAGAGGCGGGAGGATGTTCCGTCTCGGAACAAAACTAAAAACTTATATACTAAAAACACTACACTACTAACACTCACGAGATTCCACACAAGATAATTTAAGCAGAGATCCCCCGATGCAGCAACATAATCTAAAATAAAATCAAAAGCATCTACAAAAAATAAATAAACAAATAGAAGTCTCAGATCATTCACGATCTGAGACTTCAATTAGAAACAAAACTTACAAAAATAACACATCAATTCCCACGATGCGAGAAATATCCCACGATGTCCTAAGGGACCAAAATTCTAAAAAAGGGAAACATATTATTAATAGAATAAATAACATAATATTCAAAATATAAACACTTACCCATAACCAAGCAGCTGCCAAAGTCATTCGACATTTCTGAAATGACAACCGGCAGTACATAGCAAAATATTCCAATTAGAATTATGATAACGCCATTGTTGGACCAAATGCAGGAAAAATTCTCACGATGACGTCATTTGCGGACCAAATCCATGAAATCTCACAAACGACGCGAGCGTCATGGCAACGCCGCCGGCAGACACAATTCCTATTGTGTTTCTGCCTATAAATAGCGAGCTGCTGGAAGTAGCAAACCACTCAAGTTCTGACTGAGCACCAAGACAGATCGGCTGTTGATATTGAAGCCAAATTAAGTCTTGTTTAACACATAAGGGAAGTATTGCACCCTATTTTGACTAACATATTAATCAACTTTTAATATTTGATTGAATATATTTTAGCATCCCACGGGGAGATTATTTGATCCCAGCTAACAACCCATATGAGCAGACCATTGAAGCTCATCTCAATCAGCTTAACTTTGCTTTTTTGGTTAAATAATAATAGTTTTTTTTTCTTCTTATTACAGATTAAGGGACAAATTTGCCATTGGAGGCGTAAATAATTGGATTATTTTTAGAATTGTAGTATTAGAGGTAAAATTAAACTGAATTGATGTAGAATTAAGCATTTGAATTGATTAGTTTTGGGAGAAATTAGTGATAAATAAACTGAATTTGTTATTTTGAAGTCAACCTGTCTTGTCATTCAAAACCGGCACCTGCCCCCTTTTTTTGCATGCTAAGCCCACATTGGGACTTAACATTGGTCCTTCGAGCCGGATAAGACAGGAAGATTTTCAGGATGGCGGATATCGCTAGTTTAACATTATCACTGATAGCTCTTAATGATCAAATCAACAAGGCCGCCATAAATCACTCCAAGGCAGGTAGTGATACCAAGGCAGGCAAAAAATACTATGCAGCACGCATAGACTCACTAGAAAAACTCTGGAAATCATTCACAGATCTGCATATAGCAATCTGGTCTACCAAAGATGGCGCTCAAAGCGAGTATGCCAAAGAAGAACTATATGAGGAAACCGAACTCATATATGTAAATCTCTTATCCACTCTACTAGAAGAATTAGAAGAGTCATACCCAGCAATACCTCTCAATACAAACACAAATGAAACCAGAGTTCAGTCAGTACGACTATCAAAGCCAGAAACGCGGCTTCCACCAATCCATATACCGACATTTGATGGTAACTACAAATCATGGCGGACATTCCATGATTTGTTCAATTCATTAATTCACACAGACCCTAATATATCAAAGGTCCAAAAACTACATTACCTCAAACTCAGTATCACTGGCGAAGCTGAACGCTTATTGCGTCAATTTGAAGTAACAGAAACCAATTATAACAAGGCATGGGAATTATTAAAAAAGAGATATGACAACAAACGAGTCCTAGTCAACACTCACTTAAAGGCATTATTGACACAAATGCCCATTAAAAACGAATCAGCTCACTCCATTCGCTCTCTTTTAGACCAAACAGAAGAGAGCCTACACGAGCTGAAATATTTAGACTTACCAATAGAACATTGGGATGCAATATTAATTTACAACCTTGTTCAACGCCTCCCATTAGAGACTCATCAACTATGGGAGCAAGAGCAAGGCAGCAAGGCCGAGTTGCCAACATACGCTGATCTGTCAGTTTTTTTAGAGTCACGTTTCCGTACGCTAGAATCAATTCAAAACTTGAACTCAGCAGAACACGGACGACAAACAAAGTCGTCACATATCCAAGAGTTACGGCGCGGCTATAGACCCACGAACTCAAACAACATTCCGTCACATAACCATACACGCAAAGGTGCTCATGCCTTCATAAGCAAAACATATACTTGCATCAAGTGCAAACAAAATCACACGTTGTTCCACTGCACTTCCTTCAAGAAGCTATCTCCCCAATCAAGATCACAATTTGTGCAGCAACACAACCTATGCAAAAACTGTCTTGCATCAGGGCACAACTTAAATAACTGTCCCAGCCAAAAAACATGCTTTGAGTGTCACAAACGACACAACACTCTGCTGCACATCAAGCAAAATTCCGAAGCAGACAGTAGAATAAGTAAAAACGAACCAAATCAAGGGCAGGCAGAACTGAAGCTTAATAAGCCCGGCGGCAGTAATGAGGCAAGCACTGCATCATTCTTTACGACAAATGTCAACCGTGCATTATTATCAACAGCACTAATTCAAATTGAAGGTCCAGACGGCCACAAGCATACCATGAGAGCATTATTAGACTCAGGCTCTCAAGTCTCATTCATCACAGAAGCCGCAAGTAGAAAAATACGACTACAGCAAATATCCACAAACATTAAAGTGACAGGGTTGGGAAAAAGTAGAACAGCATCTGCAAGAGCACAAACATCATTTACTTTAAACTCCCTTCACACAAATTTTAAGACACACATAACTGCTCTAGTGCTAAGAAAGATAACCGACTTCATACCAACTGACACATTAGACATCAGCAAATTGTTTTATCTGCAGCATCTAATTTTAGCAGATCCAAGCTTCTATACGCCTGGCCCAATTGACGTATTGCTAGGAGCTGACGTCTATGCCGACGTCATAGAAAACGGGGTTATCAAGGGAGCGCTAGGAGAACCCACGGCACAGCATACACAGTTGGGATGGATTTTAATGGGTAAAACAAAAACTAGTAAGAAAACGAGTCATTTCACTACGTTCACAGTACAGATTGATGAAAGCAATAACTTAGATCAGCAACTAAAACATTTCTGGGAATTGGAAGAAATTCCTCGAAAAATAGCCCATCCTGACGATGAAATATGTGAGAAAATCTACACCAACATCCACCAACGGTTAAGCCATGGAGCATATCAAGTCAAATTACCCTTCAAGGGGAAGGTCGGACCAGAACTCGGTCAAACACGCTCTATGGCATTAAAACAATTCTTGCAGCTTGAAAAACGTTTAGAAAGGCACCCAGAGATGGCTGCACAATACAGATCATGCATCCAGGAATATCAACAGCTGGGACACATGACAGAAATCCCGCCAAGCCAGCTGGCAGCAGAACGGAGCGAAATCGGATTAAAGCCGATCCAACATTTCTATCTACCACACCATGCAGTCACAAAAGAGAGTTCCAGTACCAAGACAAGAGTAATGTTCAATGCATCAGCACGATCAACCAATGGCCAGTCATTAAATGAGCAGATGTTAGTAGGCCCAACAATCCAACCAACCCTCTGGACCATAATCTTACGATGGCGTCAGTATAAGTACGTACTAACAGCCGACATTGAAAAAATGTACAGGATGGTACACATGCATCCAGATCATCAGAACTATCAGAGAATTTTATGGAGAGATTGCCCCAAAGAGTCAATAAGAGACTTCAAATTGACAACTGTCACGTTCGGCACAGCAGCAGCCCCATATTTAGCTATCAGAACGCTGCAGCAACTAGCCGATGACGAGCAAGACAGCTCTCCAAAAGCGGCTCTAAGTCTAAGAACAGACTTTTACGTCGATGACCTACTAACTGGCGCCCATGAGATCCATACAGGCTTGGCACTTCAACAAGAACTAAGTCACACCCTCATCAAGGGAGGATTTCACCTCAGAAAATGGACATCAAACTGTCCAGAATTACTAGCCAACATACCAATACAAGACCAAGAGGTTAACACTACGCTAAATTTGTCAGAAAAAAACACCATAAAAACTCTCGGGCTGCAATGGAATCCTTCAACCGACGAATTTAGCTTCACCATTAAATCAACAGTAATAAGTGACAACTATACCAAAAGAAAAATTCTCTCTGAAACTGCAGCCTTGTTCGATCCACTTGGATGGCTGGCTCCATGCGTCATAATAGCGAAAATATTCATTCAAAAACTATGGCTAACTGGATATGCCTGGGACGAGCCTTTACCAACCTCACTCAACCTAGAATGGATCAAATATCGAGAGAACTTAAAAGATGTCAAATCTCTAAAAATCCCCAGATGGATAAATTTTCTACCAAACATAAAAACCATTCAACTGCACGGATTCTGTGACGCGTCAACTAAAGCTTACGCAAGCGTCGCATTTATACGAATTATCAACCACGACAACTCAATTGTCACACACTTGTTGACATCCAAAACAAGAGTTGCCCCCACAAAATCCACATCACTGCCCAAGCTAGAACTATGTGGAGCTGTCATTTTGTCACGCCTCCTCAAACAAATACAAGATGATTTGAAATTTCAGGACATCCCAACCGTAGCTTGGTGCGATTCAGAAATAACATTAGCCTGGATACAAAGCCACCCAACAAGGTGGAAGACATTCGTTGCCAATAGAGTGGCAGAAATACACGAGAATCTCCATCCTAGGGCCTGGCGATTTGTTCCATCAAAAGAAAATCCTGCTGATTGCGCTACTCGAGGATTATATCCCGCCGAATTACAGCATCATACTCTTTGGTGGAATGGTCCATTATGGTTGAGACAGCATGAGGACAGCTGGCCACAACGACATGTCAACGACAAGTGCTGTGAACTTGAGCAACGAAAAGTCAAAGTTTTGATTTGCACTAACGACCATACTGAATGGCTGGAAAAATATTCATCATTTAGCAAATTAATACGCATAATCGCATATTGCAGAAGATTTTCTACAAATTGCCAAACATCATTAGCAGAACGAAAGAATAGCTATCTAACATCAAGTGAATTACTCGAAGCAGAAGTTAGAATCATCATATTAATGCAGAAACAAGCATTTCCAGACGAATACGAATGCCTATCAAGGCAAAAACCAATTTCAGGCAAAAGTCGGATATCAAGTTTGAATCCATTTTTAGACACAAACCAAGCTATACGAGTTGGTGGTAGACTCGAAAACGCCACACTAACCTTCGACCAAAAACATCCGATGATTCTACCAAACAATCATCACGTGTCTAAATTAATCATTAATTACACTCATTCATACACACTACATGGAGGAACCCAACTTGTCCTCAATACATTAAGAAATCGATACTGGCTACTAAATGCTAGAAATACAATCCGACGCCAGATTCATCACTGCATCGCTTGCTTCCGAACAAAGCTAAGGTTTTCAAATCAAATAATGGGAAATTTACCTACGGCGAGAATAACACCATCCATGGTATTTGAACACACAGGAGTAGATTTGTCTGGCCCAGTTGATGTAAAAACATCAAAGATTCGAAATTCGAAAATCATTAAAGCATATTTTAGTCTGTTCATATGCATGGCCACAAAGGCAGTTCATATTGAAATAGTAACAGAACTAACAACGTCAGCATTTCTCGCAGCGCTCAAGCGATTTACAAGTCGAAGAGGATTATGTCGACATCTATATTCCGACTGCGGTACAAATTTCATCGGAGCAAACAAAGAACTGTCATGCCAGTTACAAAAGGTGTTAACTCAACTTCCACACGACATTGCGAATGATATCATGCTAGCAGGAATCACATGGCATTTCAATCCACCAGCAGCGCCACACTTTGGTGGATTATGGGAAGCCGGGGTCAAATCACTTAAAACACATTTAAAACGAACAATACAAAACACAATCTTAACATACGAAGAACTTTCAACTGTCATGTGTCAGATAGAAGCATGCGTAAACTCGCGTCCGCTGACTCCCTTGTCAAACGATCCCAAGGACTACAATGTTTTAACACCAGGACACTTCTTAACAGGCAGAAACATCAAAGCAATTCCTGAGCCAACTACAACCAAAAACTCTACATTACTCAAACGTTGGCAATACACACAATATTTGACAGACCAATTCTGGAAAAAATGGTCTGCGGAATATATACACAGCTTACAGCAGCGCACAAAGTGGAGAATTCCAGAAACTAATTTAAAAACTAATGACCTGGTCTTAATTCACAACAAACACTGTCCTCCCACAAAATGGCTACTGGGCAGAATAATTAAAATCCACGAAGGAAAGGACAACAAAGTCAGAGTTCCGACAATAAAAACAGCACTACACGAATATTGTCGCCCCATACACAAATTGTCCAAATTACCTCTGACAGAAGACCACAACAAAGCAACAGATTAATAAATCCACAGGACAAACCCACACACTACAGCACCACTGGAAAAAGACAATAGCTGAACACAGGTCCAGACATAATTCGCTCCATCGTCATAAAAGTCAGAAATAATCATGGGCCCATCTAAAACAAATCACCACACTGCAACAAAAAAAAGCACATATACAAGCAACATAAATAATAAAATCAAGTTAAAACTAAAGCGTGTGGGCCTCATCATATAAAAAACTTTATTGCAGCAAATCATCGGCAATGCAGTTCAAATCAGAACCTACTTCAGTCATTAGGTTGTGCGCCAAAATCGCTTGACAACTGGCAAAAAAGACTTTTAATATAATTTTTTCAAAAATTATTGTTGCAAATTTATTTATTCTATATATTTTTTTTTCCTCATTATTTTTTCTCTTTGTTTCCTCTTTATCATTTGTAAGTTTTTTTTTATCATTTATGACTTATTATTTTTGTTTGCAATTTTTCATTTTTTGCTTTTTATTTTTTATTTTTTTTTTTTTTTAAAATCCAAAAAGAATAGAGATGGAGTCGCTACCAAGCCTCGACGACTGTTTGTGGATAGATGACGTCCCCGAGCTTGAAAATTCCTTAAAAGACAAGCTCAGGACAACCGACATGCCCAGACGTCCAAAAACTTACATACCGCCGTTTGAGGCGCTTCCAGCTTCACCTGAAACTAAAAACCTAGCTGACGCAGCCATTTTTAGGAAGCCAACTAGGCCAATCAGGCCCCCTACTGGCACCAAAAGATCTGCCATACAACCGGCAGTAGCAATGACGTTCACAAATATCGCACCACAAAACATAACGATGCCATCTAGCACATCATTGAAAAAGCCAGCACTGACGGCTTCATCAGCGACGCAACGCGACGCATCAAAACTTCAGCCAGCATTGACGGCTCCATCAACATCATCACAGGCTAAATTCAACATACCAGCTCCAACAGCTTTAACCTCAAAACCACCACGTAAAAGGCCAACTCCGACAGCCTGCTCGTCAACAGCAGGACTATCAAACGTTCCAAGTACAAAACAAGCGTTGACGACGCCATCCGACACGTCACCCAAAAGGCCAGCCCGGACGGCTGCAAACACAGTCCCAACAAGGCCTCCTACGAATTTTATCGTAGAGCCAGGTCTATGGGAACAAGTACGAACTCAGCCAATTCCATGGCTGAAAGTATTTACAGCAAGAAAGTGCTTCCGCATCATAACTGAAGATGGAGACACACTCAGGTTCATCAAGTTGAAAACAGGAAAGATCAGAGTAAGGCTACAAATAAAATAAAAACACAACACGTAAGTTTGCACAAATTAATTTATTTTTATACCACGATTCCTCTTTTTCGAGAGGCGGGAGGATGTTCCGTCTCGGAACAAAACTAAAAACTTATATACTAAAAACACTACACTACTAACACTCACGAGATTCCACACAAGATAATTTAAGCAGAGATCCCCCGATGCAGCAACATAATCTAAAATAAAATCAAAAGCATCTACAAAAAATAAATAAACAAATAGAAGTCTCAGATCATTCACGATCTGAGACTTCAATTAGAAACAAAACTTACAAAAATAACACATCAATTCCCACGATGCGAGAAATATCCCACGATGTCCTAAGGGACCAAAATTCTAAAAAAGGGAAACATATTATTAATAGAATAAATAACATAATATTCAAAATATAAACACTTACCCATAACCAAGCAGCTGCCAAAGTCATTCGACATTTCTGAAATGACAACCGGCAGTACATAGCAAAATATTCCAATTAGAATTATGATAACGCCATTGTTGGACCAAATGCAGGAAAAATTCTCACGATGACGTCATTTGCGGACCAAATCCATGAAATCTCACAAACGACGCGAGCGTCATGGCAACGCCGCCGGCAGACACAATTCCTATTGTGTTTCTGCCTATAAATAGCGAGCTGCTGGAAGTAGCAAACCACTCAAGTTCTGACTGAGCACCAAGACAGATCGGCTGTTGATATTGAAGCCAAATTAAGTCTTGTTTAACACATAAGGGAAGTATTGCACCCTATTTTGACTAACATATTAATCAACTTTTAATATTTGATTGAATATATTTTAGCATCCCACGGGGAGATTATTTGATCCCAGCTAACAACCCATATGAGCAGACCATTGAAGCTCATCTCAATCAGCTTAACTTTGCTTTTTTGGTTAAATAATAATAGTTTTTTTTTCTTCTTATTACAGATTAAGGGACAAATTTGCCATTGGAGGCGTAAATAATTGGATTATTTTTAGAATTGTAGTATTAGAGGTAAAATTAAACTGAATTGATGTAGAATTAAGCATTTGAATTGATTAGTTTTGGGAGAAATTAGTGATAAATAAACTGAATTTGGTATTTTGAAGTCAACCTGTCTTGTCATTCAAAACCGGCACCTGCCCCCTTTTTTTGCATGCTAAGCCCACATTGGGACTTAACACTAATAAAACACTTTATTGTGGGTAACGACTACAATAAAGATTCTTGTTACGGGTAACGACTGTATCAAGAAAATTATTAATAAAACACTTTATTGTGGGTAACGACTATAACAAGAAAATTACTAACCAACACTTTATTGTGGGGAACGACTGCAATAAAAATTCTCTGTGGGTTTCGATTGCAGTAAGAATTACTCACCTCACTTTATTCTGGGTATCGACCAGAATAAAGAATATCACATCCCAACCTCAGTTAAAATTATTAAAATCAAGTCAATCAACTGCCAAACATAGATCAGGTGAGTACAAAGTTATTTGCAACAGAATTACTACATTTATTATATATTTTATATTTCTCATTTATTGAATATTGATAAATTAAACTATTTGTATCTAAGATTTATTGAGTATTAAATCTCTAGTTTAACAGTGAAGTGTAGAATTTGTAGACAAACGAATACAACCACTAACTTTATACCAGTGGCATCAATTTTATCACATTATACATTCTTTGCATGTACGCTCTGACTACGGGCAGTACATGAGCAGAACTTGAAATCTCATTAACATAGATATAGATTTGGATTAACTAAAGTAGACAATTGCAGTTTTAGATTAGAATTTGAAATAATTTATCTAGAGATATTCAAAGAATAAAGTCATTAATAAATGAGCAACCAAACGATAATTTTGATTTACCTCTACACTACCGCCACCTAAATGTGATCGTTTTGCATTTTAATTTTCTACGTTAATTGACAGCGGACAGCAGCATCGTGACAGCTTATTGGAAACTACACTTTGCTAGAGTCCACACGTTGCAGCTTCAGTTGGATTTATTTTCAATCACTTTGCTTGGGCAGTTGCACTAGTGCATAAACGTAGGAAAATCAACTCGTTTTTTCTAATTACAGGGGACAAATTTAGAGATTTCGCAGCACAGATTTAGTTTATAAATGTGCACAATTTCTATTCTACAAGAGGAACAAAGTAATTGGGCATTTCAGACATTTTGTTTTGTCAGGTCAGCAACTGTCAGTCAGATTGGCAGCAAGCACAATCTTTCTACATTTAAACAGCTACCTTAGGTGTTCCGCTTCATTACGCAAATCGATCGGGCCCCTTTAACAGCTGGACAGGGAAGGAGTGAATCGAGAAAAAAGGAAGGAAAACGAAGAATCCGAGAGGGCGGAAAATGAACCATTTTACGTCAGGCAGCCATTAAGTCCGTGAGTGCAATAAAGGATAACACAAGCAAGGTTTCGATTCACGTAGTGGAAAATTTTGAAAAATGGTGTTGAATTGTGAGATCGTCAAAAAGTGAGTAGTGCCCGCGGAGATATTGAGAAATTCATTAAATTCCGTTAAATTCTTTAAAACAAAGACAAAAGTAAATAATTTTGCCATGGAACACAAGAAATTATTTCATTTCATTATGTTAATTAATGACGATTTGGCGTTAAATAAAATGCAAGCAATTTTAATGTATCAAACAAAAGAAACTTATCTTGATACGGTACAGGGACCGCTAATTCTTGAACTCCCATCGGAATCAAAACGAATCCCGGTTAATTCATTTAAACTTCTTCTTTCTGGATCTCTTTCTTTTTCGGAAATCAACCGATGATTTCTCTTCTTTTATTTTTAATCCATCTTTTTACTTTTCTTTTTTTCTGTTAAATATCTCAACCAGCTACTACCCTTGACCACCTGCTTCATTCTTACTTGAAAAACTCGAACTTTCTATCTGACACCCGCTGCACAACCAGAGATAAAAAGTATCAAACTCGTTTCGTGGGTCGGACTAGATTTGATGAAAGCTCACTTATTTGAGCGTACTAGTTTAGTACACGACCCTTTCTTTTCTGATATTTTTCTACTTTTGAGTTGATGTTCTCTGTGGCTTTGGCGTGTTATAATTTTTGATAAATTACAAAGTTTGTTGGCAAGTCTAAGGTAGGTAACCATCGTAAAATTATATTTGCTTAATTTCTATTAATTAGGAAATTTTCCTTTCGAGGTGTTCTCCTTTTTCCAATGAATTAAATAGGCCGATTTAAGGCTTAAACAAAACAAAAGTCCGTATACCGTAAAAGATAAGTGTGAATATTACTATGATAATTACTCTTACGGTCTATGCTAGCCAATTTTTACTTTGCCTGTGCCAACAATTCAATTTTTTTTATTACTTTTCCATTTAGGCTCTACTCTTTTGCATTTGATTTTTATGATTTTAACTTAGTTAATTACTGCTGTTACAACTTATGTATATTTTATTTAAATTCATATTCTTTCTTTAAGTTATTGCTTTAAATTCAATTTATTATTTCATTTTTCAAATAATTTGCCTTTGTCTTTTGACAGATCTGACAATTCAACCGTAACAGCCCCCTGGATGGATGTTTTCGAGTCTTGACTTAGAACAGATGACTAAAGGAAGCGAAATATCGTGTAAAAACCCTATCGGTGTGAGGGAATCTTGGTTGCATGGCGACGGGGTGGAAAGGCAAGAAGAATTTAACTCTTCTTAACTTGCTAATGTCAATTGTGTCATTACAATGAAATGTCAGTTCCGTGTTTTTTGTGCCAGGTTGTATATTTTGTGATTTCTTTTATTAAAAAACTTTAAATTGTTCTGTAAATCGTAAAACTTTTGAAGTAACAATTTAGAGAATAAGCCTTGGACTTAAGTGCATAAACGTGTGATAATTTCAAAAATGAATTGTGCTGTGCTGCGCTGTTTGAATAATCGCCGAAATAATCCCGAAAAGGCGTTTTTCAGGCAAGTTGAAATCCTGAAATTAAACTAGAAAGTTTCTTTTCTGCAAATACGTGTAAATAAATTGGAAAAAGGATGGAAAAACGAAAATATCAAGATAATCGACCAAAATATTTCTTTGTTTACATTTTTGTGTTCCCAACTTGTTTTTTGTTCTTTCGTGTTTCAATGGCAGTTCACAATTGTGTTTTATTTGGGGGCAGCGGAAAAGTTTGAAGAAAAATTAAATATATTGTAATAAATGTTGTTCCACAATTTGTCCGGAAGCTATTCATGATGAAGTTTTACTTATTAGGCCCGGTTATTTATTAAGATTATACCTGGCAGAGAACTGCCAAACTTACGGTTTTGTATGGCTAAGAGGAGCCGCTGTTTTATTGTTATATTTCCTTCGTAGATGTTGTTCACCCTGAAGGCTGGGTATTTTGCCAATCTGTAAAAGTTATGGCAGAGTATGCCGATGTTCTTGAATTGGAGGCAGAGTATGCCGAAGTATTCCAGATGGCAGAGTATGCCGATGTATTTTGAGAAATAAAAACTACTCGTTGAAGTTGAATTTAAGTCTGGATTTTATTTAGTTAGTCTCATCTTATTTAAACAAATCGAATACAAAGGAAGCGGTATTCTTTACAGTTCTAAAGGGGGGGATTATTGCAGAATTGGAATATACAAAATTCTTAATCAGAAACTGTAGTGTCAGCATTTCTGATCACACAATTTCTGATTGAGTCACTGTTACATATAAAATCTTGGTTGACGTATACATATGTATACACAAAACCTTAGTGTGTATAGGACCTGAATTGGTATATGCATGCAAAACAAACAATTTTCAGAAGTTTGAACACTCTTTTCCCCGTTTTCCCCTAAAACCCCTAAAAAGAAAAATAGAAAAATTATAATACTATGTGCGTATACAGAATGTACACACACACAAAAGCTTGCATTCGGAAAAGTTTTCGTATGCTAATCATGCTTAAAAACACAACTAGCTTATCGCTAAAAGAGTTTAAGAGATTGCATCAGAAATTTCTTCACATAATTTCACGAACAAAATATTTTCTCCCAAGCGAAACGGAAAAAACAAAAGTCTAATATTGCACTTGAAAAGTGCACAATAAGCTTTGCCGATGATGAACACAAGAACGCTCATGCCTTTTTTTACGACGAAAATCTTATCAGCGGCGCACGGTATTAAATTACAATTTAAAAAGACAGTTGAACGGAACTCGTTTGGGTATGTACAGGGCAAGTCCAAACGAAGTGACATTTTTATTGACGAAAAAATGCATAATAAGTACTTGTGGCCTGCTGAAAGAGACTCTTGGGGGCGAAAATAAGGAGTTGAGTCAGTCAGTGTTTTAGGTTTTTGAAGAACTAGTCGAATAGGAAAAATCGGCGGTCTGATATTTTAAGAAGAAGTTTTTTGTGAATTGTAACGAATCAACATAATAAAAAGATCCGAAAGCATTTAGTTTGTAGTAGTTAAAAAAAGATATATTCTAATTCTCTCGGGCGTAAGTGTAAAAATAATCATAGTAACTAGGTATTGTTAATAAAGAGTTACAACATATAAAAAAGTGTTAATATATGGAAACAAAAAGATAAAAAGGTTCGAAAGCATTTAGTTTGTAGTAGTTAAAAAAAGATATATTCTAATTCTCTCGGGCGTAAGTGTAAAAATAATCATAGTAACTAGGTATTGTTAATAAAGAGTTACAACATATAAAAAAGTGTTAATATATGGAAACAAAAAGATAAAAAGGTTCAAAATAAAAAGAGTTAAACCAAATATAAGTGGCTATACATCTTAATCCGTGAAACAAAAAAAACAGGAGAAAGAAACTGGAGTACCAGCGAAACAACTAAGGGCCGAAACCACGGTTAGTGTTATTAAAACAAAAAATATATACATATAGCTATATAACATCACAATGTTTCGCTATTGTAAAGCAATGACCTCAGGTAAGAATATTTTATTTATCAAGAAATAGGCTTGCATAGCGGAATTTGATTCCGTTGCAAATTCTTCTTGATGTCATTTAAATTTTTTTTTTTTTTGATTTTTTTGTTTATTATTATTGACCGTGGTCATGGCTTTACAATATTTAACATTTTTTTTCCTATTTTAGGTTTCCAAAAGATAAGACGATAAAAGAAATATGGCTTCAGGCCATTGGGAGACCGGATTATAATCCGACCACCAACAGCAATATCTGCGAGGACCATTTCAGTAAATTTAATATTGTACGCAGAAAAATCAAAAATATCCTCGAAAAAGGAGCCGTTCCGATCCATGATTGCATATCATGTGGCAAATGTTCCCGTCATGAAAATGTACAAAAGTGAATTCATTTATAGAACGTTTATTAATTAACTTTTACATTCCAGAGTTCTGATGGTTTTCATATTGCCAAAGAATCTGAAATCGGTGAATCAGGCTCTTTTATAGTACATTTACATTGCCTCGAAATCTCGTCTTTTTAAGATTTCGACGAAATCCTCATTGAAATCCCGCGATTTCGCGTACATATATTCATGCCGAAATCCCCAGATTTCATTAAGATTTCAACGAAATCTGTATCGAAATCGCAATTTTTTGCTCGAACGCACCCATTTTCCAATGTCACTGTGTTCAATTTCCAGTGACAGAAGCTGTCAACAAATTATTTTGACATTGTGACATTTGATATTATTAGACGTTGTGAATAACATGGATAAATGCAAGTACAAAAAACGGAAATCTTGGAGTGTCAATCAGGAAGAAACTTTAATTCAACTTTGGGAACAAAATATAGAAAAATTAAGGACGGCAAAAAAAAATAATCACATATTTAAAGAAATAGAAGCTGAAAAAAAATCTTCCCTTGAGATGTCCAAAGGCATTTTCCACAACTCTTCTACATTTGGATAAAACATAATTGAAATATTTTTGATTGGGGTCTGATGTAGTGGAAAACGGATAGGGTTTCATTAAAGTTTCTGAAAAACGAAATGCCGAATCGCCAATTATAAGTCCAGGTACATTTACTCCACAAATATTTCTTTTTATTTCTTTTAAAATGTGGTTTTGCAAATGGGGTTTTAATGAAGACTTTTCGAATATGCGGGAATCATTGCAACGGCCAGGACATCCTACGTTTACATACATAAATCTATATCTGTAATTACAGTAAGAACAAATTATTTGCATTATTGTTTTCTTCTGTTACCTGTAATCAACCAGAGCTAATAATACAGTATAGTACCATCCTTTATAATTGTAATAGTCGGTAGCATCTTCCGCCCTAGGTCGTACTTCTATATGACAGCCGTCTAAAAGGTTACAGTAAAATTAAAAATAGCTACTGCAAATTAATATTTAAATTACCAATTGCTCCAATACATTGAGGGAAACCTAGCATATTAAAGCCTTCTATATTTTCTTTTAAATGTTCTTTAGAAAGTGGAAAGCTAGTAAGATAGCCTGGTTGCATTTTCTCCCACACTTTCTGACAAAATTCCAGTAAAATGCAACATACAGTAGATTTTGACACTCCAAATATATTTCCGATACTTCTATATTCAGCGGACGATCCTAATGCGTATAGAGCGATAGCAACTCTTTTATCGATGGGAATTGCTTTCCCAAAATTTGAAGCACATTTTTCCATTTCATTTAATTTTTCACATAAAATATTAAATGATTTCCTACTCATGCGAAAATTTTCCTTAAAAAAAGATTCGTCTTGTTCAGGTACCTCTTCTTCCCAAAACTTACTTCTTCGAATCTGAGAATTATAAATATGTATGGACCTTATTACGGGAATTAATAGCTCCTTGTAATACCTTTCTCCAAACAGTTTTGTTATTTTTAAGCTTCAAAATATGGTTCAATAAAATCGCATTTTTTCTTTGAAGATGTAAAATGAATCTTAAGTGTTGGCGGTGTCTTCTTTTATTTTTTTTTACTTGATCACATATCATTTCGTATAAGAGTGTAATTTCTTGTGTAGTATTTAAATATAATGCCCATTTACTCCAGTCCATTGAGTATAGTTAATAATTAATTTTTTCCAACACTATACACAAACGAAATCCATTCGACAGAAAACGTCAAACGAAATCCTTTTGACGTTAATGTAAATGGTTTGAGATTTCAAAATCAAATCACCGAAATCATGAGATTTCAGAGCCAATGTAAATGTACTATTATTTACCAGCCTTTGATATATATCTTACCACACAGTGAGAAAAGTAGCACAGTCCCTGCAATTTCTGTTACATGTGCACAAAATCATCCCGTATTGAAGGCAACTGCATTTCCCGCAAGTTTACAGCCCGTCTATAATTCTGAGGTAATTACTTTAAGATGCTGTAGATGTGAATCAATTAAATAATTAATTATTCCAGAATATAAATGAAGTGGAGAAAGCAGAAAAAGATAGACCAGTAGAACATCTTGAATATCCTGAATTTATGGTAATTCCTTATCAGTAAAACTAAGCTTAATGAAAATTGAATTCTTTCAGATTTCCAAAACGCCTGAAACAGTTCCTCCTTTTGCAGAGAGCACCCCACTACCTTCGACATCTTTAGTCTCTGTAAGATATTTTTTTAAACTATTTTTATAGATAATACCTCATAGGGTATCCTAAGTTTGTCATTTCGTTTATTACACATAGATATAATACTGGTAGACCAAATCGGATTAAACACCCAACACCGCCTGTCTGTCTGTCCGTCCGCACGTTGCTGATCATTTGAAAATAAGACGGAAATAACTTTGTGATTTGAAAATAAATAAAAGAGGAGTTTTTAAGTAATGAAACAGAAAATACTTAATTACATTTTCAATTTCTATGAAAAATTTTCAAAGAATAAATGTACAGAATATATATTTACAACAATAACACAAATAAATTTTTACTTGGCCCATATATGTCTATTATTATTTGTTTTCAGTTAGGAATACATAATTCCCTTAGTATTAGAGAATGTATGGAAACATCTGATGAGGAAAGAAAAAGGCACGAAAAATTAAAACGGTTGAGATCGGTCATTATAAATAAAAATAAAATCGTAAAACATCTAAAAGCAAGTAACGGAAGAAAAACTAAAAAGACTAATAAGCTTTTTTTAATAAATAAACAATTAAAAGAAGATGAAGCAAAAAATTACGAAATTCCCGAAAACTTAAGAGAAGTCATAGGTCCTAATTGGGAAATTTTCCAACGCCAACTGACTAAATGCAAAGACCAACCGCTGCCAAAGGACTATAATCCGAAAATACGGTCCTTTGCACTAAATTTGAATTTCATGTCTCCTAATGCGTACTATTTCGTAAGAGAGAATTTCAACAATTGTCTTCCCCATTCGCGAATACTTTGCAACTGATATGAAAATGTACACTGTAAACCAGGGTTTACTAAACAATCATTTGATGTTGTACGTCATGCTTGTAATGAAGCGAATAAAAATGGAGATATAATCTTCGTTAACATTGTGTTTGACGAATTCAATATAAGGCGATGGTAAAGGAACTGGTAAAATGGCTAAAAAAATCTTAGTTTTCATGGTAGTATGTGTTAACAAATCATGGTAAATTCCCATTGCTTTCTTTCCTATATGCTCTCTAACAGCAGAACAAAAGCATAACTTAATATTATTATGTTCCGAGCACATTATTCAAACTGGCGCAAAAGTTGTGGGAATTACTTTTGATGGTGCGGCGGTCAATTTAGCAGCCGTAGAAAAGTTAGGGTGTGATATTCGAGATATAGAACGTGTCCCTACCTTTAAAATCACTGGTAGCAATGATCAACACATCGTACATCCAGACTCATGTCATATGATCAAGTTAGTACGAAATGCTCTTTCTGATTTGAAAGTTCTTGTAAGTAATGCAGGGGAAAAAATTGAATGGTCATATCTTGAGAAATTGTTAAGCTGCAAGAAAAAGAAGAACTCCATTTAGGTAACAAATTGAGAGCGGCACACATTTATTTCGCTCAACAAAAAATGAAGGTACGACTAGCAGTTCAAACATTTAGCACATCTGTGGATGAGGCATTGGATTTTTTAAGAGATGCGTTGAAGATACCTGAGTTTGCTGGAAGCGAACCACTTTCAACGTTCATTCGTATAATGAATGATACATTTGATGTATTAAATAGTCGCAAAGTAAGCACATATGAATACAAGAAAAAAAAAAGCTTTGCAATAATAATTATGAGACTGTCCACAAATTTACCAATGAGGCAATTACTTATATTATAGGTCTTAAAAACTTATCGGGTATTCCTTTAATAATATCTAGTCGAAAAGTTAGCTTTGTCGGATTAATTGCTTGCTTACGAAACATTGAATTTGTTTATAATCGTTTTATCGCTACCAAAGAGCTAACATTCGTGCCATTTTATAAACTAAATCTGGATCACCTAGAACTCTTCTTTAGTTCGGTGCGTATGCATTTGAGTAGAAACAACAACCCATCTGTGAAGCAATTCATTTCTGTTTATAAAAGGTTTCTTGCACAATGCACCGACTTACGAGAATCCTGATCCTGAGCTTGTAATAAACAGTAGTATTGAAAGGAAGAATATGACCGAGGAAGATAAAGAAGATGAAGAACAAATCTTAGCAACAAAAGATTACATTTTAGAGATCAGCAGTTCTTAGACGAACATAATTATGTTTCATAACCCTCGGAATTAAATGAATACAATAAACATGTAGTTCATTATATAGCTGGTTTCGTAATACATAAAATAATCAAAACTTTAAATTGTGATGGATGCCTAAAAGCTTTACAAGGTGAATATTCACCGTTATCCTTAATAGCATATAATTCACGAGGTTTTCTTAAAATGCCATCACAAAGTGTTAAGAAAATTTGAGAAACCACGGAAAGACTCTTGCGTCATAAAATGAATTGCTTTGGTGATAATGAAACAATTTTAAACAAAAATCTTTTTTTGTCCATAGAAATTGATGTGCAGAAAAGTTTTATTAACAAAACATTATTTGAAGATCAATATTCTCATATGGAATGCAATATTATTCATTACTCTGCCCTACTTAAATTAATAATTAACAAATATCTTCATACTAGATACTTTTTTATTGCTAAGAAAACGTCAGAAAAGTGTTCTATAAGACAAAAACTGAACAGGATAATTCATTTTAAAGGTATGTAATGCAGCCGTAAAATATTTAGACAAAATCATGTGATACAAATAAGTGAGCCTCAAAATATTTAACAAAAAAATGTGATATAAATTACCCTCAAAATATTAAAAAAAAAAAATTGAGATACAAATAAGTGAGCCTCAAAATATTTAAACAATTATTTATTGTGTCTGCGAGCTCCCATTAAATATAAAAACATAAAATCTCCAATAACAATTTTATTTCATACACAACACTTTTTTTAAATAATTGCGCCAAACCTCCCTTCAAAAATATTTCAGATTTACTACTTCCATGAGCATAACGAATACATAAACAGAATTCTACCTCATAGTGGGAAATGCCGCAATATTTTGGGCTTATTTCGCTTCCTTTAGTTTTATGTTGTAAGAGTCTTGAGCATGAGATTAGCAAGAAATTATACCTGAAACCGGAGTAACATCGGGAAAGGTGGATGGAGTACGGATTGATCGGCGTGCATTCCACTGAATGGGTTTGATGAATAACGGCGTCGACAATAGCGACTGCAATACAAAATACATAGTGCACACAAGAAAACTTGATACGCAACAAATGGCACAAAAATAAATAAATAACACGCATGGTGCAATTAACATACAAAACAACAAAAAAGGGCACACCACCAGTGACAATATAAATATCCTAGAGAGAATCAATAATTTCAAACAAGCTGCCAAATATATAGCAGCTTAAAAAGCAAATAATAATAATATTCAAGATACTATAATTAACTTAAACACCAATGAAGCAAATACGCACTATTTTAAGAATAATAAAAAATAACGGAAATAGACAAGAATCCAAAATCAAGGCTATAAATAGATTCTAGTAGTAAAGTAGCATAGGCTAACAACAAGACATAATTCATATAACGCACTAAATAAGGAATATCCTAAAACAAGTAGAATTATGATGTCTGTTCTAAGTTTATATAAGGAATTCAATAAATTTTATTAATATTAACATAACACCTGATGAGAGTTATTGAGTGATACATAGAAAAAGAGAGGTAGGGGGGGGGCATATTTGGTTATTACCATAATCAATATAACCTATTTATAAACACGAACATAACTTCATTAATCAAGTTGCTACATAAAATTTGGTTGATAGGTTAACTTCGCACAAAATCCCAAAACATAGTCAAATCAATGAATAGCGACAACATTAAGTAATCCAATAACACAAGTTGAACCAAGAAATACTGGTAACACTAAAAATTTTAGCGAACGTAAAATCACGGAAGCAATGTACATTCACGTTCAAAAAATTTTTTAAAGTAGGAAAAGGAAAATTCCAAAGAAATTAATTTCAAATAGATTCATATTTGAATTAGTTTGACTCAATCAGTTAGTGTAAATAAACGTGCAAGCCACACGTGCTTAAAATACTGGAAGTATATATTTTCCTATAATTAACAGAATCTTATGAGGCAGTCTAAACAAACAATTAATAGTGATAGTTAGAATAGGATTACAATTGTGGTGATTTAATAAAGCTATAATCTACTGATAAAAGAATAAAATAAATTAAGATAATATCCACTACAGTGTCTGAAAGGTATTAAAAGTGCCTCCATATGGAATATATAGATCAAAACGTGGAAATTAAATTCAGTAATTGTTAGTTGTTTAATAATGTCGGATAAGCTAAAAAGTTAATTTATAGAGATTGCAGCATACGAAATTATTAACAAAACCCATAAGGAATAATGTCAAGGATAGTATAAAGAGCTCCCATATTTTTACTATACTTATATTATTTGCTATATTTTTGCAACATATCGGAACTTTAATAGTGAATTTATACAAAATTTTAATGCAACTATCTTCATCCATCAATATTTACACAAAATTTCTCATGTAATTCTATAATTGCACTCATGACCCAAACTAATAGCTATGATAGGTTATAATAAGATTAAGATATACCAAATAGGTAATTGACGCCATAATGCACTTTAGGAAGCAGCTGATGAGCTCCTTGGCCGGAGCGAAAACGTTCTTGCAATTCCAAATTAGAGCCCTGTACGGCACAAAAAATATATCTGAAAGAAATAGAATAATCACATTGTAGCACGCCACTGTTAAAACTACGCCACTGCTACATATTTCACCCAAGCCCCAATCACCAAACCTCCCCCGTACGTCGTAAATCGCCGCAACCAGTTAGAATCATCCATTCGATACGATGCATACACATGAACTTCCCCCATCCAAGCCGCTTCCAATTAGAATTCCAGCCTTCCCGTATGCTATATAAGCAGGAGCAGAAGGATATGAAATGTCTTTTTGGTTTTAGACTGTAAGAAGAATTTTGCAAGAGAATAAATATTATACATGTACGTGCATTATTTTCAAGTCTTATTATTATCACGCTACAAACTGACGCCCAACTTGTGGCTGACTAATGAAAATATTTGGTTTCAGTTCGACAGGTACATTCGCAAGTGGCTTTGCTCCGTCTCCTGTATAGTAGTAGTAAATTCAGATAAGTATTTGTATACGGATTCACTGGACGCTGCCTTCATCTTTTTGACTTTGCACTCGTCTTTGATTTTGTTGCGAATTGCTTAAAACATTCGTCGAATGCACTCTTAAACTCTAAGTAAAATTTATTCGATAGTTCTTTCGTCTTTCGACTTTGCATCCGTCTTTGATTTTGCTGTGGGTATACTTAGGAAACATTCGATAATTGCGCTCGCTTAAATAAGCTCTGCACTTGTCTTTGCTTCAGATTTTATTAGAAAAAAGTCTTAAACCTTAAGCAGGAACCACGGGACATTCGCCACAGGATTTTTACCAGTCTTCTGCTTTCAATGTATTTTAAAACTGCGAAATATTACAGAATGAAAACAAGCCAGAACATACAGCAACCGGGTCAATATAGAAGAGCTCATAAACCCAACGGCAGTACAGATCATCTATCTGTAATAGCAGCAGGTGGAGCAGCAAATGCCAACGGAAAAGCGGGAAGTTTCAGTACGTGTACTGCAAGAGTTGAAGGCTCTCGTGTATTTAATGAAGTGGAAGGATTTTTGCAAAATATATCAATTTACAAAGAAAGTGAGAAAATCAGCGACGAAGATGCCATTAAAGGACTACCTCTTCTTTTACTAGGGGAAGCAGCAACATGGTGGCAGGGTGTTGAGGCTCAGATTAAGCAGTGGAATGAAGCTATTTCCCTCATCAGAAACAGCTATTCGCCAGCTAAGCCAGCACATCAGATCTACATCGAACTATTATCTGAAAAACAAGATGTAAAAACGCCAACTCACACATTCGTTTATCAGAAACGTGTCTTACTTTCACAACTTCCGAAAGATTGTTGTGTGTTTTTTTAGTATGCCGAAAAGTAGAAACGGAAACGGTTAATATAAATATGAATTTAAAAGTGTGGATATAATTAAAAAGACAAACGCGTACGCCTCTTCTCCCACACAATTCCATGAGGTAGCATTCCCACGGCCATGGCTTAGGCGCGGTAATCATTCAAGAGGTCGAAGAAGAAGAAGAAGTTAAGTAGGAGCCTTATAAAAGAGGATGGGTATGAGCAACATTTATCTTCGAGACGAGAGGCCAAGGCGACAACGAACCTCGTTCTTGATGCATTCTGACGAAATGCAAGAAACAGTTGATATCCAGAGAACGTACGGAAGCAGATCGAAAAGAAACAAGAAAATCAAAATAAAAGCAAGGAATTGCAGCTACATGGATCATCTACAGAAGACTGTTGATTAGCCCGTAATAATTAAGATCCTCCTTTTTTTATATATATATAAGCTTAAGTACTTTAATTGAATTAGTGTAAAACCGGCAGGGATGCACACCCCTCGAACCAAGTAGCTATATAGTCGTACGATAATTTTTTTTAATTTAACCAGGCAACCTAGAGTATTTATCCGGATAAGTTTATAGCAAAGTAATATTTTTCTTTAAGTTTCTGAACTCGCCGAGTCCATAATTCCTCCCCCCCAAAGCAAGCAGAAATACCTATGAGACTATCTCACTTAGCTCGAATTTCGATCATCACATAAAGGAACTACAATGTAGCAGAATTGTAATGACACGTCTATTCACAAGTACAGCAAACTGCGAGTGTGACGTACTGCACTGTGTAATGCGAGCCATTCAGACCGGCCAGAATAAAATATTAAATCAGGTTGTCCGCAGCCCAGAGCATAAGAATAAATTTCCCCCTTAAGACTAAGAATATATTTCCCAATTACGCCAAAGAATAGAGCATATGGCGAAAAGAAAATGTTTGGAAGAAAACCGGGATAAACTTATTTGCGTCATCCAACCAATTGTAAAATGAAACGCATCCATTGTGAACCAAGTGCAAGCAACGTTCCGAATTCCAGAATACGGGGAAACGTCACTCAATAAGAAACAGTTCTGGTATGTGAAGCGGATGGGCTGAGGTACAAAAAGAAGTGACGGAGACAGAAGTTGACAAGTACGAAAAGCGGCAAGTTGGTCGAAGTTAAGTGCAGGAAAAGAAAAGAACAGAAGAGAAAAGCAGGAAAAATTAAAAGTTGCAAGCTAGTTTGATGGTGAGGAATTTGAAGCAGTTAATTAAGAAGAAAAGGAAAATCAGAAGAAAAGGGAAATTCATTAGAATAAAGAGAATTTGAACCAGCGGACAGAAGTAACGGGAGGAGTTCTGCACGAGGAGAGTTAACGGAGTTAACGGGAGTACCTTAGTTAAGGTTATCAAAAGATAAGTACCCGAGTTTGCCTTTCTTTAAAATTTTTTTGTCTATAGAACGAAATTTAAATTTGTTTCTTTTGTGTCTCGGTTCGAATGAATCTGACTTGGCGGGAGTGCGCTGCCTTACTCGGTTAGTTTTGGAATCAGATTTCCACTAGTTTATTAAGAAGTTAGTTTACAACTCGTTGCGAAATATATGCCTGTAATCAAGATATTATTATATGATGACCCCACGGTAAAACGCATCAGGATTTCAATTTGGCTTGTATACCGTACATCAGGATTTTATTCTAAACATGCCTCTCGCTGTTTGTTCGCATATCTACGCATGTTCTAGTATAGCCAGAGAAGTACTGTAAAATATATATATATATATGTGTGTTAGGGTAACTAGCGGTTTCCAGTGAGTGGTTTTTAAATCTGAATTTTCATTCCAAGTTAATTGTTTTAGAATAGATCTAGGAATAACAAGTGTATCAAACAAAAAGGAGGAAATATAAAGGAAAAAATTACTAATTAAAGATTGGGTTTTGTTGCGCAGATAATGAGTTCGTGGACTCAAAAAACCACGTGGCGCCCATAAAACAGATATTCATACCTTCATAAGTTCAGGTCCATGAGTGAATCTCCTATGATCCACGCCTATCTCTCCAAGGCTAACCGGGGACAGTTCGCGACAAGGGAAAGCGCGTAACAAGATCGGCATACAGATGCAACAGAACTTGATTTTGTTCATGGATTATTGAATATTTCAATAAGAAATAAAATATCGCGAGGAAGCTTTTTATCGTTTACGGAGCTGGTGGAAAAATTTCTACAGGTAGAAGTAATCGAAACCGAGAAAAGAATTGAGCGATAAGACAATCCAATACAATTGAAGAATTGCGGGTTTCGCGGACATTCAGCGGATATATGCCGCAAGCGTCTAAAAATAAGCAAACCCGAGCAAAGATCAACTACACATTCTGGGTTAAATGCGCCAACGACATCGAATGCTGTTTACTGTTATGTATGTGGCAATCCCGGTTTCTTTAGAACTAATTGCCCAAAATGTAAAAAAAGAAATCATTAAAAATCTTCTCAAGTGAACTTTTACGCAGTAGATACTGTTGTTCGTTTAGGTCAGAATCCTCCTACGGTATGAGTTAACATCTTTGGTTTAGAAGGAGTCGCACATATCGATACGGCAGCTAGGACCAGTATCGCTGGAACTACTCTTTAGCATTTAAAGCAACATAATTGCAAATTTATTGAAATGCTTGCAGACGTTACACTTGCTGATGGGACATCAAAACAACAAAATGTATTTTCGACAAGATTAGATATCTGACTAGGCCAACGCACGCTTCGAATTAATTTCATTATCCTACCAGCTGCAATGGACAATAATACGTTGTTAGGTATTGATTTCCTTGAGAACGCCGGAATGATTTTAAATCTCGCTCAGGGTACTTGGAGCTTCGCAGACCAACCATCGCAACATTTTGAATTTATGCCTCCAACACAATTTAATCTTAGCCTGAGTATGAGCAGCATACCTTGCGAATCAAGCAAGGATCCCCAACAGGAAATTCTACAAGACCGAACAAATGCACCAACTTCTACAGTAGCAGCTCAGCATTTTCAATGTATCAACAATGAAAATGAAAATTGTATGTCAAACGACAAGGAAAATATAAATGCCGAGCAAACAGTCAGAAAGGAAAATTCATCTCCATTTGTAGATTGGTATTTTCAATTTTTCAATTCAATTTATTTAATTAAATCAGGTGTACACAAGAGCATTTTTACTTCTTATTACTAGTACACAAAAATAGTGGCAGCCAAATTAATTAATAACTAAAAGTAAACCTATAAAACAAAGAAAATAATAAAGAATGAAAAGGAAAGAAAAGAAAATTATGAAAGAATATAAAAATAATATAATATAAAAATAATAGTAAAAGATTAAAAATTTAAAGAATTTAAGAATTAATTTGGATATATCAAGCTCTCCGATTGCAGAATCTCCAACCCAATCTCCAGTAATTGAACCAGGAAGTTAATAAAACTTGAAACACCACCCCGACAGCCCGTTCAACACCATCAGGATGACTATTCTCCATCGACAATCTAAGACATTTCAGAAATTCGATACCGCCAGGTATGTCCACAACAAGGAGAGATCCAAGAACGGAAGAAGTATTTGGCAGTCCAGTAACCTACACATTCGAAGCCATTGATGTATCTTTGCGGCAATCTGAAGCAACTGAATTGGATATGTTAAAACGAGAAAAACTAAACAGTTTACTCATAGCAAATTGTGACGTTTTCGAGGAAAATGTCAAGGTCACACCTTTCACAGAACACCGAATAAGAACTCTAGATCAATCGCCAGTAGCTACACCACCATATCGCTTCTCTCTGTGAGACGTAAACAGCTCAAGATCGAGATTGATAAAATGATTACGAAGGACATAATAGAGGAATGTGAATCTCCATGGGAAGCACCAGTTGTGATTGTTCCCAAAAAGGATGGAGGAATTCGCGTATGCATAGATTATCGATAACTTAATGTCCACTATTGACCTACGCCCTGGCTATTGGCAAATCAAAGTACATGAGGCAGACCAAGATAAAACTGCTTTCATCACACATTTTGGCATGTTTCGTTTCAAAAGAATGCCTTTCGGATTGAGGAATGCTCCAGCGACTGTTCAAAGGTTAATGAACAGGTTCAGAATAAGCCTAAGTCCTATAAAGATATAAGATATCTGAACGATCTTGATAAAGAATTTCAGCGTTTAAGAACATAAAAATTAAAGGCCAATAGGGAAAAGTGCAAATTTGTTTATCCACAAGTCAAATATCTTGGACATATTATCAACCAAAAAGGAATTTCCGTTGATCCCCAAAAGGTTGCAGCTATTTGTGACCTTCCGCAGCCGCGAGCATTAAAGCAATTAATATCATTTCTTCAGATGTGCTCTTGGTTTTATACCACATTTTGCGGAAGTAGCTAAACCGTTGAAAAATCTTACAAAAAAAACGAGTAGTTACACTATGTTCATACCAGACCACTTTGTTAGCTTCCAGGATTCCACCGCAGATGGCGCCACCGTCGCTAGGCGGTGTGAGTCCATACTAAACGTGGGTTAGTGTCTTGGCTGTACGGGTTTATGTCTTGGATGTTGGGGATACGAGATCACTTTGGGGATACGAAATCACTTTCAGCACTATCAAGCATAGGGAAATAGCATAGGATTTCGATTTTGTTTCTGGAGCTCGCTTATTTTTCATCTCGAATTTTGGGGATACGAGATCACTTTGGGGATACGAGATCACTTTGGGGATACGAGATCACTTTCAGCACTCTTCAGCATAGGGAAATAGCATAGGTTTTCAATTTTTTTCTGGAGTTCGCCTATTTTTCATCTCGAGTTTTGGGGATACGAGATCACCTCACCAACAGATGGTACCACCGTCGTTAGGTGGCTTGAGCCCATAATGTGGGTTTGTGTATTGATGATACTGGTTTATCCCTTGGATGCACCATTGGCTCTTCACTGTACTGGATCCACCATCGGCTTTTAACTGTACTGAATTATGTCTTGGATGCAACATTGGGTCTTGGATACACCATTGTGAGGTTGCCTGGGCTGCATTTGTCGATACTAGCAGCATACCTTGGTTTTTGCTGTTTTTTAGAGTGGAAGTTTTAGATATCAGCATGACCTCATGATGCCGCCTTGGTTCTGGAGAATATGTAGATAACTTCGTGACGTCACCCCGGTTTTGCTGTTTTCTTGCTTGAGAATAAGGTTATCTAGCGGCATTGACCGGAACTACCAGCATGCCTTGGTTTTGCTGTTTTTTTCAAATTATTATTATTATTATTATTGGGTTTAGGGGATGTGTACCTTTCGAGTGCAAACTCCATTTCTTGAGTAAGGCTCCCCAGCGGTGTTATATATCTAAACTCACTTTTGGTTTCTGTCCTCGGTGGTAATTCTGCTAATCCAATCTTGGTCTGATTACGCGTTCCCTTTTTGTTTCTCAAATACTTATTAGGTGCATTCAGAACAACTTCACTCTTTTAAGATTAGAGCTATTCCCTCTAAGGTATTTATTCACATCACAAAAATTTATTAAATATATTCAAAAACAATTTCACTCTTTAAAGACTAGAACTATTGTTCTTGGGTGTTATTCAACCACATAAAACTTACTAATTCTACTCAGAAACAATATCACTCTTTAAAAACTAGATCGGGAACTTTTATCTCTTGGGTATCTTATTGTTAACCGAACCGCTCGAAAACTTCGCCTTCTACCAAAAACCCTTTTCCGAATTTTATTTAAGCTGCACCACACGAGGTGACCGTCTTCCAAAAAGAAAAAAAAACTCAACTACCGGTTAAAAAGTCAAAACTCTTCTCAAAAACAAAAAGACAACTCAACTTTTTCTTTTAATTGTTGCCGAACCGCCGTATTATCGTTCAAAAATCCAACTCAACTCTTGATCACATTCATCGTTATCAAGAGCCGTCTTTCAGGATAGAAAATGCTAAATTGCATCTTCTTATCCTGAGAAAATTTTACTTTTTAATTCTGGACTTGTTGAAACATGTCCAGAATTATTCGCGTTGGACAAAATAGCTTTAAAAATGTAATCTTACACTTTTAAAAACATCAGCCACCGTCCCGTCATTTGAAAATTGCGACGCGCATATACATACAATGCATTTGTGCGGCGCGCATTTCTTATTACAAAAGTTTCTATCGCAATATGTATGTACGTATGTACATACATATTGAATTTTTCGCGGCAAATCGTACTGAAGGTACGATTTGCTTTTTGATTTATTTTTTAATTAAATTATTGAAATGACAAATTTTGCTGAAGGCAAAATTTGTTGTGAAAATACTTAAGTAAAACGACTTGGGTTATAAACTTTTGTTTTGAGATGACTTTGCCCCAAAAATAAAAAAAATTCTTGGTGCACGTAAAGTTGGTATGAGATATTGGAATGCATCTTGTACCGGTTGGAAAAGAGAGAAAAAAAAATATTTGTGATCTGTGTTCTTGTAGCTATATACATACAAAATGCATAAGTTGCAATTTGTGTCGTATGGAGCTCATATTGTGTGATTTGAGAGAATGAAAAAAGAATAAAAACAACTACTTTTGCTACTGGGATTGCGTGGGCTTCACCGAGATAAGGGCTTGTCATATTTTAATCGTATCTCCATCGGTTTTTGCTAACTTTAGGGGTTTTGCCCTTTATATGGAGCGATTTCTGTGATTATCTTCACAGTCTTGCTAAAATGGAATTCGGAAAAGTAATTGGACCGCGTGCTCTCTACGTCTGCTCCAGGCCCCATTGTGTTAGAGTGCTGGCAATTTGTATCTGGTCCGCTCCTGCCGAGGTGGATAGCTTTCACCGGGTGGAACTCTGCCTATCTCCTCATAACGGGAGTTCCTGGGTGCCTTTAGGTAAGTTTATTTTGTGGTGAACAATAACTCTTCCTTGGTTCTAACTACTGTTGTTTTTTTTATTTTTAGGAGCTACCCTAGTATTGTCGGGAGAGGTCGGCTGGTGTGCCTGCCTGGTATGTAGGACCCACCCGAGCTACATGCTACATGGCGATGACGTGGTCGCTTGGCCCAACAATCCTGCTGAGTTTGACTGGGATGTCCCAGGTGCAGTGTGCAGCCCGGTTTCGACTGTAGAGAACTGGGACGTGCCGCCTGCTAAGGAGGATTGGAGTCCTCCAGGTGAGGAGCTTGGCACTGGCCTAGATGGCGCGAATCTTCCAGCTGTTTATGAGGAAGACTGGGACGCTCTCCCGCCCTATGAGGGCTGAACTGGGTAATTTCTCCTTTCATTTGAATTTCTTTTCTTTTTTCTTTTCTCTTGCAGCAACCACGGACGACCCGGATCGTTTGTCCTGACGGCTCCCGCGGCAGAGGAGAAAAAAAAACCTATTTTATTTAAGTTTCATTAATAAATTGTTTTTTGTAGTTTTGCTTTATAATAAAAAAAAAATAAATTCTAGGTCTATTGTTTTTCTTTGCTGTTATCCCTATATCTATTGTTTTCAGGTAGCTTTCGTCGCTGGGAATTGAGAGTTTCTTTTTTTTTTGTTGTATAGTGGTTTCGGTGTTGAGACTGTTGTTGGCTTTGTTTTTTTTTTGTTTTTATCTTCGAGAGAGCTGAATACTTGGTCGGTTTTTGGTTGGGTTTTTGCTTTTGCTTTGCAAAAAAATATACATGTGTATATATAATTTGTTGGTTGTTTTTACCGGAATATATAATGCTTTCATATTTTTCTAGGCATTCGCTAATTCTAATTTTATGTTTTTTTTTTTTTGTAATTTGGTGTATGGTTTCCTTAATCCTATGATCTAGCTCTACTTACTTATTTATTTATTTATTTATATCTACTTTAAAAGCATATTTTCTTTTTCCTTTATTTATTTTTGTTTTTTTTTTTTTGCATATCTAACGCCTTTTAAATTTTTCTTGGTTATCTTATCTTTTTCCTTTATTGTATTATTTTTATTTACTATTTTTCCATTTATAATGTTAGTACTTTAACTTTTCGTTTTATATCTATTTAGCATAGTTATTTATGTTATTGTATTTTAATATCTTATTTTCTAATATTTATTTTTTGTATTGCTTAATGTTATTGCTTATTTTTTTGTAATGAAATTTTGATTATATCTTAATTGGTTATACAGTTGTTTTAATTCTACTCTTTTATGCTTTTCTTTCTTCTATTTTCTTAATTCCTAGAGCATTTAATCTATTTTGTTGAGAACTTCTGAATTGTGTTTTCTTTTGAATTATATTTTCTTTCTCTTAATGTCTAGTTTTTATTTCACTTATTTTCTATCAGCCAGTGTAGTAAAAGGAGAGAGGGCTGTGCTTGTAACAGAACACTCGCAAGGAAAACAAAAAGGGAAGACAAAGATGGGTGTTGCGGTGCATGAATTATACTAATTGTATAGATCTCGCTTTAGGGAAACTTGTGTACGTTTTTGTCCTGTAAGACGATGAGTGAGTAACGGTTGCGTACAAGTTATATGTACAATAGTGGTTGCGGTTAAGGAGTACAGCCACGAATTCGGTCTATTAAGTTTAATTATTGTGTCTCTTGGGGGATTTTGGGCTCTGATGCTACATTGTGTGTGTTCGCCCACGTATCTTCTTTGATTCCCTTTGAAATTTTTTTGAAAGATCTCAGGTTTTCTGGCTTCAGCAATAGAAATTCCTGGGTCTGGATTTGACTTGCTACATGAGAATATTTGATATCAGGTATTAATGAATGGTTTGGATCCACCCGTATGGGGAAACATCTAATCTGTTGGATTTTCATATTGGGGATATTAAAAATGGGGAGTTTGATTCGGATAACTAATTTGTCCTGTATCAAATGTGTCTTAACATCTGCTGTTTGATACAGAACTGACAAACAGTCCTGTAGATTGGGACAGGTGGAGTGAGATTTGTGATAAATCTCTACCAAATGATTTGGGGAAATTAAAAGGGGATGAATTTGATTATTTCTGCTGGTCACTATTATGTCCAGTAGAGCTTGTTGTCTAAATTCCAACTCTATTATTTGTAGTGTCAGACTAGAAACGATCTCTTGTCTTATTTGGTGGGCTATTAAATCATCCGTTGTATTCTGCAGATGGTTAATCTGATTGGTTATCTGATGTTGTCGTTCAGACAGTGAGGAGAAGGGTTTTTGAATTTGTTCAAACGTGGTTTTTATTACGCTGATCTGTTGCTTTTCCATATCAGTCAAGGTTTGAGTATTTACCTCTAATTCGCTTAGTGCCATGCTATTATATATGTATTTTAGAATTACTTAGATTATATTGACACCATGTTATTCGTAGAAAGGTTTTAGGCGATTGTTGTGTACCGTCACCTCTCGTTTACGAATTTTAATTGTTGTTCTACCCAAATCTGGGAGAGCTTATGTTTACGACTCTCGCTCTTGAGTAGAACCTTGTCTCCTCTGTGAAATGTCAGGGGACGTACAGCTTTGTCGTAGTAATTTTTCGAGCGCTGTTTACTCATCAGAAGATTTTTTCGTGCCATGGCGTAAGACTTCTGAAGCTTATACCTGAGAATATGGTAGTAGCTCCCGTGGTTATACACGGGTTCGGGGTCTCGCTTTAAGTTGGACGGAACGTCCGCTGTAAAGCCGTAGAGGCAGTCCATGGGAGTTGATTTTGTCCCTTCGTGTACACTGTTATTGTACACGAAAGCAGCGGTTCGCAGATAACTATCCCATGACCTGGGATTTTCGTCGACTATAGTTTGTAGATATTCAATCAATGGTCTATGTGCGCGTTCGAGTGCTCCATTTGATTGGGGATGATAAGCTCTAGTCTGCAGCTTATTTATCCTGAGGAGTTTGCATACCTTTTTGAATAGGTCACTCAGGAAATTGCTTCCCTGATCGGTGACTATTCTTTTGGGAATGCGGTAGCGCGTGACGATTTCGTCGAAGAAAATTTGCGCTACCGTTATAGCTTCCCCATTTGGTATGGCATACCAATCTACGAACTTCGTGAGGTTATCCTGAAACGTTAATATATATTTGTTTCCGGACTCAGTTTCCTCTAGTGGGCCGACTATATCTAGACAGATTTTATCGAATGGTTGTTCAGCTACGTCCGTAATCACCATTGGCATTTTATACTGTGGTGAGGCCTTCATTGTTTGACATTTGGCACACCGCTTAATGTGTTTTTTGATGTCACTAAGCATGTGCTTCCACCAGTACTTTCTTCGAAACCGTTTATAGGTTTTTATCACTCCCTGGTGGCCGCCAAAGAGAGAGCCATGATAATCTTTTAAGATTAATTGAATCTCCTCTGGGCTCGTGATGACTTCAGGGGGGCGAGTTTCGTCTATAATTTGTGGATTGTCACTAGGTGGACTGTCACAGTCTGCAGCCTCTTCTGGATGATGAGTTTTTTTTTTTTTGTTCTTTTGAACAAAAATGCCGCAGTAGATGGAGCAGCTTATGGGACCAGTATTCACGAAAAATGCGGCCAAAGAATGATCCTTCTGGCAGTGGTACAAGAACTCCAAAGAAGCCTTGGAAATATCTCGGATTGCTGTCATTTTTAGAGATGTAGCGTACCCCACATACGCTACCTTTTCTTCTTACGCAACTGCCCTTTTTATTTCAAAAATTCCCCCCCCCCCCCCCCCGATATCTGAAAAGGTGTAAGAGATCATTTTATTATCTCGGAAAGTAGCCCTTTGCTACTTTCCCATACGGCATTCATCCTACATAAAAGAATAAAACCTGAAAGGAGGAAAAAGAAGAAGAAAATTTTTTATTCTAAAAGAAAAATCCCAATTTGTGCAGAACGCGCACAAATTGCAATCTTTCATTCAGAGCCCAAAAGAAGAGAAAACGTAAAACCCGAAGGGAAAACAACAACAAGTAAAATATTTTAAACGAAGAAAATTCTAATTTGTGCAAAATGCACACAAATCAGAATTTTTCTACATAAAACTTACCGCTAGCCAACGACATCCAGGCAACGAAAACGGTAGTTCGCCTAGCTGTAATGCATCGCGTGATATCATCACGGAACACATTGCAGCAGGCCTGCCTAAAAATTCTACGAAAAATTTTGCCGACAGCAGAGAAACAGTAGCGGCGATTTTGCCTGAAAAAGATTCACAGACACCCGTACACATAGCCGTCCGACGAGTCGCCAACCGAAATTCCACGAATTTTATCGACGAAAAAGAACGGGGTCGCTTGTCGGTCGTGAGAGAGGGAACGATGGCAATGTAGGCAAGCTGCGCGTAGTGGCAGTCGAGTCTGAGTTTTGAATTCGAGAAGACGTAACGTGATATTTTGCGCAGACGAAATTTTGTTTGCATTTTTTTTTTTTATTGAAATCCCAGTAAAGGGATCTTTAGCTTGATCTCCGCGAGAACCGACGCGACAGTTCTTAGTTGAAATCAGTGAAAGAGTTTTCTTTTGGTTGTACCGCCATAATGGCGTTGAACGGAAGCGTCGTAGAATCCGCAAGCTTTCTTTTGGGTTATTGTACTACCTGATTACCTGCGTGGTTCGATATACGTCGATATAATTTCCCCGCCGTGGAGGTGATCTGAAAATCTTGGATATGTATCAGCGTAGTGTTACTAAGCCGCTGTAATAGAATTTTTTCTATGCCATGAAGGCAATCTAAAAAGAAGATTTTCGTATTAGTGACTGTAGTTTTTATATAAATTAACATAATTACCTGTGCAGCGCATTATACTTCGACATAGTTTCGTGCCATGAAGGCAATCTGAAAAGAAGATTTTCGTATTAGTGACTCTAGTGGTGATAAGTTTACATAATTACCTGTGCAGCACATCATGCCAGGATACAGTTTTATGCCATGAAGGTAACCGGAAAGGAAAAGATACTTTCAGTTCTAAAAACTTTTGATAATTACCTGCGAGATAAACATATGTTCAGTGCCGTTGTCTGCGTTTAGTTAACCTGAAAAGGAAAAGATACTTTCAGTTCTAAGAACTTTGTAATAAAATTAATATTGAATTAGTGTTTTCCTACAGCTGATGTCAATTCCACTAATTGACAAATACGAATAGACTGCGTTCGCAAAGTACAGTTTAATGAAATCTGTCAATTCCTATAATTGACTTTCGAAAGAAAACTGCAATTACAAACGAGAATCCACGTATGCTGAAAGAAAATATTCTGGTGGAGTGTAGCGGTTAAATAAAAAAAGGATAACTTGTCACTCTATTATTCAATCAATTATTTATTGCCACAAATAATACTAATGACTAAACAAATATTAATTTTATAAGGAAATTAATTACTTGCACAAATTCTATCACTATGAAAAATTTAGTTCCCTCAACTTAGATGTACAAGCTTAGAAACTTCACTTGGAATTCACTGATTCACTGTATTGTTCTATGTATTTAATAATTAAAGGAAATTCAAATGTACAAAAGAATTATATTTTACTCGAATTTATCTCTTTCTTTTCAATAATAATAACTTAGAAAATTATGCTACTTCACAATTTCATATATAAATAAATTTTTCTTTCTGATTCTTAACTAATATATTTACTAGTGGCTGAAAGTAAATAATAATTAGAACTCAAGGTAGATCTAATTTCTTAATTATTATGTTGTGCAAAACTGACCTAATGGCATATGTTTCACACGATAAATAATTGTTAGAAATGTCGATTTACTTGAGTGAATTAGTTAAAATGGCTGAAAGGAAAAGATTAAAAATAAAAACTTCAATCGTTCTTGTTAAATTCATACATGTGTGTATAACCAACACCTGGCATGCAAACACAATGAAATTTAACCCAAATTGAAAATAATAACTAATATGCAAATTTACCTTTAATTTAATTTAAATTTGTTGCTATTAAATTTAACCAATAAATTCACTTGAAATTTTTGCTGTTGCTACTTTTCCTTGAACACAAAACTTTAACGATTCTATTGTTGTAAAAATCCACTAAGGTTGCTGAAATTTCTGTTTCCTTTACTGATGACTATTTGCAAATTGTGGGAGGAATACTACTGCATAGAGAATTTCGTTCCGATTTCATATCCATAAAAATGAATTATGCAAATTTTAGGCTTAATTTGACTACAATATGTAAATTTGTTGTAGTCATTTGATGTCAAATTACAAATTGCAATTTTTGACATCTTTCCCATAGAAATCCCTTTTAATTTCACGTAATTATGATAAGTTTTCCGAATCTGTGCTATAACTTATCGATACGCCATCTTTTTAGTTCAATTTACGAAATTCCTCTCAAAATTCATTCTGTTCATCTTCATCCTTGTCCCTTTCACACCTTTGTGTCTCTTTCGCACTTATTGGTGCAAAGGGAAATTCGAAAATTCGCGAATATTCCGTAAACCGTGAAAAATTACGCGACGCGAACGCGCCCATTGTATTCGCCGTCAAATTTCCCCCTGACGTGACAGTTTAAACGTCGCGGGAACTCAAAGTTCGATATGTGATTTTGTTCGTGAAATGTCACCGCGCGCGAGTTTGTTTTTTGTTAATTTTGTTTTAAATTGTGTGTTTTGTGTGGTGAACCAGCATTCAGCGAGGGAATAATCCATTTACCACAGGTTAGTATGTAATTTTATTTAATTTATATGTAGATTTCGTGTAAAATATCAACATTTTCAAATACCGTGATTACCTGTCAAGGTGAGTTTTTGTTTGCAAAAGTCTCATCTCAGGTATTCACGAATGCCTTGAAAATGGGCTTATTATGTGCCCGTACGTGGGTACTTGAGTTACCTTTATGTTCTATGTTGCTGAACATAAAGTTTAGTGCATTTTTTGTTCTTGTTGTTTGCATACATGGTGAGGTACTATGTATGTAAACACACTTTTTTTGTGTAAAAAATTCATTTATTACCTTAATGTTTATCTTTTGAGTTCATCTTTTAATTCCTTTTTTGTTTATTTCAGATCATCGTGGGACCCTTAGCATCTGTGTAACCCAGATGCTGGTAAGATTTTTGTTTTTAAATTAATTTGATTTTTTTCTTTGTAGGTTGGTCGAACAATTAGTGATAATTACCTGCGGAAATTTCCTTAGATTTAGTGGTGTGTTAGCACCCAGTGCAGCGATAAAGAAACGAGAAAAGAGAAAAAGAAAAAAAGGAACACATTTTTTTTTGTCGGCAATAATAACTTGAATTAGATTAATAGCCATTAGTGTGCACCTTCCTTTGGGAATGGTAATATATTTAGTGTTACATGAATGATTCGGCTTATATCTGCTAACGAGCAGGGCATACAAAAGAAAAACAAAGAAAATAAAAGGGGACCTAAATGAGCACCCTGTAAAATTCTGGTAGCTCTGGCACACTGGAGTAACTCTCGCTCATCCCGGATCACCGATGGCGATTGGCAGCTGTAGGATTTTATATCGAATTCCGTCAACCTGGACGATTCGAGTCAAGTAAGCTTAGTTATAAGTCAGGTCAAGTTAGGCAGGTACCTGTAGTAGGTTAGCTGAAATTTTTTTTTTTTTTGATTCGTATAAAATCTTTTGTGAACTGTCTAGATCCTCATTAGTACTTTTAGGAATCCAGTAATCAAGCTGGGCGTTAAGTTAGAGTAGCGGTAACGCTAGAAGTAAGAGAACACTGTTATATGGAACCAATGCAGTAATGACATAATATATCATATTCTTTTTTTTTATTTTCTAACACAACTTTTTTTTTATTACTATTATTATTACTCCTTTGACCTTAGATTGTTATTGGTAAAAACAAATTTTTTTTTGTGTTTCTTGTTTTCTTGGACCTGGGTATTTTCCCATTTCTTTTCAGGACCGCCATACTGTGAGGCCAAAGGTAGGGTGATCCAGGACAGATTGAGGTCGTCGAGCCTATTGGGCATAGTCCAATACTTGGTTCAGGTGTCTCATAACAAAAAAAAAAAAAGGAGGGAGAAACACTAGTGGTTGCTGCTGCGATTATTTTTTTATATTATTTTGTTTTGGTTTTTCTTTCTTTCTTTCCTCGTCTTTCTTGTGCCGCTGCGTTTTGGATATCCTCGGCCGGAGCCCTGGAATCTTAAAGTTCTAGTTCATTCTGGTAGTCCATGAAGTATTAGGTGCGAGTACCTACAATAGGTCAAGGGCCGGGACCACTCCAGCACGATTTTCCTGAGGACTTCGACTCTCCAGCCGTGATGTCCAGGTAAATCACCCGTAATGGGGGAGCCGCAACACCCGGGAGACGTAGCCTAACACACATACTCTTGTACAAACAGGGGCTAAGCAAAGATCTGAAGATGCTTTTGGAGGCTTAGCCAGGGTGGTAGGGGGCGTTCGGGCCTACACTCTCCAAAGGCTGAGGCTTCACTGACACCTGAGGTCTCCGCGTCTGGTTACCCTCGTTTCTCTCTCTCTCGTCCTCACCAACGAAGTGAGTTCTTTTGTTAGGTTTCTAAGCTCCCACAGGAAGCAGTCGCTTACTGATGGTACAAGTTCCCAGATTTTTTTTTTTCTTTGTTGTTTTCTTTCTCTTCTTTTGTCCGTCCGTCCGTCTGGAGTCCCTAGTCCATTCGCGGGCGATAACTTTTAGGTCAGTCCGTCTGTCCGATACCTGATTCGCACAGCTTTCAAGCATCGAAGGGTGTGGGAGGCAAGAACCTCCACAAGCCGACTAAGTGCTAGCGGTAATACGCTGTGCGGCCTCCTACGTCAACCCAACGATGATTTTGCAGTCAGAGGAGGTAGCTGACAGCCTCCTGAGGTGGCCCACACATCGGGGAGCTGACGGCCGACCTTGTCTGCTACAGAGAAAAGCATCGCACCACGAAAGTAAGTACTTATGTTTAGTTTTAAATCTCGCAGAGTGTAATACATTATTCTTTCTTGCAGGACGTGTCCAGATTACAGTCAATTCGCAGATGCACCGGTTGAGAAAGATGAAGTTCTCCTTGATGGGTACTATGGCATTCCCGAGGATGACTTCATTTTTGAGAAGTCAAGTACGCAACAACAACAACAACATCACCGGATGTCGTTCCTTCATAACTTTTAAGGCTCTTTCATAAAATCCAAATTTGTCTCTCTGTTGATAGATTTCGCGTACCCACTACCTCCTCCTTTATCTTTTTTTTTTTTTAATCTGGTATAATCACGTATAAGCTTTATATGCAATTATACTTGCTTCTTAACCATTTCACCTAAAAATGTGAAAAATGTTGAGAATGAAATCTGTTATATATTTTTTTATATTTACAGTATGGGTACTCACTGATAAACTCCCACTGTTAGGCCGCCACCTGGATATAATCCTTTTAAGATTTTTCCTTTAAACAAACACTCTTCCTGTTTAACACCGAACTTATATTTTATTTCCACAAAACTTATATTTATTTCCATCAAAGACTTTATATTTATTTACACAAAAAACTTATTTATTTCCACCAAAGACTTTATATTTATTTCCACAAAAAACTTATTTATTTCCACCAAAGACTTTATATTTATTTCCACAAAAAACTTATTTATTTCCACCAAAGCTTTTTCCAACGCGCCAATACCAAAAACCTCTTTCTTTTCTTTTTCGGACTGCTTTTGTGCTTTTTACTCGACTTTTAAAAACCGACTGTGTTCGACTTGGATTTTCGTAATCGCAAGTCTAGTTGCTCAGGATAGGAAAGTGCTTAATTAGCATTCCTATCCTGAGAAAATTATTTACCGCTGGGCATGTTTAAACATGCCCAGAATTATCGCGACGAACGATGGTTGAAATTGAAATTTGATATTTTCGTAAATATCAAACCATCGTCGTCCTATCGTGCATACATTGTTGCGATCACAATGTATGCAGCTCGCGACAATTCGCTGATAAGAGCTTTTTTCGGTGAAGACTTGATCATTTCAGTCTTCACCGACGTAAAATTTTATGCGCCCGATATGTATGTTTGTATGTATGTACATACATATCGTATTTACGACAAATCTTACTGAAGGTAAGATTTATCGTGGGGCTATTTTTCTATCGAAACGACTTGGGTTGAAATTTAAAACTTTTATTTTTCCCAAGTCGTTTTGTGGGAAAATATTTTTACTTGTTGCAAAGGAATTTGAAGAAATTGCTGATGGCAATTTCTTCGCCTTGTTAGGAGATAAGCCAACCATGTTTTAAACATGATTAGCTTATTTCTACCTATGAAAATTAAATATTTTTTAATGACTTTTGCAATGATAATTATTTCTTATAATTATCATTGTTGACCATTTTTAGGTATATAACAAATCTAATAAATATAAAATATTGTGACGAAATCTCGTGGATTCTAAACGTGTTCCCCGCGATGAAGAAATCAGCGGCCTAAATTTCTGACATAAAGAAAGAAGATTATTATGGCAGCACGTCTGAGCGAGGAACACTAAAAACCACAAGAGATGGCGACACGCTCCCCTTTCGGACTCACCATCGATGTGACATCGCAGTGATGACCGACCGCTGGAGCTTTTCTACACGGCCAGCAATAAGAGAGTTCGCTTGAAGACGTCAGAGAGATAAGACAACAATAAGTAGTGTTCGAGATTAAAATTGTAAAAAGTTATAAGAACAGTGTTAATTAAAATTGTTTCTGATTCCAATAAAAATAAGAAAGTGAATTATACAAAAAGCAGAGTGGTCATTTTACAAAAACCCAATCCCAGGAAAGAAAAATTAAAGTTCTGCTGAAAAGAACTCGCTTTGGAAACATCCGCGCTGGGGGTACACGAAAAACAGGACTGATCAACGGATCCACCCTGTGTCCCGCTGCGGTGGACATAAGTCTCCTACCGACTTATGAAAAAGACAAGTAGAACTTCATTATAAGGGTTTTCTTTTTGTTTAACTTTATTCCACAATTTAGCAAATTTTATATAATTTTTTTGAACATAATCGTAAAGATCATTGACCCTGTGCAATACTTTTCCTGCATATTTGAATTGAATGTACAAACATCTGCGAGATACGATTTAATTGGCCAATATTCCAATAATTTTGTGCACCAAGGAGTCAGTAATTTAAAGATACAACACAATTTTATCGTTATAAGGGTTTTCTTTTTGTTTAACTTTATTCCACAATCTAGCAAATTTTATATAATTTTTTTGAACATAATCGTAAAGATCATTGACCCTGTGCAATAGTTTTCCTGCATACTTGAATTGAATGTACAAACATCTGCGAGAAACGATTTAATTGGCCAATATTCTAATAATTTTGTGCACCAAGGAGTCAGTAATTTAAAGATACAACACAATTTTATCGATATTCTAATAATTTTGTGCACCAAGCAGTCAGAAATTTAAAGATACAACACAATTTTATCGATATTCTAAAGATTTTATACGCTCAGGCGCCAATAACTGGAATATACAAGCATTAGTTTTTCTTTGTTCTACAGGTAGTATACGAAGCGGAGTCATTAACCGAAGGGTGATTGACTCTGAGAAATACCGTTTCCTTAATTGCATTTTCTTTCGCACCAAAGAACAAACATCTGCGAGATACGATTTAATTGACCAATATTCTAATAATTTTTTGCACCAAGGAGTCAGTAATTTAAAGATATAACACAATTTTTTCGATATTCTAAAGATTTTATACACCCAGGCGCCAATAACTGGAATATACAAGCGTTAGTTTTTCCCCGTTCTACAGGTAGTATACAAAACAGAGTCATTGACCGAAGGGTAAACGACCCTGAAAAGTACTTTTTCCTTATTTCAATCATCCTTCCCACTAAAAGAACCCAACTTCTGCGAGACACGACATAATTGGCTAATGTTCTCACAATTTTGCGTACTAACGAGTCCGTAATTTAAAGATACGCCACGATTTTACCAATACTCTGAAGATTTTATACGCTTAGGTGTCGATAGGTGGAATACCCGAGCATTAGTTCTTCGTTATTCTACAAGCTGTATACGAGACAGAGTCATTAGCCGAATAATAATTGATTCTAAGCAATACTTCTTCCACATTTTGATTACTTTTCGCACTCTAGAACTACCATCTACGAGATAGGACATAATTTGCTAATACTCTAACGTTTTTATGCACTACATAGTCGGCAATCCAAAGATACACCACAATTTTTCAGAAATTTCAAAAATTCTATGAACTAAAGAAATTGTATCCGAAGAGTAAGACACAATTCTCTAATATTCCATCTACCTTATACACTACGAAAGCAATAAATAAAAGATCCGACACTATTCCCTAATGCTTTAAATATTTCCTGAACTAGAGAAGTAATATCTGACGGATACGATACAAACACCGGATGTTCCACCTATTTTCCACACTAATTAGTCAATAATTTTTGCTGGCACACTAAAGGTAAGCGACGATTTTCCATAATCGCCAAGGTTAAATACTGCCCAGAGCGTAAGTGTTTACCAGACTTCACTTCCACTACATAAACCTAAACATAAACAAGCATTTGTTTATTTGAGCACCTGTGCCGGAGCCACGCAAAGCATTGAGTGCATCATAGCAGGTAACATAGTAGTAGATACACGTTATAGAAGGATAAAACATAAAGCGTTGAGTACCCTGTAGTGCCTTGTATGGTCAAAGAGTTTCCGTCTAAAATAAAAAAAAAGAACAAAAGCGATTATCATAAATCATTTTCACGTAATATTTATAAACATAATTAAATTAATCAGCAAAATCCAGGTAGAGCCTTGTCTACTACTGACAGGAAGAGTTTCTGGGAAGCCCCTTCTGCCAACCCGGGTGAAATAGACGGGCTAACTCGAAGGGGGTCCCCGAGCCCAACTTCCTCACAGGCTGACCAGCTGTGAGCCCGTAACCCTCAGAGCGAGCCCTGACACTAGAGCACTAGTTTTGAAGCTGCATATGACGGCGAGCACTTCCTAGAAAATTACAAGTGGGTGTTCATTACAAAAACGCCCTGCATTTCTCTCTATCCTTTTCTCTTACGCTTCGCTTCGCGACACCCTGGAGAGGTACCCTCTAGACATTCAGTGAGGCAGATTACGAGGTAGAGCCTTAACTCATTTCCGCGCGGAGCACCCCGTGAACTTAACCCGACGGAAAACGTAAACAAACTTTAAGTGTTTACGGTTGGCTACATCTATCGCGTCGGTGACAATCATCAGCTGACGCCACTCATCAGCCGTCGGCTGCGCACTCTACGGGCCGAAAGGCACCAGTTTCCTCGTTAAGTGAGTAAAAGCCGTCTTTGCCTTCGAAGAGCTTAACGACTAGGAAAGCCTGAACTGAAAGTGGCGAATATAGAAACGGACCTCCGCTAACTTGGGTCGATTTCCGTGCTCTCCTACAGAGCGAACCTTCAAACCTCTCCGAGTCCCTGAATCTGTCTCCATAGGTGGAAAAATCTCTAGTCTCTAGTGAATAAGAACTAAATGAGTAAAATAAAATACTTCGAAGCGAGTAATTGCCGATGGACTGTTAGAATTGGAGAACGATTCCACATCCTGAAATAAAACTTCTCCCGTCTACCGCTCGGCCAGAGCAATTTTATATTATATCAAAAAATTGTGTTACAATATTTTATATAAACGTTGATAACCCTAAATGCTATATTGTTCATATTATTAGAGTTTCAATGTACTATAACTAAAATATGAAGAAATATTCCTTGAGTTTTATTTCTTTCTAGATGTTTCAGCTTTTTAGCTTTTTGTTAAAAAAAAATTTACATCCCGTGCATATAAAAAATATTTTGAATTTTAGATAGTTGTGAAATATTGTTAGAAATCTACATTTCAAATTTTATTATAATCGGTAAGTGGGTTTTAAAGTTATTCACAGTTTGGGAAATCTATCTATAAATTCAAAAATAACTCACTCCTGGGACGTGTATGCTAAAAACATTAACTCACTAATGAAAGGGTTAAAATAAGTAAAAAATGTCGCATTCATTGTATCACGTCTGCAATAAACTACGACGCCAATTGGGTCGACAAATGCGTGTCGCAGTCATTGTATTTCAGCCTTAAGCCGGTCATCCTACAAAGTGCTAGTGATAAGCTTTTATTAAGTGCAAAAGACAGGAAAAAGGTAATCAAATTATACACGTAATAAATATTAAGAGGAAGACATGTAGGAATAATTAATTACTTGACTACTACAGTTATTAAAAGCATTAAATTAAATGAAGGTATTGAAAATAGCAAAAATTTCATTGGCATTGTAAAATGCAATGGAAATAGAGTTTTTTCAGTGATACCTACAAATTTTAAAGCGTCTGTGAAATCGATTCGCATTACCATGAATGAAAAGTGGTAGATATGCATTGAAAAATTATTGTTATAAAATAGTTTATACCATTTGCCCAACGAAAAGTTTTGTTTGTTCTTATTATTGCATTTTACTAATGGTGTGGACATGTGGTGATGGATTAGATAACTTGACCGTTTTATTAATAAAAAGTGAAAGTGATTTAGAATAAAGATACATTTCGACTTTGTTTTAAAACAAAACATTAAATATTTTGGAATTAATATTTAGTTAGTTAAAAAGCTGAAATAGTGAATATACTTATAATATATTGATACAAACAGTCGTGATACTCCATCTTCACGACAGTTTTAATGTTTTAATAATCAGTTGAATTTGGCGTTGGAAAAGTAAATATTAATTTCGGTTTTGCTAAAATCTAAGTGCCTTTTAATATTATGTGTGGGTGTCCAATACGCCGTAGAATTACGATACCTTACGAACAGAATGTAAAACTATTTTCATGTAGGATATAAAAAGGATTTTGATTTTTGAATGTCCGTGCGCCCGACCGTCTAGAAAATTTTGGATCTAAGTACGGAAATTTGGTTTTTCATTATATATTTGACCAGTGCTCTAGAATGAGTTAATGTAGAGATCTAAAATTTAGTACACAGCATTTTCGTAAAAATAGTTTACATAAATTAAGAGCACGATCATTTGATTAGATTTGTGAAGGGGTGTGCAAGCGTTAGCCTCGCATTTACTGCGACCTCTGAAAGATCTCTTGAGAGCCAATCATACAATTTATATTAAATTCTAAATCATTATAATAGGCTGAAGGTATTGTTATTGTTCAGGAGTTATAGGGATCCATAAAATATGAAGAAAACAAACCCGTCATGAGATGGATATGCCTGGGACATACTGTATACACATAAATACACACATATATTTTGTATATCTCTTATTTCTATAATTTTTATAATAATATCTGTGTTTTCATAATATACATCTCTAAATACCTGGTTTGATTGTACTTTATGTAGATATTGTGGTTTCAAAATTAACACTGGAGGATAAATTAATATGGATGCAAATGCTGAGAGTTTAAACCATCTTTCCGAATCCGAATTGGACAGTAATAAAATCAAATATATTAAGATATATGTAAATATATATGACTAATTTTGCGACAGTCACAAGTTACATATGACTGCTTGATGAAAATTGGTCTTATATTAGTCTCGGATTTGTTAAGCTCAAGTATAATATTAGTTGGAAGTACCAGCACAATATTAACAAGCACGGATAAAGCATTTCTTTTGTTATTAATGAAGTATAAAATGGAAAATTACTTCCTTTCTCTAAAAGGTATTATTTCATTTCAAATATATATATATATATGTGTGATACATATTTACAAATTATAGAAAGTAACATTACATTGAACTCTCACAACTACGTAGAAGACACTGTGTTCAGCGAACCTAAAAGAAAAGGGGGGGGGGGGGAGTAAATATAAATGTACACAGTGGATACATAAAAAAATTACCTCTACCTGGAGTCTTCACAACGAAACGAAAATCTGAAATTAAATAAAAGAAAATGAATTAATATGAAATATATTAAGAATTGAAATCAATAATGTTGTTAAATCACTAACTGCCACATGATAAAAGCATAAAGAGTCCAGTCAGGAGCATGACTGTATGCATGTATACTTTCTACAAAAACAATTCCATGCAATCGAGGAATTGTTGAAAAACATATGTAACTTTATGTTTCATGTATACAATGCAACATAAAACATTAGTTTACATATCAAACTGCATAATTATTATAATTATGCTAAATTTCTGTGGACAAACAAGGTAAAAAATGTCATGAAAGCACTTGCTTGACATTTGCCACAAATTTACAAATTTAGCAACTTACAAGCTAAAATAACAAAATAAATAAGCAAGGATGCTTACCTGTTGATGAAGAATATCCTCAGTAAAGGAAAACACCAGAAAAATCACTAAAAAACACCTAAAAATAACACATGACACTCGCGAGCCATAGTGTCAAAACACGTCAAACTTTATTGTTTCGCGACGTTTGACATCCGTGAAACAGCGGCGAAAAAGGAGAAGCTCGAAGGAGACATCTTCGCAGAACAGAAGTAAGAAATATGTAAACGAAAATAAATTCGCCGCACTTGATGAGGATAACATGGATATCGACGCAGTAGAACTGGAGAGCAGCTTACAGGATAGTCAGGAAAATATTGAAGGTAGCGTAAATATAAGTGCTAAAAATAAAAAAAATAACAATAGTATAAGAAACAATATAACTAAGGAGACAAAAAAGTGCCCACACATTTTTATTTTTGGGGTTAACTCTGGCTTACTAACATCAATAATAAACAGTAAGATAGCTGAAATAAAGTTAAATAATATTAGTTTCCACTTTGTAAATTTGTACTATTTAAAATCAAAGGTTTTTGTTAACCATGTCGGTCTGCACAGGGAGCTCTTGGCCTTGTTTAGGGAGTCGGCTGTGGATGCCTTCTCTTTCACACCAAAGGAAGAGAGGAAGGCCTCAATTATAATAAGGGGATTAGATGGGGATGCGGCAGCAAATGAGGTAGGGGAAGATATTTTATCCCAATGTCCGGGGGTCAAAATCTCGAAAATATATAGATTTTCTACGCCCAACTCAAGGAAAATTGGGGTTCCTCTAAATATGTTCGTGGTCCAAACCGATTCTATAGAAGAAATAAAGAAACTCTTAGATATTAGATACATTCTACGTCAGAGAAACGATCCAGTAACTTAATTAGATGTTTTATATGCCAAAGATTTGGCCATACAGGGGATTATTGTGGTTACTTGTCGAGATGCGTGTTGTGTGGGGACAAACATAACTCAGAACAATGCCTAAGTTTAGAAAAAGAAAAGAGACCACCAGAAATACAAAGCCAAGAGGGAAGGGCTCAGCAACAAGATTAAAGAAAAAATAGTCTATCAAAAGAATGTTGTTAAAAAAAAGCAGTGGGCATTCCAAGTAACACTCACACTACTTACGCGAGTATCCTTAAGAGGGGGGGGGGGGTCGCTATTAACCAGTGGTACAGTGGTAAATCAAGAGGGGCAGACACTAATGTCCTCAGCGAATTTCTGAGCGAAGCGCAAGAATTATTTAACATGTCATTCACAGAACTAGTCAAGAGTATTAGAGAATTTTGGCCTAGGTATAAGGCAATTACGTCCCCGGAAGAGAGAGCGTTAGCCTATCTCAACTTCACTGCTGAAATCTTAGGATGAATATGCAGAACTCATTAAAAATACTGTCTATCAACATAAATTCCCTCATCTCGCATGATAAAAGACTTTCCCTTCTTGATATGTTGAGAAATTTTAACCCTCAATTTGCACTCATATCGGAAACAAGACTAAATAACAGACATACATTGTCACTTAAACGACACAACATCATTAGAAACGACGTTGGTAGAGGTACAGCTATCATATTAGCTGAAAAAATTAGTTTCGAGAAAGTAGGTTTCAGTAGTGAAATCTTCTCTTCATGCCTTGCGGTGATCCCATTTAATGATGGTCTCGGTCTTCCAAAAAAGTTACTAATAGGCAGCATTTACATCCCTGGTAATGCTGGTGCGTCCTTAACTAACGAATTAAATAAATTTTACCAACTCACTCGAGAGTTTGACTTAATCATGATTGGCGGCGACTATAACGCCAGGCATGGCAAATGGAGAGATAGTCAGAGCAATAGGAATGGTAAAATTTTAGTGAATTGGCTCAACAATGGCCCCTTTTTAAACTTAGATATACTGGCTCCAAGCGGACCAACATTTCCAAGATCGGCTTCGGTGTTGGACTTCTTTCTAGTATCTTCAAGCTTATTGGACACGGTAGACAGCAATAATAGAGCAACAAGCTGTACGGTAGCGTCTCCTTCTGACCACTTTGGGCTGTTAGCAAATATCAAAATAAACAACTTCGCTATAATACCAATGGCTCCCCGCACTTACAGAAGCTATGCTGAAACAGACTGGATGGCCTTCAGGTTTGATCTCCATAATAGACTGAGCAGGGTAAAGATTCCAGTGAGTGTAAACATCCCGAATACAGATATAGATAAGCACATAAAATCCATTTCGAGGGAAATCAGTAACTGTACAGAAAGACACTCAAGAATGTTGAACGAGGCAGACCATAAATATAATAATAATTCAAAAGAAAGCATAAAACTTATTAAAATAACAAAAGTGTGGCTACGTAGTCAAAAAAGAATGTTTCACCGTAACCTGAATAGAGTAAATAGGGAATATAACGAACTCAACGCCAGAATTAAATGCCTTAGTCAAATAATTAGGCAGAAAGTGAAAATGGAAATGAACGAGGCTTTTCAGAAGCGACTGAGCAATATAAATCTATCTCCACAAGCCTTTAAAGAAATTAATCGTATCACGGGTAGGAAAATCTTTGGCACAAACATTGTAAATAATAACTTGTGTCACCTAGGTCAGGAGCTAGTGTAAAGCCATGACCACGGTCAATAATAATAAACAAAAAATCAAACCAAACATTAATCAAAACAAACAAAGTTTACACGACATCAAGAAGAATTTGCAACGCAAGCAAATTCCGCTATACAAGCATATTTCTTGATAAATAAAATATTCTCACCTGAAGTCATTGCTTTACATACATATCGATACATTTTGACTCATTCAGAAATTGTGTGATCAGAAATGCTGACACTACAGTTTCTGATTAAGAATTTTGTATATTGCAATTCTGCAATAATCCCCCCTTTAGAACTGTAAAGAATACCGATTCCTTTGTATTCAATTTGTATAAATAAGATGATACTAACTAAATAAAATCAGAATTAAATTCAACTTCAACAAGTAGTTTTTATATCTCCAAAAAACATCGGCATACTCTGCCATATAGAATAAAGCGGCATACTCTGCCTCTAATAAATAAACATCGGCATACTCTGCCATTCAGAATAAATCGGCATACTCTGCCTTTAATAAATAAACATCGGCATACTCTGCCATTCAGAATAAAGCGGCATACTCTGCCTTTAAATTCAAAAATAGCGGCATACTCTGCCACATCATTAGCAAATTGGCAATAGCCAGTCATAAAAGTGACCAGGATTAACGGAGGAATAATAATAATATCACAGCGGCTCTTTAGCCATACAAAAACCGTAAGTTTGGCAACTTTCTGCCGGTATAATATAATTCTGTCATATTAATAAAATCCATCATGAATAGCTTCCGAAGTAATTGTAATAAAACGTTTATTACATGGCGATCCTGCATATCGAACCATCGACTCTGCATATCGGACCATCAATCCCGCAAATAGGACCACCAAACTTGCAAAACAAACCATCAATTTCGCATAGCAGACATACAGCAACCAAACTTCCCAGAGTACCATCAGAAATAATTGACCCTACGATACGCAAAAGGACGGCACCCAGGCGACTAATATGTCCAAAAAAAATACAAGTACCAGAAATTAAATTGTACTCTAGTGATGATACATACACACCGATCACAACAACAATAAAAGACATTCCTAGATACATTCCAACAAATAAACAAACAAAAACAACTAAAGAAGACGTTCACGAGAAATACACACCTCCAACAACTCTAATTCAAGAAGTTCCAGAATATTTCCCAACAAATAAACTAGTACAGAGAAAACCCAGTTTGCAAGAAGCATTACAGAATAATCCTACAGCTGGTCCAACGGCAATCACAATTGCGCAATACAAAACGAGACAAAAAACGACAAAAGAACCAATAAAAGAGAACTGTACACCTCTTTACACAAAGAAAAAAAGGGGCGGCGCAGCTGTTAAGCTCAGGCAACAAATAGCAGAGCTATACAGAGTGATACCGATCACAAAAGAGAAGAAATTAAAAAAACAACTAATACAAAAGCTGAACAAACTGAAAGAAGAAAGCCGCAATCGACGAAAGTAAGGGCGGAACAAAATAAAATAACTACAACCAAGTAATGGGCAAAGATTTCAGCGCAGGTACATCCAGTGGTTCAGCAATATATGTGTTAGCTTTACATTTATTTTTATTTGAGATAGCTTTTAGCGAAAGAACTGTAAAATTTTTTTTTATAAGTTCCATTTTAATGTATCATTTTTTTTATATAGATATAGTGTCATAGATATTTAGATTTCATGGGTAGCAATATATTTTTATGTAGATAGCTTTTAGAGATATAATTGTAATGGGTTTTCTTTAATATAACATATAAAAAAAAAATATATATATATATATAAACAGTTCTAGATAACTTTTATTTTATGGGTAGCATCGAACAATAAAATTACTTCTAAGATGAATAAATAATAACATTAACTGTCTTCGGGTTCTCCGAAATAAAGAAATTGCTAGAAACCCTTAAGAAAAGCCCACTAAATTTAAAATGTTTCGAAATCAGCAAGCAGATACGCCAAATCTCTGGCAAAGAAACTCGGATGCAATAAAATATAAAAGTTCACCAGAACATCAGTCAAAGGATGATATGAACAGCAAAAATAAAAAGATAAATACTGAAAATAATCAGGAAAAATGGTCGACAAGCAATAGCGACAAATTAATAGGAGGACTAAACATAAAGAGAAAAATGCATGCAATAGTTCAAACTTATATTCCGACAGTGATGATAGCCACGCAAACATATACCTTCGAACAACACGATTCCGCATGCCAGACGGACGATGAATTATATACAAACGAATCCCATGAATTGGCATCGCATCATAAAGTGCACTACAAAAATGCAGCTTGTCAAACAGACATCCACAAACAGAAAATCGGAATGGCTGATGTAGAAGAACAACTGTTCAAAATTCGGATAACGGGCAAGGAGTCCCTGAAATTTAACGTTCAACTTTCAGAACGATAAATATAAAACGAAAAAGCGCACGCAAGTTTTTAAAACAAAAGATACATCGCAGAATTTATACCATTATAGCATGCGAGTTTAGCATTTCTAGAATAGAACACTCAAAAATTAACAAGAACTAAATACATTTGAAACAAGTCTTAGTAAGCCGATCATTATCTCAGCTTAATCAAAGGAGGCATTAAGTCTTACAATTGAGATTGAGCAGTCTTTTGCAACAAGAATATGTCAATAGAGATGAGGTCTAAACAAACCTTCATGGATAAGGATATTGAAATTGTGTAAAAACAGGGAAAGTAAATACTAATGCAAATGCCCTGTCAAGAATAAAAATGGACTCTGAGAAATGATACCAAGAGAAATAAACATTATCACACGTAATATGGCAAAAAGCAGCAAAGTGGAATGGCGAAAAGAGACAGTATAGAATCAGGCCAATTCTATATATGGGAATACACATCCATCTCCGACATAAGAAATATTAAGAGAATGCAATTTGATACAGCGTACGCACAAGAGAATACGATAGACAAAAGTTTGCCTGCATTATGTAAGAAAGGGGTAACCGTTCAGTACAGCAATAATCCTGCATTTAACTCTGGTTAAATCATGGAGAAGCTGATACAAAAGATGAACGAGAATAATATTACAGAATTAGCACTCGCAAAGGACGATGCTATATTGATATAAATGAATTCAAGAGGAAATTCAATGAGCTGCAGCAGAATGATAAATGTGGTAAGGCAACACCACTGAAGATACTACGTTATGAACCCCCAATAAGGACCAAGGATCCAAAGATTAAATAAGAGAATACCATGACAGTATGCATGGTGGACACGCTGGAATTAAACGCTGCAATAAAAACACATGGAAAACTTAACAAAATGGTAAAGAAGTACATAAACAAGTGTGATAACTGTGCGAAAAACAAATACAAAAAATACACAAAAGAACCTCTAGTGATAATGGACACACCAACCAAATAAATTAAAACAAAAATATATATGGAAAAACCTTAACATTTATTACATGACAGTAGTTGCGAAAAGATCTCAGTTAACACACTATTACCTCTGAGAATATATATTTACATACATTCTAACGTCAAAATACGAATCAACAAAGTTCATAGAGGCATACCAGATATAAACAAAAAAAAAACAAAATAAAAGAAACCGGCTCAGACTCAAGACTAAGTAAACTAATAAAATGGTTAAATTTTGTAGAATAATTATATAAAAATAATAGAATAATATATCATGGAGATAACAATATGCATAAGATTATGTAACAAAAAAAAAAAAAAATTTTTTTTTCATATACAAAAAATTTTTTTTTTCGTTTTAAGGGTAAGGATGTAAAGCCATGACGACGGTCAATAATAATAAACAAAAAATCAAACCAAAAATTAATCAAAACAAACAAAGTTTACCAAAGTTTACACGACATCAAGAAGAATTTGCAACGCAAGCAAATTCCGCTATACAAGCATATTTCTTGATAAATAAAATATTCTCACCTGAGGTCATTGCTTTACAATAGCGATACATTGTGACTCAATCAGAAATTGTGTGATCAGAAATGCTGACACTACAGTTTCTGATTAAGAATTTTGTATATTGCAATTCTGCAATAATCCCCCCTTTAGAACTGTAAAGAATACCGATTCCTTTGTATTCAATTTGTATAAATAAGATGATACTAACTAAATAAAATCAGAATTAAATTCAACTTCAACAAGTAGTTTTTATATCTCCAAAAAACATCGGCATACTCTGCCATATAGAATAAAGCGGCATACTCTGCCTCTAATAAATAAACATCGGCATACTCTGCCATTCAGAATAAAGCGGCATACTCTGCCTTTAATAAATAAACATCGGCATACTCTGCCATTCAGAATAAAGCGGCATACTCTGCCTTTAAATTCAAAAATAGCGGCATACTCTGCCACATCATTAGCGAATTGGCAATAGCCAGTCATAAAAGTGACCAGGATTAACGGAGGAATAATAATAATATCACAGCGGCTCTTTAGCCATACAAAAACCGTAAGTTTGGCAGCTTTCTGCCGGTATAATATAATTCTGTCATATTAATAAAATCCATCATGAATAGCTTCCGAAGTAATTGTAATAAAACGTTTATTACACTAGTAACCACTGAAGAGAAGCTAATGGCTTTCCAGACTTTCTATGCTGACTTATACGTAGAAAAAGTCCCGGCGCAGGATAGCTGGCTAGAGACTAGGTTGAAAAATAAACTGAGTTCCTTTAATATTGAGACTAGGGGTCGAACACTAACTGAATTCTCCAGTACGAATCAAGCCTTAACACCGAACATTAGTGAGAGTAAATTCACCACTCCTTCAAAAATATCTGAGACTAGAGCTGGCCTCAATAATAAAAAATCGTGCGACCCAGACAAAATTCCAACTACATCATACGAAAATGTCCAAAACTCTTAGACACCAAATTGGCAATTATATTTAATCAATGCACCAACAACGATTATTTTCTATTAGCCTGGAAAGTAGGCAGGCTAATTCCTATAGCAAAATCAGCTAATTCTAAGCAGGTAAAGGATTTTCTTTCCAATTGTTCTACTATCCAACTTAGGAAAACTATACGAAAAAATAATAGCCAGCAAGCTAGACAATTTTTGTATCGAACAAAAGATAATACCAAGCAATCAGTTTGGGTTCAAGAAATCACATTCAACAGATCACGCGGTCCTAACCTTGTCCAACAGAATTACAGGCAATCTGCGAAACAAAACCTGCACAGTAGGTCTTGACATTGATCTGGAAAAAGCTTTCGATGGGGTGTGGCATAAAGGTCTTTTGTTTAAAATTCTGGAAGCGTGGTGCCCTCTGGAGATCACCAAACTTATTGGTAGCTTTTTGAGCGAAAGAGTCACTTCAATCTCTATTTCCCATGACACTTCTGATGCAATCCCGATCAATTCAGGTGTACCGCAGTGCTCAATTCTGGGACCAAAGCTTATTAATATATTCATGTACGATTTCCCACTCAGAAACTTCTCAACGGACAGTCCAGCCGCAATCATGTATGCCGATGATACCCTAATCCTAGCATAGGATGAAAACCCACATTTTGCCCTAAATAAGATCCAGAACTTTATACCTGAATTAAACAAATTCTGCACCGACTGGGGATTCAAAATAAATGAGCAAAAGAGTGGATTGATCTGCTTCCGAAACGCAAGTGGCAAGGGACACCATCTGGCAGTAAGAGAGAGCAAATGCCTCCGGTTAAGGGTAAACAACAGTTTAATACCCCTTAAAGAAGAAATCAAATACTTGGGGATTAACTTCCATAATAGATTTCGCCTTAATCCCCATGCGAGGAAAGCGTTAAACAAAGCTAAAGCAGCCACAGCAATATGGTCCAGAATTTATACTGCCAAACACCAAACTCAACATGATAGACACAATCAGTACCATAAACGACATAGCAGATATAGCACTAGAAACCCAAGCAATGCAATACAGAAATACAACAAGAAAACTGGCCAAAAGCACGAACACATTTGTCCAGAACATGAAGAAAAGAAAGCTAGCCAAAATAGACATTAAAATCCTAAAAGCATTGGGAAAAATTAAAGCAATGCTTAAAGAAAGAGAAGATATAATTATAATGGAAGCAGATAAAGGCAAGGTCACGGTAGCATTATACAAAGAACAATACAACGAACTCCTAGACAAGATGCTAGAAGAAGGCATGCAAAATGGTATATATACCAAAATCATAAGTCAAGATACCAGCAGACTACAAAGATCATTGGAAGCATCTTATAAATACAAACTGCAGATAATAGCTAAACAAGGATTCCACCAACCCAATCATCCAACAATGGAAAAATACACTAAAATAGAGGATGCAAGAATGCTAGCAACCTGAAGGAATACCAGAACAAAATTAGCATACTCCACCCGAAGGCTGAGGTGGCGAAGGCCGGAGGCCGAGTTAGCACTATTCTTCTAGCCTTGTTTTTGTGAAGGCTGAAGGCCAAGCTGGTGGGCTCGGTGTTGGGTGTGAGTGCGTGTTGGTGTGTTCTATTGGGTGTGTGTGCTTGTGTATATTAATATATTTTATGTTTAAGTTTAACATTATGTTATGTAAATAAATATGTTATGTAGATAAATATGTTATGTAGATAAATATGTTATGTAAATAAATATATAAATAAAAATAAAAAATACAAATAAAAGATATTGGTTTGCTTTTCTTCCTTGGTTCCTTCAATTCTCATTTTAATTTTGATTCCATGATTCGTATTTACATTGTTGTTTTTATTTTTATTTTTCTATTTTTTCCCCTTTCTTATTCAGGTGTGTGTCCCCTTCTCGCAATTATTCTGTTTAGTATTTTAGAATTTATTATTGTTGAGTTCACCTTGTTACGTCCCGACAAATGTAACAATGGCGACTCTCAACGTGAGTGGGCTTTCAGCATATTTAGAGAATATGCCTCCACCGATGTTTCCCTATCTTTGCAATATATTATATTGCATCTTTAGGCTGCTATGGTTGGCGTTACCGAAACGTTTTCTGCTCCCGCCACGGAGCGTCATCAGTGGTTTTACTAAATGTTGAGTGAGCGGTCATTCCCTAATTTGTGCATGTGCACGAAACAGTTATATGCTTGCCTTGATTATTTATTATTCTCAGCATTCATATTCTTTTGTTCTACTTCTAATCTTATGCTTGTTTGATGTTGAAAACTAGTTTATATAAATAGTGGGGGGTTTTTTTTTTTGTTGGGGGTATATATGCTATTATGGGCAAACCTAATTGCTCATGTTAGAGGATTTTCTTTTTGGGTCAGTGCATTTTTGTTTTGTGTGTATATATTTTTTATATTCACATATATATATATACCTATATATATACATATATACCTATATATTTACACTATTCCATTAACCAAAGGCTTCACCTTGTTATATATAAAATCCTAGTACATATATGTACCATATGTGCATATACATATATATGTATTGTATAACGTTGGAATGTTATATATATAATCCTAGGTACATATTGGACATATAAAATAAAAAAAGAAAAGAAAATCATAAATTATGATTTTCAATAAACTAATCATGTACAAAACATGATTGGTTTATCTTCCAAAAAGGGTGAAGAAAATTGCATCAGCAATTTTCTTCAAATTCCAAACAATTCATAAAATTTTTCCCATCAAACGACTTGGGAAAAACAAAAGTTTCAGATTTCAACCAAGTCGTTTAATAGCAACAACCTCCACGACAAATTTTGCCTTCAGCAAAATTTGTCAGTGGAAATAATTAAATTCACAAAGAAATCAAAAAGACAAATCGTACCTTCTGTACGATTTGCCGCGAAAAAATTCAATATGTATGTTCATACGTACATATATATTACGATAAAAGCTTTCGTGATAAGAAACGCGCGCCGCATAAATGCATTGTATGTATATGCGCGTCGCGATTTCAAACGGTGGCTGATGTTTTAAAAAGTGTAAGATTACATTTTTGCAGCCATCGTTCAACGCGAATAATTCTGGACATGTTCAAACATGTCCAGAGTTAAAAAGTTAAATTTTCTCAGGATAAGAAAATGCAATTTAGCATTTTCTATCCTGAACGACGGCTCTTGATCACGATGAATGTGATTACGAGTGGAGTTGATTTTTGTACTTGGTAGCAGGCGGTCTCGGGTTTTGTTGGAGAAAAGTTTAAAAATAAGAATTTCGTCATAAGGATTGATATAAAAAGAGCAGGTTGGTTAGAAAAAAGTGTTTGTAAAAAGAAAAGTTTAAAAATAAGAATTTCGTCATAAGGATTGATATAAAAAGAGCAGTTTGGTTAGAAAAAAGTGTTGGAAAAAGAAAAGTTGTGTTAAAGAAAGATCTTTTAATAAAGGAAAAGTTGTATCAGAAAAAGTGTCATACAAAAACCCCCCCCCCCCCCCCCCCCGGATTACATAAGAAGTAAGTAAAGGTGAGGTGTACACACAGCGGTAGTGATTACTCCTTGAATTTATATAATTATATAACAAAATTGGCGCAGCCGGTAGGATCAAGGAAGCTTGGTCAAAGTAAAAGATCGTAAACGCTTGAAAAGCCTTGATCCTGCAAGAATCTACGGGGAACCTGTGACACTAGCCACATTATACGGCCACGTCACCCCCAACGCTCGGGGTAGGTATCATCTATAGGCGCCTCTGCTCCAGGCGAGCAAGCGTTCACCCCAGTGAGTGAAAAAAGAAACATCAGCAAGGGACTTTACCAGAAGCTCTTTCCCAGCACCGAGAAGAAGTCAGGACAACGGACACCCATTCAAAACCGAGAAGGAGGAAAACGAAGACAGCCCCACTCAGCAACCAACTCCAGAAGGAAGATATCATCGTTCCTGGGTTGAAGGGGATTTCGAAGAAGGTTTTAAGCCCCCCTTTCAACCATATCCAGGGGAAATAAGTAGGCCTAGGGCCCCCCCGGCAGCAAACAGAAGCACCGGAAATTGTAACTTCGTTCCAGGATTGAAAGGGATCTCGAAGTCGGCAAAAGCCCCCCTTTCAATCTCAGCCAAGGGAAATAAGACGGCAGGAGCCCCCCTAGTAGCAAGAAACATTCCAGAAGGGAATACTCCAAGAAGGCTGGAAGCCCCCCTTTTGGACAACGCGGGACGCATATGTCAGGAGAAAACTCGACACCGGCACCTGAGACAGGCACGAGATTAAACTCCATACCTTCATCCGACGCGGAGAAATCCCCAGGTGAAAATCTTCATCACCTCCGGGAAGGTACAGACAACGCCACAGAAGACGACGCAGCACAACCAGGTAGCCAGGGGTGCCAGAATCCAGACCCATCACAGCAAGAAGGAAAAGGAGTTCGCCTTCGAAGCGGCACCGTTTTAACAGGGCCCACAGTTGTATCTAAAGTAAGTCTAGATAAGTTTTTAGATAAGTTGTTAGAAAAGGCACGTGAATCCGATAAGCTCACTGTCACGCACTGCGACGCTCTTGACCATAGATTAAGTCAAGGCAGAGAGCAGAGGCTGACAAAAATCGAAAAATTTAAAAAAGATACAGAGCGATTCAAAGAGGAGCTTATCGAATTTGCCGGGCTTTCACGTTCACTAGATTTAGATAAGAGCTCAGCCAGTGTAGTTGTAAGCGCTGAAAGTGACAGTGAAATTGGTGGTGACGAAGCGGACCAAACAACCGCCGAAAATCTCCTTAGTGGCTGGTTAGAAGTATCCTTCACGGATTCTAGTCCAGAAACCAGCCCTGAAACTCGACAAAGCACAAGTAGACTACCCTACAAAAGTTTAAATAAAAAGATAATCACAATGGTAGATTATGCGAAGGTGGCCAAGCTCACGGCACAACTAGTTCCTCTGTTTTCGGGTGAAAATACCCCACGGCTGTGACTTACAAGAACGCGATAAGGGTGAGTTGATTACCAAAAATCTGACTTGTAAGACTGACCAGCATCAGGTGAATTTAAATGAACCTGTGTGCATACCAGCAAGGTCTCAGATCGTAGTCAAAGTTCCGTTGTAGTTGCAGGAAGAAATGCTCAGTCTGTCGAAAGAAATAGACGACGGAGTCTTCTTAGCAAACAGCTTACTCTCAGCTGGGTTAAAGGCAGTCCCAATAGGAATCCTCAACACACGCAGTTCACAAGTAGTCCTAAACAGCGTGAACCTAAATCTGGTTCCCATTAAAGATTACACTGTCGTCCCCATCAAACGAGAGCCAGATAAAAATATTACAACAGGCCATCCTTTGAATCCCATGAGTCGAAATGGTGGCGATGGTGAGCATCAAAATATAATTAAACCTAAGATTAAGAAAATAGGGCATAAGAGCCCAGGTCAACCAAGCAGTGACAAGATACAGCTTCAAGACGCTTGCGGGTCCCTCATGAAAACCCCAACGTCAGGCGCTGGCCAGCCCACAAATGGTCTGCCGGTAGCAACTCCCGCAGATCCATCTGGCCCAGCGCCACTCATATATGAAAGAAATAGGTTAAGAGGTAAAATGAATAGGGATAATAATAATAGAACTAGATTTAAGAGCAATACAAACAGGGCAATAAGCGCCGATCAGACGGCCACCCTACAACACATAAAATACTTGTTCCCAAACGAAGTCGAACAAGAAGACACCAGTAATCAGCCCCGCCTCACCAGACTAGAGCAAGAACTCAGTCTGGATGAAACTCTAATCACTGAGGAAAAAGCCTCAATAACAGATCTCTGTTATGAATATGATGACATATTCTTTTTAAAAGGTGACAGGCTTACACATACCAATGCCATCACCCACGACATCCCTTTGGTGCAAGACCAAGCACCTATTAACCAAAAGATGTACCGGTTACCAGAGACACAGCGAAATGTCATAAATGAGCAACTCAGAGAAATGCTGGACAACGACATTGTCCAGCCCAGCAAAAGCCCATGGAACTCGCCACTGCTAGTAGTCCCCAAAAAAGCGGGACCAGATGGTGAGAAAAGGTGGCGCGTCGTCGTTGATTTCCGTAAGTTGAACGAAAAAACGATTGGCGACGCCTTCCCGCTACCACGGATTGAGGATATCCTCGATCAACTGGGCCATTCAAGATACTTCACTACCCTAGACCTAGCCAATGGCTATCACCAGGTACTCGTCGATCCGAAAGATCGAGCAAAAACGGCTTTCAGTACCAACTACGGGCATTATGAATTCAAACGCATGCCGTTCGGGCTCAAAGGAGCCCCGGCCACATTTCAGCGTTTAATGAATTTCATATTAACTGGCCTACAAGGCCTAGAATGCTTCGTCTACTTAGATGACATCGTCATCTATGGAAGAAGTCTGGCAGACCACAACGAAAAGCTTCGCAAAGTCTTTGACAGGTTAAGAGAAAATAACCTGAAACTTCAACCTGAGAAATGTCAATTTCTCAGGCGCGAGGTAGTGTACTTAGGACACAAATGTTCTAACCAAGGAGCACTACCTGACCCTAGCAAAACGGCATGCGTCCAAACTTTCCCCATTCCTAAGACAGTAAGGCAAGTCCAATCTTTTTTGGGCCTTGCCAATTACTACAGAAAATTCATACCCGACTTTTCGAAAACAGTACGTCCTCTAACAAACTTACTCCGAAAGGATGTAAAGTTTAAGTGGACTGAGAAATGCCAAGAGGCATTTCAAAGCATTAAGAACGCTTTAATTTCCCCTCCACTCTTAATATATCCCGATTTTGCAAAACCCTTTAACCTTACTACAGACGCCAGCAGCGAGGCTCTTGGAGCAGTCCTATCTCAAGGAGAGGTAGGAAGTGACCAGCCCATTGCCTACGCCAGCCGTAAACTGAACAAGGCCGAACGTAATTATCCCACGATTGAGAAAGAGTTACTGGCAATAGTTTGGGCGACTAAAAATTTCAGGTGTTATCTGCAAGGCCGAGGGTTCACGGTCTATACAGATCACAAACCACTCAAGGGTGTCTTCAATGTTAAAGATCCCACATCCCGTCTGGTGAGATTTCACCATAAACTTTCCGAGTTCAATTATAAAATTGAGTATAAGCCCGGAAAGTACAATACGAATGCCGATGCTTTAAGCCGCATTCCACGGGATAATAACAAAGACAAGGAAACTGCAACCTTCACGGTAGAAGCTATAGTCCACCACCAAATGGACTCGGATATAGAGGAGGAAAAACACTCATCGGACCAAAAGGAGTGTCTGCAATGCAATGCAGTAACCAGAGCCCAGACACGAAACATTCAGGGAAGTGGAACAAATCAAGACAGCCAGTCCAAACAAAAAGAACAAACCCATCATCCAGAAGCGGCAGAGGACCTTGACAGTCCACCTAGTACCAATCCGCAAATTATAGGCGAAACTCGTCCCCCTGAGGTAATCACAAGCCCAGAGGAGATTCAATTAATCTTAAAAGATTATCATGATTCTCTCTTCGGCGGCCATCAGGGAGTGATAAAAACCTATAAACGGATTCGGAGAAAGTATTGGTGGAGGCACATGCTTAGTGACATCAAAAAGCACATTAAGCGGTGTGCCAAATGTCAAACCATGAAGGCCTCACCACAGTATAAAATGCCAATGGTAATTACAGACGTAGCGGAACAACCATTCGATAAAATCTATCTAGATATAGTCGGCCCACTAGAGGAAACTGAATCCGGAAATAAATATATATTAACGTTTCAGGATAACCTCACGAAGTTTGTAGATTGGTATGCCATACCAAATGGGGAAGCTATAACGGTAGCGCAAATTTTCTTCGACGAAATCGTCACGCGCTACCGCATTCCCAAAAGAATAGTCACCGATCAGGGAAGTAATTTCCTGAGTGACCTATTCAAAAAGGTATGCAAACTACTTAGGATAAATAAGCTGCAGACTTCAGCTTATCATCCCCAATCAAATGGAGCACTCGAACGTGCACATAGACCGTTGATTGAATATCTACGAACTATAGTGGACGAAAATCCCAGCTCATGGGATAGTTATCTGCGAACCGCAGCTTTCGTGTACAACAACAGTGTACACGAAGGGACAAAATTAACTCCCATGGACTGCCTCTACGGCTTTACAGCGGACGTTCCGTCCAACTTAAGGCGAGATCCTGAACCCGTGTATAATCACGAGAGCTACTACCATATTCTCAGGTATAAGCTTCAAAAGTCTTACGCCATGGCACGGAAAAATCTTCTGATGAGTAAACAACGCTCGAAAAATTACTATGACAAAGCTGTACGTCCCCTGACATTTCACAGAGGAGACAAGGTTCTACTCAAGAGCGAGAGTCGTAAACATAAGCTCTCCCAGATTTGGGTAGGACCCTATACGGTAACCGGCATTCCCAGCTCAGTTAACACAACAATTAAAATTCGTAAACGAGAGGTGACGGTACACAACAATCGTCTAAAACCTTTCTACGAATAACATGGTGTCAATATAATCTAAGTAATTCTAAGATACATATATAATAGAATGTAAGCCACCAAGTCAACAAAAACCCCATTTTAATATCCTATCCTATCCTCTCCTAGATAACAATGCGGTCAATAATTTTCTACGGACTGTTCCTGATCACAATAGGAGCCCTCGCGGAGGAACCTTACACTATAACGCCCCTAAATAATACGGGAATACTATTTGAGGAGCTTGGAAGCCTATCAGTTTACCACGACACTTGGAGCGTCATCACTGAGTTAGATCTGGGCGAGTTGGACAATCAGACAAAACTGGCGGAACGTGCGGAACACTACGTTCATCAATTATGTGGTAACAAATCCTTCGATCAAGATCTATGTACCCTACAAACCAAACATGTACATGCCCTGATGGAAAACATTAAGAGACGTACCAATGTCATTAAAGAGGCAGTGCCTAAATCACGCAAGCCCCGATCCATCTTTGATGGGATAGGTAATGCGATGCACTATCTCTTTGGCACTATGGATAGCGGAAACGATCAAGAGGTGTACAGCCGACTACGCGAATTAGAGGTAAATACTCAAACCTTAGCTGATCTGGAAAAGCAACAGATCAGTGTAATAAAAACCACTTTTGAACAAATTCAAAAACCCTTATCCTCACTGTCTGAACGACAACACCAGATAATCAATCAGATTAACCATCTGCAGAATACAACGGATGATTTGATAGCCCACCAAATAAGACAAGAGATCGTTTCTAGTCTAACATTACAAATGATAGAGTTGGAATTTAGACAACAAGCTCTACTGGACATAATAGTGTCCAGTAGAAATAATCAAATTCATCCCCTTTTAATTCCCCCAAACTATTTGCTAGAGATTTATCACAAATCTCACTCCACTTGTCCCAATCTACAGGACTGTTTGTCAGTTCTGTATCAAACAGCAGATGTTAAGACACATTTGTTGCAGGACAAATTAGTTATCCGAATCAAACTCCCCATTTTTAATATCCCCAAGATGAAAATCCAACAGATTAGATGTTTCCCCATACGGGTGGATCCAAAGCATTCATTAATACCTGATATCAAATATTCTCATGTGGCAAGCCAAATCCAGACCCAGGAATTTCTGTTGCTGAAGCCAGAAAACCTGAGATCTTTCAAAAAAATTTCAAAGGGAATCAAGGAAGATACGTGGATTGGTAAGCTAAATACACCACTCACCAAAGCTACAAAAACAGATGAATGTGTTATCAAACTTCTATTCAATCCACTGGGCGAACACCCACAATGTAGCATCAGAGCCCAAATTCCCCCAAGAGACACAATAATTAAACTTAATAGACCGAATTCGTGGCTGTACACCTTAACTGAAACTACTATAGTACATATAACTTGTACTCAACAGTTACTCACCCATCGTCTCGCAGGACAAGGAATCATGACAGTCAACGAGCCATGTTCCTTGCAAATAGGGTCTAACACTCTGTATTACGAAGCAGAAAATCTACATCCGCTAAGAGTTTTTCAACCACCCTACTTCCCAGGCACAAACGAAACTCAGGATGAATTGGCAGAATATATGTCCAAGATACCCGCTCCTAAAAACCCTGAGAAACAACCAACGTTACTCCTCGGAGATGATACAAACCATCGTATCCACCTGGATACAAAATCTCTAGAAGAAATCCGTAACAAAGTGAACAACATTCACTTTGGACCAAAGGCCAAGATTCCTCATATACTCTCTATTACATCCCTATCAATGACCGGACTCTTGTTGCTAATTGCATCTGTGGTGGCAGTAACAAAATATATCGTACCGGCATTCATGACATGGGTTGCTAAGCGAAGACAACAGCCCACAGCTGAAAACACCCCCATGGAACCGGTTTACGCTAAAACCCAAGAAAAATTGAAACGGGCTCAAAGTCTCCCCAGAGCGAGATCTATACAAGTAGTATAATCAAAAGATCTATACTCGTTGGTTGGCCCCCGACTCATTCTTGTGTTACTGGCGCAGCATCCTACCCTTTCACTACACTGGTATTAGAAGATAAGTTAAAATAATAGTAGCAAATATAAGATAAAGCGAACACGCGAAAATTAATATTACATAAAAATAAAATTTATTTAGTAGTACCTAAGAAAAAAAAAATTTTTAGTAAACCTAAGTAGTACATAGCAAAGTAGAAATAATAAATTAAATAAGCAAAAAAACAAGATAATAAATAGAAGAAAGAAAGGCATAAGATAGTAGAGTTAAAACAAATAACCACTTAAAACATAATAGATAATCGAAATTTATTTACACAAAAAATAATAAAAATAATAAATAAATAATATTCCGTAACATTAAGTAATAAATAATAATAATTAGCTAATTACTAAAATATAGACATTAAATCATAAGATTATATTAAATAGAAGTGTAATGTACTAAGGCTATAAATAGGAAATAGCTACTTACATTAGTAGAAAAATATAATAACAAGTTAACAAATAAGACATTAACTAGGATAGCAAAAACAAACTAATACGGCTAACCAACATTAAGAATAAACACCAAAAATAGACAGTACTTTCTTAAAAACCGCCAGCATAGAGTAGCAAGGAAATATAATTCCCCAGAATTTCATACTTAACCTAGAATAAATCAACAACGTAGGATAATTAAACAACGTAGAAATAATCAGGCAAAGTAGAGTAAGTAAATATTTAGACTCCAGTATAAGATAAGTCTAACAACAAATTATAATCCGCCAACACAGAAACCGACATACGAGAAAACTCAACTCCCTGCCCAGAGCCCCTTGAACCATTTTTGCCAACCCAAATATAAGCTGAAAAAAAAATATAAACCTGAAAAACACCCAAAACAACAAAAAATAAATAAATAGAGTACATTAGTTATGAAATTTTATTGAAATAAAAAATACAAATATTATATTAACCTTTAAGTATGGACGTGGAGCCTCATAGGCTCCGCAACATTTTCGGTTTCTTAGTTTCGCACACTTCGCCCCTCTCTTTGCGACTGAGCGGCTCAGTAGCTTCAGTTTTAGTTGCGAAACAACCAGCGAGGTAAGAGGTCGTGTCGCTCGATGCATGAGAGGTGAGTAATAGTCATCGAAACATTGGCTGTAGTCTGTCAGACTACACGTCCGTTATTGCCATATAAAATATTTTTATTAAGCGTTTTTGTTTGCATTAGATTTTCGTATGCAAAATGGCAGAAATTAGTAAAGCGGGCTGTTCCAATACAAAACGACCATCCCAAAGTTCACTTGAGCGGCCTGCTAGAAAAATATTTCGGGTAGATGATCCATCTTTCGAAGAAGAATTGAATGCAGTGTTGTTAGCTTCCGACATCTCGGACAATGAGGAGGATATTGAACAGTTTTTGATATCTGAGCCGGAGCTTAGGCAGCATCATGTTAGTGACGAGGATGAAGATGTAGACGACTATGAGGACCTTGCGGAAGAAGTTGACAGTGACATTTCAGACAACGCGCCTCTTCAGGAATTACGATCTAAGTTTTACTATGGAAAAAATCGGTATAAGTGGAGTAAGACGCCACCTACTGCTAGGGTTCGCACATCCCAACACAATATTATATCTCGTGCTGCTTCTTCGAAATTGACGGCTGACGATGACAAAAATCCTTTCTACATTTGGAATAAGCTATTTGATGATGAAATGCTCCAACAAATTTTGACTTGGACGAATGCGAAAATTTGTAGTTACAGGACCAAATTTGTACGTCACAATAGACCTGAACTAAAAGACTTGGACGTGCTGGAGTTCAAAGCATTTTTAGGTATATTGTTTTATTCGGCTGTTTTAAAATCAAATCATGAAGACACAAGTTACTTGTTTGCTGCAGATGGTACAGGTTGTGAGATATTTAGGTGCTGCATGTCAGAGACAAGATTTCTTATCGTGCTGTTATGTCTTCGATTTGACAATCCAAATGATCGTGCTGAGAGGAAACAAAATGACAATCTAGCTGCTATATCCCTCATTTTCAACAAGTTTGTTAGTAATTCCCAACAGTTGTATGAATTGAGTGAATGTGTCACCGTGGACGAGATGCTAGTCAAGTTTCGAGGAAGAAGTCACATGATATCATACATGCCTAAGAAACCAGGAAAATATGGACTGGTGATACGAGCGTTATGTGATGCTAAAAACTTCTATTTTTATAATGGTTATGTCTACTCTGGGAAAGATTCCGATGGTACAGGATTGACAGCACAAGAAAAAAAATTCTTAGTTCCAACTCAATGCGTCCTACGGCTAACGAAACCAATCCAAGGAAGCAACCGTAATGTGACGGCTGATAATTGGTTCTCATCTATACAGCTCGTAGATGAACTATCGAAGCGGAAGCTAACATATGTGGGGACAGTGAAAAAAAATAAAAGGGAGTTACCACGCGAATTTCAACCACTGAAGAGTCGAGAAGTTCAGTCTACTTTATTTGGTTTTACGAAAGAAAAAACTTTATGTTCCTACGTGCCAAAGAAGAATAGAGCAGTGATACTTATTTCTTCCATGCATCATAATGATCAGGTTGATGAATGTAGTAATAAGCCGGAAATTGTACTTTATTACAATTCTACGAAAGGGGGCGTTGATGAAGCTGACAAGAAATGTTCGATTTACTCGAGTAGTCGCCGAACAAGGAGATGGCCTATGGTGTTATTTTATCGAGTTTTAGACTTGAGTGGCATGAATGCGTACATTCTCTGTAACATGCACCAAACAAAGGATATTGACAGAGGAGTTTTTCTCAAAAGTTTGGCTCGTTCGCTCGTGGTGCCACATATGCAAAGACGTGTAAACAACACAAAATTACCGAGAGAACTGAGGTCGACAATGACTCGAGTTTTAGGTAACGACATGGTTACAGTAGATGTCCAGGCACAAGCAGTCAGTCAAGGAACTAGAAGATTATGTAGAATTTGTCCCGCAAAAAAACATAGAATGACAACTTATGTTTGTGTTGCGTGCAGTAGACCCGTGTGCCTGCAATGTTCTCGTCCATTGTGCAATGACTGCCAATAATTTTCATGCTATATGTCTGTTGTCAGAATTTTTGTCTTTTATTAAAAGAAGTAGATATTATGTTTTTTTGTATCCCCAAATATTGGAATTTAAGGTAAAAAAGTTTTTTTCATTCTATAAATAGTTTTAGATACTTTTAATTGCTAAAAATGTAGCCTAAGTCAATATAGCTTGAAAATTGCTATAATTTTTCGATTTTTCATATTATTATAATTTTAATAATAAAGTGAATTCTAGAAACACGTTTTTTTATTATTACCTACGTATAGTTTGATATAGATACACTTTTGAAGATATTTGGAACCATTTTCTCGGAAAAAGTTGCATGTTAATATAGTAGCCTGTGAAACTCCACGTCCAGGGTAGTGTTAATAAAAAATGACGTCCATACTTAAAGGTTAATAGCCAAAAAATTAACAAAATTTCAAATCACCAAAAAAAAAATTTAGAAAAAAGCAAAAAAAATACTCTTAAAACTAGAATTCAAGAAAAATTCAGCGGAGACTATTGGGGGATGTCCCGGATCATCCACGAATCTGAAAAGATAAAAAAAAAAAATGTTTTGGAATCACATCTGGAAATAACTTATATGAAGTATCCTTCTTACAGTTAGGGAACTCTTAGGCCGGTCAAGACAGCCAGTCCAAACAAAAAGAACAAACCCATCATCCAGAAGCGGCGAGGACCTTGACAGTCCACCTAGTACCAATCCGCAAATTATAGGCGAAACTCGTCCCCCTGAGGTAATCACAAGCCCAGAGGAGATTCAATTAATCTTAAAAGATTATCATGATTCTCTCTTTGGCGGCCATCAGGGAGTGATAAAAACCTATAAACGGATTCGGAGAAAGTATTGGTGGAGGCACATGCTTAGTGACATCAAAAAGCACATTAAGCGGTGTGCCAAATGTCAAACCATGAAGGCCTCACCACAGTATAAAATGCCAATGGTAATTACAGACGTAGCGGAACAACCATTCGATAAAATCTATCTAGATATAGTCGGCCCACTAGAGGAAACTGAATCCGGAAATAAATATATATTAACGTTTCAGGATAACCTCACGAAGTTTGTAGATTGGTATGCCATACCAAATGGGGAAGCTATAACGGTAGCGCAAATTTTCTTCGACGAAATCGTCACGCGCTACCGCATTCCCAAAAGAATAGTCACCGATCAGGGAAGTAATTTCCTGAGTGACCTATTCAAAAAGGTATGCAAACTACTTAGGATAAATAAGCTGCAGACTTCAGCTTATCATCCCCAATCAAATGGAGCACTCGAACGTGCACATAGACCGTTGATTGAATATCTACGAACTATAGTGGACGAAAATCCCAGCTCATGGGATAGTTATCTGCGAACCGCAGCTTTCGTGTACAACAACAGTGTACACGAAGGGACAAAATTAACTCCCATGGACTGCCTCTACGGCTTTACAGCGGACGTTCCGTCCAACTTAAGGCGAGATCCTGAACCCGTGTATAATCACGAGAGCTACTACCATATTCTCAGGTATAAGCTTCAAAAGTCTTACGCCATGGCACGGAAAAATCTTCTGATGAGTAAACAACGCTCGAAAAATTACTATGACAAAGCTGTACGTCCCCTGACATTTCACAGAGGAGACAAGGTTCTACTCAAGAGCGAGAGTCGTAAACATAAGCTCTCCCAGATTTGGGTAGGACCCTATACGGTAACCGGCATTCCCAGCTCAGTTAACACAACAATTAAAATTCGTAAACGAGAGGTGACGGTACACAACAATCGTCTAAAACCTTTCTACGAATAACATGGTGTCAATATAATCTAAGTAATTCTAAGATACATATATAATAGAATGTAAGCCACCAAGTCAACAAAAACCCCATTTTAATATCCTATCCTATCCTCTCCTAGATAACAATGCGGTCAATAATTTTCTACGGACTGTTCCTGATCACAATAGGAGCCCTCGCGGAGGAACCTTACACTATAACGCCCCTAAATAATACGGGAATACTATTTGAGGAGCTTGGAAGCCTATCAGTTTACCACGACACTTGGAGCGTCATCACTGAGTTAGATCTGGGCGAGTTGGACAATCAGACAAAACTGGCGGAACGTGCGGAACACTACGTTCATCAATTATGTGGTAACAAATCCTTCGATCAAGATCTATGTACCCTACAAACCAAACATGTACATGCCCTGATGGAAAACATTAAGAGACGTACCAATGTCATTAAAGAGGCAGTGCCTAAATCACGCAAGCCCCGATCCATCTTTGATGGGATAGGTAATGCGATGCACTATCTCTTTGGCACTATGGATAGCGGAAACGATCAAGAGGTGTACAGCCGACTACGCGAATTAGAGGTAAATACTCAAACCTTAGCTGATCTGGAAAAGCAACAGATCAGTGTAATAAAAACCACTTTTGAACAAATTCAAAAACCCTTATCTTCACTGTCTGAACGACAACACCAGATAATCAATCAGATTAACCATCTGCAGAATACAACGGATGATTTGATAGCCCACCAAATAAGACAAGAGATCGTTTCTAGTCTAACATTACAAATGATAGAGTTGGAATTTAGACAACAAGCTCTACTGGACATAATAGTGTCCAGTAGAAATAATCAAATTCATCCCCTTTTAATTTCCCCAAACTATTTGCTAGAGATTTATCACAAATCTCACTCCACTTGTCCCAATCTACAGGACTGTTTGTCAGTTCTGTATCAAACAGCAGATGTTAAGACACATTTGTTGCAGGACAAATTAGTTATCCGAATCAAACTCCCCATTTTTAATATCCCCAAGATGAAAATCCAACAGATTAGATGTTTCCCCATACGGGTGGATCCAAAGCATTCATTAATACCTGATATCAAATATTCTCATGTGGCAAGCCAAATCCAGACCCAGGAATTTCCGTTGCTGAAGCCAGAAAACCTGAGATCTTTCAAAAAAATTTCAAAGGGAATCAAGGAAGATACGTGGATTGGTAAGCTAAATACACCACTCACCAAAGCTACAAAAACAGATGAATGTGTTATCAAACTTCTATTCAATCCACTGGGCGAACACCCACAATGTAGCATCAGAGCCCAAATTCCCCCAAGAGACACAATAATAAAACTTAATAGACCGAATTCGTGGCTGTACACCTTAACTGAAACTACTATAGTACATATAACTTGTACTCAACAGTTACTCACCCATCGTCTCGCAGGACAAGGAATCATGACAGTCAACGAACCATGTTCCTTGCAAATAGGGTCTAACACTCTGTATTACGAAGCAGAAAATCTACATCCGCTAAGAGTTTTTCAACCACCCTACTTCCCAGGCACAAACGAAACTCAGGATGAATTGGCAGAATATATGTCCAAGATACCCGCTCCTGAAAACCCTGAGAAACAACCAACGTTACTCCTCGGAGATGATACAAACCATCGTATCCACCTGGATACAAAATCTCTAGAAGAAATCCGTAACAAAGTGAACAACATTCACTTTGGACCAAAGGCCAAGATTCCTCATATACTCTCTATTACATCCCTATCAATGACCGGACTCTTGTTGCTAATTGCATCTGTGGTGGCAGTAACAAAATATATCGTACCGGCATTCATGACATGGGTTGCTAAGCGAAGACAACAGCCCACAGCTGAAAACACCCCCATGGAACCGGTTTACGCTAAAACCCAAGAAAAATTGAAACGGGCTCAAAGTCTCCCCAGAGCGAGATCTATACAAGTAGTATAATCAAAAGATCTATACTCGTTGGTTGGCCCCCGACTCATTCTTGTGTTACTGGCGCAGCATCCTACCCTTTCACTACACTGGTATTAGAAGATAAGTTAAAATAATAGTAGCAAATATAAGATAAAGCGAACACGCGAAAATTAATATTACATAAAAATAAAATTTATTTAGTAGTACCTAAGAAAAAAAAAATTTTTAGTAAACCTAAGTAGTACATAGCAAAGTAGAAATAATAAATTAAATAAGCAAAAAAACAAGATAATAAATAGAAGAAAGAAAGGCATAAGATAGTAGAGTTAAAACAAATAACCACTTAAAACATAATAGATAATCGAAATTTATTTACACAAAAAATAATAAAAATAATAAATAAATAATATTCCGTAACATTAAGTAATAAATAATAATAATTAGCTAATTACTAAAATATAGACATTAAATCATAAGATTATATTAAATAGAAGTGTAATGTACTAAGGCTATAAATAGGAAATAGCTACTTACATTAGTAGAAAAATATAATAACAAGTTAACAAATAAGACATTAACTAGGATAGCAAAAACAAACTAATACGGCTAACCAATATTAAGAATAAACACCAAAAATAGACAGTACTTTCTTAAAAACCGCCAGCATAGAGTAGCAAGGAAATATAATTCCCCAGAATTTCATACTTAACCTAGAATAAATCAACAACGTAGGATAATTAAACAACGTAGAAATAATCAGGCAAAGTAGAGTAAGTAAATATTTAGACTCCAGTATAAGATAAGTCTAACAACAAATTATAATCCGCCAACACAGAAACCGACATACGAGAAAACTCAACTCCCTGCCCAGAGCCCCTTGAACCATTTTTGCCAACCCAAATATAAGCTGAAAAAAAAATATAAACCTGAAAAACACCCAAAACAACAAAAAATAAATAAATAGAGTACATTAGTTATAAAATTTTATTGAAATAAAAAATACAAATATTATATTAATAGCCAAAAAATTAACAAAATTTCAAATCACCAAAAAAAAAATTTAGAAGAAAGCAAAAAAAAATACTCTTAAAACTAGAATTCAAGAAAAATTCAGCGGAGACTATTGGGGGATGTCCCGGATCATCCACGAATCTGAAAAGATAAAAAAAAAAATGTTTTGGAATCACATCTGGAAATAACTTATATGAAGTATCCTTCTTACAGTTAGGGAACTCTTAGGCCGGTCCGCACTCGGCATCCCAGTCCTCCTGGGCATGACTAGGTCCCTCTCCAGGTAGATCCCAGTCCTCCTGGGCGGGAACGGACGAAACACCCCAGGTCTCGTCAGAGGCGAGACTCGGTGCTGCACCCGGGTGATCCAATTCGGATCCGGAAGAACCGACCCAGGTCGTCACGTCATGCACCAAATAGTTGGGATGCATCCGACAACTAGGGTAGGCACACCATCCTACCTCCCCAGCTAGCGCCAAAGTAGCTCCTAGAAGAAAAGAGAGTTATGAAAATAATTAGAATTAAGTAACAAAATCAAAAAAAAAAAAAAACTCACCCATAACTACCCAGGAACTCCCACCGTGGGGCCACAAGCACAACTCCACCCGATGAAAGACATCAGCCTCCGACGGGGCACCCCAGATGCATACATCTGGACGCCCATTCCGCCTCAGCAGCAGCCTGATGAGCCCACGCCACCGAGGAGCCACACTCTGAACAAATATAGAAAGTACCCTCATACAATTGGGTATTGGGCTGGTGTACGGAGCACGTGGAGACACTACCTCACAAAATTCCATTTTGAAACAAACTATGAACGGAACTACAAAAATCGCCCCATATAAAGGGCAAAACCCCAAACGTTAGCAAAAAATTGATCAAGATGCAGTTAGAATGCATCGTGTACTTATCTTGTTTAAAGATACAAATCCCACACAATTCATTTCTTTTTTCTCTCTTTTTCAAGCCGGTACAAGATGCATTGCAATATCTCATACCAACTCTACGTGCACCAAGCTTTTTTTTATTTTGTTTGAGGCAGATATCAAATTCATCACAACTTGATAAAACACCCCATACAGAATCTACACCCACACAGCTTTTCGAGAATTATTCCTCTTCAAAGAATAACTCTCTTTTTCGCGGGGGGAAGGAATGTTATATATAAAATCCTAGTACATATATGTACCATATGTGCATATACATATATATGTATAACGTTGGAATGTTATATATATAATCCTAGGTACATATTGGACATATAAAATAAAAAAGAAAAGAAAATCATAAATTATGATTTTCAATAAACTAATCATGTACAAAACATGATTGGTTTATCTTCCAAAAAGGGTGAAGAAAATTGCATCAGCAATTTTCTTCAAATTCCAAACAATTCATAAAATTTTTCCCATCAAACGACTAGGGAAAAACAAAAGTTTCAGATTTCAACCAAGTCGTTTAATAGCAACAACCTCCACGACAAATTTTGCCTTCAGCAAAATTTGTCAGTGGAAATAATTAAATTCACAAAGAAATCAAAAAGACAAATCGTACCTTCTGTACGATTTGCCGCGAAAAAATTCAATATGTATGTTCATACGTACATACATATTATGATAAAAGCTTTCGTGATAAGAAACGCGCGCCGCATAAATGCATTGTATGTATATGCGCGTCGCGATTTCAAACGGTGGCTGATGTTTTAAAAAGTGTAAGATTACATTTTTGCAGCCATCGTTCAACGCGAATAATTCTGGACATGTTCAAACATGTCCAGAGTTAAAAAGTTAAATTTTCTCAGGATAAGAAAATGCAATTTAGCATTTTCTATCCTGAACGACGGCTCTTGATCACGATGAATGTGATTACGAGTGGAGTTGATTTTTGTACTTGGTAGCAGGCGGTCTCGGGTTTTGTTGGAGAAAAGTTTAAAAATAAGAATTTCGTCATAAGGATTGATATAAAAAGAGCAGGTTGGTTAGAAAAAAGTGTTTGTAAAAAGAAAAGTTTTGTTGGAGAAAAGTTTAAAAATAAGAATTTCGTCATAAGGATTGATATAAAAAGAGCAGGTTGGCTAGAAAAAAGTGTTTGTAAAAAGAAAAGTTTTGTTGGAGAAAAGTTTAAAAAATAAGAATTTCGTCATAAGGATTTATATAAAAAGAGCAGTTTGGTTAGAAAAAAGTGTTGGAAAAAGAAAAGTTGTGTTAAAGAAAGATCTTTTAATAAAGGAAAAGTTGTATCAGAAAAAGTGTGTCATACAAACCCCCCCCCCCCCCCCCCCGCGGATTACATAAGAAGTAAGTAAAGGTGAGGTGTACACACAGCGATAGTGATTACTCCTTGAATTTATATAATTATATAACAACCTGTTTCGTGACGAGGTAAAGTTCCAACTATCGGAAGCCTACAAAAGATACTCCACCGGTTACAACCTCCGAGCACGCCCGAGGAGTTTCACTCCTGGACAGCAGGTCTACGTCCGCAACTACGGTCAGAGCAGTGCCTTGTATCGATTCGCAGCCAAACTAGCTCCCAAATTCACAAAAGCAATTGTCGTCGACCGTGTGGGTCAAGTGTCTTATCGCCTGCGTAGCCCTGTTGGTCAGACGCTTGGTGTATTCCATGCACAGGATATCCGGGCATAAACCTTCTGGGCTGAGTGCAATCGGCACAATCTTGCCGTATTTGGTACAATATAGGGGAATAGTTGAGCTTATTAGGATGTTGGTTCTAATCCCAACCCATTCTTAACAATCTCGGTAGCCCTAAGAAGGCATCCGGCAAGCTTCACTTACGAACTTCAGGTTGTCGCAAACCCTCCTACTACTTCTTCAGTGGTGGGTGATAAACCTCTTTCACTTTGTTACTAACCCCCTCTGGGTTAGCCTTCATCTGAAGGATTTTACTTTCGTGTCTTTCTTCAATTTTCTTCCAACTAAAAGGTTTCCAAGCGATGGTGGGTGTGACTGAAATCTCAGTGGAGTATAGTTTATTTAGTATATTATCTCTAAACTATCAAGATGGTCCCAGCCTTTGTTACTAACCCCTTCTGGGTTAGCCTTCACCTGAAGGATTTTACTTTCCTATCTTTTTCTTCAATTTTCTTCCGATTAAAAGGTGTTCTAGTGCGGATTGAGTCTCAGCTAAGTTTTTTATATTGTGTATTATCTCTAAACTATCAAGTTTAGATGGTCCCAGCCTTTGTTACTAACCCCTTCTGGGTTAGCCTTCATCTGAAGAATTTTACTTTCCTGTCCTTTCTTCAATTTCCTTAGAGCTAGAACCCGCTTGCTGCATCCCGCGGGATTTCCTTCGTGCTGAGTGAGTTGATAGATGAATTCTATTTGTTTCGAAGCGATTTCCTCGGTTGGGACTGGGAGATTTCCGGAGTGTTGTGACCGGATTCAGCAGAACGCAGAACGTTAAGGAGTGCGTTTTACCGACTAATTTGTGGCCTCGAGCCGAACATTCCCATACATGATAAACCGACCGCTGCACCTCTTCCTGGCCAATTCTTTGGGCAAGGTGAGTTGATAGACGAAGTCTATCTATTGATCAGTCCTCACTCGTCCAAGACGAACTGGGATCGTGGCCGCAGATGGGATCGTATGTCTCAGCAACACAGGGTCCAGCGTATGCCCGGCTTGAGACTCTTGTGGGTCGTCCCCACGTTGGGTGCGGCTGCAAAAATATTATTCATAGTTAACCTCCCGAGTCAACCTTCTTGTTTTCTTTTCTTTCTCTCTCTTCGCTCCCTTCCTCGTTTCGCCCGGCTTGAGACTCTTATCTCTGTGGGGTCGTCCCCACGCTGTAGCGTCTTCCCCGTACGCTGCCCATTTTCCTTCCCCCTCCTCGTTTTTCCCTTCTTGTTCGGCTTCTCTACCTTCGGTAGAGAAACCCCCCTTCATTTTTTTTTATTTCCTTCCCAAGGCACCTGAAAAAAGGGGAAGAAGGTCATTTAATTTCGAAAAGTAACCTCTGCTACTTCTCCATAAAAAAATAAGAGGAAGAAAGAAAATTCCTTTCAAATCAATCATTTCGCAAAGAAAAATCCCGATTCGCGCAGAACGCGCACAAATTGGGATCTTTCTTGTAAAACCTGAAATGAAAGAGAAAAATTTCACAAAGCAATCATTACTCAAAGAAAAATCCCGATTCGCGCAGAACGCGCACAAATTGGAATTTTTCTTGCAAAAACCTGAAATAAGAAAAGAAAATACAAATTCTTTTGGGATAATATTGTTTCAAACGAAAAAATTCTAATTTGCATGGAACTCATACAAATTGCATCCTTTCGGTTGAATTGAACATTCCACAACGGTAATTCTCCTAGCGGTCCTAGCGGTAAAGCACCACGCGGTACCGTCACGCAATGCAATGCCGCTGGCCGAGTTGAAATTCCGAGAAAAATTTGCGCCACTGCAATAGTCTGGTGTAACAATTTCTGCTAGTAGAGCATACATAGACACGCATACCGATAAGCAAGCCGAGCAGCTGCCAGAAGAAAGTCGAGATTCGGGCAACGAAGAGAGTTGGTGTGACGAGTCGAAAAGAAAAAACGGCAGCAATGTAGGGAGACTGCGGGCATTTTTTAGTCGAGTTTTAGCAAGCGACGGGAATAGCCACTGGTTGGATTTGGCAAACGTGAAGTACTTTTGAGATTTTTTCTGTCTGTTCTTTTGCTTGAGTTTGTATTTTAATAACGTTACCTGCTGATTTGCAGAGACGCGAGATCGCGTTAATTTTCCTAAAAAGGAAATATCAGTCTCATAGTGTTTAAAAGTTATTTTAATAGAATTTACCTGCTGATTTGCAGAGACGCGAGATCGCATTAATTTTTCCTAAAAAGTTAAGGATTAGTGCTTTAACAGTGAAATTAAATCTGTTTATTTAAAAATTACGTGCCGATTGACTGAAAGCAGAAACTGGATGAATTTTCTTTCTAAAAAGGGAAATATCAGCCTCATAGTGCTTAAAAGTTATTTTAATAGAATTTACCTGCTGATTTGCAGAGACGCGAGACCGCGTTAATTTTCCTAGACAGTTAAGGATTAGTGCTTTAACAGTGAAATTAATTTTGTTTATTTAAAAATTACCTGTAGATTGACTGAAAGCAGGAACTGGATGAGTTTTCTTTCTAAAAAGGGAAATATCAGTCTCATAGTGCTTAAAAGTTATTTTAACAGACTTTACCTGCTGATTTGCAGAGACGCGAGACCGCGTTAATTTTCCTAAACAGTTAAGGATTAGTGCTTTAACAGTGAAATTAATTTTGTATATTTAAAAATTACCTGTCGATTGACTGAAAGCAGGAACTGGATGAGTTTTCTTTCTAAAAAGGCAAATATCAGTGTCATAGTGCTTAAAAGTTATTTTAATAAAATTTACCTGCTGATTTGCAGAGACGCGAGACCGCGTTAGTTTTTCCTAAAAAAAACAAAAACAAAACTAAGGATTAGTGCTTTAACAATTGAAATTAGGTCTATTATTTAAAATTACCTGTTGACTAAAGAAAAGGAACTGGATTACATTTTTTTTAAGGCGGCAACTGGATTATTTTTCCTAAAAGGAGAAAAAAATAGTGCTGAAAGGTTTTAAACTTATTTTATTAAAATTTCCTGCTGCCCTCGTTTAGATTTTTTTTTTTTAAAAAAGGGGGGAGATTGGTGCTTCAGAAATACAGAAGAAAAGAAAAGAGAAAGTGGACAGATTAGTGCTTTAGTATCTGAAATTATTTTATGAAAATTACCTGCTTTTCCGCCGTTTACTTCGTTCTCCGTGTTCTAATAATATGAACACTCAGGTATAAGCCAGTAAGCCTATGGGAATCTTCATCAGTAAAACATAAAAAAGGAAAAGAAAAAAGAGGCCAATGTGCCCAATCATCAATAAAAGTGAATAATAAAAAAAAAAGAGGCCAATGAGCCCAATCATCAATAAAAGTGAATAACCAAAAAAAAAAGAGGCCAATGTGCCCAATCTTCTGTAAAACTAATAAAACAAAAAAAAAAAAAGAGGCCAATGCGCCCAACCCAACATAAACCCAGCAAAGTCGTCAAGTTATCATCTCCATAGGAACCGGCCGAAGCAGAAAGGGTGCACCCTCAACCGCAGCAGACTCGGGCAAGGAGGGCTTTGTCCAAATCGAGGTGGTATTTCTTCCATATCAGTTAGTCCAGGCGTCACAGCCACTTGAGTATATTATGTCTAATTATCCTATATTGATTGCATAATTGTATTATATAACATAGATCCGATTAGATGCACTAGATTGATGTCATAGGGCAGTCCTTTGTATCATAAGTAATGTTTATTGCATGCAGAAAGCACTCTACTTGCAGAGATTAGTAGCATTAAGCCTAGCTAATAGGGATTAGTTTAGCTTAAGAGTATATAGTCACAGTAATTGTAAGGAGCAGTAGACGGTTGAGAATTTTCTTTCTGGAAAAAAAAGGACAATCAGAACAAAAGAAAAGAAACCCTAATAAAGGAAGGATTTGGTGCGACCAGTTTTGGCATTTGGGATGCATAATTAATTGCTAGACGTGGAGGGCGGAGGCATGATGGATCGTTGTTAGTTGACATACGCATGGGGCTAAGTAAACAATTTTCGTCGTTGGCTTTGAGACTTAGCAATGGGTGGAAGGGGGCGATTGGGCCCAGACATCCTCAAAGGAGGAGCTTTAATACCAACCGAAGCTTCCAAGCTCTTCTCTCTCTCTCGTCGTCGAACGTCCTCTCTCTCCGGCGTTGGCAATTCTCCGGGTGAACCTTAGCGGTTGTCCGTCGTTCCAGAGCTCTGCGAGCTCCTTGTTTTCTTTCATCCTTTTCTTACAGGTGCAATTTCTGGATGAGATGGCGAATCCAATGGGCCAGGATGCAGCCCTGTGAGTAAGTGATGGCAAGCTTTTGCCTATCTAAACAAGAAAAAAAAATATTATCTTTTGGAGTCACCTTTAGCTGTCCGTCTGTCCGTGCGGTGAAACGTCTTTTTTTATGACACAGCTATCCAGCATCGAAGAGGCATGAATAACAAGAATCTCCCCTAGCCGACTGGTCGCTAGCGGCAACGTTGCTGTGTCGTTACTCACACTGCCTCTAAGATGATTTTGTAACAGAAGGGTTTAGCTGCGGTATATGTCTATGCTTGCTGAGCATGGGCATATCCGTCAGTGGAACGCCAGCTGTTACAAGTTTTTAACAAAAATCGAGTTGTGTTAAAAACTAAAATAACGGCGGTTCGGAGAGTAGATTGCAACCCGGCGCGAAGAGAGTTCGGTTTTGAGTTATTAGCAGCTGGATTTTGGGTAAACAAAAAAGTAGGTACAGCACGGTACAGGAAATTGATCAGGGCCAAACCATACCAAGTAAGGTAATAAATGGTGAAAAAACATTGTGAATCGATCTATTTTGTAAACAAAAAGAAATTTGTGAATCGATTAATTGCGTAAATGAAAAGAAAACCTGTGAATCGATATATTTCGTAAGTGAAAAGAAAATTGGTAATTATAATCACTTAGTTTGATTAAGGAATACAAAGAAGAAATAGAAATTGTGAAAGAAAATTGTGACAAGAAAGCTATAAATCCATTTCGCAAATAAAAAGTAAAGTGGGTGTGTACGAAAACTCTGTTTAATTTTGGAATTGATTACCGAAGTGTAAGGTGAGTTTATTTTACAAAATTCTCATCTTAGGTATTCACAAATGTGTTGAAAAGTTATTTTTCGTGTTTTACTACATATATATTTTATGTTTTTAAGTGTTTTCTGCTGAAAAAACATGAAACATATATCACTTTAGTAATTGTTATTGCTTGTGTGCCTTATATGGTGGCTTACCTACCACCATACAAATGGAATGTTGTTGTGGATTTTTGTATGTTTGTGTACAAAAGACTAGTTCTTGCATGTTTAATTTATTTATTTACTGTAATTCATTCTCTAATTCAGTTTTTGTTTATTTCAGGTCATCGAGGGACCCTTGCACCTGCTGACACGCCAGGTGCTGGTAATCGATCTTACCCACAACATGTACTCTGATTGTGGTACTAATTTTGTCGGGGCTCGAAATAAGCTAGATCGAGACCTAAAAAATGCCTATGTACGCAGTACTGGAGATACCGCCAACGTTATTAGCATTCAAGGCATTCAATGACATTTCATACCTCCTGTTTCCCCACATTTTGGTGGATTGTGGGAAGCTGGGGTTAAGTCTGTGAAGCATCATCTAAAACGTATTGTTGGTAACACTTCTCTTACTTTTGAGGAGATGTATACTCTAACATCACAGATCGAAGCGTGCTTAAACTCGCGACCGCTTTGTCCTCTGAACGATGATGTGAATGATTTGGGAGCACTCACTCCTGGACATTTTTTAATTGGAGATGCAATTTTAGCACCACCAGAAGAAGATTTTATTTTTATGAAGGAATTATGTTCAAAGGCTAAAACAAGATTTTTGGAAGGCCTGTCATACGGAATATTTAGCCAGACTTCAGCAACGCCCAAAATGGGTTGATAATTTAAAGATTGGCGACATAGTGTTGTGTCATGAGCCTACAGCAGGCTCATTGTCTATTATGCTGAAAGTGCCAAGATCTCCCTATTTCAAAATCTAACAAGATTTTGGTACTTTATCATCACTGAAAGAGATTTCATGTTAAAACACATTTCATATGGGCGTCGTGGTGTCGCACAGCATAATCATAAATTTAAAATGCACTAATAATTGCGCAAATATTCAAGAGCATGGGAAATGCGTCCCGTAATATAATTCCATTTCCGCCGAACTAATATTTCTATCAGCAAACACTCCACTAGGCACAAAAATTCAAAATATCTTTCCCAACAGTTCAAGAAATCCAATATAAATTTTCCGCTAAAATCAATCGAATCAGCACAGCATGCCTAAACAATAAATTTTGCCCGAATGCATTTCTCACGTTAACAACAAAATTTTACTTTGGCCTTCAACTTTTCATTAAAGTAGACGAAACACGAGACACTTTTAACCACGACCTACCCCAATAGCTCTCCAGAGTGCATAACTATGTAGGTACTCATTATACTCAAGAGTACAACCGTCATATGCATTTTCCCCGCTTCGCCTATAATCCAGACAATCCATGCCATTCCATATTTTTCTAAATGAAATGTTTCCCCTAAAAAAAACCTCTTTCACGTTAATGAACTTCAGCTAATTAGCTTTCGCCGACGATATGTATCTACGCCTGAAATAAAGTCGTTTCATTCTCTCCCCGCTGTGAATTATGTACAATTTGAGCCAATCACTGGCGCATGTTTATGTACATAATCACTAGCGTATGGCTTTAATTTTCAATGCATTTTCCCCTTTATTGATATGTACGGCCAATTCCAACAATCACGAGGTGATTGAATTTTCTGAATTAGGGAATTTTGATAAAAACTCAGGGTGAAACCACAAGAGGGGCAGACGGTTTTGTTCATTCTTCAGTGTAACTTCAAAAAATAAAATAATTATCATCAGTAATTTTTTTTAAGGAATATCAGTGAGGAATTTTTTTTAATATGTGGATAAATTTTAATAATAATCTGTAATTTTTTATATCTGTGAGAAAGTTTTACCAAATAGTAAATTTTGATAATAGACATTTGTGATTTTTGTTAAATGCATGAATAAATTTTGAGTACTAGTGAACTTCGCTAAACTGCAAGCACTCCTAGTCTCATGCCGATGGTGACGATAAAAATCCCAGGGCAAAACAACTGGTGGCAGCGGTGGGATTTAAATAAATAAATAGATAAATAAACAAATAAATAATTAAATAAATAAATAGACACAAAAAAAAACAGAAAAAGGGAGAGAAGAAAAACTTAACAAAAATTCATAATAAAATTTTTATATAAAACCCAAGCAGAGGTTTCTGGCTCCTGTAATAAAAGCCAAACAGTGATATACAATAAATAAATAAACCAAGAAGATCATATTTGGAAGATGGACCCCCAGATCGAGATAGAAATCAAATTACTCAAGGAGGAAAGATGAAGATACATCAGACTTCACCACAATGTATTGTTGAGGCAACGTTTAGCTCAACTTACCAAGTAAGGTCAACATAATTTCAAATTACCTATATATATATACATAACCATATAGTACCATATTATTATTATATTATTAGCTATATATTTATAACAAAAAAAAAAAAAAAAAAAAAAAAAAAAAAAAGTGCTCGAGCTTTTCTAATCTTAGAAATATTCACATAAGAGTGTTTAATAACTATTACAAAATTTTTCTTGCGAATTTCATTTTCTCAACTCGTACAAAAATCAAACAGGTTTTCTTTGAGCTGGAGAAGTAAAACCAAAATTTTTTTTTATAGTTCACCAACACTTCCGATTTATCCAAAAGGAAGTTATTACGATTAAACCACTCACATTTTTTCTCGCTCAATAATTGTAATATCAAGTTGAGTGAAGTAAGTAAACATTATCGGGGACTATATTCTTTTCTAAAACCAGAAAAACTCTATAAAGAATTCTTCAATCAGAATATCAGCTACAAATTATGGGGGATCTTTAGAAATTAATAAATTTATTTTACATATCGATACCTTTAAACGCCGGTATATGAAATTATCTCATATTTTGGATGAAAGGATAGTTACACCATAATATTTCTGCATTGTAACATTGAGCCATTCAGTCCTATTTACAAAATACAAGGTCCTACGAAAGGAAGCTCGATTTTACACAAAATAGCTGTACCCTACACGACTAATGTGCACCACTCAACGTGAAGACTGAAATTTTCCAAGATTCAACACAGTTAGAAGAAAAACAAAACAAAACACAATTTCACAAAATAAGTAAATTTTCTAGTATCAAATAAACCGCGCTTAAAAAGGGCTGCCAAAACGGTACAGTCAGTAACTATTTCTAGATTTAAGAAACTATTTCCTATGAAAATTTTTTTTTTAAAGCAACACCTTATGAAATATTTTCGTGAACAAAAAAATATTACAAACTGAATCAAGTTTATTTCAGTCAAGAATTTGTTCTTGCATATTCCTTTAGCTGATTTCTAAGTTCTCATATGTCCTTGATTTGAGATTTAAAAAGTGTTAAGGATTCGATCAGCTATCCAACGAAATAAGTGACTGATATTAATGTCTCTTGAAGCTTAGACAATTATTTCTCTCCGTGTAGACGAAAGGTGATGACAAAGATGCGAAGCATAGAATAATTTGTGGAGGATTTCATACTGTTTCTTATATACGTAAACCAAAATTAAAAGAATCTTGCCCTCACAGAGATAGAGTTGTGTTTAAAACCTTATACTACGAACATTTCCTTAAACCCGCTCGCAAAAAGCTTGAAGCGTGATTGAGAAATTTTAGTAGAGATACACAAGGCACATACACTCATTCAAAAATTTTTCTAAGAAGTGGAACTCTTAAGATTCATGTTACAAGGGTCCAAAGTCCAACCATGCCAAACTCGGCTCAGAATAACTCTGCCAACGAAGCAGTAGCCCTTCGTATATCGATAGCGGATGCTAGGGAATTAATCCCCGCATTCAATTGAGATAAAAGTGACCTAAATCGTTTCATTTCGAGTTGTGATAGTCTCTTTACCACGGCCAGATAAGACCGTGACAAAACACTTTTCTTCAGTGTCTTGAAAACAAAAGTATCGGGTGCAGTTTACAACATCATAGAATATGGTGGAGCTAGCAATTGGGCAGAATTAAAAGCCTGTTTACTAAAACGCTATAAGTTATCGCGGTCTGCAGCTCGTGAAGACCTCAAAAGAATAAGGCAATGCCCAAATGAGTCAACAAGTGAGTATTCCTTAAGAGTGATGCGAACACTTGGGGAATTCAACAAAGCCACTTCAGCTAATATCACGGACGAAGGAGCAAAGAAAATCTTTTTGGAAGAAAATGAGCGCGAAACAATACTTGCGTTTGAAAATGGGCTAAGAAATGAGCACCTGCATATGCTTGCGCAGGCCCGGAATGCGATTTATTACCTACTAGAGCGTAGTGGATACATCGATGAGAAAGAAAAAAACACCAAGAATTCAGGTAGAGGTTTCCCCACGCATGCGATCACATGCGAAATTTTCCAAAAAAGAGGACATTCTAAGGAAACGTGTTACAAAAATAAAGTAATACCAACGTTCGGCGGGCAACCGATAAAAAGGGAAGTTCACAGATTGTATTGTACCTACTGCAATAGAACTAACCACGACATTAGCGAGTGCAGGACAAAACGTTTTAATGAAAATAAGGGAATAAATAATCAAAGGCTTCGACAATAAGGGCAATAAGGGTATTATAATCAACCAAAGGAACTAAACAGAGCAGAGAACATACCCCCGTCAATCAAACGAAGTTAAGCAACAAGAACGAAGCCGACTTAACGGCAATAGCTATCAAGGAAGGCATACTATACCTCCAAACCAAGGAATAAATTACGGACAAACAACAAATCTGAGACAAGTGCGATTTATCAGTCAGGATGCTGAATATGACTCGGGAAACGAGATCCTGAGGGAAGGAATTTCTGCCCAACCAACCCGCACTTTAGAAGTTCAGGCCGACGTCCATCAGCAAGATTAGAGGTTAAAGCAAAAAATCCAATAAACATAACTGCACGCGGTATCACAGTGACCCTTCCTTTCTTGTTGTCCGCTAAAGGTCAGTCTACTTTTCTCATAGATACAGTTTGCATAAACTAATATCTACCTCCGACGATAGCCTAGTTGACATTAATCAGAGGTGTTTGATCACCACCCTTTCGGGTGATTATGTCACTTCAGGGGGCTTATCATGTGGAACCCTAGATGTAGGTAGCAGCTGCAGAAGCTTAAAAATCAGCCATCCATTTCATTTGGTGAGAGGCGATAGTATACAACCTTGCGACGGACTGTTAGGGAATGATTTTTTAAGGGAATACCGTGGTATCGTGAATTATCCACAAAGTCTATTGGAAGTAGTTTTAACAGATGATAACAAAAATTACTTTAATATTCCTTTAAATAAAGAAAAAGAAATAAGAGAAGTAAGTTGTAGCACAATGAACAACAATTTATGCACACAATTTCAAGTAACAAATGATAAAATTGAACTACATCAAAGTAAAATAGCACTGCAGGTAATTTAATAAAAAAACAAGTAAAAAAGCTAGAATTGGTCTAAGACCAATTCTTATGATACCCTAGATGAATGCCCGTACATATTAAATTTCGTATGGTCACCGATCTATGCGAGTTTGATTTTTGAAGTTGTTTTTCGCATATATTTCTAGAACAGTTTGTCGCACAGAAAAAATTGGTAATAACCAATTTTATAGGATTTCGTATTCAGCAGAAGTTTTTAGTACAATAAAAATGTCTTGGACTGATCGTTTTCAAAGTATACGTAAAAAGCCGAAATTTTTATATGGCAACACCAAGAAGGAGTTGCCCGATTTAGTCCATTTTTGAAATTTTATTTATTTATATTATATATATTTTATAGTAAAAACATCATGTACGAAATTTCAGCTCTCTACGTCGATGCGTTCTCAGGCAGTGTCCAAATATATAGCGGAAAACGAAATTTTTATATGGCAACCCCACGAAGGAGTTGCCCGATTTGTCTCATTTTCGAACTTAATTTTACTTTTATTTTTTAAAGTCCGTGCACAAAATTTCAGCTTTCGAAGTATACGCGTTCTCGAGTTATCGTGCGCACGGACGGACGGACGGACATGCAGAAATCGAAATAACTTTTAATATTATGAATGGGTGTCCAATCCATTTTGCTCTACCATCATTATTTCGAGGTGTTACAAACGGAATGACAAACTTAGTGTATACCCCTATGATTTCATCTAGGGTATAAAAAAATTAAAAAACAGTAAGGAAGAATTAATTAAAAATAAAGAAATAAAGGAAATAAAAATGGAAAACAAAATAACAAATAATATAAAAGAGAAAACAGATGAAGGGGACAAAGCAGTGCACAAGGATTTAAATATAATTAGTAGCAGTACGGTAACTGTTAGGAATGAATCCCTGAATTACATGAAAAATACAAATCGCATAGAAAATAAAAAAATTTCTATTCCAGCGAGATCAGAAACCATTGTGGAAATACCTGTAAAATTCAACAGAGTTTCGGTATGTTCAAAGATGGAAACGAAGCCTGGGGTTTATTTGGGGGATTGTATAGTCAGACCCAGAAATGGTTTCGCTAAAGTATTAATCCTTACCACCAACGAGGAAGATATTCAGCTTACTGCAAGGGACACCTCACCCACATGGACTGATTTGGACCAATACGACATACTTAGTTCAGGCTGACTATAATAAAGATGTCGTAACAGCTAGACTAAACAAGTTGCAGGAACTCATAAAATTAGATCATTGTAATAATGAAGAGCGAGAAAGCATAATCAATATTTGCAGAAAATACAACGATTTATTTTATTTAGAGGAAGACTACCTCACCTGTACTGACGCCGTGACACATACTATCCCTGTTGTATATGGATACTACATATATTTATATATTTATAAGTATATGCATACATAGAATTAACTTACATTACTAAAGAATGACAGTTAGGTTATGACAGAGAATCGATGGAGATAGTTTGAATCACAGCGGGATGAACTCAGTCTGATTGTAACTCTCGTATCATTTAGAATAAAGTACGTTGTGTCTAAGTAAATGGTCGGCTGGTATTCTTTTATTTAATAAATCACTGAACAAGTACATAACATGGCGCAGTCGGTATTTTCGGAAAGTGCGGTAAATAAATCGCCTATGAGTTAAATCATGGGACTAAATAAAACGCTACAAGATGTAAAAAGTTTAAACACAATACGGAAAAGTAATCGAACACGTGGTAGACCGCCAAAAACGAAAATTATTATAAAAGAAACAATGGAATATTTACGAAAAGTCGAAGAACTTAAACTGGATGGAAATTTAGCTGAAAACTGGCGAGTTTTCGAGCAAAATTTTAATATTTTTGCTACTGCGATCGAATTGGAGAAAAAAGCAGCAGCCGTGAAAGTAGCTATTTTCTTAAATGCAGTTGGCCCGGCAGCAATAGAAGTGTTCAATACTTTTAATTTATCTGAAGCGGATAAAAAAGAATATGTGAAGGTTGTGGAATCATTTAAATTGTTCTGCATACCTAAAAATAATGAAGTATACGAAAGTTTTGTTTTCTGGAATCGAAAACAGCGAAATGGTGAACCATTTAATTCATTTTTAATGGATATAAAAAAGCTGGTTACAACGTGTGGGTAAGAAGAGCACACAAACAGAATGCTTAGAGATCGTATAGTACTGGGAGTTGAGGACAAAAGATTACAGAAACGATTACTGGAAGCTGATAATTTAACATTAGAGAAGGCAATTGAAATGGCTAGAGCTGATGAGATAACACGAACACAAGCAGGCATGTTGCAGAGATGTACAAATGGAGGCGAAGTAAGAACAGCAGCTGAAGGAGTGGATGTACTTGCAGTAAACAATAAAAATAATGGATTTTATCGTGGTAACAAACTGGGTCAAAGTAATAGTATCGTTTCAGAAAGTTCGGGGTATAATAGTGTTAGGAAGAATAATTTTCATAAAAATAATCAATATCAGAGTAACAAATCTAATAATTTCAGAAACAATTCAGAGCAGAAATCATAAGTCAAATCGACTTCTAATTCTAAGTCTTCATGCAAAAATTGTGCGAGACAACACGATTATGGAAAATGTCCTGCATTCAAACAAAAGTGCGGAAGGTGTGGAAAATTTAATCATTTTGCGGTTTGTTGTCATTCTAAAGGCGTAAGAGCTATTTCATGCAATCAAGTATGTGATAATAATGACATATACATTGATTCGATAAATAAATTAAATTCAAGTAACACTTGGTATAAGTGTGTCATTGTGCAGAATAAGGCCATAAATTTTAAGCTCGATACTGGAACAGAGGCCAATCTTTTACCCAAATTTCTTTTTCAAAAACTGAAAGGTGTAAAGTTAAATGAGTCGAACGTAAGATTGCAGGCGTATGGTGGTAGTACAGTACGGTCAATAGGTGAAATATCAGTAGAATGCATTGTCAGTGGGAAAGTTTCATATCAGAAGTTTATTATAGTCGAAGATAATGTACCGATATTAGGGCTGAAAGCGTGTATTGATTTAGAATTGATAAAAAGGGTTAATTATGTGAAACAAAAAGAATGTAAAGTCGTGACAGAACAGCAATTTTTAGAAAAATATGCGAAACTTTTTCATGGGTTAGGATGTTTTGTTGATAATTATACAATGAAGTTGAAACCTGATGCGGTACCAGTCGTAAAACCTGTAAGACGTATTCCTCAGGTGTTAATGACACCTCTTAAGAATCATTTAAATCAGTTAATAGAAAGAAATATTATTGAAAGAGTGGAAGGAAGTTCAGAGTGGGTTTCAAACATAGTGTTGGTCGAGAAACCAAACAAGAGTATACGTATCTGCTTAGATCCTCAAGCGCTAAATAGTCAGTTAGAAGAGGAACAGTACCCAATTCCAACGCTAGAGGAAATTGCTCCTAAGCTTGCGAATAAAAGGTTTTTTACGGTGTTAGATTTAAAGGAAGGGTATTGGCAAATTAAGCTCAGTGAAGAATCATCTAGATTATGTACATTCAACACACCGTACGGGTGTTATCGTTTCCTCAGGCTTCCATTTGGGATCAAAACCGCGCCTGAGGTATTCCAAAAGAATATCAATAGATATTTTCAAGATATGGAAGGTGTCATCGTTTATATTGATGATATCCTTATATCTGCAAAGACGCTAGAAGAACACGACAAGTTAGTAGAAAAGGTATTACAAAGAGCTGAAAAGGCAAATATTAAATTTAATCGCGAAAAGGTTCAGTTTAGAGTCTCAAGTGTGAATTTTTTAGGACACACTTTTTCAGACAGTGGCATTGACGTAGATCCAAATCGTATGAAAGGCATAACAGCCATTGGAATTCCAAAGTCAAAAAAGGATTTACAGAAACTTTTAGGAATGGTTTCTTATCTTAGGTCATTTATTCCAAACCTTGCAGAAATTTCAAGTCCACTGAGGGAATTGTTGCGAAAAAATGTAATTTTTAAATGGGTACCAGCACATACCGTATGTCTGGACAAAATAAAAAAAGATATTATAAATGCACCTACATTAAGGTGGTTTGATACTCGGAAGGAGATCACGCTACAGTGCGATAGTAGTAAGGAAGGCTTAGGATGCTGTATAATGCAAGAAGGAAAGCCAGTAGCGTTTGCGTCCAGAAGTTTAACGGAAGTAGAGACTAGATATTCTCAGATTGAGAAGGAAATGCTTGCGATTTGCTACGCGTGTACTAAATTTCATAATTGGATTTATGGACGCAAGATAACTGTTATAACTGATCATAAACCGTTACTAGGTATAATAAAAAAAGAAATACATAAAATTGCATCCGCAAAGTTACAAAGAATGCGTATAAGAATTTTGAAATATGATATTGTGCTCAAATTTCTACCTGGTAAACATTTGTATATAGCTGATATATTATCAAGATATTATAGTAAAGATGAGAAAGGCAACGAAATTGAAGATGTCAATGAAGTGATTCATTCTATAAACGTGAGTGATGAAAAGTTAAGCATGATAAAATTGGAAACTGAAAATGATAGAGTTCTGAAAAAATTAAAAGATATTTTATTAAATGGGTGGCCGCAGAATAAACAAAAATTAGATGATGAATTAAAAATTTATTGGAAATTTAAAAATGATCTTATCTTAGAGAATGAAATAATATTCTTAGATGAAAAAATTGTAGTACCAACAAAATGCCGCAAAGAAATTCTAGAGAAGTTACATGAAGTTCATGGTGGTATTGAAAAGACAAAGACAAGAGCCAGGCAAATTGTGTTTTGGCCGGGAATTAATAACGACATAGAAGAAAAAATATCATCGTGCAGAATTTGTCAAAAATTTCGAGGCTCTGAAAAAAGGGAACCATTAATATCACATGAAATACCTTCAATACCATTTTGTAAAATAGGCATGGATATATTCCAACACAAGGATAAGGATTTTTTGGTAATCATGGATTATTTTTCGAAGTATATAGATATTTTGAAATTAAAAAGAAAAAATTCCGCGGAAATAATAACAGAACTTAAAGCTGTATTTTCCATACACGGCCTCCCACGGGAAATCATAGCAGACAATATGCCGTTTAGTTCATTTCAGTTTAGGGAATTTTGTAAAACTTTAGATATTGAAATTACAACTTCAAGCCCACACTATCCACGTTCTAATGGAATGGCTGAGCGTGCTGTTCAGACTGCAAAGAATTTATTAAATAAGTCAAACGAATCGCAACGTGAACTTTGGTATGTGTTAATGGAGTATCGTAATATGCCTATTAAAGATATAGACTTATCACCAAATCAATTAATAATGGGTCGAAGAACAAGAACTTCTATCCCAACTAAAACTTCGCAGTTTAAGGTAAAAGAATATCCAGATTTAAAAGGGAATTTTAATTACAAAAGGTTCCGAAGCGCGAGATATTATAATAGAGGAACTAAATATAAAAATGAATATTCAGCGAATGATACAGTATGGTATCAGAATGGGAGAGAATGGGTAAAGGCTACTATAATGCGAAAGGATTCTACTCCGCGTTCATATTGGATTAGGCTTTCCAACGGTAAAGTTTTAAGAAGAAATAGTATTCGATTGAGAAAGACTGGGTAAAGAGAAAATTAACGCACAATGACTAAATGTTTTCAAACGGTTAAGGTCTAAACAACGAATGACATTTAACAAAGAAACAACAAGTCGCACAATGATTACTTATATACATATCGGTCAAATAATAAAAATAAATAAAACAATAAAGAATAGAATATTCAGAATTAGAAGACGAAAACATAATTTTAATGTAAAAAAAAAAAAAAAGGATGAAATAGTAGGTACAGTAGAAAGTGTATACACGATGTATAGTTATAATTATATAGCAATTAAGTTGAATTTGTTTGAATTATGTATAAAATTTGTATAAATCTAAAAAAAAAAAAAAAAAAAGGGAGATGTTGTATATGGATACTATATATATTTATATATTTATAAGTATATGCATACATAGAATTAACTTACATTACTATTACTAAAGAATGACAGTTAGGTTATGACAGAGAATCGATGGAGATAGTTTGAATCACAGCGGGATGAACTCAGTCTGATTGTAACTCTCGTATCATTTAGAATAAAGTACGTTGTGTCTAAGTAAATGGTCGGCTGGTATTCTTTTATTTAATAAATCCCTGAACAAGTACATAACAATCCCTATCTTATCGGACCAATCTCCAATCTATAAAAAGCCATATCGGCTACCAGAATCGCAGAGGCACGAAATAAATAGGCAGATCGACGACATGTTAGAAGACGGGATAATCAGTCCAAGCAGTAGTCCCTGGAACTCCCCTTTGCTGTTAGTTTCAAAAAAGCCGGATGCAAACGGTAACAAAAAATGGAGAGTGGTTATAAATTTCAGTAGACTAAATGAAATTACAATCGGAGATGCATACCCTCTACCTAACATCACCGATATACTGGACCAATTAGGTAAATCCAAATACTTTACTACATTGGATTTAGCTAATGGGTTCCACCAGATCCCCATGGATGAAGCAGATAAAGAAAAAACAGCTTTTAGTACCTCTTTTGGGCATTAGCACTACAATCGAATGCCATTTGGACTCAAGAGGGCGCCTGCGACTTTCTAGAGGCTCATGAATACGGTGTTAACTGGTCTGCAAGGGTTAAGCTGTTTCGTCTATTTTGACGATATAGTAGTATACGGTTATAACTTAGAAGATCACAACACGAAAATTACGGAAGTGTTCGATCGACTAAGGAAAAACAACCTAAAGCTTCAACACGAAAAGTGCCACTTTTTAGCAAAAGAGATAACTTATCTAGGTCACGTTGTAGGCCCGGATGGAGTACATCCCGACCCGGTAAAAATAAAGGCTCTTAAAACTTATCCACAACCAAAAAAACCTAAAGAGGTAAAGTTATTTTTAGTTTTTGTAGGATATTACCGTCGGTTTCTCCCGGATTTTGCTACAATAGCTAAACCTTTAACACGTTTGTTGAAGAAAGATGTTCCGTACGAATGGGATGCATTTTGTGACGAGGCATTCAGAACTTTAAAAACAAAACTAATTACCGCACCAGTGTTAGCGTATCCTGAAATTGACAAAGATTTTATAGTAACCACAGATGAGAGCGATATAGCGTTGGGAGCAATCCTTTCACAAGGGGAAATCGGAAAAGATAGACCGATATGCTACGCAAACCGAACACTAAACCCTGCCGAAACGAGATACTCCACCATCGAGAAAGGGCTCCTTGCCATAGTGTACGCTGTAGAACAATTTCGACCGTATATATATGTAACGTATGCTGTCAAACGCATCCAACATTTTCTACAAATGTACATATGAACTTTTTTTAATAGAAACATAAATAAAAGATTGGAATCATATTTAGAGTAAGAAAATTTATAATCATAAATACTGAATATAACTATCTAAATAATTAAATAAATAATGCTTAAAACTTAATAAATAATAATAATAGTAATATTAATGAATAAGCGATTACTTGATGAAATAAATAAATAAACCAATAATCATGCTCAAAACAAATGCATATAACCCAAGTATTCGCCTTATACCATTGAAGTTGTTCCCAGTTCCAAGCACACTACTATTGCCTCTCGGAACGATCCCAAAAATAAGGGGAATGGAGAAAAAAGCGCGGGCGGGCGGATATGAAGAAACAAGAGAGTGGAGGTAAAGATCGTTGTGCGAAGAGGAGCAAGAAAGCTAAAGAGTAAAGATTATTAAAATTAAAAATCGTTTGCACGTAAAATGCAGCAGCGTAAAAATAATAAATTGGGCAGCCAAAGAAGTACGAGACCATCGAAGCGGACTTAAAAGTTAAAGAAGCAGTTGCTGGATGGCATTAATAAATCTGGAGCACGCAGACATTAAGGCGAAAAGGAACAGGACCCAAGTAATAAAATAGAAGACCTAAAAGGCGGTAACATATAATATAAAACTTTATTTTATAATACTAACCCTAAAAGCGAAAACGAAGCATGAATTAATCTACGCACAATACTAATCATTAGCTAGCGGAATTTCTGGTAGCAGGACGGCCGTACTAGGGACTCTATAGTTAAAAGGATAACCTGTAAGAAAGCCAACCTTCTATTTATTAATAAAATAAATTTTTGTAACGTGCAAAGGAATCTTTCGTTTTAGACCCTTTCTCATTTGTTGTAATGTAGGCTGATAATAGCAAGTTCCCTAGACTGCAGCTTACATTTTGGGGGCTCAACCGGGATACTTTCCGCAAAAAAATTTATCGTAACAAATTAAAAATTTCCATACGAAATCAGCCCACAGAACCTGTTTCAGTGGCGATTTGATATTATCGAAAAAAAAATCAATTTGTGCGAGTTATTGATGCAATATTGTAAAAAAAACCCCAAACTTCTAAAAGACTTGCTGGGCCAGCGCGCGTAAATATTGCTTGCTTATTAATTCATCAGTAACCTCGGTACATGCCGTTTAAAATTTTTCTGTCATTTCTATCAGTGAGATAAGAAATCTGAACATTCATACAAGTGTGATAATTATTTAGCAATGGCAATTAATCAATAAATTGTTACATAATCCATTCCCAAGTGAAAAATAGTGATGTCCTAGAAAATAAATAAAAATTAGGTTTTTGGATTGTGGAGCAGTAAATTAAATAAAAAAAGGAAAACCAACAAGGAAATAATAAAGAAAATTCACGGAGGAGTTGGATTAAGGAGGAGTGTATAACAGCGCATGAAACCCTCCTCAGGAAGTCAAGTTAAGTACGGTGTTTTCTTTTATGTTGTTATTTTCTTTTGGTTACAAAGAGGCTCTAATGAGCACTTGATTTTTGTCTCGATTCTGTAAATTTTTACTAAGTGCGGGATTTTGGTCGTTGTGCGTGCCAAATCCCAAGGTCAGAGAGGTCAGCCATTTGCACGTTTCATTGACTGGCCAGGTTTACAACAAATTTATTGGATATTTAATAAAAATAAGTGTGGCAATCAATCTGATTTTGCATATCTTTTCTTTTGCGAATCTGTTTCCCACCACGTGGCGCCCACAGGTGTTTCAGGCCCCCCCCCTTCTCCATCTCTAGCCGGGGTAAAGATTGCGCGCAAAAAGTCGCGTGTAACAAATTTGGCGCCCAAAGTGGGGCCTAAACGCCTAAAACAAACAAAAAAAAAATCCATAGATTCGTAAATTTTTCTTAAAAATTATTTTCTAGCAATTAGCATAATACGGATTACACTCACATACATACATATTTAGCGGCATATTCGGATAATGTTTAGCAACTTTTCTAACAAGGGGAAAGTGATGCGAGTGATATGTTGAGCGACGTCGTATCATGTCAAATGTTGCGAAACTTATTTTATTTTATAGCAACAAGTAAATAAGAGATCGACAGGCATAAAGTGTAAATAGGCTCACGCCAGTGCAATAAGTATTCCTATAAAACTCGACTTAAATCATCAGTGATTGATCACAGCACACCACGTATATTGTCAGGGGATTTTTTTTTTTTTGCTGTGTATATATATATGTACAAATCTTTTGGGAAGCAATCGAAGTCGGTGCAGTGATAAGCAGATGTGACTAGTGAGGGAGAAGTACATAAAAGTGAAACTATGAGTGCACTACATAAAGCCTAAAACGAGTCCTCTTATATACTCCGAGTCTAGACCTACCGCAAAATTTGACCTAATTGCTCAGCAATAAATTTATCATCCAGCTGATCGCTTCAATATATCAAGGTCATAAGTGCTTGTCACTGATCTGATATTTGGTGCTGTTGTGTAAATCATAAACCAAGTTGTAGCACTCAATGTTTTTTTTGCATGTGCCTAAATACAAACGTCTAAAACATTCAATCCTCGAGAGATTTCGACTAATTATTTGGAATATTTACAATAGATTATATTTGTAAAATTTTTTTTTGGTTTTCTCCGCTCTTGCATTTTTTTTTTTAGGTAATACAATTGAACACTTTGCTTTGGATTTGATTATCTCGCTAATCAAATGAGCTATACATATATAAACGTATTAACCATACATTTAATTTTTTTTTATACGTGTGCATTTACTCGACGACCTCCGTATATAATTTTTTTGTTTGAGTTTGTGAATTGTCTACTCTAAACGATAGTGATAGCGCTAAGAATCGGCGTAGTGCAGTGACGAACAGACAAGAGGGGAAGTATATAAACCTGGTATACAAAACAAATCAGTGTTGTCGCTCGGTTATTGCAGCCTATGTACAATTATAACAGCTCGACCTATGTTATAAAATTTGACCCAGTTTTTCTGCAAGGTAGATCCACTGGTTCTACATTTAGATATTTCAAGGCCGCAAATTGCTTTCCTAGTCTTGCATCGTCGGAATAACCAAGATCATAAACAAGTCTTAGAAATGGTTATCCTCTTACATCTATTAGTACATACGATTTTGACAACATAAGGTGCGGAAGAGGTTTCGACCAATTAAGATTGGAATCTACTTATACAACTATTTTGTCTACATAGTTCTGAGCGGTGTATACTGATATATTTTATTATAATTTTCCACAAATAGAAAATTCTTTCGCACTAGTAGGTACATATGCACGTAGTAAATTATATTCTCCTACATATAGGAATCTCTTTTTTATTTCGTATTTTGCCAATTTAGTACTTTAAGGTTTATACGCCCGTATAGTACATACTTACAAATTTTACAAACTTTTCAGTATTTTGTGATAGTACCCACATGAAAAAAAAATATTTTTTTTGTTTGATATTTTTCTATTTTGGATGCTTAAGGATTTATTACCTATATGTATACGCATCTGCATATTCTTTCAGATTTAGTAAATTTTAGCAATTCTTTTTTTTTTGTAGTACCTACATGGAAAAATTATTTTTTTTTTGTGCTGGTATTTTGCTGCTTTAGTGCTTTAAGATTTATGAGCTACAAGTATATGTACGCAATCGTACCATTACAAGTTTTTTTGATTCTGCAATTTTCTTTGGTGGGAGTACCCACATACCAAATTTTCTTCTTTTTGATTTGTATTTTGCCATTTTACTGCTTTAGGTCTTATGAGATATACGTATGCACTGGTGCATATCTACAAATTTCGCAAATTTTAAATATTATAGTGGTTAAGAAATTTATAGGTTACACGTACATACCTAGACATTTTTTATTATAATTTCGCATATGAATTAATCTGTTGGCCGTATGTAAAATTTTCCTGAGTGCTGTGATTTTTGCTATTAATGGGACTCCAACATAGAACTTATTGATAAATTTCATTTTACTCTATCTGCGGAGTTTCTCAATTATTTTTGAAGGACTCTTGGGTAATTACTCGCTGCTGGTGTTTAATTTCATGTTAGTGGGAATTTGTCAGCATACATATAGTTGTCTCTGTAGAAGATTATAAGGATATTCGTTATCTATCATTGGTATATCTTCTTATTAATTGAAGGCTACCGGTTAACTCTCGTCATGGAAGTAAATAGACTAAACCAAGAGGAGCTATCCTATGAACTCCAGCTGAGGGGCTTACCAACTGGAACAGTAGAAAAGATGCGACCTAGCTTACGTGAAGCATTGAGAGTTGAAAAGGGGGGAAGGCCACTAGTATTGAACCCTTCTCCGTTCACTTATGAAGAGGATGTAGAGGCGTTGAACAAGAAAGTGGAGGAAATGCAGGGACTCTTAGATGTCTTCGAGGGCATTTCGGCTAATGGGGATTACCGGAAACTACTGACAAAGATCGAGTGGGCTTTGGGGAGGCTGAGTAGAGTTAAGCCGAAAGAGGAAGATCAGAAGAAAGAAGTAGCTCAAGTTCGAGCTAATCTGGTCTTGAGTTTAGGGACATTGCAAATCAAGGCTGATGGCGGGTATGAAGAAGACGAACCTGAAGCTGAAGATTTGTCAATGACGGCTAAGGTGATGGCTACTGCTCATACAAGAGTCCCACTATACAAATGGGAAATTAAATTTTCTGGGGATCCCGACCAATCTTTAAATTCATTCCTAGAGCGGGTTAGTGAGCTAGCTGAAGCACGTGGAATTAACAAGCATCAACTATTTCACTCAGCGTTAGATCTGTTTTCAGGGCGAGCTCTCATTTGGTATAGAGCGAACAAGCCAAGCTTTCATTCTTGGTCAGAATTAATTAGAGAGTTGAAGAAAGAGTTTTTGCCTTACGATTACGATGACCGGCTACTCGACGAGATTAAGAGGCGAACACAGGGCAATGGTGAAACCATCGGAATATACATTGCGATTATGGTAAATATGTTCGCGCGGTTATCAAATTCTTTAACTGAGCTCCAGCAACTGGCTATACTAAAAAGAAATGTTAATCCATTTTATCAAACTCAATTAAGTTTGGTAGAAGTCAAGACTGTTCAGGATCTCATCGAATTGGGTAGAAAGCTAGAATCGGTCAGAACTTCTGTTGAAGCTTATGTTCCACCACCATCCAAAAGAAATAGCCATCTACTTGAGCCAGGTTTAGCGTACGTAGCTACAGAGCATAACATATCCGCGATTTCGGGCCAAGCAACCAATTATAATCAAACGAATAACAGAGGAATCCAATGTTTTCGATGACGCCGCTTTGGGCATATAGCTCGGTTTTGTAAGGACGACATTAGATGTTATGGTTGCGGGATACTCGAACCAGATGCAGCAATTGCATGGGTGCTCGGTCGAATCAAGAGCGGAGTATACAATCAAGCTCACGACAGCAGAATGGGTTTTCAAATGACAGAGGGGTATTGTCAAGTCAACAACAACGGGTGAGATTTTCAAATGCAAGCCATGGGTCTCATGGACAAGATAAAAATAATCTAACACAATCTACACAAGTACGCAACCCACCAGTCCTGAATTCGGGAAACGAAGAAAGAGCTCGACAGTAAAGGGCGGATCGAGCTCTAGTAATTCCCAGAAATTCGCCCAAGATATTAATTCTCCATCCAGAGATAGTCAGCAGTTTGAAAGGTGTGACGATACGATCAACACGTTAGTGGATTATGTCTTTACGAAAGTAAAGGGTGATGTTCGTCCACACTTAGCAATTTCGATCTTCGGTCTTAAGGTTTGTGGTTTGTTAGATTCAGGAGCTTCTAGGACAATCATTGGAGGTTTAGGATGGGAGTTATTGGTGACTTCCGAACTTAAGGTTCAAAAATCAAGGGCGGAAACTGTTAGCTTGGCTGATGGAAAAAAGGTGCATGTTCTTGGCGAAGTTAGCCTGCCTATTGAGCTTGAAGGGCGGATTGCAGTTGTAGATGCTTTAGTTATTCCGGAGCTCCCACATAGCATGATTTTCGGCATTGATTTTTTGCGTACAATGGGAATAACAGCGAATTTAAAGGAAAATTCATGGCACTTTGGGAATGAAGATATTACCTATCATATAGATGCGCTAAGGGGGCATTCTAAATTGACAGTCGAGCAACAAAGAGAACTGAATGCGATAATAACGGAAGCTGAAACAAAAATGGGGGAAGGACTAGGTTGCACCAATCAGGTGGAACATACAATACATACCGATTCTGCTCCAATTAAGCAGCGATACTACCCCGTGTCACCAGCTATCCAGAAGATTATAAATGAGGAGCTTGAAAAGATGCTGGAAGCCGGGGTTGTAGAGCATTCAGATAGTGCCTGGTCCTCTCCAGTAGTAATGGCTAAGAAGAAAGATGGAACGTATCGTTTTTGCGTCGACTATCGTAAGTTAAATAAGGTCACGAAAAAGGATGCCTACCCTCTCCCGTATATCTCAGCGACACTCGATAAGCTTCGTGATGCTAAGTACATGTCATCACTCGACATTAAGTCGGCATTCTGGCAAGTACCTATGGAAGAGAGTTCGAAGCAGTACACAGCATTCACAGTGCCGAACCGCGGCCTATTCCAGTTTCGAAGGATGCCCTTTGGACTAAGTAATTCGCCTGCAACTTGGCAGCGCTTGATTGACAGAGTACTTTCAGGAAGCTTAGAAAGCCGCATGTTCGTATATCTCGACGATGTTATCATAGTGACTCAATCATTCGAGGAGCACAAGGAAATACTGAGAGAAGTCTTAGAGAGATTATACAAGGCTGGATTGGTCATTAATTATTCGAAGTGTGAGTTTTGTCGTTCAGAGCTAAGGTACTTGGGTTATGTCGTAGGGGAAAAAGGGCTTCAGGTAGACCCAGAAAAAGTTAAGTGCATCTTGGAAATTCCTCATCCTAAGAATGTTTCAGAGGTTCGTCGCTTTATTGGCATAGTCGCGTGGTACCGCAGATTCGTCCCACATTTTTCATCGATATTAGCTCCAATTACAGATCTCCTAAAGAAAAAGAAGAAATTCGTTTGGTCTCCAGAGTGTGAAAAAGCTTTCCACACCATTAAAGAAAACTTGGTCAGCGCTCCACTCCTGACATGCCCAAATTTCGACCATCCCTTCATCATACATACCGACGCTTCAGGATATAGGTTAGGGGCTGTCTTAACACAGAGAATAGATGATGAGGATCGCGTAGTTGCCTACTTGAGCCGCTCCTTGAATCGATGTGAGAGGAATTACTCTACTACGGAGCGTGAGTGCTTAGCAGTTTTGTGGGCCATTGATAAGTTGAGGCCATATATTGAAGGAACCACGTTCACGGTAATAACAGATCATGCGTCATTAGTTTGGCTACATAATTTGAGAGACCCCACGGGTAGATTAGCCAGGTGGGCAATGAAATTACAACAACATGATTTCAATATAATTCACCGTAAAGGCAAAGAACACCTGTTACCAGACTGGTTGTCACGTTCTGTTCCTATTGTAAATTCCATTAAAGAAAATGAAAATACTGGCGATAAGTGGTATGACAGAATGGTGGACAATGTTATTAAGTCTCCTTCAAAGTTTCCCGACTGGCGAATCGAAAATGATATCCTGTGGCGACACACCCAACCCAAATATCCTTCGTTAGCGATGGAGCATGAATTTTGGAAAGAAGTGGTACCTAAAGGACGAAGAAAAGATCTCATATTTAAGGCTCATGATGTTCCTACCTCAGGCCACTGCGGTGTGCAAAAGACGTACGATCGCATCAGCAATATGTACTACTGGCCAAAGATGAAGTGCGACATTGCTTCGTATGTTAAAAATTGTACAACGTGTCAGGCTATAAAACCCGAGCGAAAGAAACTAGCAGGCCTCATGACTGTTCGCAGGATAGCAGACAGACCTTGGGAGTGCATAAGTATCGATCTGATCGGGCCACTTCCTCGATCAAACCGCGGATTTGTTTATATCCTTACTGTAGTGGACCAGTTAAGTAAGTTTCCGATGCTTTTTCCACTACGCTCTGCGACTGCTGGCCCGATAATTCAGGCATTAGAGGATTATGTGTTTATGATTTTTGGTGTGCCTAAGACTGTGATATGTGACAACGGTTCACAATTTAGAAGTCGTGAATTCAGGAAGCTCTGTGAAGAATACGGTATAGAGATAAGGTTCACGGCTTTGTACCATCCACAAGCCAACCCGGCTGAAAGAGTGAACCAGATAGTAAAATCAATGCTTAGGGCGTATGTTTCAGATAACCATCGAACTTGGGATCAGCACTTGGCTAAAGTCGCGTGCGCTATCCGAACCTCTACGCAAGAAGCCACAAAATTCACTCCATACTTCATCAACTTTGGCAGGGAAATGATAGTCCATGGTACGTCATATAACAAAGTAGTGGGCAATGAAATGTTTGACCCAGAAGCACGATCTTCAGCATTAAAAAGGTTAATTGAAAATGTAAGGGGAAGGCTCATGAAAGCGGCAGAGTTGTCGAAGCAAAGGTATAATCTGCGTAGAAGGGATCAAAGTTTTCTCGTACAAGATATGGTTTGGAGAAAGAATTATGCACTTTCGGATGCAGCGAAGTATTTTAATGCTAAGCTTGCACCTAAATATACGGGACCATTTCGAGTAATTAAGAGAGTCTCTCCCTGGACATTCGAATTACAGGACTCTACTGGGAAAAGTGCCGGCATTTGGAATTCCAAAGACTTGAAACCATATAACACAGCTGGTGAGTGTTTTAATTAGGGTCCGTACATATTTTATCTTCCTGTTAATTTTCCTTGATGGGGACCTGAGCGATAGTTTGGATAGTACTAGAGTCTGCAGTACAACATGCCACTTTTGACTAAAGAGTATATAAGTATTTTCTTTTTTTTGGTTCCGCGTCTTATTTTAATTTCCCATTCGATAGTAATAAATCACAGTTATAAGTAGGCGAATTTTTGGTATTTTAAGCAAGATTTTCTTGTCGTTGATAACACACATAAAATTTGGAAATATTTAAACATGGTGTTGGGATCGCATGGCAATGCGAGGAATGCATAAGTAGGAATAGTGTTTCAAGGTGGTCACACCATAAGCAAATAAAGCTGATTTTGCATAGTCGAACTACAGGGAAATATGATTTTCCCAGATATGATGAACTTTATTAATGAAATATGAATTGATGATTAATAATGGTGCGTTAGGTTTAACATTGAACCTTCTTTGAAATTGTATTTTTTTTTCACTTATAAACAAAAGAGATTTCTATGTCGAAATCTCCTGGAGGAAAGGGTGGGATGTTACATAATCCATTCCCAACTGAAAAATAGTGATGTCCTAGAAAATAAATAAAAATATGGTTTGCGAAGAGATAACTATAATAACTAGTGTCACTTATCTTTATGCGTGTCGTCTCCTTTGTATGTGTTGCGTCCTGTGCATGAGTGTCGTCATGTCCCTCAGCATCTTATAAGAATAATTCTGCAAAGGAATTTGATTTTTCAGATCAGACTGCAAGGAGGCTAGTGAATTACCTGTGTCATAGCTGGGGCTTTGCTGCTTCTAATGGGTTACTGTCCGACGTCTCCTGCAATTGAAGAATCTATAAAATGGGTTAACAAATTACATCAATACTCACCGAATGGATCTATTGTGAGCTATCTTATTTTATTTAAACATACTGGATACCTCCTGCAATTGAAAAATTTATAAAACGGGCCAACAAATTACATCAACACTCACCGAATGGATTTATTGTGAGCTATTTTATTTTATGTTAAACATACTGGATACCTCCTGGAATTTCGAGCTTCGTCACCCGTTTCCTAGAAACAGATTTAAATGTTAGATTAGATAGACAAGTAGAAAATGAATTTGTAAATAGACGAGATAGATATAGATATTATTACACATATAATTAGTAAAGTAGACGGATTAATGAAGTACCTTTGTCAAGATGATGTACGGCGAGCAGTGAACTGTGCAAAGGGCAACCATCATTCTAAAGAGAAAAGTCTATTCAATAAGAAAATACCGTACTTATCGCGAATCATTGAAAATGTAAAACTGAAATCAGATACAATATCTTACCTCCTCGGTTCAATCTCCTCTCGTAAACGGAACCTATAACATAAAATGGAAGAAAGAAAATAGACATGTCATATCATATCCACAGCTATATACTTGAGTTGTTCGTAGCCCAAAGCGTATCTTCCCAACACGTTAACTAGCAAACAAAACTTAAAATGACATAAACATTGGCCCGTCAAAAGAAGAAAACGTTAAAGGCGAAATCTTAAAACTTCACGAAAAAGTAATCATCATTCGAAAGTTAAATTTCAAACTCAGAGCAATTGCCGCCATATGTTCCACCAATTAAAAAAAATCCCTATATATAAAATACGGGGAACATGGATCGGAAGCTGCAATAATGGGCGATTCGAGAGGGGAAGGCTTTGGTAGGTGAAGCAAAACAGCTCAATTCAAGTCGAGAGATCTGTGAGGCAAGTGGGACAGCAAAAAAAAAAAAAAGTGTACGAACAAAGAAAAGATATAGAGTGGAAAATAAAGTAGTCAGTGAGGCTAAAGAAAAATAGACAGAAAGAGGAAAATTAGGTTTTTGGATTGTGGAGCAGTAAATTAAATAAAAAAAGGAAAACCAACAAGGAAATAATAAAGAAAATTCACGGAGGAGTTGGATTAAGGAGGAGTGGATAACAGCGCATGAAACCCTCCTCAGGAAGTCAAGTTAAGTACGGTGTTTTCTTTTATGTTGTTATTTTCTTTTGGTTACAAAGAGGCTCTAATGAGCACTTGATTTTTGTCTCGATTCTGTAAATTTTTACTAAGTGCGGGATTTTGGTCGTTGTGCGTGCCAAATCCCAAGGTCAGAGAGGTCAGCCATTTGCACGTTTCATTGCCTGGCCAGGTTTACAACAAATTTATTGGATATTTAATAAAAATAAGTGTGGCAATCAATCTGATTTTGCATATCTTTTCTTTTGCGAATCTGTTTCCCAATTTTCCATTTCGAGTTCGTGGACTCTAAAACCACGTGGCGCCCACAGGTGTTTCAGGCCCCCCCCCCTTCTCCATCTCTAGCCGGGGTAAAGATTGCGCGCAAAAAGTCGCGTGTAACAAAATTTAGTGAGCTCACCGAGCAAAGGGATTAATTATTATATTAATAATTGGAATCTGGTAGTTGCAGTAGAAAAGGTCAATTTAGCGTCAGTATAATTACTTCCTTTAATTTGTTCAAGTTTTAGGTGCCGCATATGAACAAAAGCGGAGGTACCAACGGTACATAAGGTGTCAATTAACATGATTTATAGTAACAGGCCTGTGCTAGCCGAAATTATACTTTCCGTAGGGAGATGACTCTTCGTTGCTTGTTGATTTTCTGTGAAACACTCCAAAGGTGTAAGTAAAACAAAGTCATTCTGACTTAACTATAAAATAGCAATAGGATTGACAATATAATTCATCAAATTTAGAAATTAATCAAATGTGCATTCGAAAATATAGTTTAAGGCTCTTTTCCGGAGAAGCTAATATCAGTGCGTTACATTTTGATAATTATTCCTTAATTAGTGGGGTGTAATTAGTGTTAACCGCAATGATAGGTACTGCTGAACGCTGGATATTTCTGTACCCAAGGGGAAACTGTAGTTGAGTGCAGTGATAATAAGGAAATCGAGACTTTTATGGGCGAAATTGATAGATTTATTGATCTACGAATTATTCAATCATTTTCGATTTTCTAGCCTTATATAACGTATTCAATCACTTATTGAAAACTGTTTTACCACAGCTGTTGTGTCAATTCCTATAATTGACAACTACGAAAGAACTGCGCTCGCAAAGTACAAATTAAATTAAATCTGCCAATTCCAATAATTGACTTTCGAATAATATGCAACTACGAACGAGAATCCACGTATGCTGAAAGAAAATATTCTGGTGGAGTGTAGCGGTTAAATAAAAAAAGGAAATTTGTCACTAAATTGTTCACTCAATTATTTATTGCAAAAAAAAATATTAATTGACTAAACAAATATTAATCTTGTGAGAAAATTAATTACTTAAATAAATGCTTTGAATGTGCAAAATTTACTTCCCTCAACTTAATCGTACACGCTTAGAAACTTCACTTGAAATTCAATGATTCACAGTGTGTTATATGTATTTAATAACTAAAAGAAACTTAAATGTGCAAAAGAACTATATTTTTACTCGAATTTATCTTTTCTTTTCAATACTGCCAAATTAAAAAATTATGCTACGTTACAATTTCATATATATATATATATATATATATGCTGATAAACTTCCGTTCCTGTGCGCCCTGAAAAAGAAAGAATAATTTTTACACAAAGCATCGAGAACCAATATCGAAATACTCATCTGACACTATCCGAGGTAAACATTCATCACACTTCGACTCAACATGCCTGCGTGTGTGTATATGTATATGCAACTAGAAGAGAAACAAAAGCTAATTAATATTGAACAATGATTTAAATAGGTTATTCACATTTTAGGGCTAGATTAGTTATTATCCTAATTCATAAACTTCTATGTTATTGTTATTAGTACAGCTTCTTCAAACATTGAAATTTTCACGAATATACTGAATAATAGGGTTAGGTTATAGTTAGGTAAACATGCGTGCCAGTTAGAATAATTAACATAGGAAATTGAAATATATGTAACTCTAGACATTATAACACACAACTTAATTATCAAATCTTAATAAATAATCTTAATTTACTTACATTAGATTTGTTTCCGGACGGAGCGATGTTGTATCACAATGATCATAGCCACTTCACTTACAAACGATTTGACATTTCGATCGTTCCCTTCTCGACTCTGCCATTTCTCCTTCTTCGTTAAGCGAATTGTAGAACCTTTACTTTAAAATAGTGGGTTGGAATATTTTATAGCACATAATTTACATCGAAGAGGTGAATTCTGCCTCAAGTGAGATGCATACTATATCGATGAAAGAGATAATGATACCTTTCAGAAAAAATGAAATAGTTAAAGTAATTCCCCCTTTTTAATATCCGTTAAAAAACGGAAACCCAATCGAACATTCTACAAAATTAATGTTCATGAAGGAGAAATAAGCTAGAGTTGAGTCGAAGATTAATTCTGGTACGCGACGGTCGTGATTTTTTTTCGGAATCTGAGAAAGCTAAAACAAAGTGTGTCATTGTGATACTATTGAACTCTTTTGCTTAATAAATTTGAATTTCATTGCATTGTATCATTATTGAACTCGGTCTACATATTTTCAATTTGAATTATAGTGCTTATTGTTTTAAATGTTTGTAATCGAGGAATTTTGAATTCATTAAACTTAGACTATAGTACTCAGCGCGTATTTATTCATTACCAGCCCTTTACCTAAGTATACGCTTATGGTGCAGTGGAAGTACACTTGGACTTATGACAAAAATTTCAAGTTCAATCCTGCGGTGGTCTCACTAAGAAGACAATTTTTTTTTAGAATTCATATTCCAGTGAAGGATCTTATAGTCCTTTTGATACCCTCAAAACAATATATATAAGGTAAAAACAGATTTTCCTTTCTGGTTCTTAACTAATATATTTACTAATGGCTGAAAGTAAATATTAATTAGAGCTCAAGGTAGATCTAGTTTCTAATTATTATGCTGTGCAAAAACTGACCTAATGGCATATGTTTCACACGATAAATAATTGTTAGAAATTTTGATTTACCTGAGTGAATCTTTAAATGGCGGAAAGGAAGAAATTAATAATAAAAAGAAAAAAAAATTCAATCGTTCTTGTTAAATTCATACATGTGTGTATGACCAACAATTGGCATGAAAACACGATGAAATTTAACCCAAATTGAAGAAAAATGATTAATTCACAAAGTTACCTTTAATTGATTACAAAAACAAAAAAAAAAACAAGTTGTCACTAATAAATTTCACAAATAAAATGATTGAAATTCCTTGTCGTTTGTAACTTGCCTTAGAAAATTTGATGTTTCTGTAGTTAAAATGCTCTAAGTTTCGCTGACTTCTGTTTTCGTTATTTCTGATGACACTGGAGAAAATTTGCAAATTGTGGGAGGAATGCTATCACATATGCTCGCACTTTGACAACTTTGAAAATAAGAAGGCAGAATGAAGAATGAACCCCCTTTTTATAGAGAATTTCGTTCCAATTTCATATCCATAAAAATGGATTCTCGATTTTCTGACGAAATTTAAATAAAATGTTGACTATAATTATTTTTCCTTGATGCCAAATGACACGCTGCATTTTTTGACATAATTACCATAGGAATCCTTTTTAATTTAACGTAGTTATGATAAGTTTTCCGAATCTGTGCCATAACTTATCGATACGCCATCTTTTAGTTCAATTTACCAAATTCCTCTCAGAATTCATTTTCGTTCATCTTTATTTGTGTCCCTTTCACACCTTTATGTCTCTTTCGCACTTATTGGTGCAAAGGGAAATTTATAAAATCGCGAATTACCCGTAATTCGTGAAAAATATCGCGACGCGAACGCGCCCATTGTGTTTGCCATCAAATTTCCCCCCGAGGTGACGTCGCGGGAACTCAAAGTTCGATGTATAATTTTATCCGTGAAATGTCACCGCGCGCGAGTTTGTTTTTATTAAATTTGTGGTAAATTGTGTTTTGTGCTGATTGAATGGTGCTCATCGTGGGATTTCTACATTAATACAGGTATGTATACGTTTTCTTCTAATCCCCTTTCGTGTAATTACGCAAAATTACAACTTTCCTCATCCTGTGAGTTTATTTTACAAAATTCTCATCTTAGGTATTCACAAATGTGTTGAAAAGCTATTTTTGTGTTTTTACTGCATATATATTGTAACAGAATCATGAAAGGAAAAAAAAACTCACCTCCCGGTTCCCAGGCAACATCATTTACATAGCTGGAATGTCCTCTGAGTTGCGGAACAGTATCACAATTCTCTAAATCACGGCCAAATATTCGTAAAATAAAATCGGCCTCAGCCGCACATAAGATGACAACTTTCGGGAGAACAGCTAGAGAAATCTCTACTAATTGCATGGCAGCGACTTTCATGATAAATTTCTTCAAGTTGATGCCATTCAAATGAATCCGATTCTGATTCTTCCGGAAATTTAATTATTCCAACAATGAGTTGTTTTGCAACAGCAATGAATACTAAACTTCATGACCAATCATTTCCTGATGATTCAAAACAATAGGTTTGATCACTTAAGCAGACTTGACACTTCGGTCAGCTGTCTCTTGTCAGAAGGTAGACACCACACAATAGCAGAACTTCAAACCAGATTAAAGACACGCTCTTATGCTAACCCAAGTGCGAAATTACATTCCCGAATAGAATCTACTCCAATTCAGAGAACACTTCAACTGATGGTAATAGAGGGCAACCGACACGTACCAACACGAAGCCCGAATTTTTGTTGCACGTGTACTTAGACGTGTCATCATGAATAGGAAGTCGAGTTCTGACATGTCGCAGATGAAAAATTAAAGCTTATTGAATTTAAAGGGGCAAATATAAAGTTCGACAAGTGCGAAAAACTAAAGCTTACTGAACTTAAAAAGCCAATATGAAGTTAGACAGATATGGAAAAGTAAAGTTTGTTGAATTTAGAAAGCAAATATAAATTTTGACACTTGTGAAAATGAAAGGTTAGCGAAGTAAAAAGCTAAGATGAATTTAGACAGTTATGAAGAATTAAAGTTTATTGAATTTAAGAAGCAAATATAGATTTTGACATTTGTGAAAATGAAAAGTTAGCGAAGTGAAAAGCAAATATAAATGTTGACAAGTATGAAAAATGAAAGTTTATTGAATTTGAAAGGCAAATATAAATGTTGACAAGTATGAAAAATGAAAGTTTATTGAATTTGAAAGGCAAATATAAATTTTGACAAGTATGGAAAATTAAAGTTTATTTTGAAGTTAAAGAGCAAATATAAATTTTGAAAGGTGTAAAAGATGAAAGTTTATCGAAGGTAAAAAGCCAATATGAAGTTAGACAGATATGTAAAAGTCAAAGTTAATTGGATTTAAGCAAATATAAATTTTGACACTTGTGAAAATGAAAGCTTAGCGAAGTAAAAAGCCAATATGAATTTAGACAGATATGAAAAAGTAAAGTTTATTGAATTCAAGAAGCAAATATAAATTTTGACACTTGTGAAAATGAAAGTTTAGCGAAGTAAAAAGCAAATATGAATGTAAACAGATATGAAAAATTAAAGTTTATCGAATTTGACAGATATGAAAAAGTAAAGTTTATTGAATTTAAGAAGCAAATATAAATTTTGACACTTGTGAAAATGAAAGTTTAGCGAAGTAAAAAGCAAATATGAATGTAAACAGATATGAAAAATTAAAGTTTATCGAATTTGAAAGGCAAATATAAATTTTGACAAGTACGGAAAATATAAAATCAGCAAAGGAAAATTATTTGTATTGGTACCAACCTGAAAAACTATTGAAATGAATTTGAACCACACTGTAAATCTTAGACTTAGATAAACCTAGTTTAAAAATTGTTTGTATTGGGACCAACTTCAAAAATCATTAAAGTGAATTTTAGCACGCTGTAAATGTAAATTTAGATGAAACTTGTTCCAACATTAAAAAATTGATAAAATGAAGCAATTTTCATGATGTAAACTTTTAGAGATAGAGGTCGGCCTAAGTCAATTTTGGAAGAGAGGAAGAAGAATAATGTAATAGAATAAGTCACGTAGGCCGTGGGAAAAATTGTGAACCGCCATTTTTTTTGGTGTGCTTCTTGTGTGTTTCGCTAAAGTAGAAGCTGACCTAAAAAGAGATTTAGTCGCCAAGTTTTTGTTCTCTAACCAATTGTTAAAACTAAAAGTAAATAGTATTTTTTTCTAAAAAATAAAAATAAAAACAAAACGAAAAAAAGAGTGTTTTAAATAAAACCGGGGAAAAGAAAGAACTAATCCATTGAGATACAAGAGGGTTTGTCTTTTCGCATTGTCAAGCCCTTGCCAACACACCACGGGGACAAATTTTAAAGAAGCATTGCGAAGCCCGTCCTCCAGCCAGGCGTCAAGGAGAAGAAAAATTTCAGGTAACAGGTTCAGCTGTACACTCTCGAAGCATACGTGCGCTTTTGCTACGCCATCGCCCAAGTCGTACCGCATTCCACCGGTGACCGTTCGGCCAGGTGGCAATGCTGTAGCAGTATTTCTAACGGGTTGCATACAGCATGCTCTGGACAAACCGTTTTAAGGAAAAGTGGTTTCAAATTTACTACCGCTATCGAAGCAACTCCAGCTAAAGCATATTACCCAGTTCCGATAGAGGGATCAATTGATAGAACCAAAATACACACTAGAAGGAAGGAAGACTTGGATAACAATATTTTATGTTTTAAGTGTTTTCTGCAGAGAAAACATAAAATATATATCCCTTTAGAAATTGTTATTGTTTGTATGCCTTATGTGGTGGCTTACCTACTGTTGTGATCCCAAAATCACAGACACATGTACAATTACTTACCCCCTATGGACATTCCAAAAGAGCATAAGCATTCATATTGTGGTCTCAAAATACCACACCATGCATATACAAATATCCATATCCAAAATGTACAAATATCCATAATTACTTACCGTCATAAATTTCTTCATATGCACAAAATGCACAAATATTCTTATTACTTACCTCCATAAGTTTCTTCTCGCATAAATAGCCACTTGTGAAAAGTAAACAGAATGCTTGCTCAACATTTTTGTTCAAACATAAATCACGGAGTTAATGTACTCCACTCCACATCGCATATCACTCGCAATTTCAAGAGCGGGATCAAATTACAAGAACCAAGCCAAGAAATTGACGAAGTCACATGCTTTAAAATTGTCTTATCTTTCAATTTTTTTTATGCTTATTGTCCGATTGGCCAGTTGAATGCACCAATCAGAAAAACTTGTTGATACTTTTGCTGACGCAGGGGCGTCAGATATTTTCGATGATAAAATATGTTGCAAGACTAAAGAAGTCGAAGTTCAGGAGAAGCACTCTTCAAGTGAATACGCGATTCGGGAAGTCTTTTTAAGCAAATTTAAAATCGTAATTAGAAGTTTTATTCAATCACTGAAAAATATTTTATTTAATATAAAATTAAAATTAAATTCGTTTTTTTTAAAGTGTTTTTTTTTTTTTTAAAGAAAACCCTACCTGAGCTTTCCCCTTAAGTCGCTCTTCTCCCTAGGGAAAGCACAACGACAAATTGGGTTACAACAACTGGTGGCAGCGGTGCCGATCCCTGAGCAGACAAAATTCGCTATTTTGTTAAAATAAATTTAAACCGGTGCGTAACAAGTGTTTTATCTAAAAATTTTTATTATGATAGAGTGAAAAAAAAAACCAACGTAAAATATTGTAACAAAAGTTACACCAAATGTTACCGAAATATCCAAAATTCTTCAAAATAGCGTATAAACGCGTTCATTAAATTCAAATTTCAAACTAAAAACCATTTTTATCGGAGCATTATCATATACATATATGTGTGTTTAATATAATATGTATATTGTGGTCTAAATTGACTTTAAATCAATTAAAACGTAACAAAAGTAGTACGAAAAAAATAAATGGTAATATCAAAATTTTTTTTGGAATAATTTGAGTAATAACAATAAAAGATAACAAAAGCAACAATAATGATAATAAAATTTGTACAATAACTTGAGTAATAATAACAATAAAACGATAACAATAGAAACAAAAACAAAATAGAAAAACGTATTAAGACTGGGCTTACTAACTAAAAGTAAACAGTGAGAAAAATACGCAAAAATAATATTATAAAAATCAAAGGTCGGTGGACGGACGGTCCCGACCCATCACTGGTGTGATCCCGAAAGAGACGGGCTGTCTCTTATAATCGATAACAACAAATACAACCCTTTTTAGCAACAAAAAAAAATAAAAGGATACGACTGCTGAATGGACTAAGACATCGGACAGGGCGCATCATACCAAAAAAGGAACGCACAAAGGAAGAACAATTTAAAAAAAAAACAAAAATCACAAAATATGTATATATCAAGTAAGAATTTTTTCCTTTTCCTTATTATATATCATTATAGCTATCACATGTAGTAGTTAGAGTATTATTTAAAGAAACAAAAAATATATAACTAATTAGTAAAGTGCAAATTCCTAATAAATCTATCCCTTTTGCAAGACGTAAAATTTTAAATCAGTGGCTTGTTTCCGTATCGTGATTTGCCGGCGGAAAGTTTTAGTTTCATCTTGTCTGATAATCGTTGCAATTTTTGCCAATATTTTGGTGAAAACTGTAAGTGCACACGCCTAGATCGGGACTTCGTGGTTAGAGAGGTCTGTGCTGGTTTTAACCACTGTCAATTTAGAGATTCCTAGTGAACGACACTGCTTTTGTGGTTAATCCCTGCATGATTTTCTCCGATGAATTTAATCTAATGATTGTGGCATGTGTATGAATGTGTAACCAACGGAGTTAATTATACGCTAAATTGCATATTTATAAAATACTCGAGCGCTGAGCATCTAAATCAAATTAAAACAAAAAATGTGTGTGAAGATTATTTCCAATAACAGTGACTATTATTATTAGCTCATGTGTTTGTATGAGGAAGAGCAGTCAGAGAGAAATACATATTCCTTTTAAAACCAGCAGGATAATCCCAAACATATACAGAAGACAACAAAAATTATTTTTAAACAGTTAACTATATTATATAATACAAATAATTTTTTTTTGTGTTGAATAAATTTAGCATGCAATATTCTACCGTAATATTTTTTTAAAAAAAAAAAGAGCTAGTGAAATATTACTTTGCAACAAGTTCTTAGTGTAAAATACCTCAAAACGTCACACAGGAATATTTTGTGTCCATATAACGAATGATAATATAAACAAAATACATTAAAAAGGGACTAGATCATTAAACCAACTTTCCTTAAAACAGATTTTCTATACAAAAATTTTGAGAAGTTTTATCGGTTTCTACACAAATCTCTGGTAGATTCAATAATTGATACTACGGAAGCTGTGAACGATGTTGTTCTTGTTGATGAAGGCTTCTCTGTGAAAAGAAAATATTTTTTTTGTGCCTTGTTATCTGTGTCTTCAAGTATCACCCATTCTTATTGTTGATATTATTTTTGAAATAAATTAATTAATTGAGCATATCATAGACGATTTGACCAAATAATAAAATATCTAAATCTGTTTAGATAGCACATTGATTAAGTGAAATAAACAAAATTGTCAGGCATATAAAATAAAATACGCCAGGCAAATTTCTAGGCAGCCTTACTTTTGCTCATGACCTTACACTGACATACAATACCACTTCTACTTACTTTTCTATGTATGTATCATATCCACCAAATCATTTCCACTATCATAATTGTCAAGCGCGCATGGTATCGATAGACTTTTATCAAGCGAAAATGGTAATTCTTTCTGGTTGAATAACTTCCAAAGTAGAGTAAAACTTATAGAGTACACAACGGGAAGATATAAGAAATCTGCTGCTAAGCGACGCGGTTTCGCATCGTCAAGAAGCATAATTTTTACTCGACATAAAACACGGGAAAGAGGCGCTCTGATATCTGGTTTTAATGAGCTCCATTTTCACGAAGAAAGCATGCCAGATACTGAAGCGTTATCCGTCAGTTTGTCTGACATACACAATTTAGTGCCCGAATTCGACGGAAATCCTGAAACGTTGAACAAGTTTATCGCTTGTGGTAAGATACTCCTTTCTTCAGCTAAGACTGAAGCAGATAAAAAATTCTTCCTTGAAGTAGTAAAAACTTAGCTCCAGGGACCCGCTTTCGATTTGGTATAATACGAAATATATGGAACTTGGGACGATTTAATTGCTGCTCTTAAAGCTCAATTCAAGAAAGAAAAATCTAGAGCTATGGCTCAAAACGAATTAATAAAGGCCAAACAGAGTTATAAAGAAACTGTGAGAGAATTTGGAGACAGGGTAACACAAATGCTGAATACTTTGAACTCCTGCACTTATTCCGAAGTAACAGATGTAGGTGTCAAAATTTATTTGCTAAACGAAAACACTAAGTTGGCTGCACAAGTTTTTGAGGATGGTTTACGAAATGCGAACCTTAAGTTGCTATCTAAAGCACATAATGAAGCAAACTTGCCAAAGGCTATTTCATATGCTATGGAGCAAGAGTTGCGCTCTGAAAAGGATACCCCTCCTACTTCAAATTTTTATAAACCAAATATTAGACCAATCCCTAACTGTTCTATATGTGGGAAGAGAGGACATACTCGAGATACTTGTTATCAAAGGGGAAAACCTCCCAATATAGAGAGAGCTACGATTAAAAGGGAAGTTCAAAACGTAAGGAGAATGAACTATCCAAACCAACAAGCACTTAACACTAGAACCTGGTATGGACAACAAAATCAAGGCAGATTCCAACAAAATAACTACACACCATCTGTGCATAGTAATCCCAACACTTACAATAGGAGAGATCAACCGAGTACATCTAAATCAAATGAGGAAATGCATGGATCAACCACGCGAAGAAGCATACCTCAAGGTAATCGTGGAGTTAAATTTACTCAATACGCAGTAAGGCAAAACAATCCACATTTTGGGGAAATGGGAAACGAAGAGATTCGGGAGGAAGTCGTCGGCACACCCTCTCGAATCAAAGTCAGAGCCGACGTTCATCAACAATAAACAATTTAAATAAAATCAAGTAGATAAGCTATGGAAGTACCAGATCACTGTTTTAGCTTCCAGGATTTCCCCACAGATGGCTCCACCGTCGCTAGGTGGTTCGATTCCATACTAAATGTGGGTTTGTGCCTTGGATGTACTGGTTTATGTCTTGGATGTTGGGGATACGAGACCACTTTAAGCACTCTCCAGCATAGGGAAATAGCATAGGATTTCGATTTTGTTTCTGAAGTTCGCTTATTTTTCATCTCGAGTCTTGGGGATACGAGACCATTTTGGGGATACGAGACCACTTTTAGCACTCTCCAGCATAGGGAAATAGCATAGGATTTCAATTTTGTTTCAGGAGTTCGCTTATTTTTCATCTCAGACTCGTAGCCTCCAAGTTTTTCATCTCGAATTTTGGGATACGAGATAACCTCACCCACAGATGGCGCCACCGTCGCTAGGAGGCTTGAGTGGGTTTGTGTATTGATGGCACTGGTTTATGCCTTGGATGCACCATTGGCTCTTGACTGTACTGGATCCACCATCGGCTTTTGACTGTACTGGATTATGTCTTGGATGCACCATTGGGTCTTGGATGCACCATTGTGAGGTTGCCTGAGCTACATTTGCCGATACTAGCAGCATGCCTTAGTTTTGCTGTTTTCTTTAGAGTGGAAGTTTTAGATATCAGCATGACCTCGTGATGTAGCCTTGATTCTGCTGTTTTCTTGCTTGAAGATTTCTTAGCTGGAGAAGTTGTAGATATCTGCATGACGTCACATAAAATGTTGCGCATAAATTTCTTAACTGAGAAGATGTAGATATCAGCATGAGGTCATCTCGGTTTTGATGTTTTCTTACTTGAAGATTTCTTAGCAAGGAAATTGTAGATATCAGGATGACGTCGCATTGATTTTGCTGGTTGGTACTAGCAGCATGCCTTGGTTTTGCTGTTTTCTTTAGAGTGGAAGTTTTAGATATCAGCATGACCTCGTGATGTAGCCGTGGTTTTGCTGTTTTCTTGCTTGAAGATTTCTTAGCTGGAGAAGTTGTAGATATCTGCATGACGTCACATAAAATGTTGCGCATAAATTTCTTAACTGAGAAGATGTAGATATCAGCATGAGGTCATCTCGGTTTTGCTGTTTTCTTACTTGAAGATTTCTTAGCAAGGAAATTGTAGATATCAGGATGACGTCGCATTGATTTTGCTGGTTGGTACTAGCAGCATGCCTTGGTTTTGCTGTTTTCTTTAGAGTGGAAGTTTTAGATATCAGCATGACCTCGTGATGTAGCCGTGGTTCTGCTGTTTTCTTGCTTGAAGATTTCTTAGCTGGAGAAGTTGTAGATATCTGCATGACGTCACATAAAATGTTGCGCATAAATTTCTTAACCGAGAAGATGTAGATATCAGCATGCGGTCATCTCGGTTTTGCTGTTTTCTTACTTGAAGATTTCTTAGCAAGGAAATTGTAGATATCAGGATGACGTCGCATTGATTTTGCTGGTTGGTACTAGCAGCATGCCTTGGTTTTGCTCTTTTCTTTAGAGTGCAAGTTTTATATCAGCATGACCTCGTGATGTAGCCTTGGTTTTGCTGTTTTCTTACTTGAAGATTTCTTAGCTGGAGAAGTTGTAGATATCTTCGTGACGTCACCTCGGTTTTGCTGTTTTCTTACTTGAAGATTTCTTAAGGAAGGAAACTGTAGAAATCAGCATGACATCACCTCGATTTTTTGCTGTTTTGAAATCGACTCGGTTTTTTTTTTTGTTGTTTTCTGATATCACCTTGGTTTTGTGGAGCGGAAGTTGTAGATAAGTACCTAGATTTGTTGATGTTTTCTATAGAAATATATGCAGAATGATGAAATAAAACAATATAATGACACTATTTATTTTTTATTTATTTCTATTACTATTATTTATTAATTATAATAATTATTATTATTACTTATTAATAATTTAATATAATATTAATATAATTTACATAATTTTTTTTTTTTTTTTTTTTATATACTATTATTTATTACTTATTATTATTATTACTCCTGAATGAAATTTAAAAATTTTTTCACCACACACATATTTTTTTTTAGCTTCGCCAATTTCTCTTCAATTTGACGAAGCTCATTTTTTTTTCTGCTCTTGCAGCCCGCAGCCTAACCTTTTCAGCCTTCATGGTCCTTTTTATCGCAGAAAATGTTAGCGATAGGTCATTATAGATACCTTCGCTTCTGTAAAGCGACCCTCGCAACATATTCATCCCATGAAGCACCTAGGAGTTATAGAAAATTATTATATATTTATAAATTATAATAAAAAAATTACTCACAGCTTCGCGACGCTGCTGGCTCTGCTGCTGCCGCTGACTCTGCTGCTGCTGTTGTTGTTGTTGTTGTTGCTGTTGCTGTATTTGGAGAAAAAAATTAATTATTAAAAAAATATTATAATAAATTTCAGAGCAACTTACTTCTGACATTGTGGCTCTTCAGAAATCGATTCAGAATGAGCTAAACTCTTTAGATAATTTGAACTTCTTCTATGCATATCTTGATAAAAAAAATAATGCGTTTGCAAATATTTCATTTTTATAAAGCATCAATATGTAATTTAATATCATCACACTTCTTGTAAACAAATTCATATAGTTTGCAGCTGCAATACAAATGATACGAACTCTTATATAAACACTAGATATTATCATAATAAAATTCAGAACAACAGACCAATCCTCTAATCTTTTTTTCACGTAATTTTGCTATCAGCTCGAGTATAGTTTTGCAGCTGCAATACAAATGATTCGAACTCTTATATAAACACTAGATATTATCATAATCAAATTCGGAACAACAGACCAATCTTTTTTCACGTAATTTTGTGCGTTTGCAAAATCTTGCAAATATTTCATTTTTATAAAGCATCAATATGTAATTTAATATCATCACACTTCTTGTAAACAAATTCATATAGTTTGCAGCTGCAATACAAATGATTCGAACTCTTATATAAACACTAGATATTATCATAATCAAATTCAGAACAACAGACCAATCCTCTAATCTTTTTTTCACGTAATTTTGCTATCAGCTCGAGTAGAATAAAGTAAACAAATTTAGGTAATATCAACACTTGATTATTTCAATAAAATCTTTCTACATTCCAACAATCTTTCTATATGTAATTTCATCATCTTATGAGAATAAAGTAAACCAATTTAGGTAATATCAACACTTGATTTTCAGCTCCTCAATTTATAGTCATGAATCCAAAACAAGTTTAATCCTGCTTAAAGCAAATTTGCAATATCAGCACATTAAGCTGAATGATTAATGTAATTTGATACTGCAAACAGCTCAATTCCAAGAATTTTACTGATTGAAACGTTTCATTAGAATTCGTAAGCAAAATTTCACATCCTGTTGTAAACAAATTTAAGCAATATCAGCACATTTATTCTTTTCATGTAATTTGATACCACACTTCCTGTAGGCAGCCAAAAATTTTATTGTTCCAAGAATTTTACCAATCGAAACGTTTCATTGGAATGTAAACAAATTTTCACATTTTCTTGTATGTAAACAATCTCATTTGCAAATTCGACCAGCAGAATAAAGTAATCAAATTAATTTGAATGATTTTTTATCGTGTAATTCGATATCATCTCAACCTGTAAGCAAATTCGTTGGAATTCATCCCGTGCAATGTTTATTGTAGCAGCAGGATCATTCATGTTTACAAACTGTTGCTATAAAAGCGCAAGCAAACTCTTGGGGAGCACCAGTCAATCTAAGTGATTCAAAGTGTTAGTACCAAATAAGAAAAAAATTACAAATGTCTTTCACAGTAATAAATGAAAGTTTTTCATTAATTAAGAAATTGCGAGAAGATGTGTTGAAGTGTTTAAGTGATGCAAATTTTGTGAATAAAAACAATATTGTTAAAGAGTGTAACAGAAACATTCGTAAATATCAAGCAGCATTTCGAAAGTGTAATAAGAATGCTATGAAACAACATTTGGACAGCTGTATTGATCAAATTAAATCGTTGAAAGTGCTAATCAAAGCTCCCCATCGAGGTGGAGGAATTAATCAACGATTAATAAGAAGTGATTTTGTTAAGTGGGAAGAAATCAAAACAGCATTCGTAGGTAGAATTAGGGCAGGTGTTATCGTGAATATAAGCCACCTAGATCCTAAGCTGTTTATGCAAGATGCTTCCAAATTACTTGCTCGCCGCATTAAGAATACATTAAAACAACAACACCATATTAAAGTGGCTACAACGTTTTGCGGTGAATTTATTAAACAAAATGCTGACAATGAAATTATAAAAGACATTAAATATTTCCAAGCGAGAACTGCTCCAATCAGTGCAGATGATAATTTAGAGGAGTGGTTTAAATCAAACATTTTGGATCCAATAAACACTCAGCTAGAAGAATTCCAGGAAAAAGATAGTGGCTGGGCACTGCATTCTATAATACATTTAGCGGTGCATATCAACAAGTTTGAGCCGATTCGCGGATCATTTTATATACCTCTACCAAAGGAGATTGCTTTAAAGCAAGCTTGCATTAATGTGAAAAATAATGATGAAGCATGCTTCGCGTGGGCAATAACATCAGCGCTATATCCTGTCAATATTAACACCAATAGGACCTCATCATATCCACATTATTCTTCTGTGCTAAATTTAACTGGAATAACATTTCCCATGACACTTAAGCAAATAACGCAATTTGAAGGCCAGAACGATTTATCAATAAACGTGTTCATCCTAGAGAAAGAGCGTTTCTTCACCACAGTTCCAGTTAGACTTACGAAACACAGGATGGAGCGACATGTAAATCTCTTAATGTTGCAAGATGACTATGACCAAGCTGATGATGATGAAGATCATATGGATGATGATGATGATGATGATGATGCTAGCAGATATCATTTCTGCTGGATTAAAGATCTTTCGCGTCTCATATTGAAGCAAACTTCGAAGCGTAATGGTAGAAAGTATATATGTGAGAGATGTTTGCTCTACTTTTACTCTGAAGAAAAATTAACATCACACACTCCTGAATGTGAGAAGCAAAACGATTGCAGAATTATGTTTCCCTCAGAGGAAAAGAAATGGTTGGAATATAAGAATTATAACCGTAAGAATCCAGTCCCGTTTTGTGTGTATGCTGATCTTGAATCATTATTGAAGCCGATTCAGGGAAACGATCAAAATACACAGCGAATCCAGGAACATGAAGTTCATAGCATAGGATTCTATTTCCACTGCAAACATGATGCTAAGCTCTCATATTACAGAGCATATAGAGGCAAGGACTGTCAAAAATGGTTTGCATCAGAATTGCAAAAGATTGCCTCCATAGCTGTCCAGGAAAAGCTGAACATCAGGCCAATGCAACCCCTGACTAAAGAGGAACGGCGTTCACATATGGAAAATACTTGCTGCCATATATGTGAAAAAACGTTTGCAGCCGATGAGGAACGAGTCCGGGACCATTGTCACTTAACAGGTAAATACTGAGAAGCATAATTCAATTCATTTATTTTCATAAATTCTTTTAACAGGAAAATACCGAGGACCGGCGCACAATGCATGCAATCTGATGTACCAAGATTGCTCCATAGTTCCAGTCATTTTTCACAATTTATCTGGATATGATGCTCACTTCATTATTAAGGATATAGCTACATCTTTCCCAGGAAATGTTGATCTCTTGCCAATAAACAAGGAAAGATATATCTCGTTCACCAAGCACATGGACGGCAGCTACATAAAATTCAGATTCATCGATTCATCATTGCTGCCGATGGATAAATTAAACACTACAAGATCAGTATGGCAGGGATTGGATGACGACACTATCAAACTTCTTACACGCAAGGGTGTCTTCCCATATGATTTTATTGATGACTGGGATAAATTGGATTTCCGGAACTTGCCAACACAGGAAGCGTTCTACAATAAACTGACTGACAGCGCTATATCTGCTGAGGACTACAATCATGCTGAAGAGGTCTGGCAAAAATTTGAAATACAAACACTTGGTGAATATTCAGATCTATACCTTAAGACTGATGTTCTCTTATTGGCTGATGTGTTTGAGAACTTTCGAGAAGTGTGCATGAAGACATACAATTTAGATCCAGCACATTATTACACCATGCCAGGCCTAACATGGGATGCTATGCTGAAATAGACTAATGTGAAATTAGAGCTGATAACCGACGTAGATATACTGCTATTCATAGAAAGAGGCATTCGAGGTGGTATAAGTCAATGTTCAAACAGATATAGTAAAGCCAATAACAAATATATGGATGATTTTAAGCCTGAGGAGAAAGAGAAATACTTGATGTATTATGATGTCAATAACCTTTATGGATGGGCCATGTCACAGCATTTACCAACCGGAGGATTCAAATGCATTGATGTTCCCAATATTGACGTTTCCGAAATTCCTGATGATTCTCCAAATGGATACATATTCGAAGTCGATTTGGATTATCCTCAACATCTGCATGATAAGCATAAGGACTTACCGTTTTGCTCTGAGCATGCAGCACCACCTGGAGCAAAATTAGAAAAGCTTTTGACAACATTACATCCAAAAACTAAATATGTTATACACTACCGAAACTTGAAGCAATGCTTATCACATGGACTCATCCTGAAAAAAGTGCACCGGGTACTTCAATTCAACCAATCAGCTTGGCTTAAACCATATATTGACTTAAATACCACCAAACGGATGCAGGCTACAAGCGATCATGAGAAGGACAGCTATAAGAAGATGAATAATGCAGCTTTTGGTAAGACCATGGAAAATGTACGCAAGTATAGTGATATCAAGCTTTGCATGAAGTGGGAAGGTCGCTATGGTGCAAAAGCTCGGATTGCGGCACCCAACTTCCACAGTGCAACGATATTTGATGAAAATTTAGTTGCTGTGGAATTAAGGCGACTCAAAATATTATTCAATAAGCCGCTCTATATAGGAATGGCAGTTATGGAAATTTCGAAAATATGCCTCTACGACTTTCACTACAGTTTTATGCAGCGTGAGTATGGAGATAAATGTAAAGTCATGTATACTGATACAGATTCTCTAATATATGAACTTGAGGAGAAAAATGCATATGAGTTTATGGCTGAAAATATAAACAAATTTGATACAAGTGATTACCCAGAAGATAATGAATTCAATTTACCGCTCATGAATAAAAAGATTCCTGGGCTAATGAAGGATGAGCTGAATGGGAAAATCATGAGCGAATTTGTAGGCTTGCGCTCAAAAATGTACAGTCTGCGTATAAACGCTGGTAAAACTGTAAAAAAAGCGAAAGGAGTAAAGACTAATGTAGTCCAGAGGCATATCAATTTCGAAGACTACGTCGAATGCTTGAATAACGAGCGAATATTAACTGCTAATCAGAGCTCCATACGATCTCATCACCATAACGTATACACTATTAGTCAAAAAAAGATTGCATTGAGTCCCTATGATAATAAGCGTCATATTATGAGCGGAGCGACGGATACTCTACCATGGGGACATTACTCTATTTCATCAGATCAACAAGTAGCAGCCGCAGAAAGAATCTAAGTCAAGTGTAAATAATAAATGTATTATAATTTTAGTTTTATTTATTAAAGTAATTTGCATTATAGCTACATGTTTAAAGTATTATAATTATAACTATAAATTTATATTAAATTGTTAATTGTTTCTTCAACATATTATAAAACATCTTTGTTATTAATCCAAGAATTGTGTTTTGATGAAACTTGAGTTCCTTGCTCACCGGCTGGCCTCTGAGCTCTTGTTGGTTTACGTTCACCTGCTTTCCCAAGATATCCCCGCTTAGAGAAACGTCCAAACTTGTCAACGCTCATCTGTAGATTGTGTAGAAGTATGGCAATGGAGTAGTATTTAAACTATAATATCTGCTTCTCGCAACTCCTCCAGGATAGATATAATTTCATTGTTGCGACTGGTGTTTCCAGCCTGCTTTGATGCCATTAGAAGGCGCAGTCTATCCACTAATTCATTTGGATCATCCCAGTAAATGTGATCAATGTTTTCTTTAGGCAGACGCATTAGTCCCATACCTTTATGCTGTATAAGTTTACTGATTATAGCTTTATACTTAGCCGCTCTAGTACCCTTTATTTGTCCATCTTCAGCATAGTCACGTTTATATGCATTGGTATCTCTCAAAATAGATCCATAATTAGTTAAATCCTCTTTAGTATATAGACTTTTTACAGGATCTTTCATAAATAGCAGCTCACATAACCCCAAAGTTGTTTTATAGCTCTTCCCCTTGATAACAATATTTCCTACATCATCAACATCAAACGTTGAATTACCGATTCTCCACGCGTTGTTATCATAGTAAACTCCATAGGTTGGATCAATTTTAGGGCTATTATCAGTGAATAGCTTTAAATAGTTTGAAACTATGTATCCAGACGTATCGGGGAAGGTGACAGGAGACCTTTCTGTCAATGTTCTTGAATGTTCAAGTGTTGCGAATTCTTCCTCAGATGTTAAGGAATAATCTCCATAATTTATGGGTGTGCTACTAGCCTCTATTTTAAGATATTTTCGTTTTGGAGGGGTAAAAGGTTCCACAATTTCGTTGTCTTCTTCTTCTTCTGCTTCTTCTTCTCCTTCTTCTTTTACATCTTTTGTCTCAAATTTGACTATATCCGACGGCTCGTATTTAACTGTTCTAACAAACTCTTTTAAGGGTTTAGTGATTGGCTTAAAGGTTTCTTCAAGTCGAGCTTCTGCTTCAATTTTTCCCATCCTTAGGGCTTTTAATTTCCTTCGCACTGCATTCCTAGTCTTGATAATTTCTTTTAATAGATTTTCATTCATCTTCGTTATTAACTCAATAACAGCTTTCCAAACAGCTCTGATAACAGCTTAACAGCTTTCCAAACAGCTCTGATAGCAGCTTAACAGCTTTCCAAACAGCTCTGATAACAGCTTAACAGCTTTTCAAACAGCTCTGATAACAGCTTAACAGCTTTTAAAACAGCTCTGATAACAGCTTAACAGCTTTTAAACAGCTCTGATAACAGGTTAATAGCTTTTCAAACAGCTCTGATAACAGCTTAACAGCTTTCCAAACAGCTCTGATAACAGCTTAACAGCTTTCCAAACAGCTCTGATAACAGCTTAACAGCCTTTAAACAGCTCTGATAACAGCTTAACAGCTTTTCAAACAGCTCTGATAACAGCTTAACAGCTTTTAAAACAGCTCTGATAACAGCTTAACAGCTTTTAAAACAGCTCTGATAAAAGCTTAACAGCTTTTAAACAGCTCTGATAATAGCTTAACAGCTTTTCAAACAGCTCTGATAACAGCTTAACAGCTTTTAAAACAGCTCTGATAACAGCTTAACAGCTTTTAAACAGCTCTGATAACAGCTTAACAGCTATTAAAACAGCTCTGATAACAGCTTAATACCTTTTCAAACAGCTCTGATAACAGCTTAACAGCTTTTCATACAGGTCTGATAATAGGTGAACAGCTTTAAACTACTCAGCAAGGTCCACACGATTCGGTGTGCTTTCGGTTACAGCTTCGACTTATGAAGATTTCGCATGTTTCATCCTTTTATAGTACAATGAAGGTATCAAATCCTTTACGGTAGCGGGCATTGGATGGGAAACATATTACTTACCATTAAGTGTCTGTAGTACCCACTAATGCCACTAGGGAACCTTACTCAAGAAATGGCATTTTGTAGTACCGGCTAATGCCGCTAGGGAACCTTACTCAAGAAATGGTGTTTGCCCTCGATAGAGCAATACACGCACCCCCTAAACCCAATAATAACAATAATAATTTTCTAAGAAAACACAAACCAAGGTGATGTCATGTTGTGAAATTCGAATGATGCTGATATCTACAACTTCCGCGCTAATAAAACTTATTTAGGTGCAGCACCTGTAAATAGCAAGAACCAAGATGAAGTCATACATGATATCTACAACTTCCTCGCTAATAAAAGAAAACAGCAAAACCAAGGCATATTGGTAGTACCGACTAATGCCACTAGGGAACTTTACTCCAGAAATGGCGTTAGCACGCGAATAAAAATTATGGAATATGCTAAATTTTATCAGGACATTAAATGCCTATAGTACTCACTAATGCCACTAGGGACAGCAAAACCGAGGTGACGTCACGAAGATATCTACAACTTCTCCAGCTAAGAAATCTTCAAGTAAGAAAACAGCAAAACCAAGGCTACATCACGAGGTCATGCTGATATCTAAAACTTGCACTCTAAAGAAAAGAGCAAAACCAAGGCATGCTGCTAGTACCAACCAGCAAAATCAATGCGACGTCATCCTGATATCTACAATTTCCTTGCTAAGAAATCTTCAAATAAGAAAACAGCAAAACCGAGATGACCTCATGCTGATATCTACATCTTCTCGGTTAAGAAATTTATGCGCAACATTTTATGTGACGTCATGCAGATATCTACAACTTCTCCAGCTAAGAAATCTTCAAGCAAGAAAACAGCAGAACCACGGCTACATCACGAGGTCATGCTGATATCTAAAACTTCCACTCTAAAGAAAACAGCAAAACCAAGGCATGCTGCTAGTACCAACCAGCAAAATCAATGCGACGTCATCCTGATATCTACAATTTCCTTGCTAAGAAATCTTCAAGTAAGAAAACAGCAAAACCGAGATGACCTCATGCTGATATCTACATCTTCTCAGTTAAGAAATTTATGCGCAACATTTTATGTGACGTCATGCAGATATCTACAACTTCTCCAGCTAAGAAATCTTCAAGCAAGAAAACAGCAGAATCAAGGCTACATCACGAGGTCATGCTGATATCTAAAACTTCCACTCTAAAGAAAACAGCAAAACTAAGGCATGCTGCTAGTATCGGCAAATGTAGCTCAGGCAACCTCACAATGGTGCATCCAAGACATAATCCAGTACAGTCAAAAGCCGATGGTGGATCCAGTACAGTCAAGAGCCAATGGTGCATCCAAGGCATAAACCAGTGCCATCAATACACAAACCCACTCAAGCCACCTAGCGACGGTGGCGCCATCTGTGGGTGAGGTTATCTCGTATCCCAAAATTCGAGATGAAAAACTTGGAGGCTACGAGTCTGAGATGAAAAATAAGCGAACTCCTGAAACAAAATTGAAATCCTATGCTATTTCCCTATGCTGGAGAGTGCTAAAAGTGGTCTCGTATCCCCAAAATGGTCTCGTATCCCCAAGACTCGAGATGAAAAATAAGCGAACTTCAGAAACAAAATCGAAATCCTATGCTATTTCCCTATGCTGGAGAGTGGTCTCGTATCCCCCAAAGTGGTCTCGTATCCCCAACATCCAAGACATAAACCAGTACATCCAAGGCACAAACCCACATTTAGTATGGACTGGCGACGGTGGCGCCATCTGTGGGGAAATCCTGGAAGCTAAAACAGTGATCTGGTACTCCCATAGCTTATCTACTAAATCACTATCATTGAAGCGTCTTGAGAAGACACCAAAGTTGGTTTTGTAGCAAATATACAATTCAAGCCATCTAAAACAGGATGTAAACGACTATTAATTGACACCGGAGCTGAAATTAGTCTAATTAAATCAGATTCGAGTCCCGAAAAGATAAAAAAAGTAGTTAACCAAGAAAATTCTAATGTAGTAACAATAACGGGTAAATCAGTACCAACATTAGGATCCATTAATGGCGAAATAATACTATCGAATGAACAACTTCATTTTTCTATTGAACAATCATTTCTGTTGCTAGATCCCTCTAGTATAGACCTGGAATATGATGGTCTGTTAGGTAACGATTTCTTGAAGCGATATCGCTGTATTATCGACTATGATAAAAAATGTCTGGAGTTAAGGTTATATAAACCTGAGATAAGTTTCATTGAAAGTTTTCCAGTAGCACAGGAGGATAATAAAACCTCAAGACCGTGGCACAATTGTGTGAATTCCGACTCATTTTTAAAGCACGATAAAATAACAAACTTACCTTCTATGGATAATAAATCTGAAGAGAAAAATGTAGCGAGAGTAGCTCCGGCTACTAGCGATAAAATCGTAATAACACCTCGGTGCAAGACTATAGTAGAAATGCCATTTCGTATTCAAATAAACGACGAAATCGTTATAAAAAAACAAAGAGATATGACCAGGAATATTTCTCGCAGCAACGGCAACTAAGCCTCGTAATAATAAATTGCAAATATTACTTTTAAATAGTAATGAAACTGAAACTGTAGTAGATACTCGTAAAATCAATTTTGAATATGACAAGCTTATTGAATATAATATCTTAAACTATCGTCGCGATGAAGATCCTGTAAATCGTCGACTGGAAAGATTGAAATCCTTTTTAAAACTCGACCATTGTAATATCGAGGAAAAAACCTCAATAATTAATATTTGCAAAGAATACAATGACATTATTTTCATGGAGGGCGACGTACTGACATGTACTGATGCCGGATCTCATAGAATCCAAACCCAATTGGATAAAATCCCAGTGTACATAAAGCCATATCGGCTGCCGGAATCTCAGAAGAACGAAATTCACCGGCAAGTTAGTGAAATGTACGAAGCGGGTATCATACAACATAGTAAGAGTCCGTGGAATTCACCACTCATCCTAGTACCAAAAAAAGCTGACAGCCAAGGTAAGAAACAATGGAGAGTTGTGGTAGATTTTCGTAAGCTCAACGACATTACAGTCGGAGATGCTTACCCACTTCCAAATATATGCGATATATTGGACCAGCTGGGAAAATCAAAATATTTTAGCACTCTCGATTTGGCGAAGAGATTTCATCAGATCTTGGTAGATGAACGTGACCGAGAGAAGACTGCTTTTAGTACTCCTTTTGTTCACTACGAGTATAATAGAATGCCATTTGGTCTGAGAAATGCCCCGGCAACATTCCAGAGACTAATGAACAATGTCCTCATGGGTATACAAGGAATAGAATGCTTTGTATACGTGGACGACATTGTTATATATGGGTATGATCTGAAGGATCATAATAACAAGCTGGTACATGTTTTGGACAGACTGAGAGAAAATAACCTTAAACTTCAGCCTGACAAATGTCATTTCATTGAGAGAGAACTCACATATTTGGGTCAAATAATTTCTGAACATGGTTTGAAGCCAGATCCAATGAAAATAAGCGTAGTTAAAACGTATCCTAGACCGAAAAAAGAAAAAGATGTAAAATCTTTCCTAGGATTCATAGGTTATTATAGACGATTTATACCCGACTTCTCTAAAATCTCTAAACCTTTAACAAAATTACTTAAGAAAAATGAAATCTTTAAATGGGACGCCTTCTGTGAGGAGGCATTTGTGTTATTGAAAGAGAAACTCATCCATGCACCTGTATTGGCTTACCCAGATTTTGAGCAACAATTTCTAGTAACAACTGACGCAAGTGACGTAGCACTAGGAGCTGTACTGTCGCAAGGCAAACTGGGAAATGATCGTCCTATTTGTTATGCCAGTCGTACGCTTAATCCAGCGGAAACGAGATATTCAACGACAGAGAAGGAATTACTGGCAATAGTCTATGCAGTAAAGCAATCCGACCTTATGTGTATGGGAAAAAATTTACTATTCTAACAGATCATAAGCCTTTGCAATGGCTCATAAACTTGAAGGAACCATCCTCTCGATTAATGAGGTGGCGAATTTTGTTAGAGGAATATGAGTATGAAATAAAGTGTAAACCTGGTAAATGTAATGCTAACGCTGATGCATTAAGTCGAATAAAGATTAACGAGTCTAAAAATGATGATAAAATTATACGGGCTCTGACCCGAAATCAAACAAAAAAACAACTCGAAGTAACCTCCTCGAGAAAAAATGATCTAGATAAAAATAGTACAAATAGTAACACAATAAAAACAAATTTGGTAGAATTAACTGAGAGTATGGAATCTCTTGTTGTTAAATCAAGCATTTATCTAACGTTCGTAATTTATAATTTCTCGAAATTATAAATTACGCTATAATATCACATCGACAAATTCTTCAGTCAACAAATAGCGAAAATAATTTCCGTTCTCACAGAATGTGCATACCTACTCGGATTACGTCTTCAGACGACATAGTACACCGCTTAAGTTGCGCAAGAATGAAAACATTCTGTGAGAACTGAAATTATCGTACAAAAAATTGCTTACGCGTTGTGAAATTTATATTTTACTGACCAAAAGCAATTTTATGTTAATGTGAATTTATTAAGTAAGTTGCAGCAACTTTTCTTTATATAAATTATTTTGATTTTTTAAATAAAGTTCAGTCTTTGAAGTTTGTTAAGTGGAAGCAAGTCTTTGAATTATGTTCTCATCGACAATAATTAGTTTGTTGGTTAAGTACCTACAAACAAGCTAGTGATACAGGTTAAGTACCTTGATCACAACTATTTTCGTTATTTCAATCTAGTTTGTTGGTTCAGTACCTGCAAGCAACTTTTAGTGCATTAGTCGCATTAAAAAACATTTGGTGACCCCGACGTGATCAGGAAACGAACCATACTAATGGAGCAGTTGGTATATCAACAGGAGCAGACTGGAGCAGAAATCCAGAGGCTTATCAACGATTATAGATCAAAAACCCAGCAGGAGAGAAACCCTACCTTCCTACAGAGAAGATTGGAACAACTGGACGAACAATGGGAAGCATTCGATGTCGTCGATAGCAGCATACGTGACAAGTACAGTAGTCATCTCGATCAAGCATACTACAAGGATAGTTACTATGACAAAATAAAGAATATATATGAGGCGTACAGGATGGAGATCATGGAAAATCTTCAAAATAAAACTGCATCAGAAAATTTGGCTGAGGGAATGAAAGAAAACCCACCCAAGCCAAAAGCCAAGCAATTCACTTCAAGCCCATCTCAAGTATCCTCGGAGCAACCAGTACCCACAAAATTCCAAGGCAATCAAAGCATGGCCTCCTCAAATACGGCAGAAGGTTTACATAGACGACAGAAGGGAATAATGACACTGTTGAAGCGAGTACTTTCAAATATTAATCTTGAAGGTCAGAGTAAGCAGTATTGCATAGTCAAAATCAATGCAATCAACGAGTATTGGTCGCAAATAAAGGCAATCAACGAACAAATTTGGGAGACAGCCGAAGATATGACCTCATACAGTGATAAAGAATATTGCAATTTAGAGGATTTTACGCAAGATATCACCATTCAGTTATTAAAAAAATCCGATGAACTCTCAATGGAGAATGCTAATCAAAGCAGCACAATATCCACACCACAAATGAAGCTACCCAAGATAGCACTACCAAAATTCGATGGAGAGTATTTGAAATGGACACAGTTCCATGATCTGTTTACACAAATGGTGCATGAGCAACCTATTGGAAATTCTCAAAAAATGTGGTTTCTTAAAACGAACATAACTGGAGAGGCTGAATTACTGATTAGACATTTATCAGTATCCGAAGAAAATTATGTAGCCGCATGGGAAATTTTAAATCAGCGCTACAATAATAAGAGGCTGTTTACGACAGCTCTGCTGGACAGATTAGTAACCCAGCCAACCATAGTGTCAGAATCAGCCACAGCAGTAAAGAAACTTCACGACACAACGAAGGAATGTTTAATGGCACTTAATAATCTTGGAATAGTGACGACTGCTTGGGATCCAATTCTTTTACACTTGCTTATTAAGAAATTGGACAAACCTACTCATACTTTATATGAGCAGGGACTACAAACTCCCAGAGAGCTTCAACCTATGGCGGGATTCTTAAAATTTTTGGAGCAACGATTTCAGTCTTTAGAAACCTTAGGAAGATATAAAACTGAGCTAAGAGCGTTCAGCAGATCATCTGCGTTAGTGAGTTCAAACATGAAGACTCAGACCTTACTGTGTAAACTTTGTCACAAAAATCATGGGTTATTCGCCTGCCAAAAATTTCTCGAGCTAGAGCCATCAGAACGTTTTAAGACTGCTCATCAGTTGAAGGTTTGTACCAATTGTCTCAAGAGCACTCATTTGGCAGTAGATTGTCCATCAAGAGGCTGTGCTAAGTGTATGCGAAAACACAATACGTTGCTGCACAAAGATCAGACAACTCACCTAACATCAAATAAGGTCAATTCGTCTAACGCACAGCCAAGCACGAGTCACACTAATACAAGAACCAATACAATAATATTGTCAGCAGAGGCAAGACAGTCGCAAAGAAATTATGTCATATTAGGCACTGTACTTATCGAGGTTCTAGACTACAAGGGAGATGCCGTGAACTATAGAGCCATCCTCGATTCCGGATCACAATTAAATTTCATCACCGAAAGGTTGTCTAAGAAGCTAAACTTACAGAAGAAGGAAGATTCGCTGCATATTCAAGGTATTGGGGAGGTCAAGCAACTCATTCAACACAGAATAAACATGCGAGTACAGTCTCGAATCAATGACTTCTCAGCCCACATAGAAGCCTTTATCCTTCCTCAAATAACTGCTCAACAGCCAGCATATAAACTAAACATTCAATTCTGGCCAATTCCAACAAACATAAAATTGGCCGATCCAGGATTTAACAAACCAGATCGGATAGACCTGCTCTTAGGTGCTGAAATTTATTACCAATTACTTTCAATTGGGCAAATACGGCTTGGAACTAACCTACCCACGCTACAAAACACTATTTTTGGTTGGATTGTCGCAGGAAGCACACCCAGAAGCTCACATCAAAGCAGAATATGTGGTGTCTCGACCATTGAGGAAACCAATTTAGAGGCTCAGGTTGAAAAATTTTGGAGACTAGAAGAGGCAACAGCACCTTCTCAAACACTCACAGCCGAACAAGAAAAATGCGAATCTCACTTTTCGCAAACAGTAAGAAGAGATCACACTGGGCGATTTGTGGTTAAGCTACCATTTCTTCATGATCCACATAAGCTTGGCGTATCCAAAGACATCGCACTTCGACGATTTCTGGCAATGGAGCGACGACTGTCGAAAAACTCTGAGTTGTCCATACAATACAACAACTTCATGAAAGAGTATATAAGTCTCGGACACATGCGCGAAATCGATCTCAACACTGTTAAGGGTCCTCACTATTTTCTACCACATCACGCTGTGCTTAAGCCGGACAGCACCACGACAAGTGTACGAGTGGTGTTCGATGGCTCCAGTAAGACCTCAACAAATGTCTCGTTAAATGACATATTGTGTACAGGCCCGACTGTCCAAGATGATTTGTTTACTATCCTTCTCGCTTCCGAATGCCACGATTTGCATTCACAGCTGATATTGAGAAGATGTACCGACAAATCGTGGTCGACCCAGCAGATAGAAGATATCAACTAATCTGGTGGAGAGATGAGCCAACACAACCTATGAAATGCTTTGAGCTATGCACCGTGACTTATGGCACCACAACAGCGCCATACCTAGCAACTAAATGTCTGCTACAATTAGCAAGGATCTCAGAAGCCAGATATCCTTTGGCTGCTGCAGTCAGTAAGAGCAATTTTTATGTGGACGACTTAATGGCGGGCACAGACAGTCTTGTCGAAGCTATAGAAACACAGAAGCAACTACAGGAAGCGTTAAATGCTGCGGGATTTAAGCTTAGAAAATGGTGTGCTAATCACCCACAGTTACTTAAGTCCATTCCTACAGAAGATAAGGCCATACAACTCGACATACACGACACAGAAGAATCCATTAAGACACTAGGGTTAATCTGGACCCCAAAATCAGACGAATTTTGCATCAAGGCAACATACACTGAACAAAACAAGGTAACAAAGAGGACAGTGCTATCTGATATTGCTCATCTATTTGATCCACTGGGTGTATTGAGTCCAGTAGTGGTTATAGCTAAGATCTTTCTCCAGCATTTGTGGCGCCTCAAGTTTGACTGGGATGCAGCGCTCCCAATGGAGCTCCACTCTTCTTGGCTCCAATTCCGCCAAGGTCTCAAAGCACTTGCAGACATAAAGATACCTCGACACATGTTTTCTGGAAGGGTACCAAAATCAATCGAAATGCATGCCTTTGCTGATGCTTCTGAGAAGGCATATGGAGCAGCCGTTTACCTACGTGCTAACAATGAGGATGGAATGAGAATTGTGCGTCTTCTTTGTGCCAAATCTAAGGTAGCTCCAGCTAAGCCAACTACGCTTCCACGGCTAGAACTATGCGCAGCTAAACTCGCAGCTGAACTAGTCAGCCGGGTTAAAGCAGATCTAAATATTAAAGACCTTTCATGTTATTATTGGACTGATTCAGAGATAACATTGGCATGGATAAACGCAGAAGCAGCATTATTTCATACATTCATTGCAAATCGCATTGCATCCATCCAGGAAATCTCACTGCCTGAACAATGGCAACATGTTCCTTCAAAACAGAATCCGGCCGATATTTTATCGCGAGGAGTGCCACCGGAGAGATTGGCATCTTGCAATACATGGTCTTATGGACCTTTATTTCTGCACGGTCCAAAAAACTCATGGCCTTCCAAGTACATCAAGCAGAGCATTAATTTGGAGAAGAAACCTCCAAGGGCTATTCTGGCAGCTTCAGAGGACACCCCACACTTTATTCACACAATTGATCATCAAAACAAATTTAGTCGCTGGCAACGAATCGTCAGCTATATGTTACGATTTGAGCGAAACTGTCAAATTCCGATAGGTTCTCGCAAAAAACAAAAATTTCTGTCAGTCAACGAACTTGAAGATGCGTTTACCGTCATGATCCGCACAATTCAAGGAGAAGAATTCAGAGACGAAATAAAACAGCTTCATCAAACAGGTACTCTTGACAACAGTAATAGTCTCAGCTCTTTGAGTCCCTTTATTGACAACAAGGGCGTAATAAGAGTCGGGGGACGTCTAGAAGCTTCCAAATTAGCTACAGATGCAAAACATCCAATGTTAATTCCGTACGCACATATTTTCACCAGGCTATTGATGACACGCATTCATCTGGAGAATCTACATTGCGGCTCACAGACACTTTTGAGCACCACGCGACAAAGGTACTGGCCTATCAAGGGCAAAACAACAGCAAGGTCAATAGTTGGAAGGTGTATCCGCTGCGCTCGAGCCAAACCAAAACTTTTAAACCAGTTCATGGGAAATCTCCCCAAGCATAGAGTACAACCAGAAAGGCCGTTTGTTAACACAGGAGTTGACTTTCTCGGACCTGTTTGGATTCATTACAAACTGAGAGGCAAGAGGCCACAGAAAGCATATGTTGCAGTTTTTTGCTGCTTTGTCACAAAGGCAATACACTTCGAGGTTGCAAGCGACTTGAGCACAGCTGCCTTTATTGGATGTCTTAGACGATTTGTAGGCAGAAGAGGAAACTGCAGAAACCTGTACTGCGACAACGCTACAAACTTTGTGGGGACCAAAAACCAACTGGCCGAAGTCAAGGAGATTTTACATAGTGAAGGCTCTCAGCAAGAAATAACCACATATTGCACGCCCAAGGGAATTGATTTTCATTTCATACCACCTCGAGCGCCACATTTTGGCGGCCTATGGGAAGCTGCAGTCAAATCAGCCAAGCATTTCCTGCAGCGGAATTTAAAATCGGGCTCTCTAACCTACGAAGAGCTAGAGACGCTCATGATAGACATAGAGGCAATACTAAACTCGAGGCCTTTAACGCCATCATCAGCTGACCCAAACGACTTAAGTGCTCTTACTCCCCCCCATTTCCTAATAGGGGAACCATTGACAGCAATCGTAGAACCGGCGGCACAACCATCTAGACTTAATTCGTTACAAAGATGGAAATTAGTATCTTATATAAAAAATTTTGGCAACGGTGGTCTAAGGAGTATCTGAGTGAACTACAGCACCGTTATAAGTGGAAGCAACACTGCAACAATGCTCAACCAGGGATGCTGGTTGTTATTAAAGAAGATAATGTACCTGTAACAAATTGGATATTAGGCAGAATCATCCAAACAATACAAGGACACGATGGCCTAGTTCGCGTAGCAGACATCAAAACATCATCTGGTGTCCTTCGAAGGCCCATACACAAACTAGCCCCATTACCAATGGAAGAAGAAACCAATGCTACCGATTCAACCAAAGAATCCACATCAGCTGAAGAGGTACATTCAATAAAACGCAAACGAGAAGCAATCAACACTCGTTCTGCCTCCAGATCCAGACACGAGGTGATGACATCAAATGAGCCTCAGTCATCATCCACAGCATCGAATGCTGAATACACTACACCGTCCAAAAGAAAATATCGTTCAAATTCAGCTGTGAGTGCATTTCTACTCACCTGTTTAATCTTGCCAATCCTTGGCCAAGTCAACATTAAACCATTCAAGTCAAAACCAGGGTTGTATTTTGAATCCATGGGCAATGCTCATCTCATATCTAACGAGTGGAACATTGTAGTACATTACAATTTGAGCGCACTTTGGCAAGAGTATGACACTACACCCAGAAAAATTTATGGTCAAAAGTAACTATAAAGTGACTACATTTGTGGTCCGGATTGGGACGACTAGAAAAATAGTAACTTATGGTCACTTTTGACCATAAGATTAGGTTCAAAATATTTTGACTATATAAAAGGTCATTTTTGACAACATACATAATCACAAGTGACCAGAATTTAGTTAACTTAAAAAGTGACTATGTTCATAGTCGAGCATGTGACTATGTTGATAGGTTTACTATACTCCTAGTAAACTCTGAACAATTTATAGTCATTTTTAACTATAGATTATAGTACATATTTTATATATATATATATATATACATATATATATACAGATTATTGTATTAATTACATACATACAAAAAATATATATATACATGCATAAAATGCTATACTATGTCAAAGCTATATGTAAACATATATAAAATATTTCTAATAATTTCGCAAAAGATAATAGGTCAACTTTTAATGCCACCCATCCCATCTGCTTCTATTTACGTGTAAAGGAGTCAAATTTTGATTAAATGAAACAAGTAATTGAGAAAATAATATATATAATTTATTTATTTCAAAATTTATTAAAATAATACTTCACAAAATATAGCATTAATAGCTTTTCAATCTTATTATCAGCTTATTATTAGCAGATCTTAATAAATGAATTGGAGGATTCGTTAAACTTCTTGCATTTACATGCTTTACGATATTGGACTTATTTTCAACTATATACGCTTCAAGATGTTCGTCAAAAAGTACATTTTTAAATTCAAAACATTGGAATATGATGTCATCTTTGGCTTTTATAATTTTTTCAATTTCATATACAAGGAGATTATCTCGAGAGATTGTTAAAATAAAACCTTTTTTATATTTCAATCCGTTAAAACTAATTTCATCACCACTGAACACTATTTCCTCCAAGTTTACTAAACCAGATGGTTCTATGTTCATATCTAAATAAACATCAAGTAATTTTGTCTCTTTGAGATGAGTATCATCTATTCTTGTTTCAAAACCTTTAAACTGAAGAGATCGATAAGCATTACAATACTGAAGCTTAATTCCTAATGACCATTGTATATTAACCCTGCTAGTTACATTGTTTGTATATAATTTTAATGAACGATGCTTTGCTTCGAATCGGAAGCAACTTAAATACTTAACTGGACCGCTATTTTTAATAACAGTTGGGTAGTGCGTTAAAATATGGTGTTTAGGCTTGAGCTTTTCTGAGAACAAATGAATGTACATTTCATTCATTTCTTTTATTGTGATTGCTAATAGCTCCAACATTGAATCATCAAAAGAAGGTAAGTCTACTAAATCTATTATTTTTAAGAGTTTCAAAAAGAAAGTCCAAACATCATTTCCTACTGGAACAAGATCTCCGATTAAGATTGGTAGATGGTGAACGAAACACCACATTTCTCGAGCGGACATACGAAACTTTGAATTCCTTAAATGTTCAATCTGTATAATTGGGGGACAGTTTCCAATCTCCGTTTCACCATAACAAAAGAGCTGAACTCTATTATTTAAAGTTTGAAGAGAAAAAATGTTAGCATCTTCAATAAAATATGTTAATACCTTAGACAAATTATAATGACACACACCCTCGAAAAGATCGTGCATAACGTCAACTGCAAAGTTTCTTGTGACGTGAAACCCTATAATTTTATTAAATATAGAATTTTCGACAATTCCTGTATGTTTTTTGTCACTAACTTCAATATCAGCGCAATAATTTTCTGTAGTGCGAATATGCTCAACACTTTCTTTACAAAGCTTTTGTAAATTGGATTTATGCACCTTGCAAAACCTACAATAAAAGTTGGAAGAAAAGGATTTTATGAAGCCTAAAGCAGAATTTATACCTAAGTTATCTCCCAGTAGTAGTGAAAATATGAAATGTATCCTACCAGTAAACTTTTGAGTGTTGATATCTATACCTTCATCTGCTAACGAGTTAATTTCTTCAATTAAATCCTTGAAGCAAGCACAATTTCCAAAAGTTTTGTTATCTACTGATTTAAATAGCATTGCCACTTGCACGTTTTCCAAACCAGCGAGATATTCTTTTGGGATGGTGGGAAATGAATAGTAAACTGCTGAGAGTGAATGGGTGCCATTATGAGAGCCGAGAGGGTTATTGATTTCAAAGTCATCAATATAAAGAAAATAAGGAATTATTGTTTTGTTTTCGTTATTTCTAAGTATGTCTTTCCATAAAGTTCCATTGATGAAGTTGCAAATTTTTCCCTCTTCAATTCCTTTTAAAGCTAACATATTCTCTATAGTTTTTTCAAGTACTCCAGGATTTTCAAAGAACTGTTTGAATTGAAATTTTAGTGGCATAAGTGTCCCAGTACAGTTTTTTGCATCAAGGGTGGGTCGACTATGGCAAATTATCCTGTCAATTTCATTACTAATGGAAAACTGTCTTGGCAGCTGCAAAAGTTTCTCCTTCTCCAACTTCTTTAACAACTTATACTCACTATTTAGACCTAAAAAAAATGAATCGGTTTTTTTAATGAACTCTTCAGTAGCTATCTTTGTATTATAATCAGAACTTGAACTAATGGTGGCAAGCTTTGAAAATATGGGGTCTAGTATATACTCTTTTACATCGCTAATTATTTCCGTAACCGTTTTTCTAGACAAATTACTTTGTGCATGTAGTTTTGTTAAAAAAGTTAAGAGTGCTTTGTTCGATTCATTATTTGATAAAGACTGTTTTAAAATATCACTTGATTGTTCATTTAGATTATTTAACTGAATCTCACTACAATGGCTGGTTCCTCTACACTTGTCTAATACACAAATTGAATTTTTGGGGGAAGGTATTTCAATACCATTTGGATGTAAGCTACGAATATGTTTTTTAAACGAGTTGAAACTTCGAAAAGTTTGAGGACAGTTTTGCCCACATTCTAGTACGCATGTAGAGCTTGAGTTAATATTATGAACATATTTCAAATGATTAACTAACAAATCACACGAATGTAAGAGATCTTTACAATGAAAACATCTAAACATATTGAAGCGTAATTTTTAGTTAAGGCTAACAATTCTTCTTTAAATGCTTATATCACTAATAAAACAATTTACAGAAGTAGGTAAGTTTTTCGTGAATGATAAATTGTAAAAATATTTTTCAATAAAAATCCAAACTTGCTCACTTTCGCGAGCGTATTGCAAATTAAAAACGTAATGCGTTTTAAAACAAATATCTATACATTTTAAGAAGTCTTTGAACTTATAAAATATGTTATCAAGTACGACAAAGAAATCAGTTACCTCTTGAAGGGAGGATCCAACGCCTATCATATAAGGTTGGCAACTTAATCCTAAATCACAATAAAACTTGGATCTTTTCTCAACTGTTGCTAAGACATCAGCTTCGTTTACCACTAAAATGAAGAAGCTGTCTTGAGAAGCTTGAATACCTGGTTTCCAGTGGGATTTTCCGTCCTTTGCTTTTATTGCTAAACGTCGGATAGGCTTCAATACCACGTGTAGAATTAAAGTTGCTATAATATCTTTAGATGCTGTAAAAATTTGAAATGTACGAAGTATAAATTTCTAATTTCTTGTAAAAGAACTTACCATCCGATGCATCCGATTTTGAAAACTGAGCAATCAAATGTTGGGAATATTTATCCTTAATGTTGTCGTTATACTTTTTTAAATTAAGTATAAATGTTGGCCATTTATTTATCAAACCCATTGAGACATCTTCTCCAAATCTTGTTTCAAAATCCCTGTTAATCTATAATCAACCTTGTGAGTACTTAAAAAGATATAAAAATTTTGCTACAAAGATCTTACCAAAGTGTGGCCCAGATTGTGGCGATAAAGCGGCCAATCTTTAAGAATTAGAGAAATGTTTGTGTCTTCAGTTGATGTAATGAAAGTTGAACGCTTCTTATATGTTCGATCCCATCTAACTAAGCAAGCGGTCCAATCATCAGCACATGTGTGCATGAAATTTTTATCTGTTTCGATTTGACTGTCTATAAGAAGAAAATAATTAGAAAAGTTCATGTCGCTAAATTAAATTAACTTCCTTACCGTAATTATCATCTGCATCAACAAAACGTTTTTCTTGGATAGCTGCTTTATGATTCTTTGTTGTACACGGTTTTGGAAAAAGACATTTCTGTCTTAAGCGCTTAAGCTTGTTATTGTAACGATCGTAAAGTTTTCCTTTAGCAGGTAAACCGTCGGTGCGTGCGGAGAAATATTGACTTCTGTCAATTACAAAAAACATATTTATTACAAATTACCTTAAATTTCCTCGTAAAATTTTGCCCATTTATTTTCCTATATTCTTAAAGATTTTTAAAGTCATTATAAGTAATATCTGTTCTATGTGAAACTCGTTTGTGCAACACAAAGCAAAGGCAGAATAAATTAGATATAATTTTACGGAATAAGATAAGAAAAAAATATTTATAGGGCAAGCTCCGTTGGTATAAAACGAATGTACTAGTAACATACTTTTTTTCATTTGGAAATTCCTTCACGATTTCACCCGAAATATAGTCTATATCAGACACCTTCAACTTTATTTTATTTTTGAAAACGTATTCAGTGATTAAATTAATCAGTTTTGTTCTATTGTTTTCATCGAATTTCCCGTGAACTTTATAGTAGTCTTTTATGCTATTTCCAATGTCTTCATTTAATATTTCACTAAGGTTCTAAATTCAAATACTTAAATAATTAAATGGAAAATCTTTAACGCTTATTTATTTACCAAATTTAATGTATTTGCTGATGATCCACTTCCTGAGATGCTAGATGCTCTATCTACGTTATTTAACCAGGTAACCACTTTACTGCTAGTACAAGGCGAATCGCTGAACAATTTTGATGGTACATCAACAACCTTAAAAAAGAGTTGTGCAGTTATAAAAATAAAGCCATAATAACAGATAATGGTTTTTACCTGAGATGTCTTCCATTCGTCCAGTTTACCTCTAAGCTTTATAAAAGTACCATAAGCGCTATCTTCTGTACCCGTGATTTTAAGCAAATCCTTTTCATTTAAATATTGAAGGCATCCATAATCGATGTTAAGTTCTTAAAATATAATATGGAAATTAAATTCAGTAAATGACACGTTTACTACAAAAATATTTATATTATAACAGAATATTTTTCCCTCAACTTACCTTGAAATCTGTAATAAAGATGATCCAAATTCCAATTTTTGAGCAACTCTTCCAAAGGATCCGTTATTACTTCTTCTGCTTGTGGGATGATCAATAATATTTCGTTGCTACTTTCCGTGGAAAAGTTGCCTTCTGCAACTGTATTGCCTTGTAAAGGAATGTCTTCTGCTTCCTGTGTAAGCTAAAAACACTTTATTCACCGTATTTTAAGAAAAACCCCACTAAACACTAACTTCCTCATACAAATTAACAAACATTGCACTTTCACTCGTCGTTGGGCTGCCCATGCTGCTCACTATAAAAACGATTTTGCACAAAACCTAAATAACACAACTTTCCAGTTAGGCACAAGAACACAAAATGAGACGCCTATTATAATGACTTATTGGTAATTGGCAACTATGATCTAGTCACATACGACTATAACCTATTTTAGAGTGACCATAAAAATAGTCATTTGTAACTAGAATGTAGTCGAAAAAAAGAAAACTGACTATACAATAGTCACTGTTTACCAGAAAATATTGATGAATGACTATTTTCTGGTTGCGTTGAAATAGAATACAAACACTGCAATACGTTCATTGGAGACTATACCACTAAACGTGTTGCAGTATTTGTATTCTAGTTAAACACAACCAGAAAATAGTAATTCGTGATTATTTTTTTTAAACGGTGACTATTGTATAGTCAGTTTTCTTTTCTTCGACTACATTCTAGTTACATATGACTATTTTTATGGTCACTCCAGGATAGGTTATAGTCGTATGTGACTAGACCATAGTTACCAATGACCAGAAAATAGTCACAAGTGACTAGAAAAAATGTTCAACGCTCAACCCATATGACTATATGGCATAGTCATTTCCGACTAGAAAATAGTAATTTATAGTCATATCTTCAAATTGCTACAAAATGACAAAAAAGTGCTTAAAATCACTTAAACCCAACTATAGTCTAGTCAAAAATGACTATTTATGTGTTGTCAAAAGTAACAATTTTATTAAAAATTTAGTCAGTATTGACTATATTGTGGTCATTTTTAACTAGTTTAAGGAATATCAGGAAAATAGTTAAAAATAACAAGAAAAATTGTTATGAACGACCATAAAAAATTTTCTGAGTGTATCACAAGTGGAGTACACAAGCTAATGGATCTATGTGAAATGATCAGTGACAGACAATCATGTGATCCCACCCTAAAACAATTTGAGAGCATACTCAAGGAACTGCAAGATGGCAATGAGCTACTACTACACCACCATAAAAACATACGAGCAAGAAGAAAAAGAGCTCCTCTCAACATCATAGGAAATCTGGCTAGCTCACTTTTTGGTGTTTTGGATACAGAATATGCTGATAAAATGGCACAAGTCATAGAAGACCTTAATCATAACGACAATCATCTCTTGGAGTTAATTAGAAATCAAACCTCTATCATTGATTCTACCTCTAATATCATAAAAAATTCCCAAGAAGCAATAGCAGGTCGTCTTGGAGATCTGGACAAATATCTCAACTTAACAATAGCTAAACTCAACAACATGAACCATGAATTACATCAGCAAAGATCCAGTCAGACATTCACAGACTTGTCGTTACAACTAGTTCTAGCAATCAATCGCTTCGAACGCATGCAATCAAACTTATGGGATGTGTTGATTGATACTCATCATGGCAAAATCAATCCCTACTTGTTAGCACCAAGCCAACTAGGTAGCGAGTTGACCCGCATACAGGAGCATCTTCCTTCGTCGTTGAGATTACCCGCCAAACCAGATGACTTAACAACTTTATATAAGCTCATGAGTGTCCAGGGGCGCATTACTCCTAATCAAATGATTTTCCGTATAAAGCTCCCATTATTTTCATACGAGCACCTTGAAATGCTACGCATAGTTTCAGTACCATTTGTAACAAACAAAACACTCATGGCTATAAACTCTTCAACACCATTTCTCATTATTAATCTGCACAGGGATCAGTATTATCCATTGTCAGAATCTAATCTTAACACTTGTACAATGGGAGAAGAAGGTGTCATTTGTAAACAGCACTATCCACTGTATAATAAGCACTCCAACAGAAGCGCGTGTGAGATCAGCATTATTACACACTCAACACCCAGAAATTGCGAAATTATCTTAGCATCTCACAAGCCGAGATGGATACAACTGACCAATCCAAACCAATGGATCTATACAGTGACTAAACCTACAGCAATCAACATTGTATGTGGAAATTCGGCTACCCAGATAACGCTTCAAAGGTCAGGAATACTCGAAATAGAGTCATCGTGAAAGACGAAACATCAACGATATATGGACATAATGCAATCTATAGCAACATAACAGGACGTTTTGTCACATCAAATTTCACAGAACTCTCACCCGCAGAATCGACGGAGGACATTCTGTATCAACCTAAATTTACACAAAATTATACGAGCGACATTCAAGATCTTCAACGGAGGATCAAATCTCTTCTGACAAGTGAACACGTACCTCTCCATAGTTTAACGCAACATGACATTCATCAGTTTGCCATCGGATACATGAGCCTGTTATTAATTATTGCTGCCACTGGCTATTTAACCTATAGATTCATATCAACACGAAGACGTGATGCTCTCTCCAAACCTCCAATTCCATTGCCGAGAACAACTTCTCAATGTAATGTCAGACTCCAAATATAGCCAGAATTATTGAGCGACCGCTCAACGCGGGGAGGATGTTAAATCAAGCATTTATCTAACGTTCGTAATTTATAATTTCTCGAAATTATAAATTACGCTATAATATCACATCGACAAATTCTTCAGTCAACAAATAGCGAAAATAATTTCCGTTCTCACAGAATGTGCATACCTACTCGGATTACGTCTTCAGACGACATAGTACACCGCTTAAGTTGCGCAAGAATGAAAACATTCTGTGAGAACTGAAATTATCGTACAAAAAATTGCTTACGCGTTGTGAAATTTATATTTTACTGACCAAAAGCAATTTTATGTTAATGTTAATTTAAGTTGCAGCAACTTTTCTTTATATAAATTATTTTGATTTTTTAAATAAAGTTCAGTCTTTGAAGTTTGTTAAGTGGAAGCAAGTCTTTGAATTATATTCTCATCGACAATAATTAGTTTGTTGGTTAAGTACCTACAAACAAGCTAGTGATACAGGTTAAGTACCTTGATCACAACTATTTTCGTTATTTCAATCTAGTTTGTTGGTTCAGTACCTGCAAGCAACTTTTAGTGCAAGGGTTAAGTACCTTTACACATCTACCAGCGGTCAAGTAAAGGAACTTGGTTGCATTAAAAAACACTTGTAACACGAAAAGTGAAATACAAATATTTTCTGTTACCTCTGTTTAACACAACCGAGGGACTTGAATTAACGGAGCTCTTCCCTGCTGTTAATAGTATTAAGATAGGTGAATATGAATCATTTAAAGTGAATAATGAATTCTTTTATATAACCAAAATACCTATCCCCATAAGAACTGAACAGGATAAGGAGTACATGAAAAAATCCTTAAAACAATTTTTAAAGTCATGTGAAAGAAATCGAATTACGGAGTTTCACATCTCAATACCTGTCTATAGTAACGACATAATGTTGGAATTTAAGAAAATTTTGAGCGATTTAAAAGTACACACCGAATTAAAAATATTCCTTTATCGAAATATGTTAAAAATTCTGGAGACATTCAGCAAATATTGAAGGAATATCATACATCACCAGAACACTCAAGCGTATTAGGATGAAATATCATTGCCAAGTATGCTCAGGGATATAAAGAATTATATTCGAAGATGCGAATCGTGCCAAAAAAATAAGCTAAACAAATTTAACAACATACCCATGAAAATAACTACAACGAGTTCGCAACCTTTTGAAAGAGTACCGTTGGACATTGTAGGTCCGCTTCCTGTGAGCTATAGGGGAAATAAATACATCCTCACCTTTCAGGATGATTTAACTAAATTCTCAGATGCGGTGCCTATAAGTAACGCAGAGGCACAGTAGAAGAATTTTTCAAAAATATAGTATCAAGACATGGTATTCCCGAATCATTGCTTACAGATCAGGGTAGTAATTCTGTCAGTAACATGTTTTCAGAGGTGTGTAAGTTGTTAAAGATAAAGAAAATACTCCTTACCATCCACAGACGAATGGTGCTCTGGAGAGAAGTCACCGCACTTTAGCGGAATACTTACGACACTACGTTAATAATGACTCTCAGACCTGGGACGAATGGATACCGTACGCAATGTTCGTGTACAATACCACTCCTCATAGTAGTACTAACTTCTGCCCTTATGAACTTCTTTATGGATATCCACCAAAAGACCTACTACTCTGAAGCAATCACCTTAAACAACTTATAACTACGAAAATTACGCGAATGAGCTGAAAGTGCGACTACAGCATGGATATCAATTAGCGAAAGAAACCATCGTAAAACATAAAGAAAAATCCAAAGAATATTACGATGGAAACAAACGAAAAAAATCTTTTAACATAGTAGACAAAGTATTATTAAAATCAAGTAAAAAAGCTAGAATTGGTCTAAGACCAATTCTTCTGATACCCTAGATGAATGCCCGTATTAAATTTCGTATGGTCACCGATCTATTCAAGTATTGATTTTGAAGTTGCTTTTCGCATATATTTCTAGAACAGTTTGTCGCACAGAAAAAATGGTAATAACCAATTTTATAGGATTTCGTATTCTGCAGAAGTTTTTAGTACAATAAAAATGTCTTGGACTGATCGTTTTCACAGTATACGTAAAAAACCTAAATTTTTATATGGCAACACCAAGAAGGAGTTGCCCGATTTAGTCCGTTTTTGAAATTTTATTTGCTAGTACAATGAAAACACCATGTACCAAATTTCAGCTCTCTACATCGACGCGTTCTCAGGCAGTGTCCAAATATATAGCGGAAAACGAAATTTTTATATGGCAACCCCACGAAGGAGTTGCCCGATTTGGCTCATTTTTGAACTTAATTTTACTTTTTTTTTTAAAGTCCGTGTACAAAATTTCAGCTCTTTAAGTATACGCGCTCTCGAGTTATCGTGCGCACAGACGGACAGACGGACGGACGGACATGCAAAAATCGAAATAACTTTTAATATTATGAATGGATGTCCAATCCATTTTGCTCTACCATCATTATTTCGAGGTGTTACAAACGGAATGACAAACTTAGTATACCCCTATGATTTCATCTAGGGTATAAAAACACGTGCGACAGAATAAGTTTTCAGCCCTATGGGAAGGACCCTATGAGATTATCAAACTAACTTCAGAGGAAACGACCAAGATAAAGATCGGAAATAAAACGAAAACTGTCCATAATAATAATTTGAAACTATTTGTAGAATGAACTTAAAAATTGATATCCTTTGATGAAATTTATATATATAGCACCCTATTCTTCCACACCCACTTTTACAGTAAAGGGTAGCATGATAAATAGCTCTAATAGATTGAAAATTTTAACTTAATTGCAGCTCAACGAATTGCTCACAGTTACTCATCCAGTGTTGGATTATCTGACACTCTCTTAACTATTAAGTTAATTCTTATAAGAATATTCAATTGTCCCTAAACACTTTTCCTAACCGCAATAAAGTGTGTTGATGTAACTAACCGTACATAATTCGAATACTGACTTAGTTCTTATAATGCTTTTGCTTGGGTTCTTTCCGATCGCTGGTATGCTAATTTTTCTATCAAAACTATTTACTCTCTGCATCGAATTTAAAATCTAAAATTTTTCCAGATATGATTTGGACAATAGTCCTCCTTGCAACTTTAACCGCAGTCCAATCTGCCGGAATCAAGATTACTCCAATAAACAATGCAGGAATATATTTTGAAAATTTAGGAAACATAGAATTCTATTCTAATGAATGGAAAATTGTAATATATTATGATTTAATAGGAATTAACTTGGGTCTAACCTATTTAAAGAAACACGCAATGGAAATTAATGACTTGTGCGGTCTGTTAAGGAACGAACCAGCATTTTCACAAGTATGTAATCATACGGTGCTAGAAATGAACCACCTGATACATGACATTGAACAGAACATTATCCTATTAGATCCAAAACTAAAGACAAGACGATCGTTGTTCGGTATTGTAGGAACAATAGGCAAGCCTCTTTTTGGCATCCTAAATGAGGATGATGCTAACCATTATGATGAGGAAATCGAAAAACTAAAAAGGAACGAAGAATATTTGAAGTATTTGATAAAAAACCAAACCTTGATACTGGAAACCACAGCAAATATCTTTAATAAATCAATAAATGATATTGAAATGCAATTTGTAACTCTAAATAACAAATATAGAACGCTTCGAGGTTTTATGGATGAACTTCACAACGTAAAGTATGCTAACAGGATTGTCGCTGAATTTGAATCGCTTACTTCCCTAAACACTCTTTTGATATTAAGGTACCAAGGAGTAGTTGGCACAATTATCAATCTCGTAACAGATGTCAGACACGGGAAACCACACCCTTCTATTCTTTCTCCCAGTCAATTGGAGACCCTCCTCGTCACAATATGGAGAGAAATCTCTAGTGAGCTTAGATTTCCAAGTTCATTAAAAGAAACGAATCTGTTACCCATATATCATTTGGGAAAAATGAGTACCATTGCTCACAACGGCAAAATAATATACGAGTTTAGAATTCCACTTCCTTACAAGGAAGACTACCAATTATTTAAAACCCATTCCTTACCTACAATTTATAAAGAAAATTTCACTTTCATCCAACCTAGTACTGAATTCCTAGTAGTTGATTTTAATCGTGAACATTATTATAATATGGATGCACACGAACAGTTCCTTTATCAATTAATCACCCCATTTTTAATGGAAATAAAGACAATTCAATATGCGAAGTTAATTTACTCAAACGAGAATATTCTAAGTTACAATCATGCGATTTTCGAACCTCGAATCAAACAATCTTCTGGGTACAGCTTTCTCAAGCAAATAAATGATTATTCTCAACTAGGATAAATACCTCAGTAGACGTGATATGTAAACACTTATATTTTGGTGGGAACTGGAATTATCGAAATCAGTAATAATTGTTACCTGAGAACAGAATTTCTAACCATTAGAGCATACAATATGAATGTAACCGAGCTAAAAAAATATTTTGTACCTTCATTAAACATAACCCAAATTTTTAACCAAACTATTAAGTTTAAACCAAGATCTGATAATGTTGGCTTAATCAAATATTCTATGCCAAACGAGCTCAAAGAGTTATCCGATCAAATAAAGACCAAAAAGGAACAAGAAGACATAAGCCTAGAATCAGTAAACCCACACACAATACATCATTACACACTCGGTTACTTATCATTTCTGATAATATTAATAATAATCTCATACATTATTTACCCAAAATGTAACGTTTGTAAAAGAAAAAACAGGTCAGAACCGAAAAATGAGAGTAGTAACTTAGGAAGTCCAGATCGAGAAACACACATTCAGTTAACTCGAGCATAATAAAAAAAAAAAAACAGAACCAAAAAATAAATTACGATTGTTACTTTTAATAATTAACCGACTTTTCATTGGTAGATCGATCGGAAACGAGCCAATCCGAAACGACAGACATTAATGAATATGACTGTAATTTGCACTTATTTAGGCATTTCTTTTCTAGAACTAATACCATTATATGTGTAAAATTATCAATAATTATATATCTTTATTAATTTTAGTGCGCAAGGTTACAAAACCTAAATGCCTTCAATAATTTTAGTGAAAATTATCAAAAATTCTATTTTTTTTTTATTAATTTTAGTGCGCAAGGTTACAAAACCTAAATGCCTTCAATAATTTTAGTGGAAATTATCAATAATTTTAGAGAAAACTATCAATAATTATATATCTTTAACAACTTTAGTACATAAAATTATTAAAATAGATATACTCAATTTAAAAAAAAACTATGTAAAATAACAAAATAAACATTATTTTATAAACAGTTAATATAATTGTATAAACAGTCAACAATTAAATATATACAACAGGAATAAATAAATCTCAAAAAAAAAAATAAATAAATAAAAATATAAATATATAAGTTTCTTAGATAATTTTATTCAAAATAGAGTAGCAATACAAGAATTTTTATTAATAAATAAGTAAATACGTGGGTAATATACCTGTACTATACCTACATTGTACCATACCTACATTGTAACATACCTACATATTTCAAATTGTAAGCAAGTCCAAACAAAAATCTGTCAGCACAAGCAAAAACAATTTCAACATAAAATTTAATTGACATGTCTACATGAAACAAAATTGTGAAAGCCAGTCATAACAAATGGGTTCACGCATTTCACTGACTGAACCATTTGAAGTGGCCTAGCAAGAATTTTTGTAATTAGTTGTGCAAGATGTTGTTCTTTCTTTATCGATTGGTAAATTTTGTCGACATATTCTAAGTAGACAATTTTGTATTATCGATTGGTAAATTTTAGTAAAAGATTTCTGAGTGGACAATTTTTGTTTGGATAGGCACGAAAATTTTGTATAAATTAAATGCGATATTGGGAAGAAATAACATTCAATTTTGAACAGTCAACTTGTACTTTTCTTTTAAAGTTCCGAGCTGCTTTCGAGCAAAAGGAACCAATCCCATTTGGCGACTAGAGCCGGAAAAATAGTTCAAAACCAGTTAAGTTCAGTTGTGCACTTCTTAATAAATAAAATATATTCCGAGTTGCTTTTGAGCAGAAGGAATACTACCCAATTGGCGATAAGAGCCGGGTAAATTAAAAAAAAAACGTTTTAAGAATCAAACTGCGGCTTTTAATTGTAGCCATATACATAAAGCGAAATCAACGAATCAAGAACAAATTTATTACAATACTTACCATGATTGTAAAAGGTATGTACCTTCAATTTGCTCTAAATAAGACTATCCCGACGCAATTGCCATAAGAACTCTCTTTTGAGAGAATGCTAATAAAGTTTATTCATTTTACGTATCAAAAATAATTGACAACATTTTTGGTTTGGAACAAGTTTCGAAGTTTTAATTCATCAGAAAATTCTTCACCATTTCAAGGCTATGAATTTTCTTTTTATTAGGGGGAAGGGATGTTGTGATCCCAAAATCACTTTTGAACAGTCAACTTGTACTTTTCTTTTAAAGTTCCGAGCTGCTTTCGAGCAAAAGGAACCAATCCCATTTGGCGACTAGAGCCGGAAAAATAGTTCAAAACCAGTTAAGTTCAGTTGTGCACTTCTTAATAAATAAAATATATTCCGAGTTGCTTTTGAGCAGAAGGAATACTACCCAATTGGCGATAAGAGCCGGGTAAATTAAAAAAAAAAAATGTTTTAAGAATCAAACTGCGGCTTTTAATTGTAGCCATATACATAAAGAGAAATCAACGAATCAAGAACAAATTTATTACAATACTTACCATGATTGTAAAAGGTATGTACCTTCAATTTGCTCTAAATAAGACTATCCCGACGCAATTGCCATAAGAACTCTCTTTTGAGAGAATGCTAATAAAGTTTATTCATTTTACGTATCAAAAATAATTGACAACATTTTTGGTTTGGAACAAGTTTCGAAGTTTTAATTCATCAGAAAATTCTTCACCATTTCAAGGCTATGAATTTTCTTTTTATTAGGGGGAAGGGATGTTGTGATCCCAAAATCACTTTTGAACAGTCAACTTGTACTTTTCTTTTAAAGTTCCGAGCTGCTTTCGAGCAAAAGGAACCAATCCCATTTGGCGACTAGAGCCGGAAAAATAGTTCAAAACCAGTTAAGTTCAGTTGTGCACTTCTTAATAAATAAAATATATTCCGAGTTGCTTTTGAGCAGAAGGAATACTACCCAATTGGCGATAAGAGCCGGGTAAATTAAAAAAAAAAAACGTTTTAAGAATCAAACTGCGGCTTTTAATTGTAGCCATATACATAAAGCGAAATCAACGAATCAAGAACAAATTTATTACAATACTTACCATGATTGTAAAAGGTATGTACCTTCAATTTGCTCTAAATAAGACTATCCCGACGCAATTGCCATAAGAACTCTCTTTTGAGAGAATGCTAATAAAGTTTATTCATTTTACGTATCAAAAATAATTGACAACATTTTTGGTTTGGAACAAGTTTCGAAGTTTTAATTCATCAGAAAATTCTTCACCATTTCAAGGCTATGAATTTTCTTTTTATTAGGGGGAAGGGATGTTGTGATCCCAAAATCACTTTTGAACAGTCAACTTGTACTTTTCTTTTAAAGTTCCGAGCTGCTTTCGAGCAAAAGGAACCAATCCCATTTGGCGACTAGAGCCGGAAAAATAGTTCAAAACCAGTTAAGTTCAGTTGTGCACTTCTTAATAAATAAAATATATTCCGAGTTGCTTTTGAGCAGAAGGAATACTACCCAATTGGCGATAAGAGCCGGGTAAATTAAAAAAAAAAAACGTTTTAAGAATCAAACTGCGGCTTTTAATTGTAGCCATATACATAAAGAGAAATCAACGAATCAAGAACAAATTTATTACAATACTTACCATGATTGTAAAAGGTATGTACCTTCAATTTGCTCTAAATAAGACTATCCCGACGCAATTGCCATAAGAACTCTCTTTTGAGAGAATGCTAATAAAGTTTATTCATTTTACGTATCAAAAATAATTGACAACATTTTTGGTTTGGAACAAGTTTCGAAGTTTTAATTCATCAGAAAATTCTTCACCATTTCAAGGCTATGAATTTTCTTTTTATTAGGGGGAAGGGATGTTGTGATCCCAAAATCACTTTTGAACAGTCAACTTGTACTTTTCTTTTAAAGTTCCGAGCTGCTTTCGAGCAAAAGGAACCAATCCCATTTGGCGACTAGAGCCGGAAAAATAGTTCAAAACCAGTTAAGTTCAGTTGTGCACTTCTTAATAAATAAAATATATTCCGAGTTGCTTTTGAGCAGAAGGAATACTACCCAATTGGCGATAAGAGCCGGGTAAATTAAAAAAAAAAACGTTTTAAGAATCAAACTGCGGCTTTTAATTGTAGCCATATACATAAAGAGAAATCAACGAATCAAGAACAAATTTATTACAATACTTACCATGATTGTAAAAGGTATGTACCTTCAATTTGCTCTAAATAAGACTATCCCGACGCAATTGCCATAAGAACTCTCTTTTGAGAGAATGCTAATAAAGTTTATTCATTTTACGTATCAAAAATAATTGACAACATTTTTGGTTTGGAACAAGTTTCGAAGTTTTAATTCATCAGAAAATTCTTCACCATTTCAAGGCTATGAATTTTCTTTTTATTAGGGGGAAGGGATGTTGTGATCCCAAAATCACTTTTGAACAGTCAACTTGTACTTTTCTTTTAAAGTTCCGAGCTGCTTTCGAGCAAAAGGAACCAATCCCATTTGGCGACTAGAGCCGGAAAAATAGTTCAAAACCAGTTAAGTTCAGTTGTGCACTTCTTAATAAATAAAATATATTCCGAGTTGCTTTTGAGCAGAAGGAATACTACCCAATTGGCGATAAGAGCCGGGTAAATTAAAAAAAAAAACGTTTTAAGAATCAAACTGCGGCTTTTAATTGTAGCCATATACATAAAGAGAAATCAACGAATCAAGAACAAATTTATTACAATACTTACCATGATTGTAAAAGGTATGTACCTTCAATTTGCTCTAAATAAGACTATCCCGACGCAATTGCCATAAGAACTCTCTTTTGAGAGAATGCTAATAAAGTTTATTCATTTTACGTATCAAAAATAATTGACAACATTTTTGGTTTGGAACAAGTTTCGAAGTTTTAATTCATCAGAAAATTCTTCACCATTTCAAGGATATGAATTTTCTTTTTATTAGGGGGAAGGGATGTTGTGATCCCAAAATCACAGCCACATGTACAATTACTTACCCCCTATGGACATTCCAAAAGAGCATAAGCATTCATATTGCATAAGCATTCATATTGTGGTCTCCAAATACCACACCATGCATATACAAATATCCATATCCGAAATGTACAAATATCCATAATTACTTACCCTCATAAATTTCTTCATATGTCCAAATATGCACAAAATGCACAAATATTCTTATTACTTACCTCCATAAGTTTCTTCTCGCATAAATAGCCACTTATGAAAAGTAAACAGAATGCTTGCTCAACATTTTTGTTCAAACATAAATCACGGAGTTAATGTACTCCACTCCACATCGCATATCACTCGCATTTCAAGAGCGGGATCAAATTACAAGAACCAAGCCAAGAAATTGACGAAGTCACATGCTTTAAAATTGTCCTATCTTTCAATTTATTTTTTTTATGCTTATTGTCCGATTGGCCAGTTGAATGCACCAATCAGAAAAACTTGTTGATACTTTTGCTGACGCAGGGGCGTCAGATATTTTCGATGATGTTGCAAGACTAAAGAAGTCGAAGTTCAGGAGAAGCACTCTTCAAGTGAATACGCGATTCGGGAAGTCTTTTTAAGCAAATTTAAAATCGTAATTAGAAGTTTTATTCGATCACTGAAAAATATTTCATTTAATATAAAATTAAAATTAAATTCGTTTTTTTTAAAGTGTTTTTGTTTTTTTAAGAAAACCCTACCTGAGCTTTCCCCTTAAGTCGCTCTTCTCCCTACGGAAAGCACAGCGACAAATTGGGTTACAACACTACCACGATACAAATGGAATGTTGTTGTGGCTTTGTATGTTTGAATTTCTTAAATAACATAGTTTTCTTGTTCTTTTAATTCTTTATTTTGATTTAGTTCAATTTTTTTAATTCATTTTTGTTTATTTCAGGTCGTCGTGGGACCGTTGCATCTGTGTAGTCTCCAGATGCTGGTAAGATTTTTTATTTTATATTTTTAATCCAGTTTCTCCTTTTCTTTTAGGTTGGTCGAACACGAACGCACCCATCCAGTCAAGTAAGTTGATGTGAGAGGTCGAGAAATAAGGATACAATTTAGATTTGCATAAGATAATCATTCCCACTTACATACTTCAATTTATCGGGATTAATAATAGTTAACCAATATATAATTGATTTTCGCCTGAAGATCCATAAGGTTTTCAGCAAAATCCTACAACTTGAAGTGCTACAATAGCGCATCGATATTAATAATTATTTCTAAATGTGTTCAGAATGCATAAGGAGGAATATTCTTGCAACGCCATTTATAATTTAATAGCAATAAGAAGCAAAGGCCAATCTTAATTTCAATGTAAATGCTTTAACTTAAACAAGACAACTTCATATTTTAATCAAAAATAGATAATAATTAATAGTTGCACAGGTATTCATCGTATTTCTGATAACAGCACGATATTACATATCGTTACTAAGTATAGTATTCCAGTACATGTCACAAACGGTTCAATTACCATAAGCAAACAATAATTACATTACGATATCTTTTATAGTCCTGTTGTGAGGCCGCATCCACATTCCATACTTACCTCGTATTTCTTTTATTCCCTTTCCCCAGCAATTGTTTTCAACCGTCTTAATATCCATAATTTGCTGGATCATCATTTCAAGTACAATTCAATGCACACTTGAGTGTATCGACCTCACATACTTGCATTAATTCTGCGAACCTCACAACTAACTTTCCGCCTACGGTGCAGCAAACCCATAACTTCTCGGGTTGCACCTCATCAAAGCAAGTACGGGCAATGGTTTTCTTCAGCAGTCAGTCTTTTCGTCTTCATGCTACAACGTGCCTCCGTCCGCGATCTTAATTAATTATTGTATGATAAATTTGTATGTACTATTATGTACTGTAAATTAAATAATAAATGTTAAACTAAATAGTTTGATCGTTTCTTTTAAATCGAATTCGAATCCGCTAATAAATAAAAGTTATTTTATGTTTCTCAATAGTCCAACAACTATCTGTAAGCAATAACAAAGGTCGAACCAAACATCATAAGGATAAGTAACATCCCTAACATTTATAGTTAGTATTCATTTATAAACTAGAAGTAATAGGAAACAACAAAAAATATGTAACATATTGCAAACTAAGGGCGATTAAAAAGCTTTGTCATTTTGTTAGGGCTTGCTGCGTGTTACATAATATAGCGAATGAAAATGATTTGAATTTCACAATGGAAGATACTTCACAAGAAGACGCGGACAACATACCAGATGCACAAAACTGTTCGAGACCGAGTTTGTCGAGAATTAGAAGAGTCACTGAATTAAAAGTTTACCTTTACAGAAATAAATTTTACCAATTCTGCTATCACGTACTTTATTTAGTTCTTTTAATTTGTTTCAAAACTTAATTTAATGTCACTAACAGTCACAAATCATATAAAAGGAATATGGAAATATCAAACTTAAACTAATTTTTCATTTGTAGAAATTTTTCTAAAATTTCGCACCTTCTTTCTCCCAGCTGCTCTTTACGCTTCCCCCGCTCTTTCTTTTCCTTGCTAAGATTGAACTCTATTTTCTCTTGTCTTATCTCTCGCAGCTCTTGCAGGATATCGGCATTTGTCGAGCTTATCCTCTTACGGTTTCGAGCAGGGCTTGCATAACGTGATAAAGTGATTTTTTAGAAAATGATGATAGCTTTAGAGCAGATTTAGATGATTTAAAAGCACAAGTATCTGAGGAAGGTTTACAGAAAAGATGGGAGAATACATTTAACTTCAGACAAGAATTACTCAAAACCAATATATCCACAGTTGATTATTTGAAACGATTTCCTGTTCTAGAACAGTCAGATGGTTGTAAGCTTGTATTATAAATACATATATTTTGGTCTACTCATTATTAATTTAAAATTAATTCTAAAAATTTAGTTATTCCTAGATGCACAAAACTTATATTCTAAGATTCTGCATTTCACAGTAAGTGAAGCATTTTTTCAAGAACTTCTGCAAAAACGAAAAGGTACAAATAAGCCAAAAGCCAAAGAAATTTTGAGTTGATTGCCAATGAAACAAATTGTAAGTAATTCTGGTTATATAACTTATAAAATACAAGTTTGACTATATTTCTGATGTATATTTTCTAGATGTTAGCAAAAGTGTACTCTCTTTATTATTTCTGCCGTTCATCCTGCCAAACACAATCTTAAAAAAAGGTACAATTTCAAGAAAAAGAAATCTAAGAAGAATTGAAGTGCAGGAATCCTTTATGCGTCATTATAAGGTAAGATCATAACCTAAGAATGCTTATTTTGAGTTACTTATATATGTTTCATTTATAAAAAATATCGCCGAAACAGACATATGTGAAAGGAACTACATTCCGAACTGCAAGGAAGAAAACATACAGATTCAATCGAAGCTTACAATTGTTGGTTGGCCAGTATCGAGAGTATTCCTATTACTAACTCATCTTAAATACACTTTGACAGATTTGAAGAAAGCTAGGGTTAAATATAGAGCACCCCAATTGAAATAAAAATGTTTGGTGCTTTATCTAAAGACGAATTTTTAAAATAAATACACCTTACGATTACTCTTATACAGCTGTAGAAACGTTGGGAAATGACTTAAACTCCTCCTGCTTGTAACTTACATGTAAGTATAAAAGATACGTATTAAGTTTATATTCCACATTAATTTTAAGAATCAACATCACTTTCGCCTTTACAACATTACACTTTTAATTTTCGAATATAAAAATGGATTTAAAATGCTTTCTCCGTAATAATATTTTTTGCGAAATTTTGCCTTTTATATCTCAAATTAAACTAAAACATAAAATCTGTATTCGATATTCATGTGTTATATGAGTGTATGTTAATATATATTATTATAAAGTGCATTTAAAATGTCATCTTAAAAAAACGGAACCGAGTAAAAGAATTGTTAATAATATTGAAATAAACATAAATAGTTAACTCTTGAAAATTTTTATAATTATATAAATAAAAAACTTATAATATACAATATAGATTGTTGTTATGAAAACCTATACTTTTATTTATAAATTTAAATGTTTCCTCATTCAAAAACTTTTAACATTCTACTAAGATTAAAATGTATTATCTACATCCCTCAAAAAATTAGCAAATACTTGAATTCAACAAGAATTATTTTTCAACTAAAACATAATTCGAAATAAGTGAAAAATTTATGAAATATTCAGTATTCATCAGAATTTTAAATTTATTTGAATAACAACTGAAGATTTTTTTAGGTCTCTTGTACTATATATATTTTATGGTTGTTTGATATATTATACTGTAGTCCAATTAACCATAATACATTTTTGTAGCTATGTGTACGTTGTTGATACAGAAATATTCGTGGTTACTACAACTATATCCAATGCCTGTAATTATCATACTTTGATTGACAGAACATAATCCATGACGATTGCACTAATTTGACATATTCTGAATAACTATTCTATGGATGTTTTTGCATAATTTTAGTACTTAATACGGAACCTTGTGATTGAGGTAAATATATTATAATTGGCCCAGGAATATAATTTTGATTAATGCAACTATACTAATTCTTATTATCGTATTAAGAACAATAAGGATGATTAACAAGAACATGAATTATTATTACGAAATGATAACCACAGTCAAGATTTTATTATCACAAAAATAGTATGCGAAATGTTATTCAACTATAGTATAATTGTAATAAAGCCCAACTATATTATAGTTCTTTAAAAAAATAGTTGAACTGATAATATTTTTTCTCTGAGTGCAGTGGACCAAATTCTAAATAATTTCCAAAATATAAAAACCTTTCATGGAAAAGGAGACTACTCGTTACAGGAATTCATCAGTGCCGTTGAGAATGTTGGAGCTATGTGTGGGAACAACATTACCCTTTTACAACATGGCCTTCAGATGATGTTTAAGGAGAAAATCCAAGGAAAGGCCAAGCAATGCATTCAGCGACTGGGAGAAGATTTAACCTGGAAGGAAGCGAAATCAGAACTCAAAGCACAATTCAGACCGAGGAGGAGTTACAAAAATTGTTTTTAAAAATTAGAGTAATAAATTTTCAATTAAATGAACTACGAGTTTGACGATAGTAAACCGACAAATTATAGTCCGGCAAATAACGATAAGAACTTAATAGATATTGTAAAAGATATGTTAACAGGTAGTTATCGTGCTAATATATGGAACGGAATGACATTAAACGTAGTTTTTAACATTTTTGACGGTTTAGGTTTATGTATAGAAAGAATATTAGAGATTCGCAACATAACAGTGTGCAACATAGAAACTACAAAAACGATCGACAAATACTTAATCCCCGGAATAGTGTGAATGATAGAAATTTTACGTCATAGTACAATAATTCACGTAACTTTTCGGAACAATATAGACAGAATAATTATTTCAGACAAGATAGAAATCTTTATGACAACAACAGATCAGGACAATACAGACAGAATAACTATTTTAGACAAGACGGCAATGCTTACAACAATATTAGATCAGGCAACTATAGACAAAACACGACCAACAAAAGCTAACAAACAATATGCATAATTCTAATAATCCCATCCCGATGGAAATCGATAACATCCGATGTAGTGATGTAAATTTTCAAAACCAGTCTTGGAAGGAAAATTGCCAATAGTTACTCTAACCATCGACAAAATACAATTAAAATGCCTTATTGACATCGGCTCAGAAACAAGAATTCTAAAACCTGGAATATTTTCACACTACCCGAACAAAACTTAGAAAAACCTCCTTTCTTTTCAACCGTTAAAGGTATATCTGAAGTACCTCATAGATTAATCACTCCCATCCCATATGAATTCAATGTATCAGGCACCTTTTCTTGGAAATTAATGAATTTACCGAGCCGCAGAAACGACGCATTTATAGGCCAAAAATTTTTTGTCTCCATTAAAAGCAAAAATAGGCTTGGGACAAAAATTGATCGAAGTGAATAGTAAAATAATTTATTTTAAAAGGAACGATTATTATTTCATTATAAACCAAGTTTGTAATTTTTAGGAAGGTAATATCCAAAAATTAAACCCCGACCATTCAAACTCTGAAGAGAAACAAACTGTTATGAGAACTATTAAACAATATGAAAACCTATTCTACAAAGGAGATAAACTGACCGCGACCCACGAAATCCAACATGAGATCATTACGACTAAAATTTATCGTTATACCCGTATCCACGAAGAGGAAATAGAGAAACAAATTAGGGAAATGTTAGAACAGAATATTATACAACCTAGTGATTTCCCATATAACAGCCCCTTTGGATTGTCCCGAAGAAGTTAGACAATTCTGGGGAACGCAAATAGCGAATAGTAATTGATTATTGTAAACTCAACGAAGTTACGGTCAGTGACACGTTTGCAATACCAAACATCGAGAGTACCCTCGACAAACTGGGAAGGGCTCAATACTTTGCAACAATAGATCTGGCGAAGGCCTTTCACCAGATACTAGTTAAACCCGAGGATAGAAAGAAACCCGTTTTTTTTACCCCATACGGTCACTATGAGTATCTGAGAATGCCATTCGGCTTAAAGAATTCCCCTGCAACTAACTTTCCAAAGAATGATTAATCAAGTGCTGAGAGGACTCATAAACACTGAGAAAAATCCAAATGTGATCATACCCTATACACTATAAGCTCAAGTTTATTGCGCTATATGTAATACCTTTCGAATTAGCAGTGAAAATTTGTATCAAATCCGACAATATGTGCGTTTATTGACAATATATAAATATTGTATACTCTCTTGAAATATATATTGCTTCTTAAGAAATGTGTATAGCAACTAATACCATAAAATTTGGGTAATAAACATTGTTACAGAGGTAATTCTTTTATTGTTCACTGTTTACTATTTATATTGTATACAATGCTTTACAAATATTCAGCGTGCCGAAGTTGAATTACTACTATCAGATTAACATAATATTCATTTGTTAACGTGCCATTTGAATAGAAACACAAAACTAAAGCATCATCCTGTGAGTTATATGAATTTGGTTTATATCATGCCAATGCTTATGCCAAAGGCTTTTAAAACTACAAGCCGCACGAACTAACCTAGCCTACGACGCAACGTTTGTTTTCTTCCTAAAAACGAATAAAATTTTATTTCCATCCGTTCCTACTAATAATTATCTTTTACTAATATTAAGCCTAGAATCTCAAGTTTACTACAATGCAATAAAAAATATAACGTACTTAACTAATTTTGTTATTTATATAGAAACTAATCATTTTCCAAGCAAAGCAAGTCAAGTCAAGCTCTGATTGTTTCCTCACAAAGTTACGTTGCTTGGAATTGTTGTTGGTGGGTCGAACTGCTGTTGCTTGACAACAAGAGAATTATTGCCCTATTTTAATCGTTAAATGCTCGTAAATTTTTTAAGAAGGTAAATTGTTTACATTACAGGAAAGAAGAGATTCTAGGCAAAGTAATCTATAATGCAAGACGTTATGAAACAGACGAACAAAATCAAAAATAATAAATATCTCCAAAATCCCTTCAAACTTTTCATAATATTGTACAGCAGGTCACACATACTACATAATTTTTTTTAAGAAAAAGATGAATGATGAATCTCGCTTTGGTCAAGATGAAAGGACCCAATAAGCAAAAATTCCAGATGTGGAATTTTCGCACGGAATTCCAGAGGAAAATGTGACGGCATTCTCACACACATAGGCGCTGTTTTTACACGCTTACAGGACGCCATTTTCAGCTGTTATTTATTCGCATTTTGTTTGGCTGCAGTATTTTTTCGTTGCGATTTATTGGCGGAAAGCGTATATTAATATAAATTCGGAAAGTTTTTTTAGTGTTGTGTGAATTAAACATTATTGTCGAAAGTTTTTTTAGGTGAATTAAATATTATTCCCGGCAACTTTTTTTAGTGGATTATTGGCTTGCATTTGGTTGCAGTATTTTTTCTTTGGAAAGCGTGTTTAGTTTAGGTACTAAATATTATTGCCGGAAGGTTGGTTTAGTGTTGTGTGGAATATATATTATAAAAGTTTATAATTGTAAGTTATAGTGTTATTGTTGTTTCCCGGCTTAAAAACCATGTGAATCAAATCTAAAAACTTATTTATGTGCCCTGCTTTGGCTCTGCACCACAATTCAATTTAGCATTCTCTTTGCTTCAGAGGGGTGTAAGAAAAATATAGAAAAAAATCGCAAACAAAATCTTCTATTTCTACTACGGTAATTTTTTCTTCCAGGATTTCCAATTCTTCCGCACTGCTGGAGAAATTGTAAGATTCATAATCAGCTATAATAATTCCTTATCCCTCAGCAATTTACTTTTGACACTGCGGTTTGTATTATAGAAAAGGAATTGTTACTATACCCATTTTTATTTCTTACTTGGCTGTGGTCTTATCCCAATAATTGGAAATCTAGATATATGTCACGAAGTAATAAAAACAGGAAAATTAAAAATAAGGTGGAAATGCTCCTATCTTTTGCGTCTCCCGTGGAAAAAAACACTAGCATAGACGGAAGTTCAATAAGTTTTAACTTTGACGACCTAAATGAGGCAAATCCCGCTACCAGTTTGGATTCGTCAGCTTCAGAAGGCACTTCTGTAGAAAGCAACTGTTTTAGTTCAGATGAGTCTGCAACCGGCATTACTCGAAAAGTTTACAGAGTGATTTGGCGGAGTGGTGTGCCAAGTTTAATCCAACAAATGAGGCAACGAATGATTTTTAAAGTGAACAAATATTTAGGTTCAAATATTGAACTGGATATTGGAATAGATGGTCTTCCCTTATCCAAAAGTTCAAATAGTCAATTGTGGCCAATATTGGGAAACGTTAAGGGATACAGTGAGGTCTTTTTAATCGGAGCATTCCATGGGCATAGTAAACCCTGTAATATAGATGCTTTTCTGAAGGAATTCGTCAATGAAATGAACGAATTACAAATACAGGGAATTAGGAACAACAATAATTTAGTAAATGTAAGCATACGTGCATTCATATGTGACGCTCCAGCTAAATCCTTATTGTTGCAAGTTAAAGGACATACTGGTTACTATGGTTCCCTGAAATGTGAAATCGAGGGTCATTATATCGAACATAGAGTCACTTACCCGGAAATAGACAAACCTTTACGAACAGACGTTGGATTCCGTAGTCGAAACCAACCGCAACACCACAGAAATATGAACCGGATCATATTAGAAACTCTTGATATAGGTTGCGTATCACAGTTCCCTGTCGACTATTTGCATTGCGTCCTTCTTGGTGTTATGCGACAAAAAATTAAGTATTGGGTCTATATAAAAAAACAAAAATTCTCTCTTTCAAAGAAACAAATCAGTTCTTTAGATGAACAGTTAAATGCTTTAAAGACATGTATCACTTCAAAGTTTTCTAGAAAGCCAAGATCCCGAATTGGACAGGTGGAAAGCCACCGAGCTGCGGTTATTTCTTTGTTATACTGGTATTTTTGTCCTAAAAGGAATACTACCAGAACCCTATTACAACCATTTCTTATTATTATTTTCTGCCGTGCGAATTTTATGTGACGAAAAAGAGTGCATTCGCAATAATCAATGTGCCTCTGAAGTCTGAACTAATACAAGAATATGTAAAAAAAATTCCGCAACTCTATGGAATTAGTTCGGTGTCCTATAATGTCCACAATTTGATACATTTATCCAATGACGTTTTAAGATTTGGGAACTTAGACAATTTTAGTGCATTTAAATTTGAGAACTATATGCAGGGTATAAAAAAATTAATCCAAAAGAAATCTCAGCCTCTACAGCAATTACACAATAGGCTTTTGGAAATACAGGCACATATTTCTCCAAAAGAAGAAATTTCACCATATGCTACCCTTAAATGGCAATTAAGTGGATCTCTTTATCGTGAAATATTTCATAGGAATTGGAAATTTTCAATTTCACCACCAAATAATTTTTGTTGCGTTAATGACAAAATATTTAAAATTGTACAAATCAGAGCAAGAAATTGTGATGTATATATCTGGGTATTTTGTTCTTAATTTGCATAATTTATTTGATTCACCAATCAAATCTTCCGATTTAAAAATTTATTATGCCTGTGAAGATAAATTCAGCAATTTGCTTGAAGAATTGAAATTGAAATTGGAATTGAAAAGCTCATCTAAAAGAATTTACGTCCCTGTTATGCACTAGATATTTTCTTTTCCAGATTTCTGTAATGTCACTGTCGCAGAGAAAATTTGTGTTTAATAAATCAGGTAGATTATAAATTATGTCTACAATAACAATAATTTATTTTGGAATTGTAATTTCAGATGCATCTACTAAGAAAGACTCTAGAGAAGAAAATTAAAAAAAATATGCCACATACGTCTACACAGCGACCGCCAAAAGCCAGACGAACTTCTTTTGAAGACTATATGTCTAAAGAAAACATAACTCCATGTAGCTCTTTAACCAGCGGTAAGCTATTATTTGCATGCACTTGTGTTTTGGTTTTTTATGCAGGAAGTAGGAATACTTAAATTTTACACTACGTTGTATTTTTAACGCTAAAGGGTATGTTGCCTTGTAATTTCGTTGTACTGCACTGCTTTACATTCCTCCCCTAATTTACCACTACAGACCTCCCTGCCAAAAAAGCGTAAAAACAGAAACAGTGTTTTGAGGAAATAGCATTTTTATGTTCACCAGAATATTGGTTGATGATGCGTGGAAGTGCAATTTGTTGGATATGACATTCAACTATCGTATAACAAATATCAATGCAGATTAAGCATATGCAAATTAACCTTCGAAGAGGAGCAGAGAAGCCAATTGTTGACTCATGCTTTTGGCGGAAGAGAATTGTTATCAGATAACTTATTTCTACTTATAGATTCTGAAAAACACGACCGAATGGAAATGAAAATGAATGCTCTGCAAAATACATGTGACGGTCTGTTACGAAACCAAAAAACAATATTAAGGGAGCTGGTCTTACTGAGACAAAGAATTTCTAATACCATTCAAGAAGATGATGATAATTTACTTGACCTCCCATGCAAAACCGCAAATTGCTTTAAAGAATTGGTAGCAGATTGTAAATCTGACAATAAGGTTGTTATATACCTAAAATAAATAATATTTTTTACATAAACCTGAAAAAGGGCAAAACATAAAAATATAATATTCAATAAATTTTAACATAAGCTAATCATGCTTAAAACATGGTTAGCTTATCTCTTAAATGGGTGAAGGAAATTGCATCAGCAGTTTTCCTCACTACCATAAATTTTTCTCATAAAACGACTTGGGAAAAACAAAAGTTTCAGTTTACAACCCAAGTCGTTTTACTTAAAAATTTGTCATTTCAACAATTTAATTAAAAAATAAATCAAAAGGCAAATCGTACCTTCAGTACGATTTGCAGCGAAAAATACAATATGTATGTACATACGTACATACATATTATTAAAAAGCTTTCACGATAAGAAACGCGCGCCGCATAAATGCAATGTATGTATATGCGCGTCGCGATTTCAAACGGTGGCTGATGTTTTAAAAAGTGTAAGATTACATTTCTGCAGCCATCGTTCAACGCGAATAATTCTGGACATGTTTGAACAAGTCCAGAATTGAAAAAGTAAAATTTTCTCAGGATAAGAAAATGCAATGTAGCATTTTCTATCCTGAACGACGGCTCTTGATCACGATGAATGTGATCAAGAGTTGAGTTGGTTTTTTGGTATGTTGGCGGGCGGTCTCGAGTCGGTTTTTAAGAGTTGAGTCGGTCGTTCTAAAAAGAGTTGTTGGTTTCTTGGTTTGAGTCGGGTAAAAAACAAAAAAAAAGATCTAATAAAAAGAAAATTTAGTAGTGTATTTAAAAATAAAGATCTAATAAAAAGAAAATTCGGTAGTGTGGTTAAAATAAAGATGTGTATTTTAAGAATAGAAAAATTATAGAATAGTTGTCTTAAAAAAAAAATATATATATAAAGAATTAAAGAAGAGATTTAAAAAAGATAACAGAGTGTTTTGTGAAACAAGAACCCCCAACTGGATTATTAGTGAGCGGAAGTGAACCAAGTTCACAAGGTGGGCGATATAAATATATAACAAGGTGGAAAATTATTTGGTAAGATACTAAAACTTTTTGATTATCGATTACAATACATAAGTTATTTTATCTTTTAACCAGAAACAAATGTAGGTATAGCTCATGCAGAGAAAATAATATATCTAAATTCATTAATTTGAATTTAAGAAAATTATTGGAGGACGAAGTCGCTGTAAGTTTTTCCGGGCATGGTCAGCAAAACAACGCCGCAGTCAAAGGATTTTTAACCATGAAATTATTAAAAGGTAATACACCTATTGTGCACTTGTAAATACTTAATTTACAGTTGCATTATTTAAATAATTAGTTTTAGTATCCATAACAGAGTATTACACATTTCATTAATGGTTCTAGTGGTTATAAAGAAAACAAAACTAAAATTTATTAAAAATAACATATTTCAGGCAGCTGCTGACTGCTGTCACTTTACTCGAAAATTAAAATGTCAACAAAAAAATAAAAAACAGCGTGTTGAAGCTTGTGACAATTGAAATTAAATTCAGCATTGCATTAAGGTAAAAATGAATAAAATGCGTAGAAACAATATATATATATAGATATATATATATAATATAATATATAAGAATAGACCATATTCCTATTCTGGGTGAATGATCTCCGGCTTTTTTGACAGTTCTCTTTAATCAAGCTACAATTAATGTTATATAAACAAGTAAAAAAGCTAGAATTGGTCTAAGACCAATTCTTAGGATACCCTAGATGAATGCCCGTATTAAATTTCGTATGGTCACCGATCTATTCAAGTATTGATTTTGAAGTTGTTTTTCGCATATATTTCTAGAACAGACAAAATGATTATAACTAATTTTATAGGATTTCGTATTCTGCAGAAGTTTTTAGTACCATAAAAATGTCTTGGACTGATCGTTTTCAAAGTATACGTAAAAAACCGAAATTTTTATATGGCAACACCAAGAAAGAGTTGCCCGATTTAGTCCATTTTTGACATTCTATTTGCTAATGTAGTAAAAACATCATGTGCGAAATTTCAGCTCTCTACGTCGACGCGTTCTCAGGCAGTGACCAAATATATAGCGGAAAACGAAATTATTATATGGCAACCCCACGAAGGAGTTGCCCGATTTGGCTCATTTTCGAACTTATTTTACTTTTTTTTTTTAAAGTCTGTGTACAAAATTTCAGCTCTCTAAGTGTACGCGTTCTCAAGTTATCGTGCGCACAGACGGACGGACGGACGGACATGCAAAAATCGAAATAACTTTTAATATTATGAATGGGTGTCCAATCCATTTTGCTCTACCATCATTATTTCGAGGTGTTACAAACGGAATGACAAACTTAGTATACCCCTATGATTTCATCTAGGGTATAATAATAATAAATAATCTAAAGTTACTTTTCTTCAATAATCAGTGGTCTTAATTCTAAAACCTATATATAAGGAAAACTTGAGTACAATGTGCGCGGAAAAAATAAAGAATTTGTTTTTTAATTTTTTCCAGATGCTGCCATTGTAAAATTTAAATCTGCGACCGAAGAGGAAGTCATAACATCCATAAAGAGATGGTTTCAACTTGCTAGAGACAGGAAGAGAAAACACAACAGTGCAAAGGCCAGAAAATAGTTTAATTACAGGATTTTTTTTTTTTTTACTTCGGGAACGATGTGCTTTACGCCGAAAATATAACTTGTTTTTTATTAAATTTAGTACTTTGTCTTATTTTTATTTAATCTTATACTATTAGTTATTTTTGATCAATGAAAAGATCTTTGTTTTAATGTCAAGGAGACATGTTTTTTATTTTATTTAATATTTTGTGACAATAAGTCTTATTATACCCTAGGTATACTAAGTTTGTCATTCCGTTTGTAACACCTCGAAATAATAATGGTAGAGCAAAATGGATTGGACACCCATTCATAATATTAAAAGTTATTTTGATTTTTGCATGTCCGTCCGTCCGTCCGTCTGTGCGCACGATAACTCGAGAACGCGTATACTTAGAGAGCTGAAATTTTGTACACGGACTTTAAAAAAAAAAAGTAAAATTAAGTTCGAAAATGAGACAAATCGGGCAACTCCTTCATGGGGATGCCATATAAAAATTTCGTTTTCCGCTATATATTTGGACACTGCCTGAGAACGCGTCGACGTAGAGAGCTGAAATTTCGGACATGATGTTCTTACTACATTAGCAAATAAAATATCAAAAATGGACTAAATCGGGGAACTCCTTCTTGGTGTTGCCATATAAAAATTTAGGTTTTTTACGTATACTTTGAAAACGATCAGTCCAAGACATTTTTATTGTACTAAAAACTTCTGCAGAATACGAAATCCTATAAAATTGGTCATGATCATTTTTTCTGTGCGACAAACCGTTCTAGAAATATTTGCGAAAAACTACTTCAAAATCAAACTTGAATAGATCGGTGACCATACGAAATTTAACACGGGCATTCATCTAGGGTATCATAAGAATTGGTCTTAGACCAATTCTAGCTTTTTTACTTGTTTTTATTTAATCTTATACTATTAGTTATTTTTGATCAATGAAAAGATCTTTGTTTTAATGTCAAGGAGACATGTTTTTTATTTTATTTAATATTTTGTGACAATAAGTCTTATTTTTAATATATTTGACCAATCTTTGTTTTAATGTAACATATTTTAGACGTTATATATGTTATACATATATACAATTAAGTCCTCTCTGTAAAAACTGTCAAGTAAGTAGGGCAATTAATAAAAAATGTCATGTGATATTGACATAATTATATTTTAATAAACTTTTTACATATTGAGTTGAAATTTTTTTTCTTTATTCAAAACTTATACGCCTGACTGCTGCAGCTTCAAGAAATTTAGGTAAGTAAATAATTTGTAAATTTATTGGAATTCATAGCAAATTAGCAGGAGCACTTGGATATCCCTACGAATTCCGTATCTAAATCGGACGGAAAACATCAGGAATTCTGTTAGATTTCCTTAAATAAAAATTGCAGAAAAAGCATTGAAATCCATAGGAATTCCATGTAGAAATTGCATGGAAAAGTCTTGGAATTCTCTTTAATTTCCATGCGAAAATAACAAGGAAATAACATGGAAATCCGATAGATTTCCACGTTTATTTCCATCTACCAATACATTCAAAGACTTGGAATCTCGGCGCAGTTCCCTTCGGCCAGAGAAGCGGAATTCCGTGCGCAAATAGTACGGATTTCCAGGTAAACTCGTCAAAAATGACAAGGAAAACGACCGGAATTCCGTGCGAATTGCTTATTGGGGAGATGTAAAATTTCTGTAAAATAAAATTCTCATTTTTCCCAAAAAAAATCAGAGAATCCAGCATTACTTTCTTCCACTTAATCTCTTCAGAGCAAAAGCACGTTCTGTTCAAATATCACAGGATTAAAGCAACAAACTTTGGTGGCATTGATATTGCGAGGCGACTATTTACCAACTACCATCATGCAGTGCGTTCCTTGAGGCCAGTTTTTGGCTTTATCTACAAGTTTTGCTATACATATAATTTCTAGAGCCATAAAATATTGTGGGAAATGAAATACGCATATGGAATGAAGCTTTGTATCAAAGTTAAGAATTTGTAGAGCAAAATTTGAAAAGTTCTGGTGTTTTTTAGAATGAAACAAGTAATTTCGTCTTTTGCACGAATGGGGGAAAAAACGTGGCTATGCATTATGCAGTGCGACTGAGATATCGAGTTAGAAACAAAAATCCAGAGAACAGGATTACCCGAACGACAAAATCTTATTAAATTCCTCTAAATCCTTTCAACCTATTCATAATAATGTACATCAGCTCACACTACCTCCCATTTTTAAGAAAAAGATAAAATTCGCTTTGGCCCAGATGATGAAAGGAGATGTAAAATTCCTCTCAAATGAAATTCTCATTTTTTCCGAAAATATCAGAGAATTCAAATCCAGCAAGAATTTCTCCCACTTAATCTCTTCACATCAAAACGAATGTAAACAGAAACACGTGCTGCTCAATTATCATAGAAATTACACTAACAAATATTGGCCATGCTACAAAAATCATTGGCCGATTCTTTCAATTTTTCAGCAAAACCGGTTTTCACAAAAGCGCGGGAACATTTTATGAGAGTAAAACGCGAAAACTCCGCTCCTTCTCATTTATTTATGAAAATGAAACATTTGCCATTCTGTTTCGTTGCATGCAATTTGCGCTTTCACATTTTTTATCTTTATTCATAAAAGTTTTAAAGAGTTTTTGATTTTTTTTTCTTTCTTTCCTCCTTTTCTTGCCGTGTGCATTTTAAATGTAAAATACTCGGAAATCTCGCCTGCTTCCTAACTTGCTTTGTATATGCTTGCCGTTTGGTAGTGTCTGAAATATCTTTCTCAATATGCGAAATGCATATGATTTCAAGAGCCATAAAATATTGTGGTAAATCAAATATGCATATGGAATGAAACTTTGGATATAGTTGGCGGTTGGTAGTGTGCGAAATTTCAATCGGCGCGTGCTTTGTTAAGGCCTGAGCACAATGCAACGCGACGGAGCGCAGCGCAGCGCACCGAAATGTCAAAAAATGCAACCAAACGGAGATAAACGTTGATTGCCCACAATGCTCTAAGCACCAGTTGCGTTATGTGCCAAAAGAAGTGTCAACATTATGAAAGATACGAAAAAACTCTTTTTAATGTTAAATTCATTATACACTATGTATCGTATTGTATTAAAAATGAAAAGTAGAAGACGAGGAAATAGAAGAAGATGGTGGGTCCGTGAGATTAACAAAAATAGGGATATAACGAGATATTACAATGTCGTGTTCAGAAATATGAAGGAGCAAGATCCTGAGCAGTTTTTTATCCACACGAGAATGAGAAAACCAGTTTACGAATTACTGCTAAGCTTATTAAAATCGAAGCTTACAAAAACTTCAATTCGTAAAGCAATTGATCCTGAATGCCGCCTGGCTTTGACGTTAAGGTAATTTGAAAATATAGAATTATTGCTCTATTCCCACCATTTGTAGTTTCTTATCACAGGGAACCTCACATCAATTTTTGGCCTGGTCTTTTCAAATGGGCAAGTCTACAGTACGGAAAGTAATTTTAGAGACCTGCGATGCTATTTGGGAAACTCTGTCACCAGTTAACTTGTCGGAGCCAAGGCAGGATGATTACGCGGAAATAGGAAAAGAATTTTCGGAATTATGGAATATGCCAAATTGTATCGGAGCATTAGATGGAAAACATATTACCATTAAATGCCCCCCCTAATTCTGGAACGCAGTTCTTTAATTATAAGCACCTTTTCAGTATTGTACTACTAGCAACGTGCGATGCGAAATATAAATTTACGCAAGTTGATGTTGGTGCTTATGGGAGTCAAAGTGATGGAGGTAAACTTTCTGAACTAATATAATTTATTATCTTAACTTCACCGTTTTTTTTTAAAAGGCGTTTTAAGAGAATCAGAATTTGGGAAATATCTGTTGAGGAAAATGCTTCCTATACCAGAGCCAATACAACTACACAACAGCAATACTGTATTCCCACATTACTTTGTTGGAGACGCAGCCTTTCCGCTAAAAAATAATTTAATGAAGCCATTTCCAGGGAAGCTGTTGAACAGACGAAAAACAATCTTCAATTACCGATTGTCAAGGGCTCGAAGAGTTATAGAGAACATTTTTGGGATCTTGGTCGCAAGATGGAGATGTCTTCGAACATCATTGGAATGTTCTCCTTCAAACGCCGAGCGGATAACCTTAGCAACATTAGCATTACATAATTTCATTATGCATCAAGATAAGTTTTCTTATTGTTCTCCTACTTTTGTTGATTGGGAAGACGAAGAAAAAGTTTTACATTCTGGTGAGTGGAGAAAAGAAATTGAAGGCAATGACGGCAATTTCCGTCCACTTAATGTGCGATATCGCAATGCTTCTGTTAGTGCATTCAATTTAAGGGATACGTTGGCATATTACTTTATAGGAGAAGGAAGTGTACCATTTCAGGAAACAATTTAAAGCAATAATATTTTTATTTAAATAATAATTGTTTAATGAAATAAAAATTCTTATATCACATGATTTGGTATTTGTCATTGTGTTTGAAACTCTTGAAAAAAAAAAAAAAATAATGCACTTCAATTTTTAAAACGAAAAACTAGAACTAAAACTGAAACACATAGAAATCTGTTCAAAACTAAGTTAATCGAGGCAATTCTTCCGTCTGGTCCATTTGTAAATTTTCAAGTTTTATAACGTACTCGGTTATTTCCAAAACTGCATTGTTTTGAAGTACCGTAGGCAATTTTTCTAATTTCAGTGCCATCGACTTCATATATGTTTGCATGAAACTTGCAGTAGTATCCGTATCGCACGCCTTTTTAAAAGCCTCGACTGCACTTTGAAAAGTTTGAGTAAGCTCTTCTGTGGTGCCGCTTTCAACTTTTTTTCTTTTAGGCTTAGGTGTAGAAGCCATCTGAGATTGGGAAGAGGAAGTTTCCGGATAAAATATATCTGCACTGCTTGTTGTTGTGTCGTTAAGCTCCATAACAACAGAACTAGTAGCACCCATACTTTCACTCCTGTGTGTACCTCTAGTTCTATAAAGAAATATTCATACCATAATCACTTTAAAGAAAACAGTACTCACTTTCGTGGAAGCATATGATCTTTTAAAAGTTTTAGAGATTCATATAACTCCCATATGGAATGCTCAGAATAAGCACTGCCAGATGGAGCAGAAAGCTTCCGAGTTTCGCGAACAAATCTATCCCGCAATCCTTTCCATCTTTTCATACATATTTCATCTGAAAACCCAATATATAATTTCCAGGATTAAACATATTTAATATATATTACCGCTAGTGCCAAGATCAGTGGCTATTTTTCTCCACACCTCTGCTTTTAAATGAGTATTCTTATACCAGTCTTCGACTTATTATATAGCACGTCATTTTCCCTCACAGCCAATATTAGCCGCTCTTCAAAATTTTCCATTTTTATTTTTTTTGCGAATATAAAGAACAATGTCTTAACAGGCTCAATACAAATTGCACATTAAATAAACTGTCAGATAACAATTTGAGGTTATGTCAATCCGTTTGGGTCCGTCGATTTTAGATTTTAATAAACTTGCAGCGTTCAGATCCAACCATCTGCGACCTGAACCGTTCATTGTGTTCACTCATATTTGAAATTCATGTTATGAAAACCAATTTGACATTTCGGTGCGCTGCGCTGCGCTCCGTCGCGTTGCATTGTGCTCAGGCCTTTATGTTCATTATTAGTTGGTTTCTGAAGTGCAAGTGAATCATAACGCGTGAATGATTTTTTAAAGTAAGAATATGGTCGAAAAGTATTTGGCAGAATGGGGTTTTAGTAATCTCATTGAGAAATTTAAGGGTAAGTAAAAATATTATAATATTTATTCTCTTAATTAGACTTAAGTTCATAACCGTGTAAATATTTCACAAATGAATTGTGCTGTGTTAGAATAATCATCGAAATAATCTCGAAAAGACGTTTTCAGGTTGAAATCCTGAAATCAAGCTAGAAAGTGAAAAAGTGAAGGGAATCAAAAATATCAGGATAACCGTTCAAAAAATTTCTATATTGCGTTCCCAACTTTTTTGTTCTTCAATGGGTCAGTGGCAGTTCTCAATTTTGTGTTTTTTTTTTAATAATTATGCCAAACTCCCTTCAAAAATATTTCAGATTTACTATTTCCATGAGTATAACGAATACATAAACAAAATTCTACCACGTATTGGGAAATGTCGCATTTTTCGTGCTTACTATTATGCATTTAGTTATATGTTCTGAGAATATTACACATTGTAATTTGTTTTAATAATATTATATATAATGAAGTGAGTTGTGAAGCTGTGAAGTCACAGTTAATGTGTCAAAATAATTAATAGGCACACCTTGTTACTTCTAAGTCTAAAATCAGTTTTCTTATAGCGATTTTTTTATTGAAATGGTGGTCTTTTTAAAGTTATTCAAGCATTTTCGGTGGCATAATGCAGCGTGAAAAAATTTATGTGAGTAATTTTAATAGTGAATTATAATTTTTAGCCCAAAATATGGTAAAACTATTACCTGTTTAGTTGTTAACGTGAAGTATTTTAATTACCTAAGGGTTTTTTGTTTAAAATATTTTGATGTGATATTGATTTGGGTTGCGAAAGTGGAAGTTGGTGAGTTATTTTTAGGAAAAGATCGTTTGTATATCGCAAACAAATGATTTTCAATATCAAAAAGCATAATTTCGGTTGAATTACCATAAAAACAGCGGCCAAATACAAAAAGTTTTTTAATATTTCACACTTTGGTTAACAATTAAATTTTGTAAAATGCTACATATCCATTATGTTTCATTAACTTGGCAAATCTTCGCAGCATACTGTAGATGAGTTGGTGACAGTGTTCTATTGAAATGTGGTTTCATTGCTTCTTTCTTATATATACTGGTTTTGTTCCATTATTTGTTAATTTTGACAATGTTATCACTACCACGGTTAAAACGGACGTATAATTTTTTGGGTTTTTTTTTTACCTGTTCTATTGAAATGAAGGTCTTAACTAGAGAGCAACTAGAGTAAAACACTAAATATAATATGAACACCGTAAGTTTATTGTATTCTTGTCGGTCAACAGGTAATACAAAGTAGCCATCCTGCATACTCGTTATTCAATCTGTTGTAGTGCTTACGAAGAAAATTAGTTTGGGGTCTACCGATTTTCGAAACATTGCGAATAAAATTAAGGCTAATTTCCCAAATGAAGACACGGTAATTAGAAATCCCCTTGTTCTAAGTTGGTATTAGATTTTACGTTATTTTTTAGACATCATACTTTATTGAACGAACAGAATTTAGTCATCCTAGAGGCGCCTTGTACAATAAATATAAAAATTATTTAAGGAATCTTAGAGACAAAGGTCTAGTTGAAAGAAAAAATAAAGTTTATAAAAAAGCCCGGTTGGAAAAAACTTGTACATCACAGAAAAATGGTAATGATATAATATATTTGCACAAATTAACAATTTTTTTTAAATGACAGATGACATAGAAGGGGATACTTCAGAATAGACTTGGCTATTTTATAATCAAAGTCCATGGCCAACAGTGGAAGAAAAATGGAAAAATACGGCAGCTCGTAGACAAAACGAAATAGATGCTTGTAAGGATGATACAATTTCTACAATAATAAGACAATGGCCATTATTTAGGCACTCTTATGGTCACAGATTGGTAAGATATCAATTTTGTGTTAAAATGTGATAAAAAGATATGAATTTTCATTAAAATATTTCAGATTGAAATAGACTTTGAGTCAAGATATGGAGAGCAATCCTTAAATTTGTTGTCAAACTGGGATGCTAAGAGTTTAAAAATAATTCAAACAGCAAAACAAAGCGGGAGAAAAGGCCTTCCTGAACTTCCCGCAGATGATGACTTTGAAGGTAATAAACGATATAATTATCCCAAAACAATTTTGCAATATTACTTTTATTACAGATTCAAAAAACTTAAAAATTTTGCGATGGATTCACCACTTACTTCCACCGGGAGGAAAAGTTAAGCTTAAGGATCAGGAGCGGAACTCGTATTGGAAACCTTCCATTCAGGACTCCATAAATGGTATGTTTTTATTCGTTGAAATGGAAAAGCAAATCCACGAGGAGTTGAATAAATTAAGAGTTGAGAACAAACATCGTCAAACAACATTACAAGCAATAGTTGTTATTTTAATAGATGAAAAACAGAAGCCATTAAAATTCTTTGTTTCTGTTGATGATATTTTATATACACGAATAACTATTTTAGCTGCTGTTGATTTGTGTTTAAAGGTTTTCCACGTATTTAATCTCACTTATCCTCGAGAGTCCTTCAATACATGGATCTTCGTACAAAAATGTTTTTATAAAATACAAACAAAGTACGATAAGCCTGTTTCCAGTGTATCAAGTTTATTGTCAGAAGTAGATTCTTCTTGCTAAATGTAAGCTAGATTGTAATACTCGATAGTGTATATATTAAGCAGTGTATTTTTAGGATTAGGTATTAAAACTTTAACTTTTGTAAAGGAAATTCAATTTACAACTTTCATAAGCATGAAAAATGCAATTTTTTTATTGGCCAGATTTTTTTTCTATATTTCCATATAATTTAGATCTGCATATTTGATTAATTTATAAAATTACATGAGCAAAATGTTACCATGCTACTTTTGTAAAATTGAATTCGATAATATATCTGTACTTTGTCTTCATATTGATGCATTTCATGCATCAAAAGTTCCATTTAATTCATATAAATGTGGGGTAGAGGATTGTTTCCAAAATTTTCAGTCAGTGCATTCCTTTAAAAGACATACAATAAGAAAACATAGTACCCTTAATACTATCAGTAAAAAAGGATCTACTATTGAAGCAAATTCTTCTACAGAATATCCTTTAGTACTTGAATCGAATTCTTTTGAACCTGATCTAGATGATGACGGAACTAGTATTTCCGGCTTGAAACATTTTCTAGAGAAAATTGCGACAGTTATGTCGAGTCATATGAACATATTAATAAAAAATATGCTGCACAAGAGAACGCAATTTTAAAGTTTATGTTTACATTGGAATCGAAAGCTAATCTCTCAAGGTTTCAAGTAATGGAAATTATTAACTTATTAGAAAAACTTTTTCTTCAGATTATTTCTCCAGAACAATCTGAGACCGCGAGCCATGTAAGTAATTTTCTACAAAAGGTCAATACGGAATATAAACTCTTAAAATTTCTGGTACAAAAAAAAATTATTTGAGCATCCCACTTCTTTCGTTGTTAATAATGAAATCGGTCTGATTGTTAAAAATGGTATTACTGTAATAGATCCCATAATATCAAAAGGACTGTTGATGCCTATTGAATTTCAAATAAAAAAATTCTTCGAACTTCCTTTTGTGCTTGAAACAGTATTAAGAAACATGAAGTTGCAACAATCTAGAGAAGAATATTGTAACTTTTTAAGTGGTGAACGCTGGAGGCACATTTCAGAAAAATATGGAGATAAAGTTGTTATACCTTTTTTCCTTTACAATGATGATTTCCATGTTGATGATCCTTTGGGGTCACATGCAGGAAATAACTCTTTGTCGGGGTTTTACTATAGTTTCCCTACTCTTCCTGATTACTGTCTTTCAAACTTAAACAGAATTTTCCTAGCAATGATTATAAAATCGAAACATGTTAAATGCTTTGGAAATGATTCGTGCATTAGTGAGCTTGTAAAAATATTTAAGAAACTTGAAACCGATGGACTTATAATATCGAAAAAGGCTGGTGATATTAGAGTATATTTTATCTTGGGCCTAGTTATTGGTGACAATCTTGGTTTGAATTCTTTACTAGGATTTTAAAAATCCTTTAGTGCGAATTATTTCTGCCGCTTTTGTAAAATGTCCAAAAAAGAATCTGCATGTAATCCGAAAGAAAATATCGACTTTCTAAGAAACAAAGAACATTATGCACGCGAATTACAAAAAAATGAATTCAGTGAAACTAGTATAACTGAAAACTTTTAAATAATCTTGAAAATGTTCACTCGGTTGAAAATTTTTCCGTCGACATAATGCACGATATTTTTCTTGGGACTTGCAAATACGATTTATGTCAAATTATTCTCTTTTACACTTCAACTTCGAAATTTTTTTCATTAGATTTTCTTAATGCTCGTAAACAAAATTTTGATTACGGAGAAATAGAATCCGGGAATATTTCACTACCAATTAAACAGGAGTATTTAAAAAATAATAATTTAAAAATATCTGCTCTAACATTAATGATAGGAGATCTGATACCAGAAGAAGATGAAGTGTGGAATCTATTCCTCACACTTTCTCAGTTGCTAGATATACTTCTTTCTCCCGTATTTACAGAAGACTTACTAAAGCACCTTGATGAATTAATAATAAAACATAACACTCTTTTTATGCAACTGTTTGGTGAAATTTTAAAACCAAAGTTTCATTTAACAGTTCATTACTCACGAATTATAAAACAATCAGGGCCACTTAAATACCTCTGGTCTTTTAGGTTTGAGAAAGCATCAAGAACTTAAAGCTTACGCCAAAAATATTACTTCAAGAGTAAATATGCCATAATAGCCATTAAATTTGGTCTTAAATTTTCGAGCATTCTTTGGATCAAAACATATTCGATCCTAATTCAGAAGTAGAATTACTTAAGTCACATATTTGTGACCTTCCCTTCTACAATAAGGTAGTGAGTAAACTTAATAATTTTGGAGAAAATATAGGCCACATTCTCTAGTTGTTAGGACTGTCCGTTATAAAGGACGAAGATACAGAAATGGATATTATTAGATTGAAAATACTGACATTAAACAAATTTTGAAAATTGAGGCTATATTTATTTATAAAGAGAAAATGATGTTAATTTGTTCAATAAATGAAGTTGTTGGATATAATAGTCACATAAATGCATACTTAGTTGGTAAGGAAGAAACAGAATTATCAGAATTTCATGTTGCTTGTGTAGAAGATTTTCGGTATCCTCCAATAAATTTGCATAAAATGTTGGATAACAAAACATATTTTAGAATATCCCACTTTTAATTTCTCATTTATTCTATATTAGCTCTAGTTGTTAAAAGAAAATATAATTTTTTTCGTACTAATAAATTGGCGTTCCTAAGCCTTTTCCTTTTGATATGTTTAATAACCAATGTACAAACCTATGCAAAGCTGTATAATAAGAGTTTTCTGAAAATAAAAGTCATTATTTTATATTTACTTGTACGCATTTTAATATTTCTTTCTTTTCCCTAAAGAATAGTTTCTATTGGTGGACAAAATTAAAAATCTTAAGATTCTATATTATATATCCTGCAAAATAATATATATATATATTTTATATAGATTTGTTTTTTTTTTTTTTTTGTTTTTGTGTGTAAAAACAGAATGTTACCGTTCTTCCACTTTTTATGAGAAAAGTTTTGAGTTCAATTCCTCTTAGCATATTTGCACTATTCACAATGAAATAGGCAAAAGGGATTAAATTTACTATCGTAAATTTGGCAACGGGCTGCTATTGTAAAGTTTTTAGCATGATCCGTAAAATTTACAACAAATTACATTTTGAGAGTAGAATTTACAAGAAAGGGTTGTAAAATTTACAACGTTTGATTCGTAAAATTTACCAGAAATTACATTTTGCGCGTAGAATTTACAAGAAAGAATTGTAAAATTTACAACGTTTGATCCGTCAAATTTACAACAAATTACATTTTGAGGGTAGAATTTACCAGAAAGAATTGTAAAATTTACAACGTTTGATTGGTTAAAGCTACAACAATTTGTAATTAACTTCTAAAAACTAATAGTAAATTTAAAGGATTACGATTTTAAAATCTACAAACATTAATTGTTAAATCTAATAAATACGCGAACGTAAAAATAACAAACTAATTTTAGATACAAAAATTGCAAATTTTTGTAGCTTTCAAAATTTGTTTGTTGGCTGAGAATCAGAGCCGAAAATTTTAGATTCGACACCCACAAACTGTTGCTTCTAAAATTTTTTTCTCTCCGTGTGGAATTTACAAATTAGTAAACCTTCTAAAACCAAGATTCTCAAGAGGAGGCCAACCTCAGGATGTTGTTCCGGAAACGCCAATAGAAATAAAACCAGAGGGTCCGTTACCATCTATACAGCCATCATTCCACATAGAGGGTCCGCTACCACCCCCACAGCCATCGCTACATACTTAGGAGGGAGGAGTCACGTTGTCACGACACAAAATCATAATCCGCAAGTCCAAGGTTACATATGTACATAAAATTCAAGCAGGTTCCCGTGAGAATGTCCACTCTTCTACTCAATTCTTGCCGTATCAGCGTCTGCAATGAATTAAATGCAGGGACGGTGTTTTATTTCATAAAATCTAAGTTACAAGTGGAAATTCTCACGTTCATAGAAAATGATAAAAATTAAAATCAAGTAAAATCAGTTTTGACGGAGATTTTATAATTGTCGGTTGATTCAGAAATTTGTGTATTATTATTAATAAGGTCCAAATTTCAAATTAAAATAAATCAAAGTGTAAATTCTTTCACCACGACATCGTGTTAAATCCCTTTCTGTGTATTTTTTTTTTCTCATCGAATTGTAACAAATCGTAACTCGCGCCGAGATTTATGAACGACAAGACGGTGGCCGATGTTTATAAAAGCATCAAATTACATTTTCTTAAGCCACCATCCATCGAAAATATTTTGGGCAAGCTCGACCAAGACCAGAATAAAAATGTAAAAATTTTCTCAGAGTAGAAATGCAAATTAAGCATTTTCTACCTTGAACGACGCGACTTGATCACCGTGTGATCAAGGTAGAGTTGGTTTTCAAATTTCGTCCAGTGAATTTCGTGTTGAGAAAATTAACTAATAGTTTCCGGAATAAAAAGAATTGGTTTGGTGTGTCTTTGGTTTCGCTTTGTAAGTAACGGCGACGGTGCGGTATTCAAAAGATCATGATAGATCAAAACGAAAATTGTGTATTGGTTTGAATAGGATTGTTCAAAATATTGTGAAAGAGCTAAAACGAAAATTGTGCATTACTATTAATACCAAGATTTGTTCAAAATTATTCAGTGTACAATGAAAGTAGGGTAATAAAATATAACAACTCCGACAGTAAGAGTTGCAAACTATTTGGATTAGAAGTTTCACAAGGCCCACTCGACGTTCGAGAAGAGAGTTCGTCTCAAGGTAGGAAAAGATAAATTATAACAGACTCAAAACATTGTAAGTTTTTAAATGGGAAAGTATGCTTAATATCGTCACCTAAATTTTATTAACATTGTAATAGCCGTACAAAATATGATAGACATAACAAAATATTCGAGGATATACAAAAATTTTACAGTGCGAAGGATAATTTGTCAAGATTTGGCATTAATTTTTACGAATTTTGATATTATAGCTTTGCAAATTGACACCTGATTTTAATAAATATATATGTGTATATATATAAACCTTTAGATAGTATACCGTTGGAACAAGAATATGTTGCCTTTGATTCAAATCTAAATATGCCATATCTGCGGGCTAACAATACTTGAGCTATAATGATTTCTATGAGGTAGAGTTGAGATCAATTTTCCAATGTTGATTATAAGGGGTGTTGAGACCCAGGTACATATGACCCGAATCACAACCATAAGATTAAACATATCGATATATCGCCCTATGCAATATATCGATGTAATACAAGTTGACCCTGAAAGGTAAAGTATATTTTATTTTAAAAATTCATTTTTACTTCAAATGCATTTAAAAATGCATTCCCGTACTGTAACAAAATGCAATTTAGCATAAATCGCATTTTGTTATCAGCCTCATAGTCCGTTCTCACGGTATGTTTACTTACCTGCATGTACATACATACGGTATTTTAAATTCACAAAACCTAATCGTATGTACATGCATACATATAGACATACAATCATTCCGTCGGTCGACTTAAAATAATTACTTCGACCATACACAAGTGCATATCAGATTACGTTTTTGCATTAATGCATATGCCATGCAATCGAATATTTTTCTGTACTTTCTCACGTACGATTTTCAACGTCGTGAGAAGGTAACAAGAAAAAAAAAGCTCTTAAAAGTTTTTTCGTGGGTACCTGGAGCAGCGAGCCCTAACCTCGGAAAGTTTTGTTTTGAATCGCTTCGGAAGAAGTTCGGGGAGTTGCTTTTTTTTAATCCAGTCGTGAAGAGTAAGATAATAATAAGATATAGTGCGAATTGTTAAAATCCGAGGTGTACAGATAAAATTGTAAAATCATTAAACCTCTGTGAAATGCCAGGAGATGAAAATAAATATTGTGTGAGAATTGTGGAAATCCGAAGTGTAATGAGTAATTACTAAAATTTTGTGAGATAGCCGAAACGGAATAAATATTGTGAGAACCGTAGAAATTCTGTGCGTTTTTGTATTAATCTTGGAATACCAAAACCTTTAGGAAATCATTGAATTAAATACAAAAACTGGTAAAATTGTGTGTTGGTAAATTACTCTTCCATTCGCTTCTCTTTGGACGTACCAGAAAGCACGAGCGGTTTGTTCACAACAGGGGCCCAATGCGGTGTCAAGAATGATTTTGTTGAGAGTACTCCAAGGAATCGACAGGTTTTACGTTTTATATTTTGATTCGGATCACCCTGCGTTTATTTTCCCCCATTTACAGCGGAATACATAATTAACTAAAAAGATTAGTGTAAACCAGTACCGATAAAATGCAGGATTAATAACCAAAACTACACTCAGAAAAATCGGCACATCCCAAACAATAAAAATTCGTCTTTAAAATAAAACAATCATTTTTTCTTTGTAGTAAAGAAAATTTTCATTTTCGTAAAGAAATTTCCTAATTTTAAGAATATATTTCTTTGAATCACAAACTACCACTTTTTCAAAACAAAGTATCTGTTTATTAAATTAAAGATGGGATTTTCTTTTTTAATGAATAAATTATCGCAGGCCAAAAGAAGTTTTTTCTGAAAATTTTTTTTCATGGTATGAAATATTCCATTAATATATGAGAATGTGTGCCCAATCGCAAGTATATGACGTGCTGCTGTATACCCCATCAAACATTTTTCCTAAAATCGCAGGCCGACTAAATTGTGAGCACATTTCTATTTAACTTGTTCAGCCTGTGTTCTTTGTTTGTTGTGTGACTTTGTCAAGCCCTTGGTCTTTCCCTTTCTGTTCTATAATATTATTGTGTGTGCACTCATAATTGCAAGCGGTGCTCATTTGGTTTTGTGAACTCAAAGCAGTTAGATGTGCATATTATAAAAAATGACAAGTGCCGAAGAATATGATTTAAGTGATTCTGATGATATAATTGCAAGGCTTAACAGTGAATTAGATAAAGAAGAGTTTTCGTGTGCCTTAATAAGATTGGGTGGAAGTGCATTTATTAAGGAATTTACTGGTAAGTAATTGATTTTAATTTGCAAATAATCTTTTGTAACACTTGTATGAATTAACAGGCTTCCTAGAGCTCATAAATATTTTTTTAGCTTTAATTAAATCATTTGTTATTTGAAAACAATATTTCTTTGTTTTGTGCTAAATGCTAATTTACCAAACTTAGTTCCGAATAATTTACTAGCAATCACAATTCCGTTAGTTTTTGTGAAGCAACAGATATTTGGCAGGAGTGAAAATGTGTTTTCTTAATCTAATGAACTCCTCTTCAAACTAAAAAAAATTTTCTTACTTTAAGGAAATATTCTTTTGTTGTATGCAAAATGTGCAAATCTAAGAAAAAAGGAATTTGGTTAAGGAGAATTTGGTGGCAATCATAGTTTCTTTTACTTTTTCTGTATTCTTTTGTATATTTAAATAAATCTCTTTGTTTTGTGTAAAATGTGCTTATTTTAAAAACCAATGTGTTTGTTTAATGAGACTTTGCCGGCAACTCTTTACATTTTTTTGAAGCAGGAGATATGTTGCAAGAACGGATTCCTGTTCGTTAACAGTAAATAAAAGTGAAATATAATTATGTAGGAGAAATAGCACATAACATAAACCATATGAACGAAATTTGCAAAAAGTGAATCATGACATAATGTGCTGCCATGATGGGCTCGTTGCTAAATTTTGGCTAATCAGATGGTATTTGCATTGGTGATGCAAAATTGAACCTTGGATCCAGTGGCTGATAATATTACGATGCAAATTTGAACTCATGATGATGTAAATGTGGTATCGTTAGCGCATCGATCCATTTTTAAATATATCCAAGTTTTTTAATATATCCGCATATTCATATAACTAAGCGGCTGCCGTCCTTATTTATATTTTTGGGTTTGAATTCGTCCATTTAATAGCATTTTTACAATGAAACAACATTTTAATATAATTTAGAAGTGCAAGTATTATTTCGATGTTTTCAGAGCATGGAATTAATCTGGATAGCTTAAAACTACTACAACCTCATCATTTAGATATCTTGTGCCCTCCTTCGAAATTTGGATTACGGGTTATATTCGAACATAATCTAATACTGTGGCAAAAGTCAATGGTAGTACTCTTCATTATACATAAAAATTTTAATGCTAGTATCTTATTTAATTATACAGGAAACTGATTCACAATCTATTGCGTCAACGCAGAGCACAAGTTCAAGTTTCAATGAGTGTGTTCAGCAGACAAGATCATCCGACGAGAGCGTAATTTCAGATGAGGCAAGCCTTTCTTAAAGCCTTTTTAAAGTTATACCTAACATTGTAAGTTTTTAGCTAATAAGTATTTCGAAAATACTAGAAGAAACTCCTAAGGGCTTGCTTATTAAAAATTATTATAAAATTAATAAAATCCTTAATGATAAATATAGGCGAATACTTGGCGATATTATTGTACAAGAAATTATTGCCCGTAAAATTAGGGCGGATCCTAAATATTTTTGTAAAATTTCAACAGAAATTTGTAAGGTATTCGTTGAAGAAAAGGAGGTAGGGATATCAACATTTTTCGTACAAACCAATTCGTCAAAATATAAATATAGCACTCCTTATTGTATTCAAATATTCAAAGGAATTCTATTTCGTATATATACCGAAAAAAAGACCAGGAGGAATTTTATACGCTAGGTACCACAATATATTACATAAACTGAGATCTGAAGGACTAATAACAAAAAAATATAACAAAGGCCATCAAGAAACAAAAACGTCATTAGAAGCTTTAACATCAACCAGTGTTTCAAGTATAAATTCTTAGAATTACTTCATTATCACAAATTAAATTTTGTTTTCATTTAGACGAAGAAGTTTTAAACGAAAAGAATTGGCTAGCCTTCAACACGTATCCAGAAAGTGAAATCTTAAATAAGTGGGAGAAAACTGTAGCTTATAGAAGAACTCTTCTTGTTAATAGTGAGGAATTCGGAGTTCTCCACGTTTTTCGAGAATGGCCATTATATAAGCAATCATTCGGTCATTTATTGGTAATTCATGTCAAGTTACATTATATAGTAAAAATAGTTAATATGTATTTTTGTTTAGATAAATATAGACTTTGATTATATTTATCCTGGAAAATCGAACTTGCTATTTGATAAAATAGATAGTTTCCTGAATAAAATCATCCCTTTTATGAAAAAGGAAATTAAAGATGGAAATAGTAAAGATATTTTTCAGAAATTATTAAGCTTAAAGGATCCTGATAAAGGTATTTAAATTTTTTTTATTCTATACTATGTTCATAATAATTATATAAATGTATTGCAGACGTTGTGAGTGCTGGTGTATTTATGCTTCTTCATTCAATGTTGAAACCAACTGCGAGATTCATACAGACTGATAATCCTACTAAAAGAAAGCGCTTCTCTAAAGTTTCTATAAGTGAGTCACGTGACAAGTTTCTATATATTTCGAAATCTATGAATGATTACAACAATAATATTTCCAAATTAACTGAGGAGAGCTACAAGGAAAAATCAACTGTTCAGCCCATTTTATTTGCAATAGGTGACGATTACTTAAATTTATCGAATTTTTTTGTTTATTATTGTGGAATATCGTATAAGTTACCCACTTTTACAAAATCACTTGATGTAGTTTTTAAGATATTTCAAGTTTTTGATTTTAAATATCCGAAAGAGTGTGAAATAGTTTGGAATTTAATACAAAAATATTTTTTTGAGATAAACAATGCAGCGGATATTTGTAATGCTAGCTTGATAAGTATTTTAAACTATTTGCGGAATGAAGAGAAGTAGATTTACAAAAATGATTAGCGTATTTTGTTTCCTTTGCAAAGAAACATTCATTATTCTTGATAAGCTTTTTGTACACATTAAATATGTGCATGATCTAGATTCTAACTCTTTATATAAATGTGGGATTCCTACTTGTAGTCAAACTTTCACTTCATTTCGCTCGTTTTCTAAGCACATGAAAAATGAATTAAAACGTGGAAACGAAGCTGGAAAAATTAAGTATCCAATAACAATCGAAAACTCTGAAAGCAAAATCGAAATGCCAAATCTGCTGTTATCTTTTATACCAAAAGAAGAAAATATTAAAATTGAGAAAGAAGACAACAATATGGAATTGAAGAGTTGTGCTATGCAATTAACTTGCAAATATTTGAGTAAATTTAATTTTCCTAGGAAGGAAGTTTTCACAATACAAAAAGAAATAACTAATATTACATCACTTATTGGTAAAATTATTGAAAATGTGTTAAATAGTGAAGACAATTCTATAAATAAGCAAGAGTTACAGTATATAATGGAATTCTGTCAGAACCCCTTTCAAGGATTTGATTCCGAATACAAATGTTTAAAATTTTTAGAGGAAAATGATTTATATAAGCCACCTACAACAATTTACCTTGATCGCACAATTTCGACTGTAGTAAAAATGGGACAAAATACAATAGATGAATGTGTAACCAAAGGAGTAGTTATGGCATTACGTTTTTAAATTAAAAAAGTTTTTTGAATTTCCAAACGTGCTACAAGAATGTTTAGATAATATAAGTTCACTGCATATTCAAAGTAAAACAACTAATTTTATTAATGGGAAATTGTGGAAAGAAAAATTCTTAAGTTCACAAAAACAGCTTGCTATTCCTTACTTCTTATATTTCGATGATTTCGAAATTAATAATGCTTTAGGATCTCATCCTTCACCTGTTTTGGGAGTGTACTACTCATTTCCAATATTACCGAACTTTTACGCTTCTAAGCTTTGCAGTGTTTTTTCCGCTGCATTTTTTAAAACAAAAGATATCAAACTTTTGGGAAATGAGCAATGTTCGCATTATTTGATTGAAGAAATTAAGTACTTAGAAGAAGAAGGAATATCAATAGAAACTCCACAAGGAAAATTTAAAGTACATTTTATTCTTGGATTAATATTAGGAGACAATTTAGGTTTAAATTGCATTTTAGGATTTTCCAAATCATTCTCCGCAAACTATTTCTGCCGATTTTGCCGTTCTGATAAGCATACAACTCATAATCAAATTTCCTCTAACCATTTAAACACAAGAAGCAAAGATAATTATGATAGGGATTTAAATGAAGGCAATATAAATACTGGCATAAATGAGCGTTCAGTTTTTAATACCATAAAATCTTTTCACGTTGTTGAAAATTTCGCAGCAGATTTAATGCACGACCTTTATGAGGGTATTTGTGTTTATGACCTATGTCACGCTATAACATATTGCTTGAAAAAAAAGTACTTTACATTGGAAATTTTTAATAACAGAAAACAGAGTTTTAATTATTGTGAAACTGAAGTTGGTCCATGCAGTTAAAAAAATTTAATTTGAGGATGTCAGCAAGGGAAATGATGACATTTATTCATTTGTTTTCAATTTTAATCGGAGATTTAGTTCCGGAAGGCGATGAAGTTTGGCTTTTTGTTTTAAACTTAATAGACATGCTAGATCTACTTTTAAGTTCTTCATTTGATTCTGAAAAAATCAACAAATTACATGAAACTGTAGGGTATCGAACTGAATTAACTCATTCCATCAATCAATTCACCAACATCGCATTTCTGTCCGAAGTATTGTCTTGGCAATACCATCAGTCCGAGATAAACACAGCACAAATACACGCACACACATAATGAGGAAGGTAGTCAGCGCACTCGACGCTAGCTTAGCTGAGTTATCTTCACTCAGTCTCAGTCTGTTAGTCAAGCCGCTTGTCACTGTCGTTCCGCCGAGTATAAAGCAAAAGTATGTTGGAGTTCTAATATTTTAATTCAAGTCATAGAAGTAATTGTTCTTTGTAGTGTTACTTATTGATAGTAAATAAATGAAGTAAAAAAGCGAAGTGCACGCTTAAGTTGTTTTTGTATCAATTTGCTTTTGAACCCAACAATTGGTGACCCCGACCGGAGTGTAGTGACAAGCGCAATATCAAGCAACCTAAAAAGTGAAAAAAAAAAGCGAAAGCTGTTTAATAGCCTGCATTCATCTTGCAAAATTATTATAATTGCAAAATCCAGTGTGCTTGGAACTGCACAATACAATACAGTTATCACTAACTGCATCATCTTTCATCGTACTTCGTACGGTACACAACACATCACCAGTGTTCGTGCTATAGATTGAGCATCACATTCACACAACATTAGAGTACACAACGTTCCCAGTGCGTTAACTCTAATCATCAGCAGTAAGAGCAAGCACATCAACATAACTTCATACAAGTGCAGCGTACACGTATACATTTGGCACTCATTCATCCTCAACAAGTGGCAACCAGCTGGAAAATCACTAAACTGGTATTGGCATAGCAGCAATTTTTAAAGTATCTAGCGCGCTTTAATAGCGACCAACGAGTAAAGTATCGATACTTCACGATTAAAGTTACCTTTCAAGGAATCGGCATAATATCATCAACTGGAACACGTCAAGCACATAAGTATTCAGTAGTGTGAAATTTTCTGTTGCTGTAAAATCATTATTACTTAGTAATAGTTATTTTAGATATTTTTAGTAATAACTTAATAACTTTATTAGACATAAATTCATAGTATTGTAACAATTTTTCCTGTTGTCCGAGCGAATTCCTGAAAAAATTGTAGCCCCCAGCTTAACGACGTTGTCGTAAGATAGTCCAGTCCTCTCTGCTACGCTTGCCTCTTGCTTGTTCACCCAAAGACGCCAAACGTCAAACAGATCCGCAATATTTTCCAAAAGTCGAATCTACAATATTCTCCAGCGAGAAGAAGCACGGGCTTACTAAACTGAGTCCCCAGACGCGACAGGCGGATACTGGCAACCGTGGTAGATGTACAATGTTTACCACTACTGTACACGGCCAGTGTTTTCTGCTGAAGTTACTGCTGCATAAAAGATTAAATGTGAGATGCGGGAAGTTAGCTTTTGCTCGTTTTATGCTTAAGGGTAGGTATGTGTAGGTGTAGTGATGCTGGAGTGCTTGAATGTGCTTGAGTATGAATTGACCGCTGTGTGTATGTAGAGTGTTGTTTAAATTTATTTTATGTTAGATTAAGGTTAAGTGCATGTAGTTATGCTCAATGTAAGGCTGGAAGCCGGTGTGTCGACGTAAAATAAGGAAAAGTTTTATAGGTTACCTGCCTTCAGGGCTTGATGCTGCCTGAAATATCCGCCTGTTTATAGCTGATATTCACTGGGTGCTATCCTACAGCAGCAGAGCTTGGCGTAGCTGGCGTGATGCGTGTTGTTTGTTCTTTTCTAGGCGTGTTTGTGGCAGCCGGAATGAAGTGTTTTCTCCAGATGGGGCCCTGGTAGGCAGCAAAATCTCACGCGCAAACCTCAAACGATCTTCAGCCGAAGCGTCTGCGACAACCAGCGTAAAGTTATAACACTTTGGGTGTTAATTACCTGTAAGTTTGCTCCCGCGGGAGATTAAACACCTTTTCCTCAAAATACAAACTATAGGAACAATACTTAGCTGCTGGTGGATAGAGGACTGTTCCTTTTCAATCGGCTTATCGGCAGGGGAAGAGCAATAAAACTCTTGGGATGCTTTCTTTGTTTTTATAATTTTATTTTTCTTGTGGTTTCTCGATTACAGGTTTTTTCTTCTTCCTTCTTCTGAGATCGCAAAAAAAAAGTCACACACCATTCCAGAAACTTCGACCGAATCTGACACAAAAAAAAAAGACATTTTTTTGAAGGCTCCGGGATTTTTATCGATTCTCGTTCTATTATCTTCGAAATTGAAGTTTCGGTGCTAAATTGGGTAGGTTAGTGACATCTACAATCTCAGATTTTACAAATACTGTTTTTTTTTCTATTTGTACAAGCAAAGTTAAAAAATTAAATTTCTAGAAAGTTAAAGTTTACATCTGTGCAAAATTGTTTGTATGTGAATTTTCAGTATTTAATAAAGTATTACAAAGTTTTATGTTTTATTTTTGAATTATTTAATTTTTACGGTTGGTTAATCGCAGGTTCCTCTTCTGTTTTATGAAATGGCGGCGTTATATGATGCAATTCGGTTACACTGCCCTCCCTTTCGGAAATAGAGCTGTCCTCAGCTCGGTTGTTCGAGGCGGTGGACTCATGAGGGGTCGAATCCTCAATCTTCGTCGTAACTCGGTGCTCGAAGTCATCAGAAATAAAAAGAAAGGAAGAAAACAAAAGAGTTATTAGAAAAACCTATTACTAATAATGGTAAATAAATCGATTCGTTACGGAGTTAAAAGTATTTGTGGATTCCACATATCTCGCGATGGCCGCTGGCGTCAGTTGATGTCTATAAAATATTAGGGTAGGGCTGTTGGTATTTCCCCCCGCGATCGCGACTTATATTGTACGAGACGTCCAGCCCATCCTAACCCAGGAACGGCAGAGGTTAAAGGGCGCCTCTGACTCGCCCCAGTATGGATGTAGAGAGGTTTTTTGTCAAATATTTTGTCCGTTACTCTCGCGATACGGAGCTAAACGATTCTGGTGTACTATACGAATTTTTCCTCCGCGACAACGCTTTATTTTATACACTACTTCAGTGATTCGATCAACGATCGCGTACGGGCCATCCCAGTTATTCTGTAGTTTGGGGCATCGGCCTACGACACGCCGCGGAAAGTAGAGCCAGACGAATTGTCCGGGTTCGTAAATGTGGTGACGAGATCTCAGGTCATAGTAGTCCTTCTGATGTCGACTTGCGAGTTTCAGTTTTTTCCTATTATGGTCGTGAATTTCATTAAGTGTTGCTTCTAGTCTCTCGATATATTGACTAGTAGGCGTCGCACTGCTTGGTGGTCGACCCATTATCATCTCGAGTGGTAGGCGTATTTCTCGGCCAAATAATAGTCGTGCGGGAGTTTGTTTGGTGCTGCTCTGAATACTGGATCTGTAAGATAGCAGCAGATATGGTATGTATTCGTCCCATTGGCTTTGTTTGTTCTCTACGAATTTCGCTAAGTAGTCCAAAATCGTTCTGTTGAACCTTTCCACAAGACCATCGGATTGTGGGTGGAGTGCTGTGGTACGTGTTTTTTCAATTCCAAACTTGCGCAGTATTTCCTGAAATACCATGCTTTCGAAATTCCTGCCCTGATCTGAGTGCAGCTGCAGTGGTGCCCCATATCGACTGAAGACATTTGAAATAAGTGCGTCTGCTACAGTTTCCGCAGTCTGGTCTGGAATTGCTATTGCCTCTGGCCACTTGGTAAAGTAGTCCATACACACGATTAGATATCGGTTATTGTTATTGGTTTTGGGTAGAGGGCCGAGTATATCGACTGCGACTCGTTCGAAAGGCGCTCCCACATTGCATGTTTGTAGAGGTGCTCGTGATCTGGGGATAGGCCCTTTCCGGGCTTGACACTGCAGGCATTTTGCACACCAGTCCTTAACATCTGTACTGCAACCAATCCAATAATACCTGGCGCGTATCTTTTCCAGTGTCTTGTCGACACCAAAGTGGCCTCCTGATGGTGCGTTGTGCATTTCACTGAGAACGAGTTTTCTTAGTAACTTAGGCACGAGGATCTGCTTTATGCCGCCATGACCGTCATCCACGGTTCGGTAAGCAATCTGGTTATCTAAGCATAAAATTGACCACATTGACCAGTACGACTTTATTTCAGGGCTAAGGTGTTTTACAGTCTCTTTACCTGGGCGTTCTCCTGATTGTAACCAGCTCCGGATAAGCTTCAAAGTTGAATCTTGTTCTTGCTGCTCAGCTATAGTCCCTTGTGCCGCTACCACACGTAACATAATAGCATCTCGGTCTTCAAGTCTGCGGCAGTAGCTACAGTCGTTTTCCAAGCAGGGGCGTCGCGATAGAGCATCAGCATTATGATGTCGGTTACCTGGGCGATGTATGATCTCGAAATCGTACTCCTGCAACCTTTCTATCCATCGAGCTACCTGACCTTCTGGTGACCGGAAATTCATTAGCCAGCGGAGGGAAGCGTGGTCTGTCCGGATTGTAAATTTTCTGCCTAAAAGATACGGCTGGAAATGAGCGCAAGCTTTCACGATGGCCAGTAGCTCTTTTCGTGTTACACAGTAGTTGCGCTCTGCCTGGCTGAAGGTTTTACTGTAGTACTCGACCACATACTCAACACCATCTTTGATCTGGGATAACACGGCACCCCACGCATGTTGACTGGCATCAGCGTCAATCATAAATGGCAGATTTTCGTCCGGTGCTATTAAAACGGGAGCCTCCGTGAGCTTATGTCTTAGGTTTTGAAAGGCATCCTCGCACGCATCTGTCCAACAAAATTTTCGCATTTTCTCGGTCAGCTCCGTAAGCGGCTTTGCAATAGCCGAGAAATTTTGTACGAAGCGTCGATAGTAAGCACATAAACCCAAAAATGATTGCACGTCCTTTTTCGTCTTTGGTCTCGGCCACTCTCGAACTGCTGCCACTTTTTCAGGATCCGTCGCTACTCCATCCGCGCTAATAATGTGTCCTAAGAACTTTACTTCACGCTTAGCTAACTGACACTTCTTTGGCGAGACTTTCAAATTGGCTAGTCTCAATCGTGATAGGACAACCCGCAGATTATCCAGCATGCTCTTGAAGGTTGATCCGTGTACGATCACGTCATCTAAATAAACGAGACAAGTTTGAGGGGTGATTCCTTGGAGCACAGCTTCCATTAGGCGTTGGAATGTAGCTGGTGCATTTGTCAATCCAAATGGCATGACGCTGAATTCCCACAGCCCCTGACCGGTTGTAAACGCTGTCTTCTCGCGATCTTCTTCTGCTACCTCCACTTGCCAATAGCCTGACTGCAAGTCCAACGTCGAGAACCACTTGGAGTCGGCCAGAGCATCCAATGTGAGGTCAATCCGAGGAAGTGGGTATGAATCCCTTTTTGTCACTGCATTTAGTTGCCGGTAATCGACGCAAAATCGTGTGGATCCATCTTTCTTTTTGACAAGAACTATCGGTGAAGTCCACGGACTGTGAGAAGGGTGGATTATTCCTTGATCTTGCATGTCTTGCAGTAAATTACTCGCTTCTGCACGCTTCGCCAGGGGGAGTCTCCGGGGTGGCTGTTTTATAGGTGCACTGTTTCCCACGTCAATACGATGCCGGATTAACGAGGTTCTGCCTAGATCATGTTTGGATTGTGCAAAGACATCCTGGTATTCAAAAAGAAGGTTTTGTAGGTGTACTTGTTCTGTAGGATTAAGGTCCATGCTAGCTCGGGGGTACAAGTCACAGAGCACCGATGGAAGGTCGGAAGTTTGGTGGCTAATTTCAGTGCAGGGTATGATGTCGTTGTCGGGCTCTGTTGTACCTAGTATCGTTTCTGCCTTCAATTCTACAACTTCCTCCCCGATGTTAGTCACACGCACTAGGATTGTTCCGTTATGAGAGTCACATATTGACGATTCTATCCACAGGCTAGGTGAAATATCCACTGGGGTCAGGAGTATAGATTCTTGTTCGCCTAATTGTGGGTTCGCCAAATATATGAATCTTGACGTCTCTGGAAGGATGATGTAGTCACAAAGTGTTCTAACGAGGAGTTTGTGCTTTTCTTTTAAGAACGGAACTGTTTCACTCCCTATTTGTAGGTTATAGCCTCCCAAGTCGATATGGCATTTGTGGTTTGCAAGGAAGTCCATCCCGATTATGCAATCATCAAAGATATCCGCAACGTAGAAAGTCTGCAATCCCCGAAAGTTTTGAATAATGACCGGCAAGTCAACTATTCCTTGAACTTGATTTGTCTTTCCTGTTACGCTCCGTAGATAGGTCGCACATGAGCGTGTATTTGGTTTCTCCGACATTTTGTTTAGTATCCGGGGGTGTAGAACTGAGTTTGTAGCTCCGGTATCGATTATTACTCTGCAAGGGATTCCGCCTATTAAACCAGGTATTTGAATAGTGCTGCAAATCGCATTCTGGCTTACTGTAATTATAGGTGGGTTTGGAGGTGGAAACACGGCCTGCTGAGGGGTTTCTTTTGGTGCCGATGCAGTGGATGTAGTCTCACTGCTTGGGGGGCTGTGAATGATGGCTTTGGTGGTGATAGTTGGTGTATGATTTCTGCTTGGTGCATTGTTTTTAGTTGATGTATTGTTTCTGGGTAGTGTATTGTTTTTGGTTGGCGTATTATTTTTGGGTAGTGTCTTGTTTTTATTCATTATGCTGTGAACGTACGTTTGTTTCTGGTGTGGAGCTTCTAACGACCACACTGATCCCTGCTCCCTAGGACCAGCGCATTGGAGTTTAACTCCTCTTGTAGACCTGATTGTGGATGTGGTGTTGTATATCGGTATGTGGCTTGTCGTAGTTTTGTGGGCGCAGGTGGTGATACTTGCCCGTGTTGATTTTGTTCGTATAGCTGACTTGGATCGCTATGGTGTACATCTGATCCCACAGTCGATATGAGCGAAACATTCACTGCCTTATTCGTCGGGTTCCCTTGAATTAAATCAAATTCAACTTCATCCCCAGCCAGTAAGTTCATCACGGCGTCCGACGGAGAACTTTTTATGTGGGTCACGTGGAAAAAAACATCTTCCTTATTATCGTTCCGGCTAATAAAACCGAATTGGCGTTGCGAGTCGAACCATCTGATGGTCCCACGCAGATTACTTTGTATTATGTATCGCGATACTGAATGGCGTGCAGTGACTGCTTCTGTGGTTGCTGGGGCTTTTCCCTCTGGCTGAGCTAGCTCTGACCCCTTCAGACTAGCTCGTTGGCGTTTCCCGACATCATAGGGCTAGATCTCATTTCATTTTGTTGGGCATTTGCTGTTCTTCGAGGCCTTCCTCCGTTCCGCCTTGGTTGCTCGCTGTAAGAAATGGAAGCCGTAGCCACTCGAATATTCCTCTTAGCCGCCCTAGTTGCCTTTTGGTTAGCCGCTATTCTTATGGCTGTCTGCAATGCCTGTTGAAGGGTAGCTGGGTCAGAATCTCGTACTTTCTCCTGTACGTCTAGGTCCGAAATGCCATCTAGAAATTGCTCCATAGCGATTAGGTCTTTTGCGCCATCAGGACAGTCAGAAAATATTAGCTGTGTTAGCCGCTGTAAATCATTGGCGAACTCAGAAAAACTCTCTCCACCTCTCTGGGCCCTAGTTCGTAGCTGAATGTGGCTTACGGATTGCTGGTGGTCAGCACTAAATCGAATCCTTAATGCCTTACTCACTTCCTCATATGATTCCCGGGTTTCACAGCTTAGGGTTTCATAAAATGTCAGCGCCGTACCTCGTAAATAAGCAGCAAGACAAATAGCCTTCAAATCATCGGTCCATCCATTTGCTTGTGAAACTGCGTTGAAATGGACCTCATAGCGGCTCCAGAGAACTTTCCCATCATATTCCGTAGGTGGTATGGCTAGCCTTTGGGAGGTACCAACCTGGATCAGTGAAGGCTTCGTGTAGGGCGGCGCTGAAATCGCCGCGCTAGACTGTTGCATATTCTCTTGTGGCGTAGCAAATCGAACTCTTTTTGGATCTTTTGTGTGGTTATGAAGCCTATCGTTTGCTCCAGTAATGACAGTTTCGGAAGTGAGTAGCGTCGAATTTGCATTAGGTGGTTCCGTTGTAGGCTCACCCGCCTCGAGTTGGTCATTGGCACTCTCAAAAACCTTCTCTGCAAAAGTAGATGCACCCATAATCGACATACTACTAACTTGTTTTTGAAGTGCCGAAAACTCTGCGCGAAAACTCGCATTTTCCGCACGGATTTCCTTTAAACCACCTTTTAGGTCCGCTACGTCTTGCGCTTGCTTCCGTATTTCTGCAGTTAACTCATTCAGTGAGGCAGCATGTGTCTCTATGCTCTCTAGAATTCGTTCCAACTTCTCATCTGCCATTGTTTTTTCCGTGCTTCTATTTCCGATCAACAAAGCGAAGGTTACTAAATTCGTAGAATCTAAGTTTAGTGCAATTTTATTTTTCTCAAAGTACGCGTTTGCTGGCAACCTTTCGTTACCTAAGTTCGATAAACAATAATTTCTCAAAGTACTTCTATTCAGTAACTAGGCACTTCTTTCGTTCAAGTACCATAAGAGAATCATAACAGTCTCGTAGTATTCACCTATTCTTTTCAATTTTCAGTCTTAACAATAAGAGTTGGCTTAAGAGCTTCGACCTGTAAAACGCTTGTCCAACCTAACTATAATTAGTTTCACTTATGTAAAAAAAATATCTATTGTTCATTTATTTATTCACTGCTCGCATAAAATAATGAAAAGAAAAAAAAGAAAACAGAACAACGACAAAGAAAAATCAAATAATCTACTAGGCATACCCCAACTACTCTTCTTCGGATATAAACTATTCTGTTTAAATAAAGTTCATAAATCGAATTCAACTCCAGTGTAGGGTTTTCTGTCCTCTTTACGAGAAAAAATAAATGAAAATAGTATCTGCTTGAATATCACAACACAAATGAAAGAAAAAAAAAATAGTTCACCAAATCCTGCCACCAAGCATATACTAATTGATTTATTTATTGTTATTCCGGATAATTATAGTTTGCTCATTCCCTTAGTACATACAAATTATAAAAAAAATAGCTATTTTTTTCTCACAATCAAATTAAATTCAATTTTAATGTCCAATATTCCAAAACCAAAAAAAATAACTTTATGCAGTTGTTGTGTTTTTACGTAGTGGAGTAATACGCATCTCAATCAAACTGGGAAACGGGGCAGCTTTCCTTAAGAAATCTTCTATGTACCCCACACTTGACACCAATGTAACAATTTTTCCTGTTGTCCGAGCGAATTCCTGAAAAAATTGTAGCCCCCAGCTTAACGACGTTGTCGTAAGATAGTCCAGTCCTCTCTGCTACGCTTGCCTCTTGCTTGTTCACCCAAAGACGCCAAACGTCAAACAGATCCGCAATATTTTCCAAAAGTCGAATCTACAATATTCTCCAGCGAGAAGAAGCACGGGCTTACTAAACTGAGTCCCCAGACGCGACAGGCGGATACTGGCAACCGTGGTAGATGTACAATGTTTACCACTACTGTACACGGCCAGTGTTTTCTGCTGAAGTTACTGCTGCATAAAAGATTAAATGTGAGATGCGGGAAGTTAGCTTTTGCTCGTTTTATGCTTAAGGGTAGGTATGTGTAGGTGTAGTGATGCTGGAGTGCTTGAATGTAAAATATGGCGCTGTATTGAGAGTGGTGTTTTGTCTATTTTGGTTTTGGGTTTGACTTATGTGTATTTATGTTTAAGTGCTTGAGTATGAATTGACCGCTGTGTGTATGTAGAGTGTTGTTTAAATTTATTTTATGTTAGATTAAGGTTAAGTGCATGTAGTTATGCTCAATGTAAGGCTGGAAGCCGGTGTGTCGACGTAAAATAAGGAAAAGTTTTATAGGTTACCTGCCTTCAGGGCTTGATGCTGCCTGAAATATCCGCCTGTTTATAGCTGATATTCACTGGGTGCTATCCTACAGCAGCAGAGCTTGGCGTAGCTGGCGTGATGCGTGTTGTTTGTTCTTTTCTAGGCGTGTTTGTGGCAGCCGGAATGAAGTGTTTTCTCCAGATGGGGCCCTGGTAGGCAGCAAAATCTCACGCGCAAACCTCAAACGATCTTCAGCCGAAGCGTCTGCGACAACCAGCGTAAAGTTATAACACTTTGGGTGTTAATTACCTGTAAGTTTGCTCCCGCGGGAGATTAAACACCTTTTCCTCAAAATACAAACTATAGGAACAATACTTAGCTGCTGGTGGATAGAGGACTGTTCCTTTTCAATCGGCTTATCGGCAGGGGAAGAGCAATAAAACTCTTGGGATGCTTTCTTTGTTTTTATAATTTTATTTTTCTTGTGGTTTCTCGATTACAGGTTTTTTCTTCTTCCTTCTTCTGAGATCGCAAAAAAAAAGTCACACACCATTCCAGAAACTTCGACCGAATCTGACACAAAAAAAAAAGACATTTTTTTGAAGGCTCCGGGATTTTTATCGATTCTCGTTCTATTATCTTCGAAATTGAAGTTTCGGTGCTAAATTGGGTATGTTAGTGACATCTACAATCTCAGATTTTACAAATACTGTTTTTTTTTCTATTTGTACAAGCAAAGTTAAAAAATTAAATTTCTAGAAAGTTAAAGTTTACATCTGTGCAAAATTGTTTGTATGTGAATTTTCAGTATTTAATAAAGTATTACAAAGTTTTATGTTTTATTTTTGAATTATTTAATTTTTACGGTTGGTTAATCGCAGGTTCCTCTTCTGTTTTATGAAATGGCGGCGTTATATGATGCAATTCGGTTACAGTATTATAGATATTTCAATAGTTTTTTTTTAGAGAAATTAACCTTACATATTAGATAACAAAAAATTTTTTTTTTCCAAATAGTGTTCTTCAAATATATTAATATTATATTACAAAATATTTACGATATAAATTTTGTCAATACAAAATAGTGAGTTTCAGATAAATCTAAACTATTCACGACAAATCATTTCGTCAATGCGTCAAACTGTTATGCAGATTGTAAATTATGCTCAACAGAACAGCGCAGTGACACGGTATCAAGTAATTCTATTAATTCGTCAACAATCTCTCTCAGAGTGTGTGTGTTATAACATCAAAAGAGCTCTGCAATAATTTCTCAAAATTCTTTCTAGTATTTAGCGAAGATTTTAATCCTAGTGCTGCGTAAATATTAATCCCGCGTTACCTGCCAATACAATTCTACGGCATTAAGCAATCTTGGTGAGATTTGATTTCAAATTTAAATTCTAGTGAACTAAACAAATAGTTTTATTCCGTGTTTATAATGTCGGAGGAAAATTCAAATCCAAATAACTCCACAACAGAAAACAAAGACAATACCAACAACTCCTCCGACTCCAACTCCAGCGAAGTGCAAGCCACTAGTGCTATGATAAAATTACCCACTTTTTGGGCTAATTCACCAGTGACATGGTTTATTCAAGCTGAAGCTCAGTTCGCGGTTAGCAAAATCAATAGAGATTTTCATCGCTACAACTATGTTCTGGCAGCGCTACCGCAAGAAGCACTAGACTCAGTTCTTGACATTATTCAAAATCCCCCGCAAACCGAACTTTATAAAAATTTAAAACAAACACTGATAGATCGGCACTCCTTAAGCGAGGAAAGATGCTTAGAAAAACTTCTATCAAGTGAGGAAATCGGAGATCGCAAGCCATCTGATTTCTTACGCATGCTTAAACAGCTAGCAGGCACTTCAGGCACCATTGGCGATACATTGGTAAGAAAGTTGTGGTTGAGGCGACTCCCACAAGTGATCAATGTCGCGTTAATTCCACTTTCAGACAAAAGTGAAGCTGAGATAACCCACTTAGCGGACAAAATCTGGGAAGCGTCAGACGTTTCAAAGAACATTTCAGCCGTAAGCTTACCTACTACTAGCCATTCAAATAACTTTGCTCGACAGCAAGAAATGAACTTTCGTAAACTAGAACGTGAGATCCAAGATATGAAATCCATTATGAAATCTTTTCAAATTGGCGATAAACGATACCGACGGTCTCAAGAAATACGTTCAAGTCAGAATCGGAGAAGATCGAAAAGCGATCACAAAAAAAACCTTTGTTGGTACCACGCAAAATTTGGCACCAAGGCTATCAATTGTCAACAACCTTGCAATTTCATTCGAAAGAGTTTCCATACACCGCGAGATCAAAGTGACAGCAATCCAAAAAACTAATAAGCCCAACTGTTCAGACGGCAAACAGTGGGATTCCTAATTCTTCTCGCCGTCTATTTATAAAGGATTTGGATAACAAACTAACCTTTCTTATAGACACCGGTGCAGATTTGTCGGTTCTACCACATATTTTATACAAAAATGCAAAAACAACTTCCGATATCTCTCTATCTGCAGCCAATGGTACACAAATTAATACTTTTGGCACGAAACTGCTTAAAGTTAACTTGGGATTGCGTAGAAACTTCATCCACCAATTCACTCTCGCAGCTGTAAACAAACCTATAATTGGTGCGGACTTCCTAAATAAATTCAACCTCGTAGTAGATTTAAAGCGCAAACGCCTCATCGATTCTAACACGGACATATCTGTCATCGCACAATGCATCACTTCAGATATTCCATCAATTCGTAGTTTTTCATCTGAAAATGAATTTGGTAAAATTATTTACGAATTCCCAGTGCTGACTAAACAACAAAATTTCAACTTACCAGTGAAACACACGGTTCAACACCACATTGTTAGCAAAGGCCAATTACCAATTTCTAAACCAAGACGTTTAGATCCTACCAGGCATAAAGCAGCCTTGATGGAATTTCATCATATGGTAGAGCTAGGCATTTGTCGCCCATCCTCGTCACCTGTCTCGTCACCTCTTCACATGGTGACAAAGAAAGACAGTGAAGACTGGAGACCCTGTGGCGATTATCGACGTCTGAATGCCATAACTATACCAGACAGGTACCCAATTCCTCACATCCACAATTTCAGCATGCAACTTCGAGGATGTACAATCTTTTCACGCATCGACTTAGTCAGGGCATACAACCAAATACCAGTAGCTGAAGATGATATATATAAGACGGCGATAACGACACCATTTGGCCTCTTCGAGTTTCTCCGAATGCCATTTGGATTACGCAATGCCAGTCAAACCTTTCAAAGGTTTATTAATGAAGTAGTGAAAGATTTCAACTTTGTCTTCGTATACATTGACGACTTGCTAATCGCTAGCAAGACGGACGAAGAACACAAGCAACATCTAAGAATAGTCTTGAAACGTTTATCCGACTTTGGTCTTACAATCAAACCATCAAAATGCATATTCGGTGTTTCGTCCCTCGAGTTCCTAGGACACACCATATCTCCCATAGGCATCGCTCCATTATCAAATCGCGTCGAAGCAATCTTGAATGTCGCACCACCCACTTCAGTGCGACAAGTGCAACAGTTCTTGGGCATGATCAACTTCTATAATAGATTCATACCCAAACTGTCTGAACTGTTAGCACCAATTTTCTCCCACTTAGCTGCTGCACAGAAAAAGACAAAGCAAAAACATACCTTTTCATGGCCAGATAACTGCAACCAAGCTTTCGAAAATGCTAAAGCTGCCCTAGCTAACGCAACCTTAATCGCTCACCCATTAGAGGAAGCAACGTACAGCATCACTACGGATGCCTCGAACATAGCAGTTGGTGCAGTGTTACAGCAGCTTAACAATAATCAATGGGAACCACTCGGTTTTTTTTCGAAAAAGCTGACTACAGCAGAACAAAAATATTCAGCATTCGATCGTGAACTGCTCGCCATCTACTTATCTATCAAAAACTTCCGTCATTTTGTTGAAGGGCGAGAATTTCGAATCTACACAGATCACCGCCCACTAACAAACGCCATCACTTCCAAATCCGAACGCAGTCCTCGACAGGCTCGACACCTCGATTATATATCGCAATTTACGTGTGATATACGACATATATCGGGAAAAAATAACACAGTGGCAGATCTGTTATCGCGGCCAGCCAGCAATTGCAATGAATCAGTTGATAATGATACATTCAACACTAAATCACTAATTCAAGCGCAAAAAAATGACAACGAGCTACGCTGTCTACTCACGGACTCAAGGCCAAGGAACTCAAAGTTCAAACTGGAACTCATAAAAGTCCCAATAACTGACGAACAAATTTGGTGCGAAACTAGCACAAAGAATATACGTCCATTTATCCCTACGTCTCTTCGCAAGATCGTGTTCGACACAACTCACAACTTGTCTCATTCAGGCACACGGGCCACAAGGAAGAAAATGACTTCCAAATACTTTTGGCCTTCAATCAACAAAGATAGTAACGAATGGTGTAAATCATGTTCTTCATGTCAGAAGTCCAAAGTAGGCCGACATACAAAATCAGAGATTAGTCGATTTCCTATTGCATTCGGCCGTTTCGAAAACATACACATAGATCTAGTTGGCCCTCTTCCACCATCAAACGGTTATGCGTACCTATTAACAATTGTCGATCGATTTACCAGATGGCCTGAAGCTATACCGATTAAAGACATAAGCGCTGCAAATGTTATATAGACTTACGACTAAAGATCTCAAGGCGTTGGCGTATCAGTTGGCATTAAAAAATAATAAGCCTAATCCATTCAATGCCGAAAAAGAAGAAGCTGGTAGAGAGTGGGTCAACGACTTCCACAGCTAAGAAACCGGAAAACACTTCTGCTGCCAGAGCATCTGGATTCAACAAAGTTACTGTACAAAAATTCTTTAATTTCCTCGGTAACGTGTACGATGAGTATAATCTGACTCCTGACCGTATTTACAACTGTGATGAAACAGGTGTTTCTGTTGTGCCTAAAACTAAGTCAAAGATAGTCGCTCAAAGGGGTCGCAAACAGGTTGGAGCCATGGTTTTAGCAGAACGGGGACAGACGCTCACGGTCGAAATATGCTTCAGTGTAGCTGGGAACTACATGCCACCCATGCTTATTTTTCCCAGAAAAGGGATGGTTCCAGAGCTGATGATGAATTCACAAGCTGGTTGTTGGGGCATATGTAATGATTGGGGCTGGATGACTTCAGAACTGTTCCTCCAATGGTTTAAGAGATATGTGATTTTCAGTGGAGCATCTAAAGAGAGACCCCTGCTGCTTTTACTAGATGGGCACAGTACCCACACTCAGAACATTGATCTGATCAATGAAGCCAGAGCTCATGGTGTTATAATCTTGTATTTTCTCCCGCACATGACACATCGTTTACAAGTAGCCTATGCTGCTTTCATGCGTCCGTTGAGTATTTATTATGACCAAACCGTTACAGCATGGCTACGATCTAAGCCAGGACTAGTCGTTCCTATCCGCCAAGTCACTGAAATCTTCGGAAATGCATTTGTTCTGGCAGCCACAATGTCTAGAGCATTGAACGGATTTCGTAAGTGGGTGATTTGGCAGTATAATCCAAATGTGTTTTCCGAAACAGATAGTGCGCCTTCTTTGACAACCGAGATCCAGTTGAATAACAGTCAATCTCATTCTTCCACAAACCGAGGAGCATTTCAAAATATAAGGAATGTCATTGCTGCCCAATCATCTGATTTCTCTCAAGAAAAAGAAACCTCACGGAGCTCAGACACAACGGCTGCACAAACAGCTGATAATGCTGCGACTTTGAATAATAACGTTGTTGATAACCCTTTAGAAGGGTACTCTCACTGGTATGAACAAAATAATGAACCAGAGACATCTCAACAAACTATAAATCCAATTAGTTAACAACCAGAGACATCACAATCAGCTCATGTGTCCACGTGCGACAAAAGTGACAGTAGCTTCGCTATGACTTCTCCGAAACAACTATTACCACTTCCAGTTACCAAAAAATCCTCACGAGTTACTAAAAAACGTGGAAAAACAGCAATTATCACGTCTTCTCCTTATAAACAAGCATTAGAAGTCGCTGCCCAGAAGAAAAAAGATGCTGAACAGAAAAAACTACAGAAAATAGAAATGAAAAAGGGAAAAGATGAATTAAAAAAACAGAAGAAATGTAACACAAAATTTCAAAATGAAATATCACGGAATAGTAGCAGAACAGCGAAAGCAGCAAAACGACCAGAAAAGAATAAATTGCCAAGTTAATCACTGCATTGCTAAATTACAAAAGAGAACGAATCAAGTCAAACTGCTGTTTATATAGCCAGAGTATGCGCACGACACCTAAGAACGGTAGTCAACGGCGCGTGGCAACAATATTGGCATAGCAACAATAACCTGACCTAGCAACTGCACTTCATCATTGGTTCATAATGTGTTACCATTTTAGTTATTGTTGTTAACAAGCTGCACTCAACTTATGAATATAAAAAATATTTTGCGTAAATTCAATTTATTCCTAAACCAGTGTGGTATAAATGTTAATAACAACTAAAACTTTCACATTTTGTTGGATGAGAAAGTTTACTTACCCGACAAAATTTGTAAATTCCTAAAACCAATACCTTCATCTGACTTAGACGTAGCTAGAAGCATCACGCACGAGTTTCTGCCCTTGTACTTAGATGTACCGTCGCAATATTCTGCTGCGCAGTAATTCTTTATGTAATTATCGCAGTTCATATGCTGCTCGTGTTGCAAGTTAGAACTGGGAGTCTTAAATTGTCTCGTATTTTTGATCTGTTCACTGCTTTGTGTACTCGAATGCAAGCGTGTAAGCTTCGCGCAATACTTCACTGGAAACAATCATGGCGGAACGTGAATCGTAATGAGAATTTTTGTATCTCGATATGGTGGTGGCCATACTTGTTGCTGTTCAGCTGACTTGAGTTGACAGCAGCAATTTATTGATGTTTGTTTTGGGTTTTGTTGGACTGATAAATATTCAGTGATTAATATAGATTTGTTGTGCTGAGATTCGATCTAGGGTACAAACAAAAGTATTGCAACTGATGCAAATAGGGCGGTACTTTGTGCAGTGTGAAATTTTCATTCCAAAAGGTGATGATTTACGGAGTACCTGTCTACTCTGATGCATTAGGTAAGTTCATTTCTTCTGATTTTTGTGTAGAATTGATTCTTGGCAGTTTCTTTTTCTTTCTTTCAGGATCGAGATACTGCGACCAGCATATACTGCTGTGTACGATCCTGAACATACTGCCCCCCGTTGAAAGGCTAAGATGCTTTTCAATTATATGTGATGTGCAATCTGTTGATAACTCCAGCTGATGTTGAAATTGTATAACTTGCGTTAACATATGTAATGTTGAAAACTTTAGTTGTACACCGAAAAAAATTAATTCGGAAATTCAGCAAAACCGAGTTTGTTGATTTATGATTGTTGTTTTCAACTAAATTATTATTTGCATTTACTAATAAATTCGTTAGAAATACAGTGGAAATTCGAAGTTATTTCAAATCGGAATTTGTTAATTTAAGAGTTCATAAATCTTCAAAATCTTTTGATAATTTGTTCAAAGAAATATGTTATAATGGCTAATTATATATCAAAAAACAAGAATTTGAACTTTTAGCTGATTAAGTAGGGTATTTTACAATTTATCATTTGCTCATTTAACTAATCACATTTCATAAAAAATCTGAATGGGTTTGTTGTTAATTCAAATTTAGAACAAATGTAAATTCATCAAATGATTTAACTCTTTTTGCAAATTTTATTTATAAAATTGTCACCCTATATTTTACAGGATTCGCACGCACACAGGTGTATGAAATGTATAACATATATATCCTAATTTTTCATTTCATATGAGACATATTCATCTTACAAGTTCAACAAATTACAAATACATTCGAAATTGTTACTTTTATTGGAAGCTTATCTCCTCCTTTCGTACAGAACATGTTATTTGAAATTCAACAGAATACAGTAGACCAAAAAGAGACAATTATATAAAAGTGATCCGATGTTAATGTAAGCAAATTTAGTAGTGTCAGCGGTCCATGTCAGTGGATTTGCCAGTATTTAATAGAGTTTATTTGCGTTATCTCGTAAATGTATGCATATCTCCTGCTTTATTCGGAATTAGAAATATCAACGAATTGGTTGGAAAATTGGAGAACAAATTTGTTGATTTAACAAATCTTAGAAAATAATCAGCAAATCAAATTTGCTGAAATATCATTTGTGTTATCTCGTAAATGTATGCATACCTCCTGCTATATTCGGAATTAGAAATTTCAACGAATTTATTGGAAAATTGGAGAACAAATTTGTTGATTTAACAAATCTTAGAAAATAATCAGCAAATCAAATTTGTTGAAATATCATTCTACTTCCTCTCTAAGATGCAATTTGGCTCATAGCTTGTTCAGCAGTTCAGTTAATCATCAGATTTCATAGTGTTCAGATCAGTACAAGAAATAAGTAGTGACTCAATTCAATTGTTCTAAAGTGCATCTCAGCGATATTTTAGTTGGCATTTTTAAAGTTTTTGGAGCCCGATTTTGTATTTTGTGCAACACATTACGGTACTTTGGTTTTTTAACTCTAAAAAATCTGTATGTATTATGGCGATGGACACTAACGTGACAATTATCACGGAAGAAGAAATTGTGAATGGATTACTTAGTGAATGGGGTTGCTTAGATCTCGCAAATGATTTTAATAGTAATTCTCTCATTTCATTAGTGAAAGCAATTTTTGTTCCCTGGTTCTTTTAAATTAGTTGCCGCTCTTTATTTGAGTTTGATTTTTTGATGTAATTCGGTGTTTTATTTAAGTGCCTTCAATCATCGCTAGATTTTCTCTGATTAGTTTAATTTTAATTCTTTTGTAATAAATACTTTGAAAAATTAAAAACAAAAACAAAAGAGCTTGCATATTGCCGGAAGCACCTTTTATAGCAGTTTTATTCAAATTGTCAAGTCTTTCTCTAAGATGCTATTACTCTGTATTTATTTAATACCTACTTATATGTACAGTAAAAATAATGTACAATATACACATCATATTTTTGCATTTAAAAATGAAAATTTAATTTTTCAAGCAAAAGTATCATCTAATTTTCTATGCGGCAGTTTTAGCGAAAATTAGTTTGAATATACTTCCGTCCTAAGCATAAAAGTCGCATCTGCAAATTTTCTTAAATGCAGATACTTCTGACTATGTACGTTGTGAGAAATTTCAAAAGAATTTAAAATAATTTATCTTTTTGTGACATAATAGAATAATAATAATAATCCCGATTTCCTGCGAATCGTAATGAATAATTGGAATACTCCTGAACCAAAACTTTCCAACAACATAATTATTACAAATTTTTAGATACGATTGTTATGTTTAGGACGGCGGTGTAGGTAGTGTGCTATGCTCCAAAGCAGATCTTAAAAAACTTTAAAAATGGTTATTAATTTGAATATTTCTATATTAAATGATTAATAAAATAAACATAATTTTTGTGTTTTTTTTTCTACGTCAACATAATGGCGATATATAGGGGCTTTCACTTTAACATGTCACACTAATAATTTTTTAACAGTAAAGTATTTGGTATATGAGACTCAATATAAAATAAGTGGAAATAAAATTAGTGTAATATAATTGATGCTCTGTCGATTTGTGAAATTTAATATATACCACATATTTCTGAATATCGGTTGTTCACATTCATTGAAAGACATAGCCATCTGATCACCTTGAGATTCACTGGTTTTCATACTTATGTTTGGTGTTTCTTGACTAATTTCGGAGATATTCCAGTTTACCTATCTTTCCTTCAAAGTAAATGTTTTTTTTAAGCATTTGGAATTGATTTTGAAGTGTTAAAAGATATCAGTGATGAAGATATACGAGACCTTATTCCTCGCGAACGACTTGGATTACGAATGGAGAAACATTAATGTAAATATAATCACAATATTTTTTGGGTTATTTTGCAATCAACTAGCTTACAGGGATCCTTAAAGTCATCTCCTGGAACACCTGATACCCTATCAACCTCGGATACTATAAACTCTTGGATCTTAAGAAACTGCGGTACTCAGGATAGTCCATCTTCTAAAACTGAAAAAGCAATTGTAATATAACGAAAACACAAAAATTTTTCGTTTCTAAAGCAGAATTAATATTACAGAGCCTTAAACAGCTTTTGACTGAAACTCTTTCCGGTCAAGCAATTTTAAATGAATACGAAAAAACTAGTAGACTTTCGAGTATTTCAAGACAAAGTTTGGCGAATATTATAATAAAATTTCAAAATGAAATATCACGGAATAGTAGCAGAACAGCGAAAGCAGCAAAACGACCAGAAAAGAATAAATTGCCAAGTTAATCACTGCATTGCTAAATTACAAAAGAGAACGAATCAAGTCAAACTGCTGTTTATATAGCCAGAGTATGCGCACGACACCTAAGAACGGTAGTCAACGGCGCGTGGCAACAATATTGGCATAGCAACAATAACCTGACCTAGCAACTGCACTTCATCATTGGTTCATAATGTGTTACCATTTTAGTTATTGTTGTTAACAAGCTGCACTCAACTTATGAATATAAAAAATATTTTGCGTAAATTCAATTTATTCCTAAACCAGTGTGGTATAAATGTTAATAACAACTAAAACTTTCACATTTTGTTGGATGAGAAAGTTTACTTACCCGACAAAATTTGTAAATTCCTAAAACCAATACCTTCATCTGACTTAGACGTAGCTAGAAGCATCACGCACGAGTTTCTGCCCTTGTACTTAGATGTACCGTCGCAATATTCTGCTGCGCAGTAATTCTTTATGTAATTATCGCAGTTCATATGCTGCTCGTGTTGCAAGTTAGAACTGGGAGTCTTAAATTGTCTCGTATTTTTGATCTGTTCACTGCTTTGTGTACTCGAATGCAAGCGTGTAAGCTTCGCGCAATACTTCACTGGAAACAATCATGGCGGAACGTGAATCGTAATGAGAATTTTTGTATCTCGATATGGTGGTGGCCATACTTGTTGCTGTTCAGCTGACTTGAGTTGACAGCAGCAATTTATTGATGTTTGTTTTGGGTTTTGTTGGACTGATAAATATTCAGTGATTAATATAGATTTGTTGTGCTGAGATTCGATCTAGGGTACAAACAAAAGTATTGCAACTGATGCAAATAGGGCGGTACTTTGTGCAGTGTGAAATTTTCATTCCAAAAGGTGATGATTTACGGAGTACCTGTCTACTCTGATGCATTAGGTAAGTTCATTTCTTCTGATTTTTGTGTAGAATTGATTCTTGGCAGTTTCTTTTTCTTTCTTTCAGGATCGAGATACTGCGACCAGCATATACTGCTGTGTACGATCCTGAACATACTGCCCCCCGTTGAAAGGCTAAGATGCTTTTCAATTATATGTGATGTGCAATCTGTTGATAACTCCAGCTGATGTTGAAATTGTATAACTTGCGTTAACATATGTAATGTTGAAAACTTTAGTTGTACACCGAAAAAAATTAATTCGGAAATTCAGCAAAACCGAGTTTGTTGATTTATGATTGTTGTTTTCAACTAAATTATTATTTGCATTTACTAATAAATTCGTTAGAAATACAGTGGAAATTCGAAGTTATTTCAAATCGGAATTTGTTAATTTAAGAGTTCATAAATCTTCAAAATCTTTTGATAATTTGTTCAAAGAAATATGTTATAATGGCTAATTATATATCAAAAAACAAGAATTTGAACTTTTAGCTGATTAAGTAGGGTATTTTACAATTTATCATTTGCTCATTTAACTAATCACATTTCATAAAAAATCTGAATGGGTTTGTTGTTAATTCAAATTTAGAACAAATGTAAATTCATCAAATGATTTAACTCTTTTTGCAAATTTTATTTATAAAATTGTCACCCTATATTTTACAGGATTCGCACGCACACAGGTGTATGAAATGTATAACATATATATCCTAATTTTTCATTTCATATGAGACATATTCATCTTACAAGTTCAACAAATTACAAATACATTCGAAATTGTTACTTTTATTGGAAGCTTATCTCCTCCTTTCGTACAGAACATGTTATTTGAAATTCAACAGAATACAGTAGACCAAAAAGAGACAATTATATAAAAGTGATCCGATGTTAATGTAAGCAAATTTAGTAGTGTCAGCGGTCCATGTCAGTGGATTTGCCAGTATTTAATAGAGTTTATTTGCGTTATCTCGTAAATGTATGCATATCTCCTGCTTTATTCGGAATTAGAAATATCAACGAATTGGTTGGAAAATTGGAGAACAAATTTGTTGATTTAACAAATCTTAGAAAATAATCAGCAAATCAAATTTGCTGAAATATCATTTGTGTTATCTCGTAAATGTATGCATACCTCCTGCTATATTCGGAATTAGAAATTTCAACGAATTTATTGGAAAATTGGAGAACAAATTTGTTGATTTAACAAATCTTAGAAAATAATCAGCAAATCAAATTTGTTGAAATATCATTCTACTTCCTCTCTAAGATGCAATTTGGCTCATAGCTTGTTCAGCAGTTCAGTTAATCATCAGATTTCATAGTGTTCAGATCAGTACAAGAAATAAGTAGTGACTCAATTCAATTGTTCTAAAGTGCATCTCAGCGATATTTTAGTTGGCATTTTTAAAGTTTTTGGAGCCCGATTTTGTATTTTGTGCAACACATTACGGTACTTTGGTTTTTTAACTCTAAAAAATCTGTATGTATTATGGCGATGGACACTAACGTGACAATTATCACGGAAGAAGAAATTGTGAATGGATTACTTAGTGAATGGGGTTGCTTAGATCTCGCAAATGATTTTAATAGTAATTCTCTCATTTCATTAGTGAAAGCAATTTTTGTTCCCTGGTTCTTTTAAATTAGTTGCCGCTCTTTATTTGAGTTTGATTTTTTGATGTAATTCGGTGTTTTATTTAAGTGCCTTCAATCATCGCTAGATTTTCTCTGATTAGTTTAATTTTAATTCTTTTGTAATAAATACTTTGAAAAATTAAAAACAAAAACAAAAGAGCTTGCATATTGCCGGAAGCACCTTTTATAGCAGTTTTATTCAAATTGTCAAGTCTTTCTCTAAGATGCTATTACTCTGTATTTATTTAATACCTACTTATATGTACAGTAAAAATAATGTACAATATACACATCATATTTTTGCATTTAAAAATGAAAATTTAATTTTTCAAGCAAAAGTATCATCTAATTTTCTATGCGGCAGTTTTAGCGAAAATTAGTTTGAATATACTTCCGTCCTAAGCATAAAAGTCGCATCTGCAAATTTTCTTAAATGCAGATACTTCTGACTATGTACGTTGTGAGAAATTTCAAAAGAATTTAAAATAATTTATCTTTTTGTGACATAATAGAATAATAATAATAATCCCGATTTCCTGCGAATCGTAATGAATAATTGGAATACTCCTGAACCAAAACTTTCCAACAACATAATTATTACAAATTTTTAGATACGATTGTTATGTTTAGGACGGCGGTGTAGGTAGTGTGCTATGCTCCAAAGCAGATCTTAAAAAACTTTAAAAATGGTTATTAATTTGAATATTTCTATATTAAATGATTAATAAAATAAACATAATTTTTGTGTTTTTTTTTCTACGTCAACATAATGGCGATATATAGGGGCTTTCACTTTAACATGTCACACTAATAATTTTTTAACAGTAAAGTATTTGGTATATGAGACTCAATATAAAATAAGTGGAAATAAAATTAGTGTAATATAATTGATGCTCTGTCGATTTGTGAAATTTAATATATACCACATATTTCTGAATATCGGTTGTTCACATTCATTGAAAGACATAGCCATCTGATCACCTTGAGATTCACTGGTTTTCATACTTATGTTTGGTGTTTCTTGACTAATTTCGGAGATATTCCAGTTTACCTATCTTTCCTTCAAAGTAAATGTTTTTTTTAAGCATTTGGAATTGATTTTGAAGTGTTAAAAGATATCAGTGATGAAGATATACGAGACCTTATTCCTCGCGAACGACTTGGATTACGAATGGAGAAACATTAATGTAAATATAATCACAATATTTTTTGGGTTATTTTGCAATCAACTAGCTTACAGGGATCCTTAAAGTCATCTCCTGGAACACCTGATACCCTATCAACCTCGGATACTATAAACTCTTGGATCTTAAGAAACTGCGGTACTCAGGATAGTCCATCTTCTAAAACTGAAAAAGCAATTGTAATATAACGAAAACACAAAAATTTTTCGTTTCTAAAGCAGAATTAATATTACAGAGCCTTAAACAGCTTTTGACTGAAACTCTTTCCGGTCAAGCAATTTTAAATGAATACGAAAAAACTAGTAGACTTTCGAGTATTTCAAGACAAAGTTTGGCGAATATTATAATAGATTCATGGATTTCTGAAGGAACTAAGGTGAATCCGAAAACTTTTATACAAATTGTAGAGGAAATAAAAATAATATTTCCCAAAGAAGAAAAGGTTTGCATTAAAATCATGAAAATTTTAAATTTTATTATATGTTTCTAATTTTTAGGAAGTATATTACGTGGCCCAATTAGACAATATACCTGCGAGAGGGAAATTAGTAGATAAATATTACTCAAGGTGCAGGAAGTTCCGGAAACTTGGGTTAATAGAGAGCAAATACAAACCAAGAACTTTATCTCCTTCGACCTCAAAAGCCGGCTTTCCTTCTGAAACTGCTGAAGGTATATTCTTTGATCCTTTTATAAAAAAAAGAGATAAAATGATTAGCCTTAAAGGAAATGAAAACGAGTCCGAGGTAGAGGAAGCGCATAAATGGCTGCTGCATAATCGCGATCCACCCGAGCTTGTCAGCGAAAAATGGAAGTTAACCTTTTTTAAAAGAAAAAAAGAAATATTGTCTTCAAATAATGACGTTTTAGTACAGTGGCCCACTTTAAAGCTTCCAAGTGGCTATATTTACGTTAGTTTGTGTTAAATTTTATCTCATAAAATTATTTTACTAACATCATTATTCCAACAGATTGAGTTAGATTTTGAGAGACTTTATCCTGGTATAGACACGGTATTATTTTCTAAATGGAGTGAATTTGCAGAAAAGATTCAGCCAATTTTCGAGAAAAATATACGGGATCCCAGCAGCAAGGAATTATTAGAACATCTGAGAAGCTCTAAATCAGATGGTATATGCAATCCAAAAGAAATTTTATTTAATATTACAGCGATAAATTCCACAGATGGACGAGACTTTGTCATATGCCATTTACGTAGTGCCATTTTGGTTCCTAACATGATACAGTTTAAAAAAGGTCCCAAAAAGGTCTGCTGGAAGCCTTCTATTTCGGATAGTCAAAGTGCATTTGCTCTGCACGTTAATGTAAGTAAAATAAAATATATATATATATATGCTTTAAGCTTCATCTGTTCAGGACAACGCTCCGAACTAATAAATTCGATTTAAAATTATAATTTCTTATTTTTATTTTATTTCAGACCTACAACAACATAGCTTCTAGTATTGAAACCCAAAATACGAAGTACAAAGAACTTGGAATATCTTTTCAACCGTGCATAATAGTAGTGGGTGAGCTAGGGGATCCCAAGGAGTTTTATTGCTATTTAAATGGACTAATGTATCACTTACCTACTTTCCTCAAGGCACTATCTGTTTCGTTCAAGATACACCAGGTACTAAACTTAGAATATGCAAAGGAGTGCAGTCTTGTTTGGAAATTTATTGAAAATTACTTTTATAATATAAAACTCACTGGGAAGCCAAATTCAGCATTGACTGCACTTTTTTCTGATCTTCAAGCAGTTAAACCTATTGCTAGTATTAAATAAAACTGTTACATTTAAATTAAGCAAAAATGCATTCCTGTTTTATATGTTCAAATAATTTTCAAAACATTGAGACATACATTGGTCATTTAAAATTATATCATAAGTTCACTAGTACTTCCCATTTCCTTTGTAATTTTGAAAATTGTTTTCGGAATTTTCAGTCAATTTATTCCTTTAAAAGGCACATTCAAGCTCAACATACAAACTCCGTCTCTTCAGGATATAAATTAGAACCAACTACTTGTCAGAAGGATATTAGTTCAAAAAAGAATGTAAATTGTACATCATCCCCAGAAGTTTATGATGAACCTTCAGCTAGTTCACTTTTACATCGTGCTACTTAAAAAAAGAAGTAGAAAACTTTGCTATAAAGTTATATGGAAATTTATGTTTAAGTAGAAAACAAGCTCATTCAATTATTCTTGACACAAAAAGACTTTTCGAAATACTAGTAAAAGTTATTGAGCAAGATATATATAGTCGTTTTAATGGTTTAGAAAATTTAAAAGAAAATGGCGTTTTTTTCGAAAATTACAAACATCTTTTTCAAAATTTTACGAGCGAATACCTAGTAAAGAAATTTCTTGATTCCACTGGAGAGTTCGAACAACCTATAGAATTTGCAATCGATGAGTCTGCTTTAGTTAGAGATTCTTCAATTAGAAAAGGTGTACTTATGCCATTATCCAAAAATTTACAACGATATTTAGAAAGACCTTATATTTTACAAAATTTAATTGAAAAAGTGCAAGCACTAATAAACAAAAATGAAGAAATTGAATATATCATACAAGGATCGATTTTTAGAGAAAAACTCAAATTTTTTCAAGGTAAACTTGTTTTACCTATAACGTTGTACAATGATGACATCGAAGTCAACAATCCTTTGGGCTCACATTCTGGTGTTCATAAAATATCAGCTTTTTATATACAATTTCCCTTTCTAGATTCTTCAGAAATTTCAAAACTAAACAACATTTTCGTATTTGCCTTAACTAAAACAGAAGACGGTATTGTGGGTAATAAGAAAATATTCAGAACATTGGTAAAAGAGTTGCAACACTTAGAAAGCAATGGCATCGTCGTGCTTTCTAATGGGAAAATTGTGAAAGTGCATCTAGTTTTGTCTGCCATTCTTGGAGATAATTTGGGTTTAAATAATGTTATGGGATTTGTTAAAAATTTTCAAGCAAACTTTTTCTGCAGAATTTGTAAATCTCACAAACATACAATCGCTGTGCAAACTATAGAAGACTCTTCATCCTGTAGAAGTTTAGAAAATTATATAGAAGATGTTGAAGCTAATGACTCGTCAAAAACTGGGATCAGGGAATATTCCACCTTTAATGAAATTGAATCTTTTAACATTATCGATAATATTAGTGTTGATATAACTTATGATATCTTTGAGGGTATTTGCCAGTACGACTTAGCAAAAGCACTGAATCACTTAATTCACATAGCACGTTATTTCTCTCTTGATACCCTCAATTGCAGAAAAAAAAAACACTTTAATTTCGATTCAATTGACAAAAGTAATCAGTCTGTTGATATCAAACAAGAAAATTTGGATAAATGTAAGTTTAAAATGTCTGCATCAGAAATGCAGTCTTTTCTTTTTTTGCTACCTCTTTTAATAGGAGATCTTGTACCAGAAGGTGATGACGTATGGAATCTCATACTTATATTAATAAAAATAACTGAAACAGTTTTATTACCCCGGTTTAATGATGACTTAATAAATTATCTTAAAAATCTGATTCATGAGCATCACACTATATACTTAAACCTTTTTAGAGAAAACTTAAAGTCCAAACATCACTTTATGGTACACTATCCCACAGTAATCAGAAAATTAGGACCTTTGAAAAGATTATGCACAATTAGATTTGAAGCGAAGCATAAAGAACTTAAAACTTACGCCAATGTTATAAGTTCACGAAAAAATATTCTGCTGAGTCTTGCTACTAAACTTCAATACGAGTATATTTCCTCACAACGCTTTAAATTCGACAGTTCAAATTTAGAAAAGGGCACTGCAAATCAGATAGATTTTAAAAAGGAAACATGTTTTTCCGTCATCAGCAATATAAACGCATTTGAAAACATTAACTTCGGAAACATATCTTCTCTCAAACATTTTAGCATATATAGTACAAAATACAAAATCGAGGATGTTGTAGTTGAACTAAGTAGCAGTTCTGACAATTTCCAATTTCATAAAATTTGTTTTATTTTAGATCAACAAGAAGAGCTTTATTTAATTTGTAAAAAAGTACAAAACTACGGTTTCTTGTCTCATTTCAATGCTTATAGTGCTAAAGAAACCGAAATTTTTTTTATTACAAAAGCAACGTCGTTCAATTACCTTCCATCAAAGCTTACACTTTTACCTAACGGACTTTACGTTGTTAAAGTAAGAGAACCATTTGAGTAAAACTCAAGATACCTCGCAATATTAATTAAATAATATATAAGCACTCTGAATAGCCCAAGGACATGAGCTCGAAACCAACTTCGATTTCGTGCTGTGCACACTTTTACTTATCTTCCGTTCGAGTATTTAGAATTTACTTATTACCTCACCGACAATGATTATTAGCAGGATAAATATAATAGGCCGATTAGGGAATTTTATCTTAAAAATATTTTAAATGTATTTGAAAAACTATAAAACCGTAAGACCTTAATGGAAAGAAGATCCTAATTTTTATACAACAAAATTACATTTACACATTATTTTTAGCGTCATTTTACATTATAATAATACACACGTATGTATTTATATAAAAGTAGGTATATTTAAAATTAATTACAATGCAGAGAGGATTATTAAGTAATATAATAATATGTAAGCACTCTGAATTAGCTGAAAACCCACTGCGATTTAGTGCTGCGCACACTTTGACTTAATTTCATTTCGAGTATCTAGAATTTACCTAACCTATTGCCTCACCGCCAGTATATATCATCAGGATAAATATACCTTAATGATAAAAGAAAAATTTCAAATATGTTTAAAAAACAAATACTATTATATAAAAAGATATCATGTACCTTAATGGAACGAAGATCCTAATATTTTTACAACAGAATTACATTTATTCGTTACTTTTTATTTCATTTTACATTATAAGACTTAATGTATGTATTTACATATAAAAGTAAGTAAATATATTTAAAATTACTAAGGATGATGTTTTTTAAGAATCTATATAAAGTCATGTATTTCAATTCCAATATTATGTTAATTTGATGAAAAATAAATATACATAAATATTTGAAATAATTATCTTTTTTAATTCTAACTTAAAACTTTTAAGTGTATTTACAAAGAAAAATATGGTGATGGTAAGCACCTTTTTCTGTTTAAAAAAACAACAATCTAATAAAGATTTTTTGTATTTTACTTTCAAGACAAGGAATGAATTGAGACTGTATTTAAACGAAAACTTCTAAAATGGATTCATACAAAACAAAAGCTTTGTCTTATAGAAATATAATATATCTCTAATTACAAACACAAACAGTTATTTACACACAAATGATTCGATAAATTTGGCCTTACAGGAAAGTACATTTCAGCTACTCATTAGAAGGTTGAGCAGATATCATTGGAATAGTCAGCTATTCAATTAAATAATTAAACCTGGGAAAAATTATTAGAATCAACTAATATCTTGATAAAAGCCACTATTTATTTATGGACAAATCAACTGATATTTTAGTAAAAGCAACAAATTATTTATAGACAAAACAACTAATGTTTTGGTAAAAGCCAGTATTTATGTATGGGCAAATCAACTGATGTTTTGGTAAAAGCAACAAATTATTTATAGACAAAACAACTGATGTTTTGGTAAAAGCCACTATTTATGTATGGACAAATCAACTGATGTTTTGGTAAAAGCAACAAATTATTTATAGACAAAACATCTAATGTTTTGGTAAAAGCCACTATTAATGTATGGGCAAATCAACTGATGTCTTGGTAAAAGCAACAAATTATTTATAGACAAAACAACTAATGTTTTGGTAAAAGCCACTATTTATGTATGAACAAATCAACTGATGTTTTGGTAAAAGCAACAAATTATTTATAGACAAAACAACTAATGTTTTGGTAAAAGCTACTATTTATGTATGGACAAATCAACTGATGTTTTGGTAAAACCAACAAATTATTTATAGGCAAAACAACTAATGTTTTGGTAAAAGCCACTATTTATGTATGGGCAAATCAACTGATGTTTTGGTAAAAGCAACAAATTATTTATAGACAAAACAACTGATGTTTTGGTAAAAGCCACTATTTATGTATGGACAAATCAACTGATGTTTTGGTAAAAGCAACAAATTATTTATAGACAAAACAACTAATGTTTTGGTAAAAGCCACTATTTATGTATGAACAAATCAACTGATGTTTTGGTAAAAGCAACAAATTATTTATAGACAAAACAACTAATGTTTTGGTAAAAGCTACTATTTATGTATGTAAAAAGAAATAAAAACTGTTCTTTAATGAAACGCCGGTTCCTATTTTCAGACTTTTATTAAATATAAATTACAAATCTGTGGTGACTGTAACCGCAATGAAGTCCGTGAACAACTAAACTAGTAACAAACAATTTCTTCAATTTTACTCTACCTCTAATAACTACTACAGTCTAATTATTATGGATATGTATGTGTATGGAAATACAAATAGAATTCATGATTGTATTATTTTTTCTACATCCTCCGGACGGCGGTTAATTAGGCTGCACCTCCAGTGGATATAGTAATTGAACAGGGCGCTTAAATTTTGCCCCGTTTGGCAGGCGAATTTGACAGGAACGAACTTTACCGTCACGGCCTGGATAAACTTCTTCGATCACAGCTAACTTCCAAAATGTTCGGGGTAGTGACGAATCGTGCAGCAAAACCACTTGTCCAATATTCAGATCAGAAGAAAAGTTCCGTCTTTCGTGATGTAATGATCGCAGTTGTTGCAGATACTCGCTGTGCCAGCGTTTCTTAAATACACTAAGAATACGAAAACGATCCTTCCATGCCTGGCGTAACTTACTGTCCGTAAGTCCATCGGCCTTATTATCACGTAGATCTAATGTCAACGGGGCAGCATTCTGAAGAAAATGCGCTGGTGTTAAAGGTGATAAATCCAACGGGTCCTCTCCTACATACGTCAATGGCCTACTATTTACAACACCCTCAACTTCGATAAGAAGGGTTTGAAGTTGATCTTGATTTAAGGAAGCTCGTTTTATCGAAGCTTTCAACGATCCTTTAATAGTTCTTATGAGCCTTTCCCAAAATCCCCCCCACCAGGGGGCACGTTCGACAATGAACTTCCAAGAAATTCCATGGTCACTCAAAAATCCGTGTAGTTCTTCTGCGTTGATGAACACTTCAAGTTTTCGTAGCTCTATTGAGGCCCGTTTAAAGCTTTTTGCGTTATCCGAATACACTATTTTTGGTACTCCTCGTCTAGCAATGAATCGTCGTAGACCCAAAAGACAACTCTCTGTTGATAAGTCTGGTGTCAATTCTAAATGAATGGCTCTCACCGAGGCACAAGTAAACAGCATTATATAGTATTTCTTTGTATGTTCGCTCGTAATATTCTTGACGTACAGTGGTCCCGCGAAATCTACTCCGATGACAAAAAATGGCCTATACTGAATAAGTCGATCCCGTGGAAGCGGTGCGAAGGGTTGAGAAGCTGGTTTGGCTCTTAAATACTGACAAACGATGCATCTTTTAATAACATTTCGAATTATTTGGCGACCCTGTGGAATCCAATATTTCTCCCTTAATCGGGTAAGTACTAGGGCGCTCCCTCCGTGAAAAGTTCGGTCGTGCATGTCCTTCACAATAAGCAATGTTATGTGCGATGCCTTTGGCAATATTATAGGGTGTGCCCTGTAGCTTTCAGTATATATAAGTTGCAGTCGACCACCGACACACAGATAACCAGCATCATCTAAAATTGGATTTAGCGTTAATAATTTAGACGTTGAAGAAATACCTCTGCCCTGATGAAGTGCTAAAATTTCCTGGTTGAAATTCAACTTCTGAGCAAATCCTATCCAATATTTTTTAGCTCGTTGAATTTCCTCAGCTGACAAAAAAATCGTATGTGACGTTGAAGCTTTTCTGGCGATATCAAGGATCCGCAGTATGTACGCAGTTACTCGCAGTAGTCGTTTCCAAGTACTATAATTTTCGTATTGTAGTAATGGTGGAGTCTCGATAACTGAAACTGCCATTGTTGGTTCATCGTTCATAGTAGCTGAAAATAAGCTTGCTGATATAAGAGGAGCTGCATGGTCTATATCCACATGAGGCCAATCTGCTTGGGTTTTTGAAAGCCACTTCGGTCCATCTATCCACCGTGCTGCATTCAATAATGACATTCCACTAATGCCTCTCGTTAATAGATCTGCTGGATTTTCGGTGCCTGGACAATGTCTCCAGCAAGCTCGGTCAGTCAATGTTTGTATCTCTCTGACTCTATTGGATACATATGGCTTCCATCTTTTAGCATCACCAAAAATCCAGTGAAGTGTGATTTTAGAGTCGGTCCAAAGCCATACTTTATCAGGAGATATTTGTAAAGACTGATGTAGATAATTTAAAAGTCGTGCCCCAATCAACGCTGCGGTTAATTCAAGTTTTGGTAGGGTTACTTCCTTTGTGCCATTCTCCTTCAAAGGTGCCACTCTGTTCTTTGAACAAAGGAATTTAACAGAAATACCTTCCTGAATATCAACAGTTCTTATATAGGCAACAACACCATAAGCGTATAAGCTTGCATCCGCGAAAATGTGAATTTCCTTGTGAACTACTTCAAATTTTGTTAATGCGCAGCGTGGTATAGCCATTTCTTTGAGCTGGATCACGTCAGTACTGCAGGCATTCCATACACTTAAGAGATCGTTTGGCAAACGTTCATCCCAACCCAGTTTAATACGCCAGATATTTTGGAATAGAATTTTCATACGCACCACACAGGGACCTAAAATTCCAATCGGATCATATATCTTAGATATTACCTGCAATATATTTCGCTTCGTGCTAAAAAATCCTGGCGATTCTATAAATTTTCCCACAGGTTCCAAATCCACAGCTAATTCATCGGTAGATATGTACCACCGAATTCCTAATACCTTCTGAGATTCTGGGGGTTTTTCTTGGGTTAAAATTAGACGTCGGATATCTACATCATTCGAATTCCACTTATGGAGAGTCATAGATACTTCTTTCATCATGATGACTGCTTCCTTATACAATCGTTCGGCTGATTCCTTACTATCAACACTAGTAACTAGATCATCCATATAGAAACTGCTCCGAAGTACTGAACAGGTATCAGGAAACCGGTCATTTTGCATATCCAAATGCCTTAAAATCGCTGCTCCCAACAGAAAAGGGCTACAGGTGACTCCAAATGTAACCCGTGTCATGCGATAAATCTGCAAAGATGGAAGGTTATCAGTGGAATTTATTTTGTCATTAAACCAGAAAAATCGATGGCTGTCGCGATCTTTTTCATTTAGCGACACTTGTAAGAAGGCCTTCCTTCCTTCCTTCCTGGCGATTCTATAAATTTTCCCACAGGTTCCAAATCCACAGCTAATTCATCGGTAGATATGTACCACCGAATTCCTAATACCTTCTGAGATTCTGGGGGTTTTTCTTGGGTTAAAATTAGACGTCGGATATCTACATCATTCGAATTCCACTTATGGAGAGTCATAGATACTTCTTTCATCATGATGACTGCTTCCTTATACAATCGTTCGGCTGATTCCTTACTATCAACACTAGTAACTAGATCATCCATATAGAAACTGCTCCGAAGTACTGAACAGGTATCAGGAAACCGGTCATTTTGCATATCCAAATGCCTTAAAATCGCTGCTCCCAACAGAAAAGGGCTACAGGTGACTCCAAATGTAACCCGTGTCATGCGATAAATCTGCAAAGATGGAAGGTTATCAGTGGAATTTATTTTGTCATTAAACCAGAAAAATCGATGGCTGTCGCGATCTTTTTCATTTAGCGACACTTGTAAGAAGGCCTTCTCGATATCAGCCACGATTCCGATCTTTCCACATCGAAAATTTAAAATAATTTTCAGAAGGTCTGGCAGTAAATTTGAGCCAGTTTCCAAATGCTCATTAAGCGACAGCGAATGCGGTGCGTGCGCCGAGGCATCAAAGACAATACGCACTTTCGTCGTGGATTTATCGCTTCGATACACTGGTCTGTGTGGCATAAAATAAACACAATCACTCAAGCTTGATGCTGGTGCCCTTTCGGCAATACCATTCAGAAAAAAATCTTGCATTGCTAAATCGTATTCAATTAATTTACCTGGTTGCCTTAATAGCTTTTTCACAAGAGCATGAAATCTAAACAATGCGCCACTTCGGTTATCGTTCAACTTTTGATTAACTGGTTTCCAGGGTAAATCGGCCACGAATCGATTTCCAACACGATTGACACAAGCATTCACATCACAAACACTTTCAGTGCTATCTCTTTGTACTATGCCTATCGTCTCCAGATCCCAAAACTTCTTAAGTTCTTCACTAATACAAACAGACATCGCATATGCATTTTCTACATTTATTCCTTGAGCGCAGGTTGGCGAAGGGCCTTGCAATGTCCACCCAAACAATGTATTTATCGCTGTTAATTTTTCAGATATGCGTTGACATTCGCCTGTTGCAAACTGCCAATAAGTATCAGCACCTATAAGCACACTAATACCTTCTTCGAGAACTCTATCCATTAATCGCGCGTCTGCCAAAGTAAAGTTTTTCAAAGTGGGGTCATCTGCATTTGGCATTGCAAGAACATCAACACATATTTCTGGCACCTCCACGACATTTAAAACAATTGTTCTGCCGTCATGCTGACTACGAAGCATAACACGCACTCGATTGAAGAGCTGAGTTGGTGTCCGTTTTTCACTTCCAAAGGGAAGCACACATAGATTCTGTGTACCCACAATAGGCAAATTCAACTTGCGGGCAATGCTAGACTTAATGAACGATATTTGACTGCCGCCATCCATGATAAGTCGAATGTACAATGAAACCTTTGCATCTGGACTAGCTGCAAATACACACGCGGTTTGCAAGAAAACGTTGGTGTACTTTGGAATGGTATTAGTCATACAGAGATTCAAAGCTTGTTGCGGTTGATGTGTTAGCGCTGCTGTATTATTGTTTCGATGATCGATTGGTGTTTGTTGTACTACTTCCATTTTTTTACTGTATTCGGGATCACACATACAGGTAGCGTGGCGATTGTTGCATTTCTTGCATGTGAGTTTTCCACTTCTGCAGATCTTTGAATTGTGTCCACGTTTGCAACAGCGAAAGCATCTGCCGTCCCGTTTCAGCATAACTTTGCGTTCCATTAAAGTTTGGGGGCTGCTGCAGTCCTTTGTGTTATGACTAGACGATTTACAAAAGAAACAAGAAATTTCGTTTGTGCTTGCGGCGAATAATCCTACAGCTGTTTTTACGGTTTTTGTAATTTGAGTCTGACTTGAACCTGATTTAGCTTCACGGGCCTTTTCTAAAGATTCGACCTCTCTTTTTAAGAATCGTAAAATGTTTTTTACCTGATTATCGCCAACAAAAGCAAGAGATGATGCCGAAGTAATAGAAGATGTATCGGTTTTATCATCATCATTATTTTCTGGTTCGTCCACGACCTTATGGCTTGCTGCATTTTCCGACAGATTATCGAAAAAACGGTGAAAATCCACACGTAGCTCGTTAGGTAAACAACGTAATAAAATACCCTTTAACATTACGTAATAACTCGTAGAGGAAACTCCCAGGGCTGTTAAAGATCGTGTACAAGATGTGACGGAATTATATAGGCGCCTGAGTCCAAATACATCTGCTCTTGAATTTACAGGTTGAAGAGATAGTAAACGCTGCATAGTTTGATCAACAATTTTGTCCGTGTCCCCGTACTCTTCTTTTAGCATTGCAATCGCACTATCGTAACAGGCCTCTGTCGGAGTAAATCCCGCTATCGTATCAGCCGCTCTTCCAGTTAGCAACGATTGCAGATAGTTAAACTTGTCAACAGCACTTAAGGAATGATTCTCATGTACCGTTGACTTATATTGTTCCCAAAAGGGCATCCAGTCACGAGAATCACCAGAGAATTTTCTTAGTTGCAATTTCGGCAGCTTTAGAGCAGGAGACATTTCTTTCGGCAAACTTGTAGTAATGTTGGCATTGCTGGGTTCCAAACGACTTAAGCGCTGACGTACCTTAGTGATTCTCTGGTTAAGTCGAGTTATCGCAGCCAGTGCCTTGTCGTCGTACTCTGCTATAGTTTCCGCTTCTCTATCAAACTCCTCAGGCTTAATGGATGAGCGGACTTCGAGATTAGCTTTCCTCAAGTTATCAAGGGCTGCCTTGAGACGATCTAAATGCACAATTAATTCCTCTTCCATAGACTCCAGCTTATTTACATTATCAGTGATCTGAGCTTCGCCTGATTGCAAATACTCCGTTGCACTTTTAACAATTTTTGTAACTTGCCCGCGATACGTTGCACGGCTTGCGAGTTCCATGATCGTTCCGTTAACCGATTTTCAACTATCACGTATCAATAATTCAGTCACCACTGTTAATTTAGATTTTAATAAAAGTTCGTTCCGATCCACGTTACGTCCCGGGTTTCGGCACCAAAATGTAAAAAGAAATAAAAACTGTTCTTTAATGAAACGCCGGTTCCTATTTTCAGACTTTTATTAAATATAAATTACAAATCTGTGGTGACTGTAACCGCAATGAAGTCCGTGAACAACTAAACTAGTAACAAACAATTTCTTCAATTTTACTCTACCTCTAATAACTACTACAGTCTAATTATTATGGATATGTATGTGTATGGAAATACAAATAGAATTCATGATTGTATTATTTTTTCTACAATGTATGGACAAATCAACTGATGTTTTGGTAAAACCAACAAATTATATATAGAAAAACCAACCAATGGCTTATTTAATTCTTCGAATTAAATCCTAATTATTTTAGCAAATATATTAGTGAAAACAACAAACTCGATTTGGAATTTGTAGACAATTAATTTGTTGATTTAAAAAATTTAAAATCAACAAATTTGAATTGGTAAAAGCAATGACTTAGATTCGAAAGCTGAGAATCGGCAAATAATATTAGTTATTTTATACCAATGTTTCAGTTGATTTCAACTAATCTGTTTTTTCGGTGTAATATTGAATGCCAAAGGCGCTGGAAAAGCTCTTGAAACTAGATATTATGAACATTTTCATATCTTTAGAGTAGCAAAACTCCTTTTGTGTGCAGTGATCATGGTAGTTCATTAAAGTTCACTTTTACTAAATATTCTGTATGTGTTATATTTATTTCCAAATGGGAGATCTGAAAATGGTCGGAAAACAAAATTTTTGCAACCTATGTGGCCCCAAATGTGTCAACGCAGTTTCGATGTGAAGTTTAGGAAGCCCCGGTAATTATATTAAAGGAAACGAAATGACAGGCTTCTAGAATGGAAACTAAGAAAATCCTTTTGTAATATCTTATTTAAGAATTTTAATATGTCCATCCTTTAATAGCCGCACGTTATAACGGGTTCCATCCTTGGTTGTAACTCGTTGCTTTCGTTTCTTCCATTTTTGTAGCGCATCCCAGGAAACGGTGATGTCTTCTACGGCTCCCGTCTGGTTGTCTGTCACAATCAAGTGCAAGTCATTGTTTTGTTCTGTGGCAGGTACTAACACAATGTCCTCCAGAATCTTTATCTTGTACGATGAAGATGTCTGCTGGGCTTCATCCACTATTGGTCCGGATCCAGATAGTCCTGGTACCGGAATTTGGTTTGCCGTCTTTAACTGGTTAAGCCGTTTTTCCAGGTCCCAGATTTCCTTCACCTCGCGCTCTATGGACTTGCCCGGTGTTGGTGGTGACTGGGTATTTTCCTCAGTGGTAGCTTTGTAGATTCCATTTTGCCTTTTTATGAATTGAAATCAAACTGTGGCCTGTGAGGCAACGAGCTCGATATTTAAAGAGGACTAACGGGTCCTCTTGCTTATCTATTCATGGTCAGGGTGGGCATAAATACTGGTGATCAAAGTAACGGTTGGGCATTGAAATTGAAACAAATTTGCAGAGACGAAATTTGTTTTTCAATTTACCGGTCCGTCATGATTCATTGTAGCAAGAATGCCATTTTCACTCTACTACGGAATGTACTACATACATACATAGGTGCATACGTTGCGACGATTGGAATTTCAATAGATTATTGAAATTTTGAAAATTTTCTCACGGAGATGAATGTTTTGTTAGCTAATGTAACGGCTTGTATGGTATTGTATGGCAATAATGCACTTAATGGTTAGGAAATAAATTGAACTTTGTATAAGTATGAAAATTCTGTACATTGAAGAAAAAATTACTTTAGGGATTTTGACTAGGAGGAAATAAATGTTACATTGGATATTTTGTTTGAAAAGAAGAAGAGAAAGAAAAAAATATATTTTTTTTTGTATATGCGATTACATGTGATTGGAGAGAAAGTTGTCTTTAAAGTTTTTAATAACAGCTTGTTTTGGGGTTTTGAATAATTGTTGTGCTCGTTTTATATAGAACATCATTTAGGTTAGAGGAAGAATGGAAACTTTTGTGATGGGCCGTTTTAGAGTTCCATTTGTTGTTTTAATACTCACAACTCTTATTAACTTGTCGACGCCTGTATGTTATTCAATAATTCGGCCTAATATCCAACGACATGCTGTTAAATTAGGCTCTTTGATGACAACTAAGTCTCCTACTTTTGGATTGGAGCTCGAGGTTTGCCATTTTGGTCTGTTTTGTAACAAGTTTAAGTAATCGGTTGACCATTTGTGCCAAAAATGTTGCTTGAGCAGTTGTATATGATTCCATCTGTTTACTGAGGACATTTTAGTTAGAGGTTCAGGCTCTGGAGGTGCAATTAGGGAATTTCCTATTAAAAAATGTCCTGGTGTTATTGCATTGAGGTCATCCGGATCTTCTGTGGTAGGACACAAGGGTCGAGAGTTTAGGCATGCCTCGATTTGTGTCAGGACTGTTGTGAATTCTTCAAAAGTTAGAGAAGAGTTTGGATTTCACTCCAGCTTCCCACAGACCTCCAAAATGTGGAGCCGACGGTGGATTAAAATGCCAGTGAATACCGTCATTAGCACCCTGTTCCGCCATTTTGCTGCTTGCGTTTCTTAATGCATCTTTAAACTCCTTCTGGAATATTTTGTCGGCCCCAACAAAATTTGTTCCGCAGTCGGAATAGATGTCAGTGCACAAACCTCGGCGACTAGAGAACCTTTTGAAAGCTGCGATGAAGTTGGCTGTAGATAGATCTGAGACTGGCTCAATATGAATCGCTTTTGTGGCCATGCAGATGAAGATACATATATATTCTTTGTAATATCTATTGCCCCTATGCTTAGACATCGTCAAATTGATAGGACCGGCATAATCGACCCCTGTTCGTATAAATGGTCTGGCGATGTTTACTCTTGGGAATGGTAGATTGCCCATCATTTGGGTCTTAGTCCGGGCGGTTTGTTTGAAGCAAGGTATGCATTTGTGTAAACTGGTCTTTACTGTTCGTCGTCAGAGTAGTTAAAACAAGCTGGATACCCCCGTGTAAAGTCTTTAGATGAATGTGATGTATAATCAAATCTGTTAGCTTGCTTCCTTTTGGCAGAATGATTGGATGCTGTTGGTTGTATGGAATATGCGCGTTTTGTAAGCGACCACCTACCCGCAACAAATTATGATTGTCTAAGAAGGGATTAAGTGACAACATATTGCTGTTAGTTGGAAGCGATAATCCTGCTTTTAAGTGTTTAATTTCATTTCCGTATGTGATGCCTTGAGCTAATTTTATTAATAGATGTCTTGCTTCCAGCAGCTCCTTTGGTGACACTGGCTCTGGTTGTTTCGGAACTCGTGCACCCTTTTTACCTGCTCGGATCGTGTTCACAAATCTGAGGCAATATGCAAAGATTCGATTTAATCTGACGAAAGATGAATATTTTTCCAGCAATTCGGTTATCGTTGATTGGGCGACAGCCGTGTGGGTCACACGTTTTTGCTCACATTCTCCCTGGAGATCTTCTGAGGGTTTTGATTTGGGCCAAGTATCTTCAGGCTGTTGAAGCCAACTAGGTCCATGCCACCAGAGTGAAAAGCCGAAAGGGCGTTATTCAATGACATCATAACATGTACGTTGGATTTAAAACTATTCTACTGTAGAGATTTACAGGTCATAGCATAAAGCCGAAAGGGCGCTGTTTAATATTATCCATGACACGTACATTAAATTTAAGATTATTTTACGGCCGAAAATTTACAGCTCATATTATAAAGCCGACGATTTAAGATTAATATATTAATATCACTTATACTACGTACATTACCGTAGCAATTCCCAACGTATATTAGAATTGGGATCATTATGTTATAGCGACTTACAGGCTATAGTGCCAAGCCGAAGTGGTGTTATTAGTACCATTTGTGTAGTTTATATGGTAGCCCGAAGGCGTTTCTTGCTGTCATTTACAATACAGGTAGTAGAATTGAGGTCACTTTATGTTAGTAACTTACACAGGCTATATTATAAAGCGGGCAGTACATTATTAGTGTCACTTAATTATAGCAACGTAGTGGTAGTGCCAGTTGGATGAATTGTGTTAGGATCTAGAAATATACTATAAAGTTGAGCCGAAGGCCTTTTTGTACTTGTTTCGTTTTCAGCATCAAATCTACAGGTTTCGTGATCTCACCTTCCACGAGTAAAGGATCACGTGACCCCCGATATGTGTTGGTGGCGTGTTCAACTTGACCTTCTCTTAAACTCGCTCCCATCTCCTAAGCTGATAGTTACGCATTGCTGGGGAGCGTAACATATTTCCGTCCGTATTGAATTGAACTACATCTGCGAAGACATCAGCAATATAAAAGCAAAAAAAATATATATATATAAATAAGAAAGACAATCCCACTGGCTAGAGTGAGAACTGGACACATCAGAGTGAATGCCTGAGCAACAGCAACCCGAATATGCTTAACGTTAATGTGAACTGCGTACCGTATATTAGAAAACAATACTGGTCGTAGAAACACATCTTATATTAACATTAATTATCAGGTCGAAATCAACGAAAACTGGTATAGGAACTAGCCTTCCTCAACCTGCATTAGCAGGTATTAGATCATCCAGCCAGGATCAGTGCGTAGAGAAAGTTAGATAAATTGTAAAGTGTAACAGGTAAAGAAGGAAAAACCAAAAATCTTTCCTTTCCTGAGTATGGGAATATTTTATATTCAATAATGGTCGGGAAAACCCGCCGACCTTGGTAAAATCTTTAAGACTATCCAAGTCTTCTCGTCTCTGTGGATAATAACATCTGGCAATTTATGGCTTAGTAATAAAGGATCTCATGATCCTAGGAAATGCGAATATGTGTTTCGTATTTCGATAGTTAAGAAGTAGCAAGAATCCTGGCGCCTTGCCGCAGGTATATAAGATATTTAACGATTATGCATGGAAAGGAATACCTTAGGTATGCAGTAGTAGTAATAGTAATGCATGTGCAAGTATCCTCTTAACATTGGTAATTAGTTTGCAAACAAGAAAAAAAGGGGATATGTGTGGTAGAAATTGAAATAGCCATGAGTTGCATAGATTAGATTGTCGTCGGGCACGGAGGCGAGTTGACGAGAGCTAGTATCGTGGATGCCTTATTGGTTCATATTCATAATTTCGGTGTGAAACGTTGTGTATTTTAAAGTTCAAGTGTGGGGTCGAATTAATCTCCCTAAAATAGTGATTGAATATTAAAAATAATTAGTGAGATTATTATACTTAATACAATCGTAATTTCGAAAAAAAAAACACATATAATTAAGTGCAGAGTGCAAAGGATTACCAGTGAAAATGCGGGATCTAGTGGGAGTTTAGCCGAAAAGCAACAAGTGGAAAGTTTCAATGAAAATAGTGAAAAGTCCAGTGAAACAGATGTAGTGGACCTAGCTCGAAATAAAGGTCAAAGTGAAAATCGGGATTAAAATGAGCAGGGTGCTATGACGGAAGTGGAACTTTTACGTTGGGAACTAGCTCTTTATAGAAGGGAAGGGCTACTTCAAGGCCGCGAGCTGGGCGAATCGAGCCGCGATAGTGCGAGTGGTAGTGTTAGTTCAGAGAAGAATGGAAAAAGCGAAATGTTTAAAATAGGAATTAACGAAATTGATCTTATGATTCCGGAATTCGATCCATCCAGAAAAGATATTACAACCGATAACTGAATCCGCATGATCGAAGAATTTAAGGATATTTATAGTTGGGATGAAAGAACAACGTTCTTTTATGCAACACTACGCCTCGGTGGTGCCGCAAAATTATGGTTTACGAGTAAACAACGCCAACTTAGGTCATGGAATAATCTTAAGAGTGAAATAATAAAAAGTTTCCCTAATGCGCAAGATGATAGTTCAGTGTTAGTGCAAATCATGACGCGAAGAAAAGAACCGGGTGAATGTGTTGAAAATTACGTTTACGTTATATCTGGACTAACAGATAGAAATTTGATTAATGTTCTGATGGCGTCAAAGTGTCAAACATTAAACGAACTCTTAAACCAAATAAAGTGCTATGAAGAAATAAAAGATCAAGGTGTTAGCAGACAAAGTTTAGTTAATGTCGGAACTAGTCAAAATCACCGTGCCTCTACATTCTATAAATTTGAGGAACGGAGGATTCCAAATAGTGATATTTCGTATAAGAGATACAGAAAGGAAGACGAGAATCAGCAAGCGAAAAGACAAAAATCAAATATGTTGCAGGGTGGCAGACGATGTTACAGATGTAACGAGGAAGGACATCTTGCAAACAACTGTACATCAAATAAGAATAGACGTTGTTACAAATGCAATGCCATTGGCCACATTTCTAGAAACTGCAGTGGTAAAAGCAGTAACGCTAAAATCGCGTGTATTGCAGAGATAACACCTGGAACAAAACGTGAGTACTATAAGTATGTAAATATAAGGGGAATAATGTTATTAGCTTTTTTGGACTTGGGAAGCGAATGTACGACCATTCGAGAAGCCGTAGTTAAGGATAACGGTTGGAATGTTGAAAAAACTGAAAAAGTTTTAGTGGGATTTAGTGGAGGATCATGCAAAGTCGTTGGTATCCTTAATGATATTATTGAAGTAGAAAAGATTCAACAAAGAATCGATGTGTTAGTTGTACCAAACTCTGCCCAGGTGATTCCGATGTTAATTGGTAGAAATTTTATGGATCATCCTAATTTAAAAATAATTAAAACATGGGGAAAATATGAATTTATTAAAATTGATGACAATCAATTAAGTCCGTCCTCTCAACACATGAAAATATCATTGGAAGAAGGTCTATCTCTCCTATAGGCGAAATGCATGTTAATTTTAATCCCGAACTCGAAACTGGAAGTAAAATGCAAATTATCGAACTCATAAATAACTTTCGGGATTGCTTCGCAACACAAATGTCGGAATTAGGTAATACATCTCTAATCGAAATGAAAATTAAACTTAAGGAACAAAAGGTTATAAATTATCGACCCTTCAAAGTACCTTATGGACTGAAGGAAACCATGAGAAAGAGCATATAGGATCTACTGCAACAAGACATTATTCAGCGATCGAATTCAGAGTACGCTAGTCCTGTATTGTTAGTCCCTAAAAAGAGTGGAGAATATAGAATGTCTGTAGATTATCGTAAACTCAATGCGATAACTCAAAGAGAGACTTTCCCGGTACCAAACAACGAGGAAACTCTTAACAGCCTAGCTAATAAAGGGATATTTACCACATTGGATCTAATGAGCGGCTATCATCAGATACCAATAGCTGAAGAAAGTCGTCATCTTACAACGTTCGTAACACCGGACAGGCACTACGAGTTTAAAAGAGTGCCGTTTGGTTTAACCAACTCGCCAGCGGTGTTTATGAAATTAATGTCTCAGGTAATAGAACCAATGGACCACAAGAATATTATTGTCTATATGGATGATATATTAATTGCTACCAAAAACGTTCACGAAAATATTTCAACTATAAAAAAATTGTTAATTAAATTTCGCGCCGCTGGATTAACAATAAACATAAAAAAATGTTCCTTCTTAGAACGAAAACTCGAATTCCTTGGTCATGAGATATGTGCAAAGGGAATTAAGCCTGGCAACCAAAAGATATCTGCAGTTAAAAACTTTAAAAGGCCCGAGAGTGTCCGGGAAGTTCGACAATTTCTAGGCCTAACAAGTTGCTACGAAAGGATGCTGTATTTTTATGGAGAGATGAAACCGAATTTGCGTTCCAACAACTAAAAACCATGTTAACAGAGAGACCAGTTCTAGAGCTATACGATGCCAGCAGCCATGGACTTGCCGGTATCTTGATGCAAAAGGGAAAGGAAGGTGCTCTAAACCCAGTATCTTATTTTAGCAGAGCAACAACAGAATCGGAACAAAAGTATCATAACTATGAGCTGGAGGCACTAGCTGTGGTGGAAAGTTTAGAACGCTTCAAACATTATCTACTTCATAAACGATTTAAAATAATTACTAATTGTAACTCCCTACGATTGACCCAAGAGAAAAGGAACCTGTTTCCAAGGATAGCCAGATGGTGGATGAGAATCGCGGAATACGATTTTGAATTAATTTATCGAGCAGGGCAGCAGATGGCCCATGTTGATGCTCTAAGTCGCTCTTCTCTCGAAAAAGGAACTTCAATTGAAAATATTTCTGATAAAATGTTAATCATTGGAGTAGCGGAAGAAGATTGGGTAGCAACCCTTCAGAAACAAGACCCACGGCTCGTGGAAATCAAGCAAATACTCGATGGAACAATACAAAATCATAGCGACTTGCATGGTATTAAAGGCAACTACATTCTAATAAATGGACGAATCTATAAAAAAACAAGTAATGGTGACAAGTTCGTCGTACCAAATGGGATACGCTGGAGGATTATCCATTCGGCACATGACAAAAAGGGACATTACGGAGTTACACGAACCTTAGAAAATATAAAGGAGCAGTTTTGGTTTCCGAATATGAAGACAGTAGTTACTAAATTTATTAACTCTTGTATTGAATGCCTCTACAACAAACAGAACAATCAGGATGTCAGGTATCAGCTTTATACTCCAGAACGTCAACCTGTACCGTTCCATACGGTACATTGCGATCACCTTGGCCCATTCCCTAAGAGCAAGAAGGGAAATATGCATGTGCTCGGTTTGGTGAACTCATTCACAAAATTTGTTGTACTTAAGTCTGTACGCTCGACAGCAACAAGAGAAGTTTTGAAGATGCTAGATGAAGTAACGCAATATTTTGGAATACCTACGCGTATAGTTACTGACAGGGGTTCCTCCTTTACTTCGAAGCAGTTTTCCAACTATTGCTCTGAAAATTCAATTCAACATGTACAGATCGCTGTGCAAACACCTCGTGCTAACGGTCAAGTGGAAAGGTATTTTCGAACAGTGAAAAATGCTTTGGCTAGCATGAGTGAAGATGAAAACGGACGCGACTGGGATAAAAACCTTACAGCCATACAATGGGCTCTAAATACCTTGAAACATACCACCACACGGAAGGCTCCCCATGAGATTGTAATGTCATACAAACCTCGAGATATCCTCAAAAACAAGTTGGTATTGGCCTTATATGACACCGATGAAGGAGACGGTGAAGAAAATATTCCCTTATCACAATTACGGGAAGAAGTTCTTAGAAGAAGTAGCAGAAAACAACAAATGCAAGCAGAGAAGTACAACAATATGCATGTTTTACCGAGACAATACCAGGAGGGTGATTTGGTTCTTGTTAAGCAGGAACCGCAAGCGACCGGACAGCCTAAGAAGATTCAGCCCCGATATAGAGGACCTTATCAGGTAAAATCGGTATTACCACATGATAGGTATGTAATTTCAGATACTAGCGTGACACAAATTTCGCAGAAGCGTTATGAGTCAGTTCACGCAGTGGATCGGTTAAAACCTTGGTGCCAATTAGACGACTTGAGTTTTGATCAGAATTCTACAGACAATGATGTACCAGACGAATCTGAACAGTTTGTTGGAGTAATGAGAATAACGTGGACCTTTGTGGTTGTAACAACACGGTGAGAATGTTGGCTAGAATCTGAACAGTTGGTTGAACGCATGGAAATAAACGTAGACCTTTGTGGTTGTAGTAGCACGTTGAGAATGTTGGTGAGAATCTGAATAGTTGGTTGAATTCATTGGAATATTGCATGGACCTTACGGGTTGTATTAACATGCCTGGTAGACCAATAGTTCGGTCCGTCACTGAGGTCAGTGACTAGGTCGGTTGGCCGAGCTGTAACAGGTAAAGAAGGAAAAACCAAAAATCTTTCCTTTCCTGAGTATGGGAATATTTTATATTCAATAATGGTCGGGAAAACCCGCCGACGTTGGTAAAATCTTTAAGACTATCCAAGTCTTCTCGTCTCTGTGGATAATAATATCTGGCAATTTATGGCTTAGTAATAAAGGATCTCATGATCCTAGGAAATGCGAATATGTGTTTCGTATTTCGATAGTTAAGAAGTAGCAAGAATCCTGGCGCCTTGGCGCAGGTATATAAGATATTTAGCATGTCGGCATGGTTAACGATTATGCATGGAAAGGAATACCTTAGGTATGCAGTAGTAGTAATGCATGTGCAAGTATCCTCTTAACATTGGTAATTAGTTTGCAAACAAGAAAAAAAGGGGAAATGTGTGGTAGAAATTGAAATAGCCATGAGTTGGATAGATTAGATTGTCGTCGGGCACGGAGGCGAGTTGACGAGAGCTAGTATCGTGGATGCCTTATTGGTTCATATTCATAATTTCGGTGTGAAACGTTGTGTATTTTAAAAAAGTGTACAGGAAAAGGATAAAGAACAAGAAAACTCAAGTGAGAAAATACAAAAGAACAGATTCCGAAGTAGGGGGATCAAATACCTAGCAAAATCCTTTGGGCCACATTAACAATAAAATTTCAGATTTGCAGCTTTTCTATTTAAAGAGAGAACCAACAGTAATACCTCCTGCAGGTAGCTCATTCGAGTAATCAAACTCAAGTAAGGGAAAAAGAATTTGTTTTACTAGTCAATTTTATTTGCATATATGCATATTTCGACGGACATACGTTTTCTTTACTGTCGTGGCAATTTTCTTAATTTTAATGGAATATAATTGAAGTCAAAGTAATTCAATAAAAAGCACATGAAGGAACTATCTATTGCTTTGTTTAATTTAAATTTTTTATACCTAAGAAAATCACGAAAGGAATTAATTAAAGCGTAAGCACGCGGATGTTGTGAGTGCATTGAATTCTTTAGAGATGGAAACACGAGTGACCACGCAGAGTCGCTGCGCGTAGTTTTTTTTTATTATATTCATACGCGTCTTATGTTTATTGATTAATGAATTCGGCAGTGGCCGTTGGTCCTTAATTGCGCTATTGGTGAAACCAACTTCAATACCTACAAAAGTATTGCTGCTCCTAAGTGTTGTCTACTTCGATTTAACTCGAACAGAGCCCACCAAAGAAAAAAACGGAAAAACAAGAACAAATATTTATTAAGCATATCAGGATATTTCAATAGAATTACATACACCTTTGAATTATATCAATACATATATTATAATTTTATGAAGACAAGGAATCGGCAAGAATCCTCCGGTCATCACTTCTTCTTTTCTTCTCTTGTTGTACGAAAATAGGAATCAGCAATGAAAAGACTTAGGTATATAAATTGTAAAGACAAATTTCTTTTGAGTATATTCATTTTAAGTAGGTACATTAAGCATAGGTACTGATGCGAATTGTCGTCGTAATAAATTGCCTAGTATAAAAGTTATGAATATTTGTACACACATTCAGGCACGACACAGTGCAAGTGATTTATTTACTCTTATAAAAGAAGTATGACAATGTTTTGATAAACCCAACGAATATGGGATACGAATTTCCATCTAGTGCAGTAATCCATAAAAGAAAAATTTAGGACAGAGAGTGGACATCAGGGACACTCATAGGGAAACAGGTTAAGTAGAACTCTATATTATAGTAATATGCTGAATTTTCTTTGATTTTCTTTCTCTCTCTTGGAGCTGCGCTTCTGCCATGAGGGTCGTATAGATCCACTACTCGACTTGTCTTCTAGCATAGAGGCATCGTAACAATGTGCGGCGATGCTAAGGGTGCCCGAGGAAAGGCACTCAGAGGATCCTCACACCTGATCCTCCATCAAGTTTGTAGTCATAAATTAACAAAAATTGAATTTCTTGTACACGCATACATACGTATACACTATAGTGATCATCAAATGCTAACGGCACCGATTATCGAGCAGATTAACTGATAACGATCGATGTACCAAAGAACTCACTCTAATAAATTGTGTAGTACAGTTCAGACGTGATACTTGAGTCTTTTTATTTTTTTATTGTCTGCCCACTGTCGGTTCCTACAATTCATTTCAGAAGTGCGATAAGAAACCCAAAAAATCAAAAATAATAATTATTTGCGAGCGGATTAATGTTCAATTTTAATTTGTGACATTTTGTGTTTTATTTTATCACATTATATTTGTAACAGACGGTGTCGTTCCATATTGAAAACAAATCCTGAAATGAAACAAATTTAGCATCATGCAAGCAAAATTCCCAAAAAAAAAAAAAAAAAATGAACGAATAAGGATAGCAGTAAGAGATAGTTGCCAAGCAAGGTCCACATGCGCAGGGAGATCTAGGAAGCCAGTTTGTTGCTGACACTCCCGAAAATCCCCATGCTCACATAGGTACATGCTATAAGTAAGTAGCAATGTTTTTCAGTCAATCAAGGAATGAATGTGTACAGACAATAATTAGTTACATCTCGAGTTAAGGCGTCCTAGAAATTGATCAACTATTAATTTAATAATTATTATTTATTGGATAAAATAAAAGGTATCAAACATGAAATTTGCCACTTCAAGCATCCTTTTGCGGGTAAATGTATGATACACAGAATATCTCCAACGTAAATAGAATAATCCACATAAGATGATGGGCACCGAATTAAAAGATAAAAAACGGCGTTCGTGGCTTGGTTCACTAACACCGTATCGAATAATTACAGACTTGAACTAACTTGCAATTAAAATGTAATATTTAAACACATTTCCGAATTAGTATAAATAAATTATGACTGACAGAATATAATTGTCAGAAAGCAATGTCAGCCAAATGCCAGATGTAATTATGTAATTGATTTAAGAACTTCTATAGTAGTAGATTAATACATTAAGGTGAACATAGGCGTAGTTGAAGAATTGTTAAGTAAGTAAGGTAGACAGACAAAGTAGCGCTTGTTTGTAAGAAATTTATGAATTTATAAAAATGAACTCTCACAATTGTAGTGTATTGATAGTTGTTTCATCAGTGTTAAAAGTAGTAGAGCCGTAGTTGTTGTATTAAGTGATGAAGTAGCAATAAGAAATAAGTAGGGAGGTTTCGCTATTAGGTGACGGAAGATGGCCAGTGTGTGCGCAGCCTAAGGTGGAGTGAAGTTGATTATAACCGAGTGGTCGAAGTCGACTTAAAGTTCGAAAAAAATAAGAAGCGCCAAGCACCAAGATTTCCGGGACACATTGTTACTTTTGGTCAAGCAGCACAGGTTTGAGAGAAGCTGATTTGAAAAGTGTTCCAAAGTTAAGTTGTAATTAAGCAAAGGAGAGCGAGCTAGTAAAGTGTTTAAAGTGATCTTGCTTCTGCCGTGTGGAACAGGTGAATTGGACAAGATTGAAGTTTATAGACGAAATTTGAAGAGCATAGACGGCAAGCAGTCGCAGTAAAGGTTAATTAGGAAGCAATTTTAATTTCCAACCTATCTAACCACTATAGAAAGAAACTTGGTAGGTTCTTGGAGAGTACGGAAAAGACGGAAGTCCCCATCACCACAGGGAAGGCACGCAAAATAGCCGTAGTTGGTCCAGAACTAATCGCCACACAAAGGAGTTCCGAAGAATTGTTTGAAGGCCTGCATTGGATCCTGATTAAATGGCAAACATATAGGGCAGTCGAACTAATTAAAATGGCCGTGGTTCCAGCATAAATCGTTACACACATTGGCTTACAGGAAATTGTGAGATAGCGGTATTAGAGATAAGGTAGCCTTACTAATAACTGGTTTGAAATTTTGTTGTTTTTTATATATGCTCTATATATTACATATTAGCTAGTTTATTCTAAATTTCGTAGTTATATTATATATGTACAATTACTTGATTAAAATGAATTTCGGAATAATCTAGGCAGATTTTAATTTAAGCATTGTTCCTCAGTAAAAGAAACACAAAGGACGCTATATATTAACTAATGGTTTGGAATGTTAATCGGTTAACGGAACTTTATTAGCAGCGAGATCATGTGTATATGTGCATAACATCTGTAAAAATCTACAAAATTATATGTAATTGAGTGGACTATAAGCTGCTAAATGTGAAAAGTGATCATCGGTGATTTAAAATAAAAATATTTTCAAATAATTGTTCCAGATTTTGATTTTTATTGTTCAGTTTATATTGTGCGTAATCAAATGGCTACACGAGTTGCTCGTTTTCTTGAAAGGGCCACGGTGAACGAGTCCTAAAATTACGGTTAGAGGACGTAATAAACAATATTTCGAGTTCACAATTTGAAGAACTCTTTCCTACAAATTCACTGGAGTTGAACACAAAAGACATTACCAATGACGAAAATCGACAGCGATTTGATGGTACAGTTGGTGATAACGGTGAGAATGAATCACCAAGGAGTATTGCAGACAACGTGAATATGCTAAATCGACAGCAGTTTGTTGGAATAAATGTTACTGAAGGCGAGGATGAGGCGTTAAATGATGAATTGGAGATTTTGCAAGAAAGATTAGTCAAAAATCAGAAAATATTGGATCTTCGAAGGAAAATTTCTCAATTAACGATGGAAGAGGATACCGTTAGTACACGCTCGACCTTTAATTTTCGTGATGTTGAGGAGTCACTTAATCAGTTTAGTGGTGAAGATAACTATAGTATTCAAAGATGGCTAGAAAACTTCGAGGAATCAGCTGGAATTTTTGGTTGGGATGATAAAATGCGTTTCATCTATGCTAAGCGGTTGTTAACGGGCACTGCAAAACTGTTCTTGCGAACCATGTGTTTAAAATCTTGGCATGAACTTAAAAGTGCATTGCTTGCTGAATTCTCAAGAAAAGTAACTAATGCTGACATCCACAATGAATTGAGAAATTGGAAAAAAGAAAAGTTCCGAGTCTTTTCAAATGTATGTGCTTTCAATGCAGGAAATTGCTTCGCTGGGCAATGTAGAAGAAGCTGACGTCCTTCATTACATAATTAACGGAATTTCAGATAGCCATATCAATAAAATGCTTTTACATAATGCAACCACAATGAGTGAACTTAAACATGCATTAAGAACGTACGAAAAAATTAAATCATCTAGTCAAACATCTTCGGATCAAATAAAATATCGCGATACTCGTGCAAAAGAATCATCAAAACAACATCAAGGTCAGTTTAAGTGCTTCAATTGCAACGAGCGGGGACACACCATCAATAAATGTTCAAAACCAAGGCGATTGAAGGGGTCCTGCTTCCGGTGTAGTAAATTAGGATACATAGCAAATAATTGTTCTAGTCAAAATCAGGTTATGCCAGTCCAAAGCATCCAGGTTCCGGACAGAAGGGAAAAGCTTCCCCATAATGAGAACTGACAGTGAGCTCTGCACTTTGTCGTTGTTGACTCTTCTGGACTCTGGTAGCGTTATCAGCTTTATCCAGGAAAGATTTGTGCCACATTGTTTTTGGAAAGAAGTTTCTTCTGATGATAATAACTACGTGGGAATAAACAATAGTAAACTTCAAGTTTTAGGTAGTTGTGTTTGTAATATAAAATTTAGAGAGGTAATTGTTGGTTTCAAAATTTATTCCAGTATGAAATATCCTGTTATTTTAGGCCGAGATTTTTTAAATTTGAACAACTTTCAGTTGGTTGCCAAGAACAAAGACTATGTGAAGACACCTTGTAGCTCTGCTGAAACCCTTTGCTTCGAAGATCACTTTTCGCAACAAATTTTGAATATTGACGTAAGTGTGATGATAATGCCTTTCATGCTTTAAATATCAACAATAATTTATCTTATGCGGTTAAAGAAAAAATTAAAAAAATCATATTACAAGCTGAAACAGTAAATAATAAGATTCTTAATAATAATAATTTTATTGAAATGAACATTAGATTAACTAAAGATATACCTTTTTATTGTACGCCTAGACGTTTGCCATATCAACATAAGCTAGAGCTACAAAAAATCTTAGATGATCTTTTAAATCGAAGTATTATCCGCGAAAGCAATTCTCCGTATGCTAGCCCGGTTGTACTCGTTAAGAAAAAAAGTCTCGAATTGAGAATGTGTGTAGATTTTCGTGAATTAAATAAGTATACGGTTCGCGACAATTATCCTCTGCCGGTAATCGAAGACTTGCTAGACAGATTGCGTGACAAAAAATATTTTACAATATTAGATCTCCGTAATGGATTCCATCACGTTAAGGTAGCTGACGAGTCGGTGATGTATACGTCTTTTGTAACTCCGTTGGGGCAATACGAATACCTTAAAATGCCTTTTGGTCTGAAAAATGCTCCTTCCGTTTTTCAAAGATACATAAACCATATTTTTAAAAAGTTAATAGTTTCTGATAAGCTTTTCGCTTATATGGATGATCTTTTAATCGCGAGTTCAACGCTTGAAGAGCACCTAGAAATTCTTGCACAGGTTATGGAACTGGTTAGGGAAAACACATTGGAACTTAGATATGATAAATGTAAGTTTTTACATGAGGAAATCGTTTATTTAGGATATATAGTTAATGCGAAAGGGATACGGCCCAATCCAGAAAACTTAAAGGCCATTAGTGATTTTCCATTACCAAAATGTGTAAAGGGTGTTCATAGCTTCTTAGGTTTGTGCTCTTATTTTAGAAAGTTCATTCAAAACTTTGCTACTTTGGCTAAACCCCTTTATGATCTTTTAAAGAAAGATGTCTCTTTCAGTTTTGGTCAGAAGGAGATAGAAACTTTTGAAACTTTGAAACTAAAGCTCGTACGATCACCGATTCTAGCAATTTACAGCTCTCAAAATGAAACCGAATTACACTGTGATGCGAGTAGCATTGGATTCGGTGCAATTCTTTTGCAACGTCAGAGTGATAGTAAATTTCACCCTGTGTTCTATTTTTCAAAAAGGACTACAGATGTTGAGTCCAAATACCATAGCTACGAATTGGAAACTCTGTCAATTGTTTATGCTTTAAGACGTTTTCGCATTTATTTAACTGGAATAAAGTTTAGAATAGTTACTGATTGCCAGGCACTAACACTTACTCTTCAAAAGAAATTACTTAATCCTAGAATATCAGGATTGGCGTTAGAAATGCAGAACTATGATTATTCAATTGAACACCGATCAGGAACCAGAATGCAACACGTAGATGCACTTAGTCGTTGTACAGAAATATTGGTGATAGAAGAGGGTACTTTTGAATTTGCGTTGGCTTCGGCTCAACATCGGGACCCTGTTATTATGAAATTAGCTCTTGCATTGGAAAAGGCCGAACGTCAAATGTTTGCATTAATAAACGGTTTGGTTTACAGAAAATTAAATAATAATGTAATGTTTTATGTTCCAAAGCAAATGGAAGATCGCGTAATTCAGACACATCATGAATCTCTATGCCACTTAGGAGTAGCAAAATGTTATGACCACCTTCGGAAATCTTATTGGTTTCCAAATATGAAGCAGAAAATTAAAGATTCTATTGCAAATTGTCTTAAGTGTGTTTATTATTCTCCAGTGCCTGGTAAAATCGAAGGAGTATTGCATAATATTCCAAAAGGTAATCAACCATTTGAAGTGATACATATCGATCACTTTGGACCTTTGCCACCAACCCGCACTAAGAAAAAATACATTTTTCTTGTAATTAATGGTTTTTCTAAATTTTGTAAACTATATGCCGTGGCTTCAACGCGAACGTCAGAGGTTGTTTCGTGCTTGGGGTCTTACTTTTCGTCATACAGTCGACCTAGTAAAATTATCTCAGATCGAGGATCTTGTTTTACGTCTCAAGAGTTTGATGATTTCATAGCAAAGCATAATAAAACATATAAAAGTAGCGACATGTTCACCGCAATCAAACGGGCAGGTTGAACGAATTAATAGAATAATAACGCCAATGCATTCTAAAGAATCGAACACGGATAGTACTGGTAATTGGTATGAAAATTTATCAAAAATCGAATTTGCATTAAATAATACTTTGTGTAGAAGTATAGGTTCAACTCCTAGCATATTGTTGTTTGATGTCAAACAGAAGGGCGAATTATGTGATAAAATCGCTGAATATATTGAAGAAAATGTACATGGAACAGATTTACGAGATTTAGAAAAAAATCAGAGCAGCGGCTTCTAATATGATTAGTAAAACTCAAAATTATAACAAACTGTATTATGACAAGAGACATAAAGCACCTCATAAGTATAAAAAAAGGCGATTTTGTGATGGTAAAGAATGTAGTTGTAACTGCAGGAGTTAATAAAAAATTGTTACCTAAATATCGTGGACCATACGAGGTAGTTGAAGTCTTAGAGAATGACAGGTACGTTATCAAAGATATTGATAATATGCAAGTAAGCAGAATTCCTTACAAAGGAGTATGCTCACCAGCTAATATGAAACCATACGTTAATTTAAATTTGAGCAAGGGTTGAGCAGGGATGCAGAATGTCTGTATAGTGTCTTAGGCATTTCAGATTTTTAATTTTAATTTGTCATAATTGTGGCTATTTTTTATTGTTTGTTTATACTACCCGACCATTGTTAATATCTTGATACATTAAGAGATAAAAAGAAACGGCTTAAAATGAAATTTCGATTAACAACAAGATGAATTAGTTAAGTCATAATGCATGTGTATAATGTACCAGTTTTCAAAACGAAAATCTAAAGCTATGTATATACGTACATGTAGACAAGAAATTAAAGTGAAATATTTTAGATTTGAAGAATGGATCAATTTGTTAAGGTGTGTATTGGTCAACATCGTTACTGTATCATTTTTTGATATAATGATGATAATATGATTATTTTTACATGAAGTTTAGTACATGATGAGTACAATCGATGGTTTGTTTAGTAAAGTCTTATTTACGTAATTTTGTTGTAGAACAATTTAACTTTGTCTGTAAAGAAATAGTACAGTATCTGTATTCAAGTATGAAAAATTAAGTTTTATAGTTTATCCTGTGTTACATATAAGATTTTAATCACGTTAAATTAAAGTTTGTAAAAATATTTGATAGAAAGTTTGAAGAACAGTTCACATCACTGTTAAAAAGAATTGTATAACTTTTACGAGTAATTTTCCAATGACTGTTCATTTATTTGAAAATCGTTAGGAGTATTTAACTAGTTTATAGTATCCTAATTTTGTATGCTTGCGGCATTTGGTGTATCATGATTTATATTTATAATCGGGTCGATTATTATGCAGGATGGTCGAATCTGTAGTCATAAATTAACAAAAATTGAATTTCTTGTACACGCATACATACGTATACACTATAGTGATCATCAAATGCTAACGGCACCGATTATCGAGCAGATTAACTGATAACGATCGATGTACCAAAGAACTCACTCTAATAAATTGTGTAGTACAGTTCAGACGTGATACTTGAGTCTTTTTATTTTTTTATTGTCTGCCCACTGTCGGTTCCTACAATTCATTTCAGAAGTGCGATAAGAAACCCAAAAAATCAAAAATAATAATTATTTGCGAGCGGATTAATGTTCAATTTTAATTTGTGACATTTTGTGTTTTATTTTATCACATTATATTTGTAACAGACGGTGTCGTTCCATATTGAAAACAAATCCTGAAATGAAACAAATTTAGCATCATGCAAGCAAAATTCCCAAAAAAAAAAAAAAAAAATGAACGAATAAGGATAGCAGTAAGAGATAGTTGCCAAGCAAGGTCCACATGCGCAGGGAGATCTAGGAAGCCAGTTTGTTGCTGACACTCCCGAAAATCCCCATGCTCACATAGGTACATGCTATAAGTAAGTAGCAATGTTTTTCAGTCAATCAAGGAATGAATGTGTACAGACAATAATTAGTTACATCTCGAGTTAAGGCGTCCTAGAAATTGATCAACTATTAATTTAATAATTATTATTTATTGGATAAAATAAAAGGTATCAAACATGAAATTTGCCACTTCAAGCATCCTTTTGCGGGTAAATGTATGATACACAGAATATCTCCAACGTAAATAGAATAATCCACATAAGATGATGGGCACCGAATTAAAAGATAAAAAACGGCGTTCGTGGCTTGGTTCACTAACACCGTATCGAATAATTACAGACTTGAACTAACTTGCAATTAAAATGTAATATTTAAACACATTTCCGAATTAGTATAAATAAATTATGACTGACAGAATATAATTGTCAGAAAGCAATGTCAGCCAAATGCCAGATGTAATTATGTAATTGATTTAAGAACTTCTATAGTAGTAGATTAATACATTAAGGTGAACATAGGCGTAGTTGAAGAATTGTTAAGTAAGTAAGGTAGACAGACAAAGTAGCGCTTGTTTGTAAGAAATTTATGAATTTATAAAAATGAACTCTCACAATTGTAGTGTATTGATAGTTGTTTCATCAGTGTTAAAAGTAGTAGAGCCGTAGTTGTTGTATTAAGTGATGAAGTAGCAATAAGAAATAAGTAGGGAGGTTTCGCTATTAGGTGACGGAAGATGGCCAGTGTGTGCGCAGCCTAAGGTGGAGTGAAGTTGATTATAACCGAGTGGTCGAAGTCGACTTAAAGTTCGAAAAAAATAAGAAGCGCCAAGCACCAAGATTTCCGGGACACATTGTTACTTTTGGTCAAGCAGCACAGGTTTGAGAGAAGCTGATTTGAAAAGTGTTCCAAAGTTAAGTTGTAATTAAGCAAAGGAGAGCGAGCTAGTAAAGTGTTTAAAGTGATCTTGCTTCTGCCGTGTGGAACAGGTGAATTGGACAAGATTGAAGTTTATAGACGAAATTTGAAGAGCATAGACGGCAAGCAGTCGCAGTAAAGGTTAATTAGGAAGCAATTTTAATTTCCAACCTATCTAACCACTATAGAAAGAAACTTGGTAGGTTCTTGGAGAGTACGGAAAAGACGGAAGTCCCCATCACCACAGGGAAGGCACGCAAAATAGCCGTAGTTGGTCCAGAACTAATCGCCACACAAAGGAGTTCCGAAGAATTGTTTGAAGGCCTGCATTGGATCCTGATTAAATGGCAAACATATAGGGCAGTCGAACTAATTAAAATGGCCGTGGTTCCAGCATAAATCGTTACACACATTGGCTTACAGGAAATTGTGAGATAGCGGTATTAGAGATAAGGTAGCCTTACTAATAACTGGTTTGAAATTTTGTTGTTTTTTATATATGCTCTATATATTACATATTAGCTAGTTTATTCTAAATTTCGTAGTTATATTATATATGTACAATTACTTGATTAAAATGAATTTCGGAATAATCTAGGCAGATTTTAATTCAAGCATTGTTCCTCAGTAAAAGAAACACAAAGGACGCTATATATTAACTAATGGTTTGGAATGTTAATCGGTTAACGGAACTTTATTAGCAGCGAGATCATGTGTATATGTGCATAACATCTGTAAAAATCTACAAAATTATATGTAATTGAGTGGACTATAAGCTGCTAAATGTGAAAAGTGATCATCGGTGATTTAAAATAAAAATATTTTCACATAATTGTTCCAGATTTTGATTTTTATTGTTCAGTTTATATTGTGCGTAATCAAATGGCTACACGAGTTGCTCGTTTTCTTGAAAGGGCCACGGTGAACGAGTCCTAAAATTACGGTTAGAGGACGTAATAAACAATATTTCGAGTTCACAATTTGAAGAACTCTTTCCTACAAATTCACTGGAGTTGAACACAAAAGACATTACCAATGACGAAAATCGACAGCGATTTGATGGTACAGTTGGTGATAACGGTGAGAATGAATCACCAAGGAGTATTGCAGACAACGTGAATATGCTAAATCGACAGCAGTTTGTTGGAATAAATGTTACTGAAGGCGAGGATGAGGCGTTAAATGATGAATTGGAGATTTTGCAAGAAAGATTAGTCAAAAATCAGAAAATATTGGATCTTCGAAGGAAAATTTCTCAATTAACGATGGAAGAGGATACCGTTAGTACACGCTCGACCTTTAATTTTCGTGATGTTGAGGAGTCACTTAATCAGTTTAGTGGTGAAGATAACTATAGTATTCAAAGATGGCTAGAAAACTTCGAGGAATCAGCTGGAATTTTTGGTTGGGATGATAAAATGCGTTTCATCTATGCTAAGCGGTTGTTAACGGGCACTGCAAAACTGTTCTTGCGAACCATGTGTTTAAAATCTTGGCATGAACTTAAAAGTGCATTGCTTGCTGAATTCTCAAGAAAAGTAACTAATGCTGACATCCACAATGAATTGAGAAATTGGAAAAAAGAAAAGTTCCGAGTCTTTTCAAATGTATGTGCTTTCAATGCAGGAAATTGCTTCGCTGGGCAATGTAGAAGAAGCTGACGTCCTTCATTACATAATTAACGGAATTTCAGATAGCCATATCAATAAAATGCTTTTACATAATGCAACCACAATGAGTGAACTTAAACATGCATTAAGAACGTACGAAAAAATTAAATCATCTAGTCAAACATCTTCGGATCAAATAAAATATCGCGATACTCGTGCAAAAGAATCATCAAAACAACATCAAGGTCAGTTTAAGTGCTTCAATTGCAACGAGCGGGGACACACCATCAATAAATGTTCAAAACCAAGGCGATTGAAGGGGTCCTGCTTCCGGTGTAGTAAATTAGGATACATAGCAAATAATTGTTCTAGTCAAAATCAGGTTATGCCAGTCCAAAGCATCCAGGTTCCGGACAGAAGGGAAAAGCTTCCCCATAATGAGAACTGACAGTGAGCTCTGCACTTTGTCGTTGTTGACTCTTCTGGACTCTGGTAGCGTTATCAGCTTTATCCAGGAAAGATTTGTGCCACATTGTTTTTGGAAAGAAGTTTCTTCTGATGATAATAACTACGTGGGAATAAACAATAGTAAACTTCAAGTTTTAGGTAGTTGTGTTTGTAATATAAAATTTAGAGAGGTAATTGTTGGTTTCAAAATTTATTCCAGTATGAAATATCCTGTTATTTTAGGCCGAGATTTTTTAAATTTGAACAACTTTCAGTTGGTTGCCAAGAACAAAGACTATGTGAAGACACCTTGTAGCTCTGCTGAAACCCTTTGCTTCGAAGATCACTTTTCGCAACAAATTTTGAATATTGACGTAAGTGTGATGATAATGCCTTTCATGCTTTAAATATCAACAATAATTTATCTTATGCGGTTAAAGAAAAAATTAAAAAAATCATATTACAAGCTGAAACAGTAAATAATAAGATTCTTAATAATAATAATTTTATTGAAATGAACATTAGATTAACTAAAGATATACCTTTTTATTGTACGCCTAGACGTTTGCCATATCAACATAAGCTAGAGCTACAAAAAATCTTAGATGATCTTTTAAATCGAAGTATTATCCGCGAAAGCAATTCTCCGTATGCTAGCCCGGTTGTACTCGTTAAGAAAAAAAGTCTCGAATTGAGAATGTGTGTAGATTTTCGTGAATTAAATAAGTATACGGTTCGCGACAATTATCCTCTGCCGGTAATCGAAGACTTGCTAGACAGATTGCGTGACAAAAAATATTTTACAATATTAGATCTCCGTAATGGATTCCATCACGTTAAGGTAGCTGACGAGTCGGTGATGTATACGTCTTTTGTAACTCCGTTGGGGCAATACGAATACCTTAAAATGCCTTTTGGTCTGAAAAATGCTCCTTCCGTTTTTCAAAGATACATAAACCATATTTTTAAAAAGTTAATAGTTTCTGATAAGCTTTTCGCTTATATGGATGATCTTTTAATCGCGAGTTCAACGCTTGAAGAGCACCTAGAAATTCTTGCACAGGTTATGGAACTGGTTAGGGAAAACACATTGGAACTTAGATATGATAAATGTAAGTTTTTACATGAGGAAATCGTTTATTTAGGATATATAGTTAATGCGAAAGGGATACGGCCCAATCCAGAAAACTTAAAGGCCATTAGTGATTTTCCATTACCAAAATGTGTAAAGGGTGTTCATAGCTTCTTAGGTTTGTGCTCTTATTTTAGAAAGTTCATTCAAAACTTTGCTACTTTGGCTAAACCCCTTTATGATCTTTTAAAGAAAGATGTCTCTTTCAGTTTTGGTCAGAAGGAGATAGAAACTTTTGAAACTTTGAAACTAAAGCTCGTACGATCACCGATTCTAGCAATTTACAGCTCTCAAAATGAAACCGAATTACACTGTGATGCGAGTAGCATTGGATTCGGTGCAATTCTTTTGCAACGTCAGAGTGATAGTAAATTTCACCCTGTGTTCTATTTTTCAAAAAGGACTACAGATGTTGAGTCCAAATACCATAGCTACGAATTGGAAACTCTGTCAATTGTTTATGCTTTAAGACGTTTTCGCATTTATTTAACTGGAATAAAGTTTAGAATAGTTACTGATTGCCAGGCACTAACACTTACTCTTCAAAAGAAATTACTTAATCCTAGAATATCAGGATTGGCGTTAGAAATGCAGAACTATGATTATTCAATTGAACACCGATCAGGAACCAGAATGCAACACGTAGATGCACTTAGTCGTTGTACAGAAATATTGGTGATAGAAGAGGGTACTTTTGAATTTGCGTTGGCTTCGGCTCAACATCGGGACCCTGTTATTATGAAATTAGCTCTTGCATTGGAAAAGGCCGAACGTCAAATGTTTGCATTAATAAACGGTTTGGTTTACAGAAAATTAAATAATAATGTAATGTTTTATGTTCCAAAGCAAATGGAAGATCGCGTAATTCAGACACATCATGAATCTCTATGCCACTTAGGAGTAGCAAAATGTTATGACCACCTTCGGAAATCTTATTGGTTTCCAAATATGAAGCAGAAAATTAAAGATTCTATTGCAAATTGTCTTAAGTGTGTTTATTATTCTCCAGTGCCTGGTAAAATCGAAGGAGTATTGCATAATATTCCAAAAGGTAATCAACCATTTGAAGTGATACATATCGATCACTTTGGACCTTTGCCACCAACCCGCACTAAGAAAAAATACATTTTTCTTGTAATTAATGGTTTTTCTAAATTTTGTAAACTATATGCCGTGGCTTCAACGCGAACGTCAGAGGTTGTTTCGTGCTTGGGGTCTTACTTTTCGTCATACAGTCGACCTAGTAAAATTATCTCAGATCGAGGATCTTGTTTTACGTCTCAAGAGTTTGATGATTTCATAGCAAAGCATAATAAAACATATAAAAGTAGCGACATGTTCACCGCAATCAAACGGGCAGGTTGAACGAATTAATAGAATAATAACGCCAATGCATTCTAAAGAATCGAACACGGATAGTACTGGTAATTGGTATGAAAATTTATCAAAAATCGAATTTGCATTAAATAATACTTTGTGTAGAAGTATAGGTTCAACTCCTAGCATATTGTTGTTTGATGTCAAACAGAAGGGCGAATTATGTGATAAAATCGCTGAATATATTGAAGAAAATGTACATGGAACAGATTTACGAGATTTAGAAAAAATCAGAGCAGCGGCTTCTAATATGATTAGTAAAACTCAAAATTATAACAAACTGTATTATGACAAGAGACATAAAGCACCTCATAAGTATAAAAAAAGGCGATTTTGTGATGGTAAAGAATGTAGTTGTAACTGCAGGAGTTAATAAAAAATTGTTACCTAAATATCGTGGACCATACGAGGTAGTTGAAGTCTTAGAGAATGACAGGTACGTTATCAAAGATATTGATAATATGCAAGTAAGCAGAATTCCTTACAAAGGAGTATGCTCACCAGCTAATATGAAACCATACGTTAATTTAAATTTGAGCAAGGGTTGAGCAGGGATGCAGAATGTCTGTATAGTGTCTTAGGCATTTCAGATTTTTAATTTTAATTTGTCATAATTGTGGCTATTTTTTATTGTTTGTTTATACTACCCGACCATTGTTAATATCTTGATACATTAAGAGATAAAAAGAAACGGCTTAAAATGAAATTTCGATTAACAACAAGATGAATTAGTTAAGTCATAATGCATGTGTATAATGTACCAGTTTTCAAAACGAAAATCTAAAGCTATGTATATACGTACATGTAGACAAGAAATTAAAGTGAAATATTTTAGATTTGAAGAATGGATCAATTTGTTAAGGTGTGTATTGGTCAACATCGTTACTGTATCATTTTTTGATATAATGATGATAATATGATTATTTTTACATGAAGTTTAGTACATGATGAGTACAATCGATGGTTTGTTTAGTAAAGTCTTATTTACGTAATTTTGTTGTAGAACAATTTAACTTTGTCTGTAAAGAAATAGTACAGTATCTGTATTCAAGTATGAAAAATTAAGTTTTATAGTTTATCCTGTGTTACATATAAGATTTTAATCACGTTAAATTAAAGTTTGTAAAAATATTTGATAGAAAGTTTGAAGAACAGTTCACATCACTGTTAAAAAGAATTTTATAACTTTTACGAGTAATTTTCCAATGACTGTTCATTTATTTGAAAATCGTTAGGAGTATTTAACTAGTTTATAGTATCCTAATTTTGTATGCTTGCGGCATTTGGTGTATCATGATTTATATTTATAATCGGGTCGATTATTATGCAGGATGGTCGAATCTGTAGTCATAAATTAACAAAAATTTAATTTCTTGTACACGCATACATACGTATACACTATAGTGATCATCAAATGCTAACGGCACCGATTATCGAGCAGATTAACTGATAACGATCGATGTACCAAAGAACTCACTCTAATAAATTGTGTAGTACAGTTCAGACGTGATACTCGAGTCTTTTTATTTTTTTATTGTCTGCTCACTGTCGGTTCCTACAAGTTCAAGGTAAGTGGTATATAGTCCCTCCAGTACTAGTGTGTATCTGTTTCTTCCTAGTTTTACTTTTGCCTTTCTTTTTTGGGACGAATTTTTTGTATATGATATGTGGTGACACAGGTTAACCTCCTTTATCCCACCCCACACTCTCTGCCATTAGCTAGCGTGCCTGCCTGCACCAAGAGTCACCACGGATTGAGCTGTCATCTTCGGTTGATACTTAGGCCTTCACGTCCTCCACCTCTCACTCGCAATATAGAACCAAAACATTCCCCAAGGACTGCCAGTGAAGATTCCATACTCAAGGATAATCCTATCTGAAGCAATGGATCACAAACCACTAGCTGTCCGATGATAGCCAGCCCTTACTGTATTTTTTAACACGAATTCTAGGTTCCCCAAGACAGCCAAACGTCCCGGACTGCCTTTTATTTAATAGAGTTCCTGAAGCTCCGGAGCTGTCCAAGGAAAGCCAGCCTCCAGGACTGTCCTCTCATCTCGAGTGCTCAGTTCTCTCGAGCTGGTGCGCTGAAAACAGCGCAAATAGACTGAAGGCATACTTATCACCTTTTGAAGACTATCAAGAACAGCACAAGTAAATTGAAGAGACGTTTGGCATCTCTGAAATTCACAGGTATATATTTCTATGAAAGGTATTATTTACTTTTAGGTTTACTTAATAAAAATTCCGTATCCGAACACTAAAACAGCAGTGTCCGAATACTAAATATTGGTGTCCTAATTCTAACGAAAAGCTCAATTTTTCCACGAGACCCAGAAAAAATAAAATTGAGAATTAAATAGCTCAAAAATACTAATTTAATAGATAAAAACAACGTAGATAACGATAAAAAAATAAAATATACATATTGTTACGTACAACAGAAAAGGACAGGTGATATCTGTTGGTTCGGACATAAACAACTTTAGGACAACGACATCCATTGGTTCGGACAGTAAGCTACTTTAGGTTCGGAGAATCGATGTTTCTGGAATGGAATCTTCGGGAATGTTCTGGGGAATTCGTAGAGTATATACATATGTAGGATGTAAACAAATCAGATCACAGCAAACTAAATTATCTCGACATCTCACATGCAATGCAATTTTTTACGGTATCAAACCAAATAGAGCTATTTTTTATCATCGCTATCCTTAGCTAATTTTTCGAGAGAAGTCCAAACCAGATGTGGTGTATAGAGTCAACCGTGAGTTCTGTTCGAGAAAAGCAAAGGCAAAGTATACGATACCTTAAATTCATTAAGTAATATTTTTCAATAAAACACAATTTTATTAGTTTTGTTCAAGTAACATATATCTGCTTTTTTTCTTATTTGAAACGTCCGAAACCCGTTCCTAACAAAATCCCACATATATACAGCGCTTGTTACTGCCAGGAGTGAGTCTTGTGTGAAGTGAATGTCGTAAACTATTTGGATTTCGATACAGTACTAGCGACATTTAAAGTAGAGTTGATTGATAATTGTATGTGAATGGTGATAAAAGTAAACAGTGGAGTGTAATAAAGAGAACTTGTGAATAATATTTGAAATATTATGTTTCGAATAACGAACGAAGGCCACGCTCGTCACAATATCATATTTTCTTAGCAGTAAAAGTACATGAGCAAATGTAAGAAATATTAAGTACCCGGAGACTAGTCCAGTTACCCGATAACTTGAGAATGTGAAAAGATTTCTATTAAGCTAAGGAGTGTTAACTAGGTATGTTGTTGTTTTTATATATTGATATCAGAACTTAAGAGCCAAGCAGCAAATTTATAAATTAATTTAAGTTAAGTAAATATAAAATAATATGTGAAATAAAAAATAAAAACATTTTAAAATATTGTAAAAACCAATTTAAAATCATAATTGAAAATTTTACAAAATTACTTACCCTCGTTTAAATCTGTTTCCAAGAGGTAGCACGAGAAATATTTGATATAATATGGATTGCGCACTATTTTTATTAAAGTGGGTTTCATTTTAACATAAGCACATACATACTATATATTTTCACTACACAAGTAAGTTTTTTTTAAATTTTCTGTTTTTTAAATAATTTTTTTATTTTATTTATATAGGTTAAATTATTATTTTTTTTTTCAGTTGAACATAATTTTTCACTTTTTATCCTTTAATAAAAACGAAAGCTAACTTAACTGTTGAATTATAGATAAATGAAATAATAAATATAAAATTTGTTCGGGAATCGAATGGAAAAAATTCCGGTTAGGATGTAACAGAAGGCAAGGACAACTATTTGTTTCCCACTACACAATTTACACCACTATATTGGATAAAAATAGAACCACAGATAACTAAATACAGGGGGCTAACTAAAATTTGACCCCAACTCAGCAGCCAACTACTCATAGCCAAGTAAAGCTTTGGTTAACAGTCAAGTACTTAAAGCTTTGTAGTACACACACCAGCCCTTTGCTTTTTGTAGCACATATTTTCATAACTTATATATACACCCAGAGAAAATTTGTAATATTTTTGACAACTACTAGCTGTTAATTTTATAAATTTGTCACCTTTACGTGGTTGACTATCAGTAATACAAATATATGCTAATTCCACATGAAATGTAGTAGCTTTAACAAATTAGTAGTCGTATATACAGCAAAACATGCAAGTTTTTGTTGTCATTTATATTACATGTTGTAAAAAATTTTCCTGAAGAAAAAAGGTAAATAAAAATATTCATACTATTAATTTTTGTTTCCTTTTTTTACTTATTTTTTAAAGGAAACTTACTTTATACCCTGTAAAGCTAAATATGACCATCCAAAAGTAATGCTCTACAATGCCTATTTTAATGAAGGTAGAAAAACTAGACGAAGTATTTTAAAAAGACCAAGGCTAGTAATGATTCTGGCAATAATATCGTAGAAGAAGATACCATGCCGATACCAAATCCAGAATATTTCCAAATAAAGGAATTTTTAAAGTACAATGACCAGCCATGGAGTGAAATAAGGAGAATTGGCAACAAACATCAAGTAGTAGACTCGCCGAATTTAAAGCCTCTGAAGACCAATCTATAACAACGTTTTTCAATGAATAGTCACTCTATAAGCACGCTGCGTCTCTTGCTTTGGTATATTATTTTCATATTTATTGAAAATCTTTCATAAAATGTAATATTTATAGATTAACATTGACTTCAGAACTCTTTTCCCCAAGCTGAAAATAAACTGTTTTGCAAATATTCCAGTTTAGAGGCAAGGATTTTAAAATTTTATACAGAAAAAGACACCGTAAAGAGCAAGAGATACAGAGAAATAATAAACTCTTTCTAGACATTATCTGATGGTGGGTAAAAGTAATCAAAAAATATTATTCTTAATAAAACTCTACTCATTTTTACAGGGAGTAAACAGTTCTTTGTTTTTTTTCTGTTGAACTCTGTTATTCCTCCTTTATGCATTATAAAGTGCCAGGGAAAGCCAACTTGGAAAATTGGAATCAAAGACGCAGAGGACTACATTGCTTGACAGAAAATGACATGCTCCCCCCAGATAGCTAATCACAGATTTTTTTTATATATAGATGGAACACCTTTAAAGTGTACTAGTATGCTAACTTGTATTGACACATGCTTCAAAATCTTTTTTATATTTAACTTGAAATACCCAAAAGCATGTGAAAAAACTTGCCTTTTTATTCAAAGTTTTGTTTATGAAATAGACTGTGACGTTATCAAGAACGATTCAGTTCTAAGTCTTATTAATAATTTAAATAAGTTAAACTAGAAACTTGTGTTTGGTAGAGCTTCAAAAAGCTATTTAAGCCATTCAAAATGTTTCTATGCTTTTTATGCAAAAAACGGTTCACAACTATTCCGGAATTATTTTTGGATTTTAAACGACATGGACTGAAATCTATAGACAGTCAAATACAATGTCAACAAGATAACTGCCCACAAAACTTTAAATCTTTTTCGCATTTTTAAAGACATCTGTTAAATATTCACAAAGCCGACAACTCTGTTAAACCTTGTGTTTTAAATGTAGATACCTATGAAAGTGGTTACACTGAAACTGAAAGAACATTTGTAAGTGAATCTTGTTCCAAAGAAGAGCACATAACGAAGACAGAAAAATGCTCCGAAGATTGAGCTCAACCAAAATGTGTGTTAACCGAAAATTTTAATTGGGACAAATTTGAAAAAAATATGCAAAACAAATCTTGCCTTTTCTTGAGTGAACTTCACTCAAAAGCTAATTTTTCCAGAAAAGATGTAATATTTGTAAATTGCTTTCCTCTATTCTAGATGGTGAAGTTCCTATTTAAAATAATATGTAGTAACTAATAATAAAGATAGGAATATTTGGGAAATTATGAACGTTTGTAGCAGACCTTTCTCAATGTTCGACACGGAACATAAATATTTAAAATATTTGCAAAAAAATAATCTTTTTGCGTATACTATTTCATTTTCAATAAGGTAAATGAACCTATTACCGCCCCATCATCTATTACCGCGGTAAAATCACTTTATTCGTTTTTGAGAGCGTTGCTGACAGCACTACTGGAACTATAAATGTCGTATGTATAAGTGAAATTCGTTGGAAATATGATCTCATAAAAAAAAGACAAAAAACCGCGTGAAATTAGGAAAAAAATTGCATTATGTGGTGATCGTCGCAGTGGTTGGACGTGTCTGAGATTTCCTTAAGGTATATGGTAAGTACTTATCTTAATTTTCTTAAGGATTTTAAGACTTTCAGTCAACGTTATTTAATTTATAAATTATAGTATTTTAGTTTTGCAAGTATTTTAATTATTATTTCATAGTTAAAATTCATTTATTGTCGAATCATTCACGTACAAGGCAATAATAAAATGCACGGTAATAGGTGCCCTTCTACTTCGCTCGGATCGTATTACCGCTCTATACCACGGTTTCCTAATTATTAGTGCACCTATTACCGCTCTATACCGCGGTGACTTAAATATTAGAGTACATATTGCCGTGTATAGTTAATTTCGTTAATTTTCAATTGTAAAATTATATGTTAAAGAGAACTTACTTCAATTTTTAAAAAACTTTTAGTGTGACTGCAAAGCTTTACAATGGCTAGAACAAAACACAAAAGTAATTCAAATGAAAAAGGCGCCCCGAAAAAATTTTTACTGTTCTAAGAAAAAATAAGTTGTATCGAAAAGACACGCTTGATAGTGCTTTAGATTCGATAAAAAAGGGAGTATCTATTTATAGGGCAAGCAAACAATATGGCATACCGGAATCTACGCTAAGAGACAAAATTTCTGGGCGTTACAAAGAAGGTAAAAAAAAACGGTCCAGGAACTATCCTTTCAAAAGACGAGGAGAACCTTTTAGAGCAGTGGGTGATTGAAATGGGTACACTAGGTTACCCGGTTACTAGAAACCAGCTCATTGAAAGTGTAGTCTTATTAATTAAGGGTAAAAGTTTTACCAATGAAAAACCGGGAAGAAAATGGCTACAAGGTTTCCTCAACAGACATCCGAACATATCAGAACGTATGTATCAAAATTAAACCAAAAGCCGCGCCCAAATCTCTGAGAACGGAATCCGAGATTGGTTCAAAATGGTATACGAATATTTATTACAAAATAATCACTTGGATGTACTGTGTGATTCCTAACGAATATTTAATTGTGATGAAATACAGTTTTAGTGAAAAACGGCAGTAAACAAGTCTACAGTAGAACGGTTAATGATGAAAAAGAATGCCTTACTACCCTTGTGAATGCTAATGCAATAGGTAATTTGGCACCACCAATGGTAGTTTATCCATATAAAAGACTTCCTGGTAGTATTATACATCAAGCGCCAAGAGGATGGGGTATTGGAAGAACGGAAAGCGGTTGGATGATTGGGGAAGCCTTTTATGAGTATGTAACAAACGTTTTTCATCCATGGCTATCAAAAGAAGGGATAAAACTACCAATTATTCTATATGTAGATGGACACGTATCCGACTTATCCTTAAATTTGACCCAATATTGTAAAGCCCAAGGTATCATTCTAGTTGCTTTGCTACCTAACGTTACCCCCCACATACTACAGAAGAAAAAAGCTGAGAGGGAAGAAAAGGAACTAGCGAAGGAAAATAAAAAAGCAAAGAAAGCAAATAAATTGCAGTAAGTAAATTCCAACAATATTAAAAAAATTCATGAAACAGATGTAGCAAACAAAATCATTATTGGCGATTACGTTGTTGTTTAATACGAAAAGGAGTTCTTTCCAGGAGTAGTTCTGGATCTACAAACAGATGAGTATCAAATAAAAACGATGACTATGAGTGGACCGTACTGGAAGTGGCCGGATCGCGATGATATTTTGTGGTATATTCACAATGACGTCCAGAAAATTAATCCCCCTATAATAATTAATAATGGAGGATTACATAATATTCCTGAAATTGAATCGATAAAAAAACGCGCCATTTAGTTTGGACAACATACTAGGGGGGTTTCAGGCTTTGTTGTATTTCAGGGTGTATCATTAGAACAAGTGTAAATTGCTTGTTTCTAAGGAAATATAGAAACAAGCAAAAATTTACACTTTCTACTATGATACACGCTGAAATACAACAAAGTGCGAACAGTATGGTTTATTCTTTATACATATAAAGACGGAAAATGTCAGATATGTATTTCTATGCGTTCCTGTAGTTATAAACTTTTATTTTCTTTTTTTTTTTTTTTTTTTTTTTTTGTTATATACCTATGCTCTGTTATTTTTTTTAAGGAGAAAACCTATTACTTTATGTATACACAAAAATAAACAAAATAATTTTTTTACGAAAGTTAATGAATGTTTCAATTTACAGCGGTAATATGTACAGTCAAAAACGGTAATAGGTATACCCAATTTTTTGTGGGTCGGTAATTGGTGCACTAAAAGCGTAGTTCCTCATATCAATAACAAATACTATAACTTATAAAATGATGAATTTTTGTTTCAAAGTAAACATCAACAAGGTTGTGAAAATTTTATAAACCGGTTTTTCTAACGAGTTTCTTAGCACATACGATGCTATAAGTCCTTAAAGTGAAAATTGCCCTTAAACTCACGGTAATAGGTACGTTTACTAAGTAATGAAATAAGTGTAAGAATAAAATACTACACACCATCCTTTAATAAAACTACCATTAAAGGTTGTTTAATGCCATTACAGTTTCAATTTAAGAGATTTTTTGAGTTGCCGAATGTACTCAAAACAACATTAGCAAATACTAAAAATCTGGAGAACAGTGTCGTTAATATAAACTATATTTGTGGTGAAAATTATAAAAGACGTAAAACTTTATTTGAAAATAAAATATTCATCCCTTTCTTTCATTATTGTGATGACGTGGAATTAATGAACACTTTAGGAAGTCATTCAGGTCAAAACTCGGTCAATGCATTCTATTATATATTTCCAACTATTCCACAACACTTGCTGGCCAAAGTCAAATATTTTTAATGCAGCATTTATAAGAACGAAAGATTACCAAAAATTTGGTAATGATGTTTGCTTGTATAAACTTGTTCAAACCTTAAAGTTATTAGAAGAGGACGGTTTAGAGATTTGTACGTCGGATAGGAAGTTTAAAGTGTATTTTATTCTAGGCTTAGTATTAGCAGACAACAAGACCTTGAACACAACATTGGGATTCTCTAAATCCTTCAATAGTAATTGCTACTGTAGATTTTATAAAAGAGAAAAGTCCTTTATGATGTACGATATCTCTGAAAATGTCCACTTTCTAAGTACACCTGAAAGTTATGACCAAGATGTCGATAGATCAGACAGCCAATCAATTGGATTAACCGAAAATAGTATTTTTAATAATATAAATTCCTATCATGTGACAGACAACTTTTGCTTTGATATGATGCATGATCTCTTTGAAGGTGTCTGTCATTATGATTTAAGTGAAATTTTATTAAATTTGATGGAAAAAAAAAATATTTTGATATTGCAACATTAAACTCACGGGAACAGTTATTTAGCTACGGTGAATCTGAAGTTGGAAACTACTCCGAACCTATTTCATTAGATCGTTTAAAGAAATCTAATTTCAAGTTAAGTGCTCGGGAAATGTGGACTTTTGTTCACTTTCTTCCTTTAATGATTGGCGACTTAATACCCATTAATTATGAAGTTTGGCATTTTCTTCGGTTATTGATCAGAATAATTGACATTCTACTACTCTCAGAATTTAATGATGATATAATAAAAGAATTATCTTCAATTACAACTGAACACAACCAAAAATACATATCGCTTTTCAATAAATACTTAAAGCTAAAATATCACTTTCTTATTCACTATCCCACAGCCATTCGAAAGTCAGGGCCACCCAAAAACACATCAACTTTTAGATTTGAATCGTATGACCAAAAAAGTAAACAATATACTAAAGTGAACAAAAGTAGTACTAAAATATGCCTCTCCCTTACAATGAAATCCTGTTTGGAATTTTCAAATCTATTAATAAATAATGAAGGATTTGAAAGAGATGTTGTTGTATATTTTATACGGGGTAACCTAGTGTCCCAATTGTGGGGCAATTCCATAAACACCCTACCTGTTTCTGTTAATCATTTTTTATCAACAATCCTGGATAGCACTTATTTTTGTACCAAAACACCTTTTCTTTATATTAACTCTATCAGTATTTATTAACTTCTTATTTAATAACACTTCCTTCTGTTGTTACATTCTTCTCTTACACTTTCAATTTTCTTCACATTCTTACTTAATTAGTTTCCGTAAGTTCTTAACCAAGATTAAAATTAACACGACCGCGAGCAGATCGACCGACTGTAAAACTTTTCTTTTGCACAGGAAAACCTTATTAGCCGAATCCGAGATTTTTTCAATTTGTCACTACGCCGATCGAAGTTCTAGAAACAACTCTCAAAAACCGACTGTACTTGACTTCGATTTTCGTCATCGCAAGTCTAGTTGTTCAGGATAGGAAAGTGCTTAATTAGCATTCTTAGCCTGAGAAGATTATTTACTGCTGGACATGTTTAACCCTTTGAGTAGTGAGTTAATTTTCTTAGCATACACGTCCCTGGAGTGAGTTATTTTCGCATTTTTCGATAGATTTCGCAAATTGAACGGAGTCTTCTTTTTGTAGTGGGTGGACGCTGCGCATCTTTTGGTCAAGTCGGTTTTGCGTACGATATTTCTCTCCCGGCGGGGGAAGGGGGTAAAGTTTGAAATGTTTTGGTTATATCGCCTGAACCAAGAGTTGCAGAGAGTTCGTTGATGTCTTAAATGAGAGCTGCGATCCTAGGCTAAAGATAATATTAATCGGGTCACGGGGCAGGGCGGAGTGGGGGAAATTAGAGAGATATTTGGTTTTTCAATAATAACTCAGCCATTTGACCACGGACCAAAGGGGTGTGGGTGCTCAAACTTCTTCTCAGAAAAAAAACATATTTGAATCTGTACTAGATTTTCCAAAACGTACCAGAACAAATTTTGACATTTTTGATTTGTTTTTAAAACGACATCATTCTTTATTTTTGCCCTCTTTCCCTATAAGAACTTTTTTAGTACTAGTCTTGACATTTTTGAGGGCTTATAACTATCTTTGTTTGCACGTCACAGAAAATACAAAATTCAACTTTCGCGATCCGGCTTCAAAGCGTGCTACAAAGACTGACCATATTCGAAATATGTGGCGAAGGGTTTGTACATGTGTGTGTGTGTAGAATAAGTACATGTGCACTTCATTAGAATAAAAGAAAATGTGTTCCATGTGTTGCGAGTTTCGGAATCGTAATAATTCCAGGAAGGGCGCTTAAATGCCGAGATGAATATTTTTCTCGGAATAATATACAGCTCACCCATATTTTTTTCTCTCAAAAACGAAGCCGAACTCCATCCCAATTTTTTATACATAGATAGATAACGCTTCTAACTTCAAAATAAAAATGTAAAAAAAAAGTGCTAGAAGTCCTCAATAGTAAATAATACTATTTTTTTTTTTGACAAAAATACTATTATTAAAAAAAAAATTTCGTTCGGTGTTGCTATATTTTTTTATGAAAAATATAAAGAAATATAAAGCATTAAGCTTCATTTCGCATTTGAATCAGAAAAATCAATCACTTCGTTCTCGAGATATGATTTTTTGAAAATGACATTCCATCGTAAAATCACGAAATTTCTTACCCCGGGGGGTGGTAGAGGAAACAAAAAAATATAAAATAATATACTTACAAAAATCATTGTTAGAATTATGTAAAAGAAAAAAGAAAAACCCGCCCAAAATGGGCTGGACCATGGCTGGACGTACATGTACGGCGATACCGCTCAAAGGGTTAAACATGCCCAGAATTATCGCGACGGACGTTGGTTGAATTGAAATTTGATATTTTCATAAATATCAAACCGTCGTCTTGCTATTTGCGATCACAATGCATGCAGCTCGCGACAATTTGCTGATAAGAGCTTTTTTCGGTGAAGACTTGATCGTTTCAGTCTTCACCGACGTAAAACTTCATGCGCCCGATATGCATGTATGCATATGTGTACATACATATCGTATATATACGACAAATCTTACTGAAGGTCAGATTTATCGTGGGGCTATTTTTCTATCGAAACGACTTGGGTTGAAATTTAAAACTTTTATTTATCCCAAGTCGTTTTGTGGGAAAATATTTTTATTTGTTGCAAAAGAATTTGAAGAAATTGCTGGTGGCAATTTCTCCGCTTTGTTAGGAGATAAGCTAACCATGTTTTAAACATAATTAGCTTATTTTTACCTATGAAAATTAAATATTTTTTAATGATTTTTCCAATGATATATTTCTTATAATTATCATTGTTGAGGATTATTCTTTGAAGAGGAATAATTCTCAGGGGAAGTGGGAAAAAAATTGTGCATGTTAGCGCAATGGTATTGTTCCGATGTTTATGTTTTAAAATTTTTTTTTTTATTAGTCCTATGAGTCTTATCTCAAGATGAGAAAGATTTGTTTCTTAATGGCTTGGATACATTGTAATGTATCTCGAGGTTAATGCAGCCACTTTGATCATTCGCTGATCATTCATCATGACTTTCCGTGTCGAGTTAGGTCGCGAGCCGTGGTTCCCACCGAGCATGCTGAATGCAAGGCTCAACACGATTTGTGTGCTACTGGTTGTTCGTGATTGGGAGGGGCCTGTACGGCTCCTGCTCCACGAGCGGGGTGAGCATCCTGCTGTTATTTGGATGGAGAATGCTGTCGCGGGCCACACTTACAGTACCAATTTATTTGTGATCCCTCATGGGGATATATGGGCTGGTCAGCCTCAGGTGAGTTCAAACAGGAATCTCCATATCCCCTCTTTTTCTTTAACAAAATATTTCACTTTTCAGGCGGCACCCTTATCATCAGCGGGGACTACGGCTTCTGTTGTTGCTGCCTATTTTCTGAACACGACCCCGTGGCGGTGCTTTATGGGGTGTTGTTTTCTACTCCACCCGGCACTCCATTAGCACCAGAGGGTGGTGCGAGCCCCTTTGAGTCACCACCAGGGTATGACGAGGCCGTGGGCGTGTTTGGCACTCCCGAAGACTGGGATCTTGAAGAACCTGCCGACCCCGAAGACTGGGATGTCGAGTAGCATGCCGACCCCGGAGGCCACGGAGACCCTGACGATCAGGATATTTGGTGGCAATTTTCTTTTTCTTTTTTAACTATTTTTTTATCTTTCCTATCTTTCTTCTTCTTCATTATTTGAATTAAAATTAAGTTTCTTTTTATATAAAAAATTTTGAGTTTTAATTTAATGTTCCCGTCCCCTTTCAGGATTTTGCTGTTTGTTTTTCTTTTGTTTGGTCTTACTTTTGGTCGGCGCGGTCGTTTGGTTTGGCAACGGCTTTCGGTTTGGCTTTTACATATTTTCTAATTAAAATAAATTTTTTTGTTATCTTATTTTTCTAAGGTTGTTCTTAAATATCTATTCCTATTGTTACTTTTTTATTACCTTTATATATTTGTTACGTTCTAAGGTTAGTGGTTATTTAATTTTTATTCTAGGTTAATAAAAATATATTTATATTTTTATATTATTTATTATATCTAATTATTATTTAACACTAGCGGGGGAGGGTTTCGATTTTTCTTTGTTTTTAGTTTGTATGTTTTTATTACACTAGTTTTCCTTAAATCTATGCTTTAGTAATTATTTTTGTATGTCCTCTCCCCTTTTGTTTTTACTATTATTTTATTAGTACTAACTGATTTTTTGGGGTTTGTAAAACCACGTACATTTATTTTTTATGTGTTCTATTACCAGTGATAGTGCTTATGACCGTTTGAAGTGGTGACATTATACTACTTGCACTGACCCTGCCACCTGGTGCGGGTCCTTTTAAAGCAGGCTTGTCCAACCCGCGGCCCGCGGGCCGCATACGGCCCAATTCGGCTATGAATGCGGCCCAACAAAAAACATATACATCTAAATCTTTCTTTACACATTTTTTTTAAAATGATTTTGTAAAAAAAAGTTCATACATTTTTTGAAAAGAGGTAACTAGATGTTTTATTTTTATAGAGAAATTAACATAATATGGATTTTTTTTACACGGTACCAATGCATCGTGTAAAAAAGACTTGGGGTACTTTCAAACTTTATGAAATTGCGACTCAAAAAACCTTACTTAATTGTGCACCCTCTTTAACAATTTGGGATTCATAAAACACTCTTAATTAATTTTATATATGCAACTTCTCTACTATAAAAAATGTATACTTGTGAAGTGTAACCGAAGAAAGTTTTTAATGTGTAATTGTAATTAGTCAAATTGACACAGACATTGCCGTCTTTATGTTCCAGGCCATGACACAAAACGATTTTGCTACTTGCAAAAGTATTAGAGTGGTACGATTTCGTACTTCTCTTAGCATTTGTTCTTATGGAAAAATGCATTACTTTCAACTTCAACCTTCTGCACAATGTAAATAAGCCTCCGTACTAAAAGTTTTATTCAGGAATTTTGTTATTTAATTCCTTGTGCATTTACCAGTATATAAATCTAAGTACTTTCTTTAAGAAAATTCTTTACATTTTATTACTCAAACATAACACTACACATAAAAATGAGAAAATGCGTTCAATTCTGTTGCCTTCATACCACAAATCACACTGGAAAGCAATCAGAGCTTTGAGCTTGCCTATTGAGTTATATGAAAAAAATAAGTCTTTCAATGTTTAGCACACAGTAACTTCTTAAGTACAATAAAGACAAAAAGACAATGTTAACCATTTTTATATATTATCCCGTAATGCTTCTATCAATTTAAAAATATTTCCCACTTTCCATATCAAATAATTCAGTTTTTTCATTTCAAACATGACTCAAAGTATTTTTTAATCAATGAATCGGCAGAGCTGCACATTCTCCTCATATTTTCACAAGCTGCGCTTGCTCCCTGCGCTGTGAATCGAACGGACGGCAACGGTTTTCTGTGTTTAACTCTTCATAACTTTTAAATTATAATTCAAAGGTAATTCAAATATTAGCCTATTTTATAGGAAATTTTGTTGACTTTATGGTTGTATAATTTATACTTTAGGTTTTTATACATTTTCAAAAGAAAATCAGTTTCAAACAAAAGTAGATCTGATTTAAGAACTATTTGCTCCCACTTTGAAGTGAGCTTTCATTACTCTGTGAGAAAACACACAGAGATATGAAAGCTGGTATGAAGGCAACAGATTTCAACGCATTTTCTCATTTTTATGTGTAGCGTTATGTTTGAGTAATAAAATGTAAAGAATTTTCTTAAAGAAAGTACTTAGATTTATATACTGGTAAATGCACAAGGAATTAAATAACAAAATTCCTGAATAAAACTTTTAGTACGGAGGCTTATTTACATTGTGCAGAAGGTTTAAGTTGAAAGTAATGCATTTTTCCATAAGAACAAATGCTAAAAGAAGTACGAAATCGTACCACTCTAACACATTCAAAGAATTCGATGTCACGGCCTGGAACATAAAGACGGCAATGACACAGAGGAATAGTGAAAACGTTACATGTGTTTGTGGCGATTTGGTCAGTAAAACAAAGTGATTAACGGTAATATTTTATATGTGAGTAAAACAAAGTGATTATTGGTAAAATTTATAACGACAGACGGTTACTTATATTATTATTTGGTATAATGTGAGTATTTTTATTCGATTATTAAATGTTGCTTTCTAATTTTTAACCTATTTTTTTCAATCTCAGCATGGCTTCCACAGCGACTCAAAAGAAAACGCAATCAAAAAAAAGAAAAATTATAGAAGAAGGAAGATTGTTCAACGATAAGTGGACTGATGACTACTTTTTTGTCGAGGAAAATAGTAAGGCAATCTGCTTAATTTGTAGGGAATTTGTGACAGTTTTCAAAGACTATAATTTGAAAAGACATTACACGCAAAAACATGCTGCAAAATATAGTGCGTACCAAGGAATGTGTCGTAAAGACAAACTAGCTGAACTGAAAAAAAGTTTATCATCTCAACAAAGTTATTTTAGAAAAATAACTACTCAAACTGATTCTATTGTAAAAGCTAGTTATGTGGTCGCAAACCTGATAGCAAAAAATTCAAAACCTTATTCCGATGGTGATTTTATTAAACAATGTATGGAAAGTGTGGCAGATATAATTTGTCCTGACAAGAAAGCAGATTTTTCTAAAATCAGTTTGTCCCACCAGACTATAGCCAGGCGAATTGACGAAATAGGAAAATCTATTGAAGAAGGTTTGGAGAGTAGAACTGCTAATTTTAAATTTTATGCTTTGGCAATAGATGAAAGTACTGATGCTACTAATACTGCTCAATTGGCAATTTTTATTAGAGGTATTGATGCCGAATATAATATCACTGAAGAAATGGCTTCCTTAGTGCCATTAAAAGACACAACTAAATCAAGAGATTTATATGAAGCTGTGAAAAAAACGTTGCAGCGATTTTCTTTGTCCACTGTCAACATATCTGGTATAGCTACAGATGGTGCACCGGCCATGACAGGTAAAAGAGATGGACTGGTAAAATTAATAGAAGACGATGCAATTGCGTCCCAAAATTTGCGTATGTTGAAATATCACTGCGTTGTTCATCAAGAAAATTTATGCGCAAAGGCTTTAACGATGGATAACGTTATGCATATTGTAATTAAGGTGGTAAATTTCATAAGGGCCAAAGGATTGAATCATCGCCAATTCCAAGAATTTCTGAGACTTATTGATGCTGATTATGGGGACATTATTTATTTTTCGGAAGTAAGATGGTTAAGAGGTAAAATGTTGAAAAGATTTTATGATTTACGAAATGAAATCAAGTCGTTTATGGAATCAAAAACAAAATCTGTACAAGAGCTAGGTGATGAAAGCTGGCTCACAGATTTGGCATTTTTAGTAGACTTGACAACTCATTTAAATGAGCTAAATATGCGTCTTCAAGGTGAAAAACAACTTATAAATACAATGTTTCAAACTATAACAGCATTCGAAATGAAACTGAAACTATGGAAGTCTCAAATTCAGGCTAACAATTTTATGCACTTTGAAACGTTGGCTAAACACAGTCCTGTGAACTACGAAAAATATGCAAATTTGCTTTCCAATTTGGTACAGGAATTTGAGAAAAGGTTTCAGGATTTCCGGAAAAATCAACAATATTTTGACATATTTGCGACTCCATTTTCAGTCGACATAAACAAATTACCTGCAACCTTTCAAATGGAATGCATAGAGCTGCAATCTGACATTCAACTTAAAGAAAAATTTGATAATTTTCCTTTACTGGAATTCTATAAGATATATCTGCACAGAGAAAAATATCCCTCGCTTCACAATCATGCATTATTCATGATATCGCTATTTGGAAGCACATACATTTGTGAGCAGCTATTTTCAAGGATGAAGCACACAAAGAATAAAAATAGAACCAAAATATCTGATGAGCATCTTGAGAACTCACTGAGGATTGCAACTACTTCGATCGAACCAAATATCGAAACATTAATATCTAAAAAACAATGTCAAATATCTCATTAATTTTATGTTGTTGTTTTCTTTTTAATTTTATAATAAAAAATTCATGAATTAATGAAGTTTAAATTACTTAAAATTGTCAATTAAGTATTATATTCTACTTTTTTTGCTCATCAGCTATCTTTAGGGTTAGTATATTTTATGTGTGGCCCAATATAACTCGGCTGATTTCAATGTGGCCCAGTGAAGCTAAAAGGTTGGACACCCCTGTTTTAAAGCCTTGGTTTCCAAGAGAATACGGCGGCGCAATTGCGCAACGGAAATGCGTTTGCGCTGTTCACGGCGTAATTGCGCTTATTGTGGTTGGTTTCCTACAATTGCGTTATGTCCAATCGTAAAAAGAAATTCAAATAGTACAGTGAAGTGCTTTACGAATCATAATGAGTTTGGAGGATTTATTTTATTTATTGCAAGACGAAGATACCGAAGAAGAAGACATTTTGTTGTTAACTTCGTGTACAAGAAATGCTGTTAGTGAGATGTTTCAGAAAAGAAGTGAAGAAGGAGCATTTAAAATTCTAATTGAAAGGGTAGGTTCGATTATTTCGATTTGTTTGATTTGTTCGATTTGTTCCTCCGCCTCTGGGGTTTTCTCGGATTTACGTGACTGAAAATTTTTAATAAATGGTGTTAGCCATTTGGCGACCAGGTACAGCACCATACATGTGATGACAACACCAGTTAAGGATACTGATGTTGCAGCTAGTACATGTGTAGGATGGTGGTTTGTATGACGAGATATTTTAGTTAATTTTTTGTTCAGCTCTTTTAGTGACTGGGTGCCTTTTAGGATGAGGCTATTAGTGTCATCATCTGAGTATAGCTTTGTACTAATACCCTCGGGGTGTAATTCTTTGGGGGTTTCATTGCGATATTTTTCCACTATTTGTTTTAATGGGGTCATATCTGAGAAGTATTTGGGTTGTGTGAGACTCAATGACTGTATATTTTCTGCCTCATAGTGTAGAATTTGGGATCCTACTTGTAATTGACAGGGATGGTTGATAGTAATTATTCCTTGGCCTTCTATTTTTGAAGTTAGGAATTGTTGGGTACACTGAAGGTGTACAATGGTTGGTTCTATCAACGAGAATATCCAAGAATTTGGAACTGAACATCTTTTTAATTTAATAGCAAAATCATTTCGTTATACAAAAAAATATATTTTCATAACAAAATAATTTTCATCAGATAAAAAATACCTACGCATACAAGTCACTAAATCGGCCCATATTTTCCAGCAGGCAACAAATAGCTTTGCATTTTTTATAAGTTATTAACCTCGGGTCAATAATAATGTACAAAATTGCCGCGTTAACATTAAATTAGTATCTAGCATGAATAAATATCCAATAATTGTAAATAAATGTTATGTTAGCAGTAATTTAGTATTTAAGTCATATGAGTACACGAATAAAGACACAGTTTTGCTTTTACACGCAGAGTGGTTATTTTTTTTTTGTCGACTCAAATTAAGTTTGAGTAATTTACAGTTCATTACATGGTCCTTCGAGCGGTAATTTAAGAAGCAACAATAATTCAAGAAATCTTGGATTATTTTCTAAATTATAATCTGAAAAGTTACTTCCAGCAACTTCGTCTTTAATTCAAGAATCTTTGAATTATTTTTGGAAGCAACAGCACTACAACTGTGTGATTAATTCAAGAATCTTTGAATTAAAAAGCAACAAGCCATTACTAGCTTCGCAAGAAACAATTCAAGAGCCATTGAATTGTCACTACGAATTATTTCCTCACCTTGCATCATCAACCTATCTTAAAAGATCCAGATAGCCACAAAAAGAATCAAATTAAGTTTTTTACATCAAAATCAAAATGTCTACAGATCCATTGAATGAGGATTCATCAAAGGCACAGAAGCATCTATTCAAGGCCCAGAAGCAAATTGCTGCGGATATTGGAAGATTTTAGAACAAGATCACCAAAGATCCACTGGAACGGAGAATCCCAGAAAAGTTGGTAGACAAAAGACTCCAACTAGAAGATACTGAGAAAGCTTTGATGAATTGCACAAAGATATAGTGACCTGCATTAGTGAAGATCGCGCGTATTTCAAAGAAGACGTTTTTAATAAAACAAAGGCGATTTACATTGATGCTACCAAAATCATTGAAAAATACGAAGCGATAAGTAAATCTACAGGGCCAAAATCTCCAGCACCATCCACTACAAAGCAGACTATCAACCCAATAACAAGCATACCAACACTTGCTCTCACCACTTCCGTGTTGGACACACAAACAACAATACCCGCTGCCAGTCCAGCCAATCCCAGTGGCGCAATACAGCAGCCAGTTCCACCAATGGCTTACTTACATCAGAACAACACCAATAACTTTCCGAAACTTCCGCCAATAAAAATACCTAAATTTAGCGGAAACTATTAGGAATGGAAGACATTCATCGACATCTTCACCCAAGTGATAAATCATAACTCCTATCTGAGCAACGTTGAAAAGATGCAGTACCTTCTTTTCCATCTTGAAGGTGAAGCAAGGAAGGTTATCAGTCATCTCCATCTGAGCAATGAGAACTACAATATTGCCATTCAACTGATAAAGGCTAGATTTAACAATAATAGAAAGATAGTTACTACGTACATCAATACTATCATAGACGCAAAGAAAGCCGAGCACAGATCTCAAGAGGATATAATAATGCTTTATGACTCATTAAGGAAATGCCTTGCTGCACTAAAAAAATTTAAAGTGCAATACAGATGAATGGGATGCTATGATTGTTTGTATTGCTACGAGAAAGCTCTACGCAGAAAGTGTCAGATTTTTTGAAGAAAATCTAACAAACCCCAAAGAAATGCCATCAACGACGGAGTTGTTCAATTTCTTGGAAAAACGTTACCAGATTTTGGACTGCATAAAAAGTTCAAGGCAGACCAGACCCGATGGAAATCAAACCAACATTAAGAAGAGAATATTTCACACAATATTGAAGCATTCATGTACCTTCTGCAACAAAGAACATGCAATATATCAGTGTATGGATTTTAAGGCAGTGAGCGTAAGGGAACGAAACTCATTCATTAATAAGAACAACTGCAACAAAAAGCACCACACCTTGCTTCATAGAGATCATGAAGGTGATGAACAATCCAAGAAAGGTATGAGTAGACCTGTAACCACATATAATAAGAAGGATAGCCTAAATTCAAAGCAGCCAATTGAAGAAGATGTAACGATTCTACACAATAAAACCAAATTTCCAAGGGTTTTACTACCCACTGCCAAGGTGTACTTAAAACATATGTTTAATGAATCAATACCCTTTAGAGCATTGATAGACCCCGGCTCACAGGTATCACTCATTACTGAAGAAGCGGTGCAGATCTTAAAACTAACCAAGGAACGTATCAAAACAACCATAATGGGAGTTGGCGATACTAAGTCCGCCAAATCCTCCAGCAAGGTAACTATCCAAATTGAGCTAAAACAACCAGAACGCCTAAGCCTCACTGCAGAAGCACTTGTATTGCAAAAATTAAATTCGTTACTACCAGATGCACCAACAACACGAATTGATCCAACAAAGTTTGGAAATATTACACTAGCAGATGAGACGTATCATATTTCTGGACCAATAGATTTACTGTTAGGCGCAGACGTTTACGCAAACGGACTGATATCAGGGCAACCTACGGCACAGAACACAAAGTTAGGTTGGATTCTCTTTGGTCGTGTCCCAGACACCTTCATCAAAACCAACAAGTTATCAAGTTTTCTGTTGTTGTATATATATTTTTATAAGTTTATATATATATACGTACCGGGGCGGAATTCTTTATATATCCTCTTAATAAGACTTCAAAACACTTTTTCTTTACTTATACTTTTTATTTTAAACTTTTTTTCTTTCAAACAAACTTAATTAATTTTTTTTTTATAACAACAATTAGTTTTATGCCAAACAAACTTAATTTTCTTTTCTATCTTAGAATTCTTTCCGAACAAACTTAATTTTCACCGCAACCGAGACCGCGCCGAACCACAAAAACTTCAAATTCACTCGCTTTAAAAACCGACTGCGCTCTTGATCATTTTCATCGTGACAAGAGCCGTCGGTCAGGGTAGAAAATGCATAGTTGCATTTCTACCCTGAGAAAAATTTTCATATATTCTGGACTTGATTAAACAAGTCCAGAATATTTTTTTGTTGGACGGTGGCTTGAAAAAATGAAATTTGATGTTTTTATAAACATCGGCCACCGTCCCGTCGATTGAAACTGCGACGCGCGTATACATGTAATGCATTTTCGCGGCGCGCAGTTCTCATCTTGAAAGCTTTTTTTTTGTGATATGTATGTACGTTTGTACATACATATTGTGATTTTTACGACAAATCGTACTGAAGGTACGATTTGTCTCCTCTTTTATTTTTTAAATTAAATATTTCTACTGGCAAATTTTGCTGAAGGCAAAATTTGCCATGGGAATAATTTTTGTTTCAACTCTATGGAATGCGAAGAAAATTGCTGACGCAATTTTCTTCACTGATTGAACAGATAAGCTAACCATGTTTTAGGCATGGTTAGCTTATGTGAAAATTTTATGTATGAAATATTTTAATATTTTTTAAATTTTGTTAATATATAATTAGGTATTTATTTTAGGCTTTTTAGGTACATAACAATCCTTCCCCCCGCGAATAAGAGAGTTATTCTTTGGAGAGGAATAACTCTCGGGGGAAGAATTTGTTCCGTCAAAAGACTTTGTATCTCGGGGTTTTTTATCTAGGGTATTAGGTTACTGTTTTGTTTGGGTTTAATTGAAATGGTAGAGGATGGATACATTGTTGCAGTTAGATACTACCCGGGCCGGCGTTGTTTGTCTGCCAGCAGGTTAGCACTTGCGTTGTGAATTTAGGAGTGTCGACAACAAGTTATTTTTCTGGTCCAGAATAAAATTTTTTTTTTTAGATGTTATTTACGGTTAGAGTGGATAAAAATACGCCCTTCAAGTGCCCGCCTGGGCTTACCTGCGTGGCCTGTTTAATTCATGTGGTGCATGTGCCACCAAACTGGCGTGGACCCATTCGCTTAGTCCTGCACAGGACTGGCCAGCGGCCCTTTACTATGTGGGGGGTGGAAGCAGTTGCGGGCAAGTCGTATTGGGCAGACTTGCCTCTATACCCGCACCAAGGACAGGCTTGGGTTGGCGCTGGTAAGTTTCGCTTTAGATTTTTCGCAGATTTCGATTTATTTAGCCATACTCTTTTTTTTGTTTACAGGTGCCACATTCAACATTACTGGGCGATTTGGGCTGTGTGCTTGCTGCCACCCTGTTTTTAATGACCCGCTTACTGCGATTGTTCGCCGGATCATGGCCACTCCTCCCCCTTGTGGATCCGCGGAAGACAGCGATGAGGACTAGGCTCGCCGCTAACAATTCCTTTTCTTTGTGAAAAGTTTTTACCCCTTTTTTTTCTTTCCTGTCCTCCTTCTTTTTCGTTTTATATATATATAAAAAAAAAATAATAAAAAAAGTTAAAAAAAAAAAAATAAATAAAATAAAAAAAAAAACCCAATTTAAGTTTTTTTTTTGTAAGTTGGCGGTTTTGGAAACTTTCAGTTTTTTGAAGGAGTATAAAAAAAATGTTTGATACTAATTAGGTTTTCGGCGTTGGTTCTTTTACTTTCTGAGTGGTTGCGCTTTTGGAAACTTGCCATTTGAGAATGAGTTTTCGGATTAGGTTTTCGGCTTTGATTCCTTTACTTTCTGAGTAGTTGCGGTTTTGGAAGCTTGCCATTTGAGAATGAGTTTTCTGATTAGGTTTTCGGCTTTGATTGCTTTACTTTCTGAGTAGTTGCGGTTTTGGAAACTAGCCATTTGAGAATGAGTTTTCTGATTAGGTTTTCGGCTTTGATTCCTTTACTTTCTGAGTAGTTGCGATTTTGGAAACTTGCCATTTGAGAAGGAGTATTCTAATTAGTTTTTTTTTTTTTCTTTTGGCCTTGGGTCGGTTCGGTTAGGTGTTACATTTTTGTTTTTGAGTTAATTTTCTATTTTTTACCTCTCTTATTTAAAAGGTTCTTGCCTTTCTTTCTTTCTTTAGGTTACTATCTAACGACTATATATCATGCGATAATGAGTCAAAATTTGTAGTAGCCTGGTAAATTTTTCTTGTCTTTCTTACATTATTTTTTTTTTATCATACTTTCTTTTCTAGGTGTTAATTAATTTCAGTGTAATTCTTTATTTGTTTATTGTTACTTTTAAGACATGTTTTATCTGTTAGTTATTCTGTTATACTTTATCTTTTAGTCCTAATTCTGACTTATTTTTAGTTTAAAATTCTAATACATTTTAATTTTATACTACTCTATGCATTTTTGGGTACTTTAATCTTAGTGATTTGTTTAATTTTATTTAATTTAAAATTACTTCTATTTTATTTTTCTTTACATGCAGTTATTTATTTTAACTTATTTTGTTATGTAATTATAATACACTTTTTCCTCTGACACTTTGGGTCTGTTTTATGTCTAGTACAAATCGTTTTTGTTAGTTATTCATATGTTTTGTACATGTGACCAGGTTTTCTTTTGTTTATAAATTTACTTTGATCAAGTGACCAATGTTGACAGTGTCAGTTTCGCTTTCTTAAACGATTTGGACTGATTTTGTTTTGGGGAGGCTTCTGGCTCGCCTTAAACTGGGTTGGAGAGCAGGAGTTCGCTCTTCTAAAGGAATTCCCTCTGATAAAACTTCGGGGTTACCTTGTGGTTGATTGCTCTGTTGTCTTATCTTGATGACAACAGGTTTAAGATATTTTACTGCCACAGCGATCATTATGGCCAGAACTAGTAGGCTCGTAAATGATAGAGAAGTTGCGGACAGGATATGGGATTGTTTGCTTGATACCTTGTTACTATACTGGTCTAATTTGTGCTGGATATCTTCCAGCGAATGTGTGCCAGTATAGATTGATTTATTGATATCGTCCCCTGTTATGATTTCGGTTTGCAATCTTTGGTTTTGAGACTTGGGTAAAATTTCGGCTAGATTCAGGTTGAGTAATGAATGATTCAGCTCAGGAAATTGTTTAGGCTGAGTAATTTTGAGAGGGTGTTTATTTTCACCTTCGTACCTTAGCACCTTTTCCCCTATTTGCATCTGACATGGTTGCGTTATCTCTAGTATCCCCTGCCTCTCTAATTTTGAGATGGCAAAGTGATCTCGACAAGTTATATGTAGTACCGTGGAGGTAATGAACGAAAATAGCCACGCATTGGGCTTGTTTAACTTTATCAACATGTCTTTTTGAGGAACTTGTACTCTAGAATTACACTTGGGCACTTCATTTAAAGGATTGTACAACACTTTTACTATACTTTCATCTGAAATAGACAAAAGGCTTGAAAAACTGTGGGAAATAGAAGAAGACATCTCCTCTAGTCAGGTAACCGATCAATACGCACAACATTTTCAAGAAACACATAGCAGAGATGGAGATGGCAGATACATTGTCCGCTTACCCTTTAAGGATAATGTTAACAAATTGGGCGATTCAAGAAACAAAGCGTTCGCTCGTTTATTACAACTAGAGAAGAAATTAAAGAAATCACCGAATGACTTCAACGAATATAATAACTTTCTAATGCAATACCTGAAGCTTGGTCATATGAACCCAGCTGATGCCTTCACAGGACATGTATCCAGAGTATTCTACCTGCCGCATCACGCAGTATTTAAAAAAGACAGCACTACGACAAAATTACGAGTAGTGTTCGATGGATCCTGTAAGTCAAACACAGGAATAAGTCTGAATGATTTATTACATAAAGGTCAAAAGCTACAACAAGACTTACATCAAATTCTAATAAGATGGAGAAAGCATCGCTATGTCTTTACAGCAGATATAGAAAAGATGTTTAGACAAATTAAGATAGCTAAAGAAGATCGAAATTTCCAGCGAATACTCTGGAGACTTCTACGGTTCGGTTAGGTGTTACATTTTTTTTTAATAATAAGTCAAAATTTGTAGTAGCCTGGTAAATTTTTCTTGTCTTTCTTACATTATTTTTTTTTTATCATACTTTCTTTTCTAGGTGTTAATTAATTTCAGTGTAATTCTTTATTTGTTTATTGTTACTTTTAAGACATGTTTTATCTGTTAGTTATTCTGTTATACTGTATCTTTTAGTCCTAATTCTGACTTATTTTTAGTTTAAAATTCTAATACATTTTAATTTTATACTACTCTATGCATTTTTGGGTACTTTAATCTTAGTGATTTGTTTAATTTTATTTTATTTAAAATTACTTCTATTTTATTTTTCTTTACATGCAGTTATTTATTTTAACTTATTTTGTTATGTAATTATAATACACTTTTTCCTCTGACACTTTGGGTCTGTTTTATGTCTAGTACAAATCGTTTTTGTTAGTTATTCATATGTTTTGTACATGTGACCAGGTTTTCTTTTGTTTATAAATTTACTTTGATCAAGTGACCAATGTTGACAGTGTCAGTTTCGCTTTCTTAAACGATTTGGACTGATTTTGTTTTGGGGAGGCTTCTGGCTCGCCTTAAACTGGGTTGGAGAGCAGGAGTTCGCTCTTCTAAAGGAATTCCCTCTGATAAAACTTCGGGGTTACCTTGTGGTTGATTGCTCTGTTGTCTTATCTTGATGACAACAGGTTTAAGATATTTTACTGCCACAGCGATCATTATGGCCAGAACTAGTAGGCTCGTAAATGATAGAGAAGTTGTGGACAGGATATGGGATTGTCTGCTTGATACCTTGTTACTATACTGGTCTAATTTGTGCTGGATATCTTCCAGCGAATGTGTGCCAGTATAGATTGATTTATTGATATCGTCCCCTGTTATGATTTCGGTTTGCACTCTTTGGTTTTGAGACTTGGGTAAAATTTCGGCTAGATTCAGGTTGAGTAATGAATGATTCAGCTCAGGAAATTGTTTAGGCTGAGTAATTTTGAGAGGGTGTTTATTTTCACCTTCGTACCTTAGCACCTTTTCCCCTATTTGCATCTGACATGGTTGCGTTATCTCTAGTATCCCCTGCCTCTCTAATTTTGAGATGGCAAAGTGATCTCGACAAGTTATATGTAGTACCCTGGAGGTAATGAACGAAAATAGCCACGCATTGGGCTTGTTTAACTTTATCAACATGTCTTTTTGAGGAACTTGTACTCTAGAATTACACTTGGGCACTTCATTTAAAGGATTGTACAACACTTTTACTATACATTCATCTGAAATAGACAAAAGGCTTGAAAAACTGTGGGAAATAGAAGAAGACATCTCCTCTAGTCAGGTAACCGATCAATACGCACAACATTTTCAAGAAACACATAGCAGAGATGGAGATGGCAGATACATTGTCCGCTTACCCTTTAAGGATAATGTTAACAAATTGGGCGATTCAAGAAACAAAGCGTTCGCTCGTTTATTACAACTAGAGAAGAAATTAAAGAAATCACCGAATGACTTCAACGAATATAATAACTTTCTAATGCAATACCTGAAGCTTGGTCATATGAACCCAGCTGATGCCTTCACAGGACATGTATCCAGAGTATTCTACCTGCCGCATCACGCAGTATTTAAAAAAGACAGCACTACGACAAAATTACGAGTAGTGTTCGATGGATCCTGTAAGTCAAACACAGGAATAAGTCTGAATGATGAAAGGTCAAAAGCTACAACAAGACTTACATCAAATTCTAATAAGATGGAGAAAGCATCGCTATGTCTTTACAGCAGATATAGAAAAGATGTTTAGACAAATTAAGATAGCTAAAGAAGATCGAAATTACCAGCGAATACTCTGGAGACTTCTGCGAGAGAACCAGTACAAGAATTCGTATTGAACACAGTTACATATGGAACAGCCCCCGCAGCTTACCTAGCGGTAAAAGCTTTGAAACAGCTTGCAGAAGATGAAGGCGATGATTATTCGGTAGCAAAGAATGTGATAAATAATGACTTCTACATGGACGACATGCTTTCGGGTGCAGACACCCGAGATGACGCACGCCTGCTCCAAAATGAGATAATCTCACTATTAAGCAAAGGTGGATTCAATCTAAGGAAATGGAGCTCAAATAATCACGAGCTTTTACAAGACATGCAAGAGGACATGGTTGAAGAGGGAATCCTAGAAATTGGAAGGGATGATACTATAAAAACCCTTGGAATACATTGGAATCCGAATCAAGACGTGTGTGGCAAACAGAGTAAACCAAATACAGAGCATATTTAACACAAGTATATGGAGATACATATCCTCCCAAGAAAATCCTGCGGATGTTGCATCAAGAGGTACCACACCACACAAATTGGCTACTCATAACCTCTGGTGGAAGGGTCCACTATGACTAAGACAACAACCTCAGGCATGGCCTTCAAACAAACTGAAACTGTTCACATATGAAGAAGCAAAAAAAGAAGTAACGGTCTTGCAAGCATCGATTTCGTCCCAAGATGTTTTCACCTGCTCAACATACACCCGACAAGTAAGAATAATTGCCTATTGTCTGAGATTCATCAACAACTGTAGATCATTAACTACACAAAGGAAATTTGACTACCTAACATCCCAAGAGTTAGAGGAATCAAAGAAGTACATAACAAAAATTACACAACTGGAACAATTTTATGAAGAAATAACCACCCTAAGAAAGCATCGACAGCTGAAGAAAACCAGCAAGCTGCTTTCGCTGCACCTATTACTGGACAAAGAAGGTATTTTGCGGGTTGGCGGAAGACTGCGTATCTACATATCGAAGCACCCGAACTGAAATGATATCGCGTTTATTAAGATTTGGTGTGCTGAAAGTACCAAATAGCATTAAATTATAGATTTACCTGGTGCTACCCACATATCGAAGCACCTGAACTGAAATTATACCGCGATTATTAAGATTTTTTGTGCTGAAAGTGTCAAATATTGGTCGATTATAGACTTACTGAGTGTTGTCTACATATCGAAGCACCTGATCTGAAGTGATACCGCGATTATTAAGATTTTTTTTTGTGCTGAAAGTACCAAATAGTATTAAATTATAGACTTATCGACTGCTATCTACATATCGAAGCACCTGAAATGAAATGATACCGCGATTATTAACTTTAGTGTCGAAAGTTCCAAGTGTTATGAGACTTTAGACTTGCTGAGGGCTGTCCACGTATCGGAGTACGTGAATGGAAATGTATCGCGAATACTGTTAGGGTCTCACATACCCTATCAATAACGTAGTGCATCACCTGCTTTCATACCGAAAATAAGCACTTGTGCCAAGGATCTCATCGGAGGAGCCCAAACAGAACAGGAAGGTTGGTAAAGCAGCAGTCATAGTATCGTCCCCAACGAGAGGTTTCTTCCCCGACCGCGCGTTGTTTAGAAAATAAATTTTTTTGTTAGCATTGCGTCTCCAGAAGGCCTTTTGACTCATTAATCGCGGAACGAATAGTCGTACACAAGCTATCGTACAACTGAGAAGAAAGGAGGAAATCTCATTGGACCGATCAACGACGCCATTAAGGACCCAGCACCAACACCGCTCATATACTTGGAGACACCTATAGAGCTTCGGGGGTGTTCATAAGAAAAAAAAAATTTATATATAATACAGGAAAATTTTGTATTGATATGCCACCTCAGGGCTTACAATAAAATGAATAGGATGGAGTAAACTTTTTCTCTCAGTCTCCCTCCCGGACCTTTTCTTTTTCTTTTCTCTTCCACAGGCACGAAAGGGACATCGCAAATCTACAGCCAGTGGTGTCATGGGCGGCCGGGTACGGCAAACTGGGACCATACCATCTGGTCCTCATGGAGTTCTTCGAGTGAGTAATGTATGAGGTCCCTTCAGGACCTGTGTGTGGCGTTTTTTTTTTTGTACTTTCTCCAGAAGTAGGTCTCATTCTACTTTCTGTATTAAATTTTTTTAGGCACGATATCTTTTTGTTTATGGGCAAGTGACAGGCAGGTTTTTCTGTATATTGAACCCACCCCACACTCTCCGCACTTAGACCGAGGTGCTAGCGTGCCGGCATGCGAAGCTGTCACTAAGTGACCTGTCAGCTATCACTGGCAATAGGACTTCGCGTCCTCCAGCCCTCACTTTCAGAAAATGGATCCATAACAATTCCTTCACACTGAAGTACGCTGGCTGTCGAAAGGCTTATGTTCAAATTTTTGCACTTTTTAAGCCTATTTTAGAGTTTGTGGATGCTAAAGATCCAATTCTAAAAGAAAATTTAATCAAATGGAGGCCAGACATTGCCAATTTAACAGATTCTTTTACTAAATTAGATGAGGGTAACTTGCAGTTACAAGGTGACAGTCTAAATTTTATTAAAACAAAGTCCATCATTTCAGCGTTGCTTGCCAGAATTAAGCTAATGAAACAAAACATTGGACGACTCGAATTTTTCTAGTTCCCCAATTTGTTATAGACAAACTGCCAAGATGATGACGTTTCAACCTACGTTCAACATTTAAATGCCTTCTATTCAGATTTTAAAACTAGGTTTAAGCATTTATTGCTTGCTTAGGTATTTTATGTAACAGATACTAATTCGAACTTAATTAATAAATGTATAAAAGTGTTTGTTTAAGTTTTTCACACTGCACTTCACTACAGTTAGAAATTTAAATCTTTTAAAGTGAGTAGCACTATACCAGCTATCAAAAACACATTTGAAGTTGATGAATTGACAAAAAATCAATATCACGTAAGCAGAGGCTGTACCCAAAACCAAACAACATGGCGAAAGATCTACGAGACAAAAAACTTTGCGGACCTCTCATTTAGACAATATGAGAAGTCGAATAAGTCGGCGCTATCTAATGTAATTTGTATTATGCGAGAAGCCGAGTCATTTAAAAGAAGAGTTGCAGACAATGCGGTAACCGAAATCATCATGAATCAAACTTCTTCAAGAAAAGGAAACCTGAAATAAAAAAGACGATTTATTGACTAGAAGCTCCCCTCAGGGACGAATCTCAAATTCTCAAAACGATTAAAATCAACAACACATTTTCGAAAGTGTATATTTGGAATCACCACATGTGATGTTCTTGAAATCCGAGTGAAAACCTTCCGTTATTTAAAGAATGGCGAAGAGTAAATCATTGAATATTCTATGGTTGAAAATGGCAGGGAAAATGTCATTTGCTTAAAATATAAGATAATAGAGTTTTTGAGGACAACCGGAAACTCAAATGGGGGAAATATATATAATAACTCCTTCAGTTCTAAAGATGCAACGCAGTTGTGGCAAGAACTAAAGCTACATTTACACGGTGATCGTAAGTAAAAGTCATAACAATTACTGACATGACATTGTGTTTACACTGTACATACCATGTTGTTGTGTACACAATATCAGGCCCTAAAACAATCAAAAATTATCTAAAAACCCTAAAACCAATAAAAAAAATTCAAAGGAAAATTAAAATCAAATCATAAAATAATGATCACATTTTTAAAAACGTGACAAGCTTATCTTTTCACAGGCGAAAGAAGTTGCATCAGCAACTTTCTTCGCATAGCACACTTGAAAAGACGACAAATAAAGTCGAATTCAATGACAAATTTTACCCTCAGTAGGATTTGTCAGCAAAAAATGTAAATTCAAGTGCGCAACAAAGTAGCACGGCAATAAAGCGATGGAATGGTGCTCGATATTTATGAAAATATCGGATTTCACCTCCGTCCGGCGAGAAATTCTTGTGGGCATGATTAAACATGCCCAAAGATAAATAATTTTCTCAGGATAGAAATGCTAATTAAGCATTTTCCTATCCTGACTGTCGAGACTTAATGAATCTAAAATTAAAAGTCGACAAGAGAGTTGGTTTTATAACGTTGATAAATAAAATTTTTGTCGGATTTCTAATAAAAAGTATTTCATCGGACTTGATAAATAAGATTTTGTCGGATTAAAAAGGAGTAATTTTATAAACTCGCGTTGATCGCCTCGCGAATATTTTTCTGGAAAGTAATTGGTCGGCTGAGATTGTTTATTGCGAAAGAAGCAGTTTATTGACGATTCATTGATCGAAAGATAATTAGTTTATAGACAATAATTGATTTAGTAAAAAAATAACTCATTGCTGGTTCTAACCCCGGCGGAACTTTGGTTACAAGTTACAAGCTGTTGGTTTAGTGAATTGCAAAAAGAAAATTAGATTAAGTGAGTACTTTAGATTGTTGAAATGGCTCGCTGGTGGATTGTGTAATAACCAAAAGTGGGACACAATTTAATACTACTGAATAAAACTATCGAGATCCAAGTGGAAAATAATTGGAGTGTGTTTCATTTTACGAAAAGCCCTCGCCCCGCTACTGAAAAATACGCACACGGCTTGAGGTGTAACAACTACAGGAATCGGTGGAAAAGTGGTTACGTTAAAAGGTGCCCCGTTAATACGTAACAATGTACATAAGCACATAATTTAGTTACGCAAGTAGTAATCAATTGTAGCACAGCACAATGGATGCAAATAGTAATTCGACACTGCCTGAGAATGCGTCAATTTAGAAAGCTGAAATTCTGTATACAACGTTTTTATAAAAATTGGAAATATCACTTCAAAAACGGACTAAATCCGGCAGCGCCTTCCTGGTGGTGCCATAAACAAATTGTGGTTTTTACGTATACTATGAAAAGAATCAGTCCTAGACGTTTTTATTGTACTGAAAAGCTCTTCACAATATAAAATGGTATGATATTGGCTATCATAATCTTTACTGCGCGAAAAATCGTACTAGACATAGACGCGAAAAACTATTTTATTTATCAAACTTGAACGAGACTTTCCGAGATTACATATGGGCATTCATCCAGGTAAGAATTGGTCTTATACCAATTCTAGCTTTTCTCCTTGTTGTAGGTAAATTGGCATTTGTGTCATTTCGAACATTAAATGTTGCGACTGTCGTGACACCTTCTTTTTTTCTTTTTTTAAAGGAAAGAGGACAAGAGATCCGAAGCACGTAGGCCAAAGCGGCCCATCGTACTGTCCCACAAGAAGCCCTAACACCAAAGCGCGTCAGGTTTTGATGAGGTAGGTTTTTCAATTCCTCTAGAGTATCCAGCTAGCTCCGGGCAAAGCCGCACAAGCACAGTGTTCGGTTGTGTCAGGACCTCCTTCCAGGCATGACAAACACTCAAGGCTGTCAACAACTGCCATCATGGAGCCCCATAAGAAAATCACAGATATTCCTATGGGGCCCATCAAGAAACAGTTTTGTGCATTTGCAAGTACTCAGGTTCTCCCTAGTGATGCGAGTTAGATCATGGTCTGATTCTAACAAAATAGAAGAGACCAATTTCCAAGAAATTCTTAAGAAATATGTAGAATCAGCAAAAGCAGAACAAGTTTAAAGTATTCCACTTTCCCACACTGAAATAATTTCAAACTTAAATCATTTAATTTCCCACATTATAACTGCGATCTAATTACAGCTTTGCCCAACATATTTCTTACGAATTTATCTTGCCTCGCCGTTCTTAGCGATCAGATTTCATTTTTGTACGTGACAAATATGTAAATGTAGATAATTATTATGAACGAATAATTAAGGCAGTCTAACTTAAGTTTTTGACGGAAAAAGGTTTAGCAAAAGCTGACCACGGTTAAAAAGTATTAAAAGTATTAAATAAAGATACATTAATCTAAAGATTGTTTTATTATTTTTGGAACCCGAACGATTCATCTAATTTGCGCGATTAGAATCGATTAATCGATCAGTTCAATTAATTTTCAGAAAGAAAACGTGATAAGCGAGTTAAATTGCCTAATCGATTATGTCCAAGAAAATAAAAATTTAATTTTCAACGCTTTCAATGTGTTGCCCTAGCATATGAAGAAATAATGAATCTAATAAAGGAATCAAGCAAACACGAAGACCACTTACGGCATTTAGAATTAAATGCAAAGCCTTGTACTATTCCAACAAAATATCAGCTCCAATAAATACGAGAAACATCCGTTAAATGATGAACTAAAACAATATCTGTGTGAGCTGCATAAGAGCTTAGAATGCGATCTTATGATATATTGGAAAGAAAATGTGTACAAATACAAACACTTAACTATAATTGCTGAGAAATTCCTTTTAGCACTAGCAACTACTGTACCAGCCGAAAGATTATTTTCGAAGGCTGGACAAGTGATAACGGAAAGAGGAAAGTAGATTATCAGGAAAGCACGTCGAAGAGCTTCTATTTTTGAACAGACTTCCAAACATTATTATAAATAAGATTTCTATGATATATTATCGGATAAACTTTATACTTGTTCAAGAAGGCTATTTTTTGAAAACTCCAAGTTTGCTTGAGTCAAAAGCAAGACTTAAAACTTATCACTCAAAATCAAATGGGTTGTGTGATGGAAGAGCAAAAAATAAATAAATTTCGCTTGTGCCGTTGTGCCAAAGAATCTAAAAAAACAAAAGCCTTCTTGAACAAGTATTATTATAAATGGATCTTTTAATTATGGCTAAGCTGCAGAAGGTGAGTTTCTAATACAAAATAATTATGCACCCGGCTTAGCCTCTACTGGATGCACATACATATAATGTATTTTTGTACGTTGAATTTTGTTATGTTTCGTTTTCTAAATTTTATTATATATTAAACTAAAAAATTATATACCTACACATCTAAAGAGTTTGTTTGTTAGGAAGCTACAACTGTTCGTATGCAATTATTTATAAATAATACATAGTTACTTCTGGCAGCTCAGGATATATTACTTTCACGATATATATCGATTGAACTAAATTGGGCGACGGACGGTAAATATACGTAAAAATTTCCCATTATTCCGATAATCGATTAGTCAGGCATCGATTAATCTAAAACATCGCCCATCACTAGTTCTCCTATTTCTGCTTATGCTTCCTATGAACATCCGTTTTGATGAGATACCCCATACTCGAGTTGGCAACGCGGGTTCCGGTCTGCGGAACGGAGAATTATAGCCAGCCCTAGCTAAAAGGTCAGCGCTCTCATTCCCCATGATCCTCATGTTACCAGTAACCCACTGAAAGGACCACTTAATGTGCATATACAACTTATACACAGACGACCTGCAGTCCCCCAGTAACTCCACTCAGAGCCATCAAGGCTGCTTGACTATCCGAAAGGATAGCAATGTCCCTTCCCTTGATCTCCACATGAAGGGCTATCCGCGCTGCCATTGCGATGGCGAAGACCTGGAAGACAGTTGTATGTCTTCCAAGTGAGTATTTCACTTACACTTACTTACATGGGTGCAAAATGCGGAAAGTTACCTACGTAAATAGAAGACTTTTATGGAAATGTGAAAATGAAATTTCTTACGTAAGTTATAAACTTAAGCTACTGCCGCCGTGTAACTGTACCATAACTTCAATATTGGATTCCATACCTGGAGCACAAAAAGATTGCAGCCTAACAAGAGTCAAATCAAATATTATAAATTATTAAATGCACTAACCTTTTCTTCAATACTTAATGAACGTGATGCAACAACTATATGTGGATTCAACTTATAGATAAACTCATGTTCCTTTGTCGAAAAACTTACGTAAATTTAGGGTCAGGGAGTTCAAAGCAATCAATAGATTGACAAGTTCCACGTAATTCAAGAATACGTACGGGGAATTAAATTCGTTATCAACCATTAGATATTTACTGAATTTGTAAAAACCATTCGTTATTCAAGAATACAACACCATAATCACCTTTAACGGAACTAAACGATTAAATTTAGTCGTGGTTACTTAAGACGGCACAATATTACCCGGATATAGCAATCGAAAAACTTCGAGTGTAGGACCTCTTAACGCAAAATTGGTGTCATTTCATGTATCTAGCCTTTTTTCTTCAATTCCCGTTGGAAAACTAATGAATATAGTGAATAATAAGATTTCTCAAAAGATAGATAACCCCGAAAAAGCACCACAATTGATTAATTTATCCATTCTCTACATTAAACAAAATTATTTCATGTTCAACAATAAAATATACATACAGAAGTATGGTCTTGCTATGGGCTCAGCATGGATTCTCTTTAATTCTCCCTTTGCTGAAACTTGTCTTTACATGGATAAGGTATGTTGACAATGTCTTCAGTATTTGGTTGGGAACAGACAGACAAAAAATAAAAAAATAATAATAATAAATAAATAAATTAGACGACAGTATTAAATTTACTATACAGGGTGTTCTGGAAGGGTACCGCCATACTGCACTCGTAGAATCTTGAAATAAAAAGGAACAGAAAAGTCGAATAGGACATGTGTCCTATGTTGCGTAGTTTTGGAGTTATTAAGGGAAAACTGATTTTTCTTAGAATCCCCTCCGTAACTTACAGTTTACCCTATAACTCGGTAAATACTTTGCGGAAAAAAATCGCATTTAGAAATTTTTTTAGAGCAACAAATTAACTTTTAAATTGTGTATTTAAATTTTTCTAATGTGATATGCCTTCCTTTATTTTTAACTTAGAATTTGTGGTCGTGCTTTTGAACAAAGTAAACCCCAATTTGAAAGTGATACTTCTCGAAAACTTCTTAAAAGAATTCTGTGCGGAAGTATGGGAAAATTTCTTCATTTTATAACCTTTTAAATTCCCAAAACAATCGTTTACCTAAAATCCACGGTTTGAAAATCCCAAAGCAAAGTACGCCTCAGGTACCCCTACTCAAACTAATTTCTGATTCAACCCCCGCGGCAGATGTCTTGAAAAGAAGTTAATCCTTATCTGTGAGTAGCCATAGTTTTATTTCATTTAGTATTTATTGATTACGCTCGCTGTCACTGGCTCATATCAGAGTCACATGTGTATGTAGCTTTTACTAATAGTTTCTGTATATTTTCAATTCGATTGAAAAGTGTGGTATAGGCCAACCAGCAAAGAAACTATATTGGATATAGAGACAGACATCTATAGAACAGTTCATCTTTATAAATGGTAATTATAGTATAGTGGGGAGCAATTCTAAAAGCCCGCCTATTAGGGCAATACTGAGGTCCTCCCTGTAAAAGAGCTGAACTAACATTGCCAATACTTGGAAGAAAATCCTATACATCAACAAACTGGTTGAAGTCTTGAGAAAGCCCATGGCAAGATGCAATATATCTACAGCTTTCTTTATTAAAAATAATATAACAAATTTAATTTTTAACAAAATAAGGCCTAACTTAGATAAATATGATAGCAATGGGATATATAAAGTAAATTGTAGTAATCGTGATGCAATCTACGTAAGTAGAAGATCTAGATCTTTTAATACCCAAACAGCGAGCACATTAGATCGTCAAGTCCGCTAACCCTACTTCGGGCCTCTCAAAACATCTAAAAGAAACAGGATACAGTTGTTCTACAAACGATCTTAAAATGTTGCATAGATTAAATTCTGATTCGACTTTGGATAAATATGAAATCCTAGAAATTAGGAAAGCGTGAGACGATGGTTGTTTTTAGTTATTGAACATTTGAATTTCACGGATAACCCGCTCTTAACTTCCAATTTATATGTAGCCTTTCTGTTTAATTGTTCTTTCTCTCTATAACTTAGTTGGGTATATCAGAATATGTTTGTATGAATGTAAACCACTAAGCTCAGTGTAGCCTTAGATAATGTCTTAGTCAGACGAAACGCATTGGGCTCTTTAAAAATTTGTTTTAATTTTGTTTAGCATAATTAAACGTTCAGTGAAGTATGTAATCAAGAGTTTTATTTCATAGCTGTGTTTTTTTGTGTCCGTAGAAAAGAGCAGAATAAAAGATTCACAAAAGAACGCCTCATACATTTTCATAGAAAGATATACATGAAGCGAACAGTACAAATAGTTCGCTCCAATCGACAGAACAATTTCTTCTCTCCAGTATATGGGAGCTCTAAAACAAGCTACACAAAAGAACACAGCTATAATATCAAGATGTCAGACTTCCACCAAAGGTCAACAGTGTATGCAATCAATCACTCTAGCAGTTAATAAAGTTATGTTCTAAAGAACTATATAGGACTTATTATTTCAATTTTTTATTTTAATTTCCAAAGAAATAAATATACAATAGTTGTATGGCCGTACAAAAGGAAGAAGAGTTAAAAAAAAGAATTCTTTGAACTTGGCAGTAGTTGTAAGCTTGCAGAAATTCCATGTATACCTGCTTGGACAAAGATTTGTAGGGCTAACTGAATGCAATGCCCTAAAAACCACCAAGCGGAATGAAACTGCTGATTCTAAGGATTGTGCGAAAGCGGCTGTAATACCACAGCAGAGTATACAAATGATATATGTAGGCCGGAATGGACCACAACATTTCAAATTAAGGATAAGTCAAGTGAATTATATTATCTCGCATCTGCCATATTAAGGAGATCGATAAAATGTAAACAAAACTGCTTATAAAGCAACACTTGCTCTTTAGGCACGATGTTATCATGTTATGATCAATTCCGGAATGCACCACCCATATCACAATCTGTGTATTCTGTTCTTGTATACCATGTCATATCTAGTTCTTGTGTCATATATGGTATTATGCACCGTGTTCTTGTCTTTACGATTTTGGCATGTGTGAATTTACTTAAGAATGGATACAAATTATGTGTAATAATTTGATTATTTAATTTAGGCAGGGTGAACATTATTCTAGTACACAGCACGCTGAGGATAATTTCATTCTAGCGTTTATGAGGATACACAAATAGTTTTCTTTATTTTAAATTATATTATCCTGGCGCCAAGGTGTCACTGGCATCAAACAAGGCAAGATACTTTCGATGTCGATTGCTTCTTCTATATATGTTTTTATAAGTAATAGTTACTAAAATTGATTAACATCATTATGAAATCGCCGAGAATTGACCGAAACAATTGAGCAGATTTCTAGTTAGTATCTCAAATAGGTTCAGAATAAAGCGTAAGGCCTTGCCTTACATCTTCTTTAATTTTAGAATTTATTTCTCCACTACTAATGCCATTCTTCTAAAATATTTTTTGCATCTATAAATAAAAAAAAAAAATAAAGTAATTTTATTATGGTAACCACAGGTAACCCGCGCACTAAACTACGAAAAACACACTTATCTATTATATCTGATAAGTATTATCACTGCCCTACACGAATATTTTTTGTTTACATTGTAGTTCACACGCGCCGTTCCTTCAAAGCTTATTTCCCCGATTTTAGAAAACAAAAATTTCACAAAAAAATCACAAAACGCCGGCCGGCCACTAAATTAAATTCCGTCAAAATGGCATGTCTACACGCGAAGAATATCGTTCGTACGACTTTACTTTAAAATTCCGAATTAATGGCATTTAGAATTTTTAACAATTTCGTTAGCATTCAATAAAAAATTGCTCGAACCTCACTTTTCAATTTGTGATTTGTATTTTATGTTAGCAAAGCGAAAGGTAAACAGTTGTACAACATATGATGCGCAAGCATTGTTTTGACTCACAACAGCATTTCTTCCCCAACCAGCAGATTGATGCAGGTCCAGCTGACATTTGAAAAATGGAATAGATTTAAGTTGTCATATTTGCTCTCAATATAAGCTATTTACTACGAGATGGCGGGAAAATCGGGAAGATACTGGAATAACCACTGTATTAGAGTTTTGTAATACTCCGTAGCTATGTATAACTACTGTTAAAATTGCAGAAAATAACCGCAACTATGGTTGTTGCGTGTACACAAAATTTTGTACACATTGGTCCGATTTCGCAAAAATTGAAATGAGTTTTCTATCAAAAGGCTAACAACAATTGAAGCAAAGAACTTACGAATTTAAACGACACTGAGGTTTACTTACGAATTTCTAACATTTTTACCCTAAATCGATAGCACATTCCGTTACGGTAATTATCTTGATATTTATTGTTTTCAATTTTAAAAAGTGTAAAAACAAAACAAAAATAAGAAGATTTGTGCCTTCTATTAATTCACAGTTCTGTTATGACATTTTATGTGTTTAATTTTAAAAAGCGGTAAAAGTAAAAACATTAATATGATTTAATTTTGTGTCATACTGTTAATACTGCAAAATTAATGAAAAATCTTGGACGAATGATTTAGATATTAGCAATGTAAATGGCATGGAAAGTCAATGTTGGGGTTTATGTGGGAGGAATGATATCCTCGTTAATAGATTTTTTTTTTTAGAAATACAAAACAGTAGTTTATTTTTTTTTTTTAATAAAAAGAAAAGAGAAGAATATTTTTGTAAATAAGTATAGTATATTTTCAGTAAATAATAACATGCAATATTACAAAGTTTTGAAAAAATATAAATTATATTAAAATGGAATAAATAAGAAAAAGTGAATTTATTAAATTTTGTTTGTGAAATTGATTATGCGGAGTTCCCAGAGTAAAGGATATCTGAAAAAAAAAAAGTTAAATTTAACTAAAGAAAAGTTATTATAAGTTATTAATAAAAGGGACAAAAATACGTATACATAAATTAAACATTAACATTAAATTAAGGTATAATTGACAGTAAATTGAATACGAGAACTGAAAGAAAAATTAAAATTTGGTGTTAATGAGATGATTCTTTTGTAAAAAGAGAGAGTAGAAATTTGAATTTGAAAATAAAAGAAGGATTATTCAGTTAGATTATTTATTTTTTTGGAACTTGTCAAGGTTTTAGTTTTGTTTTAAAATTTTATAATTGAAATGATCATTATGAGGATTCGATAAAACGTAAATGCGCGTGATGCAGTGGAAGTGAACTTCGGGATTCCTTCTTTTTTCTAATTTGTCTTCCCTTCCCTGATTTGTAAATTTGAGTAGTTCGGTATAATTCGACATGCAGTTTTTTTTTTTTGTAACTGTCATATTTAAGGTTCAATATGTGTCACTGAACCCCCCCCCCACACGATGAGCTAGACCATAAAACCACTAGGCATGTCGAGCATGGATACAGTTTGAACTTTATTGATATTAGTAATTCCAGTATTTATATATTTCCTTCAGGATAATAGATGGCGTGGCTCCTTCGCGGACACAGTTGAATTGTACTTTTAAGTTTCCATAATTTATTTTTAAAATCTGATGGTGTACTGGCCTGGAAGTTATAGGGCTTTGCTGGGGCTAATTTGACATTGAAAAAGGATATTCTTCAATCAAGTATTGTTTCTCAAAAATGTGTAAAAGTTTCTAAGACGTTAATCAGTGTTAACACCAAGCTTCCTTACATCAAGCAAACTATTTTATTGATTACTGTTGTTTTTTAGATGGAATACAAAATACATGTAGGAACCATTCTTCACCACTTCTCATCTAACCAGACTGGTCGCGTCACAATAATCACAATAAAGCATCAGCCAGTTCATTATCGATAAGCGGTACTCGATATTAAACAGTACACCCAAGTAATCTCTAGCCAATTTTTAGCAATCACCGAGCAGTCGACAAGCGAACGATAAGTTGATAAGACGAGAAGCATTCTTTCGAGCCGGGTTTGGATTTTAATACAAAGCTAAACTGATTATTTTTCTCGCGCGTAAATAAAATCTCGCGTTCTTCCTTTAATGTAAATTACACTGAATTTAATTAAAATAAAACTTTTGTTCAATATTATTCTGGAAGTGTTTAACCTTATATAAAGAACCCGCTGTTCTAACTCCCTCAATACCCGCTCCCCCCACACATGGTGTCGGAAGTGATTAAAAACAAAAAAAAAAATGGGTAGATAAAGTGTTAAACAAAAGAAAAATAATTAAAGAAATTTACGGTTAGGCCCAGTGAAAAGTGCATGTGCTAAAATATTAAATAATTTTGAACGAAAAACAAAATTTATAATTACGGCAAGAGAAAAGCGATTTCATAACTTTTTGTGCATTGGTATGAAGATAAATTACAGTGGTAACTGAAAATTTGTTAAAAGTGACCTCGAATGAATGTCAAACGGTTTTGCATAAAGATTTTCGCTTCAATAAACCGGTTCTTTGAAAGACAAGTGCAATTGAATTTATATTTGCAAACAGTACTAAATAATTAAATTTTTATAAAAGCACAATTTTTTTTTATGACCTTGTTTTCAATTTATTAGAAATTAACGCGGATTAAAGTGAATTGCTGAATTGATATTTTATGGAAGATCTAAGAAAACTAACTACAGTTCAATTACAAGCCCTTTTGAGAGATCGTGGTTTATCTCACAGTTATAGAACTAAAGAAGATCTAGTGAATAGATTATATAGTGCAGTTCAGGATGAAAATTTAGATACCAGTGAAGAAAATTCTAGAAACAAAGACAGTATTGAAGAAGGTGACGGAGAAGAAGATAAGAATAGTAGTGAAGAGGATTCGCAAAGCGATCACGTATCTGAAATAAATAAAACAGGAAAAAACACGGTAAGCCAAACAAATTTATTTTTAACAAAAAACTACTTCAGAAAAGAATAAAGTTGATCAGCACTATCAAGATATTGCAAAAGAAAATTCAAAGCACATTAGTCAAGATTCAGAAACAAAGGGAAATTTAATAGGCCAAGAGAAATCAATTCCATTAAAAGAAGGTAAAGGTGAAACCAAAGCAATGGAGACAACACAAAGTGATGCACAGGGTTACAGTTTTCTGTTTAGGGACGTCGAAGAATCTCTTGAGACATTTAATGGAGAAACTTCAGGAAATATATCAGTGTGGATTAAGAATTTTGAAGATATAGCAGCTGTTTGCGGGTGGAGTGATATTCATAAATATCTGTATATGAGAAGGCTGCTTCGAGGTGCGGCGAAACTCTCAGTAGAAGCATCAAGTAATGTACACAGCTGGGAACAGCTGAGAAATTTTTTATCAAAAGAGTTTGGAGAAACTGCATCCAGTTTAAGTATCCATCGAGCCCTCGAAAATCGAAAGAAATCTAAACATGAAACTTATCTTATCAATGAAGCAAACAGCGAACAGGGGCAACGTTGATGAGGAATCAATAATTATGTACATTATTGCTGGAATTTCGGATGAAATTATTAACAAAACTTTTTTATACGAAGCAAAGACCTTAGACGAACTCAAGAAAAAACTTAAAATTTATGAGACTATGAAAAATGAAGCAGCTAAAAAATTCCTAAAGCCCGAACAGAAAGTAATTTTTGAAAAGAATAAATATAGTCAGCCTAAAGTTAGATGTACGAATTGCGGAGGAAAAGGGCATGGAAATCCCAATTGCCCCCACAAAACAAAAGGAGCGCGATGCTTTAATTGTAACGAATTTGGTCATATCGCACCAAATTGTCCTTTACCAAAGCAAAATAAACACATAGCTGAAAGTCAAGTAAATATTATAAGCACCCCAGAACTACACATTAAAGTTACGATCAACGATAAACAATATCTTGCATTAATCGATACGGGAAGTGATGTCTCAATAATGAAAGAAAGAGTACAGATCGATACACAGATTGCAACGGATAAAAATTCCAGTATTTACTTAACGGGTTTCGGTCAGCATTTCAAAAAAACGTTAGGATCATGTGCTGCTATTCTGGGTATCGATGGAGAAAGCTATAATGTAAAGTGCCGCATTGTTCCAGACCTATGGCTTAGACCAGACATAATTGTTGGAAAAGATTTACTGAAGGATGCCACTTTAACAGTAAAAAACGGTAAAGTCACATTGGAAAAGGAAAAATACTTAAACATCGAAGAGGATACATCAGATTTCCTGCAAAATATAGATATTGTAAACGTGATCCATCAAAAGAATATAGAAAGCGTGGAGCAAATTAAAACCAGTGAAATGCAGGAGAAGGTGAAAGAACTAATCTTAACTTATAACCCTGTAAAACCTACCGAATCCTGATTGGAGATGTCAATTTGTCTACATGATGAAATCCCGGTTTACCAGAAGGCACGTAGGCTTGCTCCTAAAGAAAAGCAAATAGTGAATCAGCAAATTCAAGAATGGATAGATGAAGGAATTGTAAGGTGCAGTAATTCGGATTTCGCCAGCCCTATAGTTCTAGCGAAGAAAAAGGATGGTTCCCTTAGGTTATGTATCGATTATCGTCGGTTAAATAAGAAAATCGTAAGAGATCGGTATCCCTTACCAAATATTGAAGAAATATTGGAGAGTTTGTATAGCGCCCAAATCTTTACGACACTTGATCTTAGAAACGGATTCTTTCATGTGAATATTAGAGAAGAGTGTCGCAAATTCACATCTTTCGTTACGCCTGATGGCCAATTTGAGTTCTGTAAAGCACCATTTGGACTCTGCAATTCACCGTCAGTCTTCCAGAGGTACGTTAACACATTATTTCAACCACTAATCAGAAAAAATGTCCTACTAATCTATATGGATGATATTATAATTCCATCAGTGAACGAAGAAGAAAATTTCGAAAAGCTTCGGCAAACTCTTCAAGTAGCTAGCGAGAATGGACTTGTAATAAAGTGGTCTAAATGTAAGTTTATGCAACGAAGTGTACAGTTCCTGGGACATATCATCGAAGCTGGAAATATAAAACCGTCTGAGGAAAAGATAAGAGCCGTGAATGGATTTCTCTTACCCAAAACTGTCAAGCAAGTACAAAGTTTTTTGGGCTTATCAGGATTTTTCCGAAAGTTTATACCACAATACTCACTCATAGCAAAGCCTCTCACTGATCTAACCAGAAAGGATGTGCCTTTTATATTTAATTCATCGGCACAAGATGCATTTAATTTACTTAAGGACAGATTGTGTAATACGCCGGTTTTAAAACTATTCAATCCTTTACAAGAAACTGAACTGCATACTGACGCAAGTAGAGCTGGATATGGAGCGGTACTACTGCAAAAACATAATGAAGATCAGAAGTTCCATCCTGTTTTGTACCTCAGCTTTAAAACAACTGATACAGAAAAGAACTACTCCAGTTATGAGTTGGAGGTTTTATCCATCATAAAGTCACTCAAAAAATTGCGAACTTATCTGCTTGGCCTACAGTTTAAAATTTTTACAGATTGTAAAGCTTTCGAATTAACTATGAAAAAGAAGGACTTAAGTAGTCGAGTTGCTAGATGGGCTCTCTTATTAGAAGAGTACAATTGTACTGTACATCATCGAGCAGGATCAACGATGCGGCACGTAGACGCATTAAGTCGTTACCCAGGAGTATTTTCAATAGAAAATGGATTACTTATGAGAATCAGTCAAGCTCAAGGGAGAGATGAATCCTGTAAATTAATTACCGAACTACTAAAGGAAAGAGAATTTGAAGACTATATTCTAAGAAGCAATGTTCTATACAAATTTGTGGAAGGAAATTATCTTCTTGTTATACCAAAGACGATTCAAAAGGAAATAATTCGCAACGTCCATGAGCAGGGCCACATAAGTTCCCGAAAGGTACAAACGATAATACGACAAGACTATTATATTCCAGACTTATCGAGAAAAGTGGAAAGTATCATTTCTAATTGTGTACGATGTATTCTAGCATCAAGAAAACATGGAAAGCCCGAAGGATATTTAAACCCCAATTGAGAAGACAGACATACCTTTACATACTTATCATATAGACCATCTTGGCCCATTACCGTCAACCGCAAAGAATTACGCCTACCTGTTTGTAGTCATAGATGCTTTCACCAAGTTCTGCTGGCTGTATCCCGTAAAGTCGACTACGGCTGATGAAGTACTTAAAAGATTAACAACGCAAAGTGAAATCTTTGGTAACCCCCATCGGATTATATCGGATAAAGGAACAGCTTTTACTGCAAATGCCTTTCGATCGTATTGTGTAGACCAAAACATCACCCACGTTCTTGTAACCACTGGAGTTCCCAGAGGAAATGGTCAGGTGGAACGTCTAAATCAGACAATTATTGGAGTCCTTTCAAAGATGTCAGTAGAAGATCCACGAAAATGGTTCAAACACGTACCTAATTTGCAACGCCTTTTGAATTCAACGCAATCACGTGCTACCGGAAAAACACCATTTGAACTAATGATCGGTGTAAAGATGACTAGACCAGAAGATCAGCTCTTGAAAAATCTATTGGAGGAAGCTATTGTACAAGAATTTGAGGAAACGCGACAAGAAATGAGAGAACAAGCCAAGGAACAAATAAATAAAATTCAAAAAGAAAATCAAGAATATTCTGAAAAAAAGCGAAAATCGTCAAGAAAATATGACGTACATGACTTAGTTGCTATTAAACGCACACAGTTCATACCAGGCGACAAATTATATCCCAAATTTGTAGGCCCGTACGAGGTAATAAAAGTTAAGACAAATGATCGATTTGATGTAAGAAAAGTTGGAAACCACGAGGGACCTATCGTCACAAGTACGGCAGCCGACTATATGAAGCCTTGGTCAAATGAGGAAGATACGGATGCAGATTCGTCTGGGTCAGACGAAATTCAGGATGGCCGAATGTAGGAACCATTCTTCACCACTTCTCATCTAACCAGACTGGTCGCGTCACAATAATCACAATAAAGCATCAGCCAGTTCATTATCGATAAGCGGTACTCGATATTAAACAGTACACCCAAGTAATCTCTAGCCAATTTTTAGCAATCACCGAGCAGTCGACAAGCGAACGATAAGTTGATAAGACGAGAAGCATTCTTTCGAGCCGGGTTTGGATTTTAATACAAAGCTAAACTGATTATTTTTCTCGCGCGTAAATAAAATCTCGCGTTCTTCCTTTAATGTAAATTACACTGAATTTAATTAAAATAAAACTTTTGTTCAATATTATTCTGGAAGTGTTTAACCTTATATAAAGAACCCGCTGCTCTAACTCCCTCAATACCCGCTCCCCCCACATACATATGATTTTTTTTTTTCAAATCTACTGGCATTACGATTTCTACTGGAGTGAGAAAACTTAGAAAGGAGAAAACTCCTTTTAACGGCAATATAACCGTAGATCTAATAGAAACCAAATTTAATTAATATGCGTAGAAACACGAGAAAAATTCTTCTTATTATAAGAAAATTGTCGCTTATACAACGAAACTGACTTGCTCCAACAAAAAAAGTTTTACATGAAGTCAACATAATATATTCCTACCCAATAAAAATTAATTAATTTGGAACATTTAAAATAAATCCTTTTCTAGAATAAGGAAAAGTAGACTACATTTAAGCAATTCTATTCTTATTTTCTTTTCTCATATTCTATAATAAAATTTTCTACTATTATCATAATCGGAGATAATTGAGAAAATATATTTACTACTATTAATCTAATTTTTCTATATTCTTTGGATTAGATGACGCAATTTGTTTTCTTACATCCAGGAAGTGTCTGCTAATATGAAAATCGCACATGGAACATAGCTTATTCTCAGCGAAAAATTTCTCTCAGTGCATTATGGTTTAATTTGAATTCGTCACCATCCATCTGTTACACGCCACTTGGGGTATAACTTAATTTTTGTTGTAGACAATAATAACTTCCTTTTTTTTTGAGTTGTAATAATGTTTTATTATTCACTTTTGAGAAAGAAAACTCTTTGCACAGAACAAGCTATACAATATACTTTTATAAAAACTTTAAAAGAAAACTTTGCGTAACACTGAACAAATTATACAATATATTTTAAAAGAAAATTCACTGGATAACACTGGAGGCCTTATCTTGGGTAGGGGGACTCTCCAGGTTGAACTTTAAAAAACTTCTCCTCCTCGAACTTCGCATCAACATGTTATTTATTCAAAATCGAACCAATTCCTTAACCAATCAGAATTGGTAGATTTTGCATTTCCCTATTTGGTGGGAATTGTCGGATAGGCAATTCCATATGAATGCATATGTTCCGATTTTTGTCCAAACGGAATCGCTCAAATGACAAAAATCGAATAAACAATTGAAAATCACAATTCTGATTTTTGTTTAAACGGAAACGCTCAAATAACAAAAATCAGAAAAATAATTGTAAATTGGCTTTTCGTCTTGAACGGAAACGCTCGAATTTCAAAAAATCGGTCAACGATTGGGATATCACGAAAACAATTAAAAATTAAACAAAAAAACAATCAGAGACAATTTTCAGGGTCACCAGTAGCATATAGAAAATGATAAACAAACATATAATTACGTAAGAGTACTAGACCGACGACGGTCAGTACTTAGAAAGGATCGTATATCATGTTTTCGTTCTGGTGAACGGTAGCTACTTCGCGGTGACGTGTTTATTTTATTGTCGTGCGGGTGCCCCGAGGAATGTTGAGGCATTACACCTGTTTCTGAGTGTGCTATTGGGTGAAGGTTTCTTGTATATGAAATGAGTAATTTTTGTATATGAAATGGGTTTAAGATTTATTTTTAGGTTTTGTGAAAAATAATGCATAGATATTGCATTTAGGCAATTAGGGAGGTATGAATCTGAAGAAGGTGATGTGGATTCATGACAGTCAAGTATTCTTGTGACCACCACATGTCCTGATATAACCTTGTAACCAATTTCCATTTTTGGTGCAAGTGTTTACCTTGAATATCCGGTTCAGGTGGTGCTATGAGAGGGCGTCCTATCAAGAAGTGGCCTGGAGTCAATGACTCTAGGTTTCTGGGGTCGCTGGATTGTTGTCCTATTGGCCTTGAATTTAAGTAAGCTTTGACCTGGTATAAGACAGTGGTGAACTCTTCATTAGTTAGGAGCGTTTCTCCAAGAATACGCTTTAGGTGTCCTTTTACCGATTTTACACCAGCTTCCCAACGACCTCCAAAATGAGGGCTGGCAGTGGGAATAAACTTCCATTCGGTTCCGTCATTAGCCAATGTTTCTGCTGCTTGTTTGGTGGAATTGCATATGATAAGCTCCAAGCCCTTCTCTAATTTGTTCCGAGTTCCGTTATCACTAAATATCTGTTTACAGTTTCCCCGGCGGGCAACGAATTTCCTGTAAGCTGGCAGTTCCAAGTGTACTGCCTTTGTTGCCATACAAATGAAAAGAGCTATGTAACCCTTTATGGTTTTTTTGCCTCTCCCTTTAGACATTTTAGTGATAAATGGGCCAGCATAATCAACCCCACTGTGTGAAAATGGTGGAGATGGGATTATTCGCACTGCTGGTAAGTTACCCATTACAGGTTGATGCTTTGTTGACGATGTCTTGTGCATGTTACAGACTTGTAAGTTCTTCATTGTACGACCCGTTTACCATCAATTATCCATAATTTCATCCTTATGTAGTTCAGGGCAAGCTGCGTGCCTCCATGTAAGGTTTGTTGGTGAGCATAATCAATTATAAGATTGGTGACATGGTGTTTTTGAGGTAGTAATATTTGATGCTTCGTTTCTGTTGAAAGATCAGAGTTTCCCAGTCTTGCGCCAACTCCAAGGAAGAAATTTCCAGTAAATTTCTAAGAAAAACTTGTGGCCTCCTCTTCATCGGATCGAGGCAACATTGATTTTGTATGGAGCGAGGCATTGGTGACTTACCCTTTGTGCACGTCATCAAGTGCCAAGTCGAGGCATCGTCGAGGCATCGTTAATTTTATATTCTAGAAAAGCGTTGCATATTTTTGTTCTACGTGTCCAGTCTTTGTATGTTATTAATTTGTCTATGGTAATAGCATGTCATAAGGGTACAATTACTGGTCACAAGTTAAGCAAAACAAATTGAAATTTAACACTAATAAAAGTCATTCTTTCATTTCAGCATCTATTAGGTACATAATTATATTAAATTGTAAGTTTTATTGTAGGAACATTTTGCCAAAAACATGCCTATATGGTATCTTTGGCAAGACATGTTTAAACAATAAAATTTAGCTGAAATAAATTATTTAGATTAATATTAAGTAATTTTAGATAAGAGTGAATTTTTTTGAGAAAGAATGATTTAAAAAACGCATGTGTGTGTCAGGCATAAATAATATATTTGAGTAAATAAATTTTTGTTGTTGTGCATTTATTAAAGAAATTGGAATTTGAATTGTGCTAAATTTAATTTTAAGTGTAGAATTTGTTATGTAATCGTGGCGTAGCAAACCGGCGAGGATGGCACGTCTAAGGAAAAATGCAGCACGGTGCCATGTGATCCGGCGCTAACTATGGCTCACAGAGCGAACGTGCCCTAATTCTTTAGAATCTTCTCGAAAGGGAAGAAGAAGATTACGTGTGATGAGCTGTCAATTCGCGTAATGTTTTGCTGTCGTGGCGATTGGATTGCCTGTTTCCACCTCCAGTTAAAATTGGCGGGAGAGAGGCACACTAAATAGCGGACAACGCAACTGGCGGCTATACCTACGAAGTGCGTGTTACTAACGTTCTTTTCTGTGCGGCATATTGAGCGGCATCGACCGTAGTTACAAGAGACGGGAAGAAAAATTTTTCCCATTTTGAATACGGAGTGTGCAAATGGAAGTTAAAAATAAAAAAAAAAGAAAATTTTGAGCACCTCAAAAGAAAAATTAATAAGTAAGAAAATTTCCGTGCATCTAGGCAAAATTGCCCAAGGAAATTAGTGCAGCACGGAAATAAGGGGCGAAGAAGTCCGGGTCTCTTTCCTCATATTATACGGGAGGTAAGCATAAAGATGCAAAAACAACAACTGAAAATAAAATAAAATAAAATTAAAATTTATCTATATTGTCCTTCCCCAAGGGCGTAATTGCGGAAAGAAGTCCGGGTTAACCCATGCACACAATCCAATGGTCAGAGACTGCTCGGCTAAGCAAGGAAACGCGGAAGGTGTCGTACAAAAAAAGAGTTAGTGGAAAAAGGGCGAGAATTCAGAAAGTTTTTTTGTTACATTTATACTAAATTATGGTCATTGCGTTAGGTTTGCTTTCTTCCCACACCTCCCCCCGTTAGGGATAACGGAGTTAGTCTGACGCCCGTCTCATAAGGCGGGCCACGATTTTTTTTTTAGGTTCATTACAGCACCAACAGAAAGCACAAATTTCAAGGAACGATCCTTTCGGAACATCCTTTTTGGAACACCCTTAGTGCGAAGAAAAAAAAAGATAACATATCTACCAGAGAAAAGCATCGGTTTACGTGCGGAAACCATATGCGTAGACGCAGTTAATTAATCATAAGCAGCATAATAAGATAGATAGAGTGTAGATTGCCAGGGCGGGCGAGTAGGGACGCGTGATTACCATTTTTTTATATTTTAGAAGAGCAGCTCCAGGAGGCCTCCTCGAGGGATGCAGCAAACAAACACTAACTAGGGTGAGTACTTTCTACTCTTCCTTAATCGCCCAATTTAAAAATTAAAGAACAATTAATATTTTAACTAATACTAAGTGAACTAGTTACTATAGCATTTCCGTGAAAATAGTGTTTATTATGATAAATTGACTTCATTGCTTGGCAGTCGGTAAATAGCCTAGGAATTATCTGATAGTCGCGGCGAAATTATTTAAAAATTCTCCTTTGCGGGGAGCTGAAGTAGTCAGGGCATTAACACTTCTAAATGACTCAATTACTCGACATTTATTTCGGTAATTATTTAATTCTTGCACAAATAATTTATTAATCAAGAGAAGGAGGAAAAGAACTCTAAAGTTCTTTGACATATCCGCGGATATTTCTAAAATTGATAATCGTCATAGTCAGCAACTTCTGGTTGCGGGGCAGAATTGCTATTTCTGAATTTCTTGTATTTATAGGAGTTAATAGAATTTCTTAATGTTTTTGTATTTTTCACATTTTCTCTATAAACTATAGATTAGTAGTTAAGACGGTACATAAAAGCAAGATATAGTATTATAGCAATTTTGAGCAGTGATAATATGCGCAAGTGTAGTTTTTGGAAGTTTAGCTGATTTTTTTTTTTTTTTAATAGTTGACACAAATTGAAATTCTGGGTTTTGAATAGCTTTAAGGATTTATTAACTCTGTCACAATTTTCTGATATATATATATATACATACATTAAATTGTATTATAGTTCGCTAAGTTCATCTTGGCGTAACAGAAACTTTGATTATACAACTATAAACCAAGATTTGCGAAGATGCTTTTATTGTTGGCATTCTATATATATATGTATATATATATATATGTATGTATGTACAATGATGTTCAATAGAGAAGGGATATATCAAGTTATAAAGAAATTCTGGGTTTGACAAAGTCGAGGCGATTTAAATCGTAGCAACATGTTTAAAAACTAGAAGAAGGATGATAAGAACCAATCGAACTCTTTTCTATTTTTGTTACTTACATCGAATTCAGTTTTTGCGCTATTTCAAAGTATTTTACTGGACATGAATAATTTAAATGTTTGTCAAAATGAAAATATAAAAGAAAACACCGTATACATACCCGTACATAGTAGTTATATCGGTGCTCAGTAAGTTAGATTCGTACTTCCAAGTGGTAGCATCCCACAATCAATTAAACTTGACTGAACTTTAAGACTTGGAGCTATTCTGCACCCAAAGCTTAAGTTAATACAATGTTTTTTTGCGCACAAGTTGCTTTATGTATATATAGTTTGTATATTTTTTTTGAAATTACGAAACTGGCCTCAATTTATCAATACCTTGTAAGACGTTTATATTTTTAGTTTAGTGTAAAGGTACCATCCGACAAACACTTATGTACCTACATTTTGAAACGTTTACTTAAAATAACGTAGGTTGGAAGGTAGAGACCTTGTAATCATAATATTGGATACTATTAAGCGAAAAATGCTTATTCAATCATTAAATACATCATACAGGATAAAGTTTTTATATTAGTGATAACCATGTGCTGCTGAAGTCCTAAATTCCTCCTCCTCTCCTCTCTCTCTCTCTGGGGCGGCCAGCATGAATCGGCCTCGTCCGCAGATCAATATGTAGCCTCAGCTACTCTCGTAAAATAGATAGGGCCATCTGTGTATTGTTACCGAGCAGATGACATTAGGGTTGCTTCCATTTCAGGTTGGGTGGTGTTGAGGCGAGGTGGACTGTATGTATGCCAATGTGCTCCTTTTATCGTATGAACATGCATGCCGTCTGCTTCCCCTCATCTCAGGACCTGACACCTGTCCTCACTATATAGAGGTCCATGTTGACGACTGGCTCCTGTTTAGTAGTTTTGGCAGTCCCATTCCTTAGTCAAATCCTTATAGTTCTATTATGGAACTCATTTGCCCTAGAGATTTTATCGCGGCACGATTTATTTCTGTGTTATTGCAGCGACGGCTGACTGGTTTGTTGGTTTTACCCACCCCAGTAACTCTACGCCCTAGCCGAGGAGAGCGATCGTGCCGGCCAGTGAGGTGACTTGTGTCATCCTGATGTCTTCACCGTTTTTTTCTTAAACAGCAAGCATAACATAATAGAAAAAGAAGAAAAAAAGCGTCGTTTTTCAGGCAAGAAATGAGGGATTTTTCTGTCAAAATCTCGATTTTTTTTCTTTTCATTATTACGGTAATTTGTTGTGCTCTAATAAAATAACTTCCTATGGGACTATGGGAGAAATGTTCACAATAGACCAATAATGCGTGTGAAAAAAAAAATTGAAATATATGCGAAATGTAGTAATGTATAAAAGGTATATGTGACGTAGATGTATGAAAATGCATGAGAATTGGACTTTCAACGGTAAAAACGTCTCGATGAAGTTTTCGGAATCGGGAAAAAAAGTGCATAGTCGGATAGTACTCGGCGGGACCTTTAATTTGATATATAACATGCCGAATTGGAGCCACCCCCCGCCGGGGGTACCTACCCCCCACCCTATTAGTACCCTGGTGAAAAAAATTTTCCTACAGGAATTGTAGAGGGCAATTAGGTAAGGCGAACGGTGAAATCCGCTTTCCGATCAGAATTGACCCTACCGAGTTATGGCCGATTTTGTGTGAAAAAATCTAGTACGTTTTTTTCGAAATGTAAAAGAGCGAATTTCAAAAAAGTAATTATGGGGATCAATAGGGGAGTGCAGGTAGAGCATTTTTGTATTTCGGTGCAAAGTCGAAAAAAACGCCAAATAACGGAACGGGGGTGATTTGAAGTAATTTTGCTCCAGTACAATATGGCATAATCTATTACGTTTTGAATTTGTAATTTTTTTTTATGAAGTTTGAGTACCATCATGCCTATGTTGTGAGATCAAATGAACCTGTTATTATCGAAAAACTGCTGAGCCCCCCCCCCCCCCACCCTCCAAACTCGAAAAACGTTGTACCATAATGGCAACCACCCTATCATTATGTACTCGACAAAAAATAATCAATCGAATCGGTTGCCTTGTGTGGGAACTGAGGGGATCACAGATGAAATGTTTGTATGGAGAATAAAGACGCTATTCTAAAAAAATCTTCCCCCCCTTTGGTTTCGCCCCCTTCAAAGCTTGGACTTGAAATTTTTAAAATTCGTAGGTTATGATCGAAATATTCATTCAAGACATCAACGAATACGCTACGACTTTTTGTTCATGAGATATTAAGAATAATAGGTTAAACTTTACCCCCCCCCCCTTCCGACCGAGAGCAAGCCCCCCGTTAAAAAAAACTTAACTAAAAGATGGGCAAGGTCGAAATGAAGAGATTTGCCAAATTACAGCGAAATCATGTTTCTCCCCCCTCCCCATCACTCAAGCCACCCCTCCAAATCCTATACCCCACTGGGAGGTCCGCTATTTAGTAGCGGTTCTTATAAAATTAATTTGATTCAAAAATATTAATATTTGTAGGAAGTGCTAGAACAAAGTTATTTTGACCTCAATTTCCTTACTCATGTTTTCACTCAAAATGTATGGAAAACCCAACAGCTCGCATCATTTCATACAAAATGTATGGAAAATACACAGCTCGGCCTCGCTGCGCTCGACCTCGCGTCACTCCTTACTTATTGACTATTAATTAACTCTGCTTTATATTGAATTTTCTAACAAAATTTGAATTGCTAGCTTTTTTTTGCTTTATTAATATTTTTCTCTTCTCTATTACAGACTATTAGTAATAAATAAAATTTAAGAGAATTTAATAGTTAAGATTTTTTTTTTTGATTATTTTCTTTTCTTTATTTTGTTAATTTTATTGTTTTTGAATTTAATTATTATTTATTTGTAGAATTACTGTTAGTTTATAAGCATACGCAATAAACGTATTAAAAGCAGGTTAATTCTTTCAATCAGCAATTTACCTATTTAATTACTTCCACTTTCATTAATTTTTTTATGTACAGTGTGGCTAGCCAGCAATCATACTAGCATACAACCAATCGACACGCATACATGCACATCCCAAACCGCCAGGTCATACATGCTGTGCAATGATGTAAGGAGGCGTGGAAATTTAATTATTTAAGACAGTTCAGTTCGATTTTGTTTCTTTTCACGTTACACGTATTTTGTAAATTGACTTGATAAAATAAACTATTTCGTAGATTCGGCTAATTATTTAACATTGTAACGCGCAATTAACCTTGACATCCTCTGTGATAAATTAAAAAGGCACAAATAGCCAAAGTGGTGACCCCGACGTGATAGATTGTCTTGACGAATTGCTCTTTAGTCAGTATGACCGAAGAAAACCCAGCAATCGAACCGACATCTACGTTGATAGTCAACAGAGTTGCCGTCAAGGTACCACCTTTCTGGCACGAGAACCCGAGCATCTGGTTTGCGCAAGTGGAAGCGCAATTTGCAACAGCTGGACTAACCACGGACGCCAGCAAATTTAATACCGTCGTAGCCGCAATTGAATCGCGAGTCCTTGATCAAATCGCAGAAGCTGTAACGAACCCGCCGGTCGTAAATAAATACGATAACCTAAAAACATTAATTTTAGAGAGGTTCGGCGTGAGCGAGCAAGAAAAAATTAGGAAACTATTATCCGAAATTGAATTAGCAGATAGAAAACCCTCACAACTACTCCAACAGATGAGACAACTGGGAGGAAAGAACGTAACCGAGAGCTTATTGCGAAGTTTATGGCTTAATCGGCTTCCCACACAAGTACAAGCCATCTTGCAGACATCAACAACGGATTTGAATGGAACCGCTGCTCTAGCTGACCGCATCATTGAGGTAACAGGCAAAAACATGATCGCTCCAGTTACCACCAATTCTCTTGAAGACCAAGTCAATCAGCTGAGCCGACAACTTAACCAATTGCTCGAAAGCAACAATGGTCATGACCACAGACGATCTCAATCTCGTGGTAAAAATCGTTTTCGTAGTAAAAGCCGTCGTCGTGACCACTCAAAAAGTATTCAGGATGCCTCGAAGTGTTGGTACCACAACACGTTTGGTGACAATGCAAGAAAATGCAAGTCTCCATGTTCAGCAAAGGCAAAAAACTAATAGGGAAGCTGCCTCCCAGCGAGCAAAGCAGCTCCAAACTCACAATAGCTCGTCTCTACATCCAAGATAGGTCAACAAAATTCAAGTTCCTTGCTGACTCAGGTGCTGATGTTTCCGTTCTACCATTCAATCACAAAAACAGCATTCGACAATCATCTGCAGTTCATCTGTATGCAGCAAATGGTAGTGAAATCCGTACGTACGGAGAAAAACTCTTAACACTGGATCTGGGTCTACGAAGAAATTTCACATGGAAATTCATTCTTGCGGATGTCCAATCTCCAATACTGGGCGCTGACTTTCTTAGGCATTACGATTTACTTATTGACTTAAAGAGATGCAGACTAGTCGATAACAAGACATTACTAGAGGCCAGAGCACAAAGAAGCGAACAAGTTTCTTCAAACATTTCTACTTTTCGAGCAGATGATCCTTTCGCTGACGTCCTAAAAGAATTTAATGATGTGACACAATTCAACGTGGAGAAAAAGCCCACGTTAGCTGATACTGCTCATCACATTGTGACAAATGGGTCGCCAGTATTCTCACGTCCGAGACGTCTTCCACCAGACAAGCTTGCCGCTGCTCGAAGAGAATTTCAGTACCTGGTGAACGCAGGTATTTGCAGAGAGTCAAAAAGTGAATGGGCGAGCCCACTTCATATGGTCAAAAAAGCTGATGGAGAGTGGAGGTGTTGTGGCGACTACAGAGCACTAAATGCGAGCACAGTTCCTGACCGATATCCGATTCCCTTCTTAAAGGACTTCAGTGGAATGTTACGTGGCAAGAAATATCTTTCCAAGATTGACTTGACAAAGGCGTATCATCAAATACCCGTCCAGAAGGAAGATATACCAAAAACAGCGATAACAACTCCATTCGGATTGTTCGAATTTAATTACATGACTTTCGGTCTTCGCAATGCTGCACAAACATTTCAACGTCACATCAATCAAGTACTTCGTGACGACGCACATTGCTCATTTGCATATCTCGATGACATTTGTATAGCATCTGAAACGTACGAACAACACAGAGAAGACGTTCATAGCATCTTCCAAAAACTTCGAGAGAACAATCTCACAAAAAACGTGTCGAAGTGTGAATTTAGCAAAGAAGAAATTACCTTCTTAGGACATGTAGTCAACGGCAAAGGTATTTTTCCCAGCAAAGAAAAGGTACAAGTTATTAGAGATTTCAAACAACCAACCGTAGTTAAGAACCTCAAGAGATTTTTGGGAATGCTGAATTTCTACCGACCGTTTCTCTCCAATGCATCACAGTATCAGCATATACTTCATAAGCTCATCAAGGGTAATAAGAAGAATGACAACACGCCCATCACATGGGATGGAGAGGCAGTTCAAGCTTTCAATGACTGCAAAACTCAATTGGTCAACGCAACGATATTGCATCATCCAGCACCAGAAGCTCAACTCACACTGCAAGCAGACGCTTCTGACTTTGCAGTTGGAGCCGTCCTACAACAAGTAATTGACGGTAAACTACAGCCGTTCTATTCCAAGAAACTAACAAAGGCACAGCTCAACTATAGTACTTACGACCGCGAATTAACAGCCATCTACCAAGCCATAAGATTTTTCAGACATTCTCTTGAAGGAAGATACTTCATCATAGTAACAGACCATAAACCAATCACATTTGCATTCCAACAGAACTTGGAAAAGGCGTCACCACGGCAGATGAGACAACTTGACTTCATCAGTCAGTTTACAACAGACATCCGCCACATCGCAGGTGATAAAAATAATGTAGCAGATTGGTTGTCCAGGATTCAAAGTCTTTCTGCATCAACAGTTGATTACGGGGACCTTAGCTCAGAGCAACGTAAGGACTCAGAGCTTCAACAAATTTTGAATTCACCCAGCAAATCTTCATTGCTGCTCAAGCTGTTACCGATAAACGATTCCGACAAATTCGTGTACTGTGATACATCTCAGAAGAACATCCGACCGTATATACCCCCTATGTATCGTCAAAAGGTCACGCACCTACTGCATAATCTTTCACATCCAGGACTTGATTCTACAGTTAAACTAGTAAAAGAAAGATTCGTATGGCCGGGAATGGAAAAGGACATTAAAAACATCGTGAAATGTTGCCATCCCTGCCAAAGATCAAAAGTACAGCGTCATATCAAGAGCCCTTTGCAACATTACGACAGTCAAAAAGAAAGATTTGAGCATATCAACATTGACATCATTGGACCTCTACCGACATGTCGCAATTTTAGATATTGTTTAACGATAATCGACAGATACACTAGATGGACAGAAGCGATACCGCTAGAAGATATCACCGCCGAGACAGTAGCAAGAGAGCTCATAAACAACTGGATAGCGCGCTTTGGCGTACCATTCAAGATAACCAGTGACTTAGGAAGACAATTCGAATCATCAGTGTTCCGAGAACTAACTAAGCTAATGGGAGTAACTCATCTCAAAACAACGCCATACCACCCACAAGCGAACGGAATAATTGAGAGATGGCACCGTACCTTAAAAACTGCGATAAAGTGCCACGAAAATGATAATTGGTATGACATCCTTCCAATTGTCCTACTAGGATTAAGAGCAACAATCGAGAATGACTCTGATATAACTCCAGCAGACATGGTTTACGGGACGAAACTGAAGTTGCCAGGTGAATTTTTCAACAAACAAAAGATTCAAGTAAATGACACCGAATTCACCAAGAATCTTAAGCGAACTATGTCAAAATTACGACCAGTTCCAGTTCAACACAAAGACCGAACTTCAATCTTCATCCATCCAGATCTGCAGCAATCAAAGTACGCATTCGTTCGATGTGATAGACTGAAGGCATCGTTCGAAACTCCATACGAAGGCCCTTATCAGATCATCAACCGACATCAGAAATACTACACACTGATCAAAGATCGTCCTAACAAAATTTCGCTGGACAGGTTGAAACCAGCTTTCTTAACAGATGATATCCCAGCCACATCTCCAACATCATCATCTACAGTTCAACAACCAATGTACAACAGTAAGACTAGCAGCACGGCTCAACCACCGGCAGCGGAAAGAGTAACGAAGAGTGGAAGAAGAGTTAAGTTTCCAAAACGTTTCCTCGACGATGTGTCTAGGAGGGGAGTCCTGTGGCTAGCCAGCAATCATACTAGCATACAACCAATCGACACGCATACATGCACATCCCAAACCGGCAGGTCATACATGCTGTGCAATGATGTAAGGAGGCGTGGAAATTTAATTATTTAAGACAGTTCAGTTCGATTTTGTTTCTTTTCACGTTACACGTATTTTGTAAATTGACTTAATAAAATAAACTATTTCGTAGATTCGGCTAATTATTTAACATTGTAACGCGCAATTAACCTTGACATCCTCTGTGATAAATTAAAAAGGCACAAATAGCCAAATACAGCTATAGGAGTTGTAACAGGTATCCAGTTATGCATACATACTAATGCCTTTCATGAAACCTTTTCTTAGATTGGACAGCTTTCCGCATCCACCCCTCCAAGTAACTTAACGTCCGATTGCAATATACTCACGAGATCTGGTAAAAACAAGTCATCCATATCTGTTGAAGAACTCTCCTCAATATACCATAGAACTCTCAACCACTTTACCTCTACAGGCTGGTCTATATTGGCCACAGATGCACATATCACAAATAAACGTACAAACAAGGTAATCGAGTAAAATACCAAAGCCTGCTAAAGATTGGTGGATATCGCAGGTGAGAAAAGCACCCAACAAGCTCACCTACACAGGTGTCCACAAACATTAGAAAAGACAATAAACTCAAAGAAATTCAACAAATGTTATACAATACCTGTGTAATATGGTCCCCAGAGATAAAATATCCAGAAAACACTACACAAAACACGATAATTTAATAAAAAACACTAAAAAATTACATCGCGCGCGGTTGACAGTTCGACTGTAAAAACATCGTGAAACTTCATTTTCCTGTGACAATTGACAAATCGAATCCGCGCAAAATCTTCGAGCGAATTTAATGATCGCGTTCGTTCCGCGATATTTTTCGCCGTTTTCACGTAAGTCGCGATTTTTATAATAACAATTCACACTAACGAGTGTGAAAGAGAGGCTATGTGCGAGCAAGACGGAGTAGCGGAAATCATGCGAGTAATTCATTGAAATGAACTAACAAATGGCGGGTCGATAATGTAGAGCAAAATTTGTAAAAAAATCAATTAAAATTATTAAATTTAATAATAAATCTTTATGGGAAACATGACAAAAAATGCAAAATGCATTTTGGCATCTAATGACAACAATTAAAAAACCAACATCAGTCAGAAAGGGTCAATTTTTTCAAAATTATTCATTATGGATAATGAAATTGAAACATAAATTTACTATAAAAGACGGGTCATTCCTTCAGACGCTCTCTTTGCTTTAGAGTTGTCATAAAATAAACATATGCCAAAGTGGTCATAATTTATTTCATATGCAAGGCTTTTTTCCGTAGTTCAACAAATAGATAAAAAGTGGTCAATTTGGTCTTGCAACATTGGGTTGGAAATTTTCTTTCAGATCATCGAGGGACCCATGCACCTGTGGTATACTTAGAATAATTTAAATTCTTTTCCCTTTCTTTTAGGTTTGTCGAACAACTATCAATATTCTATTTGAATCTTCCTCTCCCTAACTCATCACCTCTCCACCACTCCCTTCCTAATCTGGAATTACATTGTTAATGCCCGCAAGGTAAACTTTTAAGCAGAAAAAACTTTTTGGCGTTATACCTTATGGGTCAAGCAAGAAGGCTTAAGACTCAAGCCCCAGCAGTGGTGCCCACAGGATCAAACTTCAAATCAATAATGGAAGAAGAAGAAGAAGAAAAGGAATGACTAGGAGCGTCTCAGTCAAACTCACGCAGGTTTTCAAGTGAAAAAGGGATGAATGGTGTCTGGTTGGGGATGATTAAATCGAAAACGAAAGGTAGAAAAAAGTCGAGCAAGTGAGCTTGAGCTGAAAAGAAGTTTTTTGGAGTTTGTTAAGGAGAGGAAAAACAGAAAATTGTTTTGGAAAAAGTAAAGATTAAACTGCTGGGCCCGCATTCACGAACCACGGAAAATTTGGGAGATGAGAATATTCGTTTTCTCCGATTAAACTCCCTAATTCTCCATTCCCAATTCATGAACATGGTTTGAGAATTAGGGAAAACGTTGGAGAATTAGGGAATACGGTGAGAGAAATGAGAAAAGAATGATTGCAATTCCGACCGCTAGAGCGCTGGTTTTAGTAAATTTCAAAAGTGACATTCCATATTTTACTATTGACAGCTCACAGTGTGCGATTTAATTAATATGTAGTTATCAACTTTAATTTAGGACTCTGTGCATTTTATGGTAAGGTTCATTGTTATGTAAACCTTTTTCCTTACATAACTTGTGTAATGCGTCTTTTTTACAAAAATATATAAAAAAAATCCTTGGACCTATTTACAAATACGGTTCTGTCGTACGACATGGAGATGAAACCGAATGGAACTTCCAACTTTATAAAAAATCAAATGCAAAGGCGATTTCAATCATCCATCCGGTGTCCGAAATCTGGGCACTTGCATCCTATTTGGTTCTATTTCTAAGGTCTACGTTAGTTTCCATTTCGCAAGAAATTGTTTTATGGACAACATTGAAGATATCTACAAATAGTAACTTGAGTTATTTTTCTTAATAAATTATATCAATATTCTTTTTTATAGTTATGCACAGGAATCTTCAAAACTATCTCGCTTAACTAGACCTTTGGCTAATCAAACGAATACACTACGTGACTTCCAAATGGAATAGGAAACTTTAGTAAAAAGTTTCATAGACGCGCACTAAAAACGATTGAAATTAACAGCCAATGGATATAGAATTTACAATAAATTTGAAAAATTGTTTGTGAACTTAAATAAAATCAATAAATATAAAAATATAGTGACAAAAAATCTGTTGAAATATCCTGAAATTCTACTTTGAAAGGGAATTTTAAATAATGTTCAATTTGATTATTAAAGTGGTTTTTCGTATCAATTCAGCTAATCATCTACATATAAAAGTTAGTTTTCAGTGCTCCCTCTGCTAGTGGATACTGCCCCCTAAGGTCAATGGTTAACTGTTTCAGAGCATGTGTCGCTAGAAATGGTGCGGCATATGCCATGTCACTGTTGTAAGCCACATATGCTGCATTAGATCAAATGAATGATCTCCAAAGAGAATCTTTTAGAAGTTTTTGTCATTGTCGTTGACCAGTATTACATCTTTTCGACATTTGCAACAACAGCAATCTTTAAAAATCTAAATGACAATAAAATTAGTAGTAAATTTTGTGGATTTGAGGACCTAGAGTAGTTTTTGATTGAGTGTTATTCCGCTTTATGTGGCATCAATGAGGCAGTAAATACTACTTTGATTTTTGTGCTTGCGCTTGATAGCTTCAAAACAGCAGGATGAGGATGATATGAGAGTTCAGTACATTGTGATAAAAATGTTTGAGAAATGGATTCCAGATAATGGAAGGATCCCCATTCTGTTATAAATTTTAAATATTCACCTTGTAGATGTGAATCTTTGGATCAACGTAGTGAATTGAGCTGAAATGTTCTTTACACCGCTGCTTGTCTTCAGTATAAACTTGACGTGGGTTGGACAATTCGTCTATTTTCCTGAATCTTCTCACTGAAGAATTTAATTGTGCGCTGTCTGAGTGCGGTAATGTTGTGGTTGGATTTCCTTCATGCGCTGTGACAGATCCTGACAACCTAGCCAAAGATTGTTTTTTTGTAATACGGGGTAATCACTTCAGATACATTTTCAACCATCTTGCAGTATTTGAGTAAAATGATCTGCTTCTAAATATTGGGCCCTATTCTGTCGATAAAATTTTATCATTTTATGTTATGTTATGCCTTAAAATAAAATATTTCCCTAAAATCCTATTCTGTACCAGAAATTTTATTTTATTTTATGCATCGTAACATAAAATATTTCCTGTTATGGAGCATAACATAAAAGAACCTAAGCAGCACATTTTAAAGGTATTTTGACACATTTTATGAAAATGACATGCGTCAATGAACATTCGTTGTGCGAAAATTGTTTTAATTATAAACTAAAATGTCCACCGTCATACATAAAAATTACAATTTTGTTAGAAATTGTAGAAATTCGCACCAGTGCAGTGTATGATAAAATATAAAAAGTTAATTATATTTGCCTAGGTTTTAATTTTATGAAGAAGAGATCATACGATACGATATCTTCGCGATTCCCACGATCGATGTGAGTTGCCCAGCCTTAGGCTTCAAAAGTTCTTCCGGCTGGATAATTAATAAACTTCTTATATTGTGATTTGTAAAGTTATTTTGCAAATGTTTCGTTTTAAGAAAACAAATTCAAATACTTATATGTAGAGTAACTATAGCCTCATACCGGAAAGACATCTATTCCGTTCACTTTGAGTTAGGAATCTAAAATTGAACGAAAAGGACGTCTGTCTGCTGCTTTGCATTTCTACGGACATGGTTCGCATCAAACTCCAGTCAGGAGTTGTCATATTTTAGAACTTTTACACCCAAAGTATCTCAAGAACTATTAAGAAAGCAGCTGCTTTCATAAATAATTATTTAGTGGGTGATTTGATAGAGTATCACGCAAATGTCAATTGACCAGCTGTTCAAAAAGTAATAGAAAACATAGCGGAATGTACTAAATATTTTATGTTACGTGTTCATAAAAGAATTCATAAAATAATTTTATGGAACCACGACAGAATACGAATTTTTAAAATATTTTATTTTCATTTTATGAAGAAGGGATTTTTTCGCCATAAAATAACATAAAATATTATTTTATGAAAAATTACAGAATAGGGCCCATTATCTATTTTTCTTGGTTCATTGAAATAAGGATCTGCCAGTTGATAGTTTTTAAGTTTAACTAGGTCCCAAACTGTTAATTTGAACAATCTTGTTGGTTGCGGTGCTATTAATTTTTCTAAAATATAGACCATGATGATAGCCGACGTGCAATTACCTTAGCTTTATTTATTTGAAGTTGCAGACGTTGGACACACACTTCTGAAATAAAATATGCTTGCGAACTGGAGTCTAATAGCACTCGGTAAGGTTGTAGCAAGCCGACGGCATTATCCATATGTACTAATGAAATTGGGAGTATCATAAGTTTATGCTGGTTGTCGTTAGTGATGGTGTATGCATTTACGTGCGATTCTAACGCGTTACGTGTTGTAGGTTGATTAAATACTAAGGAGCTAAAATTATGCTGCTGATTTGTAGCTTGAGTGCCTAAGCCAGCTGAATAATGAGTTGTTGATTCTGTTCGAATTTAAATTGGTGTAGTTTCATGAAGACTAGAATTATGCGATTACTTGTAAAAATGACGATGAATCTTATTAGGCTGCATTCAGAACGGACGTTTTAATCATACTTTAATGATTTATCAGAGCTGCTAATTAAATCATCTTGTTTCACCGGTGTGAATGCAAAGTGGTATTTGCGTAGAAATTTAAGAGAAACTCTGATTGAATCAAGACTAAGGGATGATTAAAATGCCCGGTGTGAGTCCAGCTTGCATTCATCTAGCGCAGGTAGGAAGTGGTTTTATATACAAATTCTAGGGTTTTACTTGTTTCATTCTAAGGGTGTCTATAGAAAATCGCATGTAGAAGAATGAACGAAGTTTAAGTTAAGAAATCTGTAATTTCGGCTGCTATTCTCACATTCAAGTTATACGTCATGGCATGTTTTGCGTGTTTCTTGCTGGATCATATATTTACTGTTGCTCATTTTGTTCAATGTTCCGATCACTACTCGTCTAGCTTTAGTCCATTCAACATTAAAATAATAACTTGTAAGTTTACTATGAAAGTGATTTTTTTAAATTATCGTCCTACACCTCCACATCCTGCCAAACATACGGTAGATGATGAAATCAAAGGAAATATTACGTTTGTAAAGCATAGAAATAATGATGCTAGAACAGAATGGATTGAACACTCACGCATAATATTAAAAAATTTTTAAGATATATATTTTATGTTTTCTCAGCAGAAACACTTAAAACATAAAATATATATGTAGTAAAAACACAAAAATAACTTTTCAACACATCTGTGAATACATAAGATGAGAATTTTGTAAAATAAACTCACCTTGATAGGTATACATAGGATGAGGAAAGTTGTAATTTTTGCGTAATTACACCAAAGAGTATTATAAAAAAAACGTATACATACCTGTATTAATGTAGAAATCCCACGTTGAATACCTCCATTCAGCACAAAACACACAACTTAAAACAAAATTCAACAATATTATAACTCGCGCGCGGCTGACATTACGAACATAAATAGACCGGCGAACTTCATATTTTCGCGACGTTTGAAATGTCACCCCGAGGTAAAAAGAGACACAGAATCGAATGAGCGCGTTCGCGTCGCGTAATTTTTCACGGTTTACGGAATATTCGCGAATTTTCGAATTTCCCTTTGCACCAATAAGTGCAAAAGAGACACAAAGGTGTGAAAGGAACAAGGATGAAGATGAACAGAATGAATTATGAGAGGAATTTTGTAAATCGAACTAAAAGATGGCGTATCGATAAGTTATGGCACAGATTCGGAAAACTTATCATAATTACGTGAAATTAAAAAGGATTTCTATGGGAAAGATGACAAAAAATGCAATTTGTAATTTGACATCAAATGACTACAACAAATTCACATATTGTAGTCAAATTAAGGCTAAAATTTGCATAATTCATTTTTATGGATATGAAATCGGAACAAAATTCTTTATAAAAAGGGGGTTCATTCTTCATTCTGCCTTCTTATTTTCAAAGTTGTCAAAGTGCGAGCATATGTGATAGCATTCCTCCCACAATTTGCAAATAGTCTGAAGTGTCATCAATAAAGGAAACAGAAATTTCAGCAACCTTAGTGTATTTTTTCAACAATAGAATCTTTAAAGTTTTTTCAATGACAATTAGCAACAGCAAAAATTTCAAGTGAATTTATTGGTGAATTTTTAATAGCAATAAATTTAAATTAAATTAAAGGTAAATTTGCATATTATTTATTATTTTCAATTTGGGTTAAATTTCATTGTGTTTGCATGCCAGGTGTTGGTTATACACACATATATGAATTTAACAAGAACAATTGAATTTTTTATTCTTAATCTCTTCCTTTCAGCCATTTAACTAATTCAATCAAGTAAATCAAAATTTCTAACAATTATTTATCGTGTGAAACATATGCCATTAGGTCAGTGTTGCACAACATAATAATTAAGAAACTAGATCTACCTTGAGTTCTAATTATTATTTACTTTCAGCCACTAGTAAATATATTAGTTAAGAACCAGAAAGGAAAATTTATTTATATATATATGAAATTGTAATGCCTGTAATACACATGGGGTAAATTTATCCGGTTAATTAAATTAGCCTACTTTTACTCCATATGTATCACTAAATACCCCGAGTATTTTGACAAATACCCCAAAAAACAAGCGAGTAATTTCGGGGTATTCTATATCCTCAAAAATTGCTGGGTAATAGCAATTACCCTGAGAACAGCGCCAACTGGTGGTCGCTAGAAATATAAAATTTGTGTAAGCACATATTCAGCAATAGACAATGACAAATCAAAGCAGAAATGGATATGGAAAGTGACAATTCGAAAGTTCAACAAAATTTAAAGAAACGAAAATTTTTAAGTGCCGGCGAACAATCAATTGTGATTGAAGTCTGGAGAAGCAACATTGACGAGCTTCGTGGCAATAAAAGAAATTGTCATGTATACCACAACATGAAAAAAGAGTTGATGGAAAGTCATGGACTTCAGCTTTCTGCCGAGGAAATAAAAATTCGCATAAAGAACTTGACAAAAATATTTAAGTATGTATGGTGAAATAGAATTGTAAAAAGACTAAAGTTTCGATAAATTTTCAGATGCGAAGTTTTGAAGAAAGGGCCAACGGGAGGAGCGCCATCAGAATGGGAACATTTCGATACCCTTAATGAGTTTATAGGTCATCACAAAAGTAACCGTGGGACGGAGTTAATGGAGGAATCCATTGCAGTTGATTGTTATGGTAATGAAAACATAATAGTTTGTGCTTAAGTGTTTTATTAAATACAGATTTTGCGTTCATTTTCTTAGATTTGATAAATGAAACGAATTATCTATATATTCCTACGGAGCCTAGCACTTCGTCATCATCCACGGATCAGTTAATCTCGCCATCGTCCGATTCAACGCTGACGTCGCCTCCAACCAAAGAAAAATCTTCTGGATTGGTGTCGCCTCCTCCTTCAGCAGGATTGGCTTCGGCTTCACGTTCTGCAAAGAAAAAAAATTTTAATGATCATTAGTTTCTTTGGCAGAACAAGAAATTAAGGCGTTCAAAGAATTTCAGCTGGAAATGAAAGAATCGGAGAAAGAGCACTTGAGTAAAATTGACACTACAAACAACCTTTTGAAAGAAAGTAATGACATCTTGAAAGAGAGTAATCAAATGCAGGAAAAGTTAATAAATTTTCTAATCGAGAAAGATAATAGAAAACAGTGAAACCGTTTAATATTAAGATATAATAAAAATAAGGGTTCGCATCGTTATAATTTCTATGATTTTTTACTTACTAAAGAATTGCAAAAGAGCATGTCGGATGACATTTCCTGTAGGCTCCCCATTTCCTCCTGTAAATGATCTATTTGGCTGCCCTATTCCTTTCTGCAGCTTTTCTAATTCAGATAACCAGTTCTTGTTAATATAATCATTTCTCTCGTTGCATATGTTATGTAAAAGACAGCAAGCTTTTATTATTGCAGGAGCATTGTCGATATGCACTTCCAAGCCCTTTCTCAATCGGCGAAATCGGGCTTTCAAATGACCAAAAGCATTTTCTACTACGCGTCTGCATTTCCATAGCCTAAAATTAAAACGCTTTTCATCTTCAGATTGGTCTATATGAAATGGAAAGGGTTTCATAACTCGCTCGGACAGCCGGAAGGCAGAGTCGCTAATCAATAACGTAGGCACACGAATTCCTTCGATTTCTCTACTGTTCTCGGTGAAAATTGGATTTGCTATATGTTGTTGCTTTAGCAAAGAATTTTTAAATATTGTAGAGTCGTTGCTGTGGCCGGGAGTTCCAACATTGATATAGGTAAACCGATACCGATAATCAACTGACGCAAACAGAATTAAGGAATGCCACCCTTTGAAATTATAATAGTCTGTAGCCTCATCTTTCGGGGGATTGACTTCGATGTGACATCCATCAATTGCTCCAAAGCACTGCGGGAATCCCATTATTTCAAATCCGGCCACAATTTCTTTGACTTTATCTTGCTTAGGTGGATAAACATTCAAGAATTCGGGCTGGAAGATATCCCACAGCACCTTTACGAATGCCAAAACAATTTGGCCAACGGTTGTCTTGCCCACACCAAATAAACTGCCAACGGTTCTGTATTCTCCCGAAGATCTGAGAGCATATAGGGCAATAGCAATTCTTTTTCGAAGAGAAATGGCCGATCTCCAAGTGGTGTCCTGTTTCGACAGTCGACGCAGCCTTGACACGAGAAATTCAAATGTCGGTCTATCGACACGAAAGTATGTTTTAAACTTTTCGTTATCGAATTTCGGCACATCCTTTTCCCAGAATTGGGAATTTTCGACCTGAAATAAATAATGGTTTGTAATTGTAGATGTTTAGATGTGCCTAGATGCCAAAAATGTCATTTGAACAACATCGGGACTACACACACTTCTTGATTCCTGAACTTACCTTCACCATATCCTCCTTCGTCTTGTACGATAATAAGAATTATTCATATATAACATTCGTGTGAACATTTTAGCCCGTAGCCATGATCTCACTGCAAGGAGCCGTAACCGTTTTGTCTTCGTGCCCATATCTTGCATTTGTCTTAAATTTACAATTGCTTGCTGCCTCATCTGCATCGCCTGCTGACGCTTCGCTTGAATTAATGCAATTGCATCCTCAACTTCCATTTTAAAAACTTAAAACTTAATGGCTTATTCGTTTTAACTCAAATCAAACGTCACCTACGAGTTACCGCACTAAACGTCAGACATGCGCGCTACTATTCAAATTACCCCGATTTATGTGTATAAAGGGTCTTCAATTAACTAGGTAATTCAATTACCCTGAAGCAAATACCCAGCTAAATTTACCCTATGTGTATCATAAGCATAACGTAGCATAATTTTCTAATTTGGCATTATTGAAAAGAAAAAGATAAATTCGAGTAAAATATAATTCTTTTGTACATTTAAATTTCCTTTAGTTATTAAATACATAGAACAATACAGTGAATCAGAGAATTCCAAGTGAAGTTTCTAAGTTTGTACGTGTAAGTTGAGGGAAGTAAATTTTGCATATTGATAGAATTTGTTCAAGTAATTAATTTCCTCATACGATTAATATTTGTTTAGTCATTAGTATTATTTGTTGCAATAAATAATTGAGTGAATAATAGAGTGACAAATTATCCTTCTTTATTTAACCGCTACACTCCACCAGAATATTTTCTTTCAACATACGTGGATTCTCGTTTGTGATTGCAGTTTTCTTTCGAAAGTCAATTATAGGAATTGACAGATTTCATTAAACTGTACTTTGCGAACGCAGTCTATTCGTATTTGTCAATTAGTGGAATTGACATAAGCTGTGGGAAAACACGCATAGATTACCTAAAATAGGTAAATTAAAAAATTTTAAATTTATTTAATATCTGCATACATATAAGCTAATCATGCTTAAAACATGGTTAGCTTATCTACTTCCAAGACGAAGAAATTGCCATCAGCAATTTCTTCAAATTCTTTCGAAAATAAGCAAAATATTTTCCCACAAAACGACTTGGGAAAAATTAAAGTTTTAAGTTACATCCCAAGTCGTTTCAATAGAAAAACGCCGCACGACAAATCTTACCCTCAGTAAGATTTGTCGTAAATACGATATGTATGTTGGATTCATCTTCGAACCAGACTGTATGTTCGCCCAGCTGATCCCCGGCGTAAACGTAGATGACAGGGGGACAGAGTTCAGTGGATGACAGAACACAAGGGAAGAAAAAGAACTAGGTTAAATAAAGAGCTTGTGAAACGATAAAAGTATTACTAAAACTCGTTGAAAATAACCTCGCGATATTGTTTAAATTCATTCAACCCTATCCAAGAATTAATTCAACAATTATTTTGGGGGCTCAACCGGGATTGGATTATAAAATTAACTCCTGGATGGAACTGGATATTAAAATCAAGTTAAAAGCCTGCCGGGATGGAAGCGGATTAAAAGAAGTTTTGTGGCAAATGGGAAATTGACAACATAATACAGGAAAATAAGGAGGTAAATAATTCGAAGAAAAGAAACACTTCCCTCATTGTGAAAGCGGTGATTGAGCATTTGAAGTAAAGTGTACAGCAATATTACTCCTGAAAACAAAAGAGGTAAATCATTAATAAATTTATAATTGGTTCAGTTTAAATGCCCCTAACTAAGATTTACATACGCAACGAGAGAAAAATATTGAATAATTTTTAGCAATTGCGATTGCAAATGTCATTGAGCGTAAATTACAGACAAGTTAATTAGATTTCCCAAATTGCATACCTTTAGGCTCTTTGGAAATCTGACAGGGGTGTACACATTTGTTTTGTGGACAAAATACTGTAGAATTTGTAATTTATAAAACAATTTAAGTTGAAAAATATTTTCTAATTTTCAATAAGTATTGAAGAAAAATTTATTAGTACTACGTAAAGGGGGTTGTGTGCTCAATACGAATAAACATTCTTATATAAAATAAACGCTTTGAGTGAGTAATTCAAATTTCTGCGTCATCCAAATTGAATCCCGTGAAATTTAATAGATATTTTAATACTTACTTGGTGAATTGGATTATTCTTAGCAAGTAACATTTTTTTAGAGGGAGTAAGTAATTATGGGGAAGAAAAAAAAAGAGTAGTACCATGCTGGAACGTAGTTCAAGCGAAGATGACTTGACGATGTATAAGGATATGGTTAGGGACTTTAAACAAACGATACTAGAGTGTAATAAAACCGTCAACAATTACAAAGCGCTACTAGAACAGCAAACCTCATATCAACAAGATTACAATTTGGTTACTAGGGAAGCCAATAATACTGACGTTGGGGCAACAGTAACAAACACAAAGACAGTAAAGGAGATTAACCCTAACGAACACCCCACTTTTCTTTTCCGCGATGTGGAAGAATCTCTCAATAGTTTCAGTGGGTAGGATAGTTATTCGGTTAGCAAGTTTATAGATGATTTCGAAAGTTCCGCAGTAGTGCTACAATGGAACGATATGCAAATGTAGGTCTATGCAAAACGTTTGCTGAAAGGTGCTGCAAAATTAGCTGCACGATGTGTAAATAATTTAAACACATGGTGTGATCTGAAAAATATTCTACTCGAAGAACTCGGTACAACAGAGAGTAGTGCAGAGCTACATCAGAGATTGAGAGAACGACGAAAGTTATCCAGCGAAACGTGCTATGAACATTTTTTAGCAATAAGAGAATTAGGTAGCCGTGCGAATCTCGATACAGAATCGATAATAAAATACACCATCGACGGGATAGATGACGATGAAACTAACAAAATTTTCTTGTATGGAGCTAAAACTCTGGTTGAGTTTAGGGAAAAACTAAAAATATACGAACAATTATATACGAAGAGGGTCAAAGCAAAGCGAACGGCTTTTACTCCCAGAAGTAAACCGAGCAGAAGATTTTCACGAACCTCATGCTACGCATGTGGTGAAGAGGGGCATATAGCTACAGCGTGCCCACAGAAGAATAAAGGACCAAAGTGCTTTGGATGTAACCAGTTTGGACACAAAAGCATTGACTGCCCAAAGAAGCGAGCGAACGTAGAGAGAACCGTGGCGTTGTTAAAGCAGCCGTTAATCAATCCAGGCGAAATGATGAAAAACGCTGTAATAAATGGAAAACCATTCAACGTTTTTATCGATACCGGTAGCGATTTAAGTTTTGCTCGAGAAGTGGTATATGAATCGCTGCTACGTCCAAAACTAAGCAACCCCACTACTTTTCGCGGAGTGGGATCAGATAGTCTAAATACCATGGGAGCTTTTGAAGCTGATTTAAAAATAGATGGAAATAATTATGACGAAGTGTTTCATGTAGTACAGAATCATATCCTTCCGTGGCAAATCATAATAGGGAAAACACTATTGAGAAAAGTCGAACTTCGAGTTAATGGTGGATACATTGACATTCAGCCTGTTAAACTGGAGCCTGAATTAAGGTCTATACAAATCTCACAGCAACCAGAGCTGAATTTAGAGTACATCGACAATCCCATACAAAGGAAGGAAATCGAAAAGATGATTGCGAATTACAAACCGAAAGAAAGTACAGCCGAGACGCAGTACACGATGAAAATTATTCTAAAGGAAGACAACCCTATTTATCAACACCCAAGAAGACTTGCACCGATCGAAAAAGAAGTCGTCGATAAGCAAGTTCGAGAGTGGCTGGAGGAGGGAATCATTACCGAAAGTATTTCAGAGTTTGCTAGTCCGGTAGTTGTTGTTGGAAAGAAGGACGGAAGTAAAAGACTATGCGTAGATTACCGAAAAATTAACAGGGCTATAGTAAAAGACCATCAGCCGTTACCACTCATTGAAGACCAAATAGATCGACTCTCAGCAGTGAAAATATTTTCTACATTAGATTTGCGAAATGGATTCTTTCATGTTCGACTGCATGAGGAGAGTAGAAAATACACATCTTTTGTAACACATTCCGGTCAGTTTGAATTTACCCGTGCACCATTTGGCCTAAGCACTTCCCCCACGAATTTCCAGCGATATGTAAACGGTATATTCCTAAAGTTAGTAAAGGAAAATAAAATCCTAGTATATGTCGACGATATAATCGTCTTGGCGCGAAACTATGACGAGGCACTGGGAAGATTAAAAGAAGTTTTAGAAGTATCTGCTAATTATGGTTTAGAAATTAAGTGGCCAAAATGTAAATTTCTTCGCACGGAAATTGAATATCTAGGATATAAGATAAGTAACAGCACAGTTTCACCATGCGAAGAAAAGATTAAAGCTGTAGCTAATTTTCCTGAGCCAAAAACACTGAAGGGAATACAATCGTTTCTAGGCCTGACCGGGTATTTCCGGAAATTCGTAAAAGACTATGCCATAATGGCTAGACCGTTGAGCGATCTGTTGAGGAAGACTAACAATTTCGAATTTAATGAACTACAGAGACAAGCTCATCAGCGACTAAAACACGCTCTTTGTACTAAGCCTATATTAGCCCTATACAACCCTAGGGCAACCACAGAAGTGCACATTGACGCTAGCGCCCTTGGATATGGTGCAATTCTCTTGCAGAAGAATAGCGAAGATGGGTGTCTGCATTCAGTGTATTACTTAAGCAAGAAAACGTCTCCTGAAGAAGAAAAGTATAGCAGCTATATGTTGGAAGTGTTGGCTGTCATTACAGCACTACGGAAATTTAGAGTCTATCTGCTAGGCATAAAATTCAAAATAGTTACGGACTGTGCCGCATTTGCTTGCACTATGCAGAAAAAGGAATTGATACCAAAGGTTGCCAGATGGGCGATGCTATTAGAGGAATTCGACTACGAGATAGAACATAGAGCGGCTGATCGAATGAAACATGTAGATGCGCTAAGTAGGAACCCAGTAGTCTTCAATATTCAGGAGAACTCTCTGCTCGAAAAGATAAAGAGAGAACAGAAAAAAGATAAAAAAATTAAAGCCATCCTTAAGATATTAGAAAACGAGGAGTTTGAAGATTATTTTAGCGACAACGGAATCCTTTATAAAATAAAAGACGATACAAAATTACTAGTGGTTCCCAAATCGCTCCAAAAAGAATTGATTCGACAAATACACAATCCGAGCCACTTTGCTGTAAAGAAGATGGAATCATTGGTTATTATTATATAGCTATTTCACACACACACATACCACAACTCATTGACACATCAATCACATGCAGAGCAGTACATTCCAGAGAGACAACTTTGATCCCAACGACGGCACTTGGTACTCGCCCACCGAACAGTCCGTACCTTGTCAAGTACACGATAAAGTCACACAATAAAAATTATACATAAATGAATTATAACTAATAAAGCATCGGTTAAGTTAGACGAGTGTTTCATTCACGTTATAACAAACTGGCGATGAGGATATTGGTATTAAGCGGAATATTATAGTGCTACGAACTGGGGTTTGAGGTAAGATATTTGCGTTTACAAGATACCTGACTATACTACTAACCTCACTACAAAACGAATTACTGACGGACAAGCAACAAAGAAATAAGAAACTAAGCTACAAGAAAAAAAAAACCTACAAAAGAAATAAATAAAAAAAAAAAAAAAATGGAGGGTGCATTAAAACAACTCAGCGATGTTCTTGCCAACCTGCAAGCAAATTTTCATTCAAATACAGGGCGCAATGAAACAGGCGATACACGCGGCTTGCAGCTACAGCAATTCAACGAGTCTAACGAGACATTCGACTCATATATACAACGGGTTGAAAATTATTTGGAACTACGCAATTTAAGTGACGATACTACAGATGGAGACAAGAAATGTGTACAAATTCTATTAAATTGTTTAGGAGCTAAATTTCACCATACTCTTACATGCTTAACCGCACCGGACAAACCGAAAGAGCGAAATTATAAAGATTTAATTAAGCTTCTCCGTGATCATTTCTGCCCAACACCGAGTGAGGTAGCAGAGCAGCACAAATTTTCAATGCGTGTGCAGCACGAAGGGGAAAGTGTTGCAAATTTCCAAGCAGAGCTAAAAAGGTTAGCCACAAATTGCAATTTTACATGTACTCATTGCAAAAAATCTACTATTGACACCCATTTGCGATCTCAGTTCATTCGAGGAATACGTGATTCGGAGGTAAGAGAAAGATTATTGCAACAAAAATCTACTACGACATTCGAAGAAACGGTTAAGCTTGCTTTGTCAATAGAGTCATCAAAACAGGAGAGTCGTGAAATAAGAGGGCAACCACTGGCATTACATGCAGTCAGTAAAATGCAGTATTCCGCTACAAGCAAAAGACAACCAAATAGTTATAATAATAAAAATATTACAGCTCAACGATCATACAAAGCCGGCAAATGTATTCGAAATAAAACAACACAGGGAAAATTTACAGTGTTTCAAGTGCAATAAACGTGGGCATTTGCAGAGCGTATGCTTTAAGCATTCTACAGCTGAAAACAAAGCCCTTGATACATATACTGAGGACGAAGATGCAAGCGAGTGTGATTTTTTTACTATAAATAGAGTGATTACTAGTAATTGCATGTACAAGAATGACAGGAAATTTTTAGCAAATGTTTTGATTGATAACGTCCCGTGTTGTATGGAAATCGACACAGGGGCCGTACGTTCGTCAATGTCATTTCGTACCTTTAAACAATTATTTCCAAATAAAGATTTAGAAAATTCCGATACAACCTTTATTACATATACAAAAGAAATTGTACGACCTAGGGGTGTCTGCAATGTAGTAATATCTTACAATGGAGTCCAATCGAGGGACAAATTATATGTCCTATCGCAAGATGTTGATACAATTTTAGGACGTGAATGGATGACTAAGTTAGGATTTAATGTGATACATAAAGCTCCTAAAGGATCAAATGTAAATTCAGTTGATATTCCTGAGAATGAATTTCAAGTCAAATTGAAACAGCTCATTAATGAATTTTCCAATATTTTTAATGAAGAAGTCGGAAAAATACCGAAGTATAGGTGCGCGATAAAGCTACGAAATTCAAATGTTACACCTGCCTTTATACGAGCTAGGGCTGTCCCCTACGCTCTTCAAGATAAAATTGAGCGCGAAATAGATCGCTTAGAAGCTGCTGGAATTATCGAAAAGACGGTCTATTCACCATGGGGCACCCCAGTTGTACCAGTTTTAAAAAAAAATGGAAGCTTAAGACTCTGCGCCGACTACAAAGCGACAATCAACAGAGTTATACAGGAAGACAAGTACCCAATTCCACGAGTGGAGGACATATTTGCTAAAATGAGTGGTGGAAAATATTTCTGTACGCTTGATTTACATCAAGCATATTTACACATGGAGGTTGATGAAGATAGTGCCACATTACAAACAATCAGCACTCATAAAGGTAATTATAAAGTACGTCGTTTAATGTTTGGAGTCAAGATTGCGCCAAACGCATGGCAGCGCTTCATGGATACAATTCTTCAAGATTTAAAAGGCGTCTCGTGCTTTTTTGACGACATCGTAGTGCAGGGCTCCTCGCACATGAATTTACTTGCAAACCTTCGACAAGTTCTATTAAGGCTACAACAACATGACTTACATTTAAATAAAAAAAAATGCCAATTCTTACAAAATTCAATAGCATATTTAGGACACATAATCGATGAAAACGGAATACACCCAATGCCGGATAAGATTCGAGCAATCACACAAACTCTCAGCCTACAAATATTTCGGAGTTGCGAACCTTTTTGGGAATCGTTAATTATTACCACAAGTTCCTACCAAATCTTTCGAGCCAAATCGCCCCTTTGAACCAATTATTAAGGAAGGACACGCGTTTCATTTGGACAAAAGAGTGCGATAAAGTTTTTAATGAATTAAAAAAAAATATTACAGGAGCAAATACATTGATTCCATACAACGCGGAACTGCCGCTCATTCTGGCGACAGATGCTTCTCCAACAGGTCTAGGAGCTGTAATATCGCATATTACAAAAAGTGGGGATGAAAAACCCATCGCATTTGCCTCTCGATCCTTGACGCATGCTGAAAGGAATTATTCTCAGCTCGATAAAGAAGCAACTGCCATCATATGGGGGCTGCGGAAATTTTTCCAATACTGTTATGGCAGAAGGATTATACTCCTCACAGACAACAAACCATTAGTCAGTATATTACATCCAAATAAGAACTTGCCGGCGACATCTGCTGTAAGATTATTACACTACGCAAACTTTTTATCAGGATTTAATTACGAAATCCGCTACAGAAATACTAAGCAACACGCAAATGCTGATTATTTGTCGCGCTTTCCCGTAGACAGCAGCGACAGGACTGATTTTGACACCACATCATTTTACCAATTAAACCAAATTCAGAATTTACCAGTAACACAATCAGAAATAAAAGAGGAGACACTGAAGGATGCAGAAACTAGGAAATATTTTCATGCTCTGCAGACTGGACAGGACTTACCTAATGGCGAATCAAATGTGGCGTTTTCTATTCAAGATGGTTGCGTATTTAACGGCTCAAGAGTGATGATCCCAGAAAGATTACAAAAACGTATATTGGATGAGTTACATGTTGCACACACGGGTATTTCGAGGATGAAAGCTCTCGCCAGGAGCTATGTATGGTGGAGAGGGATTGATAAGACAATTGAGCAAGTTGCTAACAAATGTTTAAATTGTTCAAGGATCAAGAATAACGCAAAGAAGCTACCACCTCACCCATGGGAGTATCCAAGCTATCCCTGGGAGAGATTGCATATAGATTACGCGGGCCCATTTATGAATAGTTATTTTTTAATAATAGTGGATGCATATAGCAAGTGGGTTGAAGCAATCCCCACGAACAATACCAGCGCATCAAAGACCATCGAAATATTGCGCGAAATTTTTTCTAGATTCGGGTTACCATACACCATAGTATCTGATAATGGCACAAATTTCTGCTCCAACGAATTTGCACAATTTCTACGTTCTAATGGAATCTACCACAAATTTTGCGCTCCTTATCATCCTGCCACAAATGGCCAGGCTGAGCGTTATGTTCAGATATTAAAACAGGGTTTACGATCCATGATAAATGAGGGGGGCGATTTAAATGTGAAATTATCTAGATTGCTCATGCAATATAGGAAGACACCAAACACAACCACAGGACTGAGCCCGTCAGAACTAATGCTAAAAAGATCTATACGCACACGACTTGACTTAGTTAAACGAGATCTTCCAAAAGAAATTATTGCTCAACGGAATAGAGGAAGGACAACTGAATATGCACGAGGATTTGAAGTCGGAGATAAGGTCCAAGTCAGATTTTACAATAATAAATGTTGTAAATGGAAGTTTGGGATAATCTGGCAACGTCAAGGAGAAAGACATTATATTGTTCTTGTCGATGGAGAAAAATATACTAGGCACGCGGACCAGTTATTACGCAGCGATTGTGAGACCGAGAATGATCCTCCTATTAGAGCTTATGGAAATGTCGACGCTACTAAAAATAGAAACTCTACCGACTCTCATAATACAAGACTAACCTTACATGACGCAGAACTAACTAGCAACTCTGACTTGACAAAAAAACTAGATGGCCCTCAAACCCCAGGCCCTATACCAGCAATGGAGAATGGCGACAAAACTTCAGCCGCCGCGGGACCTGAGACTCAACCTTCGCTAACAGAGCCACTCCTTACCGAGGCCACCTTGCGACGGTCTTCTAGATCTAGGAAGACACCTGACTATTACAGAGCTTCGCAATTTGAGCGGGAGGGAGATATTATATAGCTATTTAACACACACACACATACCACAACTCATTGACACATCAATCACATGCAGAGCAGTACATTCCAGAGAGACAACTTTGATCCCAGCGACGGCACTTGGTACTCGCCCACCGAACAGTCCGTACCTTGTCAAATACACGATAAAGTCACACAATAAAAATTATACATAAATGAATTATAACTAATAAAGCATCGGTTAAGTTAGACGAGTGTTTCATTCACGTTATAACAGTTATGAAAGATTATTTTATACCTAATCTTAAAAGACGCATTGAAGAATGTATTGCGAGCTGCATTCCCTGCATACTAGCTAACAAAGAAGGACGGAAAGAAGGTTTTCTCCACCTCATCCCCAAGGAGTCAATCCCTCTACACATGTACCATATTGATCATTTAGGACCTATGACGAAATCTAGGAAAGGCTATCAGTATATCCTGACAATAGTCGACGCATTTACTAAGTTTGTATGGATATACACAACGAAAACGACAACAACGAGTGAGGTTTTGAAGAAATTAGAAATACAGAGGGCTACATTCGGCAACCCGAAAAGAATTGTAAGCGACAGAGGCCCAGCCTTCACCTCTCAAGCATTTGAGGAGTACTGCAAAAAGCAAGGAATCACCCATATTAAAATTACTACAGGAGCAACGGTCAAGTGGAGCGAATTCACCGCATTATCATAGGAATGTTAACCAAATTGTCGGTCGAAAGCGAAGCAGAATGGTACAAACAGACAAGCAGAGTCCAACGAATGATGAATAGCACGTATCAAAGAAGCATAGCAACTACGCCATTTGAACTATTGATAGGGGTAAAGATGAAAAATCCTGAAGATTGCCCTAGCTGAAATGGTGCAGGAGGAGTTAATTTCCGTTTTCAAAGATGAAAGAGACGAAAATAGACAAAACGCTGCAAAACAGATAGCAAAGGTACAAGAGGAAAGCCGTAAGGTATTCAACAGACATCGAAAACCACCTGTGACCTACAGAATCGGCGATCTGGTAGCGATACGGCGATACGGTCCATATCGAATAGTAAAAGTTAAAGCTAACGATAGATATGATGTTGAAAAAGTAGGAGAAAATAAGGGCCCAAGGAATACATCATCGTCAGTTGATCTGATGCGCCCTTATATTGATTTTGAATTTGACGACAGCGAAGGAAGTACAGAAGATGAAGATGAGCATGTAGAAATTGAATCATTATAATGTTACATTACACTGCGAACTTAAAGAGTAATTAAAATTGAATTCCACTAGGCAATAAGATAGATAGATAAACACACGCTGAAGATAAGTAGCATTAGACAACGAGCACACGTAAAATAAGAGAAACCCCTAGTACGTAAGATAACTGAAATATGAATTCGAGTATAATTAAAATCTTTAACCAAACGAGCCCGGCAATTAACAAAACGCACCGTAAGACCAGAAAGAATCAAAAGCTAACGATGAAGACGATCTTAACAGTACCAAGATGATACCAATGAAGACGATATCACTAGTACCAAAGATGAAGACGTCACAAGAGATATAGAAGTATGTCAAGCAGAACTGAAGACGAAATACCCTCATGATGATACCGATGAAGACGATTGTAACAGTACCAAGATGATGCCAATGAAGACGATATCACTAGTACCAAAGAAGAAGATGTTACAAAAGATATAGCAGATGAAGACGTTATAACAGACGATCGAGATGCGTAAAGCAAACCGAAGGCGAAACGCTTGCCATACGATATTGATGACCGGATGAAGGATTTTGGTAAATCAACAGCAAGGAACCCAGCCAGACAAAACACAACTCACAACCACAGACGTTACAACGAAGCGTATTCGAGGCGAATATGCGGCAGGAGGGCCGAATTGTTGGATTCATCTTCGAACCAGACTGTACGTTCGCCCAGCTGATCCCCGGCGTAAACGTAGATGACAGGGGGACAGAGTTCAGTGGATGACAGAACACAAGGGAGGAAAAAGAACTAGGTTAAAGAAAGAGCTTGTGAAACGATAAAAGTATTATTAAAACTCGTTGAAAATAACCTCGCGATATTGTTTAAATTCATTCAACCCTATCCAAGAATTAATTCAACATGTATGTACCTACAAATATACATACATACATATCGGGCGCATGAAATTTTACGTCGGTGAAGACTGAAACGATCAAGCCTTCACCAAAAAAGCTCTTATCAGCAAATTGTCGCTAGCTGCAGACATTGTGATCGCAACAATGTATGCACGATAGCAAGACGATGGTTTGATATTTATGAAAATATAAAATTTCATTTCAACAATCGTCCGTCGAATTCTGGGCATGTTTAAACATGTCCAGCGGCAACCAATTTTCTCAGGATAGAAATGCTAATTAAGCACTTTTCTCTCCTGAACAACTAGACATGCGATCAGCGTTGCCACAGTACCATATTTATCTGTTTTTTCCAGATTTTTAAAGCTAAAACAGATGTCCAGTTTTTGTAGCAAAATTTCAAGATTTTTCAGCTTTTCTCAGAATTCCGGATTTCTTACATTATCTACAAATTATTAGATATTTAAATTATAATTTTCATTAATTTTTTATTTTGTTAGTCTATTTCGATTGTTTTTGAACGCATTTCTTTCGCAGCTTGACAATCACTGCTTTTGGATATCAAGTTTCCGTTTTAATCAAATGAAAGTTCCGCAGCTCTTCTACGTTCTTAAAAAAGAAGAAGCAGAGGAACAAGAAAGAGAGAAGAATCATTCTGATTTCATTTCTATTATAACCTCACTTGTGTTTTGTCGTATCATGTGTGTATATCTTGATTCTTGTTGTTTAATTCTTAATTGTATTAAGTAATAAGCGTGCTAACGAAAATTCTGGGCCAATTGCTGAAAATGATCATGGAGACAAACAAACACAAGAACAACATGTTTCTTCTACAAAAGTAAGCATGTGTCTTTTTCTGAAAATAATTATATTACTAAATTCTAACTACGCTACGCGCTTCAGAAATATAAAAACCCTATTTCATATTTTTAGAAAAGAAAAACTCAGAAATTCGTTTCTTCTTGGTTCGATGATAAAAACTTTAACAGTTGGGTGCGCAAAAAGTTAAGTAAGGATAAAGATACTTATCCAGCATTCTGCAAAGTATGCTCTACACCATTAAAAGTTTCGGGTGGAAAAACGGATTTAAAAAACCATGCTAATTCGGTAAAACATAAACAAAACTCTCGTGCTGTTGAATATTAGCCATCAATATTAAATACCTTTTCTGTTGAACACAACATTGCCTTTCGTGCCATGCACCACCTCAGTGCTTTGTTGAGAGATATAGGATGTGACAGTAAAGTTATGCAAAGTATTACTTGCAATCGTACAAAAACAACTGCAATAGTGAAAGAAGTTTTAGGAAAATCACAATTTCAAGAATTGTGTGAAAAGATGAATAAACACAAAATTTTCAATTTGCATTGACGAATCAACTGATAAAAGTCAAATAAAGTCATTAAGCATTGTCGTTCGAACTTTCGAAAATTATATAGTACAAGATTACTTTTCAAATTTGGTTAAAGTATCAACATGTGATTCCATTGCACTTTTTGAACACATTGTTAAATCTTTTACGAAGGCCAATGTCAATTACAAATTAAATTTGATCGGATTTGCTGCAGACGGTGCTTCCGTTATGACGGGATATAAAAACTCCGTTGCAACTCTATTTAAAGCAGAATGTCCACATATTTTCACTTTGAAATGTGTTTGCCATTCATTCGCATTGTGCGCTTCTTAAGCTTGCTCAAAACTACACCTTCAGTTGAGGCAATGGTTCGTTCAATTTACAATTATGTTGCAAATAGCCCAAAGCGCATTGATAGATTTAAACAAATTCAAATTTTGTTGGAAATAGAACCAAAAAAAAAATTCTGCATCCTTGCCAAACAAGGTGGCTTTCGTTAGAAATGGTCGTTCTCCGTATTTTAGATCTTTACGAGGTTTTAAAAATTTATTTTGCTTTTGCAGTAAATGTAGACAAAATTGAAAAAGCTGACATTATTTTCAATTACTTAAATGATCCATTAAATGAAATATATTTAAGGTTCTTAAAGTCAATTTTACCTGTAGTCAATCGAGTCAATAACTTATTTCAGAGTGAAAAACCTCAAATACAGTAATCTCCGGATAATAACAACCCGCTTATTACCAAAACCCTTTTATTATCATAAATTGTCAAAGCCCGCAACATTTTCCTAGTAATTTCGAATACTTTTACTCTGTTAATAGCAACCCCGCCTATTAACAATACCCCCTTTATAACCTTTAATAACGCATCTTAAATTTTCTATTTTCAATGTAAATTTCCCCGAATATTGTAACAGTCAGGTTCAATTTTTCTGTTCAGCGCATTCGTATATTAAAATAGCCCAAAATGTATGGATTTTCAAAAGTGTTAAAATATCTGGATGCTTCAGAATATGTTGGCTAATGTAATGCTAAATTTCTATACAAAATTTCAGTGCAATTCATTAGTGTTAGGTCGTTCAAATCGAAAATAGGTTTTTTAGCTGGTTTGGACCTTCAGGAAAACTCTTTCAACATTTTCTGTTATCACTTTTTAATTTGACAATATTTTTCCTTGATTATTTTTTACAATGGAAACTTAGTTAAATAAACTTATTGCAGTGAAAGACGTTTTAGAAAATTAAATTTTTATATTTTTTATAAATTTTTTAAAATGAAAATTCGTCCCGGAACTCCAATTGTTTGACTTCCCGAAAATTTATTCGAAGTCGATGCTGAGGTGAAATTTGTAATTAAATTACGATATCGACTTTGCTGATTTCGCACTTTTTCTTTAATGTGGATATTTCTGAACTGAAGTTGGCCGCAGCCGACACCAACTTTGCACTTTGAGCAAAGCTCAGTTTCATTCGAAGTCCCACGTGAATTCGAAGTTGAAATTTAATCTTGCCACATGCATTTACCATTTGGGCTAAGTCGAAGTAGACTGAGAAGCCGTGTAATTCGGTCCTAAATGAAATCATGTATTGTATGAACTGTTCTTAAAATGCGATTTTCAAAGGTTATAGAATTGCGTATAGAAGATGCGGAGTTTAACGAGTAGCTAAAACGTGATAACAGCTTGGAATGTTGAGGATAATTAACAAACAAAGAGATAGTAGATGATCATTGAAGCAGATCGTCCAGCCGGAAGGATGCGACTCTTGCGCTGGACGTTGTGCACGAATACTTACTTGCAAATGCACTTGAATTAAAATCCTAAATTTACTCAAAGAATAATTTATAGAAATGTCCATAAAGGTACAAAAAAGAGATTTCTGATTATTTTAAGTGAATATAGGTATATTTTGTCATATACATTATATACAGGGCGTCCCAGGAAATAGTGTCAAGCGGAAGTGCAGAGGTAGAGCACCCCACGGGTACCCGAATCATCCCCGCGATTTTTGTAGTTTTCGAGTTATGATTTTTTTTTCGTGTTTTCTTACCAAACTTTTAATTCGAAGATATTTTTGGTCATAGTGACTTGAATAATTAAAACAAATTGCTGATTTTTGTCCCAATTTACCTAAGTGCTAGGCCCAATCAAAGCAAAAAGATTTGATTCTATAGCTCATACCATTGCGCTAAAAGAAATTTTTAAATTACATAAAATTCAAAATAATAACATGTGCCAAAATCTTCGACGGCGATTTATAAAAAAGTCACCTAACTATTTTCATCCAAACTTATTTGAAAAACTTTCCCATTTCATTGGCTATTTACCATGTAAATTTTATTGAGATATCTCTATGGCATCATTTAGGTATGAAGTATCCAGAGAAAAATAATCTTCTGCGAATTTCAGTTGATAAATGAGCTGATGTGAACAATGAAACCCGTTTTCCGATCGGACATAACCCTACTGAGTTAGAGTCAATCTAAGGTGCGCCCCAGTTCGAATAGATTTAAGACTTAGTACATTTTGAATAGCATTTTAGCTATGATGCCAAAGAGATATCTCAATAAAATTTACACGGTAAATAGCTAATGAAATGGGGAAGTTTTTAAAATCTCTTTTGAGTGAAAAGTTATATGACTGTTTTTTTTTAAATAGCCCTCAAAGATTTTGGCACCTTTTGTTATTTTGAACTTTATGGAATTTAAAAATTTCTTTTGGGGCAATGGTATGAATTGCGGAATCAAATATTTTGCATTGGGTGGGTCTAACACTCAACTATATTGGAAAAAAATCAGTAATTTGTCTCAATTATTCAAGTCACTAGTAGTTTGGTAAAAAATCACGAAACATAACTCGTAAACTACAAAAAATCGCAGATCATACATGGGGTTATTCGGGTACCCCTACGGGTACTCTATTTCTAGACATCCTCTTGGCACTATTCCTTGGATACCTTGTATATACATTGTTTTTGAATAAAAGTATTTCTTTGCAAATTTATGTTATTTTTTCAAATTTAGGTATAAGCAGCTACTCTATAAGAAATAGTTCGTTGTTGTATCTTAAATCGCGAACTTTTTATAATAGCTATCGCTTACTAGCAAAAATTCGATTATTTTGTGCTTTTATTCGGGGATTTGTATAAAAGCACATTTTGTGTTTATAATCGGGTTTATTGGTTATAAGCAACACCCGCTTAAAATCACCAAAAATTAGGCCCTTGTTCATGTGCTTTTATGCGGGGATTACTGTACAAAGACTTTATACAGAATTAAAACGGTTTACTCTTTCAATACTGGATCGTTTTATTGATAAAAATTATTTGAAAAATACACAAATAGAAAACATAGATTTAAAAGATGAAAGTAACTTTTGCTCGTGGGAGGAATTGTACTTAGGGGCAGAAGTTGAAGTTATGTTAAGCAATCTTAATCTTCCATCTGAAACTTTGTATAACTTTAAAAATAACTGCCGCAAATTTTATGTCGAGCTTGCTGCATAATTTTTTTTGAGATTTAATTTCGAGGACGAAATTCTACAATTAATTATGTTGGTAGATCCTCAACGGGTAATGTCCAAAGAATTTCCTTCTATTGTTAAACTTTTTAAAAAATTTTCACATATTGTACCTTTGGAAAATCTACAAGAGTTAGATAATGAATGGAGAGAAATAAGGAACATAGAATTTAGTAAATTATTTGATTTATCAGACTGTGAAAAAATTGATGTGCAAGAATTTTGGTCGACTATTGTAAAAATTAAACGAGCTGATGGTCAAATGGCATTTTCTTTAATGTATCAATTGATTTTCAGTATTTTAATATTGCCCCAGTCGACAGCAAATGTCGAACATATTATTTCCCAAATAAACTTAAATAATTGAATTTCTTGATGGCGTTTAAATTTCTTCATGATTAATTGAAAACACTTGTTAACTTTTAAACTATTAAACTTTTTTAATAAATAGTTTAAAAGTTAACAAGTGTTTTCAATTAATCATGAAGAAATTTAAACAAGTTCCATCAAGAAATTCAATCAATTATTTGAGAAGCTTAGACATAAGTGATCTAATGGTTTATTACCGCCGGCTGAAGATTAAATTCAAAATGATGTGCAACCATTTGTGGTACAATACATCGTGTTTAAACAAAAAACTGTTCCCAAGCTACATATCGCAGAGTGTGAAACGTATTTCGGCTGCCCAGTTACCGAGTAATGTTCTATATTTCGCAAAAAGGAAGTGGCTCACGGATGAAATTAATAAGCAATATGAATGGAGAGATAACCTTGGAATGCATCTGAAAGTAATTCATACAGAGCTAGTGCACCACCTCCACCCACTAGAATTCAAGCTCTTCTTCGATGAGGTTAATGACGACATCAGCAAGATCTCACATCAGCAGTTCACTAGACAGAAACATAAACTAGAAAGGTTAATGACTCATCGAACAGTTGATCGGCACCCACACCACTGCATAGTGGGTTTTTCCCAAGAATAGTTAATATCTCTGATGAGCAGTTTACCGCCAGTGAAATGCAATTGCTGAACAATGGCTTAAAGTATGCACCAGACGTTGGAATTAGCGAGGCTAATATCATTGACCTAGCATTACATTTGGACGCAGCGCTAGCAACAGATGATACTGAGACGAAAGTGGAGCTTCTAAATGCAATAAAATCTAATTCAGCAAACAAGACAGTCAGGCATGAAAGTAGGGAGAGTAAGATTATAAAATCAATTAGAGATAAGGTCAGTAGAAGAGGTTTAATTGTTTCCAAAGCGGATAAGGGTAATACCATTGTTATTCTTGATAGATTAAATTATATTGACAAAATGCAAGAGTGCTTAGAAAAAAATGAATGTTAAAATATTAAATCGAGATCCGACCAGAATGTTTAACCAAGAGGTGATTAAATCAGTAAATAGAGCAAATAATATTTTAACTAGAATAGATAAATTTAAACTCAAGATAGCGAATCCGTCAATTCCTGTTTTATATGGACTTGTTAAATTGCATAAAGAAAACAGCCCATTAAGACCTGTGGCTTCGTCTTGTCAAGCTCCCGCACAAGCTCTATCAAAGCACCTGGTTAAATTAATACCCAACTTGATCGGTTTAGTCCCACGATATTCAATAAAAAATTTCGATGAATTAATAGACAAACTTAAAAACTTACAGCTTCCGTGTAATTCCAGACTTGTGCCGTTTGATGTGTGTAATTTATTCCCGTCTATACCGTTGGTAAAACTTAAAAATATCTTATTTGAAGATATTAGAACAAAAATTAATCCCTCTGACAAAGCCAATGAGCTGATAGATTTGACGGAAACATGTTTAAACCAAAATTATTTTTATTTTGATGGAAAGATATACTCACAGGATAAGGGCCTTGCTATGGGAAATCCAGCTTCCCCCTTCTTTGCAGAATATTTCATGTTCCACCTTGAAAAGAAACTTTTTTTCATCGTCTAGTCATTTATTAAAACATGTTTTAGTTTGGTTTAGATATGTGGATGATATATTTTGTATTTGGACAGGTTCAGAACGACAATTAGACATTTTTCAAAATACATTGCTTAACAAATTAGATGACGATATAAAATTTACGGTAGAATTAGGAAACAATAAAATTAACTTTTTAGATTTGACTTTACAAAAACAAAATAATAATTTAATCTGTGATATATATAGAAAAGATACCTTCTCAGACTCTATAATTCCATATTCCTCTAACTACCCATGGAATATAAAAATGTCAGCTTTCCATTCCATGATACATAGATTAATTACGGTCCCATTATCGCAGCACGCATTAACTTAAAACTTAAAACAATTTTGAAAATAGCACAACATAATGGGTATCACAAACGGCATATTTACAATTTATTATCTAAAAAAATACAAGAGCATGCAATTCAATTTTTATATGCTGGACACAGATTAGAATCCCAAGCTAAAGTATGGAGAAAAATCCCATTTATCCAAAATACTGAGAAGGATATCAAAAAGTTTTAACATCCAAAGATATTAATCCCGCCTTTTTCTGTAAAAACACATTACAAAATTGCATCTTAAATCATAAAATTAAACCAAAAATTGATGCACTAGAAAAAAGCGGGGTGTATCAAATTAAATGTAATGATTGTTCTGGAATTTATGTAGGTAAAACGAAGCGAACTCTAAAGATTAGATTAACTGAACATATTGCGGGAGCTCGAAATATGATGCCACAGTCTGCCATATCCAAACACTTAAAAGAAAATCAACATAGCATAAATTCAAACAGCATCAACATTTTACATAATATAGAAATTTTTGAAATAAAAAAAGCCAAATATATTGGACAAAACATAATTAATGATCAGCTAGATTTTATGAACAATAGCCCACTTTTAAATCCTAAAAAATTTGTAACCGGCGGGAATATTCAGTCGATAGCCTGATGATGCCTCGATAGGGCGAAACGCGTCGCACTCTTATAAAAAGACTTTTTTAATAAATAGTTTAAAAGTTAACAAGTGTTTTCAATTAATCAAAAACTTAAATAAGACGAAAATCAGAAACCGTTTGGAAATTGATACATTAAAAGGTATATTATTAACAAAAGATATATTGAAAAAGGATGCACAGCATTGCTATAATCTAAATGTTTCTGAAAAAATGTTAAGAAATTTTAGTGATGATATTTATTGTCGAAATACAATATAACATATCTGCGGTGCTCCACGACATGATATGTTAAAGTAATGTTTTGTACTAACATATATTTTAAAGCTTAATAAAATGCAATAAAAAAGCCAATAAAAATAAAATGAAGACACATAATTTTTTTTTTTTTTTAGAATCTTTTGTTTATCGTTTTATATCACCTATTATTTTACAACAAGTGTGATTAATTATTTTGTTTTTGTGTAAATAAATATTATTGTTACGAAAAAAATATGAAAAATGTTGCGTTTTATTTCTTAAAATAAAGAAGTATGAAAAGTTATTTTGCTTAGAGTATATATAAATGAAAAGTAATTTGAAAAAGATTTTTGTGTTGAAAAACAGATTTTATTGAGTTTATATGAAGATTTTTGCTCGCATTCCTGTGGCAGAACTGCTTGCGATTACAAAAATCCAAGTCAAGTGCAGTCGATTTTAAGCAGTTTTAAACAGTCGGTTTTTAAGATCAGTCTAGAGTAGATTGTGTTCCGGTTTTTTGTTAGAAAAAAAGGCTCTCGAGCGGTCGTCAGTTTTTAAAACACAGTTAAGTGTATTAGATTAAACAAAAAGAAGAGCAAAATTGTGAACAAGATAGGATTAGAAATAATAAGAAAGAAAAGGAAAATTGTAGTTCCACATAAAACAAAATAAATGGTGATCAGTACAGTGAAGATTTGTGATTTTTGATTCAATACGGATACCAGTGAAATCATATTTCCGCACCAAGGTAACCCCATGAAAAGGAGCAGGTTTGACAGGCCAAATCATAATAGTTACCAGAAAAATATAAAAAAGATCTAAGTTATGTATTTTTTAAATTATAGGCATATTTCTATTGTTTCGAGAAAATGTACACCCAGCGATGATTTCTTAGCTCCTGTTGCTACAAGTCTTTACTTCTTTTCAATTTTATTTTGCTTATGTAAGCCCAAGTAGTGCTTATGTAACCTGTTGCTTCAAATTCTAAGCCAACTGCTCCAACTTGGAAGAAAATGACATATTTTGCCGAACCAAGAATAGAAAATTAATACTTCACCCAGGTTTAACTGACTGTAATGAACACAAAATGTAATACGCCAGTTTGGCAAGTAACTTTAAAAGTTGACGCATTTAATAAGGATTCCAAAATGGTATAACACTTGCTCCGTTATTTCTTAGATTACGGGGGAAAATTTGTTTTCTTCAAGAAACCCAGTTTCGAAAAATTTCTTTTTACCTAATAAAAATGATTCTAGTGTACCCAAAGCTTGCCTGAAGACCGTAACTTTAAAGGCCGGTACAAAGGCTCAAGCAAATCATACGACTGGGCCATGCATGGTCCAGTCGTATGATTTGCATGAGCGTATGTAGCGCAAGTTGGAGCTTAAGTTGAGACTGAAGTCTGACTTTTGCGGTAATTATGAATCACAAATTTGTTGTAAAGAAGATTATCTCGATTTATTTACCAAAAATCATGCAGATGTGGCGCGCCAACTAACCAAATTACAGATAGTCATTTGTGTGAATTGTTGTAAGATCATACACTCAGAAAAATAAGAGTGTTGTAATTAAAAAACTTATGGGTTAATAACAAAAATCGATATTTATTTTTATTTTTAAAACAATTTTCATAAATTATATGAAAATGTCTTTATAAATAATTTCTTTACATATTCTTTAAGATACCAGTCATTTTACCCTGTAAATTGCCATTTTTGTTACAAAACAACAGTTTTCATTAACATATTAATAAGCATTTCTTTAACTGAATGTCAAAAATTTTCCTTATTAATGATTGTTTTCTTGTGTTGAAGCGTTTCGTTAGTTGTCATGAAATCGGAAACATATTTTAAAACAAGAAAAAAGTAATACTTGCTTTGAAAATGATAACTTAAATTTAAAAACCTTCTGACGTAAAGTCAATGTATACATATCTTCTGATAAAAATATTACCCGTCATTGGGTGAAAAAGAATGCTTTTAATAACTAAGTAAGTGTTTTACTTATTTTTAGTGCGATTACATTATTCTTAAAACTAATATGGTGGGTGTTTGAATTTTGTGTAATGTAACTGCGCGCGTGTGCATATCAAATTCTCAAATTAAAGAAGTTTATTTTGTTGCTATTAGACATAAGTATTCAATTTAAAATAGCCGTCATCATAGTAATGTGAGCATTTTTATTTTAATAAAACTCTTACATTATTAGAAAAACTGCGTTTTTGAAGCAAAGAATAGCGTGCTAATGCAAGTGAAAACGGGACTAAAGTCGAACAATCGCTTTATGTGTTTGTTGCTTGCTCCACGTGGTTGCGAGTTTTTTATTGCCCTGGGCTCTTTAATGTTTAACTTTTTTCAGTTTTTAGTTTATTTGTGGGACGTACGTTAGCGTTGATATTATACTTGAGTGTAATATTAGCTATATTAGTCTTGTGAATAGAAAATATAGTGATTGAAAGTTGCAAGTTTCAGTGATATACTTTTTTCAATAATTGGTGGTGGGTGCTTTCCTTATATCGCGATACATTAAAAACTTAAAAGTGAGACACTTGCTAAAAACGTGAAACTCTCATTGAAACATTTTATCAGTCTAATATTTGCCATTCTTTCTTCAAAAACGATTATTCTGAATTAGAAAGCATTACATGAAACATTTCTGTTTTCTCTGAAACAATAACAGCACTTGTTTATTTGAATGATGCTGGCAGAAACCAGTTATTTAGATTCAATTATAACTGTTGATAATGTGACATTGGATATAAATCAACTTAACGCAGCTTTGCAGCCGCAGCAAATCTCCACTTCCAATAACATTGTAACTCTTGATAGTCATATCGTAAATGAATACGAAATCGAAAACGATGAACTGAAACAACTTCTGGTTGAATTACAAGGAGAAGTTTTTTATAAATCATTCACCGGTAGGTACATATATATAAATAGTTGTTCAAGAAATTTTACGTAAGTATTCAAATATGTATTTTTTCTGTAAAATACAATTCTTCTGGAGTGCTATTCTTTTCACTTTTACTAATATATTCTATTATTTTAAATAGCGCTCATTTACTTTCAAATCCAGGCTATACGTTTTCACCTGCAAAATATGTTATTGTTATTATTTGTTGTTGTTTCTTTCTCATTGAAAATAAAATAGTACTATGCATTGAACTGAAAGAATCATCAGTTACAGTAATGATTTTAATTTTTTGGAAATTTTTATCTATGCAGTACATAAAATCTTTAACTACAAAATTTAGTAATTTTTGGCTTTACCAGCTTGTTCCATCAATGCAAAAAGATTTTCGTTTTTAAAAATTTACAATCGTAGGTTTAATTGCTGATAAAGCACAATTCAATGGATAATTCTAATTTGCTCTGAGAGGGTAAAAAACACAGCTATTGGCGAATTCATCAGAAAAGATTCGATTAATATCACTGACAAAACATTAGCAATCTATGATGTCACGATTAGTAATTCTTCTGAGATACTAATGAATGATATACTTTGGACAGCTACATATTCTATTTTTAATTGAGTTGATTTGTATATAATTGATTTCGACATTACAAGTAATTCAAAAAGTGGCAGTAATTATTATAATTTTATTTTGACTCTTAGAACACGGATTAGACGTCCAATCTCTCAAATATATTAAAATCCATCATCTGGATACTTTATGTGACAGAAGTTTCTACGGAAAAAGAATTATTTTTGAGCACAATTTGCTTCTGTGGCAGAACAAGGTGGTAAATATTAAAAAATATCTCCTATAAAATAAAAAAAGACTCAAAAATGAGTGTATACGTCACTAGATCTCTGATGGATCTACAGCATCAATGAGCTCAAGCATTAATAGGTGGGTAGAAGATTCAAACTTTTCAAATGGTTCAAACTCCTCCTCGTCTTCCGATGATGTAGGTTTCTAAAAGTTAGTTTCAAGCACAATAAACAACTATCCCTAGTTTTCCAGATTTTAAATATTAAGCAGATATTACAAACAAACCCGAAAGGAGAGACAGTTTTAAAATTTTATAAAAACAATAAAACATTAAATAAGAAGTACAGAAAAGCTTTGGGAGATATTATTATCGAAAACATAATTAAGAAAGAAATCAATCCCTCACCTAAATACTTTAAGGAGGTTGCAACGAAGATAGTCGAAATTTTTCTCTCAGAAAGTCTGGTAATACAGTTCTTGAAATATATTTTCATAAATTTAATAAGAAAACTGTAATGTAATAGGAAACCTTTTTCGTGCATATTCCAAAGAAGAGACCCGGAGGTATCCTATATTCTCGATATCACAATGTGCTATTTAAGCTACGACAGGAGGGATTAGTAAATAAAACCGAAAAATCTAAATCTTCCGCATCATCTTTACTTTCTCCGAAATCTAATGACTGTGAAAGAATCATTGGTGAGTTGCTTTTTAATAGTAAAACTGAGTATGCATAAAAAAAAACAATAAATAGTTACAAGATTATAAACCAACATGCATGGTAACTAACCGAACTTACAGATGAAGACCTTATAAAGCAAAAGAAATGGTTGGATTTCAACAGTGGGCCTTTAAATATAGTTGTTGATAAATGGGAATTAACTGCAAAATACAGATATACAATTTTTGATAACCAAAACGACTTGGACAAAATTATTTCAGAATGGCCTCTGTTTAAGCAGTCCTTTGGACACATACTGGTAAGTAATATGATTTATAATATTTTAAATATCTAAATCTAATAAACTATTTTGAACTGTAGGTTGAAATCGATTTCAAATATAAATATCCTAACAAGGAAAATCTTCTGTTTGAAGGATATGAGGCGTTTTCAGATACAATAGTTCCTTATATGCAGAAAAATATTAAAGATGGAAACAGTAAAAACCATTTGAACCAGCTCGTGGAATCGGAACAAATATCGAAAGGTAACATAAACAAAAATATTGAGATGTTTTTTATCAAACCCGCAATTATTTTCAGACATTAAAAGCGTTATAGTTTTCCTGTTGCTTCTTTCGGTACTGGTGCCGACATCACGCGTTTTTCAATAAGATGCCATGACTAAAAAAAGAAAATTAGTGCGTACTTCAATCAGCGATGCCAGACATATGTTTTTAAATATAGTTCATACGCCCAATGAACTCCAGAAGAGAATTGAAGATATAACGGATTCTTGCCTGAAATCGAAAACAACGTTACAGCCAATAATTTTCGCAGTTGGAAAGGACTATTTTTATTTAACCGATTTTTACGTTTACTACTATAATATATTTTATAAGTTTGATAACTTTGTAAAAGCACTTGATATATGCTTCAAGATCTTTCAAGTGTTTAACTTAAGATATCCTCGAGAGTCAGAACTGATTTGGAATTTTATTGAAGTATACTTTTTTAAGATCAAAACAAAATGCGACAATAAAAACTCAACACTGGCTTCTTTACTATCAGATCTGTCAAATGTAAATATCACCTAAAGACATTTTCCATACCTTTGATTTTACATTTAAATTGAACTAAATTTTATAGAAATTTCATACGCTTACATAAGTACAAAGTCGAAGACAAATTATTTTAGTTATTTTAAAAAACTTTATTCTTGAAGTATTAGAGAGCCCTTACTTAATTTATGCTTTATTGTGAGTTATTTTTGAAAGCACAAAATGAATTTGTTTTGTTTTTTATGCAAACAGAAGTTTGTAATATTGAGGAGCTTATTAACCCATTTAAAATATTGTCACACGCTTGGACCTAATGATGTATACAAATGCGCATGTTTAGTTGTAACCAAACGTTTACCTCCTTCAGGTCATTTTCAAGCCATATGAAAATTGAAATCAGTAGAAAAAACGATTCATATAAAGAAAAAAACGAAGAAGTAATTAATATAGTGCCTAGTAATAAACAAGTAAATAAAATTGAAGAAATTTGTATAAGTAAAGAACCGATTTAAGCGCGTACTTCAAGTTCAGCTGAAGAAATTGCATCGTTAAAAAACAATTTGCTATCGTTTACTTGCAAATATTATGGAAAGTTCAACTTTCCCCGAAAAGAAGTTTGTAATATTCAAAATGACTTTAAGGCGGTTATGTCTTCTGTTGCAAATTGTATCGAGAATACAATTGAAAAATCAGAAGTCAAACAAATTCAAACAGTCTTAAACATATGTAAGAATCCATTTAAATCTTTCGACATAGAATACAAATTTCTGCAATATTTAGATAAGAACGATTTGTATGTTCAGCCTTCAATTATCAATTTAGATCATTCTATTACCAATGTTGTTCTTAGGAGTGACAGCAGAATAGACGAAAAAATATCAAAAGGAGTTCAGATGCCTATTAAGTTTCAGATTAGAAAGTTTTTTGAAAATAATGATCTCTTAGATCGTTTCCTTGCAGAAGTGGATGAAATAAATAATAGACCTTGTATTCAAAACTTCATAAATGGAAAGTTATGAGAAAAGAAAATTTCATTATATAATAACAAAACCATAATTCCTTTCTTCTTATACTTCGACGACTTCGAAGTGAATAATGTTTTAGGATCCCATTCTTCGCCTCTATTAGGAATCTATTATTCTTTCCCTACTGCCCCAAAGTCCTTATTAGGCAAAATTAATAATGTTTTCGTTGCTGGAATCTTCAAATCATCTGATGTTAAAAAATTAGGCAATAGTAGATGCTTTTACAATTTAGTAGAAACTATTAATGATTTAGATACACACGGCATTGAAATTGAAACATCTAAAGGAAAAAGTAGGGTTCACTTCATCCTTGGATTAATTTTAGGTGATAATGCTGCGCTTAATGCCGTCCTTGGCTTCTCCAGATCATTTTCTTCAAATTTTTTTTGTAGATTCTGTCGAAGTGCAAAATTACAAACTCGTACAGCTACTGAGGAAGTGGTTCCTCTTCTGCGGAACAAAGAAAATTATCTTGAAGATCTATCAAATCACGATAAAGGCATATTGGAGTATTCAATTTTCAATACAATTCACTCCTTCCATGTAGTTGAAAATTATGCTGTAGATTTATTACATGATCTTTTCGAGGGTGTGTGTGTTTATGACATGTGCCATATAATTATATCATTGTTAAGAAGAAAAAAATTTACGTTATCTACTTTAAATATTCGTAAGCAAGGTTTTGATTATGGCGAGTTAGAAATAGGCAATTTATCTCAGGCTATAACAATGCAAAATTTAAAAAAGTTCATCTAAAAATGACAGCAAGAGAAGTTTTAACATTTACGCATTATTTTCCATTAATGGTAGGAGACTTAGTAGAAGAGGATGATGGGGTTTGGCTTTTTCTTGTAAATTTAGAGGAACTTATTGATTTACTTCTTTCTACGGAATTCGACGCTCCAAAAATCAATAGGTTGACGGAATTAATTACCTTTCATAACTCAGAATACGTTGACTTATTCCAAGACACTCTTAAGCCCAAACATCATTTTCTCGTCCATTATCCCCGAATTATTGAACAATCTGGACCATTATAATTTATTTGGACATTCAAGTTTGAGGCTAAGCATAGAATTTTAAGATCTTACCTTAAAGATACCAACTCTCGGCTCAATACTCCGATATCTTTGGCAATTAAAATAAGTATGAATTTTGCAAAAGAAATCCTACTTTTTAAAATCGATGACCAATTTTTTAATGAGAAAGGATCTGCTGTATTAACATCCATTTTTTTCAAAGAAATATCTGATTTAATTGAGGAAGATTTAACCAATCAAAACTACACATGCCATTCAGCTGTTAATTACAGTGGAACAATTTACAAAAAAGGATTTGTAATTCCTGTGTCAGAAAGATACAACGACTGTTTAAAACAATTTTGATATATGAAATTTTAGAAATCTTGCAAGTAAACGATAAAGTACTTTTGTTTTGTCGCGAACTCGAAGTATACAGTTATAAAAAGCATTTAGTCAGATATATTATTGGAAACCATTTACACAATTTTATTTTGAAAGATATAGACTGTTTTACCTTACCTCCAATTCAGTTTCATAAACTTCCAACAGGAGAAAAAGCAGTTAGAGTAAAAACGTTTTATTAACAATTTTGCAATATACTTACTATAAAATTTATAATTTACATTTTTTGCGCTTTCGATACGTCATACCTAAGTTATTTCGATTGGATTTCTTAAAAATCATTTGTAATATGGAAAAAAGGTCGCTTTGTTTGAAAATAATCTGTTTAAACTGACAATTGAAACTAGTTTTTATAAGTAAGTCTCTCCTTTTGTAAATTTAAAAAGAAAAATAAATCTTTTGAAAATAACAATAGTCTTTTAATATATAAAAATATGTATACTTTATAAAGTATATTATCTTTCATTCTTATGAAAATAAAATTTTAGTTCCAAAGAAATCAGGCTTTGCTTCAAGTATATTTTCAAGCGTCAGTTTTAATTTGAAAATCAATTTTCTTTGAGTTAAGAAAACGAGTTCTTTATTTTAGGAAATTTATCTTTAAATTAAATTAACTGTTTTTTTTTTTGGGTTAAAAATATTTTTCATTAAATTACTGAAAACTGTCATATAATCTAAGATACACATTTTTCGTTCGTAAAAGTCTTTGTTTGTTTTAAAAACATGTTTAACATAGTTGCAAAAAAAATATCTTTCATTCTAAAGTACTTCTTTTTCCGATTATGTTAAGGTTTCTCTTTAAAAACTAAGAAACTGGTGAGTTTAAAATAGAGAGAATTTACATTGGCTCGATAATAAAGCAATTTTTCTTTAATTTTAATGTAATTTTTCTTTGGTCTAAAAAGTTTTTTTTCTGAGTGTAGAATAGAACTACCATCACCAGAATTTTAGCTACTAAGTCTGATGGCATATGAAAAGGATTCAACACAACCAAGAAAGAGTTTAACTTCAGCGTCAATTAATACAATGTTTAATGTGGTTTAATTTAAGTTCATAATAAATATTTGCTACATATTTTGACTTTAAAATGTATAAGTAGTTGTCAACTGCATTCTCAGACATTCATAGTTACATTAGGATATTATCCAAGTAATAATGTGCATTGGCAGTACTCTGTACGTGTTTTTAAAAATTTTATGCCTATGTATTTCTCTCCCTGTCACCTCCGGTAATAAAGCTTTTCATGTTCCCCTTCGATTTATGATAATGAATATTTCTAACGATATTTATTGCTAAATCTTAACAATTGCCCCTCCCCACTCCAGAGTTATGACGTTTCAAATTAAAAAAGTCGGTTTTTAAATTTTTATTTTTTTATTTTTCCGTTTTTTTTAAGCTGCCTTCATTTCTTGACATCTGTATCGTTCGGTATGTTACTACTTTCATCATTCAAATTCAGTTTAAAATATATAGGCTTGTCCTAGCTCAAAATTCGTATGTTCCGTATCCGTAAATTGAGAAGGATATAGAAATAGTGGTGTTCCCTATTCAATGATTGTTGTAAACATCCCAGGTACGTCGGGCATAACATCATTCACCGTACATTTTGTCTCAAGAGCGTAATTTATATAATTAGCAAAATTACAATATCATGAATATACCTTAACCTTTTGCAGAAATAATGATAGCGTCGTCGCTGTATACTCCTCTTTGCTGTGATCATAATAGATCGCTGTCACATATTTCTTTGTTATTACATATAATAGAAATGGAGTAACAAAGAATACTGCACAGTTGTACCTCACATTTTCAATCCTTGCTCAATTAGAACTGGTTGAGCTATAATTCCACTTACGCTTGTCGTCAATGAAAATACCTTTACCGCCTTCATTCGGAGGAACCATAATAGATGCTGGTTTCGCTTAGATTTTTGTCTTTTCCATTATCTTCATGGGTGCCGATTGCTCTCTTATGGAAAGATAGTAGACCGATGTGTAAGTCCCTGTACTTGAAAGAAGATATTACACCCATAATATCGAACAAATAATCATTTTCTTCACCTACCACAAGGTAATGGCCAGTCGGCATTCAAATCCAATTGATGGTCGCATCGATATTTTTGTTAAATCGGTCCAAATTAGCTTCTCGAATCCATATTCGTCTTTTCTTTTTTCCTTTCCGAATCTGAGTTTCATTTTCAAAACTTTTCGCACTCTTCGTATAACCATAATTAATTTAATTTAATTCCTATCTCTGGATTTAATTTGAAAATTCCCAAATCACAACGAAAACAGACAATACTGTCAGTTGAGAAGTCTTCTTCTTACTTTTCCACAACTAAAACACCGGAGAATTTGAACAAGTGGAGTAGAGAATTTGGGAAGTCTCAAAACAAATTCGCCGAGTTACAGAATTCCGAGTGGAGTGTCAAAACAACTCATTTCCCAAATTCCACAATTCTCCGTGTTGCAGAATCCGGCCCCTGGTGTAAATTAAAATAATAAAATGTTTGGTTTCGAAGAAAAAATATAATAATTAATAGTGAAAGAAAAGAAAGAAAAATAAGAAAGTGAATGTTGTTTTGATTGGAAAAAGAAATAAAGATAAAGAGATTGAAATTACATTTTTTTGAACAAAATAAATTCAAGATGGTGGTCCATGAAGAGAAAATTTTATCGCTTAAACATCCTAGTGGAAAGAAATCTGTAATGATAAATTGATTTCCAATAAACAAAAAAAAAAACTTTTATTTAATAATTAAAGTCCCATTGGAGACAGGCTTAATTGGAAATTTTTACGAATACAAGAAAAATTCAAAATGATGGCTCCTGAAATAAAAATGTACGAACGAAAAGACAATCAGATTTTTTTTGGTGAGCGCAACTTTGTATTAAATAAGAAATAAAGATAAGAAAAAGAAAATTATTAAAGGTAAGAATGCATATGAAATTCATTTTATATAAAACTATGTATCAAATGGAAATTTTATATTAGCTGTAGGGGAGCCCGGGGCATAATGATGAACGATTTGTCTCTAGGTTTTTCTTACATCACTTAGTCGATTTCTTGAAACGTTAAATATACCAAACCAAGTAGGGTCAATCAGGGACAAAATGTGATATAGATAATTACCGTCTAGCATCCCTATGAAGTGCGCTGTTGATCTAAATGGAGTGATAACCAGTTCGTCACTGTACCCCACATACGGGTCATAATAACGAAGGGCTCGGGGCATAATAACGAATTATATTTAATACATGAAATGACATCTTTTTTTATCAAAACATATTATTATTAATTAAGTACCATAATAAGGCTTGCGGAAATATGGTTTTACAAAAAAATTATACATTTTAAAATGAGGAACACCTCGAATTTCGAATTCGAAAAATTCAAATTGAAAACATCTGATATTTTACCTTGAAAACAATTCCTGGATTTCGGAAGTTTTAGGATAAATATGTTGGCGTTCCAAAATTTCTTTTATATTCATAGAACTCGAAAAAATATTGTTTTTACAAAATGCCGGTTTCTCGGTTTTTGAGCATCCAATGTCCCAAAAACTGAAAAATTCACAGTTTGCGAAATGCTAAGCGCACTAATTATTGAAGTCATTTTCCTTGACAATGAATTTTCTTCTAATGTAAAATTATGTCTTCTGATTGCAAAATTCGTCTGCTCTTTTCGTACAACAAACATAGAATAATGCGAAAAAAAAGTTGACCATATGTTGGCAATACTTAACCCTGCATTCTGGGTATCAAAGCGCGAGTTTAGAATATCGCTGATTACAGATAATATTCATTCGTCACTATGCCCCGTTCGTCATTGTGCCCCGGGCTCCCCTATTCCACAACAAGAATTAAATAATAATTGCGAGAAAAAAAAATAATAATAAGAAAAACAAAACCATTGACAAAGATGAGAATTTAACAAAAAAGTCAGTCTATATAAAGCACAGAGGATAACCAAATAAATAATAGTATTACAAATTTATATTAGTTTTGGTTCCCAAAAATAAAGAAAACAAAAAGAAGTATTAATGGCAAATAATGACAAAAAATTAACCGTTTTAAGTTAGATATTGTTTCATGAATTTTTAATATTGATTGAAAGAATTTACCACCAAAAGGTGTATATAAAAGTGGTTTTATATTAATAGAGAAGTAATGGAAAAATATTTTTAGTCAGAACTTGGGGACCGATTTTATATTGCAAAAGAAAAAGGTAAAAATTCATATGTATAAAACCTAATGAAGAAATGATAAATAGTAAAGAAAAGAGAAAGAACCAGATATTTTGTTTGTTGATGTTCATAATTTTTTTTTATTAAAAAAAGTGTGTATGTTTACATTGAATTGAGTTTTTTTTTAAAAGAAAAAAAAATGAACCCGAAGATCCTGTATGCGCGCACTGCAGTAGCGGGAACATGTGAGTCCGTTCTCCTTTTCCTCTCTCCTAAGTAAATAAAAATGATATCGTTCCTAAGTGTGCATTTCTGTTTATGTCAGTCCGACCTTCTTCTGTTAGAAGCAGGAAAAATTCTAGTGTTGATCAAGTTGGTTTGTGTTGTTTTTTGCTTAAATTAGAGCATGCAAAATGCGAGATCACGCCGAACTCCAACGTAGCTGTCGAATTTCGTTGTCTAGTGTGTCAACTTACCCACCCCGCGGCGAGCTAGGCCATACCTGTAAATAAGTATACTAATTCCGATACACTAGCTTCTGGTTTCATTCATGGTGTTAATTTCGTAGTATACTCTTCGCTAAATAGATTGCAGTAAATGTGATGTTTTTTTCTTCTTTTTTTGATTTCCTTTAGACTTCAGTAGTATTTGACGTCTAAATTTTACTGATTGGAAGATATTAGACTTCATGATGACAGAACTCTGATGGCACATCGGAGGAATGTCGTTGTGGGGTCTTGACATAATCCAATCAGACAGACAGTTACAAATATTCAACAAAGTTATTATTAAAACCCAAAGGTCACTTTGTACCATCAAACCCACTTCCATATATAATTTCCTTCAAATAAATACCCAACGTAACATTTTTTTTCTCTCCCAAAGTAATTTTTTTTCTTCCGGATCGCAGGACCTTCGAAAGTGTAGATAGGCGTATAAGGGAGTGGGGGACAGTTCAGTATAGACGAATGGATCAAGGAAGAGGGAGGCATGATGTAAATCTTGAGGACGAAATATTGAGAATGGTAGCTGCAGATGAAAGTACTAGTACCAGAAGATTAGCGCAGCGAACAGGAACCTCTCAGTCAACAGTTTGGCGAATACTTAAATCTAATCAGCTGTACCCGTACCATTTTCAAATAGTACAAGCTTTACAAGAAGGAGATTCAACTAAACGCCTTCAATTTTGCAGATGGATCCTTGTTAAAATGTGATGTCTTGTGCTTCGCTGAAAACTAGACTGACAGCTGACGTCCTGAAAACAAGAAAATCTGAATGCTCAATTTTCTGAACTTTACCCAATTTCGTTGTTCCTCTTATAGAATAGAAATTGTGTACGTTCATAAATTAGAGCTTTGTTGATGACGACTCAGTGGTCACCTGTGATGAAACGATGAGTTGACCTTTTAACGTTTACGCACTAGTGCAACTTCCTATAAGTTACTGCTAGTGTAAACGTCTCTTGTGAAATAGCAACTCAAACACACTGAATCTACAGCGTGTGGACTATACCAATGAGATTTAAATAATCCACCTAAAAACTGCCACGTCTGGGCGATGCGTGTGGTCTATAACAACGAGGTTGAAATGATCCACCTAAAAGCTGCCATGTCTGGGAGATGCGTGTGATCTATAACAACGAGATTGAAATGATCCACCTAAAAACTGCCACGTCTGGGTGATGCGTGTAGCTTCCAATAAGCTCTCTCGGTACCAATGCCTACTGTCTAGTGTCAAACAACGTAGAAACTTAAAATGAAAACGATGGCCGAGCACAATCACACTTAGATGGCGGTAGTGTAGCGGTAAATGAAAGAATCATTCGGTTATTCATTCATTTAGATTTATTGAGGTAAACTTCCTTCTACTATTAAAATTAGACTAGTAAAAAAAATAACTTCATAAAAAATTAACCTAATTGCAATTCAATTTAACTACTATATATTTTTTCCAATTCTACTCAAACTTCTTAACTAGACTTATATTACTATTTAAAATTCCCTTTTATATTTTATATTTTATAACTTAATTAACGCTGAAAATAAAAATTATTGTTAACTGTCAATCGTGAATCAATTCTCATGTGGTGTAAATGTGACCCGTGTGGGCACAGTTTTATACCTTGATGAATTGATTAATTGACGAAAATTTATGAACAAACAATTCAATATTCAATAAATTTTTAGTATTTGGTGATATTATTTTGTGTAATATGTCCAATACAAATTGGCATGCAATATTACACTTTAATACTCGTCACCTAACCAAAGATTTATATGAAAGCAAAAGAAATACCTTGAATTCACTAATATCAAATAAAATCACGTCAAGATTGACAAACTCCCGAATTCCACTAAGAAACAAATTCTTTCCAAAACAAAAGCAAAAAAAAAAGGAAAATAAACTAAAAAATGACAGAACTACTTTAATTTTGAAGAACACAAAAAAAAAACTGACTTTAAATGCAAATGAAAAATAAATGATGAAACCAAAAAAACTCTAAGTGAAACTACTAATGAAAAAGATAAAATAAAATATAAGTTTAAAATGGCACTGATGAGAAAAATTGCAAACTTGAGAATACTATGACTGACTAGCATATGTATACTCCTTGACAATTTGTTGAAAATAGAAGGCAGAATGAACAAATGGCCTCCTTTTTATAGAAAATTTCGTTCCATTTTCGCTGTCTATAAAGTGAAATATTCGAAATTTTCACTGAAAATGACAAAAGGTTGAATTTTTCTTGTTGTCAATCGATAGCAAATTTAATGATCTAAATTTTGATACCTTTGTCGTAAAAATTGATTGTCAATTTGATGATTTTAATCAATTTGTATAATTTTTGGAACATTTGCTATAAAAATGTCAATTCGTTACGTTTCATTTCGATGTAGTAGATTTTCCTGTCATTTGTAATAATTTTTTGTCCTTTTCCCACTGTGAGTCTCTTTTGCACTCATTGTGGGAAATACATTTATAAAAAAATCGCGAAAAAAGCGTTTTCCGTGAAAAATATCGCGGAACGAACGTCGCCATCGAGATCGCGGTTCGATTTTACCCGGTCTTGATATGTCAAACGTCGCGGTGACATAAAGTTTGAGCTGTTTGGCACAATCGCGCGCGGGTGCTAAACAAAGTTTTGTTATGTATTTTTTAAGGTGTTTTTTAGTGTTTTTCAGGTAACAGCATCATCATCAGGGATAACTTTACCTCAGGTAAGCGTATTATGCATTTATTGTATTTATTTAGCTCGTAGTTTACGATTTTTGTAAATTTGTGGCAAATGTCAGGTGAGTGCTTTCGTGGCATTTTTCACCTTGTTTGTCCACAAATATTTATCATAATCATAATAATTATGTATTTAAAAGTGTAATTGAATGTTTTATGGTGGCTTGACTACATAAAACATGAAATTACATATGTTTTTTTACACAATTCCTCAACTCCATGGAATTGTTGTTGTAATAGGCATATGTATACATGGTCATGATTTGACTTTGTGTACCTATGGCCTTTTTCCTTAGTTACTTAACAAATAAAACATAATTGATTTGAACTAATTCATTTTCTTTATTTCATTTCAGATCTTCGTGGGAACCCTGTTCTACCTGTGAATACTCCAGGTAGAGGTAATTTTTTATGTATATTTGTTTTTTAACTCTTTATTGATTGTACCTTTTTTCTTTTAGGTTCGCTGAACATTCTCCCTCCCGTTGAACGGTCCTGTTCAACAACCTCTTCTTAATCTTCTGGATGCCTCGTTTACGGTAGTGGTGAAGCAATAGTGTACCATCAGCGCGAACACGTAACACTACCTGATAGCGATCTGGTAGGTTTAGTGTTCGTTCCCTGTTTCGCCTCGTTTGGATATCCTTGAAGTTTATCCGTTTGACAACTTCGCTCGGGAGAAATATAGTGATGCCTTCACGGGTTATGAACTTCTGGAATGAGTTTTCCAACCTCAATTTAGCTTCGTTCATTGTAGTTGTGGGTAGAAGGCGTTCCAAGTTATCCACTTGACCACCATTGGCGATGATTTTCTCCTTCACTATCGGATTTGTCTGCGGCGTATCCATCAGGAACAAATCGTGGGCGTTGGATGTTGATGCCTCTGCTTTGGATGCTGCTGATGTACAAACCTTTGATGTAGATGCTTCTGCTGTGGATTCTCCTGATGCAGATGCCTGCTCTACATCTGGCTCCTTCGTCTGATCTACTAACTTTGACCATAGCTCCTCGAATTCGCTGGCGTCAAATGGTGCATCAATGGGGTCATCTGGCAGCAGGAAATTCATATTGATATCATCATAGATATCCAGGATATACTCGTCTATGTCGTACTTTTTTGACATCTGTAAAATAAAATAATAAGTAATTTGTCTAATCAACTGGGACATTCACAAACAGATAACAAATGTGACGACACATATTCATTATTGTTATCTAATTGGTACACGACACACTTTGTTAATAGGTCTTGTGAAGATACTTCTCTGGGTTTTGATTTGCACCACTCGGACTAGACCATCGGATCCGGGGTAAATCTCATTAATGATCCCTAATGGCCACAGTGTTGGTGGTGTATTTTCACATCGCAGTAACACGATATCTCCTTTTTGCAGATTAGGTTGTTGAGTGAACCACTTAGGTCTATTTTGCAATTGGTTTAAATAATCCTTAGACCAATGATTCCAGAATTGTTGCACCATCTGCTGGACGTGCTTCCATCTGGTTGCATACGAAGTGTTTTGGTTAGTATACTCGAGCTCTGGAAGTGCGTTGAACGGTTGTCCAATTAGGAAAAGTCCTGGAGTTAAGATAAATGTGTCATTCGGGTCATCTCTAAGATGACATAGTGGCCTTGAATTTAGGCAGGCCTCAACTTGAGTCAACAGCGTAGCATACTCCTCAAATGTGAGGTTTGAGTTTCCAATAGATCTACGTAGATGGTGTTTAATGGATTTAACACCCGACTCCCATAATCCTCCAAAATGCGGAGCTGCTGGTGGATTCATATGCCATGTAATGAATTTTGAAGATAAATATTCAGCACCCATTGGAGTTGCTTGTTTTATTGCTTGCTGTAACTCTTTCTCCAGTATTGCCTTTCCTCCAACAAAATTTGTGCCACAGTCTGAATAGAGGTCAGTGCACAGACCTCTTCTGCCTATGAACCTTTTCAAGGCTGCAATGAAGGCTTCGGCAGTTAAACTAGAGACTAATTCAATGTGCACTGCCTTAGTTGCCATGCATACAAAAATACAGAAGTAAGCCTTTTGTAGCTTTGCATTTCTGTGACTTGCTGTTTTGATTGTTATTGGTCCAGCGTAATCTATTCCAACTTTAGCAAAGGGTTTTGTTATGTTTACTCTTGCTGCAGGTAGATTACCCATCAATTGCGTTTCTGTTGCTTGACGTTGTCTAAAACATGTAATGCACTTATGTATCCTAGTTGAAATACAACGCCTCCCATCTAAGATCCAGACTGAGTTTCTGCTTGTATTCAGAACTAAAGATGTGCCACCATGTAGTGTTTCTAAATGGACCTTGTCAATGAAAATTGACGTTACATGGTGATCACGAGGTAAGATTACTGGGTGTCTTCTATTATAAGATAGTAACGCGTTATCCAATCGTCCGCCTACTCGTATCAATCCATTGTTATCAAGCATTGGATTCAACCGTAAAAGTTTGCTACTCTTAGCTACAGTGCCTTTCTGCAGCAATGCCTGGTACTCGTCTGGGAATGTTGACAGCTGCACTAATTTGAATACAGTTTCTTGTGCATATAGGCACTCCTCACTGGTTAATGTTGTAATTATTTTGTTATCAGGATTTTTACAATTGTGTACGAAGCGCTGCAGCCTTGCAACAATACGAACTAATCGTGTGAAAGAAGAGTATCTTTCCAGAATGTCAGTTTCACAATTTATTAAAAAATTAGTGACGGTTGGTGCTCTTTGCTCAAGGATAGTTGCTTCCTTGATTTCGTTCTTGACTGGCCAATTATCTTGTGATTGTGTTAGCCATGAGGGTCCATGCCACCAGAAGTCATTGTTCAGGAGCTGAGGGATTGCGATGCCACGCGACGCCAAGTCAGCAGGATTCTGACTCGATGGAATATGCCGCCAATGTTCGAATTTTAGATTATCCTGAATTTCTACGATCCGATTGGCTACATAGATTTTCCACTTGGAAGGATGCTCCTTGATCCATTGTAGTACTATTTTGGAATCTGTCCAAGCAACTACGGGAATGTTTTCCAAGTGAATGCCTTGTACAATGGTCTTCAGTAATCTTACGAGCAGTAAGGCACCGTTCAATTCAAGACGTGGTATTATCATTGGTTTAATCGGTGCTACCTTTGTCTTTGACGTTAGCAAATGTGTAACAACTGTACCATCATCTTGTTCTACTCTTAAGTAGATTGCTGCAGCGTATGCCTTGAATGACGCATCGCAAAATCCATGTATTTGCATGCGTGTCTCTCTTGAGTAGTTAATCCATCTTGGGATTCGTAATTGTTCCAACAGTTTTAGATTGTCAGCAAAGTTTTTCCAGGTGTGGCTAACGTTGTCTGATACTGGATCATCCCATGATGAGCCCGTAATCCATAAACCTTGCATGAGCAGTTTTGCTTCTATGATTATCGTAGATAGCCAACCGAGAGGATCATATAAGGATGCAATCCCTGATAAAATGATGCGTTTTGTGAACACTGCATGATGCGACAGTGGCTTGATTGTAAACGTGAAGAAATCATCCTTTGGGAACCATTTGATCCCTAATGTTTTGACTGAGTCATTCTCTGAAAACGTTAATGAGTTTTTCAGTTCGACATGATCTTCTGGTAGATCTTGTAACAATCTGCTATCGTTGCTGGTCCATTTTCTTAAATTGAACCCAGCGGAATTCATCATTTGGATTAGCTGATGCTGTAATTCCTTTGCGTCCTTTAAATTGTCGGCTCCAGACAGAAGATCGTCTACATAGAAGTTGTTGAATACCGCATTTGCTGCAAGCGGCCAGTTATGATTTTCATCCCTTGCCAATTGTTGAAGCGTCCTTATCGCCAAATATGGAGCTGAAGTTGTCCCAAAGGTTACTGTCTTCAGTTGGTAATCTTGGAGTATACCCTTCTTTGGATGCCGCCATACAATCCTCTGAAAAGTCCTATGATCCGGATGTATTTCAATCATGCGGTACATTTTCTCTATGTCTGCATTCATGACAGTTTTATATTTCCTCCAATTCAACAATGTCGTGAATAATGTTGGCTGAAGTGTTGGTCCCTTTAACAAATGTTGATTGAGAGACTCTCCATTTGTCGTCTTCGCTGATGCGTCAAACACCACACGTAGTTTCGTCGTTGAACTGTCCTTGAACACAGCATGATGAGGAATGTAGTAATGGTTTTCGCATTCCTGAGGCGGGCCTACCTCCTCCATATGGCCTAACTCGATATACTCGTCCAGACATTTTTCATACTCCATTTTAAACGCATTGTTTTTCGCAAATTGTTTTTGCAAGCTTTCTAAACGTCTGATCGCTTGTTGTCTGGAATTATCCAACGCTGGCGTGATGTTATTCACAAACGGTAACTTCACTCGATATTTTCCTGAGTCTAGACGACTGCAAGAATCGTGAAATATCCCTTCACACATTGTTTCGTCTTGTGATGGAACAGGTTGTGTGGAAACTTCTTCGGTTTCCCAAAACTGTCTAAGTTGCTTTTCCAAAGCATCTGTGTGTGTCATGAAAGTCTTTACTGTGCTCTCATTTGTTGCATTTTCAGCTTATCCTAATAGCATCCAACCGAAGATTGTCTTCAGAGCTGTTGGTGTGTTAGGTGGACCCTGTACAATCCCTTTTTGTAGTATCTTCGCATAAACCTTGGCGCCTAGTAGTGCATCTATCTTGCCAGGTTTCCAGAAGGTAGGATCTGCTAAGTCGAGCTGATCTAAATGCTTGTATTTGGCTTTAGATATAAATTTTGTTGGTAACGCGTCAGTGATCTTGTCGATTACCAAAAAATCTTCTGAGATTGTTGTCTTATCTTCTCCACATGACTTCAGTGATAGCTTGGTTATCTTGCTCGAGTTACCTGTTAAACTTTTGTTTAACCCTATTACAGTCACTAGTGTTGGACTGCAAATAGCCTGCAATTTGTGACATGCCGACTTTGTGATAAAAGAGCATTCTGATCCTGTGTCGATAAGACAACGCAATCTTTGTGGCTTTCCGTGCTCACCTTGGGCTTTTACCAAAGCCGTAAATAATAGCGCATAAGATCGTTCTCGGTTCATGTACGTATGAGTTGTCGTTCGATCTCCTGTACCCTTATTGGTACTTGGTTTGACTTGGTCAAGACTGCTATTATCTCTGTGTTGTTGAAGTTGCCTAGGGTTTGAGTTGAAATCAACTTCAACTGATTTGGATTGCAGATTTGTAGCCTCTACATTCCTAGGATGTAAATTATTTGCATTAGCATCCTCATGTATCGATGTATGATGCATCTGTTTGCATTTAAAGCATCGATACCTACTGGAACAATTCCTAAGTGTGTGTTTCCGTGATAGACAGTTATAGCAAAGTCCATTTGTCTTGATGAACTTTTTTCTGCCTTGTAAATCCATATTTTGGAATCTTGTGCAATTCTGAAGTAAATGGTCTCCATTATATGCTGCGCATTTCACTGACTTGATTGTGTGTAATGCTTTTGTTGTAGTTTGTTTTGAGTGACATTTGGCTTGACTTGACTTGGGTGCCAACGTGTCTGAAATTGCTTCTAATATTTTCAACCTTGTATCTAAGAATGTGAATAGTTGTTCATACGTTGGCAACTCTTGTGACGCTCCTTGTGATTCTTCCCACAATCTTAATGTTGCGAAAGGCAGCTTTTGTACTATCAAATACACAAGTAATACATCCCATGACGCAGTATTAACTTGCAAGGCCTTCAATTGCTGTAGACACTCTTGTGTAGTGTCAACTAGTGATTTTAATTCTACAGCTGTTTCTGAAGTTATTTTAGGTTGATTTGTCAAAATCTTAAGCTGATGATTTACAAGAATCTTCTTATTCTCGTACCTTGCCTTCAATTTATTCCATGCGGGTAGATAATCTTCATTTGTGATGGGAGTGTGACGTAGTAATTTCTCCGCATCACCTAGTAATGAGCCTTTTAAGTAGTACAATTTCTGAACATCCTTCAAGTTTGTGTTGTTGTGTACTACGGCCGTGAATAAATCTTGGAACGAGCGCCAGCCGTCATAGTTACCATTATACTTTGGCAACATGATTTTTGGTAATATATTTTGTTGTTGTTGTTCCACACGAGTTTGTTGTGTTAACAATAGTGTGGATTCTGCCAACTCTGTTGTAGGATGAATCAAATCGTATAATTCTCCTATATATATACAATATGCATTTTCCATATTACAATATGTGTCATCAGTGATATACTTTGGTTCATTTTTGGGCGGTGTTTCAATGATCAGCTCATTGATCAGCTGATCAATCTGTTCATAGTCAGCCCATGTTCGCTTGATTTCAGAGAGTTTGGCTTCGTACAAACCCCTTGAATGCTTTTCTGTTATTGTCTTCTTTCCATTAGTAATTGCTTTCTTCAGGCGATTCCTTAAAGCTTGTTCCTTATTTAACAAACTTTTGAGTTCTGTCATTTTAAATTAATTAAGAAATCTGAGTAGTAGACAAATATAAATTGATAAGTCAAAACTAATTTTAAATAGACTACAAATGAATTGCAATATCTAATTTTAATCCCTACAACTCTAACCTAAATGAATGAGTCGAATGAATTCCTGGATGGAACCACCAAATGTTAAAATGTGATGTCTTGTGCTTCGCTGAAAACTAGACTGACAGCTGACGTCCTGAAGACAAGAAAATCTGAATGCTCAATTTTCTGAACTTTACCCAATTTCGTTGTTCCTCTTATAGAATAGAAATTGTGTACGTTCATAAATTAGAGCTTTGTTGATGACGACTCAGTGGTCACCTGTGATGAAACGATGAGTTGACCTTTTAACGTTTACGCACTAGTGCAACTTCCTATAAGTTACTGCTAGTGTAAACGTCTCTTGTGAAATAGCAACTCAAACACACTGAATCTACAGCGTGTGGACTATACCAATGAGATTTAAATAATCCACCTAAAAACTGCCACGTCTGGGCGATGCGTGTGGTCTATAACAACGAGGTTGAAATGATCCACCTAAAAGCTGCCACGTCTGGGAGATGCGTGTGATCTATAACAACGAGATTGAAATGATCCACCTAAAAACTGCCACGTCTGGGTGATGCGTGTAGCTTCCAATAAGCTCTCACGGTACCAATGCCTACTGTCTAGTGTCAAACAACGTAGAAACTTAAAATGAAAACGATGGCCGAGCACAATCACACTTAGATGGCGGTAGTGTAGCGGTAAATGAAAGAATCATTCGGTTATTCATTCATTTAGATTTATTGAGGTAAACTTCCTTCTATTATTAAAATTAGACTAGTAAAAAAAATAACTTCATAAAAAATTAACCTAATTGCAATTCAATTTAACTACTATATATTTTTTCCAATTCTACTCAAACTTCTTAACTAGACTTATATTACTATTTAAAATTCCCTTTTATATTTTATAACTTAATTAACGCTGAAAATAAAAATTATTGTTAACTGTCAATCGTGAATCAATTCTCATGTGGTGTAAATGTGACCCGTGTGGGCACAGTTTTATACCTTGATGAATTGATTAATTGACGAAAATTTATGAACAAACAATTCAATATTCAATAAATTTTTAGTATTTGGTGATATTATTTTGTGTAATATGTCCAATACAAATTGGCATGCAATCTTACACTTTAATACCCGTCACCTAACCAAAGATTTATATGAAAGCAAAAGAAATACCTTGAATTCACTAATATCAAACAAAATCACGTCAAGATTGACAAACTCCCGAATTCCACTAGGAAACAAATTCTTTCCAAAACAAAAGCAAAAAAAAAAGGAAAATAAACTAAAAAATGACAGAACTACTTTAATTTTGAAGAACACAAAAAAAAACTGACTTTAAATGCAAATGAAAAATAAATGATGAAACCAAAAAAACTCTAAGTGAAACTACTAATGAAAAAGATAAAATAAAATATAAGTTTAAAATGGCACTGATGAGAAAAATTGCAAACTTGAGAATACTATGACTGACTAGCATATGTATACTCCTTGACAATTTGTTGAAAATAGAAGGCAGAATGAACAAATGGCCTCCTTTTTATAGAAAATTTCGTTCCATTTTCGCTGTCTATAAAGTGAAATATTCGAAATTTTCACTGAAAATGACAAAAGGTTGAATTTTTCTTGTTGTCAATCGATAGCAAATTTAATGATCTAAATTTTGATACCTTTGTCGTAAAAATTGATTGTCAATTTGATGATTTTAATCAATTTGTATAATTTTTGGAACATTTGCTATAAAAATGTCAATTCGTTACGTTTCATTTCGATGTAGTAGATTTTCCTGTCATTTGTAATAATTTTTTGTCCTTTTCCCACTGTGAGTCTCTTTTGCACTCATTGTGGGAAATACATTTATAAAAAATCGCGAATATCGCGTTTTCCGTGAAAAATATCGCGGAACGAACGTCGCCATCGAGATCGCGGTTCGATTTTACCCGGTCTTGATATGTCAAACGTCGCGGTGACATAAAGTTTGAGCTGTTTGGCACAATCGCGCGCGGGTGCTAAACAAAGTTTTGTTATGTATTTTTTAAGGTGTTTTTTAGTGTTTTTCAGGTAACAGCATCATCATCAGGGATAACTTTACCTCAGGTAAGCGTATTATGCATTTATTGTATTTATTTAGCTCGTAGTTTACGATTTTTGTAAATTTGTGGCAAATGTCAGGTGAGTGCTTTCGTGGCATTTTTCACCTTGTTTGTCCACAAATATTTATCATAATCATAATAATTATGTATTTAAAAGTGTAATTGAATGTTTTATGGTGGCTTGACTACATAAAACATGAAATTACATATGTTTTTTTACACAATTCCTCAACTCCATGGAATTGTTGTTGTAATAGGCATATGTATACATGGTCATGATTTGACTTTGTGTACCTATGGCCTTTTTCCTTAGTTACTTAACAAATAAAACATAATTGATTTGAACTAATTCATTTTCTTTATTTCATTTCAGATCTTCGTGGGAACCCTGTTCTACCTGTGAATACTCCAGGTAGAGGTAATTTTTTATGTATATTTGTTTTTTAACTCTTTATTGATTGTACCTTTTTTCTTTTAGGTTCGCTGAACAATCCTTGAAAAAGAGCCAACATTTCCATCAAAAGTATTGTTTACAGATGAAGCTACTCTCACCAGGGATGGAGTAGTAAATACTCATAATTTGCACACCTGTGCTTCACTGAATCCGTACGCCATTTTAGATGGACATCATCAGAGGAGCTTTAAAATAAATGTGTGGTGTGGGATTATTAACAATTACTTATTAGGTCCGTTTGAAATACCTACAGTGAATGGTACCACTTACCCCTCCTTTTTAAAACATGATTTAGAAGACATGTTGGATGTGTATATTCCGCTTTCTCTTAGGAACGAGATGTACTTTATGCACGATAGCGCTCTGCCGCATTACTCTGTTCAGGTTAGAAGTTACCTTAACAAGCAATATACTGCGCGATGGATAGGACGTGGAGGACCAATTCCTCGGCCTGCTCGATCACCTGATCTCACCCCTCTTGATTTTTTTTTATGGGGCTATTTAAAAAGTATAGTTTATAGTTCAGTTATTACTTCTAGGGAAGATCTATGGAATAGGATACAAAATGCTTGTAATCATATTAGAAATAATAGTAATAATTTTGTTAGAATGAGACACTCATTACTTCGTAAAATAGCGGGCTAATTAAAATAACACCTCTTATTGGAAAACTCTTTACATACATACACAATTATTCGTGCCCTCTTAAAATCAATATTTCAAGACAGGCGCACAAGTGCATATCGGATTACAGTTTTGCATTGATGCATATAGATTGCATCCAAATTTTTCTACATTTTCTCACGTACGGGTTTTCAACGAGAAAACAATAAAACAAAATAAAAAGCCTTTGGAAGCAATCGTGGGTACCTGGGTGTAATTTGCCCGATATTTGGGGAGTTTCTTTTTAAAATCCGTCTAGTAGAGTCGTTTTCTTCATCCCGTCTGGATTACTCTTCGAAGTTATTAATGTAGAATATTAAAGGAAGTTTCAATGAAAAATATCATTAAAAAAAGTTTTGCGAAAACCGAGTAGTCATAAGTCATATATCATAAACGCGTGCTAGCTTGATTTATAATTTTAGGGAAGTGTTAACATGATTTATACATAGGCGAAAGTGTTAATACAATTTATATCATTGATGAGTGTTAACATAATTGATTTTAAAAACAAGTGTTATCCATACGTATACTGTAAACTAATATCTTTATAACTTCATCCTTAAACGAGATAAGTGTAAATTAAAAAATTTTTGCTATCAACGAAGTACCAAAAGTACAAAGAATTCAAAAAAAAGTTGGGTGCCCTCCGGCACCCCACATTATAACAACTGGTTGCAGCGGTTATTTAAATTAATAAATCAGTGCCAATAAAATTAAACGAAAATTAAAGTAAACAAAAAATTAAAATAATAATAAAAAAAACAAAAGTAATCCAAACCAGATGAGAATGGAAATAAAAGGTGGCGAGTGGTCGTAGACTTTCGTCGTATTAACGACATTACTATTGGCGACGCGTACCCCACTGCCTAATATCACTGATATATTGGACCAGTTAGGGAAATCTAAATATTTCACCACACTCAACTTAGCCAGTGGATTCCACCAGATAAAAGTGGACTCGAAGGACAGGGGGAAAACTGCCATTAGGACACGCTATGGCCACTACGAATATAATCGTGCGCCGTTTGGTTTAAAAGGCGCCCCTCCTACTTTTCAGCGAGCCATGAATAATGTCTTATCTGGCCTTCAAGGCATCTATTGTTTCGTATACATGGACAATATTGTAGTCCATGGATACAATCTCAAAGCCCACAACTTTAGACTCACAGCAGTATTCAGCCGGTTGCGCAGCTTCAACCAGACAAGTGCCATTACCTAAGAAATAAAATTATGTATTTAGAGCAGTTCGGGCAGATGTTAAGAGAAGGCTAGATAAAGCAGCTCTAGTAGGAAAAAAGTTTTATGACTTACGAGGGCGAGATGCTGAATATTTTCCAAATGACTGCGTTTGGCGAAGGAAGTGGGAAGTGAAAAGGCGTAAGGCACAGCAAAACCCTAAAACTCTATACCTCCAAAGCACCAATTGACTGAAACGAAGTGAAGGCAGCATTTAGGTTTTATTAATGAAAAGGGAAAAATTGTTTACCAGTGAATAGTGTGTCGTCAGCAAGAGAGGTCCTTATTCGCATAACTTAACCTACTAATGTTTTGATACTTTATTTTTGTTTTGTTCTACCATAAAGTATGGTGTTGCGAAGTCATGTATAGAATTTTAAATTAGATCGCAGGATATGTGCTTTTGATTTGGATCTTCGGCAGCTGGTTACTTAAAATCATTCAAGATTCCACCCAATAAAGAAATTTTTTTTTAATTTTAATTTTTTATATTTTTACTTGTAAATATTTTTTTTTTTTTATTGCATTTACGTTTTCTTTTCCGGGGTTTGGAAAGCGATTAAATTTTATTGTTCATTTTGGCTCGCTCAGCACCCCCGGGGGACAGACTGCGAACAAATGTAAGAAGAAACTTGGGCCACATTTATGAGACGTCCGGATGAAAGTCTTATGTTCGAGAAAGTGAAACCTAAAATACCTTCCTTCGAGTACGAGGTTTTCGTTTGGTTAATATGCGTCTGGATTTTTTTTTAATTTTTCAGAAGATTTCGGAAAAATCTTCCGGAAGATGGGGAAGCAATATTACGCCTCTCGGCGAACTCGAAGGAGTTCAACATAATATATAAGGAATTTTGCTCTTTGCTGTTAATTATTTCACAAATTGTAAAATAGTCTTTGTAAATTGAAACAGTACTTATTATGCGGTCAAGCAATCTCCGTTTTAATAGCTAGATTCATTATTAATTAATACATCCTGAAATAATAATATGATAATTATAAATTTGTAAGATCATTATGGAAACAAGCAGTACCTTTCGAAAGAACTTTGTCAGTACTATAGTATTTTTCATCACCTCTATACCGATTCTCCGTAAGTTTTCCGAACGTAATCAACTTCTGTTTTGCAAAAAAAAAAAAAAAAACAGAAAAAAAAGGAAATGGTCAGAGAGGACGATGCCGTAGCTCGCCAACCTGATATCTGAAGTATTGGTGCGTGCTGTCTGAATTGGGAAACACTATAAATGCCCCTTGCGATAATTTGAAACTTGACGAAAGCCGAATAAACTTCGATCAGTTTTGGACAGCCTTGCGATCAATGAGCCCGAAGTGGCAGACACGGCATTTTTGTGTTTTTAGAGTGCCCTTCGTTTTCAAGGAGGAGACCAGAGAGAGCACGACGAAGCAGACAGTTGTTGGAATTTTTATTTTTTTTGGGTTGTAGATGATCGTTTATAATCCACGACATCGAGCATTAAAGGTCAGTTTGGTTATTCTGTGAAGGTTTACCACAGTAGGACAGACTAAGTGCTGAAAAAAAGAAAATCAGGCGATGTTTCATCATAATTGTCAGTGATAGTTAAATTCGTGGTTCTATTTTTTATTCAATTTTTGAATGTGATTGACGGTTCTGCTTCCCCAAAGTGTTCGCGCATTTCTAAATTTCTTTTACAAGATTTTTGTTTTTTTTTCTGACTATGCTATTTTCTTTTGTTCAATAAAGTTACGAATTACTTAAATAATTGTTGAGTTTCATGGTTTTCCTCCTTATTAAAACGAAAAAAAAATCATGTGGCGTCCATTCTAAATTATTCAAGGAACAGTCTAAAGAAAAGTTACCCCCCCCCCTCTCTCGCTGAGCTACGTAACAAGCCAGTTGAGCAACCAGTTACATCGTAAAAGGCCATGTTACAAGCCATCGTTTTCGCAGTTGAGCAATTCAGACCATACGTTTATGGTAGACAGTTTACAATTATAACTGACCATAAACCCTTAGTATGGCTCATGAATCTGAAAGATTACTCCTCAAGACTACTGAGATGGAGAATACATCTTGAGGAATATGACTATAAAATAGTTTACAAATCAGGAAAGCTCAACACCAAAGCAGACGCCTTACTGGAGCAATTCCAGAAATTAGCGTAAATTTTTCAGAACCTACCACCTGCGTAAATGTGGTAACAGGGAATCAAGCCAGAGCCCAGGCAAATATAAATACACCCAACGCAAGTATAACTACTCCATATCCAACTCCATCACCAGTAAATAATTCCTCAATCGTAATAACTGCGACAAATTTCCTATTATTACTAACTAAAAATGCGAATCCTAAATTTTTCATCTTGCCAACGCAAGATACAGAGCTTGAAAGAGTGTTAGATTCGAAACTAAAATTTTCAGATAAATCCCGATCTTTACCAACTGAACTGAACTTCTTCAAAAAAAGAAAAGACTCCATAATAATTATTTCCAAGATTAATTTGCTTTGCCGATCCCAAGGAGATAGATCAGACCTCGAAAGGATTTTAACTGAAATCTGCTAATACACAGAGTCAAATCAGTTAAAACAAATAAATATCTCCTTTCCTATATTAGATCCACAGAATGTAATACTTATTAACAACGCTTTTACGGAGATCTTCGCTTATAAACAAATAAACGTTCAACTTCATCAAGATTCAATAAAATATTTAGCCCACATTAAGGATATCGAACAAGTATTAAAAGATTTGTACTCATTACCAACGGGAGGCCATCAAGGAATTTCCCGTACTATCAAAAGAATTAAAAAGCAATTCTACTGGCCTGGCATGTCAGACGACGTGGACAATTATGTAAGGAAATGTGAGCTTTGTCAGGTGAACAAAGTATCCAGAAACCCTAAAATTCCAATGAAAATATCGAGCATTAGCTCCAAACCCTTCGAAAGATTGTACCTAGATGTTGTAGGACCTCTCCCAATTTCTCATTCTGGAAACAAATATCTGCTTAAATTTCTAGACGATATCTCAAAATTCTCCGAGGCTATTCCCATAGTCGACACTGATTCTAAGACTTTAGCGGAAGCCTTCACGACAACAATAGTTTTTCGACATTGTATTCCAGAAAGTATCCTCACAGATCAGGATTCTAACCTCATAAGTGGCATGTTCGTCGAGATATCGAAGTTGCCGAGAATTAAAAGGTTCAAAACTACTCCATATCACCCGCAAACAAATGGTGCACTGGAGAGAAGTCATAGAATTTTAGCAGAATACCTCAGATCTTATGTAGCGAAAGATCCTCATGACTGGGATATATGGATTCCATATGCCATGTTTATCTATAATACCACACCTCACTCGAGTACAAATTATACTCCCCGCGAACTCCTGTACAGATTCCCAGCCGAAATCCCAAATAAGTTAAAATCATCTCCGACCGTTTGCTATAATTACAATAATTATGCAAACGAGTTAAAAGCACGTCTACAACACAGCACACAACACAGCACACAACACAGAAGCCACAGAACCTCAGCGGAATACCTTCACTCTTATGTAGCTAAAGATCCTCAGGACTGGGATACATGGATCCGAAGCCATACTGGATGAAGTCCAGCAGACATCATCTTCTGAGGTCAAGATTCTATAGGGCATTGTGTTGGTACCTGCCACAGAGCAAAATAATGACCTCCATTTAATCGTAACGAACCATCAGACAGGAGCTGTTGAAAATATCACCGTTTCCTGGGATGCTTTGTAAAAATCAAGGAAGCGCAAGCTAAGACTTATTTTTTTTTTTTGATAAATATAAAACACAAAAATATTTAGTAACAGTGTTTAATAAACTATCGTGATCGCTGCATACAAAAAAGGCTTTAACACTCTACAGTGCCCTTTTGGCATCCAATTTCAGAAATAGGGTTTACAACTTTTAGTAGTAAAGGCCTGGTGTTCCAAACGAGATTGCGATTTGTGGTCAAGACGCATGCAACTACTTCTCCCTAGATGACGCGCAGCTAATGACACCATCCATATAATGAGGGCGGCGCATGACCTCATCCAGATAGAAAAGGCAGCCAACTTCAGGGAAGAGTTTTTTGGTTGTGTGTGTACCTGATGATTTTTTTTTCTTACAACAAGTGACAAGAGGGAGACGATGAACGTGCAAAAAATTAATCGAGTATAATCCGAAAGTATTATTGTATCAAGCGAATTAACAAATTAAAGAAAGTCGAAGAAACTGTTCAATTAACACAGCGGTCTTTTTATTTATTGATTGAGATTGAGATAACAACACCTGGTCCATGCGACAATATCAAAAAACAATTTTTTTCTTGTCCAAATATTTACAGTAAGAAAAAACATTACATAGGTATAATAACTTAAAATTTACAATTAACATTCGCTGGGGTTGTTAACAGACTGAATTCGTATATCACATAGTTTTATACTTGAACGGCATCTTAGCCCTTCAACGGGGGGCAGTATGTTCAGGATTGAACACATTTGCTGACTTTAGGTCCTCTAATCTGAAAAAAGAAAACAGACGAACCGCCAACAACCAAATCATTCAGTAAATTCATAAAGTTATCTTACCTAACAATTTCAGGAAGCAGATCAGAAATAAACGTTTACTGATATTATTGAATAATTAGTACAGTAGTGATAACTTCAGAAAATGAAAAGCACTAGAAAATGAAATGAAAACGAGGTATGTACTGGAACGAAACAGCAGCACCATTTTCACTGAAGCATTTCTTAAGGCGTACACGCTACTAACGTGCATTAGAATTTACAGAGGAAAGATCAGGAGTTTGAAACAATCCAAATTTAAAGTTTCGAACTGCAGCATGAGCAGCATACGAATACGAATACAACTAATTTCGGTTATCATAAAAGGAACCACTACGCAACTGAATTATTGTAATGGCATGTCTAGGAACAACTTAATGTACTGCTTTGAGAATTATTTAGTAAGTATACGAATTATATTGAAAATAAAATTAATTTTCCCAAAAGATTTTGTAGTGATAATAAATTAAGAGCAATTTGTTAACAACAGTAACTAAAATGGTAACACTTCATGGACAAATGATGAGGTGCAGTTGCCACGTCAGGTCGGTATTTCTATGCTAGTTGTTAGCATGCCAATTATTGTTCCCATGCGCGCATTTGACTACCGTTATTTGGTGCCGTGCGCAAACCATGGCTACATAGGGTGTTTTCCCGTAGGAGGTGAATAGAGCAGGAGGTGATAGTACTCACCTAGACGAACCAAAAATTGTATGGCACGGGGAGGGACAATATCTACCGTTTAGTAGTTACACGGTGATTAAGAAAAAGCTAGTTTTTCACAAAACACCCTATATCCTACAAACTACAGGGCGTATGGTCACATTTAAGCGCTCAAAGTCATGGCCAACAACTGCTCAACCAGCCCAGTAACCCTCTCTCCTCAAGAATTATGGTTGTCTAAACTATAACTTTCGGATTTGCTTACCATTTTTTTTAAGAACTTTTATTTTTAACGATCCCAAATCAAATCATAAATACAAGAGGAAAAAACAACCGCCTAGTCCGGGGTTTGAAACCGTTTTTTTTTTTTTTTTTATATGAGAGGTCGTTAACATAACTTTTTGTTATAAAAACTGTAAACTGTAGACCCTCCCCTTTAATGTAACCTATTACACCCTATGTGCTATATGTATCTCTTTAAGAGTTATTAGTTCTAAACCTATTTTCAAACCTATTTCCAACGATAATCTGTTCCCTTAGCACGTCATTTTAATAAATATAATTTAATTTCGGTGTGACCTGAATAGGCTATGAGTTAATAACTGATTAACGGCTACAGTTAACACATAGGGTGTAATAGGTCAACGTAAAATGGAGGGTTGTTATATACAAAGTCTAGGTAAGTAGGGGATATGCGTGTGCATAGGACCTGAATTGGTATAGGCATCCAAAACCTCGTAAAGTATCCAATACAAACCCTTCAAAAGTATTTGCATGGCCTATAACAGGCTATTTCCCGTATTTTTCAAAATACCTGAAACCCTAAAAACCTAAAATTGGGCATTTAAAAAAATCATAAATTATGAAATTCCAACAAACTAATCATGCACAAAATATGATTAGTTTATCTTTCAAAAAGGGCGAAGAAAATTGCATCAGCAATTTTCTTCACAATCCACACAACTCATAAAATTTTTCCCATAAAACGACATGGGAAAAACAAACGTTTCAGTTTACAACCCAAGTCGTTTTGCTTAATAATCTTATCATGCAAACAATTACCACGACAAATTTTGCCTTCAGCAAAATTTGTCAGTGGATATAATAAAATTAAAAAAAGAAATCAAAAGGCAAATCGTACCGTCAGTACGATTTACCGCGAAAAATTCAATATGTATGTACATACGTACCAATATATTACGATAAAGGCTCCCACGTTAAGACATGCGCGCCGCATAAATGCATTGCATGTATTTGCGCGCCGCGATTTCAAAGGACGGGACAGTGGCTGTTGTTTTTAAAGTGTATTAATACATTTTTTGAAGCCACCGTTCGAAGCAAATAATTCTGGACATGTTTGAACAAGTCCAGAATGAATCATAAAATTTTTTGAGGGTCAGACAATGCAATTTAGCGTTTTCTACCCAGAACAGTGGCTCTTGATTACGATGAAGGCGATCAAGAGTTGAAGAGAGGTTTTTTAAAACAGAGTTGATTAAAAATCTCGGCCGGGGTTGCCTCGCGTTTTCTGTGTTAAAGATTCGGTTAACTTGCGAAACAAATAAATTATTTGTAATTTGGAAAATAGTTGTCGAACGAATAGGTTAAGTGATATTTGGTGATAGAAATGTAGTGGTGTTAGAGATTCGTCTTAAGAAAAATTGTCAAACTATTAAGCTAGTTGGAAGACAAAAGGAAAATAAATTGTTAGAGAGAAAGAAAGAGTGAAAGAAAGAGTCCCAGCTTTCGAGCTGGTAACAACGGAATATATACAATACTCCAAAATGGAGCCTACCACTTTAGTAAACAAGTTTATTAATGTTTAATCACTCCAAAATGGAGCTAACAAATTAACTAAACAATATACCTAATAAACTAATAATAATAATAACTAATTAAGTAATACAACTAATTTTCTTAAAAGTTCTAATAACATATCCTAAAAATGCAACTATATTATAAATTAGTGTGGAAACTTTTGTTTAACCACTCCATAATGGAGCGAACAAATAATCTAAACAAATATAACCAACTTTCTAAAAAGTTTTAATTATATTACATATTTAAAAAAAAAAAAAAAATTTGCAACTATAGTATAAATAAATACGGGCGCGTTGTTGTATACCAACAACCAAAGATAACGAAATTTATGCATGCATAACAAAATGCATCCATAAATTCCTTTAATTCTAAAAGTGGATCCAAAAATGCATACATAAATTAACATGAGCCAATTTATGTCTGAAATGCATCCACGAATTTCAGGGCTCAGATTCAAGTATACATGTGCCAGGCTATCTAAGCAGCACATATACAAATCATTTTCTCATGTCCAAACGGACGTAGTCATATTCAAGGGCACATGCTCTAAATAATTCTGTCTGCAGGACAAGAAATTATGTGACAATTACGTACAATATTTCGGATGAAATATGCACGCGCTAAACACTTTTCGATGGGTCAACATTATTGACCGTGAGAAAGACGCGCATGCTTATTTCATTTAAGTAAATAGATCGGGTGTCGAGTGAAATATTCAAGCGCTAAACATTTTTCGATGGGTCAGCATAATTAGCTGTAAGAAAAATGCGCTTGCTTATCTCACTCAAGTATACTGATCATGTTGCAATCCGCCGTCCAGGAAAATTTAACAAGTGTATATATTTTACCATGGGAATTTTTGTGGCTCGTTTTCACGAATCAGCAATGTTGGACTGTGGGAAAGAATTGAACAATTCTGATTGGCTGATTCTTTCTCCGGTCTGACATTCTGATTTTGGGGAATGGGTAACTCGAAGATTCCTATAGGTGAATTCAAGTGACCAATGAGAGGGCTGAAACAACTGAGCCTTTCTTTAAAAGACTCGTCACGGGACATGAGCAGGGGAGTTTTTCAGAGCAGCTTTGAGTGAACGGTTGAAGAGCAGTTGTCAAGTTCGCGGTTTAAAGATTAAAACTTATATCGGTGGTTCCCGCGTTTTCTTTCAATTATAAAATATATTAAAAGTTTTAGTAATAAAAGTTTTTCTAAAGTATTTCTTTACAAAATAAAGTAATTAAAATTCAAAAATAAAACGGACTTTTTTTAATTGGTGATAATCCATGTGGTACCGTTGGGTACATGTTTTAATAACATAAACCACTAACCTTTTCCGAAAAGGAAAAGTATTGTATATTTTCAGGAAACTCGTGAGGACAACCAGGAGCCAAGGACCACAGTGTGTAGGCCTTCTTATCTTTGCAAGGAATACACAACAATTTTGGCGCAGCCGGTAGGATAGTGCTGGAAAAGACACCCAAATCCTTTATCTTGGGGCTGAGTCTGGCCTTGAGGGCACTATCTTTACCAAAGGACCTACTCTCCTGAGGACAACGTGTAACAACCAGTCGAGTTCTACAAGCCTGTGGCCTGGACAGGTTACACGAAGTGTTGATGAGCAACAACAACCTCCCGGAGGCACCGCAGGAAGAAATACACATTGCGGCACAACCAGCTCAACCTGCTCAACAATCTTCCTTGCCGGGCGACTCCAAAGACAACTCGCCCCGGCTGACAGGAGGCAACCCAAAGGACAAAGAGAAGCAGACTCAACAATCTTCCTTGCCGGGCGACTCCAAGGACAACTCGCCCCGGCTCACAGGAGGCAACCCGAAGGACAAAGAGAAGCAGACTCAACAATCTTCCTTGCCGGCGACTCCAAGGACAACTCGCCCCGGCTCACGGGAGGCAACCCGAAGGACAAAGAGAAGCAGAATCAACAATCTTCCTTGCCGGGCGACCCCAAGGACAACTCGCTCCGGCTCACAGGAGGCAACCCAGAAGAACACATCGAGACATCTCAGGGCAGCACCCAAACAGCCTGCATAACACAGGAGACAACATCTCAACTAGCTCATCAAATAGGAATCTCCCTACGCAGCGGAACTATCTTGCGAGGAACTGGAAAAGTAAGTCTTCAATTTTATTTAGATAAATTATTAGAACAAGTGCAAAAATCCGAAAAACTATCCGTTCATCAGTGTGATAGCCTAGATAAGCAATTAAAGCAATCACATGAACAACGGAGAGCAAAAATAACAAAGTTTAAAAAGGAAACTGAGAGGTTTAAAAAAGATCTCGAACAATTTTCCGGATTTTCGCACTCCTATTCATTAAATCAATTAAATCAAAGTGAAATTAGTATAGACGAAGCATCCGCGAGTGATATTGTTTTTAATTGGTTAGGCGATTCCCTATTGGAATCCACTTTGGAAGAAATAAGTGAAAATATAAGTGTTCCGTGCATTCTCGAAACAGATAAAATTCCCACAATGCCAGTAGATTACTCGAAAGTAGTGAAGTTGACCGCACAAATGGTCCCTTTGTTTTCGGGCGAAAATAACCCATACCGTGGCATAGAGCTGCAAACTTTCTTGGGATGTTGCAAACAAGTCCTTCAGTGCCTAGCTGAAGAGGAAAAGAGTGCCTTTTTACAAATTCTGCCTACCCGCCTTCGTGGGGAGGCTTATCAACTAATTACTTCGTGCAGTTGGACATCTGTAGATGAGCTTGAGGCCCTGTTGAATAGAGCTTATCTTCCTCGAGAAACCTACGAAGAATTAGTCAGTAAACTAATTTCTTGTCGACAGTTTCCAATGGAAAATTTCGTAGTTTTTACTCAAAGAGTAAAACACTTCCTAACTCAGTGTAAACAAGCCGTCGAAATAAAATACGGTGCTGAGGTCTACAGAATTACAACTCCACAGTTGGAAGATTTTGCAATTACAGCTGTGAAAACTGGGTCAACCAATCCACACTTAACGACTTATCTATTGGCTCAACAAGATAATTCACTGGAAGACATAATTAAAAAAGCTCTAGATATGGAAAAATTGCAGCAATCCATGGTCTTTGCACCTGTTGCCGCTACTCAAACACCAGCCCACATTCTACCCGCATGGGCACAGAATAATCTTTTCCAGAGCCCAAATCAACTTAAAGCTCAAAACGTCTACAATAGTTCACTAGCTAACCCAGCAATGGAGACCTCTCCTGCAATTCCACAGTTCCAAACAGGAACTCTTGGGACTCCACTTCCAATAGCTTCTCACCCAGTACAAAATGCAATACCAGTGGGCGGTCGATATGACCAGCAAACCTCAAGAGGCCCCCCGAAATTCTCACAGGGCCCCCAAAATTCACTTATGACACGAGTCATCTGCAATTTCTGCAGGATTAAAGGGCACACCTATGATGAATACTTGAAACGCAAAAATACTCCTTACTGTACAAATTGACGCAGCTATAATCACGATATTCGCGATTGTAAACGCAATCGCCCTGGATATAATAATGGTTTCCAAGGTAAACCATCAAATGTGCCAAATAAAGTAAACATAAACCAGATTCAAACTAAATGTGATTTCTGTGGACGTCGAGGTCATATTATTACCGAGTGCCACCAAAAACGAAAATGGGAGGCACAGGGAAACTCGAAACAGTCGACCAAAAATCCCCAGGCTCGACTTTAAAGTTGCAGAATTTTGGTAAAGGGTCCCCTCTATCCACAATATCAGGAATCCCCATCGTAAAACTCCCCCTAGACATCGCCCAAAGCGGACACGTGAAATTAGTAGTAGACACAGGGGCTGAAGTAAGCTTAGTTAAGAAACAAGCACTCAACGTCCCTAACTTAATAAATACACAAAAAACTTGCACTCTTCAAACGCCTTTTGGTACCGGCAAAACTCTGGGTAGTTGCCAAGGGAATTTCACTCTTGAAAATAAAATCCCTTGTAACTTTCAAGTAGTACAGCACTTGCCGAACGTCTCTGGTGATGGGTTATTAGGAAATGATTTCCTTTCGACTCATTGCAATATTGAGGGCCCTAAACAAACACTAAGGTTTCTTCGCACAGAAACTAACCCCAAAGAATTTGCTATCCCACTATTAAAAGCAAGGGATAAGAAGGCACTTCCTCAAAAGCTTTTAGTGTCAAGGTCAGCTACAAAAGTGACGGAACCTGTAGAGATTAAGCTGTCGACTTGTAGTGTCCCTTTGGTGAATAAACACAAGTCAGGGAAGCTTAAACCTAATAATATGACTAACCAGCACGGGAGTGATGAAATCAGGCAGCAGAATGTTCACTTAACGGAAACTATTCGCATACCTGCTCGATCCCAAGTAGTAGTCAGAATACCGGTGAACATACAGGAAGAAATGCTCTGCCTATCTCAGGAGATAGACGAAGGAGTCTTTCTGGCGAATAGCATTCTACCGGCGGGGGAAAAAACAGTGTTGATAGGTATCCTCAATGCAAATAGCCAAGATGCGATCATAACTGATTTTGAATTGCAATTAATACCCACAAAAAATTACTACATCGCACCTTTGTCCGCGGAACAGTATGCAACCCAAGAGAGCATCATAACTAATAGAGCTCAGAAACATACTGAAGCTCGAATCCCAAACAAAAAATGTTTAAAGATAACACAAACGCTTGCACAGCCTTCCCAAGATGCAATATTACAGCATCTACGCCACGTATTTCCAGACTATGAAGAAGCACACGTTCTAGAAAATTACCAACGATTTAGCAAACTAGAACAAGAACTCGATCTAGAGACAACGTTAAATGACGAGGAGAAAACCTCAATAACTAACCTTTGTTGGGAATATAATGATGTGTTTTTTCTAAAAGGTGACACACTCACCTTCACAAGGGCTATAGCCCATTCCATACCTCTACTACATGATCAGGCCCCAATTAACCAGAAAATGTATAGACTACCAGAGACGCAAAGGCAAGTTATTAATGAACAACTTCATGAAATGCTAGAAAATGGAATAGTGCAACAAAGCAAAAGTCCATGGAATTCCCCTCTTCTAGTGGTCCCCAAAAAGGCAGGACCAAACGGAGAAAAGAAATGGCGTGTTGTCGTAGACTTCCGCAAGTTAAACGAGAAAACAATAGGTGATGCTTTTCCATTACCCCGTATAGAAGACATTTTAGACCAATTAGGTCACGCTCGTTATTTCACCACTCTTGACTTAGCCAGTGGCTACCATCAGGTACTTGTCAACCCAAAAGATCGGCACAAAACCGCTTTTAGCACCAACTACGGACACTATGAGTTCAAACGCATGCCTTTCGGTTTAAAGGGAGCTCCAGCCACCTTTCAACGTTTGATGAATTATGTCCTGACGGGGTTACAAGGTTTGGAATGCTTCGTATACCTGGATGACATAGTCATCTATGGCAAAAATTTGGAAGATCACAATCGCAACCTCCGAAAGGTATTCAACCGTTTGAGAGAGCATAATTTAAAACTACAGCCCGAAAAATGTCAGTTCCTGAAAAGGGAAGTAATATATTTGGGTCACAAATGTTCCGGTGAGGGAGCTCTCCCAGACCCGAGCAAGACAGCATGCGTGCAGAACTTCCCGGTTCCTCGAACAGTGAGACAAGTACAGTCCTTTTTAGGACTTGCTAACTATTATAGGAAATTCATTCCTGAATTTTCAAAAATCGTACGTCCAATAACAAATCTACTTCGTAAAGACAACAAATTTACATGGACTGAAAAATGCCAGGAGGCATTTGAAAATATCAAGTTAGCACTGATTTCACCTCCTCTACTTATTTATCCTGACTTCACAAAACCCTTTAATTTAACAACGGATGCTAGTAGTGAGGCACTTGGAGCTGTATTGTCCCAAGGGGACATAGGCAAGGATCAACCAATCGCATATGCCAGCCGAACACTAAACAAAGCTGAGAGAAACTACTCTACAATCGAAAGGGAATTACTCGCAATAGTTTGGGCAACCAGGAATTTCAGATGCTATCTTCAGGGTCGCAAATTTAAGGTATACACTGATCATAAGCCCCTCAAAGGCGTATTTAACGTGAAAGATCCTACTTCACGATTAGTGAGATTCCATCATAAACTTTCCGAATTCGATTATGAAATTGAATACAAACCAGGAAAATACAATACGAATGCCGACGCGCTAAGTCGTATACCAACACAGACAAACGAAGATAGCCCTGCTCAAACTTTAACAGTAGAAGCGATAATTCACCACCGAATGGATTCTGATTTCGAAGAAGATTGCACTGTACAAAGTCAATCAGATCCCGCTAATTGCTACGCTATTACTCGAGCCAATAAACAAAAGGCCATAATAGCCACGGATACACCTCCGTTAAAAACACAATCTGAAGAGGCGGAAATAAAATTAAATCCAGTAACAGAGACAATAACCAACACCTCAGCGCCTAATAATATAGACGCTAGTCCAACCACAAAACCAGAGGTAATCACTAGCTCAGAGGAAATACAGACTATACTCAAGGATTATCACGATTCCCCTTTTGGTGGACACCAAGGAGTGATAAAAACCTACAAACGCATCAAGCGGAAATACTGGTGGCGACATATGCTCAGAGATATAAAAAGATATGTAAAGAAATGCTCCAACTGTCAAACAATGAAAGCTTCTCCTTTGATAAAAATGCCTATGGTCATTACAGATATCGCCGAACAGCCTTTTGATAAGGTCTACTTAGATATTGTGGGACTACTAGAAGAAACAAATCAAAACAATAAATACATTTTAACGTTTCAGGATAACTTAACAAAGTTTGTTGACTGGTATCCCATTCCGAACGCAGAGGCAGCTACGGTGGCACAGATTTTTTTTGATGAAATTGTAACGCGGTATCGCATCCCCAAAAGGATAGTGACTGACCAAGGAAGCAATTTTCTAAGTGAGTTATTCAAAAAAATCTGTAAGCTACTACGAGTAGAAACTTCAAACGTCCGCATATCACCCTCAGTCAAATGGTGCACTGGAACGGGCCCATCGTCCATTAATAGAATATCTTCGCACAATAGTCGACGAAAATCCCAAAACGTGGGATCATTTTCTGCGAACGGCTGCGTTTGTATATAACAACAGTGTACACGAAGGTACGAAGCTAACTCCTATGGACTGTCTATACGGTTTTACGGCAGACGTTCCCTCAAATTTAAAACGGGAACCAGAGCCAGTATACAATCAAGAGAGCTATTATCATCTACTTCGATACAAGCTACAAAAATCATACGCAATCGCCCGCAAAAATCTACTCGCAAGTAAGCAACGATCTACTACGACAAAGCCATACGCCCTATATCTTTTCATGTAGGAGATAAAGTCTTGCTAAAAAGCGAAAACAGAAAGAATAAGCTCTCCCAAATTTGGGTAGGACCTTATTTGATAACGGCCATATCTAGCCCTGTGAACAGTACTATAAAAGTCGGTAGGCGACTGGTCACTGTTCATAATAACAGACTTAAGCCATATTATGAATAAATTTTTACATTACATTTTTTACATTAACAGACTGAAACTTACGTTTTACTAGCCTTACTGACTTAAGTTGTTGATCAGCTTAACCTAATAGAAGTACCCGCTTTCTCTTATCTAAACTACTCGATTTTATATTATTTCATGAGCAAATGAACCACCTTTTCTTCAAGTAACAATAGGTCACACAATTTTCGAATCATTTTCTTTCCGCTACCCTCTTTGCCACCAGGAGAAAGAAAATTCAATCGAACCGTTAGAGCTTGCATTCTAAGAAAACATTGATGCCCTTGAATCTTCTTGACTTTGTACTTTTCTTCAGCATATGATGCAAAAGAGGACTATACATTATTAGGAAATAGTCTTAAGCTTTTAAATCTTCACGATTTTTTCTATTAGTCAAAACTGCATTGTGGTTAACCTCTCACTGCTTTGATAGCACAAAATTACCCTAGTGCCGGTAATCACTACAACGCTAGTCGACTACAAGTTTGAAGCTTGGAACCGCAAAGGTTCAGTCGGACTAAAACTTCTTATAATTTTCCTTTTTGTCACGAATACGATTCAAAGTTGAAACCTTTTACACTACTCTGGAGATGACCCGAAAACTTAATTAAAACGAAACCAGTGCTTTCTGACGCAAAATAAGTGAGCACAATTTATACGCGTTTATCAGAAGACGCCGCTCGTTATCCACGCCTAAACTAACTTCAACAGACAACATTAGTTGACTTGTTTGATTATGACAAGTCTGCGCGAGATGCGATAACCAAGTGTTAATAACTTGTTGATAATTACACTACCAACAAAGTCCGTGCAAGGTAGAACCAGTAGTTCAAACCCGGGAAGGAAGATGTTCCCCAACGCATATATATATTGTAGCCAATGCTTTGACACCGAACCTTCATCTGGTTGACTAAAATAATGTATTGATTACTAATACAGATCCCACAGTCTTTCCGATTCATTTTCAAATACAAATAAGCCAAAAGCAAGTCGATTACACCGTGGCACTCTACTGGCGGGAACGGTGAAAGTGAACAACAGCTTTCAAATGCCGGGCCTTTGTACAGATAGAAATGCATATTATAACGTTTAAAGTCCTGCAAAAAAGCAGGCAACACTCTGTGTAATACCACTCAATAGAAGTGGTGTACACGTATGTGTGTTTGTCGTGTTACGTTGAGGTAGTCAGAGGAATAAAAGAATTAACGGAAATGTAACTTTTTGGAACTCTCTGTTTATGGCATTAAAAAAAAAAATCAATCGGAAAGTTAGTACCTATACACATAATTTGTATATATATATATATATCTTATCTCCAGCTTGAAGGAGAATTGTCAAAGGCATACAGGCAGTCATACACGCTTAAGCTGGTCCTGCCTCGCCGAACTACATAAAAATTAGATATCACGTGTGACAAATTATTACGCGATGATGCGGTCACAAATTTTTACTTCTTGGATATGTGCATTTATTTTATAAAAATCAATAATTTTTCGTGAATGCGTTTAATCTATAATTATGTTGGATAACAAACGACTACCTTCGGATAAACCCATGAAAGTGATCCTACTCTTTCCTAGACCTAGAAAAGGTAAACTTGTATAGCGAATGTTGGCACCAGTATTTAATTGACCTTAGGCGAATATACCGTACAAGCTGGTAATAATCTTATAGCACATCTAGATTTTCTGCCTGTTTCAGTTGTACTCAATTACAACCAAAACTAGAGATTGTTTCTCTCCACTTTCTAAGAATCAAACTCCTAGCACCTCCCATGGAATATGAATCCGTAAAAATGTTTTCAATAATTGCAACACGTTCCAGTACTCAAGGAAATTTCTTATCACCAATAATTGCAACACGTTCCAGTACTCATGGAAATTTCTTATCACCCGACTGTTCTCTGAAGTCGTTTATGACTGATTCTAGACATTGTCATCGTATTGTCTCATTACTATTATTACTGTCCGGCATATGGTTCCCATACGAGGAATTAAAACCCAAGCCTCCTAGGCGGAAGCCATACTCCAGCTAACGTTGCGTCATACTACTATTCACTCGAACAGGTACCGTGCCATTGGCCTATACCTGTGATTGTTCTCGTACTACGCAGAAATGGTGTAGTATATAATAGTATTATACATCAGTAAGGAAACAATTAACCCATCTCAAGACAGTCTAACGGATACCTTCACAAGTTACCTACATGTGCATCCTCTCTAGCTGATAAATAATCCACTAGGGGAGCGGATATTACGGTTTAAAACAGGTTAAGTTCAACATCCATTATCTTATCCATACTTTAGCTACGTCAAATTACGTTCGATATTATTTTTCAAACCGGAATCCTTCTTACATTTTCTCCAGATGGCAGCAATGTTAACGCTAACCCTGCTACTCGCACTTAGCGCAACGCATGGCCTAGGGAATCCATTCACGATAACCAAACTGGGTAACTCCGGCATACTCTTTGAAGACGTGGGCAACTTAATAGTATACCACAACACTTGGAGTATATTGACAGAGATAGATCTGACAGAGCTACAGAACCAAACGATGTTAGCGGAATATGCAGAGCATCTGACTCTCCGACTATGCGGTAATCAGTCGCAGGACGGTAGTTCCAACTTTTGTGCTACCCAACAGACACACTTGCATGCCATAGTGGAAAATATCAAGAAACGGACTAGTACAATAGAAGAGTTACTATCTCGATCCCGGACAGCTCGGTCCATCTTTGATGGAATTGGTAACGCCATGCATTTCTTATTTGGAACTATGGACAGTAGCAATGAACACGAAATTTACAGTCGACTGAGCGAGCTAGAAAAGGATAAAGAGGCTCTAATCAAACTTGAACAGCAACAAATAAGTATAGTAAAGAACACATTGGAAAAAATTCAGAAACCAATAGTATCACTTTTAGATAGGCAACAAAAAATTGCCTATCAGGTCAATGACTTACAAAATATGACCGAAAGCCTGATTAAGAGACAATTACGACAGGATATAGTCTCTAACCTTTTACTACAAGTGATAGAAATTGAGTTCCGGCAGCAAGCGTTACTCGACATCATCATTTCCAGCAGAAGTAACCATATTCACCCCCTACTAATATCGCCAAACACCTTAATTGAGGTATACTCCAAAGCACACTCAAAGTGTCCAAATACTCAAAAATGTTTGACTATACTATACCAAACTGCACAAACGCAGTGCCACCTTTTACAAGGAAAATTACTAATTAAAATAACATTACCTATTTTCAACTTACCCAACTTCAGACTTCAAAAAGTCCATTGCTTCCCAATACAAATAAAAGCGAATCATTCCTTGGTACCCGACATTGAATATGCATACGTAGGCAGTCATAATAAAACCCAAGAGTTTCTACTTTTAACTGCCGAACAAGTAAAATTATTCAAAAGAGTCACTCACAATATTGAGAAAAATACGTTTGTGGGTCGTCTGAATACTCCAATAATAAAATCTGCTCTATCTCAGGAGTGCATAATAAAACTACTATTCAACCCCCTAAATGAATCCATACATTGCAAACTCAGAGTTCAACTACCACAAAGGGATATACTTATAAAATTGAACCGCCCTAATGCGTGGTTATTTTCATTCAATACCCCTTATGATGTTCAAATTATGTGCCCTAAACAATACACTACTTCACGCCTAATCGGGCAAGGGTCCCTGGTAATTAACCAGCCATGCCAAATGCAAATAGGCGAAAAGACGTTGTATTACGAAGGAGAGGAAAGACATCCCTTAAGTGTTAGTCAACCTGTTTATTTTCCCCCTATAAATGAAACTTTAATTAAAGTTAAAATACCTGAGATTTCTTTCACTCCACTTGGTAAAAGGGCCACAAAATTAGAACTATTGACTGGGGATGAAACCAATAAAATTATACGCGGTGGCACCCACTCACTCGAGGAAATCCAAACAAAGCTGGTCGAACTAGGGAAATCACATACTCAGACCCATTCCCGGATTTTGACAACGACATCTATCTCTTTTAGCTGTTTGCTATTAACACTGTGTGTAATCTACACCGCCGTAAAATACATATACCGCGCCTATTCAAAATGGCAACAAAAGACACCCCAAGAAGCTCCTCATGAAGAAACTTTAAATTTACCAGAGAGCACAACTGCTAATAAACCCCAAGCGGTAAAACGGGCACAATCCCTCCCAAAAACCAAGTCAATGCAATTAGTAGTATAAATAATATTAAATAAAAAACAAGATCACTCGCAGTTGTTCCAAATATATTCATATAAAAATCTAGATACCTAGAAAAATAGCCTTAAATCTTTTGAATGTGTAAAAGACATTTGTAATTTTTATACTCTAAACCTAGACATATATATATCTATTCATATAGAAACCTAGATACCTAGAAAAATAGCCTTAATTTTTTTTTGTAGGTTTAAAAGACATTTATAATTTTTATATTCTATACCTAGAGATATACCTATTCATATAGAAATCTAGACACCTAGAAAATTAGCCTTAAAATTTTTTTTTTGATGTTTAAAAGACATTTATAATTTTTATATTCTATACCTAGAAATATACCTATTCATAGAGAAATCTAGACACGTAGCAAAATATCCTTAAAACTTTTGTATGTTTAAAAGCCGTTATAATTTTTTTTTATTCAATACATGGATATATACCTATAGAAATTTATCATTAATCGTTATTGCACAACAGGCCATGGAAATGGATAATTTTTGTTTATTAACTAGCTGGATAATTAGCTACTCAAAGACGTCATAAAATTACTTATAAAAATATATTCATAAATAATTTCAAATGTTTTCTGAATAAAAATAGCATAAAATAGCATAAAAATTCAAATACGTAACAACAAGTAGCATATTAAAAGACGTCATAGATTCTATATATTCAAAAGAAATACCTACATAAAAAATATATAAATGTAGGAGTGAAACTACACATGATTGTAAAAATTTTATATCCAAAACCGAGAACCACCGCATAACCACCTTTGTATGAGTTATTCCTCTTCCAAGAATAACTCATTTTTTTCAAAGAGGGGAGGAATTGTTGTATACCAACAACCAAAGATAAAGAAATTTATGCATGCATAACAAAATGCATCCATAAATTCCTTTAATTCTAAAAGTGGATCCAAAAATGCATACATAAATTAACATGAGCCAATTTATGTCTGAAATGCATCCACGAATTTCAGGGCTCAGATTCAAGTATACATGTGCCAGGCTATCTAAGCAGCACATATACAAATCATTTTCTCATGTCCAAACGGACGTAGTCATATTCAAGGGCACATGCTCTAAATAATTCTGTCTGCACGACAAGAAATTATGTGACAATTACGTACAATATTTCGGATGAAATATGCACGCGCTAAACACTTTTCGATGGGTCAACATTATTGACCGTGAGAAAGACGCACATGCTTATTTCATTTAAGTAAATAGATCGGGTGTCGAGTGAAATATTCAAGCGCTAAACATTTTTCGATGGGTCAGCATAATTAGCTGTAAGAAAAATGCGCTTGCTTATCTCACTCAAGTATACTGATCATGTTGCAATCCGCCGTCCAGGAAAATTTAACAAGTGTATATATTTTACCATGGGAATTTTTGTGGCTCGTTTTCACGAATCAGCAATGTTGGACTGTGGGAAAGAATTGAACAATTCTGATTGGCTGATTCTTTCTCCGGTCTGACATTCTGATTTTGGGGAATGGGTAACTTGAAGATTCCTATAGGTGAATTCAAGTGACCAATGAGAGGGCTGAAACAACTGAGCCTTTCTTTAAAAGACTCGTCACGGGACATGAGCAGGGGAGTTTTTCAGAGCAGCTTTGAGTGAACGGTTGAAGAGCAGTTGTCAAGTTCGCGGTTTAAAGATTAAAACTTATATCGGTGGTTCCCGCGTTTTCTTTCAATTATAAAATATATTAAAAGTTTTAGTAATAAAAGTTTTTCTAAAGTATTTCTTTACAAAATAAAGTAATTAAAATTCAAAAATAAAACGGACTTTTTTTAATTGGTGATAATCCATGTGGTACCGTTGGGTACATGTTTTAATAACATAAACCACTAACCTTTTCCGAAAAGGAAAAGTATTGTATATTTTCAGGAAACTCGTGAGGACAACCAGGAGCCAAGGACCACAGTGTGTAGGCCTTCTTATCTTTGCAAGGAATACACAACAGCGTGGCGTAACATACATAACCTCAAAACAAAAAAAAAAAGACTAGGTATGAGTTGATTAAGCAGGATCATCGCTGCATTAATTGATTTTCATCCAAACAAAACACCAAGGATTGTTTTCAACAATTTGGCTGCAGAAAATGTAATAATCGCCACAATACCTTACTACATTTCGAACACGACAATATATCATCTCCTTACAATAAAATGCCAAAGTCATCTTACGTAGCAAACCAAATCACAAATAGTGAATTAATTTCCAATGTCCAGCCAGAAATAAGTAACCTGTATACTCAATCGTCTGCAACAAGAGTTGTATTATTAGCAACTGCTTTAATAAATGTATATTGTACTAACCGCGGTTGCATTACATTACGAGCCTTATTTGATCAAGGCTCACAAGCATCCTTTATAACCGAAAAGGCTGCACAATTATTATCACTAAGACGCAGGCCAACAAATGCAATAGTCACAGGAATTGGTAGTACCAAAACAAAGTCAACACAATATGTGACCAATCTTGATATTACATCTCATTTTGATTCCAAAAAGCGCTATAACGTAGAAGCATATATAATAGCATTATAACTAGGAGAGTACCAGACCACTTTTTGTATGGAAAAACGGTTCCACTTTTTCCAACTTTTTTGGGGGGGTTCTGGGGCCACTTTTGTGTTGAAATATGAGAGTTCTGAACCACTGGGGGTTCTGGGCTATTGGGGGTTCTGGGCTACCGGGGGGGGGTCCTGAGGACTCTTACAGCCCTTAAACTTGCTACATCTTGCAGCAATTTTTACTTATTCTATGGGAGTTCTGGCGCACTTTTTTAAGCCTCCACGATTTCACGACAGATGGCGCCACTGTCGCTAGATGGCTTGAGTCCACAATGTGTGTCTGTGTATTGATGGTACTGGTTTATGCCTGGGATGCACCATTGACTCTTGACTGTACTGGATCCACCATCGGCTTTTGACTGTACTGGATTATGTCTTGGATGCACCATTGGGTCTTGGATGCACCATTGTGAGGTTGCCTGGGCTGCATTTGCCGATACTAGCAGCATGCTTTAGTTTTGCTGTTTTCTTTAGAGTGGAAGTTTTAGATATCAGCATGACCTCGTGATGGAGCCTTGGTTTTGCTGTTTTCTTGATAAGGACAGCTCATTAAACAAGGGAGGCTACCGTAAAGGATTTGATACCTTAATTAAAGATTTGATACGTTCATTGTACTATTGGGAAGCTCTAAAGATGGGAAGGATTGAAGCAGAAGCTCAACTTAAAGAAACCTTTAAGCCAATCACTAAACCCCTAAAAGAGTTTGTTAGAACAGTGCAAGATGACTTGAATTTGAAACATATCTATAATGATCATGTGATTAGAGACATGAAGTTTGATAAATTTCGAAGAGCCTATGCTGAGTGTTGGAAGGATGAATATGGTTTCTTGATGATTGATAAGGACAGCTCATTAAACAAGGGGCGCTACCGTAAAGGATTTGATATCTTAATTAAAGATTTGATACCTTCATTGTACTATTGGGAAGCTCTAAAGATGGAAAGGATTGAAGCAGAAGCTCAACTTGAAGAAACCTTTAAGCCAATCACTAAACCCCTAAAAGAGTTTGTTAGAAGAGTGCAAGATGACTTGAATTTGAAACATATCTATAATGATCATGTGAATATAGACATGAAGTTTGATAAATTTCGAAGAGCCTGTGCTGAGTGTTGGAAGGATGAATATGGTTTCTTGATGATTGATAAGGATAACTCATTAAACAAGGGGCGCTACCGTAAAGGATTTGATACCTTCATTGTACTATAAAAGGATGAAACATGCGAAATCTTCATAAGTCGAAGCTGTAACTCAGACGAAAGCACACCGAATCCTGTGGACCTGCTGAGTAGATTAAAGCTGTTCACCTATTATCAGACCTGTTTGAAAAGCTGTTAAGCTGTTCTCAGACCTGTTTGGAAAGCTGTTAATCTGTTATCAGAGCTGTTTAATAGCTGTTAAGCTGTTATCAGAGCTGTTTAATAGCTGTTAAGCTGTTATCAGAGCTGTTTGGAAAGCTGTTATCAGAGCTGTTTGAAAAGCTGTTAAGCTGTTATCAGAGCTGTTTGAAAAGCTGTTGAGCTGTTATCAGAGCTGTTTGGAAAGCTGTTAAGCTGTTATCAGAGCTGTTTGAAAAGCTGTTAAGCTGTTATCAGAGCTGTTTGAAAAGCTGTTAAGCTGTTATCAGAGCTGTTTTAAAAGCTGTTAAGCTGTTATCAGAGCTGTTTGAAAAGCTGTTAAACTGATATCAGAGCTGTTCGAAAAGCTGTTAAGCTGTTATCAGAGCTGTTTGAAAAGCTGTTAAGCTGTTATCAGAGCTGTTTGGAAAGCTGTTAAGCTGTTATCAGAGCTGTTTGGAAAGCTGCTAAGCTGTTATCAGAGCTGTTTGAAAAGCTGTTAAGCTGTTATCAGAGCTGTTTGGAAAGCTGTTAAGCTGTTATCAGAGCTGTTTTAAAAGCCGCTATTCAGTTAATATCGAAGATGAATGAAAATCTATTAAAAGAAATCATCAAGACAAGGAATGCAGTGCCAAAAAAATTAAAAGTCCTAAAGGTGGGAAGGATTGAAGCAGAAGCTCAACTTGAAGAAACCTTTAAGCCAATCACCTAACCCTTAAAAGAGTTTGTTAGAAGAGCCAAATACGAGCCGATGGATATAGCCAAGTTTGAGACAAAAGATGTAAAAGAAGAAGAAGAAGAAGAGGACGAAGAAGAAGAACGAAAATATGTGAAATTGGAGGCTAGTAGCACACCTATAAATTATAGAGATTATTCCTTAACATCTGAAGAAGAATTCGCAACACCCAAACATTCAAGAACATTAACAGGAAGGTCTCCTGTCACCTCCCCCGATACGTCTGGATACATAGTTTCAAACTATTTAAAGCTATTCACTGATAATAGCCCTAAAATCGATCCAACCTATGGAGTTTACTATGATAACAACGCGTGGAGAATCGGTAATTCAACGTTTGATGTTGATGATGTAGGAAATATTGTTATCAAGGGGAAGAGCTATAAAACAACTTTGGGGTTATGTGAGCTTCTATTTATGAAAGATCCTGTAAAAAGTCTCTATACTAAAGGGGATTTAACTAATTATGGATCTATTTTGAGAGATACCAATGCATATAAACGTGACTATGCTGAAGATGGACAAATAAAAGGTACTAGAGCGGCTAAGTATAAAGCTATAATCAGTAAACTTATACAGCATAAAGGCATGGGACTAATGCGTCTGCCTAAAGAAAACATTGATCACATTTACTGGGATGACCCAAATGAATTAGTGGATAGACTGCGCCTTCTAATGGTATCAAAGCAGGCTGGAAACACCAGTCACAACAATGAAATTGTATCTATCCTTGAGGAGTTGCGGGAAGCAGATATTATAGTTTAAATACTACTTCATTACCATACTTCTACACAATCTACAGATGAGCATTGACAAGTTTGGACGTTTTTCTAAGCGGGGATATCTTGGGAAACCAGGTGAACGTGGACCAACAGGAGCTCAGGGAATAGCCGGTAAACAAGGAACTCAAGGACCAGCTGGTAAACAAGGAGCTCAGGGTCCAGCTGGTGAACAAGGAAAGCGGGGTATTGGATTTAATTTAACGATAAACGGAGACTACGATCTAAACTCAAAGTGTATAAAACGACATGGTGAACCCCCTTGAAAATGATGATGCTACTACCAAAGACTATGTTGACAAGAAAATTAAAATAAGTGCGGAAGAAATAAGAAAAACTATTAATATAGAGGTGACAAATTTAACGCTATATATCAATGATGAAATCGCGAAGATTGAAAACTATCTGTTTACTTCAGTAATAAATAATCTCGTAGAGAAAATCTTAAAGAAGAGTGGAGATAAAGTTTACGTTAAATGGCTCGGATTTTCATCAAAACACAATTCTTGGATTAATAACAAAGATGTTTTATAATTTCTTGAAAAAAAAAAAAAACATTTAACAATTTAAAATACATTTATAATTACAATACTTAATACATGTAGTTATAATGCAAATTACTTTAATAAATAAAACTAAAACTATAATACATTTATTATTTACACTAGACTTAGATACTTTCTGCGGTTGCCACTTGTTGATCTGATGAAATGGAGTAATGCCCCCATGGTAGAGTATCCGTCGTTCCGCTCATAATATGTCGCTTATTATCATAAGGACTCAATGCAATCTTCTTTTGACTGATAGTGTACACGTTATGATGATAAGATCGTATGGAGCTCTGATTAGCAGTTAATATTCGCTTGTTATTCAAACATTCGACGTAGTCTTCGAAATTGATATGCCTCTGGAGTACATTAGTCTTTACTCCATTCGCTTTTTTTACAGTTTTACCATCGTTTATTCGCAGACTGTACATTTTCGAGCGCAAGCCTAAAAATTCGCTCATGATTTTCCCATTCAGCTCATCCTTCATTAGACCAGGAATCTTTTTATTCATGAGCGGTAAATCGAACTGGTTATCTTCTGGGTAATCACTTGTATCAAATTTGTTTATATTTTCAGCCATAAACTCATATGCATTTTTCTCTTCAAGTTCATATATTAGAGAATCTGTATCTGTATACATGACTTTACATTTATCTCCATACTCACGCTGCATAAAATTGTAGTGAAAATCGTAGAGGCATATTTTCGAAATTTCCATAACTGCCATTCCTATATAGCTGTCCTTCTCACGATCGCTTGAAGCCTGCATCCGTTTGGTGGTATTTAAGTCAATATATGGTTTAAGCCAAGCTGATTGGTCGAATTGAAGTACCCGGTGCACTTTTTTCAGGATGAGTCCATGTGATAAGCATTGCTTCAAATTTCGGTAGTGTATAACATATTTAGTTTTTGGATGTAATGTTGTCAAAAGCTTTTCTAATTTTGCTCCAGGTGGTGCTACATGCTCAGAGCAAAACGGTAAGTCCTTATGCTTATCATGCAGATGTTGAGGATAATCCAAGTCGACTTCGAATATGTATCCATTTGGAGAATCATCAGGAATTTCGGAAACGTCAATATTGGGAGTATCAACCCATTTGAATCCTCCGGTTGGTAAATGCTGTGACATGGCCCATCCATACAGGTTATTCACATCATAATACATCAGGTATTTCTCTTTCTCCTGAGGCTTAAAATCATCCATATATTTATTATTGGCTTTACTTATCTGTTCGAACATTGACTCATACCACCTCGAATGCCTCTCTCTATGAATAGCAGTATATCTACGTCGGTTATCAGCTCTAATTTCACATTAGTGTATTTGAGCATAGCATCCCATGTTAGGCCTGGCATGGTGTAATAATGTGCTGGATCTAAATTGTATGTCTTCATGCACACTTCTCGAAAGTTCTCAACCACATCGGCCAATAGGAGAACATCAGTTATAAGGTATAGATCTGAATATTCACCAAGTGTTTGTATTTCAAATTTTTGCCAGACCTCTTCAGCATGATTGTAGTCCTCAGGAGATATAGCACTGTCAGTCAGTTTATTGTAGAACGCTTCCTGTGTTGGCAAGTTCCGGAAATCCAATTTACCCCAGTCATCAATAAAATCATATGGGAAGACACCTGTTATGGCTCGGAAATACCTAAAATCAGATCCGCCTAAAGTCGTATGAAACCATTTATTTACTGCTGCAATTTTTCCATAATCGTATTCGCTCGCTTTTGAAATCCCGCGGGTTAAATAAAATTCTAAATTAGAGTGCAGTGGAGTTCGAAGTAAACTGCGAAAAAGAATCCCGCGGCAGATTGGGGAGCGCTGGAAAAATAGAAAAGAGGAAAGCGAGCCACAGTTTCCTTCTTCTAGTTTTGGCTCTGAAAGTGATAAGAAGTGTCTAATCGTGGGAAAAGTAATATATCTGGTTTTCTTTTTTTTTTTTTTTTGGTAGCAGTATTTCCTCGTTTGGAGAATCTTTCCTTTTTGGAATAATAGCTGATTACGCACAAGTGCATAATAAACGGAATAAAGCTAAGTATCATTTTTATTTATGTGAAAATTTTCATACGCACTCCTCTGGGGTAGAAAAAGAGTGTACCGATCCTAGCATAATCTAATCTTTTTTTTTTTGTTTGGGAATTACGGCAATGAGGTGGTAGATCGTAAATCTATAGATCACTCGAGTTTCTTGATTCTCAGTGAACACCTGTTCGAGGGTAGAGGAAAACAAGGAAAAATCAAGTGGCGCCCATATACCCCACGAGGGACCGCACGCCGTCTCCACTGAGCACGTAACATATTTTGGCGCCCAACGTGGGGCCTAATTGAATAAAAAGTACTAAAAAGTCGGAATATTAAGAAAGATATGAAATACATTATAATTCGAATCTAATTTTTACATTTTGCTCATCCCTGCCATTGTCGAATTTTAAATATCTATTTCATTGGAAGGAATTTCCATAAATTCCATTGGGTTAAGCGGTACACTCGAATAGTTAAGGAAGGTACGTAATTCGTTCCCGTTCTGTCGCATGTAGCGGCACTGGCTGTTGACAGTACTCGTCAACAAGAATTACTATTGGAAACGGCTAGCGGAAAGAATTTTGTTTGGGTACGATATACTTTTGTCTTACGCAATTCAAAATGAGGAAATTTAAATAAATAAATCCTTTTCTTGTGTGAACAAAATTTTGGTGGCGGAATTTAGTTATATATCGGGCTGGAGCCTCTTTTAGTAAGAAACGTTTTTTTTTTGTTCCTTTACACAAGTATACAGGCATAAGTACGAGGGATAAACAGTTTCTTCTTTTTCTTTTTTTTTTTTTATTTAAATTTTTCTTGTTTTGGTACAAATCACTACTGCTGAAGTGTGGAAATAATTTCAGCAGGAGCTTCGCATGCTCCATGCAGCACAATAAGTGATCATCGAAGCATATGAAGCATATATCTGAGAAGCTCTAACAATTATATCAATTGCAGCAGGGAAGGAGATCTTAAAAAGTGATCAATATAATTGAAGTCGATGAACTTAGAACAAATATTTGCTTGCACTTTTTTCTTGTTACCAGAAGTTTGATTGTAATCGATGAAGTTTAGTATGTCAACCAGGTGATCTTCGAAAAATTTTTAATTTGTGTGATAAGTGGTTTCTGTGCGAGTAGTACACTTGCATGTGATGACATGTATGAATAAAACTAAATATTTTTCAGGTAACAATATATTACGAGTGTCTTAGATCATAAGTCTTAAATTTTATGCCTTGTGTAATTGAATACACTTTGGAAATTTTTCTTTGAAAAGCGTATAGTTCTTGCAGTATCATATAAAGACTAAAGTAGGAAATAATGCCATTCATGGTAAGGTTAATCTATTCAGAAAATTAGATAGTAAACTTAGTGGAATCTGAGAAAAAGGATAAAACCATATTTGAATTCGTTTTATGGTAGTATAAAATCGGTCGCACCTGTTATTACACAAACAAGGGAGTAACTAGATTGTTAGAACGGTGATCAACTGGATGTATTTCCTCTTAAGATATGTACCTCCCATATAATTTGAGCACGTGACTAAGAAACTTTCTGCATCCATTGAATTATCCTCCATCATGTGAAAGTTGTTATTGTTGCTTATTTTGCGAGTGGGTACATAGTGGTTGGTTTTATTTCCGCAGAAGTTCCGCATATTCTAGTGCTAGTTAAAGGTGATTCGGAAATTTGCAACAGAATTTTCCCCCCAGATTGGATTGGATTAATTAAAGTTAATTTGGGAAGAAATAAGAAGAAAATTCTAGTGTTAGTTATGTGATTTAGTTTTGGAAATTCGCAATAGAATTTTCCGTAAAATATTGCTCTAAATATGTTTTTTTTTGTTTGGGCTGAACTAAAGAAAGGCAATTTTAATCAGCTAATAGTTTTAAGTTAAATCTTAGGTTAACAATTTTGCTGCAAGATGACAATTGAGCCAACATAAGGCTCTCGCCTATATAATATAAAAAATTTTTTTTTCTTGATTATGAGAGTTGAAGTTACTCGAAAAATTAACAACATATATATAAGTAGCAAGTGAGTGGATCTTTGCTTGCATTCTTTCGTCCACAATAGAGTAAAGAACGTTCAGGTTTATTTCGTCGGAATTTTTAACGTTAAGGTGCCTTACAGGATATTTAGCAAGTGGTTCCTAAAGGCCATTTCGCCTAATTTATCAGTCAAATTTGAATCATTTGGGGTCCTACTACGATTTGCAGAAAACTGAAAATATATACATCGATATCTCGCGTGGGACACCCTCTTTATACTATAGTGCCCATAAGAATTAGATGGAAAGTTTTGTTCAAACTTAGCTTTTTGGTTTTATGTAGGAGAAACAATTGTGACGTTTGGGGTTTTGAAAGTAAAGGTGCAAGTGGTGTGCTTAACGTTCGCTATACCGTTCAAGTGGATTTGATAAAATTGGAACTGCAACATCGGTCCCCATTACTTCTCGGCAATTTTAGGGTTAAGTTTTCTATCGTAGTTATTACTAATACATCATTAGTAACAGAATTTTCATTGGTGGCTGGTTAATCATAAAATATCATACTATATCCCATGAAGGAGCGCTAATGAACTGTTCCGTCAATTCCTTTTTCTTATAAGTTTTCTTTTTTTTTTTTATTTCGAATTTTTCCAGTATTCTCGTGGTCGGCAAGGTACGAGGGTTACACTGCTCTATTGTGTCGACTCCTCTCCATTCGTTGCTAAATTGATAAGGAAGATGGCCACACCGCCAGATTCTGCCGAGAATCGCGTAAGTGTTATGGTTGCGGCACCGTGGGAGTTATAAGGTCTCGTTGTCCAAGGTGTAGTCCAAATAACAGTAGCCCTAGTAGTGCTACTAATAATTCAAGTAATGGGAACGGAAGTCCAAGGCAATCAAATCGGGGAAACGAGAGTCGAGCTCGCAAGTAGGCGGCCTGTCGAGCTCAGCAAAATTTTCAAGAGCCGCAAATGTACCGGATAGTTATTGTAAGAGGTCAAATTATCACCAACCCTCAGCTGCGCTGGATTTCACTTTTCTTAGTATGGGTAGTGATAACCGTCCATTTTTGGAAATTTTAGTTTTTGGTGTGAAGTTGTTAGGACTTTTAGATTCGGGTGCCACTCGTACGGTCATGGGTCGACCAGGGTGGGATAAGCTCAAAGGAATGGGATTGCAACTCGTACCAATGAGACCTCAAGCGGTTGTTTTAGCAGACGGTGGGAGAATACAAGCTATTGGCGAAATTGATATACCGATTCAATTGAAAGGTGTCATGAAACTACTTAAGGTATTAATCATACTTGAGTTACCCCACTCCCTCATCCTTGGGATGGATTTCTGGCAGGAGATGGGAATCGAAGTAAATTTACGAAATCGATATTGGAGATTTGGGACGACTGCTATTGTCGATATTTGTTCTTTGGAAGATAGGTCGAAAATCTCTGCAGAACAGCGGGAAGAATTGAGCAATATTATCCAGTTGGCTAGGACAAAGATGGGTAGTGGGTTAGGCTGTGCTAAGAACGTCTCACATATCATTCGAACAAACTCTGAACCAATCAAGCAGCGGTACTATCCAGTATCGCCGGCAATTCAGAAAATAATCAACGAAGAATTGGATAGCATGTTAGCCTAAGGAGTAGTGGAGCTCTCCAATAGTGCATGGGCGTCTCCAATAGTCTTAGCTAAGAAGAAAGATGGCTCTCATAGATTTTGTGTAGACTACAGGAAGCTGAACAGGGTTACTAAAAAGGATGCATATCCGCTACCATATGTAACGGCTATACTTGATAGTTTGAAAAACGCAAAGTTTATATCCTCCCTTGATATCAAATCTGCATTTTGGCAGATTCCGATGAGCCCCGAATCAAAGCAGTATACTGCCTTCACTGTACCTGGTAGAGGCTTGTTTCAATTTTGTAGGATGCCATTTGGGCTTTCTAATTCACCTGCTACTTGGCAGAGGTTGATAGACTCAGTTTTAAGTGGTGAATTGGAGAAATTTGTTTTCGTCTATCTCGACGACATTATTATCGTTACTCCGTCTTTCGAGCAGCATACTAAGGTTTTAGCGACAGTCTTGGACAAGTTGTTCGAAGCTGGTTTGAGGATTAACTTTGAAAAATGTGAATTTTGTAGACCTGAGTTGCGATATCTAGGTTATATGGTGGGTTCTAATGGATTACAAGTGGATCCTGACAAGGTCAGATGCATTCTGGATATTCCCAGTCCTAGGACTGTTACAGATGTCAGGAAGTTTATTGGCATGGTGGCATGGTATAGGAGGTTCGTGCCCAATTTCGCTTCGTTAATTTCACCCTTAACTGAATTGTTGAAGAAGAATAAGAAATTTTTGTGGACCGGACAATGTGAAGAAGCCTTTCGAAAGGTCAAGGAGAAGTTAATAACAGCACCAATCTTATCGTGCCCTAATTTTGAATACGAGTTTACAGTACACACTGATGCTTCTGGCTATGGTATCGGAGCAGTGCTTACCCAAAATATAGATGAGACAGAAAGCGTCATTGCCTATTTAAGCAGGTCACTCACTCGTGCCGAACGTAACTACTCCACGACTGAAAGAGAATGTCTCTCAGTATTGTGGGCGGTCGAAAAATTACGACCATATCTGGAGGGAATGCGTTTCACTGTAGTGACGGACCATGCATCATTGTTATGGCTAAATAATTTAAAGGACCCCGTTGGCAGATTAGCCAGATGGGCTGTCCGAATGCAACAACACGACTTTAAAATTGTCCATCGCAAAGGAAGAGAGCACTTGCTTCCAGATTACCTTTCTAGAAGTGTCCCAGTAATAGATAGCATGCAACCAGAAGATGAAGTATCTTCCGATAAATGGTATAATAAGATGGTGAGGTTAATACTAGCTGATCCTCCGGCTTACCCTGATTGGAAAGTGGAAAACGGAGTTCTAAAGAAACATTGTTCTGTCCAATATCCGGATCTAGCGACAGAACTCGACCATTGGAAAATAGTATTACCTAAGAAAGAAAGAAAAGTTGTAATCTACGAAGCACACGACGCTCCTATATCAGGTCACATGGGAATTCAGAAGACCTTTGACCGGCTAATTCAGCGATTCTACTGGCCAAAAATGAAAAAGGATGTCGCAACTTATGTTAGGAATTGTAAAGTTTGTCAAGCAGTCAAGCCAGATCTTCAGAAAACAGCTGGTCCAATGGCCACTCGCAAGAATGCTAGCTTCCCTTGGGAAACTCTGTCTATGGACTTGATAGGCCCTCTGCCAAAATCTAATCAGGGATACGTATACATTTTAACTATCGTGGATCAGTTCAGTAAATTTCCACTCCTGTTCCCTTTGCGTTCGGCCACGGCCAAAGTCATAACTAGAACTTTAGAGGATTTCGTTTTCCTTTTATTTGGGGTGCCGAAGAATATTGTTTGTGATAATGGGGTTCAATTCACTAGTCGAGATTTCAAAACGTTAAGCGAGAATTATGGGGTTACTGTAAATTACACGGCATTATATCACCCGCAAGCCAACCCGAGTGAGCAGACTAACCAGGTAATCAAGACTATGCTTAGGGCGTATGTATCCGACAATCAACGAGAGTGGGACAGGCAGCTTCCCAAAGTTGCGTGTGCCATTCGGACATCTACACACGGTGTAACTAAAGTAACTCCCTACTTTGCAAACTTTGGACGGGAAATGGTCACCAATGGTAAATTCTATACAGAAGATAGGTTAAATTGGACGTACAATGTAGAGGTACACGCAAACGCGTTAGAGAAGGTCAGGTCTGATATCATAATGAGGTTAAAGAAAGCTTCAGAAACGAGTAAAAAGGTGTATGATTTACGTAGAAGGAATGTGAGGCATTTTCCTGGTGAGCTGGTCTGGAAAAAGAATTACGTGCTTTCGGATGCAGCGAGATATTTTTCTGCGAAACTAGCGCCGAGATATATTGGCCCATTTAAGGTATTGAGAGCAGTCTCCCCATGGACCTACGAATTAGGTGACACAGATGGGAGGGAGTTAGGTATTTGGCACGTTAAGGATATTAAACCGTACTTAGATAAGGAACTCGATTGCTAAGCTCACTTTATAATGTTTGTTTGTTTTGTTTTGTATTACTTTTTTTTGTACTTCAACTGCTAATTACTTTATTTGCCTCCAAGCTATGGTGGGAGGGTAGAGCTGTCATCGGGGATATTTGAGTCGATCATTTAGAAGATTCCGGGGAAATCTTCTGAAAGGAAGGGAGGGATGTTATGGCTCGGAAATACCTAAAATCAGATCCGCCTAAAGTCGTATGAAACCATTTATTTACTGCTGCAATTTTTCCATAATCGTATTCGCTCGCTTTTGAAATCCCGCGGGTTAAATAAAATTCTAAATTAGAGTGCAGTGGAGTTCGAAGTAAACTGCGAAAAAGAATCCCGCGGCAGATTGGGGAGCGCTGGAAAAATAGAAAAGAGGAAAGCGAGCCACAGTTTCCTTCTTCTAGTTTTGGCTCTGAAAGTGATAAGAAGTGTGTAATCGTGGGAAAAGTAATATATCTGGTTTTCTTTTTCTTTTTTTTTGGTAGCAGTATTTCCTCGTTTGGAGAATCTTTCCTTTTTGGAATAATAGCTGATTACGCGCAAGTGCATAATAAACGGAATAAAGCTAAGTATCATTTTTATTTACGTGAAAATTTTCATACGCACTCCTCTGGGGTAGAAAAAGAGTGTACCGATCCTAGCATAATCTAATCTTTTTTTTTGTTTGGGAATTACGGCAATGAGGTGGTAGATCGTAAATCTATAGATCACTCGAGTTTCTTGATTCTCAGTGAACACCTGTTCGAGGGTACAGGAAAACAAGGAAAAATCAAGTGGCGCCCATATACCCCACGAGGGACCGCACGCCGTCTCCACTGAGCACGTAACACACCCTTGCGTGTAAGAAGTTTGATAGTGTCATCATCCAATCCCTGCCATACTGATCTTGTAGTGTTTAATTTATCCATCGGCAGCAATGATGATAACTTATCTAAAGATTCAGCCATAAAACGGAAGGAATCGATGAATCTGAATTTTATGTAGCTGCCGTCCATGTGCTTGGTGAACGAGATATATCTTTCCTTGTTTATTGGTAAGAGATCAACTTTTCCTGGGAAAGATGTAGCTATATCCTTAATTATGAAGTGGGCATCATATCCGGATAAATTGTGAAAAATTACTGGAACTATGGAGCAATCTTGATACATCAGATTGCATGCATTGTGCGCTGGCCCTCGGTATTTTCCTGTTAAAAGAATTTATGAAAAGAAATGAATTGAATTATGCTTCTCAGTATTTACCTGTTAAGTGGCAATGGTCCCGGACTCGTTCCTCATCGGCTGCAAACGTTTTTTCACATATATGACAGCAAGTATTTTCCATATGTGAACGTCGTTCCTCTTTAGTCAGTGGTTGCATTGGCCTGATGTTTAGCTTCTCCTGTACAGCTATGGATGCAATTTTTTGCAATTCTAATGCAAACCATTGTTGACAGTCCTTGCCTCGATATGCTCTGTAATATGAGAGCTTAGTATCATGTTTGCAGTGGAAATCGAATCCTATGCTGTGAACTTCATGTTCCTGGATTCGCTGTGTATTTTGATCGTTTCCCTGAAGCGACTTCAATATTGATTCAAGATCAGCATACACACAAAACGGGACTGGATTCTTATGGTTATAATTCTTATATTCCAACCATTTCTTTTCCTCTGAGGGAAACATAATTCTGCAGTCGTTTTGCTTCTCACATTCTGGAGTGTGTGATACTAATTTTTCAGCAGAGCGTAAGTACAGCAAGCATCTCTCACATATATACTTTCTACCATTACGCTTCGAAGTTTGCTTCGATATGAGTCGGGAAAGATCTTTAATCCAGCAGAAATGATATCTGCTAGCATCATCATCATCATCCATATGATCATCATCATCCTGCTCATAGTCATCTTGAATCATTAAGAGATTTACATGTCGCTCCATCCTGTGTTTTGTAAGTCTAACTGGAACTGTGGTGAAGGAACGCTCTTTCTCTAGGATGAATACGTTAAATCAAGTACAGTATAATAATGTGGATATGATGAGGTCCTATCGGAGTGAACATTTGCAGGATATAGCGCTAAGATTACGGCCCACGCGAAGCATGCTTCATCATTATTCTTTACATTAACGCAAGCTTGCTTTAAAGCAATCTCCTTTGGTAGAGGTATATACGAAGATCCTCGGAGCTGTTCAAACTTGTTGATGTGTACTGCTAGATGTATTATAGAGTGGAGTGCCCAGCCACTGTCTTTTTCCTGGAATTCTTCTAGCTGAGTGTTTATTGGATCCAAAATGTTTGATTTAAACCACTCCTCTAAATTATCATCTGCACTGATTGGAGCAGTTCTCGCTTGGAAATATTTAATGTCATTTATAATTTCATTGTCAGCATTTTGTTTAATAAATTCGCCGCAAAACGTTGCAGCAACTTTAATATGATATTGTTGTTTTAATGTATTCTTAATGCGGCGAGCAAATAATTTGGAAGCATCTTGCATAAATAGCTTAGGATCTAGGTGGCTTATATTCACGATAACACCTGCCTAATTCTACCTACGAATGCTGTTTTTATTTCTTCCCACTTAACAAAATCACTTCTTATTAATCGTTGATTAATTCCTCCACCTCGATTGGGAGCTTTGATTAGCACTTTCAACGATTTAATTTGATCAATACAGCTGTCAAAATGTCGTTTTCTAGCATTCTTATTACACTTTCGAAATGCTGCTTGATATTTACGAATGTTTCTGTTGCACTCTTTAATAATATTGTTTTTATTCACAAAATTTACATCACTTAAACACTTCAACACATCTTCTCGCAATTTGTTAATTAATGAAAAACTTTCATTTAATAATGTGATAGAAATTTTTAATTTTTTTATTCAACACTAACACTTTGAATCACTTAGATTGACTGGTGCTCCCCAAGAGTTGGCTTGCGCTTTTATAGCAACGGTTTGTAAACATGAATGATCCTGCTGCTACAATAAACATGAATGATCCTGCTGCTACAATAAAAATTGCACAGGATGAATTCCAACGAATTTGCCTACAGGTTGAGATGATATCGAATTACACGATAAAAAATCATTCAAATTAATTTGATTACTTTATTCTGCTGGTCGAATTTGCAAATGAGATTGTTTACATACAAGAAAATGTGAAAATTTGTTTACATTCCAATGAAACGTTTCGATCAGCAAAATTCTTGGAACAATAAAATTTTTGGCTGCCTACAGGAAGTGTGGTATCAAATTACATGAAAAGAATAAATGTGCTGATATTGCTTAAATTTGTTTACAACAGGATGTGAAATTTTGCTTACGAATTCCAATGAAACGTTTCAATCAGTAAAATTCTTAGAATTGAGCTGTTTGCAGTATCAAATTACATTAATCATTCAGCTTAATGTGCTAAGCAGGATTAAACTTGTTTTGGAATCATGACTATAAATTGAGGAGCTGAAAATCAAGTGTTGATATTACCTAAATTGGTTTACTTTATTCTCTTAAGATGATGAAATTACATATAGAAAGATTGTTGGAATGTAGAAAGATTTTATTGAAATAATCAAGTGTAGATATTACCTAAATTTGTTTACTTTATTCTACTCGAGCTGATAGCAAAATTACGTGAAAAAAAGATTAGAGGATTGGTCTGTTGTTCTGAATTTGATTGTGATAATATCTAGTGTTTATATAAGAGTTCGAATCATTTGTATTGCAGCTGCAAACTATATGAATTTGTTTACAAGAAGTGTGATGATATTAAATTACATATTGATGCTTTATAAAAATGAAATATTTGCAAGATTTTGCAAACGCATTATTTTTTTATCAAGATATGCATAGAAGAAGTTCAAATTATCTAAAGAGTTTAGCTCATTCTGAATCGATTTCTGAAGAGCCACAATGTCAGAAGTAAGTTGCTCTGAAATTTATTATAATATTTTTTTAATAATTAATTTTTTTCTCCAAATACAGCAACAGCAGCAACAACAACAACAGCAGCAACAACAACAACAGCAGCAACAACAACAACAGCAGCAGCAGAGCCTAGGTGCTTCATGGGATGAATATGTTGTGAGGATCGCTTTACAGAAGCGAAGGTTTCTATAATGACCTATCGCTAACATTTTCTGCAATAAAAAGGACCATGAAGGCTGAAAAGGTTAGGCTGCGGGCTGCAAAAGCAGAAAAAAAAATGAGCTTCGTCAAATTGAAGAGAAATTGGCGAAGCTAAAAAAAAAAATATGTGTGTGGTCAAAAAATTTGGAAACTTCATTCAGGAGTAATAATAATAATTATAATAATTAATAAATAATAGTATATAATAAAAAAAATAAAAAAAATAAAAAATAAATAAAAAAAATAAAAAAATAAAAAAAATAAAAAAATTAAAATAAATTAAATTAATAATAAGTAATAATAATAAGTAATACAAAAAGTGGTCTGGTACTCTCCTAGTTATACTACTTATAATTAAAACCATAACCGGACTCCTTCCACCCCAAAAATCAGAAAGAGGATCAAACTGGAATCACATTCAAAATCTGCAATTAGCTGACCCGCTATATCTGAACCCTGGTGAAATAGATATCCTTCTAGGTGCTGATATATATACTACTCTCATAGATATAGAACAAATACGCGGTTCTTTAGGAACACCACTGGCACAAAAAATTACTTTAGGATGGATATTGTCAAGTCCAATTCAGCAAGATGTCAAAGCTTCATTTCTGATAGCGTACAAAGTGATAGAAATGTAAATGACTTACTCAAAAGATGTTGGGAACTCGAACATTATGAGACAAACAAAATTCGAACACCTGAGGAAGATCTCTGTGACAACATTTTTGCCACCACACATAGACGTAGTAATGATGTAAAATATGTAGTAGCTCTCCACTTCAAATCATTTCCTAATATACCGAGACTAGGCGAGTCTAAAAATATGGCCATTAAACGTTTCCTAAGTATGGAACGGAAATTGCAAAACAATCCTGAGTTAAAAATTGAATATATAAAATTTATGCAGGAATATGAAGCGCTAGGACATATGAGACGCATAGTAGAACCTGATAATGGTGATCAATCTCCATGTTATTTCTTGCCACACCGCGCTGTATTCAAAGCGGATAGTACAAAAACAAAGACAAGAGTTGTATTTGATGCTTCCGCAAAGACATCCAATCAAATGTCATTAAATGATACCTTATTAATCGGACCAAAGATTCAACAAGACCTAAGCACCATTCTTCTGAGATGGAGAAAACATCGGATAGCATTTAGAGAAAATGTATAGACAGATTCTCGTTACTCCAGAACACATAAATTATCAGAAAATCTTGTGGCGTGCAGATCCTAAAGAACCAATTAGAGAATACAAATTAGTCACTGTAACTTACGGTACAGCAAGTGCGCCGTATCTTGCCATTAAAACGTTACAGCAATTAGCTTCAGATGAAAAGTCTATGTCTGAGAAGGCGTCTAAAACTATTATCAATGACTTTTATGTAGATGATTTGCTTGCTGGTGCAGATTCAGCAGAAGAAGCAGTAAACCTACAGAGGGAAGTACGTCAGATTTTATTCCGCGGTAAACTTCAGTTGCGTAAATGGGCAAGTAATAAATTCTTACCGATATACCGAAAGAGGACTTAGAATTAAAAGGTGCTACTGAGCTAGACATCAATGACACTAGTAAGGCACTAGGAATATAATGGAATCCTAGTCGCAATGCTTTCCAATTTATAATTAAAGAATACGAGACCAATATTCAAACAAAGAGACAATTACTGTCACAAATCTCCAAATTATATGATCCACTCGGGTGGCTTTCACCTATTATAGTCAAAACAAAGATTCTAATGCAACAATTATGGCTATCAGGGACACAGGGGATGACGATATACCAAGTAATATTCGAACAAAATGGATAACATTTAATAATGAGTTAAAGTTAATTGAAAATATACGCATTCCCAGATGGATCTCATACAAAAAATATAACCAAAATTGGCAATTCCATGGATTCTGCGATGCATCCGAACAAGCATATTCAGCTGCTATTTACATACGAATAGCAGAGGATGCATTTGTGAAAATCGAATTATTAACCGCAAAAACAAGAGTAGCTCCTATAAAACAAATTAGCTTACCAAGATTAGAGCTAGCTGGTGCGGTATTATTGACCAAATTAATAAAAGCAACTAAATCATCACTTCAAATGGAAAATGTTGATACGTTTTTGTGGACAGATTCGACAGAAACCATCCCTCCAAATGGAAAACATTTGTTGCTAATCGCGTAACTGAGATATTAGAGAACATGAATGATGCTCAGTGGGAACATATCAAGTCATCCGATAACCCCGCCGACTGTGCAAGTAGAGGTATAAACACCATCGAACTTAACAATCATTCTCTGTGGTGGAAGGGTCCGCAATGGCTAAGTCAAAATACATCAGAATGGTCTAAAAATGTACAAATGACTATATGACGGAACTTGAACAAAGAAAAATTATATCCACAACTCTACATACTACGGAAAATGATATCACAGAACGATTTTCGACACTGGGCAGACTTCGGCATGTGACCGCTTGGTGTAAGCGCTTTATAGAAAATTGCAAATTATTCCCTTATTTAAGATACAAGGGTCACCTAACTAATTATGAACTCGACAAAGCCTTTGAGTGCTTGATTATTGAAGCACAATTATTCCACTTCGAATCAGAATTGAAAGCATTACGATCCTTTCAATCATTATCATCAAATTCAAATATATTAAATTTGCACCCCCCACTTAGATGAAAATGGTATATTGAGAGTAGGAGGACGATTAAAGCATTCTAATTTGCCTTATAATCAAAAATATCCCATAATTCTTCCAAAAGCATCACCATTAACCAAACTTATTGTTGGAGATATACATAAGAAAACATTACATGGTGGCGTGCAGCTGATGGTAAACGTTCTCCGAAGTAAATATTGGATACCTTCAGCCAGACAATTAATTAAATCTGAAGTACATCGATGCATCATCTGTTATAAATTTAAGGCAAAAGCCCAAGAGCAATTAATGGGTAATTTGCCAAAATACAGGGTTACTGTAAGCCGACCATTCCTGAACACCGGAATTAATTTCTGCGGTCCATTTACATTGAAAGAATCAAAATGTAAAGGGCCACCAAGAATTTCTAAAGGATATGTTTGCATCTTTATCTGTGGCCACAAAGGCTGTACACCTAGAAGCGGTGTCAGATTTAACAACCGAAGCATTTCTTGCTGCACTCAGAAGATTTACTGGTAGAAGAGGGCTATGTATAAAAATTTTCTCCGATTGCGGCACAAATTTTGTAGGAGCGAACAACCGCCTTATGAAAGAAGCACTAAAGAGACAGTGGGGACTCTCTGAAGATGTATATCCAGTAATAGCTGAAAGAGGAATAGAGTGGAGCTTTATTCCACCAGGGTCACTCCATTTTGGAGGTCTTTGTGAAAGTGGAGTCAAATCAACCAAGCACCATTTAAAAAGAATCATAGGAAACATGTTGTGGACATATGAAGAGATAGCTACTTGCCTAACACAAATAGAAGCGTGCCTTAATTCTCGCCCTTTAACTCCTCTAACTGATGATCCAGAAGACGTTGCAGCTCTTACACCTGGACATTTCTTAATCGGCGATATCTTAGTATCACACCCAGAAGAAAATTTAGTAGACTATAAAGTATCTACACTAAACAGATGGAATCAGATACAAAAAATACAGCAAGACTTTTGGCGTAGATGGAACACAGAATACCTGAGCTGATTACAAAAGCGTCCAAAATGGCTCAAACAGACTCCCAATATTAAGGAAGGCATGCTAGTATTAGTAAAAGATGAAAGATTACCTCCAACGAAATGGCTATTGGGAAGAATTACCGAATTACATCCTGGGAATGATGGATTGGTGCGTGTTGTAACCTTAAAATGCAAGGATTGCATTTTAAAAAGACCAATCACCAAAATTTGCATATTAACTATAGAAGACAATAACAATTTGTACGAATGTAAAGAGCATACTTAACAAATACATAAGTTACCCTAGATTGTAATGAAATACGTATATTAATAGAATAAATATCACTTAAATCCGATTAAAAATAACTTAAAACTAATAATAAGAATACTTATAATAACCAAATAATATTAATAATAATGAACCTTCATTTATTAGCTTCAACCATGATGCCGCTTTGCTGCTTCCTGCTCATACTTACTGCCAGAATGTCCCAAGCAATTATCGCATATGATTGCAGCCATGACAACATTACTATAACGTCAATGTCTCTTGTTACGATAGGAGAATGTCATGTTGAAGAAATAAAAACTGAGCATGAAGAGGAGGACATTCAGCTTCCACAATTGAGTGACGTTGCTTCAATTAAAACATTCCAATGCTAAATCAATATTATTCAAACAATATTTCATTGTGGCATGTTTAGCCACCTATCCTTAGTTTCTGGTGGGTTACCCACGTACTTAAAGGAAATTACATATGATGAATGTCTTTCACTTCACAAATACGGTATACATATAAGTTAAATGGCGAAAGAACAATTGCGGAAATAAAACCACACAGTACTAGTAGATATTCAGCGATTGTACGTGCTATGGAGTACCCTATTCCGTAAGTACGAATTCATGGACCAACGTTATAGTCAATCAAGCAATAACAATAACAATTGCAGATTATACAAGCACCGTGCTATTGCAAGAAGGCAAAATTCTGATTAGAAACAATATTGCTTGTCCCTATTTGGATAGAAAATGTATTGATCCGGAATTTGGAATGACATTCTGGGAATTAATAACAAATAATTCCTGTGAAACTACCAAATATGATGTGCTTTGGCAAGGAAAGGCAATGAAGAGCCGCAATCTTGACCAAAATAACACCAACTCGAATACCAACATCATGTATACGGTACAAACAGAAGACATTGTATTTGCGTTAGAAGTGAGGAAGGTAATTTCAGTTTGTCGTGTCCATGGATATCAAACTGAACATCCAAGATTGATTATTGTACCCAAGGTAGGAAGAGAGTATTGGTTTATCAAAAAATCAGCTGACGCTAACAATTTAGATCTACTGACCTACGTAAACTCAAAATTTGTATACACGGAAAGACATTGGAAGGTCCAAATCGAAACACTGTATAAAAATCTGATGTTAAAGAGATATGGACTGGAAACAGAAGTATTGCGAACACAATTAAGTATTGCGGGACAAAATCCGGATGCATTTCCCTTATTATATATGAAAGAATTAGGTCACATAGCAATCCCACGTGGAGAGCTCTTATACATAATCAAATGTCAGCCATTAGAAGTCTATGTGCGTAATACCGACAAATGCTATATCGAATTGCCAATAACCTATGCAAACAATTCAGCATTTATGATGCCTAGAACAGACATAGTTCAAAGACTGGGTAACGAAATACCATGTTCATCACTGACTATTCCAGGATACCATATGTTAGGAGAATGGTATGGACTATCACCAACATTACAAAAGATTAAAACGACAAAAGAATTAAAACCATCTACAAATTCTAACGATTGGGCCTATGAAGACCCTGGTAATCTCATGAAAGCAGGAATATATTCTTCAGAAGCATTAGGGGATTAGCGAAGGCAAATTATGTTTCCAGCAGAGCGTGAAGCTATAAACGACATTATGACTCATAGATTACTGGGCTCGCCATTATACGATTCCTCAAGCTATTTGTAACAACTACAGTAAATGCGAAAAAAAATTCACACTACGTATGGCTGGAATTGGCGGCTCGCAGCAGCATCATGGAATATCATGACCACCCATGTACTACACCAACAACAAACAGTACAACAAAGCGATGCAGTACTAACATCAGTGATTACACACCCAAGAGATCCAATTCCACAATCAAATACCTCTGACAAAGCAGCAATGCAGGAAAGTTTAAGAGAGTTAGGCGATATTAACCGAACGTCCAAAATATATCCAGTACTTGATGAAAATATTTAATACAACACTCACTTCTCTCCTCACCTTCCTCACCTCTTTCCCATTTCCATATTTTCCTACCTCATAGCATTTAGGCGAGTATAGGCGCCTTAAAACCTTAACTACATTGGTTTATTTGGAGGAAATGCCATTAAACCTAAAATGTAAAAGTAATGTTTTTTTTTTTTTTATTTTAATTATAGAATGAAATGAAGGCATTTCAAGGCGGGCAGAATGTTGCGAAACTATATCAAATACTACAGGTTGCATTCTGGGTCACTGCAGCGTCAGCGAAGCAGCGAAGATTTCTTGAACCCCGGTCATCGACCAGGGAGCACCGCAGCAAGCAATAAATCGCTGACAATACTTTAATTATTGATTGTAAAATATTTTGTCTATATTTGTCTACGGATACCTTTTGTAACAAAACGTCTTGCACGTAAACTTGGTTTTCCACCTTATAATGTAAAACGTGCTGAACCCAGTTCGGTTGTCGGCTGACTTGAGTATTTCAAGACTAGTGGAGACCTAGCTGTCTCTTTCTGGCGTTTGGGTGTTGTCAGGTTTTGGGAAGGGGATGGCAAGAAAAGGTAGAAAGAAAAGATGATGCAAGAAGAGTTTTTTTTTTTTTTTTGAAAAAGAATTCATTGAGGAAGGATGGAGGAAGTACATTTTTAATTTAAAAAAAAAGTTGGTTTTTTGGTGAAAATTCATCGAAGAAGGGTGGAAAAGGTTTATTTGTTTAATTTAAAAAGACTCGTTTGTGAAATTTCAGTGAGAATGGATGGGAAAATCCATAAGTTATTTTGAAAGTTTCGTTTGTGAAATTGCATTGAGAAGGGCTGATGAAATCCCTAATTTTTGTTGTTGATTTTTGCGTGATATTTTAATATTGAAGTATATTGGAAGAATTGTTATTTTAGTTTTGATGTAGAGAAAAAAAAATAAAATGCAAGAAAAAGAAACAAAACCGAAAAGTTCAGTGAAAAATTGGGCGAAACTCAATATTAAATATGCTGAATAAAAGGATCCAATAAAATAATAAATTAAATAAAAGAATGAAGGAAATGAAACCAAAGGAAGATTTTGTTAATTAAGAAAAAGAAAAAAAAATGAATTTGATGGCCACAAATAGTGCTGAAGATTTTTTTGTTTAATGAAAGGAAAAAGGAGAATTTATTGAATACAAAAGGAAAATGTACGGAATTGTACCTGAACATTAATTTTGAATAACGCTGCATATGAGTCCCTGAAAACAAAAGAAAAAGATAATAATGAAAGAAGAAAGAAAAATTTATGAATAAATAAAAATAAAACAAATATAAGGTAATGTAAATTTTAATCATCTAGTAAAGTAGTTTTTTTGTTGTACAAATGCATTTTAGTTTTTGTAAGAAAAAGTAATATAACCAAATGAATGAAGAAAAATTTACAAATAGTAATGTTGTGAACTACATGAATAAAGTAATGTTTTTTGTTGACGTACATGTCGGAATGGATCTCTGAAAACAAAAGAAAAAAAGAAATTTAAAAGTTAGTATGTGTTTAAATAGGTATATTTTTATCTGAAAAGAAAAAAAAAGAGAAAACCATAATTAATAAATGATTAAAAAAATTTCATAAAAAAAAAAATTAATGCTAAGGTGGAATTAATATAACATATATATATGGTTTCTGAAGGCAACCAAAGTTTCCTTTTGGAGGATATACATTGCTAAAATATTATTTTAAGATAAATTTGTGATAGAAAAGGAATGAATATAAGTGTAATGGTCACAAAAAATTGGATGACAAAGAGTAAGATCTTAATATTTTATTTGTACTAGAAAGATACGAATTTATATAAATTCTAGTAACTGGAAATTTTTGGCACTGTTTTTTTTGATTGATGATTTTTTTTTTGAAGTAAATAAAGAAACCAGTTTTTCTTTCGTTCTTGTTTTTTCTTTTGGAAACAAAAGATATATATATTTTTTTGTGAGAAAAGCATATACTTTGATTTTTAAGGGAGGAACGAGTTGAAGCATCTGGATTTGCATATGATTTAATTTTTTTTGTATTAGCAATTCGCAGTTGATTAAGATGACACTATAAGTTAAAGGTGAGCATCGGTGACGCAGTGATGGATACGTGACGTCCTCCTTACGTCCTCCTTACGTCCTCCTTACGTCCTCCTTACGTCCTCCTTACGTCCTCCTTACTAAATGGATGGTTAGTGAACTTTGCTAGTGTTTCTTCAATTTTTTTATTGTCCGTCTGTCCGTCCGTTTAATCAAATTATCAACGTCCAGTCACCGTTGGTATACTAACTCTAGCATGCGAAAACAAAAGTTCTTGCTGAACTTTATCGTAACTGTCAACCTGTATATATAGCGTGTGTCAACTTACCCACCCCACGGCGAGCTAGGCTGTGCACCATTTAGGCATGCTATATTTTCGACACACTGTATATATATATACATTTTTTTTTTTGTGAGGTTGGATCTTCCATCTGACTACATGAGATGGCAGCACATAGGTGAAAATGGTTTTTGTGTAGATTCTTTTTAGTTGTCAATAATTATTTTTGATGTCTAAAATTACTGGTTAGAAGATGTCAAATTTGAGAATGACAAGACTCGGGTGGGATACCTCGGGGAAACTGTCATTTGATGCTTTGACATTACTTCAACCAGACAGACAGTTACAAAATATGGCGCCCAACGATAGGTTTCATTGTTCATTCAGGCTTATCCTGTTTGAAATATATTTTATTTTTTTGTATGTGTTGGTTGTCCGTACTTGTGCGTATGACCATCAGTAGTCAGTCGTTTCTGCGGGTATTCCACAGAAATTCAATTATATCGTTATATTTAAGTCCGACTCAGTTTTGTATTTTAATCTAGGTAATTTCGTCTATTGTGCTGCAATCATAGCCATAGTAAGATGTGCTGCTTCTTCTGCAAAGGAGGATGGCAAATCACTGTTTTTTTCTCTAGCTTCAAGCGACTAATGTTCGTTTGGCTTAGGTCAGGGCATAGATTTGGGATCTTTAGTGGAAGGAGCACCTGACATCTTAAACCCGTTTCTGTAATTTTTCCTAAAAATATTTTGTTACCCTCTCAGTGGACTAGTTTTCGGTAGTAACTACTCTGCGACACTATTCGTACTCGTCTGGCTTCAAGTGACAGATGTTCATTTGGCTTGCGACGAATTTGTTGTCTTGGTGGTTTTTGAGAACAGTTTGTTGGGAATTTAAATCTGTAAAAAGGTTCTTCTTCTTTTTCACCCTTTCACCTCTTACTTAGTCACAGGCCGGGTAGAGCAAAGGTCAGGACGATGAGAGGAAGAATACCGTTAAATGTCACATGTCAGGATTCTTGTCCGGAGTTTGGGGAGTATTTCCTTTTCCGATCCGTAGCTGGAGCCTGAACCGTGTGTACTATACCCACCAAAGGAAAAATGCATAATGTTTATAAAAGTATAATTTTCATATAACCATCCACACGGATTTTTTTTTTATTCATTAGTATTCCCAAATAAGATGAGCTGCTTTTTCTGCTGAACGAATCAGATGAGTACTTCACTTCGACTGGTTTCAAGTGACATATGTTTATTTGACCTGCGATGGAGTGCCTGTTTGTATGTTTAGTGGAGGAGTCACCGAACATCAAAATACCCCTTATTTCCTAAATTCCCCCATACCTTTCCCCATCCCTTATTTCCTTACCAACGTGGAGGGAGGATTGCTCGTGTACGTCGCTGCTGCACCGCTCCTTGTTTGTTGAATTCGTAATTGTTCATTTGATAAATTTAAAAATATTCGTATTTGTTTTGAAAGTGGTTTCTCTGGCGAAAAGTAGATATTGGTATTCGGTATATGTGTGGTTTCTTTGTGTAAAGAACTATCACTGTGTCCGGATATATATATATATATATATATTTCGTTTAGTTTGTTTGTTGGTGCATATGCGGTTTCTTTGTGAGAAGAACTGTCATTGTATCCATTTTATATTTTTGTAATTTTATATTCGTAATATAATGCCTGGGAGTAGAGGTAAAAATACCCAAAAGGGTGCTGGTAAATCAGTTGAGGGTAATGCCCCTGCTGAAATTATTGATAATTCTGAAGAGGTTCTGGAAAAGACCGAATCTCAGGAAGATAAAAATAAAATAGCAACGACTTCAGTTGCTGACACAGATATTCTTTTAAAAGGAGACCCAGTCTCGTTTCCTGTTGTAACAGTATCAGAGAATGCTATACTCCAACAAATTGCAAAAATGCAACTAGATTTGGATCAACTTCGTGATAAACAAGTCACACCGTCTATTTTATCCAAACCTTACCATTCTCGTTCTTCAACACCGTCACCACCACCAAACCCACATAATGCTTCCAATGATGAATTATTATGTAGGGCTCCTGTAAGAGCTGCGAACCGCTTCACGACTCCAGTTCGTCGTCCTTCTTTGGTTCAACACTGGAACATTCGTTTTCCTGCAAGCAATGATCAGTTGTCGGCCGAAGAATTTATAAATCGGATTGAATTATTAGCTTTGGACTCAGACATTCCATATGAGGAAGTCTGTAGTAATATTGTATCTCTTCTTCAAGGCCGAGCTTTGGATTGGTATTGGTCTCAGTTCAGAAGAGCTTGTCGTCGACCAACCTGGAATGATTTTCGCGTTGGCTTTTTGACTCAATTTTGTAGTCTTAGTAATGACTTCAGCGTCATCAAGTCTATGCTGGAACTCAAACAGGGTTTCGAGTCATTCGACGAATTTTTACATAAAATGACTGCTTTGCATAATCGTTTGAAGGAGCCGATGAGAGAATCTGAATATGTTAGTATAATTATTCAGAATCTGAATTCTCGTCTTGGTCCTCTTGCTGTAGGCCATAATATTGTTTCGGTACATGAATTGCGCAAAATGTGTATCAAGGCGGAGCAATGGTATATTGGTAACAGACCAGAACGTAGACCAGTGGCACCTTTGCGAGTGCATGAAATAAATATGAATCATGAAAATGATCAATCAATTTTTAATATTCCTGATACGTCTTCACCTGATTTACCTTTTTCAATTCCTTCCGGTGCTCAGTATGATGCCCAAGTGGAAGAGGTCCAAATTCTGAATAAATTTATAACACGTAAACCATTGACATGTTGGAATTGTAAGTCACAGGGGCATGCATTTTATGAATGTCCGGCTGAATTTCGTAATTTGTTTTGCTATAAGTGTGGTAAACCTGGAGTGGTTACGCCAAAGTGCCCTAACTGCCGTTCGGAAAACCAGTTAAGGGATGCGAAGTCTTTCGAGGCAACGCATCCGCACTAAATTGCCCTACTTCGGATACTTCGACAATCGGATTGAACAAATGTAATCATGCAATGGCTATACCTGACCTTAAAATAGAATTTCCTAATGAGTCTGTGAAGAATTCTTTCATTAATAGATGGAAGAATTATTTGAATATTAGAGAACAAATATTTTCAAATAATCGAAATGTCATTAATAAAATAACACCAATAATTCGATCTTTAGCCAAAGAGAAGAAACAATTGGCTAAAACAGTTATTTCATCTGTGTTGAGTAACGCTTCAGACAATAGACCTTATGTGAACGTTTCACTACAGGGCACAAATATGATTGGTTTGCTCGATAGTGGGGCTAATATTAGTTGCCTGGGGAAAAATGCTCAAAAATTCCTTAACCAACATAAAAATATTAGGCTTAAATCATTGCACACCTCGGTTCAGACTGCTGATGGTGCTGCTCAACAAATTACTGGTTATGTCAAAATTCCTATCAGTCATAATGGAATTTGTAAGTTGTTTACTTTGTATGTAATTCCTGGTTTGAGTCAAGAACTCTACTTGGGAGTTGATTTCTGGAGAGAATTTCAAATTGCTCCTCACATAATTAGTGAGATAAGTGCAACATCTTTATCACCAGTCGTGGAAAATAATCTTCATCAACTAACTTCAACACAATCGGCTCAGCTCAATATAGTGAAAGCTAAATTTCCGTCTTTTGATGTATTAGGTTTGGGAAAAACTCATTTGGAGGAACACGTGATTGATACTGTAAATGCAGTCCCAATCAAGCAGCGTCATTACCCAGTGTCCCCAGCCATACAGAAATTAATGTACAATGAGCTCGACCGAATGTTGGAAATGGGAGTTATTGAGGAGTCTAATAGTCCATGGAATTCTCCAGTTGTCCTTGTTCGAAAGCCTGGTAAAGTACGGTTATGTATTGATTCTCGTAAAGTAAATAATGTAACAGTAAAAGATGCATATCCGCTCCCTCACATTGATGGTCTTCTTGGTCGATTACAGGATACCAGATATATTTCTAGTTTGGATTTGAAAGATGCTTTCTGGCAAATTCCGTTAGAAAAGAAATCTCGTGAAAAAACAGCTTTCACAGTGCCTGGCCGTCCTCTTTACCAATTTAGGGTAATGCCTTTTGGTTTGTGCAATGCGCCACAGCGCATGTGTAGACTTATGGACAAAGTAATTCCGGGTAAATTGAGAGAAAATGTATTTGTGTATCTGGACGACTTATTGATTGTGTCACCAGACTTTGCGACACATTTGCGAGTATTAGAACAAGTCAGTGAATGTCTTCGACGTTCAGGACTGACTATCAATTTAAATAAAAGCAGATTTTGTGTTCGTGAGGTAAAATACTTGGGTTTCATTATTGGTGATGGAACATTGAAAACTGACTCTGGTAAAGTTGCTGCAATTAACGAATTTCCTGCTCCGAAATCGGTCAAGCAAATTCGTCGCTTCCTCGGCATGACTGGTTGGTATCAGCGTTTCATTCCCAATTATGCTAGTGTAGCTGCCCCAATTACGGATTGCCTGAAGAACGGAAAGTTTGTATGGACTTCAGAAGCTGATGAAGCTTTTGAAAAATTAAAACAGTTGATGACAATAGCCCCAGTTCTGGTCACTCCTGATTTTGACAGCCCGTTTTATATTCAGTGTGATGCTAGTAGGCAAGGCGTCGGAAGTGTTTTATTTCAAAGAGACAAGGATAATAATGAACATCCTATTGCTTACATGTCTAAGAAAATTAATAAAGCACAGCGCAATTACAGCATCACTGAGTTGGAATGTTATGCGGCAGTCTTGAGTGTAAAGAAATTTAGAGCCTATGTAGAGGGTCAAACCTTTACCATTATTACCGATCATTCTAGTTTAAGGTGGCTTATGAATCAAAGTGACTTGAGTGGAAGATTAGCCAGATGGAGCTTAAAGTTACAAGGTTTTCAATTTAGTATCGAACATCGTAAGGGTACACAGAATGTAGTACCAGATGCTTTATCCCGTATCAATTGTATTGACGAGATTGCTTTGGTGTTGGATGTGGATTTAAATTCTTCAGCTTTTCAGTCTCCTGCTTATAAAATTTTGGCAGAACACGTTTCAAGCAATAAGGATCAATTACCTGATTTACAAGTTTCCGAAGGTTATGTTTATCATCGTACTTCTCCTCGATTGGGTGATCCGGTACAAGAAGATCTTGCTTGGAAACTGTGGATTCCTGTTGAATTGACTGAGACCTTGATTGCAAATGCTCATCAACCTCCACAAGCGTCTCATGGTGGTATTGGCAAGACTTTGTTTCGACTGAAAACTAAATATTTTTGGCCCGGAATGGTTACTCAAGTAAAGTCATTTGTTTCTCAGTGTGTGGTCTGTAAGGAGACCAAAGCTACTAATCAAATTTTACGACCTCCTATGGGAAATCCTTTGCGTGTCTTTAAACCTTTTCAATCTTTATATATTGACTTTTTAGGCCCATACCCTCGGACTAAAAATGGTAATATTGCTGTATTTGTCGTACTAGATTCCTTTAGTAAATTCGTTTTTCTTCACCCAGTTAAGGCTGAAACGGCTACTGCTGCCATCGAATTTCTAGAGCATGAAATTTTTCATACCTTTGGTGTACCTGAAACTATTTTTTCCGACAATGGTCGGCAATTCATCTCCAAAGAATTTTCCAAATTATTAACGGACTATGGGGTCAGACATATACGGACAGCGATATACTCTCCTCACCCTAATGCTTCAGAACGAGTTAATAGATCGGTTTTAGCTGCTATTCGAGCTTATCTTCAAGACGATCACCGTGAATGGGATCGCAATCTCTCTAGTATCGCTTGTGCTCTTCGTAGTACTATACATGAGTCCATAGGAATGGATCCTTTTCGTGCACTGTTCGGGTGTCATATGATTCTACACGGATCAACCTATCCAGTCCTTAAAAAACTTGAAGCACTTCAAGATGGAGACATCTTTGTTATGCCTACGGTGGATCGTTTGTCATTGATACGTGAACGTATTAGACACAATCTTTCTTTAGCTCATTCTCGGCATGAGAATACTTATAATACTCGTTGTAAAAGGGTAAATTTCATTCCTGGTCAGGAAGTTTTTCGTCGTAATTTCCCATTGAGCAAAATGTCTGCCTGTTTTAATGCCAAGTTGGCAAATAAATTTTCTAAAGGTCGAATTCGAAGACGTGTTGGTGCTAGTCTGTATGAGGTTGAGGACCTACAAGGAAATCTCATAGCTACTTTTCACGCTAAAGATTTACGAAAATAGATTTTTATAGATTGGTCAAATGTTTGCCTCAGATTTTCCCTTTATATCTGTAATAATAGTATTTCACACGTATGCATATTAATGGTTCCTTATTCTCCTTGTACTTTATGCCTTTACACTTACGGGTGTAGAGGAAGTATTGTTTTATCCATTCGTAGCTCTAGCCCTTCTGGGTTATCTTTAAGCGAATGTTTTACTGTCCTATTGTTTTTTTTTCTTTTCTGAACAAAATCTTGGTTGCGCGATGATGACGTTTCCATACGTGAAACAGGATTTAACTTTCAACAAGCCCCAGCTTATAAATGGTATCCTACAATAAAAGTAGTGATCCCCAACCCCGTATCATAAAAATTTTCCCCTGCCCATAGTGATGCAGGATGGGTAGTGTAATATACGGCATCAAGTTGTTGTTGTTTTTAAAAAAAAAAAAAAAAAAAAAAAAAAAAAAAAAAAAAAAAAAAAAAAAAAAAAAAACATTGTTATTTTGTTATATCTTTTCGTTTCTTTCAAAAAGTAAATGCGAGGAGCGCAGACTTCCCTTTTAACTATGCATGGATTGGGATTATGTGGTTTAATCTTTGATTCGTGTGGAGTAATTAAGGGGCTGAATTCTGAGAGGGCTAGGTTAGGGATCGAGGACAGTTGGTAGGATTGTATGGAACGTTCAGACTAGTTGTTGTCGATGCTTTCCTGTTCCGTCCGCAAATGACTTGGTCTTGTCGTCTTGGGAGCACCCCGATATGTAGTCTGGAAAAGATAGCCCGGCTAGCTCAGTCGGTAGAGCATGAGACTCTTTATCTCAGGGTCATGGGTCGAGCCACACGTTTGAGATTTCTATATTTTCGTCTGTGATTTCCGGTTTTGCTTTCGGTTTCCCTGTCGTCTCTAGCTTTCCGTCAGAGAACCCGCTTTGTAACAAAACGTCTTGCACGTAAACTTGGTTTTCCACCTTATAATGTAAAACGTGCTGAACCCAGTTCGGTTGTCGGCTGACTTGAGTATTTCAAGACTAGTGGAGACCTAGCTGTCTCTTTCTGGCGTTTGGGTGTTGTCAGGTTTTGGGAAGGGGATGGCAAGAAAAGGTAGAAAGAAAAGATGATGCAAGAAGAGTTTTTTTTTTTTTTTGAAAAAGAATTCATTGAGGAAGGATGGAGGAAGTCCATTTTTAATTTAAAAAAAAAGTTGGTTTTTTGGTGAAAATTCATCGAAGAAGGGTGGAAAAGGTTTATTTGTTTAATTTAAAAAGACTCGTTTGTGAAATTTCAGTGAGAATGGATGGGAAAATCCATAAGTTATTTTGAAAGTTTCGTTTGTGAAATTGCATTGAGAAGGGCTGATGAAATCCCTAATTTTTGTTGTTGATTTTTGCGTGATATTTTAATATTGAAGTATATTGGAAGAATTGTTATTTTAGTTTTGATGTAGAGAAAAAAAAATAAAATGCAAGAAAAAGAAACAAAACCGAAAAGTTCAGTGAAAAATTGGGCGAAACTCAATATTAAATATGCTGAATAAAAGGATCCAATAAAATAATAAATTAAATAAAAGAATGAAGGAAATGAAACCAAAGGAAGATTTTGTTAATTAAGAAAAAGAAAAAAAAATGAATTTGATGGCCACAAATAGTGCTGAAGATTTTTTTGTTTAATGAAAGGAAAAAGGAGAATTTATTGAATACAAAAGGAAAATGTACGGAATTGTACCTGAACATTAATTTTGAATAACGCTGCATATGAGTCCCTGAAAACAAAAGAAAAAGATAATAATGAAAGAAGAAAGAAAAATTTATGAATAAATAAAAATAAAACAAATATAAGGTAATGTAAATTTTAATCATCTAGTAAAGTAGTTTTTTTGTTGTACAAATGCATTTTAGTTTTTGTAAGAAAAAGTAATATAACCAAATGAATGAAGAAAAATTTACAAATAGTAATGTTGTGAACTACATGAATAAAGTAATGTTTTTTGTTGACGTACATGTCGGAATGGATCTCTGAAAACAAAAGAAAAAAAGAAATTTAAAAGTTAGTATGTGTTTAAATAGGTATATTTTTATCTGAAAAGAAAAAAAAAGAGAAAACCATAATTAATAAATGATTAAAAAAATTTCATAAAAAAAAAAATTAATGCTAAGGTGGAATTAATATATATATATGGTTTCTGAAGGCAACCAAAGTTTCCTTTTGGAGGATATACATTGCTAAAATATTATTTTAAGATAAATTTGTGATAGAAAAGGAATGAATATAAGTGTAATGGTCACAAAAAATTGGATGACAAAGAGTAAGATCTTAATATTTTATTTGTACTAGAAAGATACGAATTTATATAAATTCTAGTAACTGGAAATTTTTGGCACTGTTTTTTTTGATTGATGATTTTTTTTTTGAAGTAAATAAAGAAACCAGTTTTTCTTTCGTTCTTGTTTTTTCTTTTGGAAACAAAAGATATATATATTTTTTTGTGAGAAAAGCATATACTTTGATTTTTAAGGGAGGAACGAGTTGAAGCATCTGGATTTGCATATGATTTAATTTTTTTTGTATTAGCAATTCGCAGTTGATTAAGATGACACTATAAGTTAAAGGTGAGCATCGGTGACGCAGTGATGGATACGTGACGTCCTCCTTACGTCCTCCTTACGTCCTCCTTACGTCCTCCTTACGTCCTCCTTACGTCCTCCTTACGTCCTCCTTACGTCCTCCTTACGTCCTCCTTACGTCCTCCTTACGTCCTCCTTACTAAATGGATGGTTAGTGAACTTTGCTAGTGTTTCTTCAATTTTTTTATTGTCCGTCTGTCCGTCCGTTTAATCAAATTATCAACGTCCAGTCACCGTTGGTATACTAACTCTAGCATGCGAAAACAAAAGTTCTTGCTGAACTTTATCGTAACTGTCAACCTGTATATATAGCGTGTGTCAACTTACCCACCCCACGGCGAGCTAGGCTGTGCACCATTTAGGCATGCTATATTTTCGACACACTGTATATATATATACATTTTTTTTTTTGTGAGGTTGGATCTTCCATCTGACTACATGAGATGGCAGCACATAGGTGAAAATGGTTTTTGTGTAGATTCTTTTTAGTTGTCAATAATTATTTTTGATGTCTAAAATTACTGGTTAGAAGATGTCAAATTTGAGAATGACAAGACTCGGGTGGGATACCTCGGGGAAACTGTCATTTGATGCTTTGACATTACTTCAACCAGACAGACAGTTACACTTTAGTCCTTTAAGTGCTTCTAGAACTTCACTTACTTTATCAAGCATTCGCCTTATAAGAACCGAGGTTTCTATTGTATGAGAAGGCAATGAAGTTAGAATTTGTAGTTGAGTATTAACTAAACTTCTATGATTATGGTAACGATTCTTCAGCAATTGCCACGCAGCAAAGTAATTGGCATCAACTAGCTGAAGGTGTTTAATCAATTGTGCAGCTTCACCATTTAAACTAGTTTTTAAATAATTGTAACAAAACTCCTTGCGCATAAACCTGATTTTTTTTTGTAGAAATTGACTTTTAGCCTTGGCACGCTGTAAGCGCGGCACCCCTGACGTCTGTCAGAGGATAAAAAGTGGGTTGAATGAAAATCAAGAAGTTTTTAGTTGTCTCGTTCATGCGCTTGTTTGTGATCAGTTTAAAAAAAAAAAAAAAAAAGATGAGGTAATCACTAGCAGATAGTGGTAAGGAAAAGAGTCTTGGCTAGAGCGTTGATTTTGGAAGGAGGTTGAGTGGCTTGAGTGTTGATTTTTTAAAAGGATTGATGGAAGCGTCCAATAAAATGGCGCATGTGAATTTTAAAATAATAATAAAAAAGCGTTCCAGAAAATGGAGCGAATGTGATAATTAGAATATCAATAATTGATTATTGATACTTGTTGGCAATTTTGTAAGGAATTAAGCTTTTATTGCTTTGGTGAATTTTTTTATATTAATGGAAAGCGTGCAAGAAAATGGCGCAGTTAATTTGTGCAAAAATTATAAGTGAGGAAATGTCCGGAGAAATTCTTGAATGGTTAAGCCATCATAAAAATTAATAATGAAATAAACAATACAATAAAAAAATAAAAATAAAAACAATAATAAGTTTGATATGAGCTGAACTGAATAAAAATTGAGTTGAGTTGAGGAAGAACAATAAAATGGCGAATTGAGAACTAAAATTAACAATAAATTCATACAAATCAAATAGAAAAGTTTATTTCGTTAAATAAAAACAATTTGATATAATTGTGTAATTAATTTTACTGATAATTTGAGAAGAAAAAAAATACTATAATTCAGGAGACTTAAATGTGGAAATAAAATTTATTTTGCTAAATAAAATTAATATAATGTTGGAACTGATGTTGATGTTGATCTGAAAAAAAAAAATAAAATTTAATTTGTTAAATAAAGATTGAGGTTAAAGTTTGGGTTGAAAGAAAAATAATATGGTAAATTAAAAAAGAAAAAAATATAATCATTAAATTCATATGAATTAACTAGAAAGGAAATTATTTAATAGCATGTTATATTGCATAAAGAGAGAAAAAAAATATTTGATAAAATTTATGAATGAAAATTAATATAAAGTCATGATTAAATGGATTAATAACTTAAGTTATAATTGTTTAAGCACAAATAAAAGTTAGATTTTTTTTGTAAAAAGAAAAAACCAAGGAAAAATTGAATGGGAGAAAGAAAGAAAAATATTTTTTTTTAAATAAATAATTATTAAATATCATGTCATCAAGAATTTCCCTGATAGAATTCAGTTATATGTACGAAGGTAAATTATTTAAACATTTAATAAATAGCTTGTTTATTTGCTTTTCCTTACCAATATATTGCAATTTTTATTAAATATCTATATATCCTTTGAATTATCAATGGAACCAAATATGAATCAGTAAAGCCGAGTGTGGTGTGGTGTAGTGGTGATGACCTGGGGGTCCTTCGTTCTACTCCCCTTTCCCTCCCGATGATGTAGGAGGTGTGGAATTTTTTTTTCAACCATTTGGTCTGTCCGTCCGTCTGCAATTGCAAGTTGTTATATTTTCCTTAGTATCCCTTGAGCCTGTAAATAATAATAATAAAAAAAAAAAAAAAAAAGTAACTGTCAACATGAACGGAGATTGTATCACTTACCCACGGCGCGACGAGCTAGCCCCCGTAACCACTAGACAGGCGAAAACTTAGACACATTCAGAAGTTCAAATCTTTTGTTATCCTTCAGTACTTCTTCAGATACAGAGATGGCAGCACAGTGAGCATGGAATGGTTTTGTTCGACAAATTTTCTAATCAATTTCAGTATTTATTTGTGATTTAATAATGTCAGATTGCATGGCAGCGTGTGTTCTAACAGAATTGACGGGTGTGGCGGCTGACAGTCTGCTTATGGGAGTATATTGACAGCCGGCCATAGCTGTCATTTGCTTTGTTTTGACAATTACAAATTGACAGTCAACGGTTTGTCGGAAGACAGGTTGACGGGTGTCCATTTGTTTAAATTAGACAGTTACATAATGCAGCTTCTGCACAATACTGATTTGCGTATTTTTATGCACAATTGCTTCGAAAAGATCATGAAAAGATTACCAAGATTCATAGCTCCCACAGAATGGAGGTATTTTAATGTGCGGTAATTTTATTTCATTATAGTGCTCACAAACAGTAGTATTATTTTGTGTCACTGGTTTCAGGTTGAAGACCTTGCAATTGGTCTATCATTAGACTGCTAATTGTACAATATAAATCTTCCATTTCACTAAACTGATCTTCTTCAAAATATACATGCTTTTCAAATGTACTGCAGTATCCACTAAGTATTAATCTATGCGATTTATAACAATTTCTCCACAATTCGTCTAAGAGAGTTTGTTTCTTTTTAATAAGTTCTACATTTAACCGACCTTTATTAGTTTTTCTGTAGTTTCTACAGAACCGTTCAATCTCAAATTTATTACTTGCTTGCCCTTTTAGCGCTTCTTCTACGGCTACCTTGGTAGCTTGAGTTTCATTTGTAGCGTTTGGCATGGCGAGTTTTTTTATTTAATATATCTTAACAATGAGCACTAAAATGATATAAGACAACTCTCACTTACCTTGGTATACCAGGAACGGGTCAGTATTGATTTATTGTTGGCTTTTTAGTACGCTTAATTAGGCTCTTTTCTTACTTTTCTTTCACAATCACAAATATTTTTACTGATTTGTTGATATGTATAATGATATTTTACTGTTTAATTTAATTTGATTTAATTCAAAGCTTTTTTCGATTTAAAACTGATTACTGTAAAATCCGAATAGTAAAAACAATTTTTTTTATTTGTTATCGACACTATGACTCGTACGATTATTTCAAATTTTCGTGGTCACACGAGATATATATTTTTTCGCGATAAACTGCAGAAGTAAGTAACTTCGGGAAAACGATAAATTCCGAAAATATTTGTAATATCCGTAAGATCCTTAATATCCGGCTCGAAGGACCAAAATTTAAATGGTTGGGATGGTAAAATAAAATAAAAATTAAAAAAAAAATAAAGGAATAAGAATCCGACAATATTGGATTGGTTGTTAAGAGAATTTTATTTGGTATAAAAGGTGTACACGACTCGAACGGTTTTTCCAGACAATTTATAAAAAAATTAATTAATTACGATTAACAAAAATATTTTACAATCAATAACTAAAGTATTGTCATCGATTTGTTGCTTGCTGCGGTGCTCCCTGGTCGATGACAGCGGTTCAAGAAATCGTCGCTGCTTCGCTGAAGCTGCAGTGACCCAGAATGCAACCTGTAGTATTTGATATGGTTTCGCAACATCCTTTATGCTTGACACAGTAGTGGTGTTTTGTGGATACATCGCCTGCTCCGCGCCCAGCGAGCAGGGAAGTAGTGGTGTTTTGTGGATACATAACCTGCTCCGCGCCTAGCGAGCAGGGAAGGTAGGAAATACAACACGGTCTACAGTTTACACTTTTTATAAAAAAAAAGTTATGTTAACGACCTTTTGCAAAAATAATAGAGGTCAAATTAAAAACAAAAGTTAAGAGAATCCAAAATTTTTAGTTCAGACAACCATAATTCTTGAGCGAGGAGGGGAGATGGGGGCTGGATGAGCAGTTGTTGCAAAGGCCATGACGTTCTATATAGAATGAGCGCTTAAATGTGACCGTACGCGCTGTAGTTTTAAAGATACATAAACGGTTGATATTCCCCCCCCCCCCCCTCATCCTACGGAGAAATATCCTGCATAAACAGCAATTTTGACTTGAGTCGATCTCTTTTGTGATTTGACAGTGCAGTGATTAACTTGGCGATTTATTTCTTAGTGGTATTTCCTAGTGTTTTTCATAGTGTTTTACATTTTATTAACAAATTAAATACTTTAAATGTTTTGTAATGTAGCGGTAATTGAACACTACAGCTATATTACTGCATTTTGGGTGGGTTAGTGTAGCGGTATGTTAAAATGACAAGATATGTGAGCTTGTGTTTACTGTTATAGTCCAAGAGCCCATAGCCGCCAGACCTACGGTATAGTATCAAAGCTAAATTTTTTTCTAAGTAGCCACAGTATAGCCGGTAAGAACGTTTGGGTATTATGAACCTTGGGTAGCGGGGCGTTCGGCAGGTAACAGGTAGTAAAGGTGCATAAAATAGTTGGACAAAAACGTTATAATATCAAATCTAATATCTCATATTAATCATTGCCAGACGCTTTTCGCGGGGCATTACTCTTGCCAGACGCTTTAAAGCTCTGTGAATAACGAAGGCATTTGGGGGACTGATGGCAGATGTTCTCTCAGTTTATGTTCAGTCATTGATCGTACAACATATATTTTTCTATTTTACTGTGCAGTTTTGTGAAATAAAGTTAACTTTTTATTTGATTGTGTTTTAAAGTGAAAATATCATCATGGCAGATGAATCAAATTGTGTTTTTTGTAAGAAGGCTAGTAGGAAAATAATAATATTTTCCGAAGAGACATTGAAAAACTGTAAAAAAATTCTAAAATTGAGAAAAGAACATAACCTAAAATATCGAGATGTAATTTTACCGGTTGAAGAACTACAAAATGGTTATCATAGAGAATGTTATAAGTCATTTACAGCGCTTATGAAAAAATATTTAATATCAAAATCTACTACTACTGAAAAAAATATTTCAAATAAAAAATTAATTAGTTCCTCAGAAGAGCATCCATCTCCTTCTATATCATTGGTACCTGAGTCAACAATACAGCCAGCTGAACCTTTATTATCTCATTTACAGTCATCCTGTACAGAAGTTTTACCAATACCTGAGGCAACTACATTACCTGTAGTAGTAAAACCACAACCAACAATTTCTCAAGAACACGTGGATGATTCAGAAGTTGTAGAAGAAAGTGGTAATAATGATTCAACTCTCGAAATTGATACTGATATTATTGATGATTATAATGTTGTTTGTTTCTTCTGTGACAAAAAAAGAAAAAGACAACGTTCAAAAACACAGCCACTTCATGAAACCGATAAAGAAAAATTTGAATATTTTATAAAATCTATATTAATGAATCAAGAAAAGTATCAAGAGTTATTGGATAAATTTGCGAATATTTCTGGATCAAAAATATATTATCATAATGTTTGTAAAATGGATTTCAATAATAAAATAACTTCATCGAGCAAAATAGAGATTAAAAGTTCTTGGCATGATCATCGACAGTACCATAAAATTGCTTTTGATGAAATAACGTTGATCATACAAGAAAATGTATTAAAGAAAGGGCATTGTTATCTCCTAACTTATTTACATAGATATTACATGGATATTTTGGAGAGAATCGCCGAAGAAAATTGCAAAAAAATAAACGTGGTCTTTACATTGCAACATTTAGAAGAAAAAATAATGAAAGTATTTCATCGAGAGATTAAAATTGTTACTACTCACAATAAAAAACTCATAGCGCCAAAGTATTAGAGTGTTATAGATGAAGCATCGTTTGAAAATTTGCAATCGGAAGATATATTACATAAAGCAGCATTACATTTGAGAAAATTAATATTACAAGTGGAAAAGAAAAAATTACCGAAAAATATTTCTACACAGCATTTAATTGAGGGAGAAGTGTCATTACCACAACAATTATTAGATTTTTATTTCACTCTTCTTGGAGGTTGCAATCAGAAACGGAAGAGTGGTCCAAAATGTATTCGTCAAGTTCATTCATATTGTGCGGATATAGTCTACGGAGTTCACAACGGTAAAATAAAGACATCAAAACACATCATGTTGGGTATGACTTTAAAAAGCTTAACGAGTAGCAGAAAAGTTGTTGATATCATAAACAGATATGGTCATTGTGCAAGTTATCACGCAATTGAAGAATTGGAAACCGAGACAACATATACGTCAGTTGAAAAATCTAGTTTATGCCCAGAAATCATCAAAAAATCACCTGATCTTTGTACTGGTGTTGCCTTTGACAATTTTGACCGATTCGTGGAAACTAGAAGTGGTAAGGATACGTTACATGATACAGTAGGAATTATTTATCAGAACATTGACCTCTGTACTACTGATATATTGGAAATACCTGAAACATCAGGTTCTAACAATGAAGAAACCTCGACAGAAAAAAGAAAAAGAAGAACTTATGAAGCGATATCTCTAGATGAAGTCCCTTATCCTAAAAAACCCAAGATGACAGATGCTCTGCAATCGACGAATTATGAAATGGAAAATATAGTACCTACCAACTTACAATTATACAATGAAATAGATACCATTTGGATGATTAGTCATTGTTTGGAATTACCCAATGTTCCCATGTGGGTTGGTTTCAATAGTCAGATTGATGATAATAATAGTCCAAAACAATTCATTTCTTACTTAACACCAATAAATGCATCACCAACTAGTACAGCTATAGTTCTGGAGACCATGAATCAAAGTAAAAAAATTTCTGATGAGTTACATCAACCTTTTATACAGGTTACTTACGATCTTGCGATTGCAAAAGTAGCTTTACAAATTCAAGCTACGGAAAAACCTAGATTTGATAATTTATTTATACATTTAGGGCCGTTTCACATTATGATGGCCTATTTTAAAGCAATCGGTAAAGTAATAAGTGACAGTGGGTTAACAAATATTATGGTTGAAAGTAATTTACTGGCAAGTGGTTCATTGAATGGATTTCTTGATGGAAAACACTTCAACAGGTGCAAGAGATTACATCCTCTAATGGCATTAGGATTGGAAATATTACATTATAAGTCATTTCTACAAATTAAAAATACAGAATTTACGGATGAAATGATACAAGAAGTCATAAGATTGCAAACATGTAAATTATCATCATTTAAAATGGAAAATGAAAAATTGAAGGAATTATTAAATGAGTACAGTATATACAAACAGCAAACTTTAAACGGTGATTTTGGTAAAACTCCGCAATTCTATTCAATCTACGTTAACCTCATAAATTATTATCTAACTCTATCACGAAGCATTCGGACAGGAGATTTTGAACTTTTTAAATTTGTACTACCAAAAATTACAAATTTATTCTTCATATGTAATCAACAAAATTATGCTCGATGGACAGTTAAATATTATGATAATTTGGTTAAAGTAGCAGAAACTCATCCTGATTTATATGAAATATTCAAACAAGGCTGTTTTGGAATTAGAAGGACCAATAAATCATTTTCAAGACAACCCATCGATTTGGTATTGGAACAAACTATAAATGCAGATGCTGCTAGAAGACTTACAGGTGTTATACACTTCACGAATTCGATCTCAGCACGCCAACGATGGGCCCGAAGCCACGATGTGCGATCAACAATAATAAGTCGAGTTTATGAAGAATTGGGCTTACAACATCATCAAGATATTTCAGCAGACCTAAAGAAGCATAACATTGACTCTAGTATCAAGCTATTAAAACAATTTATCACAACCTTTGATCAATTCATTGACCCATTCAGCTTAGGAGTGCCGACAGACCAATTAATTAATATTTCATCTGGTAAAGCAGCGTCAGATCCGGTTGAAGCATTTCTTCTTAATATTGAACAGAATGGCGATTGTCGACGAAAAACATTTATTTCTGAATGCGAGCAAGATATTAATAGATTTGAAAAAAGTATTAAAAAAATACCACTCATGAATTTTTCGCATGATTATTCAAAAATGAAGAAAGTGAAAGTAGGTGGTAAAGTTCAAGAGGTGAGGATTCAGCGAGATTTATTTGGACGTATGCTTGGTATATCTATGAATTATAATATTGATATAGCAAAAATTTTATCCCATCCAATTACTTCAGTACCTCTGTCGATGTGCCATTTAGATGGTACTATTTGCAAGACAGATAAATCCGCCTTGATGAAGTGCATAGAAAGAGATATCGAGCATCAGCCACCACCTCACATAGATGTATTAATAATTGATGGTTTTTTTCTGCTATATACCATGAAAGAAGTTCCAAAAACATTTGGAAATATTTCGAAAAAAATGTTACAAATGGTGACACGATTACATGCGTCGAGAGTCGATGTTATGTTCGATCAATACTTCACACCATCGATTAAAGATTATGAACGATCCCTGCGGTTTGAATCAACACAACTGGACTACATTATAACCGGACCTGATCAAGTACGACCGACCGATTTCATTAGAGAATTAAAAAATGTTAATTTTAAACAGGCTCTTATTGAGTTTTTCATCTTACACTGGAAAACTGATGAAATGGTGTCATTTATCGGTACCAAAATTATTCACATTAATTTTAGACAATGTCATTCTTTCATTGTTAATGGCAATAAAGTTTTGTCAGATATTATTGAGAACTTATCTTGTCCAGAACATGAAGAGGCAGACACAAAGATTGTTTACCATGCATGTAGCATCGACTACCCAGCAAATGTAGTGATTAGATGTACGGATACTGATGTCGTTGCTATAATGCTTGGTCAAATGCACCACTTGAAAAATGATTCACATGTTTGGATGCTCACAGGCACTGGAAATAAGCTAAGATATGTTGATCTTACGAATATATATGAACAAATAGGAGCATCATTATGTAAAAGCTTGTCTGGTCTTCATGCTTTTACAGAATGTGATTACAATCCTGCATTTTTTAGAAAAGGTAAACTTAAACCTTTCAAAATATTAAAAGACAACAAAGAATATCAGGAAGCTTTCCTTAAGTTTGGTGATGAGCTACTTAATAATAACGAGGAACAAGAAAATGTATTTAACACAATACAAAAATTTGTATGTGATATGTACAACGTTTCGGGAATGGTTGATGTAGATGCTGCACGACTCCAGCTGTTTATCAACACGTATGCAGTTTCCGATGTAAATGAAGCTTTTAACATGGAAAAACTGCGTAATTTTGATGCAAGCAACTTACCACCCTGCAAAGACGAGCTCTTTCAACAATTCCTACGGGCTAATTACACTGCTAGTATTTGTAACAATGCTCATGCACAAAATGCAATCATTGATCAACCAACAAATAATGGTTGGATACTGGACGACAACAAATATTTTTTCAAATGGTTTGATGGAGACCAACTACCTGGCTTTGTCAGTGATTCACTGGAAAATTCACCAGGTACTGTATTTTTATTTCAAATTGTTAACCATAATTACGTAATTATATAACAAATTGCAATCCAATTAACTAATTTATACTTTTACAGAAACACCAGAAAACGTTGATGAAGACATGGAGTTTCACAATCTGAACGTCGATGGCTGGGGTGACAATGATAATGATATAGAAGACAATTACGACGACGATGATGGTGCATAAATATCTTTATAACTATTATTTTTTTACAACCTATACTTATAACTATCTACGCTGATCAATAAAATATTCTTGTGTTTAATTAATTGTTATTAAAACCTATTCATTTTCCCAAACATATCATTGCGTTCATAAAAAATAATAGAGATTTAATGAAATATTGAAATTTAAAATACGATTCAATCAATTTTACAGAGCCAAATTTTTAGAATAAAATTAATTATATTAATCACTGAGATAATATTACATAATTAAATAAGAATTTGTTCAAAGTTTATAAACAATTTTAGTTTATTTAGATTATTTAAACTCAACTGACTCTCTATCTCGCACTTGCAGCTGACCTTTTGTCGTGTCTGGGGGAATGTTAGCCCCGTCAAATCGGTCTGGCTGCTCGGGGGGTATTGTAAAATAGTTACCTGAATAACATATATAAAATTCAACTTTGATACTATAACGTAAATGCCTTCGTTATTCACAGAGCTTTAAAGCGTCTGGCAAGAGTAATGCCCCGCGAAAAGCGTCTGGCAATGATTAATATGAGACCAAAATACTATCCCGTTGAACATACCTGTTACCTGCCGAACGCCCCGCTACCCAAGGTTCATAATACCCAAACGTTCTTACCGGCTATACTGTGGCTACTTAGAAAAAAATTTAGCTTTGATACTATACCGTAGGTCTGGCGGCTATGGGCTCTTACTCTATTACTTTATTGAGCAAAATTTCCTTATTTTACGTTAGTCTGAATTCTATTTTATTTTTTCACTTCGATTGTACTTAATTAATTTAAATAATTATCTGTAGGTATGTATTCTTGAGGTGTCGTAACGTGACACGTGCTCAATTTTATACCTCAGATTTTCACCAATTTCACTTTTATTCGAAAATTCACTGTCTATTATTATTAGTTCTTCATTAATATAATTCACATCACTCTTAATATTAATTAATTCTACTTTGTTTTTTCACATGAAACGTCTAATATGCTTAGCTTGCATGAGTTAAACGCTATGTGAAAAAACCTAAAATTAAAATGTCTGCCACCAAATATATTTTTTGAAATGTATAAAAATACTTAGCCTATATTTCCACCAAATCCCTGTAACACCACAGAAGTTAAAATTGCTGCTGCAATCTTTACGTAGCATGTAAATACTGCACCTTGCTTGGCACGTTGATTTATGCTAGAAATATTTGAATTATTTTTGAATTATTTAATATTTTTTAAGAATACTGACTGATCTACGCTTGTTGCATGAACGATCGCTGTCAAACTAATGAGAGATTAGTTAGGGAGCACCTCCTTTTTATAATGTCAGAGCCGCCATTTTAGGACAAGTTCCACATGAAAAAATGTAAATTTCATTTACTTTTTGTACATGATGAGTCCATGCCGTAACGTCAAAAATTTCCAAATTATGTTAATTAATTTATTTTTAATTATCCATAATTTTTCCTAATTGATTTATTGCGATATTTCAATTTTTCTAAAATTTATCAATATGGCCGCTCCCTATCATACTATGTTAATTTCCGGTGTGGAAATTCTCTCACGAATTTTCTTCTGTCTCGTTTCCACATCGTTCTCTTTCCCACTCATTATGGGAATTAAAATTACCTTTTTTTTGTAAATATTTTCTTACCTGAGCAATTTCGCGGTTTTTAACTATTGCCAACAGGTAGAGCGTAGCCAACTTCATAAAAGTGATTATTTACTTCGTCGCGGTGACAGTTGGTTTCGCGGTTTTTAAGTCGAAAAGTGCAGTGTTTTGTGTTAGGTTTTCTCCAATAATAAATGGATTAATTCTTGAGGTAAGTGTTTTAATATATTCTTTAAGTATTAATTAATAATTTTCCTGTGCATAATTTGCAGGAAATATACAAATTATGCGAAATTTTTATGTTGCAAAAGTGATTAATGAAGTGTCAACAATGGCTACAATTGTTGATTTTCATTAATAATAGTATGTTTAGCTTCTGCCAGTTTATGTTATTCGCATATCTAAACATAATTGCATGTTTCGCAATAGTTTATTATGCCAGTAACATGAATTTCGCTGAAAAGTAGCAATGTTTATGTTTTCATGTAGTGTTGTTGTTGTACTGCCAAGAAATTTGTTTCTTGGCAGTCTGCATGTAAACTATGTAGTTTTTTTGTAGTTTCTTATTATATTTGATCAACTATATTGTATTAAATTAAATTCTCTAATTCTTTTTATTTCAGATGTGCAATGGACGTATAGGAGGCATTTGCTGACTGGAAGAGGAACTCAGGAAATAGGGAAGTATTAATTATTGTGTATATTTTATTTTAATGTATTGTTATTTATTTTCAGCTGTGTTCAACAACTTTATTTCATGGACAGCTAAAATAAAATATCTTTATTCTGTGTATCGACTGGATTAAGGATTTTGTTTTAGATAGCGATTAAACTAAAGGTTTTTATTGTAGGTAACGATTGCAGTAAAAATATTTCTAACAAAAGACTTTATTGCGGTTCTCGACTTTAATACAGATTATTATTGTGGGTCACGACTGTAATAAGAAATTTACTAACAAACCACTTTATTGCGGCTCTCTATTGTAATATAGATTCTTATTTCGGATCGCGACTGTAATGAGAAATTTACTAACCAACCACTTTATTCCGGGTCTCGAGTGTAATAAAGATTCTTATTGCGGGTATCGACTTAATAAAAAATTTACTAACACAAAACACTTTTTGCGGGTCTCGACTGTAATAAAGACTCTTAATGCGGATTTCGACTGTAGTAAGAATATTACTAACACTAAACACTTCATTGCGGGTATGGACTGTAATAAAGAGTCTTATTGCAGGTCTCGACTCTAATAAGAGAATTACTAACAAAGTCGCTTTATAGCGGGTATCGACTGCAATAAAGAGTATCGTAATCCCAAACCTCAATGAAGTAAAAAGTTAATTGCAACAACATTTTATATATAATCTTAATCATTTTTTTAACTTAACTTTATTGTATATATTTATTATTATTATAGCGGACATACACATATATATAGTAAATAATAATATTTACTGAAACTTTAAATTAGGGTGAGATTAAAGTGTAGACTTGGTGAACAAAAGTAATCACTAACTTTAAACCAGTGCATAGTTTTCACCACACTCTTCATTTATTGCAATTTCAATAAATGTAGATGGCTGAGTAGTAAATGTGAACAGCTTAAGTATATGGGCTTGAAAATGAACTATGTATATAATGAAATGGAATTGGTTTGCTTTGCTGCCAATTTTTTATAACTTTATGCGTTCATAAGTTAACCCGCTATGGTTGGTTTGTTTCAATTAAAAACAAAGAGTATATGTGATGTAGAGACAGCATGTTAGAATATTATTTGCAAAGGAAACAATAAAATACAGAAAGTAATGAAAATATCTCCAATAACAAGTTTTGATACATTTATCTATAATTCGTAAAATTAAATTTCTAAGCTTACGGCAACGCTGAGTTTCAACATTCAAGAAATTATGCTGAAAGTATTAAAAATAAAAGAAGAAAAGGCATAAGCAACTATTGTCGAACGGGTCGTTTCTTGTAGGTAACGATGAGAAGTATTTATATTACGTATTGACGAGAAGTTTTTGTGATTAATTTGTAGGGAATTTATAGATATTCAAAAGTTTACCCGAATGTTTATATCATTCGCATGTGGTTTTCTATGAGATTTTAATATACAGCGAACAACTTAAAAAACTCTTTTGTTAGCCTTTTTTTGCTTTTAGCCTCAGATAACGATGAATCGGTTTGGTCACAAGGTGGCTGTTCTGATTTAAATCATTTGAGTGTTAGAATTGAAGTAATGTTGGATCAGGAAAAGAAAATTTCTATAAACCGTCACAGCGAGGACGTGGCCAAAACTAGAAAAATTTTAAAGCATCTCATCGACGCTGTATGTTTTCTGGGAATTCAGCAGTTGCGTTTTCGGGGCAATGATGAGTCAGTGCAATTTGTAAATCGTGGAAACTATATTGAATTATTGAATATTATTTCCACATGCATAGTGATTCCCTATTTAAAGGTATCACGTCCGATATTCAAAATGATTTTATTTTATTCATAAATCAAGTAATATTGGATCATTTTAAAAGTGAAATTAAGAGCTCGTCGTATGTGGCAATTTTATTAGATGAGACATCTTATGTGTCTAGCCAGTCGCAAATATCCACTATTATTCGATTAGTGGATGAGCATGGACATGTACAGGAAAGATTTTTATTTTTCACTGATTTTAGGAAGTCTAGATTTGCTAATGCAACTTCAAACCATGCTTTTAATTTGGGTTCTTCAAATTGCTTTAACTTCGAGCACAAATCAGTAGCGCAAGGATATGATGGGGCTGCGATAATGGCAGGAAATTTTAATGGCACGTAAGCTAAGGTATGAGAAGTTTACCCTAACGCACGTTTCATTCATTGCTCTGCTCATTAAACTTGGTTTTATCAAAGTCTGTAGAGTTTATTTTACCTTGTAAGTTTTTCTTTGGCATCATTTCTAGCATTGCACCATTTTTTTGTATATTCTACAAAGAGGAATCAGGCTTTCTATGAAAATGTTAGAATAAAGTCTCCATAACTTGCTCCAACACGTTGGTCGTCAAATTATCGAGTTTTTTGAGAAAATAATATCCGAACCAGAAAAATGTGACAAAAAAAACCATTTTATCTCCGGAGGGTTTCTACATTTCTTAAATAAATTTGATAATCAATTTCTTCTCATTACTTTTGCAAAAATATTTGCTTTCGCTGATATTTTATTTAACTTCCTGCAGAGTAAAATCATGGATACTTGTCACTGCAATGAAAAAATTCATAAAATAGTGTCACGTATTCGAAGTATGAAAGTTAATTTTTCAATAGCTTTCGACGAAACCGTAGCATTTGTTGATCCACCTCAACAACGACGGCGCTTACAAAATGCACAATACAAAATTTCATTTTTTGAGATAATAGACACCGTTTCTACTCAAATGGAAATTAGATATGAATGTATGAAGGAGCTTGTGTTTATTGAATTGCTGAATAACAAGAAATTTGTTAGTTATTCACAAAGTTTTCCATCCAATGCATTTAATTCTATCAAGAACTCGTATGGACAGTTCTTTGATTTTTCAAAATTAAACAATGAGTTAAATGTGATCTTTAATTCTATTGGTCTCAGAAATTTGTTAGTCAGCGAAATTTTAAAACATATTACGCAAAATGAGCTTCAAACAACTATAAGTCTATAAGTTTGCTTCCATAATATTAAAAAATCCTGCTAGCACAGCTAGTGCTGAAAGATCATTTTCAGCATTAAAACGAATAAAAACATATTTAAGGAACTCTATGGGACAACAAGAAAAACTGTCGAAATTCATCTCCTCAAAGAATTAAAGCAAAAAGAAAAATTTTACGGGGAAGACAGACAGGACTTTTGTAGAAGAAGTGTTTTCCGCAAATTTTCGGGTATATCCCTATAAATATTCAAACGATACAAAAGAAAACTTGTTGAACGGGCCCAACTCACCACCATAAAAATAAAAAAAAAAAAATCATAATCTTTGAAATATGTGCTCGTCACGTCTACCAAATTTCAGATTTTATGTCACGTTGTTTTCGAAGCAATCGTCTCTGACAGAGAGACAGACGGACGCAGAAGCGATTTTATAAGGGTTCCGTTTTTTTTTTCATTTTGAGGTGCAGAGCCCTAAAAGGACCCAAACTTCAGGAAATCTTTGCTAGTGGAAAAACGTCTTTTAATTAAACTTCTGTAAATTTGTCTTTTAACAAAATCATATTCCTGTGATCAGCAAAAACCAACTGATTGACATTAACGTTGCTGACGCAGACTGAACACAAAAGTCGGTTCAATTTAGTCGGTTGCCAGTTGTCAACTCGTTTCTAATCTTATTTTCTTGCTGACTTGCGTAAAACAGAGTAGTTTGCGGTACCGCAAGGAGTAAAGTTAACTGACTTTTAGTCACTAACCATAGTCAGTCGGCTTGCATAATCTAAGGAAAAAAAGATAATGTCTAGGTCTAGTCTGGCTGTGACCCTCAGCTATGAGTTGAATTTGTACATATATATTTGCATGTATGCCGGAAAAATATGTATTGAAATTAACTTTCTGCTTTTGTGTAATGCTGCCAATAAGGTTTTAAGAAACTAAGATATCTTAGGGGTTCAACTGAGAATTAAAAAAAAAAGATAAGATAATATTAATGATACATACTCTGGTAACTTGTAACACTTATCAAGATTTTGCTTTTAGTGATCCCCCCCCCCCCTACGATGGGCGCCAAGATGTTACCTTCTACTTTTCGTTTGTACATACACCCTGATTAGGGTTCTCCCATACTTCAGTGGAGAAGGGGTGTGTTGTATAATAGGAACTTCACGTGCTACCAGGATAGGTTGGGCGCCACCTCAATTTATGGCTGACTAAGCTATAAATTAGAAAATTTAGCTAGGAAGAAGAATTCTTTAAGACCCAAAGCACTTAAGATTAATTTCAGGCACATGATCCTAATAATAATTTATCTAATAGGCTGTGCAAGTAAAGCCTCATGTCACAAAAACAATCAAAAACAATTTTAAAAGTCAATTTTCTTTCCATTACTAATTAATAATTTTGGCTTGGGAAAAAAAAACTTATTTTATTGTAGAAAACAAAAAACTTATCCTTGATACGGTACAGGGACCATTAACTACTAATCTCCCATTGGAATCGAAAAGAAATCCGGACTAATCCTCCTAAATTTTCTTTCTGGAACTCTTCTTTAGCATATAACCTTGAAAAGACGACACTTTCTTTTATTTTCATCTTTTTAATTTTTTTTTAATTAAATATTACGATTGGCTTTCAGCCCCTATTTGATCACCTGCACTCGTTCTCGCTTAAAACCCAACTAAATCAGAACACCCGCTGCACAACCAGAGATGAAAAAGTATCAAACTCGTTTACAGTCGGGTCGGAATAGATTTATGCTAGATGATAGACCACTTATTAAGTGTACTAGTTTAGTACACGACCGCTTTTTATCTTCTTTTTTTTATTCTGTTTTTCTTTTTAAACTTTTGAGTTGATGTTCTCTGTGGCTTTGGCGTGTTATTATTTTTGGTTAATTTCAATTTTTTAGCAAGTCTAAGGCACGGTAATCATTGTAAAATTATTGTTGATTAAATTCTTCTTATTAGCAGCATTTTCTTTTCAAGCGTTTTTTAAAAAAAAAGAACACCAGAAAAAATTTAAACGGTTCCATTTAAGGCTTAAATAAAACTTATGTCCGTATAACGTAAAAGATAAGTATAAAGATTACTATAAACATAACATTGAAAGCTTTTGCTAACCCATTTCTACTTTGCCTGCTTCAACAATCCAAGTTACTTTTCCAGTTTGACTTACTTTCTTGCATTTAATTTCTACGATTTTATCTTACTTAATTACTGCTGTTACAACCTATTCATATTGTTAATTCAAACTATTATTTTAGAATCAATTTAATTATTTGAGTTTCCTTTGTAGGACTTTAATGTAATGCTTAAACCTAATTTGGAATTCGATATTCTTTGTGACCCAAGATTTAGTGCACGCCTTCTTGTCCTTGCCTTATTTTAGGTTTTTTTTATAGTTTATATTACCTCCTATTTTCGTTCTCTCATAGCGGCCGAAAATAAGTTGGGTGTTCTGAAAATGAAGATGACTGCCATGACCTACATAAATGAATTTGTTATGACTTAATTCCTCGAAAATTCGTGGGTCAGTATGGCTATGAATTACATTTTTCTTGATTCTGGACTAATACCCAATTAGGTGGAGTTGTGACCTTGCGATTTCAGATAGCAGCAAGTGTAAGAAGAATTAAGCAATTTGGAATAAGTAGGCACTTCGCACTGATAAATGATGATAAATGATTGTGAATTGTGTACTAAAAAACTGTCGCCTATACTGTTGTTTGTAATAAAGCATTGAGTCATGGTTAAGTAACTCACTTCGCATAGTGGAATGCTAAGCTGAGGTCTACTGTTTGTTTACTAATAGTATTGGGGTTTCCAGGTAACGGCAGTGACCGATGCACTGCTTTTCGGTTAATTGCAAGATATTGCACTGGTCACTAGGTCAAAATCGCTTCCGCTTTCACAGGGTACCCGTTTCTATGAGTGGATCGGGTTTGGCCAGTTCTTGGTTTTCAAACTGAAGGTGTGCTCGCATTGGAGTATCGATGATTTTTGCCTACGGGCGGGGGGGGGGGGGGGTGACCCCCAACTTTGGTACATAGGATTTAATCATTTTATTTTCGAAGTATGCCAGCTCATGGGTATTCCCATTGCTCTGAGCAGTTACAAGATAGCATGTTGATATAATACATAGATACATACAGCCAATAAAATTGCATAGATTAAAAAAACTATAAGTATCTGAGAGTCCGTACGATACAGAACCCAAGAAACATAATCTAAATTGCAAAACATAATTCCCGCCAAAGTAATTTCGCACACAGAAACTTCATAAAATAGTTCTCACTTCGTATCTTCTTTATTGTATGTATTTCGTAGACTTCACTAATTTCCAAAAAAATTCTCCTATTTTTAGAAGTCTGGTACTCGCAGTGTCCCCTCAAAGGTAAGCCCTGGCGTAATAGGTACAATATAATATCTATAGGCTTCATCACATAGTTTCTATTCTACACTAGGTACTTCCTCTATATGAATAGATAGGTTGAGACCCGGACGGCGCACCTGGAACGTAAGCCACAACAAGGGCCTATTGTTCACCCTCTATGACTATGAGCAATTGCTCATGAGTCCCGACCGGACGCTCTAACAAAGCTCAAAAGTGGTCCTCCGTACCGGCTTCATGTAGTTTTTCCAGGAAGTGTGAGCCAACGAATCTGTAATGCTTTCCTGAGAGAAACGGAGAGTGACAAAGAAAACGAGTCACTGTTTTAGATTCCTCTCCGCATCCTCTGCATGCAGGATCGTCTACAAGTCCATCCTGTGTATGTGACCTAGAGAAGAGAGTTCCCAGTGAGAATTGACACTACAGTAATCAAGGTCGGCTTGTTTATTTCCAATAGCTTTTACGTTAAGCTTGGGTTAGGTTTGCCCCACAGTTTGTAAGAAATGGTTCGTTTCTCTCGACATTAATTTTTATTTTAAATAAAAAAAAATATTAAAGGGATCTTGAAAAAGGTGAATTCCCAGAAAAGGTGTCTTAAATTAGCATGACATTTTATGACGGTAAGATATGCCGGCACCAAAGCAGTGTCACTGTCCTACATGGTGTAATTAAAAATTAAAATATCCGGCGCCAGACCTTTTCAAGATCCTTGAGGTATCGTAAAAAAAACCTGCATGGGTAGTTAGAGACTTGTGCATGTAGGTACATAGGAAAATAAGGAGGTAGGATACTTTCTGATGCCGCACAGATCATTCATTCAAAATGTGCTGTGATCTGTGTCGAAAGTAATTTATCTAAAACTTATCAGAGACTATTTTCAAAGTTGATGTGCCATTTTTAATAAGAAACTTATTGTTGAAATTGATAGGGAAAATAAAGAGAAAAAGGGTGAGTTACTTACTCACTGAGTGTAATTTGGTAGTTCTGTGCTAATGTTTTGTGTAGTGTAGTGTACTGTTAATGAAAAATGAATAAAGTTGTTGCTAAGATGTATTTAGGTAATTGTAGTATAGAAGTGCTTCGTTTTGTGGGTCAAGGCAGTAGGGATTGGCTCTCCTCCCGACTGTCTTTAAGGATGGCTCTCCTCCTGATACCATGATGGGGTCATATAAACCGCGGATGGCTCTCCTCCCCGTGTTTATGGAGATGGTGCTCCTCTCCACCCCTACGACGATTTCATGGTTTTAGTTTTGCTATTGTCTTGTGGCTCACCCTTGACAGTGCGATCCGCGAAACGAGCACTCAACTAGATAATTATATATTAAATAATACATAGTAGAGTTGGCAACTTGTATAGAATAGTAGTGAAATTATAGGCACTCACCTATTGTTTTAATATTTACAGGTACGGCGGTCCACAACGCGTGTATATTGCTCCGGGACCCTTAGCCTGACAAGTCTTGTAGTGTGAACGAGAAGAAAAAAAAAGGAATAGTGTTAACTGTAAACTGTCTAAATGTTTTGTTTGTTTTACTTCTTTTTCTCGAAATAAATTATTATTTCATTATCGTTCTTGTTCTGTATATTTTTTTTTTTTTTTACATTTTTATATGTTACAAGTTCCTTCCTAGTTCTACTTGAAGGGTCATCTAACCAAAGACAACCGTGTTGACAGTCGGCCCAAGCCTTTTCATTCCCGCTGGCACCAAACGAACGAGTACCTTGTTGGTTGGAGAAAGGGAGTTCAGGGCGGTTATAGACTTAAATTCAAGTTTGCAGGCTGTGACGGGTTTTCAAAAGGCCTTATCAGCTGATTGCCTGTCCTAACAGATTAAAATCTCCTTGTTAGCAGTGACTTCCGCCTGAAAAACCGTGATATGGCTTTAAAGGTGTATGGCAATTTCCCTCGCAAAAAACGCTCTAATTGAGATGCAGCTTCAGCGCAGCTATTGACGACCCTTCTTGATGTGTATTTTCACGGGTGTATGGTGAGGATGAAGTTTGAGAGCACCATTTTCACTAAGGAGGCACAATCTTTGAATCCTCAGTATGCTATATTACAAGTTTTTCATGTACACTTTCAGATACAGCAGATTGTTTGGACGATAAAAACATTTAAATGCTTTGAATATGAAAGAATGATTGTATTTGTCCAATTATTAAATCCGGTGCTAACTGGAATGTTCTAATAATTGACAATTATTATTTTGTATTTTTGGACAAATCAATTTTTACTCTGCAGGGTGGTGAAGGTTAAGTGTTAAGTGTTGTTGATGGTAGTAAATTTAGATAAAGTGTTTTTCTGCTTTTTTTCTCTGCATTAATGTACCCATTTTGATTGTTTGTTTGGGTGCTAACGTTAACAGATATTATCCTGGTGAGGTGAAAAGGTTGTCAATTATGGTTTTTTTAGTCGAGTAATAGTTGCGGATTTTCAGGATTTTTTTTACTTTTCTCCTAAATTTTATAATTGAATAATATTTATTATTACAGTATAACATTTAATGCAGACTTTGATTTTGACACAAAGCTGCCAAAAGCTGAAGAAGATGTGCGACCCATTGAAGAATATGATAATTCTGCCAGTTCAAATACCCATATGAACACAATGAGCTAAATGCTAATACTTATCTGGCTGGTCACCTACAAAGCTGAATACTGGCCCGGGCAAGTTGAGTCAGTAGATAATAATAATAATATATATATATATATATATAATAAGATGTATGCCCAGATCTGGCAGGTCATGAAAGTGGCCAGAGAAAGAAGATGTAACTTTTACTCTCAAGAGAATATGAAATTATCTATTAACAAGCCGAAGCAAATGCCTACCAATTCTACATTTCACCCACACACACACACCCACCCACCCACGCACGCGCACACACCCACACACACAGACACACACACACATACAGAGTGAATTATTCCAGAATAAGTTCCGAAGTTCACGCGAGTCTTTAATTCATTGCAGAGAGCCCAACAATTTTTCAATTTTGATCTGAACTGGTTCTCGATTTAAGAATATCGGTTAACATTATTTTGTTTTCCTGTGGTTCTTTTGCTTATATGAACGCTATGTGAATGCACTATTCACATCTTGGGTTAATCAATAAACACGTACAGTTTCCTTGTGTTTACTCAAACGTAATTGTATTTTTTTTAAAGCTTTTTGACTGCTGTAGCGAACTGCTAACGAATTTATACATCGTAGTGAACTGCCAATTAATTTACATACCGCAGTGAACTGCTAAATAGTAATAGGAAAAAGCATATTACACTGCCCCGAAATATAGTTGCATATGTGATATTACGAGGTTTATTTTAATTAGCTGGTAGGGTCGCCATGTGATATGATGGTAATTACTTGAGAATGGTCGCCTATTGATAATAATATTATTCGCAGATGATGTGGAGTAGCTAACTAGCATAACTCCAAAACCAAGGAGAGGAGGAGCTAATTAAGCATAACTCCTAAGTTGATCGGGAGTACCTAAAGTAAGCATAACTCCACTTGAATAAAAGACGATAACTGTTGATGATTGATTAAGACTGACTGTCTTCTCTTTAATTTTCTTAGCTTATTTATGCAAAGTAAAATTAGCTTATTATAACAATAATTACTATGATGAATTCCTTAAAAAAATATTCATGTTTTCCTATATGTTCTTCTGACCCATTGTTGTTAATTTGTTTAGGACAACAGAAAAAAAAATTGTATAATTGATTTTATTTGGATTTACACACTTAATCCTTAATTAAATTTCTAATTAATGTATTACATATAATCTAAATCAGCTAAGCTAAACTATATTTAATTATTTACTTAGTTATAGTCTTCTATTCCTTTTGCTATTATTTACGTGTTTCAGTTTCTCCTTTATTAGTTCTTCATACCTTTTCTTTTCTTCCTTTGATGTTGACAAACTAGCTTTCAATTTGAAGTAGTGAAGTTCCCTGATTGCTTTTATTCGTTTGCCTCCTCGGGTTGATTTATGTTTTGCCATGTTGTTCTCGTGGTTCTTCCGTAGTCTTCTCTTATATTCTTCCATCGTTAGCTTTTGTAGTCCAGGTATATATTTCGATGCTTCTTGAGTTGTTCCGGATGTTGCCTTAGGGATGTAAGGCTGTACTGGGGCGCCTTTTGGGTATAATGTTAAATTTTTGATGTTAAATGAATCCGCCTTTGCGAGAAGTCTGTCTATCGCCCTGCTTATTTCGTTGGCCATCTTAACGAACGATGATGATGTTCTTTTAATAAATCCAATTTGTTTTCCTTGCGGATTAATTGCGTGAATGTTACGAAATCACGGTGTCTTCTTGAAGATTGTAGATTCGATGCGGCTTGAATGCTACGAAATCACTGTCTTTTCTTGGAGATTCTTACGAAATCACGGTCGCCATGTAATATTACGAGGTTTATTTTAATTAACTGGCAGGGTCGCCATGTGATATGATGGTAATTACTTCAGAACGGTCACCTATTGATAATATTATTATTCGCAGATTTTCGGTAAGGGAACCGAAAGGTTAATTAACGCTTACCACTTATGGTGGCGTCGGTGTAATATAGTAGAAGTACACTTACCACTGGTGGAGGCGTAGCAAAGTCCTAAAGAGTAGTTACCGTTTTGCGTATAATTAAAAAACTCTACTTTATTACAAAATATCGATCAATTTATACACATTAATTGTTTACGCCTAAATATTATATATTTCCATTATATTTTAAGCAACGGTGAACGCCTTTGCTTTACTTGCATTTATTGCTGTACAGTTGAATAACATTGCGCTAGTTGCAGTATTTGCGCGAGTTGCATTTTTCATCGGATTATTTTCTTTTGGAATGCAGCAATGGTATTCAGAATTCATGATTGGTATGTTGTGGGGTCATTGTATGTTATGATTGTCTGATCAGCAGATGATGTGGAGTAGCTAACAAGCATAACTCCAAAACGAAGGAGAGCAGTAGCTAATTAAGCATAACTCCTAAGTTGATCGGGAGTAGCTAAAGTAAGCATAACTCCACTTGAATAAAATACGATAACTGTTGATGATTAAGACTGACTGTCTTCTCTTTAATTTTCTTAGCTTATTTATACAAAGTAAAATTAGCTTATTATAATAATGATTACTATGATGAATTCCTCATCGAAGCCCTCATGCTAGGTCGCAGTCAGTGATCGATATTTCGTCACTGCTTATTACTTGCGTGCTACTTTAGTGGGTCGCGTTAATAGATTTAGTTTGTTTATGTTGATGTAATTGTGTATTGGGTAAGGGTGACCTAGTCATGCAGTGCACAGTGTGATTTGCTGTGTCTCGTATTTCTTTATGTATGACAAGTGTCGGAAGCATTTTAATGTTATAAGTACTCATTGTGCTTGGCCAATAAGTATATCATAATATTTGAATGGAGGTAGATATTTATGTATGTAGGTAGGTATGTTTATATGTAGGTGTGTAGTTATGTTTATATGTAGGTATGTAGGTATGCCACAAATATCAGTCGATGAAAAATTTATATTGTACTGCCCGTAGTCAGAGCGCACATGCAATAATGAATAATGTGGTGAAAATTGATGCCCCTGGTATAAAGTTAGTTGGTCAATTCGTTTATCCACTAATTCTACACTTCAATATCAAACTAAAGTTTTAATATTTAATAACTTTAAAATAGAAATAATTCAAGTTATCAAAAACGTAATGAATATAAAATATATGGTATGTAACAAATATGATAATTCTGTTGCAATAAACTTTGTTCTCACCTGATTTATGTTTGGCAGTTGATTCCTTGATTTGAATAATTTTAACTGAGGTTTGGGATTGGGATATTCTTTATTCTGGTCGATACTCGGAATAAAGTAAGGTGAGGAGATCTTACTGTAGTCGAAACCCACAGAGAATCTTTATTGCAGTCGTTACCCACAATAAAGTGTTGGTTAGTAAGTTTCTTATTATAGTCGTTACTCACAATAAAGTGTTTAGTGTTAGTAAATTTCTTATTACAGTCGTTACCCGTAATAAGAATCTTTATTGTAGTCGTTACCCACAATAAAGTGTTTAGTGTTAGTAAATTTCTTACTACAGTCGTTACCCGTAGTAAGAATCTTTATTGTAGTCGTTACCCACAATAAAGTGTTTATTGTTAGTGATTTTCTTACTACAGTCGTTACCCGTAATAAGAATCTTTATTGTAGTCGTTACCCACAATAAAGTGTTTTATTAGTAAAATTTCTTATTACAGTCGTTACCCGTAATAAGAATCTTTATTTTTGTCGCTATTCAAATAAATCTCCTAATCTAGTCGCAACCCAGAATAAGAAAAATTTATTTTAATTGTCTACCAAACAAAGTGTTAGACTGTTAATAAAAATTCACAAAATTAGGAAATACCACTAAAAAAATTATCAAGTCACTCACTGCACTGCCAAACTGAAAAAGAGATCGAGTCAAGTTAAATTGCTGTTTATATAGCCATGGTTTGCACACGGCACCAAAGAACGGTAGTCCAAGGCGCATGGCAACTATAATTGGCATAGTAACAATAACTAACCATAGCAACAATAATCCAGCATAGCAACTGCAACGCATGATATGTCTATGCAGTGTTACCATTTTATTCATTGCTCTATCAAGCTATTTTTGCTAAATATATTTAAAGTAATTTAAACTAATTTATGTTAATTTCAATCAATATGGTATACAATGACTTTCGCTTTGTTAAATATAGGTAATTACTTGCAACGAAAACAAATTAATTTGTACAGTATATCGAATAAGATTGCGAATCATATTTACTTCCTCGAACTTGATTCATGGTAATAGGGAAATTTGATTGAATCATGGAATTTGTGTTAGATTCGATGTTTCTAGTGCAATGTAGATGGCACTATTTTCGTTCCACTACGTATTTTCCTTCCATTTTATCGTAAAATGTGGTTCATTTTCACAGTTGTCACCACTGTGCGAGTTAATTGTGTTTGACGTACAGCTGAGCTGATGGTTGGTGTTTACATGTACATCTAGAACATAATTAATTAGGTAAGATGATTTATAACTTATTAAAATATCTGGTTCTTGGTGGTTTCTTTTGTTGCAGAATCCACGCGGGATATTATGCTGATTACTGCCGCTCAGCATAGCAGAGGATTGTTTATAGAACCGACAAGCGTTGGTTCCTAGGAGGATGTCGTTCTTATCGTGCATTTGTAAAATATCGAGATATCAAAATAAAGATACCATCATGAATATAGTAGAGATTTCTTTTTCCTGCAACTAGTTTGCTTCATATTTGCGATTTTAGATGTTGTGCAATGTTCTATATAAGCTTGAATTTTTAATTTGTTCTTTTATTTGAGTGAATTCTTTTTAACTTAATTTCCGAATTCAGAATCAGCAAAGAAAAATTCGAGGAGTTTCTGCTCTGCCATAGGATGTTATTTCCTGTTTGGAACAGGTACACTAGGTTACCCGGTTACTAGAAACCAGCTCATTGAAAGTGTTGCCTTATTAATTAAGAACCTTAATAAGGGTAAAAGTTTTACTAATGAAAAGCCGGGAAGAAAACGGCTACAAGGTTTCCTCAACAGACATCCAAACATATCAGAACGTATGTATCAAAATTTAACCAAAAGCCGCGCCCAAATCTCTGAGAATGGAATCCGAGATTGGTTCAAAATGGTATACGAATATTTATTACAAAATAATCACTTGGATGTACTGTGTGATTCCTCACGAATATTTAATTGTGATGAGTCAGCTTTTTACCTTTGCCCTAAAGGCAATACAGTTTTAGTGAAAAAGGGCAGTAAACAAGTCTACAGTAGAACGGCTAATGATGAAAAAGAATGCCTTACTACCCTTGTGAATGCTAATGCAAAAGGTAATTTGGCACCACCAATGGTAGTTTATCCATATAAAAGACTTCCTGGTAGTATTATACATCAAGCGCCAAGAGGATGGGGTATTGGAAGAACGGAAAGCGGTTGGATGACTGGGGAAGCTTTTTATGAGTATGTAACAAACGTTTTTCATCCATGGCTATTAAAAAAAGTATAAAACTACCAATTATTCTATATGTAGTTGGACACGTATCCCACTTATCTTAAATTTGACCCAATTTTGTAAAGCCCAAAGTATCATTCTAATTGCTTTGCTACCTAACGCTACCCACATACTACAGCCCATGGATGTATCTATATTCAGTCCTTTGAAAAAACAATGGCTGAAAGCAGTGCAAGATTGGAAATTGGGAAGCCGGTATGACAGACTTAAACGGGAGGATTTTGCCCCGTTACTAAAAAAGACTTTAGATATTGCCGCCAAGCCAGAAACAATTTCCAGCGGATTTAAAACGACTGGCCTATATCCGTTTGATGTCGAGGCTATAAATTTCAAAAAGCTTTTAACTTCGACATCTACATCAAATGACTCCGAACTGCAGAACTTAAGCTATACGAATGTTCGTTCAACATTCTCTAAGGACAGTCTCCGAGCATGCCTGAGAGTGTTGGAGAGCAGGATTTCTCAAGAAAAGCTGGAGTCTTTTTATAAGTCTTCAGAAATATGGAATGGAAACATCGAGGACAAGAGTTTGTTTTACTTGTGGAAAACCGTTCACTCCGAAATATTCAACATGAATGATGACCTAGTAATTAATGAAACCACAAAAAGTGAATTCCAAGATAAAATCAAAGAAGTCAAAGAATTTCAATAAAGCTTTAACTCCTTCAAATTCTATCGAGTCAGAATCATCGTATAACTCCTTCCAAATTCTACAAAAGTTGGAATCATATCTCCTTCCTTATAAAAATCCGAAAGAATCGGATAAATTAAATTAAATTAAAATTCCGGCTCGATCAGAATTCATTATTGGAATTCCAACACCTTCTATTCAAAATCAATCGGTCTGTTTCAAGAAGGAAATAAGGCCAGGTTTATTTCTTGGAAATTCGATAGTCGAACCAGTCAACGGTAGGGTAAAAGTCCTAATCCTCAACACAAATGAGGAGGACGCCGATCTGGCACCTTACGAGGTGAACCCAGTTTACCAAGACTTGGACGACTTTCTGGTAATCTCCACAGACTCTGACAGAGATCCAATTAAGGGCAGAATAAATAAACTTCAAAACCGTGTCAAATTAGATCACTGTAATCCAGAGTAATCTGAGAGTATTCGCAACATCTGTAGGGAATTCAACGATCTCTTCCTCATAGAATGCGATTACCCACAAAATCGAGACCCTCCAAGACAAACCGCCAATTTATACCAAGCCTTATAGACTTCCAGAAGCAAGCCGAACAGAAATAAACCGGCAAATACAAGAAATGCTTGACATCATCAGACCTTCACATAGTCCCTGGAATTCTCCACTTCTTCTGGCTCCTAAAAAACCAGATGAGAATGGAAACAAAAAGTGGCGAGTTGTGGTAGACTTTGGTCGTATTAACGACATTACTATTGGCGATGCGTACCCACCGCCTAATATCACTGATATATTAGACCAGTTGGGGAAGTCGAAATACTTTACCACACTCGACTTAGCCAGTGGATTCCACCAGATAAAAATGGACTCGAATGACAGGGAGAAAACTGCCTTTAGCACACCCTATGGCCACTACGAATACAATCGTATGTCATTTGGTTTAAAAGGAGCCCCTGCTACTTTTCAACGAACCATGAATAATGCCTTATCTGGCCTTCAAGGCATCTATTGCTTCGTATACATGGACGATATTGTAGTCCATGGATACAATCTCAAAGATCATAATACAAGACTCACAGCAGTATCCAGTCGTCTCCGCAATTTCAACCTCAAATTTCAACCCGACAAGTGCAATTTCCTAAGAAAGGAAATTATGTATTTAGGGCACATAATTACAGAGAATGGAGTCAAACCAGACTCAGCAAAAATCAAATCAGTTCAGTCCTATCCCAGACCCAAGAAGGAGAAAGATATTAAAGCATTCCTTGGTTTCGTCGGCTACTATCGCCGCTTTATACCAAATTTTTCAAAGATAGCCAAACCACTTACAAATCTTATGAAAAAAGATACGTCTTTCAAGTTCGACGCAATCTGCGACGAGGCGAATTACGAAATAAATTAATTTCAGCACCAATTCTATCTTATCCTGATTTCGGCAAAGAATTTTTTGTCACCTCCGATGCCAGTGACTACGCCATCGGAGCTGTCCTTTCACAAGTTGGTGATCAAGGAGATCATCCAATCGCCTATGTGAGCCGAGTTCTCAATGGTGCGGAGACTCGTTACTCAACAATAGAAAAGGAGCTCTTAGCTATCGTTTTCGCAGTTGAGCAATTCAGACCATACGTTTATGGCAGACAGTTTACAATTATAACTGATCATAAACCATTAGTATTGCTCATGAATCTGAAAGAGCACTCCTCAAGACTAATGAGATGGAGAGTACGTCTTGAGGAATATGACTACAAGATAGTTCACAAATCAGGTAAGCTCAACACAAATGCAGATGCTCTCAGTAGAGCTATTCCGGATAATAGCGAAAATTTCATAGAACCTACCACCTGCGTAAATGTGGTTACAAGGAATCAAGCTAAAGCTCAGGCGAATTCGAACACTCCCAACACGAGTGTCATTAATCAAAATCCAACTCCATCACAAGTGAACAATTCCTCAGTCATTATAACTGACACAAATTTCCCACCTAAATGCCAGTGCGGGCATTTACTTCGAGGAAATTGGCAGAGCCAATTTCTACGCCAACGAATGGAAAATCGTCACCTATTACGACCTAGCGAATTTTAAATCAGAATTCAACAACATCCAGTTCATAGCCCAACAAATTACAGCGACCTGCCAGAAACTGGACAAACATCAGCCTTGAGCCACACTTGTAATGGTACGTTGCTACAAATAAATCTTGTTATAGCAAACATAGAGTATAGGAATATGTTACTGGTAACCCAAAATAGAAAACGAAGAGCGCTTTTCAATGCTATAGGCTCAATTTCAAAAGCTCTTTTCGGCACATTAAACGAGGATGATGCCAAGCTTTATGATGAACAGATTCAGAACCTTACTTTAAACCAAAACTCCCTCCTATCCCTTCTGAAAAGTCAAACTGCGATAGTCGAAACAACTGCAAACATTTTCAACAAAACTAAAGCCGCAATTGAAAAGGAATTTCTGGTTATGCATAAAAAGTTGATATCAATACAGATAGCCTCATCATCAATGGAAAATAGCACACTTGATAACAAAATATCAATCGAACTTGAATCACTTATTTCCCTAGTTTCGCTAATGGCATTCAGATACCAAAATACCCAGTCGGAATTAATAGATCTCTTAACAGATTCAAGACACGGAAAATGTCATCCTACACTTGTATCACCTAAACAAATAGAGGAACTTTTACTGAACAACAAACAAGAACTGCCAAATTTAATGATACTTCCCGTAAACTCTAGAGACAATATCTTATCACAAATTTACAAATTAAGCACAATTTCTGCGAATATCTTCAACAATAAAATAATCATAGAACTCAGAATCTCCATTCCTTTCAAAGAACCATATTAAATTTTTAAAACAATGCCACTGCCTATAATCCTTAACGGATCGCTCATATATATTGAACCATCAAACGAATATATATTAATAGACTACAATCGCGAACACTATCTGGAACTATCAGTCCAGGATATCCACAATTGCGCAACGTTGGACCATATGCAGTTTTACTGCAGGTTATCATCCCCCATCCTTAACACAAATACAAAAACAAATCAATGCTAAATAAATCTAATAAAGAAGGAACCAATTACATCGAAATGTAAAATCCAAACATTAGAATAGGATTATTTTTGGACGCAATTATCACAGCAGAACGCTTGGCTTTTCCCCCTTAAAGAATCTCTCCATATAGATGTCATCTGTGAAGATTCGATTAGTTCACAAACCCTACAAGGAACAGGAATAATGAATATCTACCCCGGTTGTTATGTGCGAAGCAAGGAGTTCATCTTGCACGGACATGACGTAAAAATGTCCAAATTCAATTCCCATTTTATCCCCACAATAAACATCTCCAATATAATATGGAATATGACGTTTTCCCCTATGGAAACGCATATAAAAACAAACCACTTAAATATTACGAATAATATGGATCTAGATAAACTTCTAGAATCCATCCGTTTCCAAAAAAATCAAGATAAATTCCTTTAAATCCAATAAATAATCATCATATTCACCACTATGCAATATCATATGTGACAATTGCTTTAATCATCTCTATTGCCTGTGCATGTACTTTAAATATAAACCGAAAGAATGAACATCCAAAAACATAACCCTCGAACATGAACTGGAAGATATGCCTAGAGCTGCATCACGAAAACTTACGTTCAAGATAATCCCAGCACCTAAAAGGAAATCGGCTGAAAACGTTTAACCTACGGACGCTAACTAACGGACACAGTAATAACCTCTTCCTAATTTTTACCATCATAAAAATCCCCATCCTCATTGAGAAAAGAGCGAGAATGGATATATGTATTAACCGGGAGTTTAAGAAACAAAAACGAAGCAAATGTAGTTAATATTTAAAATAACGTAATTGTATAAATAAATAAAGATAAAAAAAGGATTCATTATAAGAATCAGATTAAAAACAAAAAGTATAAAAAGAATTATTTGTGAATAATACTTATTATAGTACCCATTATTATTTTGACAGAAATTAATAAATAAATTATAAAAAAAAATATATAGGAGAAAGGAAAATGAAATTAATAATTGTGTTCTATTTTACTAAAAACTTGTATGTAAAAACAAAAGATTTAATTATGAAATAAATAAATATGTATAAAATTATAGAATTACCAAACGCTTAAGTGTAAAGTTCATATTATTCATTTCTTTGTACTAGCTTAAAAGATATAAAATACAACATATAATAAGGTAAATATACAGGCTTTCCTATTGTATTTTTGAATAATTATAGTTAAATCATTTTTTGTGCTTTACCTATTATAAGTTAATTATAAATATGCATGTAAATAACTATACATAGCTAGCCTATCTATAAAATCACTACTTAGAATTACGTTCCCAACGCACTATTTTCAGAGAAAGAAAGTTTTCTTCCAGCTAGAATAAAACTTTCTGTTCCCCAGGGGGGAGGGATGTTGTGACTCAGGTGCCCAATGCCCCGAATCACAACCATAAGGGCAATACATCAATATATCGTCCAATACGATATAGTGATGTACCATTAATTGACCCTGAAAATGAAAAATTATTTCATTTTAAAATATCATTTAAAATTTCAAATGCATTTAAAGTTGCATTTCCATACTGCAACAAAATGCAATTTAGCATAAATTGCATTTCGTTATCAGTAATGTACTCCACTCGCACGGTATACCTACCTACATGCCGTGTAATCGGATATCATTTTTCGTCGTGCAAATTGAATGCACATAAAATAATTCGCATATTCTCACGTACGATCTTTTCATCGTCGTGAGAAAGCAAAAAGAAAAAAGCTTTTAAAAAAGTGATCATGGGTACCTGGGAGCCGGCAAGCCCAAACCTCGGGGAGTTCGATTTTTAAAACCGCCGAGTGAAGTTAACTTTTTATCACCTTCGAGAAAGATTCTTTCCTAAAAACCGTCGGGAAATTTCGCCTGAATGTGGATTCGGAAATTAGAAATTAAATAAAATTTTACATAAAAATACTGGAAGTAGACGAATCAATTTGTTTGGGAATCGGGAAAATTTTAACAATATAAACAAATTTTTACATATTGTGAATCTAAATCTAAAGAAAATTAGTGAACAATAAATTAATTTCGTGCGCTTACATTATATGTATATACATTACATTATATATACTATACATTATATTAACTAAAATTGTGTGACAAAAATTCCCTTCCGACCTTTTCTCTACTAGCAACTAAGGAGCACGAGTGGTCGTACGACAACACTACCAGTACTCAACTGGCTAAAAACTTCCGCGTGTGGGCTATGCGTAAATGCACTCTTAAAATTAAATTAAAATTTAATTTGGTTTATTTTATGTTGTATTATTATATAATTATATTATTATATTAGAAAATTATTTTCCAACTCATTGCATGCAACGCTCGAATCGAAAAATGCAATATATTCCCGCGTCAACTGTAAATAAAATTTGAATTTGCATGTGTACTAAAATTATAATCACCCTATATTTACAAAACTCTGGCGGATAAAAAAAAAAGGTACGAATGGGAATGGAAATAATTCCAAATCCAGTCAGATCGCATAGTAGTTAGTGGAAATAGTCAAAAGAGGAAAAACTGTAAGGTAAGTAATTAAAAAAATAAAATATATTGTTTTGCATTGTGTTGTAAATTAATAATAATTAAATCTGATTACAGGAAAAATAACGAAAAATTTATGGCAACAGCGGCCCCAAAAGAAGCCCCAAAAACTGGGGCAGGAACGGTTGCAGGTACAGCAGAAAATAACGCAGGAGCACCAGCATCAAGAGCTCCAGGAGCGCCAGGAGCGCCAGGAGCGCCAGCAGCAGCAAAAGCTGGAAAAAAACCAAGATCAAACAAAAGAAAATATGAAGATGAAATGTACGAGACTACAAAAATCGTAGTCAACATTAATGAAAACAAAGTTGTGATTATGAAAATATAAAATAAAAAAGAAAAAAAATATTTATTTGTTTCAATTGAACTTTATTGTGATTAATAATTAATTACAGGGTATCGCAAGAATTGGTGTTATAATATCTTTCCTAGCTTTTTTCTTGTATCGATAACTTGAGAACGCGTGTAAAACGAAATTTAAGTTCGAAAATGGAAGAAATCGGGTATCTCTTTCATGGGGCTGCCTTTAAAAATTTAGTTTTTCGCTATATATTTGCAGATTGCCTGAGAATGCATCTACGTAGTGAGCTGAAATTTTGTATACGATTTTTTTATAGACATAGTTCATTTAGAAAAAATAGTTAATAAAATAATCTTCTTGGTGTTGCAATATAAAAGTTTTATTGACCAATGCTTGATGAGATTTTTTTGAATTTTTTCACAATATTATTATATATTATTATTAGTTATAAAATTGGACTTGGACTTGATTCACTTAAGCAATAAACTCCTCATATATAAATTGAAAAAAAAAAAATAAATAAATAAACCATGCACTGCAACAATCCAACCCGCCCTAATCGAAGACTTTGACCCAGCGCCCTACTGACTGAGCCAAAGTACGTTACTTTGCTTGGGCTATAAATGAGTATTTAAAACAAATTGTGTTCCATCTCACAGGTTAAATACAGAGGCTTAAAATCGAAATCGTGATTGTTTCAAATTTCTTGATGGGCAAACCCCTTCAAAAATGCGTGATTTTGCAACTCTTGGCTGGACTTGTCGAATTTAAATGCTTGTATAATTTTAAGCAAATAACCGAATCGGCTCAAATAAATTTTGAAAGATAAAGCAGACATGTGAAAGGCCATTTCTTGAAACAGACGGTCCATTTGCTTTCTGCACCAGGAGGCGTCTAATGGACATTACATTTCCAGGACTTTTTAATTTTTTTTTAATAGGAAAATAAAATCTGAGAATGCTGAAATTCGGTATAGACAATCCTTTTATGATCACAATTGTAGAAAAGAATTAAAAATTGGAATAATTCTTATTTCATATAACGAAATTTCCAAATCAATTTTCAGAACGGAGATTTCGGGTGCCAAATTTTAAGATTTTGTCATGTATGTCGCAGGAGTTTGAAAATAAGCTCAAAAAATCAGAAAAAAATCATAATAAAAACTAAGCTAAAAAAATGTGCATATTAATTAAAAAATAACTGGATTTTTAATTAATTCCTTAATATGAGCATGCAAATTAAATGACATAATGAAATCTATGTATGACAATATTTTAAACTGTTAGTCGGGTAGCGTGAAAAAAAAATACAATAAATTAGGGACAGTAGTATATTACTTTTACATTTATAACAGGACTTACAGGATTGCTAAAATTAAAACATTTCAAACATACGTCAAATTCCCCATATATGTATAAATGAGTAACGAATCTAATTAGAAACTAATTTAGCGAACCATGCCAACTTATTTGGTTAGTTATTGCTAAACGGCTTTGAATAATGTCTTGTAGTTTTTTTTTAGATAAAAGCTAGTGGATTAAAGATAATGCTAAGAGAAAAAAGTGGCTTAATTGTTGCAGGATATAAAAAAAATATGGCGCTGAATGTAATGTAATTACCGATGAAAGATAGTATCATACAAAACTCATCGGCGAATCGGTAATTAGAATCGCATCGAGGTTTAGTAAAAAGATTTATTTTTAGGACAAATAGGGGTTGTAATTATCTACCCCTGTTCAGCCCTTCTTGAAAATTTCATTACTAAAAAAATGATTTGAATTTTTTTTTTTTTTTTTTCCAAAAAATCCGAAAATTTTCCCGTTTTTATTTCCACCCCCGCTGTTGTAACACAGTTACAACCCTAACTTATCTTGTTTATACATGCGACGGGCATGCATGCGGCTTCATGATGGGTAAGCATGCTTACCTCATCCTAAAATTCGCCAAACTTGAAACTACAAAATTGCGCTAAGTGATAATATTTCACTAATATCCCATAGCAAAATTTAACGCAAACAACTTTGAAGTCGCAAAACAAAGTCTATTCGGATAAACAATTATATCCAATTCCATATTTTTGCCTCTAACAATAACAAGAAATTGCCACCTTGCAATTTCAAGAGAGAAAAATATTCAAACATTGTATGCTTTACTGCTCATGCTCGCTAGAATTAAATTCCTCATAAAATAATGTAAAAGCGATTACTCAGCGGATAAAGCTTTGGCTTTTTGCGTGCTGGGAACGATCGAGCTTTAGCTATGCGCAGTCGGTTCTTAAAATTTTTGCAAGTTAGGTCGCGCGAAAAAGTGCTCTCTCTCTCGGATAAAATCTCACTAAGCGTTCTTCTAATAATTTTCTTTTCTAAAGAAATTGATTTTAAATTAAATAAATTCCTTCGTTTTTTTTAAATCAATTCCCGTCGTAAAATTCGTTATCGAAACAAATCAACCGAATCAAAAGAGTTTCTTCCCCATTTTTATTCTTGATTTCATTGATTTACTCTACGTGTTTTATTCCACGCTAATACAAAAATAAATAAGAAAAAAATAATAAATAAGAAGAAAAATAGAAAAAAAAAGAGATTTCATTGATTTTATCTAAGTGTTTTATTTACGAAAATTGAACAAAATAAATAAGAAAAAAAAAAAAAAAACGGTTGCACTAATAAAACTCCTTTCGCAATGAGACCGAAGGGTTTTTTTTTCAATCTCCTTTTCCTGATTAAATAGAAAATCAATTTGCAGTGGAATTATCCTCTATTGAGACTCAGTTTCCGCCTCCTCGTAGTAGGCACGGGCGGCAACATAACACCGCCACTAAGGTGGATACAACCCTTAAATTTACACCCCCTGTAATGCCACATATCCTAGGTATATTGTGAAAAAGGAATGGTTGCAATCGAATCAACTGTTACAGAAAACTATCGAGTTGGGTGTGTGAAAAATTTTTGAAATTATTTGAAATGAGCTGTAAAATGGTCAATTTGGTCGTCTTCCACCACAAATGAGATGCTATAAAGGTAAAGGTAAAGGATGTTTGTAGTATGAAATCGCATCTACATTTTGTCCCATAAAGTTAAATGTAATTAGTTTTTCGATCGAGCCAATAGTTTAGGAGAAAACTTAATAATAGTAGAACGACCTCATTTTACAGCAATTTTTGTCGTTTTTTGCCGTGGAAATATGTAAAAATTTATAACGGAATAACGAAGGAATTTTTCTGTAAAGATGAAAAAGTTTTGTAATTGAAGATTTATGCCTATGATTGAAAAAAAAAATAACTCATTTGTAGTAATGGGGTATATGGGACCCAGATGAGGAAAAACTTTGAACTTCGGGAGGAAAAGCTGAGTGTGGAAATGTCTCATATCACAAATAAAAACTTTCTAATATATAGACAATTTTCTTACCTTTAATATGAATGTAATGTAATGAATAGGGGCATCCGTTATGATGCAGGGTCCGACAAAGTGAAAAAGTGGTTTTCAGTTAAAATGTAAGAGGGTGAAAAAAATACACTACGAAGTATACCAGATTGAAAATTGAAAAACGCCATGCGATAGAGCTCGGCGGGGGCTTTAATTTGACACCCTACATGATATATTTGGGACTTTAGGGTGGTGGGGTAACAACCCCCCCACCCCCAAATTTTTTTTTCATATTTTTAATATCTTAATCGAACTAAAGACGAATCCCAAGTTGGTTTTTTGATCCGCCTCCAATTCTCCCCGCAAAAAAGGTTCGAATATTGAAAGTAATTAAAGCAGATTTCTGAACTTCAAATACTATTATTAAGTCATTTAGAAGCGAAAAAGAAAATCGATCACACCAATTTGTTTTTCGCTGATGTTTTATTAAGTTTTCCAGAAAGTTTCATGTTCTTTGATGCGCCATTACTTATGTTTTGGGATCCCAAATTTGCAATACGTTTTTTTTGTGGGGGAAAACCGTGATGCGGGTAGATGTAAATTGAACACCCTGTTAAATCAACCCCGAAGCAACTCTAAGCGATATTAGAGCACATATCGATAGTCCTCGAAGGGAAATTTCATTTGGCACACTGGAAATTTTCCTAGGACACCCCCCTCCCCCGCTGCACCCACTAACATTTCACGTTACGTTTTACATCCCCCCACCCACAAAGAAGGGTGGAGGGGGTGAAATTTCAGATTCGTAAATTTTCAAGTATTCTCTTTCCTTTCGTTACGAATTCGTAAAGAAGTCGATATTTCCTGCATTTTTGCGGTTCTCAGAACTATATCGCTACGCAAAATGTACAGTTAAGCACGTTCAATATTTTATGGAATTGAAGCGCACAGCATTACGAATTGTGATTTGTTCTAGTGCGGTTAATTGGTGCAAAGCTTTTCTACAAATTAAATAAGTAATAAAAATAAGAAGGTGAAAGTTTTTTAAAAGTGAAATAAATAATAAAAATAAAAAGTGGAATATAGAAAAAAAAAGTAAGTTTGTGAACCTTATATATGTAAAGAATTTATTTTATAATATATCTAGAAAAGTGAAGGTGTACGCACATTTCATATTTGAATGGGTGACTGTGATTGCAAATTTGAAACCGTACCGTTTTCTTTATTGTTATTTTTCGCGTTATAAGTCCAGTGAACATTCAGAGAACTTAAAAAAAAAATATTTTTGCTTCATTAGATTTCACATTTTCAAATTTTGTTCAATTCTCAATTTTGTATAGTCAATTGAGACATCGAATTCGCAGTCAGGCTACACAGAAATTTGTATGAAATATAGGTATGTGCAATATCGATGCTTTTCCTCTGTTCTGATATATTTATATACGCTAGATGAAATCTCATAGGGTATACTAAGTTTGTCATTTCACTTGCAACGCACAGAAATATAAATATATAAATATCTATTATAATAAATATATAAAATATATACACATAAAATAATAAATATTAAAGAAATATAAGGAATATCAAATCCTATAAGAAATTGGTTATAATCATTTTTATTGTGCGACGAACCGTTTCTAGAAGTATATGCGAGAGACCACTTCAAAAATCAAACTTTTACAGACCATACGAAATTCATCTAGAGTATATCGTAAAAACTGGTCTTTTATACCCATTCTAGCTTTTGTAGAATATAATTTTTCCTTATTTCTGGTATCTTGTTTCTCACTCTCTGACCATGGAAATGGAATACATATGTTTAATAACAGCTCCTTTTATTGATGACTCCAAATTGAACTTTTTGACTGCATTAAATAAATGTCGAGTCAAAGCTTTAATAAGAGTGTATCAAGAGAAGCAGCGACGTTATTGAGAAAATTGTTTGAAAAAGAAGAAAATAATGACTTTTGCGCTAGCCCGATAAGTAACAATAGGTTCGAAATAAATGAACTAAACCAACAAGTACCTGAAACTATTGTAAATAATGAAAAACCAACGAACTTCACTAATGCAAGTGTTTTACAAAATCATAACAACACTTTGCAGATAGAACCAGACGAAGACAATTTGAGAGAGTTTTTAGGTAAATGGTCTGTAAAGCACAAAATATCAAACAAAGCCATGACGGAATTATTACAAAATTTGAAGCTGTTAGATAACAGTCTTGCAAGTGATATTCGAACTCTACGTAGAACTCCAAGATCAACAGAAGTAATAGAAATGTATCCTGGAACATACATGCATTACGGCCTGAAAAATTGCTTAATGGATTTTTTTGTAGAATACTCTTCTTTATTGACGTCAAATATTTTAAATCTTAGTTTTGGAGTGGATGGTTTGCCATTATTTAAAAGCAGTAAAGTGCAGTTGTGGCCAATTTTGTTAAACATATCTGGCTTTGCAAAAGTTTACCTCATTGGATGTTATGTCAATAAAATTGAAAGCAAAGAAAAACCACGTAAAATACTATGCAAACCAAACGATCCCAACGCATTTCTTAAGAATTTTGCGGAAGAGCTAAATGCACTACGTTTAGAAGGTATTATGTACGATAGCCAGCTGTATATAATTAATATAAATTTCTTTGTTTGTGACGCTCCGGCCCGGTCTTTTTTGCTCAATATTAAACTTCATTCTGGGTATTATAGTTGTACCAAGTGTACGCAAAAAGGTGTTTACTTTAAAAATAGATAAAAAGATTGCTCTTTTGCACTTTTTACCGGGTTAAACTTAATTTTGTTCAAGAAAGATTTTTTTGGGATATCTCCGGTATATAGCATATATGTTGGTGAGTCAAACCAAGACTTGAAACTTGTCACCAAAAATTAATGGGTTGTGTGATGAAATAACAAATTAGAACATTTTTTAGATTTTGCTATATACCGGAGATATCCCAAAAAATTCTTTCTTCTTCTTCTTGTTTTACGAAAAACATTCGCTGAAAGGATGCTTACTCAATTTCCTACGTTACATCGGCTTAGCAATATCTTCTTCAGTGAAGATTATGTTAACAAACAGAATTGCAGACATTGGGCTCCAGATAACCCGAAATACAAGCATCAAAGACAGTTACTCCGGAATAATTGGGCCGTATTTTTTTGAGAACCAAAATGGCGCCTCAGTAACCGTGAATTCTGAATGGTATGTCAACATGATTGAAACTTATTTTCGTTCTGTCGTGGAAGGAGATTCACGCTTTAACAGAAACACATGGTTCCAGCAAGATGGCGCTACCGCCCATACCACGAGGGGTGTGTAGTGCGCACGCACCCTTAACATTTGACAATATGGCAACGCCACAGGAACGAGACAAAATTGACATGTCAGAAGTGGAATAGTTCACATTATTTTATTAGCTTCTCGATCGACAAGAATGTGCGTGCGCTTAACTTGAACTAGAACCAAAAGAGTAATTAATTGTTTTTTATAATACGATTAGAGTATAGTTAATTAAGTGTTTTCTTTATATACTGTATCCTAAACTTGTCGTAACGTGGTCGAGAGAAGCTAAATTGGTGACCCCGAGTTAAAACGCATGGCTTTTGGAGTATAAAGCACGTCAAAGGAATTTTCACTTATTTCCTTCTTTTCTTTTATACCAACAATCTCATCGGATAACGGCAGATTTGGGGCGTCACGCACACAACCACAAGAAGTTATACCAAGTCTAGAAGGATTTTTAGCATTACATAAAAGTTCCAGCAACTTCTACCAGCTACTTCAAAGAACAGCATTCAAGTCATAAATAATTTCTAACATGACATAAAAGTTCCAGCAACTTCTTCCAGCAACTTCGTAAGAACAGCATTCAAGTCATGAACAATTTCTAGCATGACATAAAAGTTCCAGCAACTTCGTGAAACAACATTCAAATCATGAATAATTTCTATCATGATATAAAGCTCCTGCAACTTCACAACAAGGCTTAACACATGCAAATTTTCTCTCATGACAGAAAATTGTCAGCACCTTAACAAGTTTTATACAGGGCTCTTTAACCGCTCTGAACAGCAATACACCAGGAATTGGCCACAATTAGCAGCAAAATTATTCAGAAAACACGAAGCAGCCAATTACTGGCGAGTGTCAAGACAGCGTTCCACGGAGGAATTTGGTATAATTTAACTTTAGTTCCTACAAATTACATATTTTTCTGAATCGAATTAAAAATTAGTAATTTTAGTACTACTAACAACCTTAATTAGTATTATAGCTTCTTGATTTTTCCTCTAAGGGTGAACTGCAGCTATAATTTAATTTGTATACTTATATTAAATTATATACAAGTATAATTTTATTATAAAAAAGACAATTTATTTTTTTGTTTTTAATTTTCAACAATTTTTATTTCTACGATCTTAAGGACGCGTCTATTCTGCTTGAGATTCCAACTTGTCATGTTTCTTTTGTCTTATTAAAAAAGAATAAAGAATGAGACGCTTGCTTTGGTTATAACAAAAACCGCTGTCACAAAACATTCTAGAAGTTTAAACAGTTTTGCCAATTTTATGTCAGGTGATTTTTCATGACAGTTTAAGAGTTGACTGCTACACTACTCCCCCGCCAGTCATGGACATATGCTAATTAAATGTCCAGACGTGATGGAAATTTAACTAGTCGGCCTGATCGTGTACGAGTCGCTTTTGGTTCTGATTCGTTGTTTACTGATGATTTATTTTGTATTGCTTTTTTGACGAGTGTTTCTGACGAAGGCGACAATGTTTTGTCAGAAACCACGAATGCAGCTTTGAGACGGTCTATTGTGATGTTTTGAACTTTACCATTGACATCGATTTTAAAAACTTTCTCTCCTCGCTTTACTACTTTGTATGGTCCGTTGTACGGCAATTGTAATGGTGTACGCTGACTATCAACTCTAATAAAAACAAATTCACATGTTTTTAACTCTTTTTGTATAAAAAAAGTATTGCCAGTATGATTATTAGTTTGCATTGGCCGATTTTCGTTCATAATTTGTTTGAACTGTTTAATAAATTCTGGATCGTTGACGTCAATTTTGGATTTTTCGAAAAATTGACCTGGTAATGTTAATGACGTGCCGAGCGTAAGTTCTGCGGGTGTTGCGTTAATATCTTCTTTCAAAGCTGTTCGAAGACCAAGCATTACCAGTGGTATTTCATCCGTCCAATTTTCTGTTAAACGTGCTTTTAACGATTGTTTCAATGATCGATGCCATCGTTCGATTAATCCGTTTGCTTGCGGATGGTACGCAGTTGTACGTAGATGACGTATACCAAGTAAAGCATTTAATTTTTCAAACAGAATAGACTCAAACTGTCGACCTTGATCTGTTGATATTTTTAGTGGAACTCCGAACCGAGAAATCCAGCCTGACAAGAGACATCTGGCAACTGTTTCTGCTGTGATGTTTGACATTGGTATGGCTTCTGGCCATCGAGTACTTCTATCAATTATTGTAAGTAGATAATTTTGTCCGTTTGATGGTGGTAATGGACCAACAATGTCGACGTTTATGTGTTCGAATCTATTGCTGACCAAATTATACTGTGAAAATGGTGCTTTAGTATGGCGGAACACTTTCGCTCGTTGACATGCTATACACTGTTTTACGAAATTTTTGCAATCGTTTTTCATATTAATCCAAACAAAACGGTCTTGGACTAATTTTGTAGTTGAACGAATACCTGGATGACTCAGATTATGAATTTTTTCTACTACGGAAAAGCAAATGTCATTAGTAACGTATGGTCGAATATATTTACCTGAAATGTCACAAAATAATTTTGTTTTGGTGCCTGGTAACTCCATCAATTTTAATTGTAGTGAAGTTTCGGTTGACTGAAGAATTTGTTGTAGTTGTTCATCGTTTTTTTGACTTTCTGCAAGTTTAGCGTAATCAATTTCTGTTGTATTGATCTGATAAATTCGAGAAAGTAAATCTGGTACGGTATTGTTTTTGCCGTTTACGTGACGTATTTTTGTTGAAAATTGACTAATATAATCCAGTTGACGTGCTTGGCGCGGTGATGCTTTGTCGCTCTTTTGATTGAACGCGAAAATTAATGGCTTGTGGTCGGTGAAAATTTCAAAATCTCTGCCTTCTAACATGTGTTTGAAATATCTTATGCCTTCATAGATAGATAGTAATTCTCTGTCATAAGTTGAATATTTGCGTTGAGCGCTGTTCAACTTGCGTGAGAAAAAACCTAGTGGTTTACACTGGCCGTTTTCAATTTGATGTAACACTGCGCCAATTGCGTTGTCAGAAGCATCAACTCCCAATGCGATTGATGCTGTTTTTGATGGATGGACGAGCAATGTTGCATTTGCCAACATTGTTTTATATTCGGTGAATGCTGCTGATGCGTCATCTGTCCATTCAATGACAGTTTTATCGTTTTTTTTATTGCCCTTTATTAAACATTGTAGTCGATCTTGCGTTTTGACAGCGTTCGAAATAAAACGGCGATAAAAATTTATCATCGCAATGAATCGTCGAAGCTGTTGTACTGTAGTTGGTTTTAGAAATTTTTGGATCACCTCAACTTTGCTGGGTAGTGGCTTCACTCCATTGGCTGTTACAAGATGTCCAAGATATTCTATTTCAGCACGCGCAAATTTGCATTTTTCTGCGTTGATTCTCAAACCATGATCTAGTAAACGTTGAAGAACTATGCGAATGTGTTTAATATGTTCTTCATAGTTTCGTGACGCAATAAAAATATCGTCTAAATAGGCAACGACAAAATCTAAACTACGCAATACTTCATCAATTAAACGTTGAAATGTCTGCGCAGCGTTTCTCAAACCAAATGTCATGTGTGTGAACTCATATAACCCAAACGGTGTTATTATTGCCGTTTTTGGTATATCTGACGGCTCCACTGGAACTTGGTGAAATGCTTTTTTTAAATCTATACAGGTAAAAATTTGTTTGCCTTCCAAAATGTTGACAAAATCTTGAATGTGAGGTATGGGATATTTGTCTGGGACCGTAATGGCATTGAGGCGACGATAATCACCACATGGTCTCCACATACCATTTGATTTTGATACCATATGCAGTGCCGTTGACCAATTTGATTTAGACGGGCGGCAAATTCCTAACCTTATTAACTCGTTGATTTCGATTTTGGCAGCTGTTAATTGATCTGGTGGTAATCGTCTTGAACGTGACGTTACTGGTGGACCAACTGTTGTAATGTGGTGTGTGACGTTTGTCGTAATACCATTTTTGACAGTTGGTTGGTCAGCTAATAATTCTCGGAATTCACGAAAAAGAAATGCAAATTTATGATTATTATCTATAACAGTTACCTGTGGTGCTAATGATTTTTTGATTATGCCGATGCTATGTAGCTCTGTGGTTGTATCAATAAGTTTCTTTTGTTTTAAATCAACCATGATGCCATGATGATGCAAAAAATCTGCGCCAATAATTGGTGTATCAATTTTTGCTTTAATAAATTTCCAGGAAAATTCTCGTCGAAGTCCGAGTGAAACTTTTAAAATTTGTTCTCCAAATGTTTGAATTTTTGTGCCATTTGCTGCGTACAGATGCGTATTGTCTGCGGTATCAGTGGTAATGCCAACATTCCATGTGGTGGTTGGTGGTACTGCTGATACGTCAGCGCCGGTGTCAATTAAAAAATTACGTCCACTAATCTCATCATAAATAAAAAGGCGATTTGTTAAAGTTTTGAGCTCAGACGCCTGTACTGAAACTCGTTTATCTAGTTTTTTGGATTGTTTCTATTAAAATTACATGGTGGTCTACATTGTGTTGCTGCATTTTTATAAATGTGATGATACCAGCAGTTTTCGAATTGACGTTTCTCTAGTTTTTCTGACTGTCGTGAAGGTGATCGCAGATGTGACGACCAGCGTGTATTTGAACGACCACGTGCTGGTGTCATGTCACGATAATTCCTTTTTTCGATTTTTTCGACACGTTCAGAAAGGAAATTTACTTTTTCGAATAATTTTTTTAGCATTTCCATTTCAGGTGAATCTTTTGGTGCTGTTGCTGGCGTTGACACTGCGCTGATTGAGACATCATCATTATTCTCCCATATTTTGTCAGCCATTATTGATAAATTTTCTAGTGTATCGAACGAGGCAGACAAAATTGCTTTAGCTGTACGAGGTAGACGTTGTAACCACAATGTGCGTAACCATTCATCATCGACATTGGCACCAGCAAGTGTTTGCATTTCGCGCAATAACTGGGATGGTTTTTTGTCACCGAGTACGAGTTGTGACAATAATTTTTTTATTTTAGATGTTGCTGAGTCAGCATACTCTTTAATTAACCGATTTTTTACTATAAGGTATTTACCATTAGCATACGGTGATTTAATTATATCTTTAATGCGCTCAGCAATGTGTTGGGTTAATAAACCAACTATGGTGTTATACTTTGTTGCATCACTTGTAATACGTCGCGTTGTGAATTGTGCTTCTAGTAACATAAACCACAATTCTGGATCAGCTTCATAAAATGGCTGAACTTTAATTTTTGATGCGGTGTTTAATTGGGCGTTACCATCCAATTGATTTTCAATATCCAGTTGATTTTCATCACCTGGATCAATTGGATTTACTGGATTAATTTGATTAACCTGTTCTTCGTCGTCACTCATTGTGTATTCCAATGGTGGTGTTGAATGATGCAATATTATATTGTATAAATATGTTGTCTTTGATCGGGGTCACCAATTTATAGCTTCTTGATTTTTCCTCTAAGGGTGAACTGCAGCTATAATTTAATTTGTATACTTATATTAAATTATATACAAGTATAATTTTATTATAAAAAAGACAATTTATTTTTTTGTTTTTAATTTTCAACAATTTTTATTTCTACGATCTTAAGGACGCGTCTATTCTGCTTGAGATTCCAACTTGTCATGTTTCTTTTGTCTTATTAAAAAAGAATAAAGAATGAGACGCTTGCTTTGGTTATAACAAAAACCGCTGTCACAAAACATTCTAGAAGTTTAAACAGTTTTGCCAATTTTATGTCAGGTGATTTTTCATGACAGTTTAAGAGTTGACTGCTACAGTATCTACAGATTTTCTTTATTCTTTTTATATATATTATTCCTTTCTTTTAAAATATATTGAACTACATACATACTAACATTAGATAAGGCATATTTAGTATAGATCGAGGTGAAAATTAAATATTGTGTCAGTAGAACTAAATATTTAGGTGAAAGTTAAGCACATACCATATGAAATCGCGCAATTTTCAGTAGAATTGTTTATTTATTTTGATCGTTCTTGTACATTGCCCGCGAACATTCATAATGACTAGCGACAGCGAGGATGCAAGTAATCCTAGTAACAGCAAGGCAATAATTTCAAATGCAAAAGAACTATATTGCGAGATAGCTAATATAAGGCTGCCAGTTTTTTGGGAAAAGGCACCCAGTGCGTGGTTCATCGCGGTCGAAGCAAGATTTATCGCGAACAATATTAAGAAAGACGAAACAAAATATTCGCACGTACTTGCCGCCCTACCAGTCGAGGCTATAAATAGCGTTATTGAGGCGTTAAATAATCCACCGGAGCAAGAGAAGTATAAACATTTGAAAGAGATTCTCATTAAACGACACTCAATCTCGGAACAAAAACGTCTTGAAGAGCTTTTATCTGCGGAAGATCTCGGCGATCGCAAACCGTCCGAACTTTATAGGCAAATGAATACCTTGGCCGAAAATATTTCTGTAATTAATAAAGAACTAATACAATCTTTGTGGGAGCGCAAATTACCACCTGCCATTACTATTCCTCTAACACAATCTGTTAGTCGATATTAGATACAAAAAACTCTTAGATCCACTTACTAAGCTATCAATTAACAGTATGACTGTGAGAACGAATACACCCACTCCAAAAATTCTCATAATCAACGATTATAATTCACTTGTAAAGAATTTTCCAATTCTGACAAGTCCACCAGACTACTCATTGCCAGTAAAACACAATGTAGTCCACCATATCGTGACAAAGGGTCATCTTCCAAACAGCCGCCCACGACGTCTAGATCCGATTAAACGGAAGATAGCATATAACGAATTCGAATACATGCATCAACTGGGTATTTGCCGGCCCTCGTCCTCTCGACTTGTTCACCATTATACATGGTTCCAAAAAAAGACCCAAATGATTGGCGTCCGTGCGGTGACTATCGCAGACTTAACGCCGTGACCATCCCTGATCGCTATTCCATTCCTCACATACACGATTTTTCGTTAAATTTGAGCGGATGCAAAATATTCTCAAAGGTCGACATCATCAGGGCGTATCACCATATACCAGTGGCTGAGGATGACATATTTAAAACGGCAATTACGACAGCCTTTGGAATGTTTGAGTTCACTAGGATGCCTTTTGGTCTCCGGAACGCAGCTCAAACATTCCAGAGATTTATGAATCAAGTGACTGCTGGTCTCGACTTCATATTTGTCTACCTAGATGACATTTTGGTAGCAAGTGCAAATCATGAAGAACATCGCAGTCATCTGGAGAAGTTGTTCCAAAGACTCACCAGCTATGGACTTAAAATTAAACCGTCCAAATATATTTTCGGAGTGGAAGAGCTTGAGTTTTTGAGTGATCAAATAAATGAACACGGCATTTCCCCGTCACATGATCGCATAAAAGCCATTACCAATTTTCCTGAACCGCAATCAGTGCGACAAGTTCAGCGTTTCGCTGGAATGGTTAATTATTATCGGAGATTCGTAACCAAACTCGCCGATTTATTGATTCCACTCTACGACCACATTGCAATCATGGCAAATAAAAAAACAAGGCCAAAAGCATTCACATGGCCGGAAAATTGCAGCAGTGCCTTCGAACAAACTAAAAACGCACTAGGAATGGCAGCATTGCTAGTCCACCCATTGACCGACGCTACGCTCAGACTCACAGTCGATGCTTCTAGCGTTGCAATAGGTGCAGTTCTCGAACAGAGATCGAACACAAGCTGGAAGCCACTGGCTTTCTTCTCCAAAAAGCTCACACAAACAGAAACTAAATACTCAGCATTTGACCGCGAGCTTTTAGCCATATTCGCATCTATTCGGCATTTTCGTCATTTCCTGGAAGGCCGAAACTTTGCAGTTTACACGGACCATAAACCCCTAACCAGAGCCCTCGATTCGAAAACAGATAGGTCTCCACGACAGGAACGACATTTAAGCTATATATCACAATTTACAAGCGATATACGGCACATTAAGGGCCGAGATAATGTCACAGCCGACCTGCTATCGCGTGGCGAGGAAGCAGAGCTATCGGTAACAAGTTCTCACAGATTTGATTTAGAAACACTTATAGCACTTCAATCGAAAGATGATGAGCTCAAGACTCTTCTTTATTCGGACAAACATAACACGTCAAAGTTCAAACTTGAACAGAGGTTAATTCCAACAGCTTCTAATTTGATCTGGTGCGAAACGAGCGGTACCCGCGATCGTCCTTTCGTTCCGAGGGACTTACGAAAACTAATTTTTGATTCCCTCCATTCACTCTCGCATCCGGGAATTCGCGGTTCTCGCAAGTTAATCACGCAGCGGTATTTTTGGCCACAAATAAATACCGACATCAAACATTGGGCACAAGCCTGCATAGCATGTCAACGGTCAAAAATTCAGCGTCATACAAAATCTCAATTAGAGACCTTCGAAATACCGCAAGGCCGTTTTGAACATATCCGCATGGACCTCGTTGGCCCATGTGAAGTTTCAGAAGGATATTCATATATCTTTACTATAGTTGATAGATTTACTCGCTGGCCAGAGGCATATCCATTGCGCGATATTACAGCCGCAACAGTAGCTTCCACATTCGTTCGCGAATACGTTAGTAGATTTGGCGTTCCTTCACGTATTACTACAGATCAAGGAACACAATTCCAATCGAAACTATTTCAGGAGCTTACAAACTTGCTTGGCATACACAGAATTAGAACAACTGCCTACCACCCTCAGGCAAATGGAATGGTAGAGCGGTTTCACCGCCAACTTAAGACTTCTTTAAAATGCCGCGGTAATACTACTAATTGGAGCCAAGAGCTCCCGATAATCCTTTTGGGCTTACGCTGTGCATTTAAAGAAGATTTGAAATGTACTTCGGCTGAAATGGTATATGGGCAGACGCTGAAGCTGCCATCAGATTTCTTTACGACCGAGCTAGATAGCACCGGTGCGTACTCCAAGGTCCTAATTGATAAATTACGAGATCAAATGAGAAAGCTTAAGCCCACTCAGACCAGACAGGCTAATATTTCGACATATATTCCTAAACATCTGAGCGACTGTACGCAGGTGTTTATAAGAGTCGACGCATTAAAACCAGGCTTAAAGAGTCCTTACGAGGGACCATACCCGGTTATCCGCAGAATGCGAAAATATTTTGTCATCGATCAGAAAGGCAAAAGCGTATCAGTTTCCATAGACAGACTAAAACCTGCCTTTACTATAGCTTCGGAGCTAAATGGAGTAAAGAGGAGAAAAGTGCGTTTAATAGAGAATACATAATTTGAACTTCAATTAGATCATTGCCAATTATTATTATTATTTTTTTTTCCTTACATATACGCTATACTATACCGCCTCCGGCTGGAAGGGGGGTGATGTAGTGCGCACGCACGCTTAACATTTTACAATATGGCAACGCCACAGGAACGAGACAAAATTGAAATGTCAGAATTGGAATAGTTCACATTATTTTATTAGCTTCTCGATCGACAAGAATGTGCGTGCGCTTAACTTGAACTAGAACCAAAAGAGTAATTAATTGTTTTTAATAATACGATTAGAGTATAGTTAATTAAGTGTTTTCTTTATATACTGAATTAAAGTTTTACATATTTATATTAAAAAGTGCGTTATAAATTCTGTATCCTAAACTTGTCGTAACGTGGTCGAGAGAAGCTAAAGGTGCAATAACCGTGGTCCGGGCGCTTTTTCCCCAGAAAGTGATATCCCGGTTTGGAGACCTAACCTGGCCACCCAGGTCGCCCGATATCACACCATGTGATTAATTCTTATGGGGCTACCTAAAATCTAAAGTTTATTCAAACCAGCCGCGAACAATTAGTGATCTCAAAAGAAATATTCGATCAGAAATCGAAAACATTTCTCCACAGCTCTGTAGGAAAGTTTTCATCAACTTACAGACTCGCTTACAGGAGACTGTACGAATGGACGGCAAGCATTTAGACGGCATCATCTTTTAAAAATTAAACCCGCATAATTAAACTTTTTATTCGTTCAAATAAATATTTTGTTCTATCCAAATTGCTTGTTTTTTATTACTATTGAAAACTGAACTTTCCCAGTGGACACCCTGTATATATATACATTTTTCAGATTCTTGCATCCAAAATAACATTCAAGTTAAGGTTTCTTTTATAGAAACCCATATAAAGAAATATTTCAACGGTGCCAAGGATCGCTTTGCGAAATCTTTAAAAAGACGGTCGGAATCGGCAGAATCTGGAAGTGCAGGAAAAAAAAGGAACACTGAGCCCTTTGATTCCGAACACTATGAAGAAGATATATTTTCTGAGAACGAAACCGACTTAAGTGGTAATGACCATAAAGATTGCAACGTTTAGTGCACCTGTTATTTTCATGTTCAAATACTTGTTCAAAAACAATTTTTTTTTTTTAATTATAAGCAGTTCTTACTTTGAATATTTTGGTAACTGCAATTAGGCTAATATAATTATTTTGTATATTTTTTTATAAGCCGTAAATATACTTTTGAAATACTTTTGAACTATATACATATTTTTATATAATACACTATGATTTTTACTTCGATTTTTACAGGTGGGAACTCATTTCCGGGTGCCGTTGTTACATTGATAAACAAAAACGAAAACGCTGAACCGAAAAACTTATCTTGCTACCCTGCAACACCAAATATTACCAAGGAAAACTTATATTAAAAGATCGGAAATATTAAAGAATAAGAAAAGAAAAAGATTAATGGGAAATATTTGCTGTTGCAGGGTAGCAAAGTGAGTTTTTCGGTTCAGCGTTTTTTTTTCGAAGTCGTAACATATTGTCGGAAAAATCTTCCGATTTCGGAATCGATGTCGGCCCGAGTTCGTTTCGAAAAATGTATGAAGCGGTTGACACGACTTTGTAAGGAAAATTAGTTACGACTTCGGTAAGAAATGGGGGCACTGGCAGAATTATGAAAGCTTTTGAAGGGGAAAGAAGCTTTTCGAAATTATTCAGACCCTTCTTGCCGAAGTCGTAACTAATTTTCCTTACGAAGTCGTGTCAACCGCTTCATACATCGGTTCCGAAATCGGAAGATTTTTCAGAGACTATGTTACGACTTCGAATGGAAATCGTAAAGTTTGGTTTGCTGGGAAGCCATGGAACAGAAATCTATATGTATGCGTTATGAGTCTAAAATGTTCTATATTGATACTTACGGTAAAGTGCCCAACATTGACTTTATATATGCTATAGAGCCTAAACTACTATCCATACAGCTGAGTGATAATTGCATGTGAGTGTGTGCAGCGGGACTCCGAAACTGTAGGCAACTACATCCGATATCATCAGGCCACGGCATGCTATGACGGCACAGCGTCATATACAATGATTACTCAGCTGAGAGTTTTTGTTTGAGGAATCGTAGTCATTTAGTTAAGATACATATTTTTAAATAATTTTGTTAGGAAAGGTATGAAAATTTTATTACAGTTCGGAAGATAAGAAATCAAGCTTACGATTATCAGAACACCATCTTTCTGTATGAGTAGTAGTTCAGGGCGGGGGAGCTATTCAAATCAAACTTTTGTCAGTTGTACATAAGAACACTGCAAATATTTTAGAATGTAAGGACTCCGTTGGGCCTCGCGTGTGGTAGGGAGGGAATCTGTTTCATGGCTTGTGAAGTATTCTCGAAGGTTTTTACACAGCTCATTGAGTGTTTACTCACACCCATCTATATTTTCTGTTTGCAGGAAGTGGCTGAGTCAGCGCCCAACCTAAAGCGGGATCATTCAAGCGTGAATTGGTGTGGATTGTGAATTATTGGTAATGAAGTGATACCGTCTTTTTATCCGGACAGCAAAGTTCAAGATATGACGGCGTGGATAAGAAAAGTTGATAAACTGAGAGATATTAACGGTTACAGTGATACAGCAACTTACAACAATGCTACGAGTAAATTACGAGGCTTGGTTGGAAAGCTTACCAAGTGTGAATTTCACCTGGGATACCTGGAAGTTTAAACTTCAAAACGCATTCCCGGATGAAATAGATTTCCACTCATCGCTGGAAATTATTATGAGAAACTGGCACTCCTCAACTTGTGTGAAATACAGGGCAAGAAAGCAATTTCGTGCATAATAGGATGAATTCTTGGCAAGAACTTGCGAATCGCTGCCAAAGCAGGAAATTACGTAGACCCAGAGGACTTGCTAAAGTTTTTAAAATCAACTCAAGACGTTGACAATAGTGCTCATTGTGAAGTGAAGAGATACAAGGTGGAATCATCTAAGCGTTATTATAGCTCTGCTAGTCGATATAATAAAAATTCTAGCAGGACAACAGTATCAGGTAAAGCTAATCGACGAAAATCTTAAGGATGCGGCAGTAGGGACAATATGTTACCAGTTTGTCCTCAAAAGACTAGACGATGTGATAAGTGTGGCCAACATCACGTGGAAGATTGCAACAAAAATCACCAAAAGGAGAGCAAACAAATCCTTACACTGGACAAAAGTAATAAATTAGGTGAGAAATATTTTATGAATGTAATAATAAATGAATTAGAAACTAATATCGATTTCCATGAACGTCAATCAATGAAAAACGATTTCAATGGAACAACTTTTAACGTGATGAGAATGTGGTAGTAGCTCATATCTGTGTAATTTGTCAGTTTGACATTTTCTGGGAAAAACAACACCGTACAGTATGGAAAATCTTAATTTGGAAGATTTTGGAGTGATTGTTGATGAATTTGGTGAAGTAATAGTTGAAGACGGATGTGTGTTGTCCCGCAATTATTTGAGTAAGTACATGTGATGCAGTCGTAATGAAAAAAAAATAAATAAAATCAAAATTCTTCAATTGACCAGGCTATGTATCTTTTATTTCAGATGAAGAAATATTTAACGCTTGGGGTCTCGTTTTCGACCCTTCATGTCGAGAAACGGTATAAAACGACCATTCGAAAGGCCAAGAAGACGTTGGCGTATAATAAAATAAGCGGGGCTGTCCGCACAAATTCATCCTATAACGATGAAATCGAAAAAATTATTGGCCTTGATGACAGCATCTTCCCAGAAGTGTTGGTCACACCGGGAGCTGTAATAAATAAGGCAGACTTCTTGAAAAAATCGGAGTCACCAAAGGTGCAGGCATCCGAAAAGTCGAGCGATCACTCACCTGCACCAAATATTGGGCCTAAAAAATAAAGTGGCGAAAAACCGTTAGTGCGAGAAAAGCTTTTATACAAATTCCTAAAACACAAAGAGGAATTGTTTGAAAAGAAACAGAAGCTGAAGCAGGAACGCTTAAAAGTGATGTCATCCATTGTAGATGGAATAACATAACTAATTCAAATGCAGTCTTCCAAGAAGCAATAATATAGTAATTCAATTTATTACATTATTTATTATATCTATAAGTTACAAAAAGACTGCTGTTATATTTTACAATAAAAGAAATACAATATAATTTTACACAAGTTTTTACATTTTGCACTCACACAAACATTTTTGTTGTATATTCCTTTTAAAATGTGCGTAGCAATTGATTCTTTTTTATTTCACCCAACTTCCGGAGAAGTCCCCCTATTTCGTCTTCATTGGTTTGATTATCTGGAGATCCGTTCATTGTGTCTTCTTCATTGGGTAGTATTTCATCAGTGTCTTCTTCCCAAGCATCATCTCTAGATTTCTGCAGTAGGAGTAGATTCCTACACAGGTGGGAGACGCAAAAATGAGCAGAATTAGATTTCTGCAGTAGGAGTAAATTCCTACTCAGGTGGGAGATAACAAATAAGCAGAATTAAATTTCTGCAGTAGGAGTAAATTCCTACTCAGGTGGGAGATAAAAAAAAATAAGCAGAATTCAATTTCTGCAGTAGGAGTAAATTCCTACTCAGGTGGGAGGTAAAAAAAATAAGCAGAATTAAATTTCTGCAGTAGGAGTAAATTCCTACTCAGGTGGGAGGTAAAAAAATAAGCAGAATTAAATTTCTGCAGTAGGAGTAAATTCCTACTTAGATGTGAGATGGATTTAGCAGAATTAAATTTCTGCAGTAGGAGTAAATTCCTACTTAGATGGAAACAAAATTAGGTTTATATGATTAGGAAAATCAGAGTAAATTCTGATGTCTTCAGATTAAATTCTGAATTGGGAATGGGTGATTCTGCTGCAGCTCGTCGCCTTTTTATAGCCGCTGTAGCGTTTTGCCTGCACGCTACTTTTCTTTTCCTTTCCCTTTTAATTCCGTGAAGCTGCTATTTCTGGGGTGGGCAGTCGTTTACATACAGTTTCGAAAAGTAGCCCTATTCTACTTTTCCATATGCCTTAGGAAATCATGAAAAGCAAAGAACAGAAAAATTTGTTTTTTCATACGAAAAGATTCTAATTTTCGCAGAACGCGCGCAATTTAAAATCTTTCCGATAAATCGCACAAATCATAATCTTCCGCATAAATCCTGAAAAGAGAAAACAAAAAAATTATATTTTTCATATGAAAAATTCTAACTTGCGCAGAACGCGCGCAATTTAGAATCTTTCCGATGAATCTTACCGTTTGCCAGCCAACATTCCAGGCAAGCAACTGTAATTCGCCTAGCTGTAATGCATCGAACGATACCATCATACAATGCATTACAGCAAGCCCTTCGGAAATTCCACAAAATTTGCGCCCACAGTTTCAGAAGAAAGGGAGAGGCTCGCTGTCGGTTGGTTTGAACGACGGGACCATGGAATGTAGGGGGACCGCGCCGAGTTGTGAGTTAGTTGATCTTGGGCAGTGGTTGAGCGCATTACATCTTGGCTAGATGCCGGCGGGAGTTTTTTTTTTGCTATTAATTAAATTTTCTTTTTGTATACAGGCACCCGCGTTCTACACGTTATCAGTGAATATATTCTTTATTAAGCACTCACCTGTGCGTTGTTAGTGCAGAATTTTTATGCTGCGTGGTCAGCTCATCTGAAATAAAATAAAATATGTTAGTAGTGTTAAACGAATCTCAGAGGTGAGGTGATAATATTCAATCTTCGTAAATTCATGCAAAATTTACTAAGGCGGCATTTAAGAAAGGTGACCGTCATAAAAGTCGCTATCCCCTAAGTGCATGCAGTCCTTCTTGGAAATTCCTATTGAAATTCCCCTTGTAAAAATATTGCTATCCCTTTAAGTGTATGACATTGTAAAGTTGAGACTGCTGCCTGAGCCCGAATGATGTCTTCATTCAAGTCTTTGAAAGTGGCGCAGGCAGTTCGAATTATAGTGAGTACTAGGAGTTGGTCATAAGAGTGCTATTAGTTAGTAGTGTTAGTATTGTGAGTGCCATCAGTCGATTTAGTTAATATTATTGATAAGTCGTCTTATGATACTAAAAAGTATATATGCAAGTAGCTTAACTATAGTGTGTGGTTAAGGTAGAATATGTAGAAATAAATACATGCGTAGTGCGAGGAAGCATCGCATGGAAGAGTGCGTCTCTATTGATAAGATGTGTGTCATCGCGCGTATTGGTAAATTGTTAGCCGTGTGTCGGAAAGTGTGTGTCACGTGTGTACGGTAGATTAACCCTGTGTGTGTGTCCTCCCCACTAGTATATTAGCATGGTAATGATTATTAGCCGTAGCCTTAAGCTCACTGAGTATATTAAATACTCATGCTCTCCCTTCTATTTTAATCTGATTGCAGATGAGCTCCATGGATGACGGCCGTCGGGAGGGTCAAGCTTCGTAAAAAGAGATTTCCTTATGTAACTTTATAAAGTGTGTAAAAATAAAATTATTAAAAGCGTTCTAAAATTTTTCAATGCCCTCTATTAGTAGTGAATATATTCTTTATTAAGCACTCACCTGTGCGTTGTTAGTGCAGAATTTTTATGCTGCGTGGTCAGCTCATCTGAAATAAAATAAAATATGTTAGTAATGAATATATTCGTTATTAAGCACTCATCTGTGCGTCGTTAGTGCAGAATTTTTTATGCTGTGTGATCAGCTCATCTGAAAGTGAACAAAATAAGTTATCAGTGAACATATTCGTTATTAAGCACTCACCTGTGCGTTGTTAGTGCAGAATTTTTATGCTGCGTGGTCAGCTCATCTGAAATAAAATAAAATATGTTAGTAATGAATATATTCGTTATTAAGCACTCATCTGTGCGTCGTTAGTGCAGAATTTTTTATGCTGTGTGATCAGCTCATCTGAAAGTGAACAAAATAAGTTATCAGTGAACATATTCGTTATTAAGCACTCACCTGTGCGTTGTTAGTGCAGAATTTTTATGCTGCGTGGTCAGCTCATCTGAAATAAAATAAAATATGTTAGCAGTGAATATATTCTTTATTAAGCACTCACCTGTGCGTTGTTAGTGCAGAACTCTTATGCTGCGTAGACAGCTCATCTGAAAAGTAATCAAATCATGTTAACAACGAAGATATTTCTATTTAAGAACTTACCTGTGCGTCATTAGTACAGTATATTTTCACGCTGCATAGACAGCGAAGTTAAAGTTTCTTGTTGTTTTGGAAGAAGTTTATTTCAAGGACGTTTGCGCCCCGGCACCAAATTGAAGAAGAAGTGAAGAGGAAGCAGTGGAGCGATCGAATGGAACAGGAAAGGCGGGTTGATAGGAACACCGGCCTCCCCCCCCTCTCAGGATTTGCAAGTCGCCAATTACTAAGTATGGATGTGATAAGGTCAGTTAGCCTATGATATTTGCCTTTCTTTTTTTTTCTTCTTCTTTGTTACTAGTTTTAGTTTTCAAAAAAATATGATTTATTTTCTTTAAATGCTTAAGAATATACTATTGATATTATTATTTTTGTTTGTTTGTGAATTAAATCTCTTTGCGGCCACGGGCCACCATCCCATAGCAACTAAGTAGAGACGGCGTGCACGACCTAAGTAGGGCTAGAATACTTATTAAGGTTGAGAAAGGAAGTTTTTTTTTGTTAATAGCTTTAGATGAATCACCAAAGTTATGTGAAGTAAGTGGCGATTTGCGAAAGGACGATAAAGAAAATAAATTAAATCTGTTTTATATTGATCTTTGGCAACGCCTGCATAATTTTACTTCCCTCTTCCTACCTTTCTCTCTTTTCTTCTTGCGTTTCTCTCGATATCTGGCATTCATACCCATTCTAGGGCCGAGATGAAGAGCAAATAGGAGCAGCACGAGGAAAGTAGGGGCATGATGTGGCCGCAGCAACGCTCGTTACTACATTTCCAACTTTAGTCTACACACGCATATTTTGGGGCTAAGTAAATATTTAGGCTCTTGGAGGCTAGACCGCCGCGAACCGCTACGTTTCGGCTTGATGCTAGGTTGCCTTGGCAACGCTCGTTCTCAAAGTTGTTATACTTTGATGGCGGCGTCCCGCAGTGACGTCATATGAGACCATTGAGTTGCACTGAACTCTTACTGCGGCGAAGGCGAGAACATCTGGTGTGATGTGTTGACATTTTTGTTATGTCAATTTGTAAATATACTGCGGTAGGAGTTTTTTGGTAAGTTTGTTTATATTTATTCTATTTATTAGTTATTTATAAGAGTTTTTGCTTATTTTCAGGTGAAAAAATAGTGGAGGAAGTTTTAGGACGGCGTTGGATTGAAGGGAGGAAGTTCCCTAGCCTCAGATAAGTATTTTTTTGTTTAAATTATTTTAAGAAAAAATTCTTTGTGTTCCTTTTTGTATCTTTTTAGGAACATTATCTGAGGAGGAATCAGGGAGTCATCGTGGGATTTTGTATGTGGACTGAACATCCTCCCGCCTCAAAATTGAAGAGGCAATTAATATATATATGTATATATAATTATTATTATAGTTTTAATAAAAGTGTTTGGTTTTAAATTAACTTACTGTGTCTTGTTTAAAGAAGTGGAATACGTCCTTTCTTCTTGTCATTTTTAGAATGCTGCCGTCAGGAAGTGTGCACCGGAAGAACTTTTTTGCCTTTTTGATCTTGTCCCATGGTATGTTGTTAGTTTCTAACAGTTTAATTACGATGGGAGTAGCCATGATTTGTTGCGAAATGTTGACTGGAATCCCTGGAGTCGGTAATTCGATGTTGTTTGGTGGATGGTCTCTGAATTGGACTGGTGGACTGATCGGAAGGTCCATTAATTGTGATAGTTTCAGTGTAGTACCTTGAAATGGCGGATCGTTTTTTTCTGTTGAAGTGTATTGTCTGTTGCTGCCTTAGGATCAGTTGTATTTTTTTTACAGGCTGCCTTTGGGCATTTGGTAGGAATTTGGGTCATTGTCGGGATACGAACTGCTGTGTTATTTTCCCTGGGCCTGGTTTTAAATTTAAAGTCATTCTTCGGTTTGACTTCCTTTTTCAGACGTTTGAGTTCTTCTGCCGCTGGCCTTGCTTCGAATGGCCGGAAAAGTTTCTTCACAGGCATGACCTCGTGAGGTGGCGGCCGTATAATGGCCGATTTGAATTGCCCTGCCTTCTTTGGCGTTGGTGGCAATGGGCTCAATGGCCTGATTGGCTTAAAGGAAGTCAAAAGCTCTGGTGGTGTAGGTGACAAGCCTGCATCCATGGAATCCAGAGATTCTGGATTTAAAATTCCGTGCACTTTCTCCATTGTTAAAAATTTAACTCAAAAATAATATACAAGGAAAATTAAAACAAAAAAAAAAAAAAAAAAAAACGGAATCTAAAACCTGATCGCACTAATATACACTTGACAACTTTCGAAACTGATGTGAATTTTGGCGGATTTAAATATAACGGCAAGTTTTGTTATTTAGTAATGCCAAAGAGAAGTGTTATTGGCGGGGATTTTTGAAATTATTTTAGATATTTTAGAACGTGCCGTATAAACGATCTTCCTGTGGAAAACTGTGGGAAAAACATATTAGAAATTTTCTTTTGCTAATTAAATTCATTCACCTGAGTTTTGTGCTAACGTGCCGTATAAACGATCTTCCTGTGGAGAACTGTGGAAAAAGCATATTAGTGTTAATTACACTTACCTGCTGTTTGAATCAGCAGATGTACCTGCGAGCGAAAATTTTAGTGATTAGTAATATATTTCCTGCAAAGTATCAGTTTTAAATGAAATTACCTGCGGTTTGAATCGGCAGATGTACCTGGGCAGTAAAATTGTAGTGATTTGGAACATTTTTGTGCGAATTATTAGTGTTAATTACACTTACCTGCTGTGTGAGTCAGCAGATGTACCTGCGAGCGAAAATTTTAGTGATTAGCAATATATTTCCTGCAAATTATCAGTTTTAAATGAAATTACCTGCGGTTTGAATCGGCAGATGTACCTGTGCAGTAAAATTGTAGTGATTAGGAACATTTTTGTGCGAATTATTAGCGTTAAGTACACTTACCTGCTATTTGATTGAGTAGGGCTACCTGTGAAGAATTTTTTTTTGTGATTAGAAACATATTTTGGCTAACTATTAGTGTTAGATACACTTATCTGCTGTTTGAGTGAGCAGATGTACCTGTGAAGAAAAATTTTAGTGATTAGTACTTAACATATTTTCTGCAAATTATCAGTTTTAAATGAAATTACCTGCGGTTTGAATCGGCAGATGTACCTGTGCAGAAAAATTGTAGTGATTAGGAACAAAAAAAAAACTAAAAACTAACAAAATAAAAAAAATAAAAAAGAAACGAGTTACCACTTGGGCCCGCATCCGCCATTCATCGTTCTTTTGGTCGTTCTTCAAATTGTATTGAGCCCAGTAGGGGAGTGGAAAATTTTGATAGTGAACTCATAACATTCAAGAATCTTAGTAGGAATCATATTTCCGAAAGCACCCAACGAGGTGAAAAGGATAATAAAAAAGAGGTCAATGTACCCACACACACAAAACAAAAAGCAGAGGCAGTAAGCAGCGGCTCCGGTTAGACACGTGAACGACGCCGAAGGGTGCACCCTACCAACACGACAACAACTTAGTCCAGAGACGGAAATATGAGTGTAATCTTACGCTACAGAAGTAAGTCCTTATTATGTAAAAAAAAATATTACTATATTTGATACTTACTTAATGGTCGATTTTGTTTGTTTCTTTTGAGTCATAGTTTTAAGATCAGCTTAGTAGGGATTTATACTAATTTAAATTATTATATACCCATAAAAGAAAGAATTATAGTAATAAAAGTTAAATGAAAAGGACTAAAACGAAGTAAGAAATAGTGAAAAAGAAAAGGACTGTCAATAAACGTAGGCATATTCGCCATCACAATTTAGAATTTTTCCAATTTTTTTTTATTATCTTCTCATTGAGATTAATTCCCAAGAAAGGTGCTACATAATGCTACGCAGGTAACTTCAATCATGTGGGGTGACGATATGGCGGGACGACAAGGGGGTGGTACCCCGTAACACACAGACCTAGATGGGGCTAAGCATATCAGTACGGCTTTGGTGGCTTAGCCAGGGTGGATGGGGGCGATTGAGCCCAATATTACCCAAAGCTGGCGTCTCAACATCATCAGAGACTCTCACTCGCTTTCTTTCTCTCTCATCGCTTCCTACTCCGGCATTGAACGTTCTCCGGGTGTTAATATCAAGGTCCTGCGTTGAAGATGCTTCTGCTGGGGGGGTTTTTCTTTTGCTTTCTAACTTCAAATTAAATAAATTTTCTTCCATCTAGGATTCTAGTTTTCACCAGGAGGAGAAAGCTTGTCTAGATCTCATTCCTTTTTATTGTCTGTCCGTCCGTCCGCAGTCTCACCTGTAATTCCGGTTTTCTTTTACTGCAGCCACCCACACATATCCTGGATATGATTTTGTAGCGAAAAGGTGTCGGACGCAGTATGTATCTACATTCAGGTACAAGTGGATGTAGGTACATCTGTCGGCGGACAAGCTTTGTCGTTACAGTATTCTGCCGTGGTTCCATAAAATTATTTTATGGAATCTTTTATGAACACGTAACATAAAATATTTAGTACATTCCGCATTGGTATCTACTTACATTTTTAACAGCTGATCGATTGACATTTGCGTAAAATGAATGTATTTAATCAAAACAAAACCAAAGAGTGGACGAAATGGCTGATGGAAAAGTTGTTGGTAAGTAGTTGCAGTTTCTTGTTTTTACAAATATTGCAATTCTTATTCTTTTTGTAGAAAAATGATTGCGGGTAAAGAAGACGTAGAAGGAACAATACGAAATTTACTGTTCTTTCCTGGAGCACCATAAGTAGCTCAGCTATAAAAAGGATACCGTGTTATGGTCGTAGCGTATTGCATATAGCAATATGCTGAATTGAAATTCTGATGCATGTATGCCGGCCTTAAAGTAAACCGCAAACTGAACCCACCCGTACGAGAGAAATGCATTTCCTCATGCGCAGGTGCCATGTTGACATGACTGACAAAAAAGAAGAAGAGATATTTTTTTGCCTCGTGTTCGGAAAATTCGAGAAGTCATGAGGGTGAAAGAAGAGTAAAAGTCGTGATTGGGTTGTTATAAAAAGATATTTTAATTAGGAAAAAGCAGTCAAGAGATCAAAAGAAATTCAGTAGTGAAAAGTTAAAAACTGGAAAAAATTTAAAAATCAGAGACAACAAGAGTGAACTGGGAAGATCATTATAACCAGGTTGAAGAGTTGGAAAGCAAGAAGGGCGGTAAATTTTTCTCCATTTCATCCCTTTTACAGGCCTAATAATTTGGGGTTGGCGGAAATCCTTACGAGGAGCATTCTATGCAAAAAGGGGCGCGGAAAAGAAAGAACCAAATCTCTCGACATTCATCCAATAAAAAAAATTTTCCTGAACACAGTCAAGCAAAACCGAGGACACCGCGTGGAGGACCACACTGTTGCCTCGCAAGCACACCCAATGTGATCATATGTATCAGGCCATGAGCAGTATTCTTAAGCATTTGTGTCTAGATGTACTAGTTCAGGTTAAAACGACCCAGCTACCGAACCTGACTGTAGTCAGATCTGTTGACCTGCATCAGGAGATGACAGACATAACCACGCCGCTGAACTAAATCAGCACATAGCTATATAAGGAGTCACTCAGCAATCAACAATTAGAAACAAAAAAAAAAGAAGAATAAAAACAGATAAACCAAAATTTTTAGCTTAGATGTAGAAATCGTGCAGGTATGGGCCAGTAATTAAGTAGCCTTAGGAAGTTCCGTTGTGTACAAGGTCGCCGTCCGTGCAAAAAGAAGCAAGGAACATTTTTGTAAATATTGCAACAAGCGCACATAGATAGCCTCTCTTGTTTAGTTGGCTTCCCCACGTCATTCAATTAAATAGTAAATCATAAAAGTATACTATTGTCAAGAACGGTAAGAGTTATTTTCAGAGACTGCACCAACACCTCTAGGGAGCTCCTTCGAGGGAACACGTCACACGTAAGTTGAAGTTGAGTGCATATTAGATTAAGGTATATTTGATCATATTGCATTTTTCGTATTGTTTGTTTTATATTGGATCATATTGCATTTTACAATATTTGTTTTATATGTGATTACAAAATTATTCCATTCGGTTTTGCTTTACCTTTGATCGTTTTGTTTTTTTATATTCGGGGCTCTCGCTAATTACATAATTGTGTTCGATCACCATACTATTGATATTTATCTACGTTCGAATATGCCTTAACAGATGCATGGCATGTTATTCTCCTCCGATCCATAGTTCTTTTTGTACGTAAACGCCCTGAAACTTTAATTGTGCTAACCATAATAGTTATCATATTTTTTTTTATTTCAAGACTTAGGTCTAGTTTAATACATAATAAAATAATACATGATACTTAATCACTTATCATAAACTTTAGCATTGTCATCGATAATAATGTAAATTTTTTTAGCATAAGCACTTACTTATTGCAAACATGAACAGTGTCAACTGTAGTAATATGGAATTTTGTTTTGAATTAGAGACTTAATCTAGTTTCTCATAGAAGCACAAATCGTGAATTTTAGTAGTGCCCAGCATAATATTTGTCTAGGTTTGAGATAGTATCTTAAGTTGAGACGTATGAATATCTGTTGTCGAGTTGAATTTTATTTGATAAGCTAGCTTAAAGTCTTTGAAAGGTCGAAATTTTTGCTTGTAAGATTCTATGGATACAAGTATAGTTAGGAGTCCATGCCTCCATAGACTGATGAGACAGGGGTAGACTGAGTTCTGTTTGTTAAATTGAATAAAGAGGAATAATTATAACGTCATAATGTGCTAATCCTCTCACTCTCTCCTTCCATTCTCCTGGAGACCTCCTAGTATGAAGGTCAGCTAGGTTCGCCTAGTCTCTCTCTCTCTCTTTTACAGGTCAGTAAGGGACTTTGGACAATTGTGCCACCCAAAGTCAATGGGAGGATGGGGCTTGGCAAGGAAGGCAGACCATCTGCGCCTTCATTGGAATGTAGGTAAGTGACGTAAAGGTCCCTTCAGGACTGAGTGAGTGCCAGGTTTTGTATGTAGGCATGAGGAATTTTTTTGTAATATGGTTGGTGACAGCGGCAGGTTTTCGTTAGAAACCTCCCCCATCCTCTCCGCCACATAGCCGAGGTGCATGCCGCCCTGTATCAACGCTGTTCACCGAGTGATCTGTCAGCTCATGCTGGCAGTCTGGACTTAACGTCCGAATTACATCACTCTTCTAAAGTACCATAACAACCGATCTCTCCATCCAGCCTCTATGGGACCAATTGACAATATTATTAAATTGCACCAATAGCGGCTCATCGAAAGATAAGAAATCTTGGCAAAAGGTATGCTTTGTTGTTTTATTATGCTTGCATTTTATAATTTTAATTTCCCATCGTAGATAGACTTTTGAGTATTGGCGCAATTCTGTACGCAACAAAAAGAGGCAGGAAGAGGTCTACCGGGATGCGACTGGTGGTGGTCTAGAAAAACCCAGTGAGCTCAAGGATATAGAGCTCAGAGCGCTCGCACTTTGGGGCAAGGTTGCTTTGACTGGCGTATTGAAAAGCAAAGCGGAAGTAGGGTTCAGTTCGCCCCCACCTACCAGCACAGAGGAAACTTTTATCGCCGATTGTATCAATTGACGAATGTCATTTCATAAAATATGTCAAAATACCTTTAAAATGTGCTGCTTAGGTTCTTTTATGTTATGCTCCATAACAGGAAATATTTTATGTTACGATGCGTAAAATAAAATAAAATTTCTGGTACAGAATAGGGTTTAGGGGAATATTTCATTTTAAGGCATAACATAAAATGATAAAATTTTACCGACAGAATAGGGCCCAATAGCAAGTATTCAGGGTCAAGGCAGAGACTTTTGGTTTGTGGAACTTCTATCAATGAAAAATTGGTAAATTTTAAAATCGATAGCGGCTCAGAGGTAAATATAATCCCATTAAAAGTTTTTAAACAATTATTTAAATCGGTAAATTTTCAAACTACAAAAATTAATTTAGAAGCTTACGGAGGGTTCATGTTGAGATCCGTGGGTACAGTGAGTTTCGTAATTCAACACTTAAATAATAGATACACAGAACAATTTGTAATTGCGGATGTGCAATCAAATCCACTATTAGGTTTAAAAGCATGTGTGAAACTTGGGTTAATTAAAAGAGTGCATGAAACTAAGTGCATCGACACCGAAAAAGAAAACATACTTAAACAATATAAGGATTTCTTTAATGGGTTAGGTTGTTTCCCCGACAAATGTCAAATAAAGATAAAAAAGAATGTTGATCCTGTAGTAAAATATTCACGACGAATTGCTTTAATTTTTAAAGAAAAGGTACTAAAAAAATGAAATGAAATTGAAAAAGCATAATTATAGATTGAGTGTCAGTTCAATGTTATTCCAACTGAGTACTAAAAATATAAAATACAAAACGATAGCCTATAATGCCTGATACTTTACTTATTCGCCCTTATCTATTTACATAACACGGTGAACTATTTGAGATTCCATGACTTGTGCTTTGAGGGTTAGTCTTTGTAGCTGGTTCAGAGGTAGGTTCATTAATCCATTTTCATTCGCCTCAACATCCCCCTCAACTCTAAATATAGGTTCATGTGGAGATGGCCGTAAGTGCATCGAATTTCCACGAATTTCCCTATTGTTTATAACTAAGTACAAAGTACAACAACTACTAAGTCTGAGCTTCACGGAACTATAAATTTATTGCAATTTTAAAAAAGCAATCATACCTCTTTTGTCATCTGAAGTGAACGCATAAAACAAAGTGACTCACTCTAATGCAACCTAATTGTTCGGTATTTAATCCTCAAAATTTGTGTGTTTGTGTCAAGTGTTTTACAAATGGAGATTAATAAGAAAGGTACGTACAACATTTATGGCCAATACATGTGCCTATTTTTGCGTCATTGTAAAGGGTTTTCCAATAAGAGGTGTTATTTTGATATTCAAAGAAAAATGCCATTTTTTGAGATAAATGATCAGATCTTTATTTCATTATAAAGAGGAAGGTATGCCGTTAATAATGGAAAATAACATCAGCCAAATGACCACCACGACCACGCCTACAGGACCATATCCTTTTCATGAAATTTTCCATAACCAAATCGCAAATTCTATCTTTGAGGTCTTGAATCGACGCTGGGCTGTTGGCGTAGACCTTCTCTTTCACGTGGCCCCACAGGAAGAATTCGCAAGGTGTTAAGTCACAAGATCTCGGTGGCCAATTGTGATCACCTCTTCGAGAGATAACACGGTCCGGAAACTTTTCCCGTAAAAGATCAATGGTTTCGTTGCTTGTATGGCACGTAGCGCCGTCTCGTTGAAAGTAAACGTTGTCCAGATCAATACCATCCAATTCCGCCCATAAAAAATCATTAATCATCTGTCGATAGCGCCAGCCATTCACCGTAACTGTTGCTCCAGCCTCATTTTCGAAAAAGTAATGTCCAATGACCCCGCGGGACCATAAACCGCACCAAACAGTCACACGTTGAGGATAGAGAGGCTTTTCAACAATAACTCTTGGGTTTTCCGAGCCCCAGATGCGACAATTTTGCTTGTTGACGAAGCCATCGAGGTGGAAATGGCCTTATCACTCAAGATGAGTTTTCGATGGAATTCCGGATTATTTTCATGCATTTCAAGGACCCAATCAGCAAAGACTCGACGTTGTTGATGATCGGCCGGCTTGAGTTCTTGTGTTAACTGAACTTTATAAGCCTTAAGACCCAAATCTTTATGCAAAATACGGTGTAATGACGTTTGTGGAATGCCTAATTCCAAAGAACGACGAGGAATGGACAAACCTGGGTTTTCTTCAACACTTTCAACTACAGCAGCAATATTCTCGGCTGTTCTTGAGCGACGTGCACAGGTTTTATTCTTCACATCACTAACTTGTCCCGACAGCTCGAATTTTTCTACCAATTTCTGTATTGCGGTCCGACAAGGTGCTTCACGACGACCCAAAAATGTTCTAGTTTTTCGAACCGTCTCTGCCACATTTTCACCATCTTTATAGTGAATTTTAATAATTTCAGTGCGTTGTTGAATCGTGTATCGTTCCATTTTTATAAATGGCGTAGTTTCTACTTGTCAAATGTCAAAAAATGACAGCTCCAAAAGTGACATCTACCGAAATAGCGGGCTAATTAAAATAACACATCTTATTGGAAAACCCTTTAGTTGTATTGTAACTGTGATGACACGCACTTTTATATGTATTTGTTTTAGATATTTCACAACTTCTTTTAGTGTTTTTTTTACTTGTTTATTGTTCCAAAATAAATGTTAGCGCAATAGATAGCTTAGACCTTACTTTAATTAAATCTTTTAACCGATTTTTCAATTTTTTTTCAAATAATTTAATGCTTCGAAGGCGTACACTGCACACCGCCTACGCTCCTGTTATTCGCACTGTCTTTGAAAGTTGTTTATTTTAATTTTAGGATTATTTGTAGTTATTAGATTTTGTTGTTTTTGGTGCTAGCCATTAGTGCATTTTTTCACGCATGTACTTCTTTAATACTTGGCTTAAATAATACTATATAATAAAATACTAATACTTGGTTTAAATATATGGTAGAAAACTGACGCTTGCGGAAAGAATCCAGTTCGTTTTCGCTTGGTTAGATACTCCAGAAACTGTGATTTTGAATAGCATCAAACAATCACAGTCAGAGGTCATGACACCTAAGAAAGGAGAACGACCAACGAAAGATTTTGGAGAGTGTTCAATACGGACGAAGCAGAGAAGAATAGCCAAAATAGATATGATTGACGAGTCTGCGGCTGCGGTCTTAAGCGGTAGTTCTTTAGAACCCAATATTGCAACTGAAGGTGCTGTAAGTGAAGATGTGGAGGCGAAACTAGCAAAGCACATATGACCGCATCAAATTAATTTTTATTTCATGCACTCATCTACATGAGCGCATCAAATTTCTTTCCACAAATGACTCGTAAAATTTCAAAGAGCACAAATGCCTGATAATATTTTCTTGCAACGTTTTTGCAAACGTCTTCATAAATTTCTTATTTTTATTGATCAAGCTCGTCTTCACTTACGTATACATGAGCTCAGCATTAGATTTCTTGAGCATATTCGAGTGCCTCTTTTTAGCTAATGTTGTGACTCAGGTACCTTTACCCCGAATCACAATTAAATGCCGATACATCAATGCATCGTCCAATACGATATATTGATGTACCATAAATTGACCCTGAAAATGAAAAACCATTAAATTCAAATTTTCATTAAAATTTTTCATTTGAATTCTAAATTTCAAATGCATTTAAAAATTTACGTGCCGTAACAAAATGAAATTTAGCATAAATTGCATTTCGTTATCAGTAATGCACTCCGCTCACACGGTATACCTACCAACATGCCGTGTGATCGGATATCATTTTTTGTCGCGCAAATTGGGTGCACTTGAAACAATTCGCATATTCTCACGTACGATCTTTCATCGTCGTGAGAAAGCAAAAGAAAAAAAGAAAAAGCTTTTGCAAGTGATCATGGGTACCTGGGTGCAATTTGCCCAAATCTCGGGGAGTTCGATTTTTGAAAACCGCCGAGTAAAGTCGCTCTGGAGAAAAGTGCATTTTTATGTATATTTTAATTGATCCCTTTTTATAAAAAATAGTAAAGTAAAGTTCTTTGACGGATGTATTAAATAAATATATTAAAATATTAAAGCGAAGTTCTTTTGATGGAGGATGAGCACGAACGGACGAAATACAACACTAATAACGCGAGCGTCTGAGAGACAACCTTTTAAAAAACAAATCGAATAGAGTTTAGTTGGAGAAATTCTTTTATACGAGGTTCGCGTAAATATATCATCGAGTACATTTAATCATTTAATACAAGCAGTTAAAGTTGCCCAAATGAAAGAAAAGAGCCCAAAACGAGTTAGATAATAAAATGAAATAATAAAACGAAATAATAAAATTACGGATAATAATAAAACACATTAAAAGTGAAAGTGATTTTGTTCTATTCTTTCAATACTCTTGGTATCAAATTTCCTTGCAGCTCCCGCTTCCTCTTCACGAGAGGCGACGATACAACTGTTCGGCACACCACCGAACTATACTTCCCTTGACGCACCCAGTTTCGGATTTCCTAAAAATTAAACAAAAAAAGCAGAAAGTAACAAGTTCAAAGTTGAACAAAAAATGCTAATACTTATCTAATTAAGTATCCTCAAGTGCTCCTCAAGGTTCCTACAAACATCACAAAATCAGTCGATGATATTTAAAAACTAAAAATAATTCATAAAAACTATAAATAAAACAAAACTCACCTAAAATACACGTACCTCCGTGTATTTACATTTTCGTCTTGTCATCACATTGACATTACGTCAAACTGACGATTTCGCGCCGCAGCAATTGGTACGAACGTTGCTCTGGTAACGCCATGAGGAATACATCGCATGAGCGACCTCGGCAGCTATAAAAAGGCGGCGAGTCATAGTAAAATCACCAGCTCCCATCCAGCTTCCATATTCCTCTAAACCACACATAACAAAATTATTAAATGAACGGACAACAACACAGCTTGCCGTGACGCAACAAGCTGTAATAATTTCGACATCGTTAATAATTATTCGAACAATTAAAGTATAAAGTGAATCAAAGACAAAAGTGAAATCTAGGCCAAAATTAAAGCTTGTACGTAAACATTTTCAAATATCCCGGGATATTGGTTCGGTTTATATAATTTCGCCATAATTCGTTTTATTTCGTTAATCGAGTGTGAAGAACTCTTGACTTGACTTGACTTGTGAAATCACTCATTTCCAAATCAGAGTTGATCTAATCAAGTCCTAAGCCTTGGAGTCTCTTCTGAGCAAAATCCTAATCCAAATTAGAAAGTAATTCTGAAATAGAAGTTAACTCTCAATACATAACTTGACGTTGACGCCGACGAGGACGACGCGACGGCAACGCGTTGTATATTATTGTATATTATTTTGATCGCTATGTAATAAGCTTATTCTGATGTTACACGATGATTTGTCCATGTTTATTTATTCGTCATGACTTGTACCAAGAATATATTTGAAATGGCAGAAGACTGCCGAACTTACTTTCAATGGCTAAAAAGCCGCTGTTGTGATGGTATTTCTTGGTACTTACTCAAATGGCAGAATATGCCAGAGTTCCTTCTATGGCAGCATATACCGCTATTTGTTATTTTATTTAAGGCAGAGTATGCCAATGTAATATGTGTGGCAGAGTGTGCCGCTATTTTATATTTAAAGGCAGAGTATGCCGTTTTATAATGTATGGCAGAGTACGCCGCTGTTATACCTGTGCTAAGGCAGAGTATGCCGCTATTATAGAGGGATGGCAGAGTATGCCGCTGTAATAGCATGATGGCAGAGTATGCCGATGTTATATTTTTGAGAAATAAAAATACACCTTTCGATAGTCAGTTTAAGTCTAATTTTTATTGAATAGTACCAGCTTATTTATATAAATCGATTACAAAGGAATCAGTATTTCTTGACAATTCTAAAGGGAGGGATTATTGCAGAATTGCAATATACAAAATTAATAATCAGAAATTGTAGTGTCAGCATTTCTGATCACACAATTTCTGAATGAGTCACAATGTATCGATATTGTACAGCAATGACTTCACGTATATACTTTATCAATGAAGAATTATGCTTGCATAGCGGAAATTGCTTGCGTTGCAAATTCTTCTTGAGGTCGAGCAAGCTTTGTTTGTTTTCAATTTCTTTTTCGTTCTGATTTCTGATTACCTTTGTTGACCGTGGTCATAGCTTTACAATTTGTACTATTGTATTGTATCGTACGTGTTAACTGTTATGATGTAATGTACCTTGTACGTACTATTGTACATTTACATTTTACATCTACATATGTTGATGGTACGGTGTGGCAATTGATTTGATTGTGTTGCTTGCTTTCCTTTGCTTGAGCGTGGCGTGCCCGTGATTGCGCTTTGCCTTCCGCGCGTAATTTATTTTATAGAATGTCTTTCAATTTTCTTGTGCTTTTCATATCATACTCATTCGGTAACGCTACTTGCTAGAGGCTACTGTTTTTGTTTTCCCGCGCTTTGTTGAATACATGTTAAATTATATTTCGAGCCAAGCTACTTGAAAGGTAAGTTCGCAGTTCGCGCATGTTTCCATTATACTTTAAAATAATACTATTTGTTCTTATATTTGTAAATTTGTTGTTTAAATCATACAATGAAATTTTATTAGAGTCTGCATGTTTACTACACGATTACAATTTCAAGTCCATAACGGATAATTGAACCAATTTGGAAAGGACTTCTTGCTCTACTGTGCTTACTTATACGAAGTACTTTTGATCAGCATATCACATCGACATCATTAGCAAGCAATTATCACTCCGGCTTACTGTACTTCTACCAGTTTTTCTTCGCATTGTTTTGTTCAGTATATCAAATCTCAAAATATATTCCGAGCCAAGGCACTTAAAAGGTGAGTTCGCGCATGTTTCCCTTTTACTTTAAAATAACATTTTTATGTCCTAGATGAAATCATAGGGTACCCTAAGTTTGTCATTTCGTTGGTAACGTACAGAAAGAATTCCGGTAATACAAGTTATGAGTTTTGCATGTCCGTCCTCAAGATAACTCGAGAACGCGTTCAGTTGAAGGGCTAAAATTTTGCACTCGGGCTTTTTGCAAAAAAAAGTAAATATAGTTTCCAAAATGGAGTCAATCGAGCAACTCCTTCCTAGGGTTGTCATACAAAAATTTTGGTTTTCACTATAATTCGGGCACTGCTTGAGAATGCGTCGACGTAGAGGGTTGAAATTTGGTACATGGTGTTTTCATAAAAAGAGTAAATATAATTTCAAAAATGGACTAAATCGGGAAACCCTTTCTTAGTGTTAATTTTTATTTTCATCTAGGGTATAATATTATTGTTCTCAGATCAATTATAACTTTTTCCCTTACTTGTTCTTATATTTATTGCTTAAATCATACAATGAAATGTCTGCAATTTTTGGGTTCATCAGTACGTGGTAATTGCATGATTAAAATTAAAAAAATTTCCGGGTTACTACTACTGTTTTCCTGCGCATTTGAGTTAATCGAAAGAAGCTGATCAAGATCTATTTTGTTCTCTATGAATTTTTAATAAGTCAAGGTGTTACACCTTGGCTTTTGATGAGAGTGCAGCGGCTCTTGTACCACTACACCAAAATTAGAATCTGAAAGGGAAGCTTTGATTAAGTGAACTCAAAATAAAAGATAACTGTTTGCTACTAAAAACAATACTGATCGTTTATTACAGACCATATTCAATTTATATTAAAATTACACTTAACTAAGCAATTCTTAATATATTCATACCTATCACTAATTGCGAAAATCAATACCTACATACATATTTACTAATAACTTAAAATTGCAGTAAGTTGCTTGGCTATGCAAGGCGATAACAAAAAAAAAACAATCAGTCGAATAATTCTTGCATTCCTCTCTTGCACCTTTGACTGGGTGTCATATTCATAAAAATATTTGCGATGACACATTGAATGCAAGAATTATTCGCTAGAATTAGCGTTATTGTTTTTGGGGGCAAGCGCCCGCTTATAGAGCAAGTACTTGCTGATTATATGCGACCGTTGACCCTTTTGCCGAGTGCAAACATTCTCCCCCACGTTGAACGAATGTTCAATCTATGATGACGCTAAAGTCCGGCTCTTTGTGATTCCTAGGTTTGGGTATTGGCACTGTAGACTGCTGCTTCTGCCTTTTTGATAATATTAATTTTGTAATTAATGATATGAACACAATTATTGTAAGACAGATACTGATATATCCAATGATGGTTGTGTGAGATGTCCGTTCGTGTATTAATTTCGGCAGCTCTAGATTTTGAGATGAGAGTTGTTGCTGTAAGAGGCTCAGTTCCTTTCATTGTGCATGGTACGTGGGTGAATCTACCAAGGCTGGGGCCGGTGACCATGAAACTGACGTGTTGAAATCATTAATCAGCTTCTCATATGATGTTGTTATGTTACTCGGATATTTATGTTGCCCTTCGATAGTAACTGAATGATGCTTAAGTATGCAATTGGGTTGGATGGTTAGGAGGCCAGATCCTTGCAATGTTGTAGTAAAGGCCTTATTTTCACACACCGCGTTGATTGTTAAGGCCTCCGTAAGTGCATATATCCATTTGTTTTTATGGAGAGTCTGAATCCATACTGAGTTGTCTCTTATTTCCTTTAATTGACACTCCTTTGGAGTAGGTGCGTCATTTAAGAAACTGATCTCACACTTGCTGATTTGAGACCCTCTGTTGTATATTGGATGATGCTGTTTGCATAGATAATGTTCCTCATATCCAGTTGCCACGCATGACGAAATTTCTTGATCGGACAGCGGGTAATAGTTGTCTCGATGCGAGCTGATAGCTAAATAGGTCGAATGAGGCCTTATGCACATTAGTGTTCCATTTATCAAGAATGGTATTGGAAATACCTTCAATAACTCGAACTCTTCTGCATTTATGAGTGGTAGTTAATTTGAAAGATTGCGAGTTTGTCAACTACCCGTCCTTGCACTATCATTAGTTGGTATAGATGTAAGATCTCATTTTGTTTCATTGGCAAGCGCAAAGTTGATGGTAAATTCATTTTTATGATTGCTATTGCTTCCCTCAGTTGTTGGGGTGCAAGCAGCAGTGGACTGATTTTTCCGTGACGGATGTCGGTTAACGTGTCTATGAGAGATGACTGAATCCTCTGTACACTTGTGATAATCAACATTAACTGGAGGGATAATGACATCACAAGGTCCTGTACCTTTTGTTGATAGACTTCCTTTTCAGTAGTGTCGATCTGGTTGCTTAGTTGACTCAACTGATTGTTTATTGCGTGGAATTTTTCTTGAGTAGCTAGCTGATCTCGTTTCATTATATTAATAGTGGAATCCACTATGGAGGTTTGATTTTTTAGGAGAGAAAGTAAGTGATTGTCATCTTCCTTGATATCCTGAATGACTTGAGACATTTTTTCTGCGTATTCGTTGTCGAGAACTCCGAATAATGAGTTAGCTACATTTCCCACGAAATTGAGTGCTCCCCGTTTTTGTCTAAGGGCTGATGAATCTGCCGAAAGTAGCTCATTGTCTCTGTCTATTTCCTCCTTAATGTGTTCTAATTGTTTAAGTATCTGAGTGCAACCACTGTTAATGTCGATCTGGTTACAGAGATGCTGCACTGCAGTGGTACCCTTGATTAATGCCGCATACTCAAGCCAATATGATTTCAAATCATAGTATACCACCAGATCCCATTCAGATGACACTAAGCTTGTTGTTCCCATTTTGTCAAACCAGATACCCGGGCGATTATGAAACTTTGTGTTTTCGATTGGATTTGCTTCAGTGATTGGAAGAATCAAGCAAGTTAAGAGTAAACTTATTAGTGCAGATCCAATTGAAGGACGCATTTTCTTCCTTGTCTGTCTCGATTCGATGGTGTAATATCGTTCGATTGGTTGATTGTATTCGTCCCCGTTTGAGATGATTCGTGCTGGCGTTTAAGACCTTCATGGGATTGGTTGTCTTCCTTGTGTGATACAGATGGTGTTGGTTCGCAGTCTGATGCCTCTTCTTCGCATGGAAGTGGGGAGAGCCTATGTATAGGTCGCCGAAGAATTCCGGTCGCAGTCTTTACGTCTGCTACTCTGATATATCCATCATTTCCTTGGTAAGTTTTTAAAATTCTACCTAGAGGCCATTTCATGACAGGTAGATTATCTTCCTTCAAGATCACTATTCTTCCTGGTTTAACATTGTGACAGATTCGATTCCATTTGAGGCGGTATTGCAATTCGTTGAGGTATTCCCTTGACCAACGTATCCAGAATTCTTGTTTTAGGTGTGTGATCATTTTCCACCTGTTCTGTAGATTTGTCTTGATCGGTTCTGACCTAGCATCAATTGTGGATATTACAGGCTCTCCAATAAGAAAGTGGCCCGGTGTTAGGGCGGTCAAGTCATTCGGATCATTGGACATTGACGTAAGTGGCCTAGAATTCAATATCGCCTCTATCTCTATCATTACAGTTTCTAACTCCTCATAGGTTAACGACGTTGATGCAATGCTTCTATGTAATAGATGTTTAGCAGATTTGACTGCGGCTTCCCAAAGTCCACCGAAATGAGGGGCCCTTGGTGGTATAAAATGGAAGTCAATGCCTCTTGTACTGCAATTGGTAGAGATTCTTTCTTTTGACTGATCTGAATAGATGATTTCTTTAAGTTCTTGCAGTTGATTTTTCGCTCCCACGAAGTTCGTTGCGTTGTCGCAATAAAGATTGAGACAATGAACTCTTCTGCCTATGAAGCGTTTTAGTGCAGCGATGAAGGCATCTGTGGTTAGGTCACTAACTACCTCGAGATGGACGGCCTTTGTAGCGATACAGCAGAATACTGCAACGTATCCCTTGTGGGGTCTTTTGCCTCTTAAACGATAATGGATTGTTATTGGTCCACAAAAATCAACTCCAGAGTTGACAAATGGCCGAGCAGGTTGAACTCTGGCAGCTGGGAGGCTACCCATTAGTTGTGTAAACATTTTCGGTTTTGCCCTTACACAACGAGTGCAGTGCTGTACTATTGATCGTGCAATTGACTTGCCCTTAATAGGCCAAAAGCGTTGCTAGTGATATTAAGCAATGCTTGCGGACCCACATGTAAGTTTTCTTTGTGAATGTCATTCATTAACAGCTTAGTGAATTGATGAGCGTATGGCAGCAGCATCGGATGGCGTGCGTCATAAGATAGCATGGACGCTTCTAGTCTTCCCCCAACACGAACGCCCTTCTCGCCAAGGAATGGAGTTAAAGTGCTGAGTGAACTGTTTTTGTTCGTTTCATTATATTGACGAATATGGCTGATGTCTTCCTGCTGCTTGCATATTCTTTATTATGAAATAAAGGGCTTCGTCTAACTCTCCTGTCGTTAACGTGCGACTCTTTATCCCTTGACTATTTAGCCTTCTAGTATTATTCACAAATCGAAATATATAGGCGATGATGCGCTGCAACTTACGGAATGAGTTTCCGTGATTGATGTCAAGAATAGGCTTCTCTAATACATTGTTCCTGGATTCATCATTTGTTGTTGCTAATAAAGTTATGCCCTTTCTTTCCAGATTAACTTGCCTCACTTTTACATATGATGGAGGCCATATTGATTCACTTCCATGTAAGAATGGTGGTCCGTAGAACCAGATATTGCAGGTTGCCAAGTTTTCTGGAGAAATTCCTCTGGAGAGGACATCAGCTGGATTTTCCTTAGAACTAACATGACGCCATTGTTCAACTATGGATAATGATTGGATGGATGATATCCTGTTTGCCACAAACGTATGAAAGGATGAAGATTCTGCATTTATCCATGCTAGGACAATCTCGGAATCTGTCCAGTAGTATGTGGGTGTGTCTTTGGCTCCTAGAATTTCCTTTACTCGGTTGGTAAGCTGTGCAGCTAGGTTAGCAGCACATAGTTCTAGACGCGGGATTGTTGCCTTCTTTAGTGGAGCTACCCTGGATTTGGCGCACAATAGGCGCACTATAATTGATCCCCTTTGGTTGAGGGATCGCATGTAGATCGCTGCCCCATACGCCTTCTCGGAGGCATCAGAAAAAGTGTGAATCTGCATTTGTTTGGATGTTTCATGGCCAAAAACATGTCTAGGAACCTGTATGTTCTTCAGATGCCTTAGGTCGTAACGAAATTTCATCCATTTGGTGTGTGAATCTTGAGGTAGGGCCGCATCCCAATCAAGTCGAAGTTGCCATAATTCTTGCAGAAATATTTTGGCGGTGACTATAACAGGAGCCATCATTCCGAGAGGATCAAACAATTTTGCTATGTCTGATGCTACTATTCGCTTTGACACTCTTTGTTCATTGGCTTCATTGACCTTTATACAAAAATTATCGGTCTTTGGTAGCCATGTCAAACCTAGAATTTTGATCCGCTCTTCAGTTTCATCTGTGAAATCTAATTGCACTTCTTGATCTTCTGGTTTGACGTTTTGAAGGAGTCTAGGATGGTTGGCACACCATTTTCTCAAAGTAAAGCCTCCTTCGCGAAGCAATTTTGTAAGTTGCTCTTGCATTTCGAGGATTTCCATCATGCTGTTGGATCCCGTCATAACATCGTCAACATAAAAGTCAGTTTTTAAAACCTGAGATCCAAGTGGATAATTTTCGTGTCGTTCTTGGGCCAACCTTTGCAAGCACTTTGTTGCTAAATATGGAGCTGATGTCGTTCCATATGTAACTGTGCATAGTTGATAGTATCTAAGAGCCTCATTTGGATGGTTTCTCCAAGCTATGATGTGGTATTTTCTATCTTCCTCATCTAATATTACCTGCCGATACATTTTTTTAATATCAGCGGTAAATACAAATCGTGTCATTCTGAAACGTAGCAGGATGGCGAAGAGTTCATCTTGAATGGTTGGTCCTGCACATAGTAGTTCGTTTAGCGATGTTTGAAGACGTCTTTGCCGATGCATCAAACACGACTCTCAGTGGTGTCGTCGTGCTATCTGGTTTCAATACGCTGTGGTGAGGCAGGAAATAATATGGTGGCTCAATAATCTCAAGGTTGATGGGTTCCATATGTCCTGCCCTTAGATACCCGTTCATAAACTCTGTATATTGACATCGTAAGGTGGGTTTCTTAGCTAACCTTTTTTCTAGTGCGAAGAATCGTCTGATGGCTATGTCTTTGGATTCTCCCAGCTTACTTGGGGCGTCAGCGAATGGTAGCTTTACTATGTAACGCCCATCGGAACTCCTTCTAGTTGTTTGAGTGAAATGATCTTCACAGCGCTTCTCTAACGGAGTGCGATTGGACTTGACTTCCATAGGCTCTTCCAGTTTCCAGAATTTTTCAATTCTTTGATCTATGCTGTCGTCTTCACTACAGATGCTGCATATTGCTGTAGCTGGTCTTGTTACATTGATCTTTCCTGAAACTATCCAACCCAACAATGTATTTTGCAGAATTGGTCCATCATTCTTCAATCTTATTTGGCCAATTGACAGTAGCTGGAGGTAGAATTCAGCAACCTAGTAAGATATCGATACGTTCTGGCTGGTTGAAATCAGGGTCTGCTAGCTGAATATTGCGTGGAATAGACCACTTTGACGTGTTAATCAGTTGCGTCGGCTGAGGTGAAATTATATGTGGAATGACGAATGTCTCCAATCTCGCAGAGAAGCCATTTAGTGCGGATTGCATTTGTACACTTATTCTTTTCTGTGTTCGCTGTTTCTTGTCGCCAATGCCTTGTATGCACATTGAGTCAGTTGAAGTATTCAAGTTTAACTTCTTGACTAATCTGTCAGTAATTAGGTTAACTTGCGAACCTGAATCTAATACAGCTCGACCTTCCACACATTTGCCTTGGTTGTTAATCAATTTTATTATAGCTGTACTGAGCAGTGTATATTTTCTTTGACCCTGATTGGTAATGGTTGCTACAGTTGAACTCTGATCCACCAACCCTGGCGATATAGATGGTCTCCTAGTAACTTGTGTCTGGAATGTATTGGAATCTCTGACTTGTGTTGATGATGAATGATCTGGTGTAGTTAAATGCACTAAGGTGTTATGCCGTTTATTACACTTTGTGCATCCTCGAGCATTGCAGCTTGTGGCATTGTGTCCTGATCTTAGACAATTGACACACAATTCGTTTTTGCGGAGCAGACTTAATCTAGCTGCTGGTGTTAATTTCAAGAAGTCCTTGCATGCGAATAACGGATGATTTCCTTTGCATACCACACAAGCAGTGTGCCTGATTGATGAGTTGGTGTGTACAACTGATGACAAGGATTTGGCGCTGTTGGATTTTCTCTGAATGTCCTCTGTATGTCTTAGTTTGTTACCCAGGGCTTCCAGTGATTGAAATCTTGTTTGTAGAAATTTCTAGAATTCTTTCATGGACGGTATCTCCCTTGGGTTGGTCAATGATTATTCATACAAGGTATGAGTAGCTCTATCTAGCCTTTTTATCAAGATATGCAATAATAAGGGGCCCCAGTCAGCAGTTGAGATTTTAAGGTTCTCTAACGCCATGAGACATTCTTGCGTTGTGTCATGTAAATTTTTTATATTGTTCGCAGATGCAGCGTCAGTAGCATGACTTGGCTGTGATAACAGTTTGTTTACCAGGGCAGATACGAGCAGTCTGCGATTTTCATATCTTTCATGGAGCATCTTCCACGCAGCTGTGTAATTGTCTTCAGATAAACTCAAGTGCCTAATGAGTCTTTCAGCTTCACCAACCAAATTCATTTTCAGGTACCACATTTTCTGAACATTTGCCATCTGCTGTTTGTGTACCATTTCAGTAAATAGGTCTGCGAACTGACGCCATTTTAAAGAGTCTCCATCAAACTTGGGAAGTGATATTTGTGGCACCTTGAGTGTCGTGTTGGCTGTTATGGAGGTTGCAGCCTCTTGTGGTGCATCAAACCTTGCGATTTTAGCAGAGAGACTCACTTGCTGTTTTTGCACCTCTTCTTCGAGCTAAATAAAGTCTTCAATTTTATAGCCTACTGTGCTTGGCTCATCTGCCAGCTCCCAAATGAAGTGATTATCCTCCTCTATTTTGACCCAGTATTGATTTAAGGTCTGGAGTCTAATGTGGTAGTACTGTTTGGGATGGTCATCTGACTCGTACGTGTTATCAATAAGACGGCGTAAAGATTGTATAATCCCTCTTTGCCTTCTAATGATTCTTATTATATCTGCTGAGGCTTCAGACAACAACGGAGTAGACTGTTCTTCTGGTGAATTTGACTCGGTTAACGTAATCAGTGGCCTTGATGCAGTTTCTGCTGACTTGTCTTCAGATTGAGTTGCGTTATAATCATCGTTGCTGGCTTCATCTTCCTGGAAGGACTGTAATTGTTCCTCAAAGTGGGTCTTGCATGATTCGTATATTTCGCGTATTTCTCGTAGTACGCCTTTGTAAAGTATCCATGCTCCAGAGGAACTTTAGGTAGGGCTCTAATTTTACTGTCATTTGAATCGAAGGTGGACCAGAATGATTCCAGTCGTTTCAATCTTTCTTCGTAATACTCCTTGGTTTTTCTGTCGTCTCCGTCCTTTTTGTAGTTTATCAAAACCTTTTGCAGTTCCGTTCCTACAGCGTTCTGCTCCTTCGCTAGCTTCTCCATTACGGTTTCAAGATGATTGCTCTGAATATAGTTGAACTGCGATTCAAGTGTTTCACCTGAATCACGTCGGGGTCACCAATGATCAAGAACTATTTTGTTCTCTATGAATTTTTAATAAGTCAAGGTGTTACACCTTGGCTTTTGATGAGAGTGCAGCGGCTCTTGTACCACTACACCAAAATTAGAATCTGAAAGGGAAGCTTTGATTAAGTGAACTCAAAATAAAAGATAACTGTTTGCTACTAAAAACAATACTGATCGTTTATTACAGACCATATTCAATTTATATTAAAATTACACTTAACTAAGCAATTCTTAATATATTCATACCTATCACTAATTGCGAAAATCAATACCTACATACATATTTACTAATAACTTAAAATTGCAGTACGTTGCTTGGCTATGCAAGGCAATAACAAAAAAAAAACGAATAATGAAATAACTTAAATGTAAAATGCTTACCTACTTAAATTACAATCAGTCGAATAATTCTTGCATTCTTCTCTTGCACCTTTGACTGGGTGTCATATTCATAAAAATATTTGCGATGACACATTGAATGCAAGAATTATTCGCTAGAATTAGCGTTATTGTTTTTGGGGGCAAGCGCCCGCTTATAGAGCAAGTACTTGCTGATTATATGCGACCGTTGACCCTTTTGCCGAGTGCAAACAGAAGCATAACGAGATATTTCAAGCCAATTGAAAAGTTAGCTCATGCATGTTTTATTTTTACCCTAAAATAACTCTTGTATTTGTTGTTTACGAAAGAAATCAGATTTAGCAGAATCAGAGTAAAAATGGAAAGCTCAAAAGCATGAAATTCCACCAATACCAGAACCAGAAGAGTCGGAGTGGGAGAAAGAAGAAACAGAAGCACCAGTAAAAAAATTAAAGTATAAGCAGAATTATAGGCAGCAATGGGAAAATAATAGGAATTGGTTAAGATTAAAGGGAAATAAGTCTTATCGCAAACTATGTAATAAAACACTTTGTATAAATATAACTGTAATTATTAGACATGAAAATAGTTGCGAGGATAAGTTAAGATTATCTAAATCTTCAAACCAGCAAACTTTATTACAAACTTCTGGTGATAGTGAGACAATCTCGGGTTTGCACAAGAAAGTAAGGTGTGAAATAATTTCTGTAATGTATTGTGTACAACATTCATTAACGCATTCTTTGATGGATACCATACCTGCTTTATTTAGAACTCTTTTTCCAGACTAGCACCAAATAAATTGTGCTAGAACAAAAGCTACTTCAATGCTAATAGATATCATTGCTCCATTCACTTTAAGGGAAATTAGTAAAGACTTACGGAAAACTAAGTTTTCACTTATTATCGATGAAAGCACAGACGTTAGTAATCAAAAGTGTCTTGTATTAGTTGCCCGCTATTTACCAGAAAGTTCAACTAAAGTTCTTGACTGTTTTTTTGGACTGTTAGAAATGAAGGAATGCAATGCTGAAAGTATTTACCAAGCTATTGCAGAACATATTTTCAATAACAATATACCCATTGAGAATTTAATTGGATTGGCTACGGATAATGCATCCGTAATGAGTGGGCAAATTAATGGCGTAAAAACAAAATTGAAATCTTTGAATAAAAAGTTATTTTATCTTGGTTGTACATGCCACTCTTTAAATTTATGTGCTTCTGAAGCGTATAAAAAATTATCAAGGTCTCTTGAAAAATTAATTCGAAATATTTATACATATTTTTGTCACAGTCCAAAACGACAAGGCATTTTTAGTGAATTTCAAGAAACTTTCAACACAAAAGCTCACAAAACTTTAAATTTGTCCAAAACACAATGGCTTTCCTATGAGGAAGTTGTTAATCGAACTAACGCATATTCAACTATTTTGAGCATTATAAACAAACTAAGCAAAAGCTTTCAATCCGAAAAAACCATGATTCATTTACTTTCAATCTTAATATCTGAAACATTCAAAGAAATTTTGCCAAATTTTTTATTAAAACTGAACATATTTGTCTTGGTCTACATTATAAAAATAAGCATTACTTTCTAAACTGCTCACAAATGCTTTTTGGTTTACAATTTGAAGAGCATGTGAAGCAAAACCTGCAAGAACATGAAAGTGACTTAGTTGCCCAAGTAACAATTTGTGCATTATAAAGGCTGAGAGAATGCCTATAAAGTTGCTTATAATGCGTAATTTTAAGCACTGTAGATGCGCCATTTAGCTTTAAAAGGTTTGTATTTTTGCTGTTAAAGCGCCTTCGGTGCATCATTATAAAACCTATTTTAGTTTTATAAACGCTGTGTAGAGTCATTCGGGATGCTATAATAAAGTTTCATATAAAACTGCAATAGGACTTGTATAATTATTCTATAAAGTTTTTATAAGAATATTATAGTGCTGTTATAAAGGCAATTTTTCTTAAAATAAAAAATACTTTTTCACTTGTTTTCTCTTATTCTCTCGCCTTCTTTTAGTGTTTCCGCCCGAGCTCGTATAATTCATTTATATATGCATTTGGTAATATTTATTTAATTAAAATTTTTATTTTATTTGAAACATAATAATTCTTACCTTGGACTCACTCGAACCTGGGCCTGCAGTTCCATAGACAACGACGTTGACCATTCAGCTATCTGATCCTAAACACTACTGATGAATATTTCAATATAAACTATTTCATTTACATAAGCGTTATTATAATCCTATAGAAGCAGTATAATCATTTTATAGAACTGTAACAGTAATCGATAACAAGCACTATAGTGCTTATAATTTATATAATTTATATTCCTGAATATGCAAAAATGTCAGATGAAAATTTTCAACTATTAGTAACAAATCAAAAAGCTATGCACGGAATGTTAAGAAAAATTTTAAATGGAATATCAGGATTGAACGCTCAATTTGAACAATTAATTCAAAGTAACAACTCAGCTACGTTTAAAAAACAAACTTTAGAACCATCAAGCGCAAAATCTGCATTGAATAATACATTTCAACAAATAACGAATGAAGAAGAATGAATTGAAGTAAATGCCAAATTAGAAAACGACGAATTTAAAAAGACATGTGTATGTGTTTTTTTATTTTTATAACATTTCATATAAAAATTGTCTTATTTTTCTAGTTTTTAATATTTTGTTGTTGTACATAAATCATCTATGTTCAATATATGGTACCGATGGAGCGTGCATAAACAAAGCATATGATTGCTGTTTCGCCATATTGGACAAACTATTTGCACGAGCATTTTTAACAAAACCCTCATGGTCAGGAGCGTCTAGAGGAAATGACAGGAAAGGTGCAATGAAATCATACCGTAACATAATCGATTTGATGTATTCTGTCGTCTACAAGGCTGACCGGAATTTCACTTATGACACTTTAAATAAGTTCCTGCAAATACAATTGCGTAATAGCACAAGAAGAGCTGCCATTACAGAAAATATGCGTCAATTTATGTTTACAATTATCCTCATTTTCTTCATTAAACCATTTATATTTCACAGTGTGCACTTCACAATTTCCTTCTATATTTGAGAGGCTATTTTCCATTATTCTTGTGATAACTGAGTATAACTATGATCAAGTGAACAATTTGCTTTTATTGACTTTCGGACATCACTAAGCTGCACAGAGCTACCCGAACTATTTGCAAACTTTCTACAGTTTTGAGCACCTTTTGATATTCCACCAAGTTCTGAACGATGTTTCCGCAAACATCTAAAATATGTTCCACTGCGTTTAAATTTCTTCCAATTTTCAATATCCATATTTGAAAGAGTAATTTGGTTGAACTAAGCTAAACAGTACGTCCTTTTACGTATTTTGAGCTTAAGGCTTTATGAAACAACAAACTAAGCACTATAAATTGACATGTTATAGTTTTATAAGAATAGCACGGTAAACTCTTATAGTGCTATTTTTATAAAGCCCTAAGCTTTATAAAATTATAAAGCTTAGGGCTTTATAAAAACAACACTATAAGCACTTATAGTGTTATACTTAAAAAGCGCAAAGCTTTATATTTTTATAAAGCTTAACGCTTTAAAACAGTAGCATTATAAAAGCTTACAGTGCTATTATTATACAGCCTTCAGCTTTATAAAATTATAAAGCTTATGCCTTAATAAAAGCAGCATTTTAAGCGCTCTAAGTGCTATTTTTATAAAGCCTTGAGCTTTGTAGCTTATAATGCAGAATTTCCTTTAATAAAGTCTTTATAAAGCTACTTTTTCAATTATAAAGCCTACAGCACTAAAAATTGTTACTTGGGTGATTACTACATAAAGTTAGGCGATGAAGCTTTGATTTTTCTGACAAAGAAAGTCAATCTTTTAAAAAGAATTCCTCAATTTCCTGTTTATGGAGAAGGACATACGGATTATTCCATACTGTAGGACTATGAATATACTTATTAAAGTAAAAAATCTTTTAAGGCTTAGACTTATGTGCCATGTGTTGAACACAAGTGACCCATCACGTACCATAGTTTGCAATGAACATTAGTCAGAACCTGTGCTAAGAAAAAAACTTATTATTTACAAATTTTATATAAAACCAAAGAAAGTTAATCTTTTAAAAAGAATTTCTTACTTTCCTGTTTATGGAGAAGCACATACGGATTATTCCATACTGTACACTATGAATATACTAAATAAGAAATGATAATTAAAATAAACTTTAAGTTTAGTTTTTGTAATTATTAGTATTATTAGTAATAAAAAAATAATTGATTTTTTGTTATTTTCCATTGAAGGAAGGAAGTTGTTAGTAAAACTGAAAACAATTGATTTTTGTCTGATTTGTAATTGAAGGAATTATTAGTAATAAAGAAGTAATTGATTGTTTTGTTATTTTCCATTGAAGGAAGGAAGTATAATAATAGTATTATAATATATAATATAATAGTAGTATAATATAATAATTTTCAGAATAAAAATTGTTATTCATTTACTAATTTTTTATATACTTATTTACTTAGTTGAATGGTATAGAGATACATATATTTTTTTTCTAAATCTACCACTCTTGACCACTATGACTCTCTAAATATTAGATCTACTACTATAATTTCATTCGGTGGTGGCAACTCAGGTGCCAACTCGTTCACGCATACTCTTCTTCTTCATTTCAGGAGTAAAATACAAGGAGAAAGGAACACAGCAATCACAACGGACAAAATAATGAATTTTTGTTTGAAGTTTTAAAGTGAATTTTTATTGAATTTTACATAGTATTAAGTTTGAATTGAATTGTGATATTATACTGTCTAAAATTCGGTCTATTTTTAAAACTTTTTACTTAGAAATTTTAAACTAACACTTTATTACTACCATTTCTAAACATTTTCGGATTATCAGGAAAACCGAAAAAAGTTTCCATAGTTTTTAAACTTTATAAGTTTTGTTCTGAAACCGAGTGAAGGTCTAGATAAAAAATTCCATTGAATTTACAAATAAATATCATAAAACAAAAGTAAGCCACGTGCATGAAAGAGAAAGGAATCTGAAATCAAAATCCATTCAAAATATTAGAATTGCTCTAATATTCGGATACATACCGACTCTTTTCTGGCTTTTAAACTCATGATATGTTCTTTTAAAACTGAAAAAGTTTTAAAAAGGACGCCAGTTTATCATTTAGGGCAAGCTGGAACAAATTTCTTTATAAAATGAGGGTGATTTTATTTATATTAGTTTGTTTTGTGTTACTTATTACATTAGTTGAATTCTGGGCCCTAGTTATAATGACATATTCAGATGTTGAAGTAAGACGTTCAGTGCGCAGTTTCAAGTGAATAATAACAGTTGTTCGGTGTATTATAGTGTCGTTGTCTATTCAGGGAAGGTACATAAAAGTACATTTTGTTGACCAAAATGTCAAGAAGTACATTTTAATGGAAAAATATGAACAAAATCCGGATTATACATTTGAAGATCTTTTATCTTCAGGTATTCTTGGAAATTTGCAATTTGTATTTTTTGTTATGTCTTATATCTGTGTACATTGAATGAAGTTTGGTGTGCAATTTTTCAGTTATAAAAGAATATGATGGTGAATCTGAAGATTTCATATTTTTTAAAGATCAGTATGGAGATATAATTCCGAAAGAAATATTAATAAACATTTGCTGCCAATTTTGTTACTGCTGCTCATTTATGCTACAGTTCTGGACGAAAAATTCAGAAGCCAATCAAAACAGAGGTTAGTAATTATTGCTTAGTAATTATTTCGCATACTTATAACAATATATATATGTTCCAATAAAAAAATTGTGTTAAATATTTTTTCCATGCCAGAAAGCAAGACATATCTCAAAACTATGCTGTGCTATATTTATACACATACTCACACTCACAGAAAATTGTAATACAATTCGCTGCCGTGACTAATAATTTTCTCTTATTTTGTCCAATTAAGATTTAGGACTGCATCAGAAAGAAACAGGACGTTTAAAACGTGGCCATGCCGCCATTGGACCATCAGTTGTAGTAACAATTGACGTTAGTTACTGCAATTTTTTATTATTTCTTTTTAAAATCAGCTTTATTTGACTGCAGGCATTAAAAGAGTACATATTAAATCATGATGGAGAAAGCATCTTTCAGGAGTCAGATAGTCATAAACCACTTACAGATAATAATCGCAGATTGTTGGTAAGACTACTCGGAAGATATACTTCAGTCAACTTTGGAAGAAAAGTTTTCTATAGCTAAAACCGCTGTACAACTTCTTCCCTCCCTTGCAAATAATACCGATTATGGTGGAGCGGTATGACGTTATATGATAGATATTTTAATAAAAACTAAGTATTATTTTCTCTTTTAGGAAATATTTTTTAATCCAAAGGACTCTACGGGATATGTAGCAAGTCAATTAAAAAATATAAATCATAAAAAGAAAAAGCTTTCGGTATTATATCCCCCTACATCTCAAGAAAATAAAATATTAGAAACTGACGACAAAACCAGCAGCGATGAGTTAAAATTTTTACAAAATGCCGTTGTCCCATAGCAACGATCCGAAATAAAAGATATTCTAAAAAGAACACTCAACTGGCGAAAAGATATAGCAGACCCTTATTTGGTAAGCATTTTGAATTGGGGAAAATAAAATTTAAAACTATATATATTTTTCCAGATTTTGTATGATTTTGACTTGCAATATCCAACAAAAGGGCTTGGGTTGACAGATATTTGGTCGTTTATTGAATCCAATATATTTACAATTTTGATGGAAACAGGACATTCATTGGGTTCAGAAAAAGGTGAGCAGAATTACTATAGCATTTATTACTGGTTTAACACTTTAATTTCGGATATTTTGTATTGCATAATAAAAGTAAAATAGAATAAATAAAAAAGAGAAGAGCTGAGCTAAAAGTAAAATCTCAATATCTAAAATATTGAATATTTAGTAAATAAAAATTTAAATTAACTTTAGGTTGGAATAAAAAGACTGAGGTATTTTTGGGACTTCTAAAACTCTTACCGGCCGCTTGTGGTAGAAAAATTTCAAATAGATCAAACTTTGAAAAAACTATTGCGAAATTTATTGAATTCAAAGAAGTAAGTACTCGTTGTTTCACTATAGAAAATTCTCAATAAATACAATAAAATTCCAGATAAATATACCGAAGGAGCAAATATGTTCAGCAAACAATAACGTACAACCGCATATTATTGTGTGCTGTATTCTTAAATGTATATATTTTATATTTTGAAATAAAAGTGAAATAACTGAAATAATTTTCTGATTTAATTATGCGACTTTATCCTAACCTATTTACGTTTATATTTTAAATATACTCTGAGGTTTACATTCGAAAACTTATTTTTTCCCCAATTTTAATAATATTAAGTTTAAATAGTTTAAACTTTTTACCTTTATACTTTAATTACTCTGAAGTTCACTTTTTAATCAAGGAAAGAGCAAAATACAAACTTTAGCAGTTTACATTTGAATACTTATTTTTTCCAAATTTTAACAATATTAAGTTTAAATAGTTTAAACCTTTTACGGTTTTCGCCTTAAATTTTTTTTATTAAATTTTACACTGAGCGGGTTCAACTTTTTTGAAACTATAAAATGTTTTGTTTTAAAACAAAATTTCGATTGGAATTATATACAAACTTTTCAGTTTTAGTTTAAGACCGAATTTCCGACAGTGTAGATGTAAGAAAAACTTATAACTTGAAATTTTATATTTTTGAATTATAAAACTGGGTTGTCTAACAAACCGGCACCCCTCCTCACATACAATAGTATACAATATTTATCAACAACACTGGTGGCAGCTGTATTATTGGTGGATTTTGGACTATTTACTATCACCATGCAGTTAATCCAACTCCAACTTAACAATTTATCATCATCCAATGGACCAACTCAAATTTCTAGCCGAACCGACAATTTCAATCTTTTTTGGACAAAAATATTGTCATCATTCACTGGACCCAACTTTGGTCTTCAGAAAATCAGGCGATAACCAATATATCTGTAACAAGCCAAGCAACTTCATCTATGATTGATTACTATAACAGCAGTCTAAAGGGGAGATATCATTTCACCAACTTTGCAATAATTACCTACCTTATCACAAGGAAGAACAACTGCTGATGAATTAGTGTACTAAACGTAAGTAGATGGTGTCTATATTTTTTGTTTTTTTTTTGTTTTTAATTAAATCGACAACTCGAAATTTAATTTTTAAGTGAGAAAAATATATAATTAGTAAGAAGTGTTTGATACATCTTAAGAAAGATTCTGTTTATAATTAAATTGATATTCAAATAAAAAACTTTCAAGTGAAAAAATATATAATTAGTAAGAAGTGTTTAAATCATCTTCAGAAGGATTCTTCTTTAATTAAATTGATTCTCTCAAAAAAATTTAAATGGAAAAAAATACGTAATTTGAAAAATTATAATTAGCGAGAGTGTTATAGTTTGCACGATCCGTGCTCCAATGGAGAGAGCGCGCGTAGTTGTTTATTACAAAGAAAAACTCGCACAATCACTCCTTATCGTGTTTATTAAACGTATTTGAGCGTTTTCTTTTTTTTTTATTCCAAACCATTAATAAGATATATTTTTTTTAGATTCTGTCCTAATTTATTAGGTTTTCAAATTCTTTAAAGTTAACTTCATCAATTCGTTTTCCGATTTTTCACAACTTATTTTTGTAAGATTTATTTCTAATTCTTCAAAATTAACTTTATCAGACCGTTTTCTGATTATTCACAATTAAATTTTTATAGATTTTCTTGATAACCCGTTTTCTAAACTTATTCGCATGGCGCGCGGTTGAAAAACAGACTCCTCGAGGTTTGGGCAAATTGCACCCAGGTACCCACGATTACTTCAAAAAGCTTTTTTTGTTTTTATTGCTTTCTCATGACGTTGAAAAATCGTACGTGAGAAAATGCAAAAAGTTTTGGTGCAAACTATATGCATCAATGCAAAACTGTAATCCGATATGCACTTGTGCGCCGGTCTTGAATTATTATTTTTTTTATGCTTACTTGCATTTTATTATAAAGGGTTTTATTATAAAGAGTTTTTTAAATGAAGTTTTGAAATGTGAATTGAAATGAATGAAATTATTTTTGCTTTCAGGGTCAAGTTATGATACAACAATATATTGTATTGGGCAATATGTTGATGTATTGACCTTATGGGTTGTAATTCGGGGCATTGGGCACCTGAGTCACAACATCCCTCCCCCTGGGGAAAAGAAAGTTTTATTGTTTTGAGGAGAAAACTTTCCTTCTCAGTAATGGCGGAGTTTCCTATACAAAATTTTAAGTTCCTATTTGTATAGGTAAACTAGATACAAGTATGTTTATCTGTTTACATCATATTATAAGAGGAGATGGTTATATAATTTTTTTTTTATTCATCTATATAAGTTATCTTAATATTTAAAACCTTTTTCTTATGCATGACAAAGAAAGACAAAGAAAAAAAATTTTTATTACCATATAACTTTTTTATAGTATACTATTTATAATAAGGTTAACTATTCTAGGAAGTTAAAAAAAAATGTTATTGTTAGTGTTTAAACGTCACGTGACCTGTAATTAGAATAGACTCTGCTGGTGGCGCAGGGTCTTGTATTTTAAATGAGGAGGTATTGCGCTTACCACGGGTGGGGGCGCAAAGTAAGAACTAGAACGTTGCTACTGTAAATCTTTAATCAAGACTGTGACTTTCTTACATTTACATTGTTTTTATAATAACTAAATTTTACGAACTAAGCAACTTTGTATGAAATGAACTTAATAAAATACACTTAATGAATAATGTCTAGTAAGCAATATTGTCTCGAGTTCAATAAATTATTGTGAGCAATTGCTTATTTTGCGCAATTTGCCTAGTAAGCAAGAGTTCAATAATTATTGCGAACAATTATTGCTTATTTGCGTTATGCTGGGTTTTTTGACCTTTTTTAAATATCTACACGCAGATTTATTTAATATGGTTTTATGCCAAATTTTATGTTCGCGTTTCTTTATGTTCACGTTTGAACATTCTGCCGGGGACTCGGTGATGAGTAAAGATTGAACTCTGAGATGGCGTCTGTATGGTCTGCTGGTGGTGAGTCATTTGCTGAGCTTTTAGTTGTTTTCATAGCCTGCCACCTTTTCCATGTGAACCTTTCTGCGAAGACTAGTCCTATAATTGTACCTATCGCAAGCACGCTTAGACTTGTTCCAACTGCGTGTGTACGTATGTTTCTCCAGTGACTGGTGACTTGGATCTCTTGTCCTTCTTTACGTAATCTGGTGTATATCTGTTCGTATGTTTTTATTACCGGCTCCGCATCTACTTCTGTGTCCGGGGCGATCCGTTTTGTCATGCTGGTTTCGAAGTTTATTTCTACTGGTTTTATGAAGGATGCTCTCACGGGTACGCTTATTGATACTTCTGATTTGAGTATATTTCGTTTGGTTTGGACGATACAATTTTGTGGTACTTTTAGTATTCCAGTGCCGTTGAGACTTATATCTTCTCTGATGCCTTTGCACTGTAGTGCCGCTATTACTGGTTTGTTCGAGATGAATAACCATGTATTAGTCATGTATAATTGTTTCCATATGATTTCGTCTAACTCGAATTCCCTTATTGTACACCGATGACCTTCCTGTCGTTGGTATAGTTCGTCAATGACGCAGTTGGGGTTGTTTTCTATACTCCGTACACCCGAGGGTGTGCACATGAAGTTGTGCTTTTTTATTTGCACACAGTGATCGAGCTCGTCTTCCCTTAACATGAAGTAAGTTTGCATATTGTAATTAATTGCTAAGGTTGATGCAGGTAGTTCCATCACAGCGTAATGTCTTTCTTTTAGCCTTTGTGGTATTGCAGTGCATTTTATCAGGGTGTACCTGCTGTGTTCGATGATGTGAAGGTAACCATATATCTTAATTTCATCATTATACAGTTTCATCTCTATAGGCGTCTTAAAATAGTTCAGGATGTCTAGGTTTGATGGTAGTTTAGCTTTGGCGTTACCGAAGATTTTGAGAAGATCTGCAGGTTGCAGAAAGTCTAACAAATTTCCGCGTTGGGTGTATGCATTCATTAGCTTGTTATATCTTTCTCCAAGCTCCTCGATGTAGTTTGTTGCCGCGTGATATACTGCAAGGAACTGTATGTTTAATTTGTTAGCATCAGGTCCAGCGAACCATTGCTGTTGCATCACCTTAATTGCCTCTAACCCTTTATTAAGTTTGTCGGTAAAGCTATTCAATTTTTTGATTGTTGTCATCTCAGTTTCGTTGACCGTCGCGAGGGTTGTAAGCATGATATTGGTTTGGTGGTTAACGGCTTGCTGAAGAAGTTGCTGGTTGTGTTCTAGGTCTTTGATGTCTGCGTAAACTTCGTCATTCACTCCGAACACCGTCTGCAAGATATTACCAAGAACTCCTCTTTTCCTTCTTTCTCTAATTGTTTCAGCCTGCAAAGTCTTGATATGTTTATACAACTCGATGTGGATGTCTGTCAGGTGATGAATTAATCCATCACAGTGTGTGTCCTTTGATATCTTAAGTGTTTCATCACACAGTATGTTTACTTGCTTGATCGTTTGATTTAACTTGGTTATATCGGTTTTTATTTCGTCAGCAGTGAACTTGAGTTCAACTCTGAATGTTCCTCTTTTGAGTTGGATTTCGCCAATGTCTTCAACGTACAGTCCTGGTTGCGGGCGTGTAATGTTCAGAGAGCATTTGCCTAATTTAAACAGTAGTGATAGTAATAGCACAGTTATGAATTTTGTGTTTAGACCCTTTCTTCGGTTTCTATACTCGTTTAGTGTAATACGTTTCTTCGCAGCTTGCGTAGACTCTGTATATCCCATCCGAGCTCTATATTTTTCTGTTAGTTGCTTTTGCTTTCCTATCGGTATAAGACAATCATATTTTGTAGTGACAGGGTGAATGCGACAACGTTTCGGGTTCAATTGTTTCGCTTCCAGTTTTGCTTGTTCGATCCGTCTTCTATATGCTGTGGTTCTATCTTCAACTTCATGACCTGACTCTTTACGCGATCGTTTTGATGGTGATGGAGCATTTATTGCACTAGTTTCTTGTTTCCGTTTGTTACTATATTGTCGGGATGGTAATGGAGAATCCTTATGATGTATTTGAGGTTCTTGCATCTCTGAGTCTGGTTTTGTTATAGCGGCACAGACTATTACGTTTCCAGTTAGCTTTTCTTCATTACTTCCTATATTACTATTTGCTGTTTCTTGAGGTTCCGGGAGGTTGATAGGCAGAGGGCATATTTTTGATATAGGTCGTTTGAGCTCATTATTTCCCCTATATTGCACAGTTACGACTCGCACTAGTCCATCTTTACCTGGATGAACCTCTTTAATCTTTGCTAGTGGCCAATTTGTTGGTGACAAGTTTTCATCTCTCAGTAAGACTATTTGCCCGATTTGCATGTTGTTAGCCCGGTTTCTCCATTTTGGTCGTTGTTGTAAGTAATTTAGGTAGTCTGTGGACCACGCCTTCCAAAAATCTCTATTCATTCTTTGAATGTGTTCCCATCGAGAACGGTAATGATGAGATTCAGTCAGAACCTGCGGCTCAGGAGGGCCTATTAGAGCTTCACCTATTAAAAAGTGTGCCGGGGTTAGAATGTTAAGATCCGATGGATCTTCTGCCAGGGGACATAGTGGCCTCGAGTTTTGACATGCCTCAATTTGACAGAGGAGCGTTGTCATTTCTTCAAACGTAAGGATTGATTCACCTATGACTCTTTTTAAATGGTACTTAACGGATTTTACTCCAGCTTCCCATATTCCTCCAAAGTGAGGAGCTGCCGGGGGAATAAAATGCCATTCTGTGCCTTTGCCTGCTAAAGTATTTGCTAGACTATTGTTGTTTTTTATGGCTTTCTTCAGATCTTGATCAAGAATCTTCTGTGCCCCGACAAACGTTGTTGCGTTGTCGCTATATATATGTGTGCACCTCCCTCTTCTGGCGAAGAAACGTCTGAGTGCTGCCAGGAAATCTTCCGTTGTAAGGCTACTTACTAACTCCAAGTGTATTGCTTTGGTGGCGAAACATATGAAGACTGCTATGTAACCTTTGTGCGTTGTATTGCCTCGTATTCTAGATGGTTTAGTCTTTATAGGTCCTGCGTAATCAACTCCAGTATGACTAAATGGTTTCGATGGTGTTACTCTTGGTGAAGGGAGATCTCCCATTTGCTGCGTTGGAATTTGTGCTTTGTAACGAATGCATCGAATACATTTGTTTATTACACTCTTAACCGCACTTCTCGATTTTATGATCCAGAACTTTCGTCGTATAAACGCCAATGTTACTTGGGTGGATCCATGGAGGGTACTTTCGTGAGCTTCACGTACAATTAGTTCTGTTATGTGGTGATTATGTGGCAATATTATTGGATTCTTCTCATCGTATGATATATCTGCGTTCCCAATGCGTCCTCCTAGTCTTAGAAGACCTTCAGGATCTATAAAAGGATTGAGCGCTGCGATACAGCTTTGGTTGTCTACTGTTCGACCCTTCTCGATTCTCTTAATTTCCAACGAAAATTCTTTTCGTTGAATCATACGTATGATGCTGTTCAAGGCCTGTGTTGTTTCAGTTATTGTCACTTGCGTTTTGGATATACGTTCCTTGCAACAGGCATTGATAAATCTCAGGCAATATGCCCAGACTCGTAGTAACTTGGGAAGTTTGGAATACCGTGTTATTATCTCTTCACAAAGATTATTGTTCGAAACGGTGGCTCCACATATGGTTTCATTACGTTTGATTTCTTCTGTCGTGAGTACCTCTCCTTGTAAAATAGGCCAATTCTCCTTCTTCTCTTTAAGCCAGTGTGGTCCTGTCCACCACAATTTTGAGTCGCGTAATTTTGAGGGATTAATACCTCTAGATGCCACATCAGCTGGATTGTCTTCTGATCTTACATGACGCCACATGCTGGGTGTAGTTAAGTCTTGTATTTCGGATACTTTATTTGAAACAAAACTCTTCCATTTTTCTGGACCACGCTATTACCAAGCTATTACAATAGTGGAGTCTGTCCATGCGTATGTTGTTACATCAGGGAACTCCAGCGCAACTTTTACCTGATGCAGTAGTTTCGCTAATAATGCTGCACCACATAATTCGAGCCTTGGTAAAGTCTTCTTCATTTTGATTGGTGCTACTTTGGTCTTTGCTGTTAAAAGAGTTGTATGGGTTTTTCCTTCCTTGGTCGTTGTTTTGCTATACACTGCCGCAGCATATGCTTTCTCGGAAGCATCACAAAATCCATGTAATTCGATATCAAGGTTACTTTTTGTGTGATTCATCCATCTTGGTATTATTATTTCTTCGATCTGTGGAAGTTCTGTTTTGAAATTGTGCCATTTTTTTGCTAGGTCTTCTCGTATTTGTTCATCCCAAGGGCTTCCTTCAATCCATAGCTCTTGCATCAATCTTTTCGCAGTTATCATTATAGGCGAAAGCCACCCAAGCGGATCAAACAGCTTGGCAATATCAGATAAGATGTTTCTTTTTGTTGGCAGATTTAGTCTTGAAGTGAAAAGTATCCGTTGCTGGACTCCAATAGATACCTAATGTCTTAATAGATTCTGTACCATTAATTTCGATTTGACCCTTTTCTCTTAGTTCAGTTGGAATCATACTCAGAAGCTTTCTACTGTTACTTGCCCATTTTCTGAGGTTGAATCCGCCACTTCGTAGTAGATTCAATAGTTCCATTTGTAACATTTTGCCTTCTTCCATCGAGTCAGCTCCAGACATTAAGTCATCTACATAAAAGTCTTTCAATGCTATGTCTGCGGCTTTAGGAAATGCGTTTTTCTCATCAATAGCTAGTTGCTTCAACGTTCTAATGGCCAAGTATGGAGCTGCTGCTGTACCATATGTTACTGTTGTAAGAGCATATTCCTTTATTTGCTCATTATTTGAGAATCTCCATAGTACTCTTTGTAGGTTTTGGTGTTCATCTGCGACCTTTATCATCCTGTACATCTTTTCTATGTCAGATTTAAATACATATTTATATTTCAGCCATCTTAATAGAATATCTGACAAATTTTCCTGCAAACGTGGTCCAGTGTGCATCATGTCGTTCAAACTGTAACCAGTACTAGATTTCGCAGATGCATCAAAGACCACTCGAAGTTTTGTAGTGGTACTATCATTTTTAATGACAGCTTGATGGGGTAGGTAGTAATGTGGTTTTGGGACTTGGAGTTCTGGCTCTATTCTTCTCATATGACCCTGTTCTAGATACTCCTTCATAAATTTGCAGTACTCTTTCTTAAGTTCGGGATTTACAAGAAATCGTTTCTCCAGTTGTAAGAGTCTTGCGGCAGCTATTTTGCGAGTTTCTCCTATTTTGTTTAAACCTTCTTTTAATGGAAGGTGTACTGTATAAATCCCATTCTTGTCTCGTCTATATGTGTGTTGGTAGTTGTCTTCACATATTTGATCATCTTCAGAGAGTATAGTTTTTGTTGTGACTTCTTCTACTTCCCAGAATTTCTCAAGTTGTTTATTTAACTCGGTTGTTGAAACCATGCTTATTATCTTTGAAGGACTAGCTATATTTATTGATGGTCTTCCCGTGAGTATCCACCCGAACTCTGTCTTCTGAGCTAGCAACCCTTCAGCCGGTCGTTTTACACCGTCCATGACGATTAAACTAAAGACATCTGCTCCTATCAAAATATCGATTGGACCAGGAACATCTAGTGTGGGATCGGCTAGCATCATGTTATCTTGATGTTGGATATCCAGATATGGGATAGTCTCGTTGGGTAGGAGCTTTGTTAAACTTGGAAGAATTAACGCTTCCAGTCGTAGTTGGAAATCTGACGGAAATCTGGGCGATAATTGAAGAACTATTTTACTTTTAGATTTCCCCGATTGTACGTTGCCTACTCCGGATATCTCGATATCAGTTTTTGTTCTAGGTAGTCCAATAGATTGAGCTGCTCTCTCGGTTATGAATGATGCCTGAGAGCCCGGGTCGACTAATGCTCGTAGTAGATCATAATTACCCAAAACTGTTTTCACCTTTACCAGCGCTGTTGCTAAAATCACGTGCCTAGGAGAATTTGGCGGTTGTTCTTTTCTTGTCATCGCGCTATGAGTTGCCACAGGTTTCTGTCTGCTTATTTCCTGCTCAGTCTTGCCTTGACTTAGATGGAGTAGAGTATGATGATAGCCTCGACATACTCCACAGCGCTGCTGACTGTAACATTTTACGTCCTCTTTGTGGTTCAAGCAATTTAGGCATAATTTGCTGTTTTTTACGAATTTATATCGTTCACCTACTGCACTGGACACGAATTTTTTACAGTTATAAATTAAATGTGTACCATTACAATACTTGCACTGTGTCTGTGTGGAATGAAAGCTTTTTGCAGGGAACCTTGTGTTAAGCGATGGTTTTATAACATCATTATTCCTTCTCTGTTCTTTCAGATTTTCTAGTGACTGAAACCGTGTTTCCAGCAATTTTAAAAATTCTTTGAGATCTGGAATTTCTCTTGGTTCCTTAACTGCTTGCTCATACCACCTTCGGGTATCTTTGTCCAACTTTTTTATTAATTTGAAGACAATAATCGGTCCCCAGGTGTCTGTCTCAATTCCTAGATTCTGGATGGCATGGATGCATTCACGTGTAATATCATGAATGCTTTTTAACCCTCCAGAGGATTCCAAATTCTGATTCTGTTGATTGAATAATAGATCTAGTTGAGCAAATAACAGTGCTCGTTTGTTGTTGTATCTATCGTTAATCAGATCCCATGCGGCTAAGTAATTGGCGTCTGAAATCTGTATGTGTTTGATAAGCCTTGCTGCTTCACCTCTGAGGTTTGTTTTTAGATATTGTAACTTTTCTGCGTTACATAGGCGAATGTTGTTATGAATGACTTTGGTGAATATGTCTCGAAAGCCTGTCCAGTCATTATAGTTCCCTTCGAATGTAGGTATTGTTTGCCTAGGTAATCGTGTCCAAGCATCTCCTACTGACTGTTGAATACCTGAGTTCTGTATTTCATGTAGCCACACCATTATTTCTTGAATTTCTGTTTCAAGTTGTCCAAATGCGTCTTGACGAAAATAAGAATCAATGAATTCTTGTTCATGCATAATGATTTCTTCGTGTAATGCTGCTATACTGTTAAAGTGGTCGTTTAAAGTCCATCTTTTGTACTCATAGTACATCGTTGGGTGCGATTGGTCTTTATGTCTTATTATGTCGTTCATGAGCCTAGTAATTGTGCTCATTTTGACCATTTGTCTCTTCAATCTTAACTTCTGTTCATCGTTATTCATGTTATTATGAAGTGTGAAATCACACTCTTCATGGTTACTTGGTTGCTCAGAGTCCGATTTCCTCGTATTTTGGGCAGTACTCGAGTCTGAAGATGTCATATGCTCAACGCCGCTTGTGGTCTCTTTATCAGGTATTTTTTCCGCCTCCTTGGTTTTATCCATTTCGTTCGTAGTCTGTTGAATAGATATCCCAGCACTTTCCTTCATTGTCTTGCTTGGGTTCGTTAGTCTTGTCGTCTGCTTGACCAAATCATCCTCCTTTAACCAGTTCTGGTATTTCTCCAATAGCTGTAATGCCTCTTCAAGTGTGGCCTTTACTTGTTCGTAAAAGCCTTTCTGAAAATATCCGTGCTCTGTGATATTCAGCTTTTTGATTGAGTGGTCTCGCTCTTCAAATTCTTGCCAGTACTTCAAGAAAGTTTCCCTTTTCTCGTCAATGTACTGCTGCGTTTTTCTGCAGGGCCCATCTTTCTTCATGTTTTCCAGCAACCTGGCTATCATTTTCCCAAGTTGGAATTGCTCCTTTGTGAGCTGTTGAATTTCTTCCATTGTGGTCATCTTTGGTTCAGGTTGTCTCGAAGGACCAATGTTTAAACGTCACGTGACCTGTAATTAGAATAGACTCTGCTGGTGGCGCAGGGTCTTGTATTTTAAATGAGGAGGTATTGCGCTTACCACGGGTGGGGGCGCAAAGTAAGAACTAGAACGTTGCTACTGTAAATCTTTAATCAAGACTGTGACTTTCTTACATTTACATTGTTTTTATAATAACTAAATTTTACGAACTAAGCAACTTTGTATGAAATGAACTTAATAAAATACACTTAATGAATAATGTCTAGTAAGCAATATTGTCTCGAGTTCAATAAATTATTGTGAGCAATTGCTTATTTTGCGCAATTTGCCTAGTAAGCAAGAGTTCAATAATTATTGCGAACAATTATTGCTTATTTGCGTTATGCTGGGTTTTTTGACCTTTTTTTAAATATCTACACGCAGATTTATTTAATATGGTTTTATGCCAAATTTTATGTTCGCGTTTCTTTATGTTCACGTTTGAACAGTTAGTTTACATGAATATTTGTAATGGCTAGGTATATATTATAGCAAACGATGTTTTTTACATAAATTTGAGATGAATAGTAGGTACCAAAAATAATGATATAGGTATATTCATTCCTATAATATTACCATCACTACATTTATATCCTTCATATATCTATTTTCCTTATTTTTCTTTTTATAATTTTTTTTTTCATAAGTACCGCATAAACATGTTTTATGAACTACAGCTATTTTTTTTCTTGTCCTTTTACTTCTCTTTATTACCTTTATAAGGAGTATGTTCGGGTAATGGATATATGAGGAATTTTTTGGGAGAAGTGCGTCGAAAAAAATTGCAAAAATCTTTAAACTGTGATTAAATTCGTTGTAACAATGTTTAGGCGCATAGAATAATACAAAACAAAAAACTGTCATTGCCAAAAAGGAACTAAATGAGTACGATTGTGATCATCGGTTGTTTGTTCTGTTACGTACCCAAATCCTGCATACCAAAAATATTTAAAAAAAAGGGATATCAAAAAATTTTTAAAATATTTAAAGAATTCATCCATAAAATTTCCACGTAAGCTAACCATGCCTAAAACATGGTTAGATTATCAATTCAATCAGTGAAGAAAACTGCGTCAGCAATTTTCTTCACATACTATTTCGTTTTTACAAAAATGTTCCCATGACAAATTTTGCCTTCAGCAAAATTTGTCAGTAGAAATATTTAATGAAAAAAATAAAGCAAAAGACAAATCGTACATTATATGTACATATACGCGAGTTACGTACCCTCACAATATACACAAACAGGCAGCAAACTCTCCACGTGCCCCTATATCATCATACATGCATTTTAACCTCATCAGCATTATATGTAACCCATAAAGTAAAGTCAATTACCCTAAAATAATATGTAACTTGCGTAATTTCCTTTATCATTCTTAAATTTGCTATTTTACCAAGTTCCCACAATTTTTGCTCTTCAGCAGTTTGTCAAACAGTAATACGATAATAAAAAAGAAGGTCAAGAAGTAAGCGTGAAAGAAAATTGATTTAGTTAGGCAGTTAATTTTTAACCGTAAACGATACAAGAAGAAAAGTAATTCATGAATAAAAGTTTATTAAAATTAATAAACTTGTTTTTTTTTTTTCGTTTGACTTACCATATAATTTAACTCGCGCGCCGCAATTTCAACCGTCGTAACGGTGGCTGATCTTTATAAAAACATCAAATTTCAAGCCATCGTCCAACGAAAAATATTCTGGACTTGTTTAAAAAAGTCCAGAATAAATAAAAATTTTCTCTGGGTAAAAATGCAACTATGCATTTTCTACCCTGAACAAGGGCTCTTGATCGCGACAAAAGTGATCAAGAGCCGAGTTGAATTCTGAATTTAATTAACGGCGGTTTGGAGAGCTAAAAAATCGGCAGTCGACTTTTAACAAAAGAAATAGAATTGAATTTAAAATATTAAAGAGAAAAGTTGTGATTTAAAATATTAACGCGGCGGTTGAAGAACGAAATTTGAAAAAGGTCGGTTCGTGGGCTATGTATATAGGTGTTATCGGAAAACAAAAAAAAGTTTGCATGGAAAATAATCTTTAATGCAAAGAAAAGTTATTACAGTGAAAGTGTACCTAAGGGAGATTTAGAGGAGAATTAAAAAAAAAAATATTTAAAAAAAGGTGTTTTGGATAACTCCCCTGCCAGAGTCCCGCAAAAGGTACGTAACAGTTCTTAGTGTTCTTATCTGATGTTTGGTTTTCTCGGAGTGCTGTATTTCGAGATCAAAGAAAAAAGGTATTCGTATTGGGAGTGTGTTCATATGTATGGATGCATGCTTTGATTTTTGCTTTTACTTGACTTAGAGATTGGGAAGGGTTTTTATGCTGAATTTGCTCTTTTTGTTTCGCGAATTTCTTACCTAGAGGCACGAAGATTCATTCGGCGAAATGATTTTCATAAAGCAACTTCGGTCAACTAAATATCAAGTGCCGGCTTCGTATGCCGTGCGTATTACCAGGGTGTAGGTGGAGTCCATCCGACCCGGCTGGCATAGACCTGTGAGGTTTGTCTACTCCTCCGACGGGTTGGATCCCATTACTGTGTGGGGCGCACTCGCCCTGCCTCAGCGGCACTATACTTTCAACTTGACGTTGTTTCCAGATTATGGGATAGGAAATCGTGCCTATGGTAGGCTAATTTTCCTTATTATTCGATTCTCATTTGTTTGTTTGTTGTGGAGATTTAAGTGAGTTCCTTTTTTTCATTTTTCTTTTTTTTCTCGGAGGTGGTACCCTAGTTTTAATTGGCGAGAGCACCATGTGTCTTCTTTATCTTGAAGAACCGTACCTGCACGAGCCCTGAGATAATTGCGTCCAATAATAATCCCGTTGTGAGGTTAGAGTCTTACATTTGAATGTAGTAGCTTCCTTCTTTATTCGATTTATTTCGCACTGATTCGTTTTTGCATTTGTGTTAAGGATGAGGGATGATAACCTGCAGTAAAAATGCACATGGTCCAACATCGCGCAATTGTGGATATCCTAGACTGCCAGTTCCAGATGGTGTTCGCGACTGTAGTCCATTAATATATATTCGTTTGATGGATTAATATATACGAATGATCGGTTAAGGAGTGTAGGTAATGGCATTGCTTGAAATATTTGATATGGTTCCTTGAAAGGAAGGGGGATTCTGAGCTCTATAATTATTTTATTATTGAAGATATTTGCGGCTATTGTAATTTGCGTTATTAAATTTTCTCTGGAATTTATGGGAAGCATCATTGAATGTGGCAATTCCTGCCTGATGTTTAATAAAAGTTCTTCAATTTTTCTAGGTGAAATAAGTGTGGGGTGAAATTTGCCAAGCCTTGAATCTGTTAGAAGATCTACTAGCTCTGTTTGGGTGTTTTGGTATCTGAATGCCATTAATGTGTAGGCCTTTTTCTTATATGATTTATTACATTTTGGTGAATGATTTATTACTTGTTCATCGTAAAGAAAATTGTTATTCATTCGACAATAAACTGTTGACAGAGGAAGACGCGTCTTTTAGTTGTGGAGTCTTTTGGCATTGTGTTTTGTGTTGGTTGGGCTAGTTTTTGGATAAGTTTTGGGAAGCAGGTCTACAAATATCAAAAGTGGGATTGTTCTCGATTATTTTGGATTATTCTCGATTGTTTGATTGCTCGTGTTTGCTCGATTCTGCGATTGTAATTTGCTATTGGTTTCATGGAGGCAGGATTCGCGATTGTGTCGTGGAATAAGTCATTTAAGTGGATAGAGTTTGCCACCATTTTGTTTTGGGTCTTGTAAGCATGGAAGACAGAAGCGCTTGGACGGTTAAGCATCTGCGTGTTGAATTGCAAAGTCGTGGAGTTGTAATAAGTGGGAAAAGAAACGTGTTAGTAAAACGACTGCTTGCTGATGATGGGAACAATACAGCAAGAGAAGCCGACAAAGAAATTATAAAAAACAGTTGTAGTAGTGAAAGAGAGATAATTTCTGGAAGTGAAATTTTATTAGAAAAACTAAAATTGAAGGAAAGAGAAAATGAGTTATTAGAAAGGGAAAATAAGCTTTTAAAGAGATAAATGGAACTGTCAAAAAATGTAAGGGAAACTATTCCTATGAATGAATGTTTGTTTCGCAACGAGACTGTACAAAGTAACATAGACAGTCGTATAAGAGTAAGTAGTAGTAATTCGATTGATTTTAAGTATATTGGCGCTTTGATATCCGATTTCGATGGTGAAAATATTTTGTTTAACATGTGGGTCGAACAAATAAATAGCATTCAAATGGAATATGGTGTTAGTGATCATGTATATTAAAGTTAATTTTAATTAACAAGTTGAAAGCTAAAGCACTGTCTTGGTATAATTCAAAACCACAACATATTTCAATGTCATTATCTTCTTTAATTTTGGAAATGAAAGCAATTTTCGATTCGCGACCAAATCGAATTCATTTGAAGCGAGAATTTGAACAGAGGCGTTGGAAAATTGGCGAATCTTTTATAAGTTATTACCAGGATAAAGTGAACTTCGCCAATCGTCTAAATCTACCAGACTCTGAAATAATTGAATATATTATTGACGGTATAAATGACATTTCTTTACAGAATCAAATTAGACTGCAGCAATTTAAAAGTGTGCACGATTTAGCAAATGCAATGTGCCAAATTCAGTCTGTTTCCTATAAACAGAGGGAACAAAATAATGTTACAACTGGAATTAGTCGTCGACTAGACAACAACAAAAAATTTTCTTCAGTTTCTGACAACACTTGTTTCAACTGTGGCGGAAAAGGTCATTGGTCTTCAAAGTGTGATCGTCCCAAACGATCCTAGGGTGTTTGTTACATATGTGGTCAAGGACATAAATCCAATCAGTGCGAGAAAAATGAGAAATATAAAGGTATCGTAGGTTTAGTTGAAAATATTTTTGCACCAGAATATCTGGTTGAAGTAGAATTTTTGAAGGAAACTTTTGTAGAACTTACATCTGATATATTAACAAAAGCTATTGTTGATAGTGGAAGCCCAGTCTCCTTAATCAAAGAAAAGTTTGCTAACAAGTTTGCTGTGAAATCAGAAAGTATTGGTATCAATTTGATAGGAATTAATAAATCACCTTTAACAATTTTAGGTAGTATTGATGGTGATGTTTTAATAAATAATATAAATGTCCATATTAAATTTTATGTAATACCAGATAATTCGATTGAGCATGACTGTGTTCTAGGGAGGGATTTTTTGAATAAGCCGTTTATTAATTTAAAATTTTTAGAAGATGGCAAATTTGAAATTGCATTACAGAATTGTGAAAATCATAGTGAGATTTTAAATATTTATATTAGTGAAGATAGTAAGAAAATTCTTAACGGAGATTTAGATATTGATCAATCTACTGATTTAAATGTCAAATATAAAATTAGGGAAATGTTCGAAAAGTATAAACTTTTATTGGGTACATGTCCAGACCATTATCCGGAATTCGAGATGACAATCAGCACAACCCATGATCAACCATTTTATTTCAAACCACGAAGATTGTCCTATAGCGAGAAGATAGAAGTTAAAAATATTATAGAAGAGTGGTTGAGAAAAGGTATAATTAGGCATAGCAATGCTGAATACAGCAGCCCCATAGTTTTAATAAAAAAAAAACAGGTGATTTGCGTATTTGCATTGACTATCGCGTGCTTAATAAGATAACTGTTAAATATCATTATCCGTTACCTCTAATCGAGGATCAAATTGACTCCTTGGCGAACAGCAAATATTTCACGAGTCTCGATCTCAAAAGCGCTTTCCAACATGTAAAGGTTTCAGATAAATCTGTCAAATATACTTCATTCGTAACCCCTTGCGGGCAATATGAGTTCTTAAGGATGCCATTTGGGTTAGCTAATGCATCGGTATTCCAACGATACATTAACCATATTTTTAGACAACTTTTGGATAAAAATTTGATATTGATTTATTTAGACGATATCTTTATCGCCACTGAAACCAATGACGAGCAACTAGAAACTTTGGAGGAAATTTTTCTAATTTAGGGAGAAAATAATTTAGAGCTTAGATTGGATAAATGCTTTTTTTTTTAAAAAGTAAATTTGTTATTTGTAACAAAACGTCTTGCCTGTAAACTTGATTTCTTTAAAAAACGATCTGATTTTTGGCGATGTCAATCTGTAAGTGCTGAGCCCCTGACGGCTGTCAGCTTACTTTGGGTGGGCAAAGTGAAAGAATCGAGTTGTCTCTTTCTGTGGCGCGTTAGTTGTCAGGTTTGAGGAAAGGAATGGCGCGAGTGGCGAAAAAAAGTTCTAAAAAAAGAAGGCAGGAGGATGGAATAATTAGCCGGCATTAAGGTTGGATGGATTTTTTTTTTCCTCTGGGAAAAAGAAAAATGAAAAAGTTCTGTTAATTGATTGGGAAATTGTGCAGTTTATTTTTGTATTTTTAAAGAAAAGAAAAAAGAGAAGAATTATTCAGTGAATGGGCTGAAACCCAGAACATTTTTTTTGTTTGTTGGTTGAAAGAAAGAAAATTGAAAAGTTTGTGTAACCTTTGCCATGTAAAATGGAACATAATAATTAAATTGAATTGAAAAAAAAAAAAAAAAAAAAATGAATTTAAAAGAAAATATAATGAAATAAAAATCTTTATTCTGAATAAATTAACGTGAAAATACAAATCGTTTTGAAAATATAAAATATTAACATGGGTGTAATCATCTGTAAATTAAAATATTATCTTGGTGCATCCATCTGAAAAAAAGAAAGAAAGAAAAATATATTATTGAAAAAAAAAAAAAAAAACCTTAAAACATGGTGGAAAAATTCTAATCTTCATCAAAATTGGTAATGACAATGGAAAAATTCATGCAGTGGAATAAATAAATGACCTAATATACTGAGAGAAACGATGGACTTAAGTTGCATTATAATTGGAAATGATTAAGGAAATATGTAATAGGGTTTAAACTTAATATACAGGTAATAAATTTTGTATTTTTATTATAAGAAAGATATTAAATGGATAGTTCATAAACGTTTGGTTTTGTAATGGCAAGATCTTTGTATAAAAATTTAATTAGTGATGAAAGTGGAATCGTAAGAAGAATTAATTTATTTTTGATTTTTTTTTGTTCAAAACAATACCATAAATAATCCTACATAAGTAATTCTAGGAATTGTTATTTTTTTTTATTATAAAATTTAATAATAATGTAAAATTGGAGGTGCGTCAGCAAATTTACTGAATGATTTTTTTTGGGAGGTTCATTATTGTTGAGAAATGATAGTTTTTTTTTTATAAAGAAAGAAAAAAAGAAAAATTAAAACAAATATAAATAAACACAAATTTAAATTAATGATTATAATTCTTTATTAAATAATTAGTACCTGAAAGTGTACCGTATGTAGTAGTTGAGATGTGGTGGAACTAAATCGTTCATGAGGATGTGGTGTAGCGGAGGCCTGCATGGGGGTCCTTCTTCATTGTTGGGTCCTTCCTGCGTTGATGTGTGATTAAGTCCCGTCAGGGAAAAATATTCATGGTGGAAGTATGGTAAAATGTTGGAATTGTTTCATCCCTCGCTTGAAATTTCGAAGTCTCAAGTCTTCTTTTCTTTCATTATGTTTGTTTGTTGTTGATTTTAATTTGAGCATGCAAAAATAATAATAATAAAAACAAAAAGTAACAGTCGAATAGTAGTTATGGTGTGTCAACTTACCCACCCCGCGACGAGCTAAGCTGTGCATCGATTAAGCATGTTCATTTCTGACACACTTGAGTTTTTTTTTATGATTCATATAATTATTTAAAGTCATAATATTATGCAGCATAATAGATGGCATAAATTTCAAAAAAGTTAAGCTGTTACAAATATGGCACTTATAATTTTTTTTTCCTTTTTTTTTCGGATGATATTCTGGTAGATTTCAATAGTTTTTTTTTGTTAACGTCTACAGAATACCAGTCTGAATGTTGTTTGGCATCACTTCCGGTGACGGACGGTTTTACTTTTTTTTTCAAAAAAAAAAAAAAGAAAAAAATTAGACTGTTACTGGGTGATGTTTGACATCACTTCGAGCTGACAGACTGTTACATATTTGGGATATGTAATCAATTCAAAAGGAATAAAACCTAACCCAAAAACTATTGAAAGCGTAGTAAGGTTCCCTATACCCAAAAATTGTAAGGAAGTGCATAGCTTTTTGGGATTATGTTGTTATGTGTTCGTCTTGTTCATCAACTTTTCTGGTATCAATTGATTCTGCGGTGATTTTTTTTCCTTCTAGGTTTTATTGGATATTAAAAATTGGATAAGTAAAGTATGGAAACAGGGATAAACAAAGGACAAAATCAGAAACAATTCTGCACACCAGGCACGCATAAACATACACTCACACTTATACACACCTACGCAGTCACGGATTCACGCCGAATGGACCAACACGTTATATAAAGGGCCCTAAAAAGAAAACTACTAGGATTACATTCAACACACACATACATATACACACATTTAAGTTACAATAAATTTGGTAGTTGGTACTTGTAGAGACCTTTTGTTAGATATTAGATCTAAGAATTTAAAACCAGATACAAATATTTTACATATACATATTCATAATTTTTACTAGTACTGTACTAGCTCGTTCAGCATGAAGATTAATCGATATAATTTAGTTCGAGATTATGTTTATTGAAATGAAATCTTGTCCAGTAATTCCCAGAACATAAATATAAAGCAGTAGGCAAATTACTAACTGCTTCAAAATAACAAAATATTAAGTGTATGAAGTGTACTCTAATCTGTTGCCAGGAGCTGGTCGGTATTATGAATAGAATATTCAAAATTTTAATATTGAATCGTTGGCGCTAACTCAGGCACTGCTAGCATGGAAAACGCCATGAAGTTCAGTGGGCTGAAGGTTATTGCACGTTAAATTAATAAATTTTAGTTACTTGAGATTGCGAAGTTCTTGTTCTATTTCCTTCTTTTTTTGTCATTAAAAAGTCTTTTGGAGTTGTGAAAAACCATGTGGCGCCCACAAAACCCAACTTTCATACAAATTTGTCCTCGTACTGGACTCACACCCTCCTCCACTTGAGCTACCACATTTTACGCTTCAAGGGCAACGTAACATTTTTGGCGCCCAAGTTTGTCCCGAATTTTTCTATTTTAGCTAGTCCATTGTATAATTTGATTAGGAAAAATTTGGAGTTTACATTTGGTGATGAGCATTTAAAGTGTTTCGAGGAACTGATATCAAAATTGATTTCTGCTCCTGTTTTGGCTCTTTATTCTCCAAAGGATACTACTGAGTTACATTGTGATGGTACCTTGGGATTTGGAGGTATTTTAATGTAAAAGAAGGATGATAATCGGTTCCATCCTATCTTTTATTTCAGTAAACGTACCTCTCCGCAGGAAGCAAAGTATACCAGTTTTGAACTTGAGCTCTTAGCTATCATTTATTGTTTGAAATGGTTTCGTATTTATTTGCAGGACATTCCATTTACTATTGTGACTGACTGTAATGCTATTACATTAGCTTTGAAAAAAAAAAAAAAGATATCAATCCACGGATAACTAGATGGGCCCTAGAGCTTGATAGTTATAATTACAAAATACAACATCGTCCCAATGAGAGAATGCGTTATGTTGATGCATTTAGTAGAGTTAATAATATTTTAATATTAGAAGAAAATACTTTGGAACAAAATTTAGCAATCAATCAACATAGGCATAAAGAAATAGAAATAATTAGAGTACGTCTAGAACGAGAAGAGTCGCCTTTATTCGAATTACGAAATGGGCTTGTATATAGAAAAAAAGATAATCTAATTCTTTTTTACGTACCTGCAACTATGCGTGACAATATTGTTAGAGTAAATCATGACTGTATGGGTCATTTTGGAGTCGACAAGACGATGGCTTTAATTTTGTCTACCTACTGGTTCCCTAATAGGAGAAAATTCGTGAAGGAATATATTTCGAATTGTTTGAAATGTATTACATTTCAACCAAATTTTGGTAAGCTTGAAGGTGTTTTGTACAATATTCCCAAGGGCGAGAAACCGTTCGAAACAGTTCATATTGACCACTATGGTCCTTTAAGTAGAACAAAACCAGGAAACAAATTTATATTGGTCAATATAGATGGGTTTTCTAGATTTGTTAAATTATATCCAGTTAAAAATACAACGACAAAAGAAGTAATTTCTTGTTTAGAAGAATACTTTGGTTATTATAGTCGACCCTTAGAATTGTATCAGATCGTGGAAGTTGTTTCACGTCCCATGAATTTGAAGATTTTTGTTGTAATAACAATATAAAACACATTTTAATTGCAACGGCTTCACCCCAATCTAATGGAGCTGTCGAGAGAGTAAACAGGACGATAAATCCTATTATTTCGAAATTGGTTGGTGATGATTCTCATCACGAATGGGATATGATTTTGAATGAAGTAGAGTTTGTGATAAATAATAGTAAAAATCGTTCAATTAATGAATCTCCTAGTAATGTTTTGTTTGGAGTTAAGCAAAAAAATGAAGTAATTGATAATTTAAACGAATGGTTTGAGGAAAATGTTTTTAAATTTGAAAAAAGAGATTTATCTCAAAACTAAGAGAAAATTCTATTACTAGAAATGTAAGAACTCAGGAAGAGAACAAAAATAGATATGACCTTAGGCATAAAAAACCTCTTAAATATAAAATTGGTGATTTAATTATGATTAAAAATGTAGATACATCTATAGGAGTAAATAAGAAATTAATATCAAAATTTAGAGGACCGTTTGTTATTAATAAAATTTTGTCAAATGATAGGTATGTAATTCTCGATTCTGATGGATTTCAAAATACTCAAAGACCTTTCACAGGAGTTTTTGCTTCTTGTAATATGAGGCCTTATGCAAAAAATTAGTTTTATTTAAGGAAACCGGGTCATAAATTTTCGATATGAGTTTTAATGTGAATATTTGTTTTGTTTAATTGCATGTGAGTCGAGGACGACTTATTGTCAGATTGGCCGAATTGTAGGCCTTTTTCTTATAAGATTTGTTACATTTTGGTGAATGATTTATTACTTGTTCATCGTAAAGAAAATTGTTATTCATTCGAGAATAAACTGTTGACAGAGGAAGACGTCTTTTAGTTGTGGAGTCTTTTGGCATTGTGTTTTGTGTTGGTTGGGTTAGTTGTTGGATGAGTTTTGGGAAGCAGGTCTACAAATGAGACTAGTGAAATGAGAGATTACAGTTCAATGGTTATTTTGTTGTCCAAGGTTCTGTTTTCCATTCATGATGTAGCTATTTGTACTGATATTAGTTTTTTATGCATATGTTGTAGGCCTACTCCGTGCTTCTACGAAGAGAGCAGTCTGGCTTAGTTCTTGCGATAGGGTGACACACCATTCACACTCAGTTTTTCAACTTTTTTATACAAAAAGGTTTTTATTTCTTCACTTCAAATTTTCTCAAAAAAACATTTAATTTTTCTTACACTTTTCTTATCTTCTACTTTTCTTATTTTTGCTATAAAAAAAACATTTTATTTACTCTTCTACTTTTCAAAAATAACATTTAATTTTCTTACACTTTTCTTATCTTTTATTTTAATTTTCCGCTCCTACTTTCCTTGGATTCTCCGAATAAACTGCCAAGAGTCTTGGGCTCGCTGGCCCCAGGTGCCCATCAAAGCTTTTTTATTGTTCTTTCTATTACTTTCCCACGACGTGAAATATCATACTTGGGAAAGTACAAAAAGTTTAGACATAGTGCATATGCATTAATGCAAAAACGTAATCCGATATGCACTTGTGTATGGTCGGAGTAATTATCTCAAGTCGACCGACGGAAATAATTGTACGTATGTATGTACCTACTATGGGGTTTTGTAAATTTTAAAGACCGTATGTATGCATATAAATACGATTGGGTTTGATGGATTTAGCAAAAAGAAACTGTTTGTATGTATAGTACATGGAGATAATTTAGAGAAAAAGCTATATGTAGGTATGTACATAGTACTGCATGTATACATGCCCCTGTGAACGGAATGTATGACTGATAACAAAATGCAATTTATGCTAAATTGCATTTTGTGGCAGTACGTAAATGCATTTTTAAATGCATTTAGAAATTGTATGAACTTTTTAAATTAGAGGAATTTAATTTTTCAGGGTCAAATCTGTATCGCATCGATATATTGCATAATTCTTTTTATTGAGTAATTACAAAAAAACATCTTGGTTTACTTTATTTTATATATGTTAAAATTTATCACCTTTTTGCTGGTAACATTCTAAGGATTGCTTATTAAATTGTAAGGTTAATTGCATTTAATCATAAGATTATTTTATAATCTTTTTTTTTTTTTGTTTTTGTGGAGGAACTGTTGTGAAGCACATTCCCCATATCACGTACACATGCGACGCACCATAAATTGTAATAACTGAATTACCAATAGCATATTTCTGCCTACTCTTCAAATATTTCCTTTTTCAAGTGTCCAAATTTTAAAGGCAGAAATGTAATTTATTTGTTCCTTAAGTGCTCAAAATCTAAAGACAGAAAGACAGCAATGCAAACTAAGCGCTTTCTTATATATTTTCTGTTCAAAAGGCGTCTCATGTTACGTCTCGGTGTGGAAAATGTGCTGCCTGGTCAAGGCGTAAAACATCGAGTTCAACAAGTGTAATTTTAAATGCGAATCGGTGCGGTCGAGTTTTAATTAATGTCTAAATTGTTCTAAAAAATAAAAATCTTAATTATTCTAAAAAATAAAAAATCCAAATTATCCTATAAAAGTTTTTTATTCGTTACTCAAAGTACACTCCACAACAATATAAGAAACCGCAATTATATATCATAATAAAGTACAACAAACTTAGAACCAAAAAAATAATAATAATTGTCGCGCAAAATTATTTTGAAATATTTTTTACCTAATTTTGAAAAAAATTTGTAAATGGCCATATTGTCAACACGGTATTGGTAAATATGGCCATAATATGAAAAGGTCGGAAATTATAAAAAAATGATCTCTTGCAAGTGAAAAATTTATTTTGAATATAAGTAGTACATTAGGTAAGAATAAGAAAGTGAAGAGCTTATATGCTGACAATACGAGCATAACGTGCTAGCAATATGCCCATGGGCCAACTCCGCATGATGGGCATATTGCATATTGCACATGAAGTAAAAGTTAAGTGAGGCTTTGTTTTTATCTAATGTTTTACTGCAAATCAATAAATTATTTTCACAATCTAAGGTTCAATACTGATGTATCGAATACAAGACAATAGCACTTTTTTACTTACTTTTTTAATAAAATACTTACCTCGTAAATAACAGAATGACGTCTTAAAAAAACAATTATCGCTGACACTACTCGCTTTGCGTCACATACTAATCCGATTTACTATTCATATATTTCAGTGGCATAATGGTAATCTACGAGTATGTGTATGACATTTTCCATCATCTTTCGTGAAATAACCGAACTATGGCCAGTCTCCATATTGCCAACATGCGCATATTGTATTCACATACCTTATTTAAAATTAATGTATTTATCCTTTGTCATAAAATACCAACCATTTATAACGATCACTACTTATCATATGAAATCTTTTCACACGTTGATGACTGTTTAGTAATATTGCCAATCACATGTTTTGACGGACCACCAGTGAACTCATAAAAACCGGCAAATGGAAAAATTATGATCAGGCCAGAAGTCTATTTCAGTAACGATGCCGATTAAATTCTAAAATCTCTAATTTTTGCGCAAACATAACATAGTTTTGTTTATACGATTAATAAACTTCTATAAAAGTTTATACTTCAGTGACTAAAAATTTTAAAGAACACCGGAAACATTAAAATATGGAAGAAAGCGAATTTGACACCACTGTAGGAAGTGATTTGCATGACCAAGAGGAGACTTCGCAACAAAATGAAACATTAACTGCACCAGCGAATGAAATAATTATCACGAAAGACGAAAAATTATTGAGAAACTTATCAGCCAAATCAAAACAACCAAATATATCTATGCCTGAGATATCATCAATTATTGTATTACCAAGCCAAGGAGATGACAACGACAGCAATATTAATTTAGAATGTCTTTTGCGAAAGTGGAATCTGTACGAGGAACTATTTTCATTTTTCAGATGTAAGTAGCTATACAATTTATATAATGAATTCAGATAAACCATTTAGATGTATATCTAAATATGCAGCAAAATGAATAACGGTCGAGGGTTTATTTTTATTGTATATGAAGGAAAGACACTTAGATGAACATTTTCTTGGTAGATTTCTTTACACAAAAATTATTTTGGAGCAAAAACTTGAAACTTGGCAAAATGAATGTGTAAGTGATTAATTTCTTTTTCGTTTATAACCAAACTCATAAATAAATATGTTTATTTATACAACTTTTATAGGGTATATATAATTTGCGTCCTCGGCTCGAAGCAGAAGTTGAAACAATGTCATCCTCAGTTGAAACATTGATTAACAATATTAGCTCCCCATCTACTAGTACCAACACTTCCGAAGATGTATGTATTGTATAAATTCTCACCAATAAATTTAGGTTAAATGGATTTACTAACAAAGATTTCTTCAGGTTTCTGTCATGGACATTAAAAAAAAACAAAAAAACAGACCGGGGAAGAACAATACTAAAGTCGTATAGTGATAATAATGTACTTACGCCTGCAGATTGTACTAACCTCTTCCATAAAGTAATCCAACAATATATTGAATATAATATATTTTTATCGGTATCAAGAGTAAAAAATTTATCAGAACAAATAATACGAATATTTCCCACTGAAAAACAGGTAAATATTTCAAATATCTTATATTATATTAGCTGCGTTATTTATTCACTGACCTGAACTGATTAAGCTCAACTTTAAAAAAGAGCTATTTTTTTTACTTGCAATCAAAGTCCTCATTTTAATAATTAAAACTAAAATACTAAAATATATGGCATCTTAGATGTTTAGATACATAACATCAAATTAAAATTCGGATCTGTTGGGGGAGAGTGTATACAGATCAGCTTTTTGTATTAAAAATTTTGCAGGCTGAAAGCTGTTTGCACATAAAAAAACAGAAACGAAAACACAGAACCGAAAAACACAAACTTTGCCCTAAGCTAACAGTAATTACCCAATACATGTAATAAAATATTGGATATTACAGTTTCAATAAAAAATATCAATATTTAAAGCTTTATTTCATTTAAAATCCATTCTTATGTTTATTCGTACGAGAAACAAATTTTCGTTCCGAACAGTCAAGTATATTTTAGTTCCATTTTAAGTTCCACATATGAACGAAAATTCTATTCGATCTTACATAACCTCATTTCTGTTTATTTACATTTGATACAAACCCAATTCAACTTTTATTCGTTCGTTTTTAATATGTAAGCAATAGACAAATTCGGTGTGGAACTCTGAATTCGTTCGTTTTCGTTTTTCGATGTGCAAGCAGCTTAAGAAGAATCGGACGTTGTTGTGACTCAGGTGCCCAATGCCCCGAATCACAACCATAAGGCCAATACATCAATGTATTGTTCTATACAATAATTAATAATTCTACATATGAATATTCGTAGATTTATGTCTAATTTAATTTTTTTTTTTTTTTTTTGCTTTCAAACACATATTTTATTGGAAGGGATAGAAATCCGCCAAAAGGGAAACTTTGGGACCGTTATCAAGGAAGAAAACGTTCACTAAAAAAATTGACTTCGTTTACTAAAATTCTAAAGCCCACTTTCTTGGAAAATAAAATCAGAGCATACGTGGAAGAAGAATCGGCCACATGTATACCTACTTATGAGGAAATTGCAAATTACTATAGATTATTTGTCTATACTTCTGATGAGCTCAAAGAAATTTCTTGTACTCTTAAAAACAATCGCAAATGGAATGAAGTAATTCTAAAGTGGAAGCAAACAATGAAATATAGAAGGGATATTATTGATGCTGACAAAGGAAAAACTCTACAACAAATTCTAGTAGACTTGCCGTTATATGTATAGCAGCAGAATTGGTATTCTTGTTAATTTGATTAAAGACAATAAGTAAGTTTTCCCAATTTTCGATTGATATTGATTACAAATATAGTATATGTATCCGGAAAAAGGTTTTTCGTACCATCAGTGGGAGAAGTTTTACAAAATAGCTATGACCGTTTTCGAGGAGAGGATCAAGGACTCAGTAGCGAAAAGTACATTAAAAGAATTGAAAATGAAGAAGGACAGCCTTAACACAGATAAACTGGACACATGTACATACAGATATACTGTCAGCCATATAATATTCATTTCGTATTTTTGGATAATATTTTATATATAGGGTCCGCCAAATAACTTTTTTTTTTTTAAACAGGGCGCAAAACATCGAGTGTAGCTTCGGCTGTGTGGCACGTAGCGCCGTCCTGTTGAAACCAAATGATGCCAATATCATCCTCTTCAATTTTCGTTCACCATGGCCCGATAACGATTGCCATTGACTGTAACGGCCACTCCTTGCTCATTTTCGAAGAAAAATGGCCCAATTATGCCTCTGGACCAAAATCCGCACCAAACAGTGACTCGTTTTGGGTGTATCGGCTTTTCAATGTATGCGTGCGGGTTTTCTGTGCCCCAAATGCGACAATTTTGCTTGTTTACATACCCGCCAAGATCAAAATGAGCTTCATCCGAAAAGATGATTTTTTTGGCAAAATCGGCATCTTCTGTAAGTCGATCGCAGGCAATATTTCCCAGCGTTGTTCAAGCGTATACACAACCATATTCGTTCAGCGGACCCTATATATATAGTACAGCTTTTACATGCGGTACTCGTTCCATCGTCCAAGGTGTTGCATATCAAAATTACCTAAAATAGGTAATTTAAAAAACAATTTAAGTTTATTACATATTTGCATACATATAAGCTAATCATGCGTAAAACATGATTAGCTTATCTACTTCCAAGACGAAGAAACTGCCATCAGCAATTTCTTCAAATTCTTTCGAAAATAAGCAGAATATTTTCCCACACAACGACTTGGGAAAAATAAAAGTTTTAAGTTTCATTCCAAGTCGTTTCAATAGAAAAAAGCCCCACGACAAATCTTACCTTCAGTAATATTTGTCGTAAATAGGATATGCATGTAAACATATACATACATACCAGGCGCATGAAATTTTACGTCGGTGAAGACTGAAACGATCAAGTCTTAACCGAAAAAGCTCTTATCAGCAAATTGTCGCGAGCTGCATACATTGTGGGCGCAACAATGTATGCACGATAGCAAGACGATGGTTTGATATTTATAAAAACATCAAATTTCATTTTCAACCATCGTCCGCCGCGATAATTCTGGGCATGTTAAAACATGCCCAGTAAAGAATAATTTTCTCAGGATAGGAATGCTAATTAAGCATTTTCCTATCCTGAACAAGAAGACTTGAGATTTAAAAAATCAAGTCTCGAGTCAGTCAGTTTTCGACAGTCGGTCTTAAAATTCAATTGGGATAAGTTCTGAAGAACGGTTGTGTTTAGTCGGGATTAACAAAGAAAAGATTTTAAAAAAATGTGTTCGGTTCGCGGTGTGGCAAAAGTTGGTTTTCGCTGCTGACATAAGTAAGCATAGTATAACGACAATAGATAAGTGTATTAAGAAAAAAAAAAGAAATAAAAAGAAGAAAAAAAATAAGGCCTAGTGAAATAAAACCCAAAAAAGGGTGGTAATCGACACAAGTGTTTTAGTTCCGTATTCCCGCCAACCCGTCGCAAAAGGAATACGCCACTGGCAATAATACTGGATACGTCGTGTGGGCAGACTGGCAACAGCTGTAAGTACTCTTCCCTTCACACATTGGTATACTATCGAGGAAAAATAACGTAACAAAGGTTATAAACGGAAAAAGAATTAATTATACTAATGAAGTTGACTGCATCTTGGAGGAAAAAGGGAAGCAGTGTATGCAATTAAAAACAACCTTGCAACCGCGAATTATTGTAACAGGGGCTAACCATAATTACAAGAACTTTTACGTATGTCATGCTTAAATTTAACACGTCTCTAGAAGCACTGGAATATTGCTTTAAAGCATTCTTTGTCTTCAATCTAAATTACCCAAATGAGTGTTTATCAGTTTGGATTTTCATTCAAAAATTTGTATTTGCTATAGAAGAAACTGACGGGAAATTTCCCAATGTCGATACTTTGATAGGAGATATCGAGCATAGATTTTCTAACTAATACTTTAAAAAAGCACCTTCTGTCGAATTACTTAAAATACAAATAATTTTGGAAAATTTTCATTTAATTCTAGATGGCATTTATAAATATTTTAATATAAAATTAACCATCACAAGTGTCTTTGTAAATTTTATAAGTAATATAAATAAAAACTCGATGTAAAGACTCACATGTTTTGAACGTATATGTTTTAAAATACAAAAACGAATTTCTAATTAATCTTAAGGGCATTTTTTATACCCTAGGTGATATCTATAGGGAATACTAAATATATCATTCTGTTTGTAACACCCAGAAATAATAATGATAGAGCAAAATGGATTGGACACATATTTATAAAATTAAGAGTTATTTTGATTTTTGCATGTCCGTCCGTCCGCACAATAACTCGAGACGTAGAGATTTGAAATTTTGTACAACTTTTAAAAAAAAAAAATAGATCCAAGCTCGTAGATTGGTGAAATCGGGCAATTACTTCGTAGTAATGCCATACAAAAGTTTTCATTTGAACTATATATTTGGAGAACGAGTTTACCTAGACAACTGAAATTTTGCACTGGGTGTTTCTATATTAATAGTTAATATAATTTCGAAAATGAAGAAAATCGGGGTAGTCCTTCTTAGTGTTGCCATACAAAAATTAATTTTTTCACAAAATTTATTCAGCGTATAAAGTAATGACCACGGGCATTCCTCTGGGGTATGGTAAGTATTGGTCTGAGACCAATTAATTCTTTTCTCCTTGTTAGTTCAATAGGTTATTCAACATTTTCGGTTTGCTTTTCCAGATCCAAGCCTGTTAGACAGATTCACCGTACTAAAGGCAGGGTTGTTATCACCCATTTAGAACGCATATGTGGGTGAAGATAAGAGACGCTAGGAGAAATTTCGTATAACCCAATATAGAGTTGATGTTGAGACTTGGATGATACAAAGGTGTTTTATTATACATATGTGTGCATCATGTATCCATGCATCTAATCAGAGGTCAACTAGGAAGTATTATAGGCAATGAATTTTTTGTCTCAAGAGCGTGAGACAAACTGTATACACAAAACAGGTTTTTGGCTGTGTATAGTCTCAAGTGTGTATCATCGTGTGTCAGGGGACTTAGGAAATATTGCTCTAGATATGTTGCCATTAGTGATTTCGACGAAATTCTCAATCATTGCACTAAAAAATGTGCAACACAAACTTAGGAAAATATGCATCTAAGCACTTGGATAACCATAAAAATTATCTGTTAAAACAAACCCTAATAGACTGTGATTTTACCAATAAATCAGATGGGTCACCACATTTCTAAGTGTAAAATTATGAAAGCTTTTAGTAAAAATTTGTAAGAAGTGCAAAAACTTCTTTTGCAAATTGCCTAAGTTATTTTAGTATAAACTTCTGAAGATTTTGACATCGTAACAAAGCTGCGTTATGAATTTAAGCACCTTAAAAGTTTCACAACGCACAAAACCAATTTACCGAAGTGCTTCGGTACATATTTTCCAAAGGTTTTGTAAAATCACACATGACGTGGATAAAAATTTTGTCAGATGTGACAAAGCCATATATGCAAATAGCCCAAGTTATTTTGGTATAAAGTGCACAAGTTTTTGATAACCTTATAGATCTAATTTGGTCATTTAAACGCCGAAGTATTTTCAGAACTTGGTAGGCTGAATAATGCCGAAACACTTATGCAATTTACACCCTGTTTTTTTTTTATAATTTTGCGCATGCTTTTTTTCTGAGTGTGCTGTCGCATTATTCATTGACCCCGTCAAAAGTCATTTACATATATGAAACACCCAAAAAGCTTACTGAGCAGCCAGGTCTTTTGCGCTTGAGGCGAATGCACTTCGCTTATACATAAGCCGTTTCCCCTCCATTCTATGTATGGATTAAGCGCCAATGACTTTAACCGATATTCAGCAATAATAGGTAATTATGTACCCATGACTGAAATAATTCTTTTCAGGGGGTTTTAGCGCTGAGATATCGACATATGAATGAATAAAAAAAGCAATGAGGAACATTGGTAGTTCAGTTGTGCAGTGTTGGTCAAGTGAAAAGACAAAAGGGGTAAATGTTGCGTACACACGATCGAATTAGCGTGCATTGATTATAATTCTTGTCTTCTTTACTCGTGTATTAATTAAAGTGAATCATTGTTAAATAACTGTACGAAAATCAAAAATTAAAGAAAAAAATTAAAGCGAAAGTGCAGTAAATCATTAAGTGAATAGGCATTCTCTAAATTTTCACCAACGAAGGGCTGGTGATCTTCCCGTTCAATTGGAAGCACATCCTTTTACGGTTTGCTATATAAAGGATAAAGTCGTAACAAAATTTTGGTGGCAGTGGTGGGATTTTATTCCCAGCTACCTGTGCAACTAAACCAACTAAGTATAAAAGGTAACCTAAGTTAGGCGCTTAGGAGTACCCAACGTTGTTAAAAAAAACAAAAAAAAAACCCAATCCCAGCCAGGTGCTCAGGGATGTGTAAAAGAGAGAAAAACGCTAACCAACTTTAAAAACTTTAACCAGAAGACCTCACCCAACACCTCATGGACAGTAAAACTGATGAAATAAGGGTAGTGGAGCAGGCAATTGTGGAGATCGAAGGAAAATCCACCGATTCTGACGAGGAGACATCCGATTTCCAAGAATACATAGGATACAAACGACGCCTTCTTTTATTAAAAGAGAACAAAGGAAATTCAATGTCAGTGAGCTCTCGTAAAATTTTGTTTTTTACTAAGACATTTGGTTTATTATCTATTAAATAATTTCTTTACAATAATATATACAGAATATAACATAATATATATATTTAATGTATATAGCTCGATAAATTTAAAATTTTGTTTTTATGTGAAAATAATTCCTTTTTTTTAATGCTTTCGTGAAAACTTGGTTTTTTTTTGTTTTGTTGACTCGAGGATACAAATCCTGAGCACTAATTTATTTTTTTTTTACATATATTAATATTGACCAACGTATAAGTGACAAAGTGACAAGTGCTACAATTAGGAAAAGGTGAATCTAGCAAAATAGTTGTAACTCGGTCAGGAAAACGAGCAGCTCCGACTCCAGGTAGTCGCAGATTTGCCGGTACTGGTTTCATTCGCGCTACTCGGTTTGTGCATTTAAACGATTCTTCAAATATGTCGCCAGACCCCCTTCCTAATCCAGCTGATAAAGCTGTAAGCCTTCAAATCTCGCTATCCGATGCACGAAATAAGGTCCCAGAGTTCGAGGGAAGATCTGGAGATCTGCATCGTTTTATTGCATGCTGCAAGGTGCCGCGGATCGAAAATTTTTCCTCATGGTAGTAAAAACAAAGCTAATCAGTGTGGCCTATGATACCTTGAAATACACAGATTTCCAAGATGGGGATGAATTGAAAATCGAGCTGAACGCTCAATTTCAAGATAAGAGACCGCGATTAGTTATTCAAGGTGAAATGACGTGTATCAAACAAGGTCCTCGCGAAGATTTGTACGAGTTTGCGAACAGACTCACAAAAAAGTTGTCCGATTTAAACTCAGCAACTAGTGAAGCTGTCGAATTGTCTTACCGAACGTACTTGCTCAATGAGAATGAACAAAATGCTATACGCGTATTTGTGGACGGACTTAGAAATGAACAGCTTAAGACTACCGTGAAAGCTCGAGGTGAAAAAAATTTACAAAAGCTAATCACCTTTGCAGCAGAGCATTCTTATAGAATATAAGGGGCCCAGCAAACTACACCCCGCTCAAGCCATTCTCCCACTTGCGATAATTGTGGAAAACAGACCACACTAAAGAAAACTGTTTTAAAAGAAGACAGTTTCCTACATTCCCTTCTTATCCAAACGTCAAAAGAGAAGTAAATAGGTTAAGCTGTGGATATTGTAACAAACCCAATCACAACCTAAATGAATACCGTACTCGCATATATCATAAGCAATTAAAGCGTTCTCAAGTTCAAAAACACCAATCACAATTTCTACAGTCTCAGGTTTTCCAAAAACAATTTTCAAATAATGAGCGACTACGAAATTTCAGACAAGTTAGGTGGTCTGATAAAAGAGACCAGACCCATAAAAACGATTTTATGCGGGAGGTATCGAACGGCGAACCTTCCCGCCCAGTAACTATCCAAGCTGTCATTCACCATCAATCCCAATAAAGAGTACCAAAATTGTAAGGGTACCAATAAAAAACTTCCTGCATTCACTAACGGTTTCCTTCCAAACAAGTATATCCAAATCAGCTCCAGCGACTTTTATTCTTGATACAGGTGCGGAAATAAGCCTGATAAAAGCTGAATCCACCCGCGATGATGCACAAGTGAACGAGGATAAACGCTGCTTCATAACTACTTTAGCAGGCGATAGTTTTCCATCATATGGTGTAACCTGTGGCTTAATTTCATTAACCACTCAAAATGAGTTAATACACATGGAACACCCATTCCATATAGTTCCAGAAAAAAGAAATTGCCCTGCGACGGCATAATAGGAAATGATTTCCTCAAAAAATATAAATGTACAAGAAATTATTCCAAGCTGTATCTAGAACTCAACTTAGAAGTAAGGGTCCATACTCAAGTCCAAGTGAAACAAATATAAAAAGTAAAATTTCTAATATGCGGGAAAGCAACCCAAGTTATATAAAGAGTAATAAAGACAATGAAAACGACAGAAATTTTAAAACTATTGATGGCAGAATTAACCGAGAAAGTGAAAATAAAAAAACCTACAAAAAGGAAAATGATTATAAAGAAACAAATAACAGAAGAGGAACTGTGAATGAATCGGTATGTGAGAGTTCAATTAAGCCATTGCCAGCGAGACCCACTGCCTACAAGATTCCTTCCGAGAACTCTTCCTCTTGTATGAATAATAATATTTCAAGAGTTAGTAAAGCTCATATTACAAATAATAATGAAAACCTAAGCCAATATCATCGAAACTATATGGCATCAGCACAATTTGCTGATGACGGAAGTGATCATCCCTGCATTAATTTAGAAGAAGGAAACAGTCACTCACTTGAACAAATCAAACTTCCCCCACGTTCGGAAATAATAGTAAATATCCTTGAAGACTTTAACGAAGAAGAATTATGCATAAAAAAGGAAGTACAACCGGGTATTTTCATAGGGGATACCTTAGTAAATACAGCTGGTAAATCCGCAAAAATTTCGATGTTGAATTCCACTTCTGATATTGTCAAAATAAATCACCAAGAAATTACTCCTACTTGGGAAAAATTAAGTAGTTATGACATGAATTAACATTTCGTGTTCATCAACATGTCACCTGACAGCGGTAGCAAAGAACAATTAATTACTTTGTTAAAAAGTAATTTCCCCTGGAGGAGTAAAGACAGCTATACACATTCCTCTTCCAAGCATTCCATATCATCAGGTCACCATTTTCCTTCCTAATCCTGTGAATAAACTGTAGGCGTAAAGCAAAAAATTAAAATTTAATCTGGTTGTACACAGATATTCTATTTGCATATTTGCTGCATTGCTTATCGCCTAACGGTTGCATCCAATGCCTTCAAAATTTGGTCACTGTTCGAGTGATATTCTGTACCGTATGAGTTAGTCATTAAATGAGTCTGAAACAAACGAGCTGCCTTGTTATTTAGTGTCGTCCGCGCCGTTGTTGTTTTTACCATTCTTATGTCTACAAAACTCAGAAGTGAGATCGGCCCGGCGTTAGACAAAAGATTTATAAAATATTTTTAATTAATTTTAATTGTGGATATTTCAAGCGCACGTGTGTGTTTTGTGCATATTATAATTAAAAAACAAAAATTGAAATTTTCGATCGGTCGAAAAGCACATGTACGGTGATTACGGTCATCGAGAAAAATCTAAAAAAATCTGGTTCATCGATTTTATTTTTTAAAAAAACAAGAGGTCATCGGTGATCAAATTTGCAAATTAAACAAAAATTTATCTGTGTTATTTTTGTGTGGAAATTTTTGTAAATTTGGAGATACCATATGGCATCAGCACGTGCAACTAATTTTGTTGAGAAGGCAACGGTCAATGAATTGAAGAAAAAGCTGGGACAATTGGAGCTTGAGAAAACGGGAGCTAAAGCGGTACTAAAGTTGAGACTTCAAGATGCAGTAGGTACCTTATCTGAAATAAATATTAACCAAATTTTTCCGGAAAACTTATTGAATGTATCACGGGACGAAGAGCATGATAATCTGAATAATCACACAGAGTTTGTAGCGACTGATATCGATCGTGAATTAGGTGAATTAAGGCAGCTCCTTTCAAAAAAAGAAGAAATAGCAGAGTTGAAAAAGAAGATTGCTGACTTATCTGCAAATGAAGCGGCAAACAAAGCATGTCATTATGTCAATTTTAAAGATGTAGAAGATTCTTTCCATTCATTTAGTGGCGATAACAACTATACAGTCGAGAAATGGATTGAACACTTTGAAGAATCTGCAGATGTTCTCGAATGGGATTCAAAAACGCGCTTCATATACGCAAAACGGCTCATGACTGGTACTGCAAAACTGTTTATAAGAACAATTAGTGCTGAATCGTGGCCTGAGTTTAAACAGCAACTCATGGGAGAATTTGATAAGAAAGTTTCTAGTGCAGAAATTCACAACGAGTTGAGAAGACGCCAAAAGAAAAAGGACGAAACATGGCAGCAATACGTTTTTTCGATGATGGAAATAGCTGCTTTTGCATATGTTGAAGAATCTGACGTTGTCCAGTATATTATCAAAGGCATACCGGACACCAGCGCTAATAAAATGTTACTATATGGCGCCAACAACGTAACGGAGCTCAAATACGCCCTAAGGAAATACTGCATGATGAAGTCTCATACTCCAGTGTCTGCTGAAACCATAGTGCAAGTGGATCCCGGTCTCATCAGCGTATTGGAAAACTTAAATGCTTTAACTGCAACGAGCCTGGTCACATAAGCACAAGATGTCCTAAGTCAAGGAGGGATAAAGGTTCGTGCTTCCGCTGTGGAAAAATGGGGCATAAGGTACAAGAATGCCAGGAGATTCGACCCGTCATGACAGTTCTAGACACTGGACACAACCCGGTGCAATCAAATAGTTATAATGTCCAAGTTACTAATGATTTTGAATTTTGTTTAAGGTTTGATTTTGAAGACATAGAAGGCAATAGCATGAGTTGTTCATGTTTTCTAACAACTCTACTGGATTCCGGGAGTACCATCAGCTTCATTCAAGAGCGATATCTACCTCCTCAGCTAGTTAAAGATATTGAATCAGGCAGACACAGGTTTTATGGAATAAATAATAGTCCTCTGCAAATATTAGGTACAGTACATGTAAACGTTAGTTTTAATAATAAGCTTATTGGTTTAGATTTATATGTTGTAAAAAATTTGTCTATGAAGTATTCTGTTATATTAGGACGCGATTTCATTAGTAAATGTAATCTAAAATTGTTGAGTACTAAAGACGATTTAAATATTAGAGAAAGCACTTCCGACGTTCAAACCTCAAATATTACAGATTTTAACTATGAAATTCTTAACATAGACACAGTTGAAACATCTGATATGCCAGTTTTAAATATAAATGAAAAATTATCACATGATGTTAAGATAAAGGTTATTAGTATTGTGTCGGATGCTTATTATTGTGACAAATTGATTTTAAATTTAGACGATAATGTTAAAATGGCTATAAGATTGTCAAATTGATATTTTTATACTCACCGCAGTAGGAAGAGATTAAAATTCTTTATTAACTGTTTCATATTAAAAACGACAATAAATCAGAAATAAAATTCATAAAAAAATGGTGTTAGCGTCCAGTTATGTACACAAATCATTTCAAGAGTTATAATTTAAACATTTAATTTTATTTTTAAGACTTATTTATACGCTTTCCTTTTACATGTACCCGAATCATGTGGAGATTGACGTGGGTTGGCAGTCCTTGCAAAAGTTGGCTGGACGAGGGCATAAAAAGGCGAACGCGGAACGAATCCTGCTTCTTTTATCATTCGGTTTTTGGCAGCATCTTCAGTTTTGTTTTCTCTACAGTTTATTTTTCAATTATTATTTCATTATTTTTTTTTTGCTTGTTTTTCATTATTTTCAAGTATCGTTTCATTAGCTACATTTTATTATTTCAAAATAGTCATTAACTTCATCGAGTAATTGGTATTGTTTTATAATTTTTATTGTTTCTTTTCTTATTATTTTGTTAGAAAGTTAAATGTTGCAGGAGAAATCAATCGATAATTTTCATGTCGAATGAACATGCCTGCTAGTTCAAAGTGGTGAAATAATTTGAGTGCAAATAGTTCATAAGAGTTACATATTTATTTCATTGAATTTTACTAAAAGGCTTTAAAGTAAGGAACATATTGAAGTAAAACTTGTGTTAAATTGAAGTTAAATAAATATAAAAATATAAATAAATATAAATAAAATATCAAACTTTCACTTATTTTTTTTAATAATTTCGTACACGCGATTATCGAGAGACACGATATTATTTGAACTAATACACCTGAGTCGAGTCAGTGATGGCCTGTGAGTAACATGTGTATGTGATCGAGCTCCGTAATTATTTGCAATATTTTGAGTTTACCCGCTAACTTAACCTGCAGTGTGCTTAATATAATTTTTCTGTTTTCTGATACAATAATACTTTGATTTGACTACATAAATAATTTCGTGAAATGGGCAAACCGACAACACAAACGTGAACCGCTGTCCCATCTTTGGCAAAAAACAGTTCCCGCTCGGACAACTCCCCTGTCTCTATGTCAACAAGAAGCGGCAGTAAGACTTCTGAGAGTGGTACTTCTGTTAGCGGTGACGACAATACTTTAATGATATCAGAGGACAAATTACTAGAAAAATTTAGCTGTTTGCTGGACGATAAATTAAAACTCTTCGAGGATCGAATGATATCTCACCTGGATGCCCGAATTAAAGTTGTTGATGCAGAGGTGAATAGTCTGAAACAAAAGATTGATATCTTGGAGAGCCTCAATACTGATTTACAGCGCCAATATAAGTAGATAATTCGAGTGCAACGGCTAAATGATGCAGTTATCAGTGGTATTCCGTTTGTAAAGGGTGAACGTCCAGTGATTATTGTTAATAAATTAGCTGTAAAAATAAATCATCCAGCCTCACCATTCATAGATGCATATCGCATTCCGTCCAAGCATAAAAATATCCACACGCCTATACTGGTACGCTTTGCTAGTACTCTAGAAAAAAAATCATTTATTGGTGCCTTTTATAAATGTGGCAAAGTTAAATTAAGCGATATTGAAGGTTTGGAATTTGCTTCTGACAGCCGCATCTTCGTGAACGAGAGCCTCACTGCTGACAATAATCTATTATTCAAGGAGGCTATACGACTTCGTAAGCTGGGTATTTTGCAGAGTGTTTCTACCAGGGATGGAATTGTTTACGTGAAAGCACATTAAAATTACGCAGATGAATCAGTTGCATGCTATGGACCCTGTGTTTTCAGGAGCACGATCGGCTACGAATTTGGCATGAGTCGTAACTTTTTTTTGGTATTGTTTTTATCTACACAACATCAACATTTAATTAATATATTTAATTCCATTTCTCTTTTTGATATATTTGAATTTTCATCAATTCTTAATATACTATATATCTCGAATATTAGTAAAACTTTATCTTATTGCTTTATTATGAAATTGCTTAATGTAATCTTTCTTTGTTTACTATTTTTTTCACGTCTTAGTAGTAGCATATATTGCATTTTTGTTATATTTTCATGTCTCTTCTTCGAGTGTTCCAGTCTTCGCCTGTTTATTTTTGATCTTGGATAACTACTTGCCGACCGTGGGTGGGGTAAGAACGATGCTCAATATCTTCTGTAATCGGCATAAGGCGTTTAATATTTGCCATTTTAATGCGAGAAGCATAAAATCCAATTTGGATGAACTGCAGGAAATTTTTGGTGGATCCGATGTTCATGCTCTTATTGTGTGCGAAACATGGCTACATAGTGCTATAAATTCTTCACTTGTGAATTTTCCCGGGTATCAGCTGATCCGCAATGACCGCAAGAGCCGAATTGGTGGTGGTGTAGCGATTTATGTCAAGGATATCTTTAAAGCAAAATGTTTGTCATACTCTAAGACCTCATCTTTAGAGTTTTTGTGTGTTGAAATCAATAGTGGTTATGAAAAATGTGTGTTAATCGCGGTATACTGTCCGCCCAATCTTTTCTCTGTAGATAATTCCAAAGAATTTGAAGAAACTGTTTCGGATTTAAACAGGAAATATCGAAAGGTTCTCATAGGTGGAGATTTTAATGTAAACTTGTTACGAGATAATATTTCATCAAACAACTTATTACATCTCCTACCTAAATATAATTAATGAACTACCGACTTATTTCCGGACTAGTAATCCATCTTTACTTGATATCTTTTTATCTACAAGTGAAATTACTATTCTATTTCAAAATCAATTAAGCCCACCGAGTTTCTTAGACCACGATATTCTTTTTCTTAGCGTTGACCTAGCAATGAGACCTTTAGATACATGTAAAACATTATGTTATCGTGACTTTAAACGTATTAATGCGGCAGCTCTAATTGAAGAGTGTATGACGTTAAGCTGGCAGCAGATATTTCTTTCTGGTTCAGCTGATGTACAAGTAACTTTTTTCAATTCTTGTATATCCTATTTATATGATAAATATGCTCCCATACGTGAGCGAGCTATTAAGCCAATTGGGTGCCCGTGGTTTTCACCAGATATTCTGCCGTTGATTGCTGAGCGCGACTATCTCTATCGTCAGTATAGGCATCGCAAAACTGTAGAAAGTCGTAACCACTACAAACTGGCAAGAAACAGGGTTACATCTAAGTTGCGTGCATTAAAAAGACGATATTTGGGTTCTTTACTTGATACTAATCTTCCTGCAGGTAAACTATGGCGCAATCTGAGACAGATCGGGATATGTGGGAATCATGAGTTGAAAGCAGACTTTGATCCAGATAAGCTGAATCAATCGTTCGTTTTTGACTCTCCAGTAAGCTTGTTAAACACTCCTGATAATATGATGTGTAGTATATCTGAAGTATACGAGGGCTTTAGTTTCCGCTCTGTAAATGAGCTTGAAGTGCACTTGGCAATTAAAACTATTAAATCGGACGCTACTGGCTCTGACAATGTATCTCCTAGATTTTTAAAAATAATTTTACCTTATATTATGCCCTATGTAGTTCACATTTTCAACACTTGTTTAACTACTTCAACTTTCCCTGAGGCTTGGAAGAATGCTTTAGTAATTGCAATGCCTAAGAAGACATCTCCTGAGGTTCCTGAGGATTTTCGACCTATCTGTCTACTGTGCTATTTGTCAAAAGTCTTGGAGAAAATAATGTCTACACAGATGATCGCATATTTTGAAGATAAAAAACTCATTACTGATATACAGTCTGGTTTCCGAGCGAATCGTAGCTGTGAAACGGCTTTATTAAAGGTATCTTCGGATATACGTGACTCGCTTGATAAGAATAATTTTTCTATTCTAGCATTACTTGATTTCTTCAAGGCATTTGACAGTATTCATCACACGCTTTTGCTTCGTAAGCTGTCTTCACAATTTAGATTCTCCTCTTCTGCAGTTCAATTTATATCAAGTTTTCTAACCAATCGCTCACAAGAAGTTAAAGTAAACAATATTATATCCAGCAAATTACCTGTCAAATTTGGAGTCCCTCAAGGATCGATACTGGGTCCTCTTCTATTTAGTTTGTTCATAAACGATCTACCTAATCATATTAGAGTATCTAAAATACACATGTATACAGATGATGTCCAATTGTATGTGAACGGTCCATTAGAATCACTGCAAGAGTATGCATATAAACTCAATTCAGATTTAAGCAGAATTCATGAGTGGTCAGTATCTGTAGGGCTCAAACTAAATCCGAGAAAATCTAATTGCATTTTCATATACAGAGCTACAGTAGGCACTTCTGAATTACCAGCGATAATATTGAATGACATCATTTTATCATACCAGCAAAAAGTTAAAAATTTAGGCGTTTATCTTAACTCCAAACTGAGCTGCTGTGATCATGTTGCAAATATTATTGGTAGAGTTTATGGAGGCCTCCGACAGCTTCGAATATCGGCTAATTTGCTATCTTTTGAGTTACGTATGAAACTTGTCAAGGCATTATTAGTTCCGCACTTTACCTACGGTAGCGTTATATACCCTTCTTTGGATTGTGTATGTATGAATAGGCTGAATGTTGCTTTTAATGATTGCACCAGGTTTGTATTTGGCTTAAGGAGGTTTGACCATGTGTCTCCATATCGTGATTCTCTCCTGGGATGTTCGATAGACTCTTACTTGATCCAAAGAGCATTAGCATTGCTAACTAACACTGCAATAGGGCGTCGTTGTTTCTTTGCCCACGTTGTCCGCTCATGGAATAATTTGCCTAGTGATGTTCAGAGGGTAGGCACTACTGGGATATTCAGGAAGAGACTTTTACATTATGCTAGCATTCATTATTAATTTGTTTTTCTTTCTTCTTTTTATTTTTTTATTCATTTCACATTGTATATCTGTTTATCTTTTTCTTTTTTTCTTTTTTTTTACATTTAACGCTATTATTTTTTTTTTCTTTTAATTTATATACTGAATTATTATTATTTCTTTTTGATTACTCATTGAGCCTAATTTTATTATCTTTTTATTTAGTACATATTGAAAAGGTTGTATTATCTTGTTGTACTATGTCCAGAAAATATACTATTACTATTACTACTCCCCTTTCAGACAATGAATTCTTCCGAAATTCTCACAACTTGCATGATTCTTATAATTAACATCCTTCAAACATCAAGGACAATAACTTACTGTCACTACATTAAATAAGTGATGTAAGTGCATCGGTTTCTAACTCCAATATTATATATATATTTTGAATAATGATCTTCAAGATAGGTTAATTAATAAAAACAATGCTTCTATTTAGGTTATTTCACCATTATATACATTTTATCCGTTTTACTCCTCTTTCTAGCTACTCGAACTACAAATTTTGTAAAATTATTGTAAACGTGAACCGACACAAAATCTTTTTTATCGAAAATTCGCTCTTCTTTCAGCCTCTCGAATTTTCTTTCTCCAAGGGGGAAGGGATGTTATGATGACACCGCAGTTATCGCAATGTCACTATAATTCACGTGGCACTTACTTTCATGCCCCCATCTACATGACGCATCAGATTTCTTTCCAAAAATGCCTCGTAAAATTTCTACGAGCACAAGTGCTTGATTATATTTTCTTGTAACGTTCTTGCAAACGTCATCATCATAAATTTCTTATTTTGATTGACCAAGCTCGTCTTCACTTATGTATACATGAGCTCGGCATTATACTTCTTGAGCATATAAAAGTGCCTTTTTTTAGCTGGTAACGCGAGCGTGTCAGAAGCCACCTTTTAAAAAACACTTCGAATAGAGTTGAGTTGGAAAAATCCTTTTGTACGAGTCGGTTTGCGTAAATATATTATCGAGTAAATTTAATAATTTAATACAAGTAGTTAAAGTTGCCCTAATGAAAGAAAAAAACCTAGAACTGGAGTGAAATAATAAAATAAAATAATAAAACGAAATAATAAAATTACGAATAATAATAAAATATATTAAAATTGAAAGTGATTTTTTTTTCTATTCTTTCAACACACTTGTTATTAAATTTTTTTCCAGCTCCCCCTTCCTCTGGTTCTCCGAGAGGAAAGCACGAGAGGCAGCGATATAACATTTACATCCTAAACAAACCGCCCTGAATATTTACGCTCTCGTAAATATGTACTTGTTGGTGCCAGCAGATGCAAATTGTTTTCATCACCCAATAAAATCAGCTGAAAAGTAATCATGAGAAATATATCTTCGCAAAAATAAGCTCATCACACATTATTGTTACTCTTGAAGAATATGAAAATAGAAATTACAAAGAACACGAAATAAAGCCACAATGCACGGCAGCTGATTGTCAAGAGCAGCCACCTCAAAACAATGACAATTTTCGCTGTGAAAAAGGTCCCTGTTCTATTGCTGTTAAATATTTATCCGCAAAACGAACACAAAAGCGGGCTTTAGAGTATATTAATCCGAGCAAAATTCAAAGTGGCGATTTTTCAACTATTCTTCCGCTGTGATGGAGCAATCTTAAATAATGAATTTGTAATAAGAACATACGCTGTGATTCAAATGAAAACCTTGTTGAATTTTGGCCTAGAGAGAGAAAAATATAAAATATATTAAGAGAAAATCCTTGCAGTCATTTAGCAGAATAAATGTTAACATTATTATCGTTATCTCACTGCAGCGCTGCGGCCGAGAGAAAATTTTCTGAATTAAAAAATATCAAGACCCAATAACGTAACAGAAAGTCTTGATAATTGACATTAATTGCATTATTTCTAAAACATACAATTCATACATATACATTTCAATGGTCCAACTTTTTCACAAAAAATTGCTTAGGTAATTTCCACCAGGGGCCGGATTCACTAACTCGGAGAATTGTGGAGTTGGGGAGATGAGAGCTCTTTTGCCACTTAACTCTCCACTCGTAATTCTGTAACTCGTGGAATTTGTATTGAGATTTACTAAGCTCTCTATTCCACTCGGCAAAACTCCCGGCTGTGTTAGTTGTGCAGAAGTAAAAAAAATATTTCTCAATGACAGTATTGTCTGCTTTTATTGTCCTTTGTGAAGGTACCAATGTACCTAGGATTTTCAAATTGAATTATGGATTCACTACATATCCTGGCAATGTTTACAAAAATAAATTATGGACACACTTGCAATACTTACAGAGAAATAAGGATTTTGGTGTCTCAAGGTACCCGCTAAAAATTGTAATTCACTCGAAAATGGTCAATTTGGTCGTCTTCCAGTACAGAAGAGATGCTATAAAAATTTTAAATGTGCACGTTAAAGCTTGTATGTAGGATGAAATCACATCTACATTTTGTCTCCTAATTAGATATGTAATTAGTTTTTCAGTCCGGTAAATAGTTTTAGAGATAACTGTAAAAGAAGCGATTCAGTCCTTCTTAAGATGAAAAAATTGCCTTTTTTGGTACAAAAATGGACATATTTTCAGTTCATCATTATGAAGAACTGGTAAGTCGTAGAAATTCACTTTCCATGAGAAAAATGTTCACAACAGAGTACTAATGGATCTGAAACAAAGAACGGAAGAAATATATGCAAACTACCAGGAACTGGGTGTATATGATCCACGTGCAAAAAATCCATCTTTTGGCGGTAAAATGTTAGTTATGAAGTTAAAATGATCCAAAAAAAAAAACTAGACCACTCGATTACCAGCTTCTTCCTCTTTAATTTTATACCAAACATGACGTAATTTGGACAACCCCCAATTGGGGTTGGTACGACCCCCCATCCCCAAAAGACCCTACCCCAGAAATTGTTCATCTATATGTACTATAGACTCTAAATTCATAGAAACAACGCCAATGCTCTACGATCCTCCCACACCGTCTTTCAATATTTCGATACTTCTCACGTTTTCTTTAACTCCCGAAGTATGTTAGAGAATCTCGAATGGAGAGTTAGGGAGTGTTAATCGGGGAAAACGAAAATTCTCATCTCCCAAACTCTCCGAGTTACAGAATACGTGCTCGAGTTAGATCTAAGATACCTGTAATGTAATTTTTGTAGTACAGGTATCAGATCAATTTTTAATCATCGTTTAAATTGTAAAGTTTTCAAGAATAAAATTGTCAATTAAAATCGTTTCTTTTAATATTTTTCTAAAATAGAATTAGAATAAACTTAAGTAGCGGCCAATTGTCCGCGCGTCAAGATGAAAAGCTCGTTGTTGTCACACAAGCCGTAACTATATTCGTACAACGGAAAATTACGTGGCTCTTTTCTATTAGATATTCAGCTTGATTTTAACTTTTTATTAATATGATTGTTTCAAATAATAATAAATACCTATATTCTGTTGGAAAACTTTTTAAAAATTAAAAAAAAGAAAAACTTTTGGATGCATCCACTAAACAGCGGAAGATATTTCACCGAGCATTTCTCTTTGAAACATTCAAAATTTAAGGAATTTGCAGATTTTTTTTACTATTATCGTATGCCTTATTATGATCTTTTTATATTTTATTGCTGGTATCCCAAAGATTTGATCTCTGGCGTTTCTCATCTACCACTTTTCCTATTGATAATTTAAGTTCTGCACCATATCAAAAATACAATGCTTTGTAATGAATGAATCATTACCTGCATTCATCATTATCTCATTAGCGCCACAATATCCCGATCAGTACAACTAACGTGCATACATCATACATATGTACATATGCATATATCTATAACGACTCGTTATCATAATAAGAATCTTGTTACGTACAAGATTACAAATATACATACGTACATACACGATAACGTACTTCTTGAAGCTAGCAAGCAAAACATACGCGCATATGTACATACATATAACGTACAAACATATAATAAATTGACAAACACGAGTACGCGCATCAAATTGCATTCCAAGCAATTTCGCGGTGATTCCACCGTCAATTTATTTATGAATTTTTACGTCACATATGGTTCATATGGTTAACCAATTCTATTTTCGTTTTATGAAACAACTTTCTCCGTTGTTCTTTTAAAACGATAAATTCTTGGTTGCGTCAACCTTTTTGCGGCAAAACGCCGGCTCTTTGTATACAAAAATACAAACACGGCATGAGACCAATTTTATGCATTATAATGACCTAACCCACAGTCATTACATGCCGTTTATTTTTTCCTCACACAAAATTAAGAAACTTCATGTGTGACATTTTTACTTTTTACTTGTACATAATTGGGAAATCCCTTGTGTAAAGTGAAATGGAAACTGACCCACTTATTGGGCAATAGCGCTGAGTTTTTTGTAACATTGGTTTCTTCCGTATATATATGGTTGACCAATGGTTGCAAAGGAATTTTTGAATGAAGGGGAAATATTCTTGTGGAACTACAAAATATTGAGGAATATGCAAAATTGGCTATTACCAATATATTGAGAGGGCGTTCCCGATATATTCGATTTCTGGAATTCCTATATGGAATTTTCTAGATAGTTACCACATACCTATTTTTATCAATTTTGCTGAGCAATGCCAGAATCCAACTAAATAAAAAGCCGATGCATCTCAGGGACAAGGCAGAAGTTTTTCCAAAGTCTAAAGAATAAGGTTGACCCCCCACCAGAGGTAAGGCAACCTATTCCTATAAGTAAAAAATACTAATCTCTATTAGAGTACTGAAAGAAAAGTTAAGAAAAGTGTACTAAGGAATGAATTAAAGTAATTATTGTCAAAGTAAAAAGTGTTTAAGTGTTTCGATTTTGTTCAATTGGGCTAGTGATCTTCGCAGTAGCAAGCACTCCTAGGTCCAAGTTACGGCAAAGACACACCCGTAACAGCTTCTAATTACAAATGGCACGCGAGTAACGTACCCTTATATTCACAATTACATAAGCAGGTAACAAACTCCCCACGCGCCCTTATATCATTATATAAACATATTCGTTTCATCAGTATTATATGTAATTCATAAAGTAAAGTCAATTACCTTTTAAAATAATATGTTACTTTCGCAATTTCCTTTATTATTCTCAAATTTGTTTTTTTTTCACCAAGTTCCCACAATTTTTGCTCATCAACAGTTTTTCAGACAGTAACATGATAATTAAAAGAAGGTCAAGAAGTAAGTATTAAAGAAAAACTGATCAACTTAAGCAGTTAATTTTTAATCGTTAACAATAGAAGTAGTAAATTTAATTCGTGGAATAAAATTATATTAAAATCAATAATCTTGTTTTTTTATTATCGTTTGGCTTACTGTATAATTTAAGTCGCGCCCGTTTGGCAGTGCGTGTGGCAATGCATTGATCACGGGGAGCTCGTTGTGTACAGTTCCATTATACTGGGTGGCGCAAAAGTAATGACCCTATTTGGTTCAGCTACAACTTCTTTTCTAAATTAGAAAACTAGAATTAGTTTTTCACATATGTATATTTATGCCATGAAATTTCGTCGCATTAGGATTTGAAGATGATGTCTCTTAAATTGTGACTCTTTCAGCACAGATGCCATGTGATGGCCCAACATAAGGAAGATTCTTCCAGCAGCCAAAGGTATTACAGCGAAATAATCAGCAATTGCTAAACAATAACCTCGCATGGTATTGTTCTGCAACTGTCGGTTGTTTTGCTGATTAGCCCAACAGTTGGCTGCGATGAGCGCTTAGTGGAGCAATCGACGATTACAATAATAATTAACCTCGCATGGTAATTATTATGTAAGGCGATTGTTTACTACTAAGCAACTCAGGTACTGCAACCGGTAGAACAAACGACAAGGTTGTTGTCGTTTGTTTACATCCGCGTTGTTAGTAAAGTTTACTTCCGAATATTGGTGCATAAAAGACCAATGACTGGTCTGGCGAGTGCTTTTTATCGTTCAGTCGCGACTTTGTTTTAGAGTGTCAGGTTTCGGTTCGGACTACTTAAAGATTATTAGGATAGGTCAGTTAAATAAAAGAAATTAGTAAAATAAAGATTTATAACGTGCAAAGAAATTCGAGTGTTTTATGTAAAGAAAGTTTTGTCCGGTTAAGTGTTGGTTTTTATTGAGTGATTGCATTGGGACACGACAGCCACACCATAGAGTAACTCTTAGTGGGTGTAAAGGTGTTGCTTGAATAATGCGCGGATTTTCAGTGTCCCAGAAGCGAGTATTCTGCTTATTGACATGCCCCGAAAAATGGAAATGCGCTACACCAATAATATCCAAATTTGAAAAAAAGCATCCTCTTCAAGGTTAAGGTTTATGGCGCGATGCCTGTACTCTAGGCGAGCTCGGTGGTCAGTAGGCAGCAGCTGATGAGTCATCTGAGTTTTATACGGAAACATCTTCAAGTCTTTGACCAAAATACGCTGCAGAGTCCGCCTGAAAATGCCCAATTGCGTGCCACGTCGCCGCGTTGAATTCGTCGACAAAATTCACGTTGTGTTTTTATTCCGTAAAAACATTGACACGAATATACCACGTTCTTGGGGAGTATAACGGTCCATATTTATTTTTAGTAATTATACATTTGTTTACTACACAATTTTCAATATCAGGACGAAAGGAGATGTCACATAAAAAAAATATAAGTACTTTTTATATAGTGCCAGAACTTTTGGGCCACCCGTTATGTATATACTTTCATGCCGCGCGTCGAAAGGAAGCGCTGCAGACGGCGCTCGTGTGACATTGGCCTTAAGGCTGTATGTTAAATTTCTGTTACTATCCACTGGTTCCTAAGCGCCCTTGGTTGAAGATTGTACATTCGAGGTTCAGTGATGTCAGTGTCAGTATCAGTACTAAAACATTGATTTAGTATGATACAGGAGCGGCCTGAAAAAATTTGAGCGCTACATGTCACTAATTGCGAATATCAACAGTAGTATAAATACCGAGTATCATGTTATTAGCATCAGTGAAACTTGAAATAAGTCTGAAATGATTTGCATCCGAAACCCCTCCACACGGGGAAGACCCAATCTCGCCACACTAGTCAACAACATCGAAATCGAAGTCAATAACAAAAAGCTTCAGCCTTCAAAGAACACCAAATATCTTGGTGTTTCAATTTTCTGTTGAAATTCAACAATCATGAAAAAATGAACATGAGGAAAGCCTACTATGCTTACTCCCTAATTAATCCTTTTATCAGAAGGAGAAACAGTCTCCCGAAAGATAGATACAAAGCTGCTTATATGTAAGTAAACAGTTTATCCGCCCATTTATTTGCTATTGCTTCCCCATCTGGCACATCATTCCGCCACTATATATGAAGCAAATTAGCACCCTCGAAAGAAAGATTCTACGGACCTGTACAGGAGACCTGACGGACACTACTTTCCCAACACCTTTTTGTACAACAGTGCAAAAATCACTCCAATCGAGGACTACCTTCTAACTATCTCGGTCAAACAACCTGGGAATATCTCTCAACATCCAAATCCCCTCATTAATCAGCTTTCAACGCAACTTCAGGTAGAAAACTTCCACAATCTATTACCTCTTCACCTTATTCACTCGGAAACAAGAGACATTTATTACCTAGGCGAAAGATTTACTTTCTTCACTAGCACAGGAACGCACCATTGTGAATAGGACACTATCCTGGGGCTGCTGGATCATCGTGGGACTTATCAGCGCTGGACCACTCAGAGCCTTCGGAATATTTCCACCTGGTAGAAGGCAACGACAGTCATCACCCCACAACAAGTTAGAATAACTTCTAACATTCCACAACCTTCCAATCCCATCCAACATCCTCATTCCATTAAATCCACACACCCCATAATTGCAAGACAATACAAGAATACAGTTTTCCGTTGCGCAACAAGATGTGGTAATCATCGTCATCGCGAAATTGAGTTTTGTGTTATTCGGACAATTAAAGTGTAAAATGTATTAAAGTCATAAGTGAAACCTGGGCCAGAATAAAAGCCCGTACGCAATTTTTTTTTTTGCCATAAAATTCCTCACAAGAAGAGATTTGTATAGTTTAGGGGGAATTTGGGCTTTCATTTGCCACAATATAACGTTGGAGCCGAGATTTCAAGCATGGCAGGGAGTCGCTGGAAGATGATCCCAGGTCAGGGCGTCCAAATAGTCCCGTTACCGACGAAAATATTGGAAAAGTAAAAAACCTTGTTCTAGGAGAACGGCAAATTAAGTTATGACAGATAGCTGAAGCCATTGGCATTAGCAAGGAACGAATCGACAACATTTGGCATATCATTTGCACGTGAAAGAGATGTGCGCGCGATGGGTGCGCAGAATTCTCACTCCGCTGAACAAGTAGCGTTGCGTCACAGCATCGCAGGAATTTTTAGACATCTATGGCGGTAACCTTAACGGCGCTATTTCTCGCATTGTCACTGCTGATGAAGCATAGATCCGACAGCACGATCCAGAATCAAAACAGTAGTCAATGCAGTGGATAGGAAATGGAGAAAAGCCGACACGGATATTCCATCGAAAGATCGGCATCCAAGCTAATGGACACTGTCTTTTGGGATTGTTAAAGGATTCTGTTCATCGACTACCTCCCTAAAAAACTACTATGAATGCCGCATTGTTGACAAAAGTGCGTCAAGTGGTTGTCGAGAAAAGAAGAGGCAAAGTGGCGAAAGGAGTTCTTTTTGCAGGACAATCCGCCTGTGAACACTACGCGATTGCAAGGCGAGCCCTGTCCGAGGCAGGATTTGAAGAAATCAACCACCCACCATACAGTCCAGTGATTACTTTCCTGCTTTCCAATTTGAAGAAGGACCTCTGTCTGATGAAGAAATGAAAGCGGTAGTAGACGAGCATTTCGAAGGTAAAGATGGCGAATATATTTTCACTGGGTGAAAAGCCCTTTATGATAAATGTAGGAAGTACATAATCCCCCCTATAAGGCTGCGGTTACATTGTGGGAAATTTCGGGCGAATTTTTGTCTCGAGATATCGCGAGATTAATTTAGAGCCTTAAGGGGACGTTACCGTTCATGACGATGAAAAATAAAATTTTTTTTTTTACATAATTATCATCCTTTGCTTTTTTCGTGCAGAAATTTGGAGTCACCATGCTTTAATAAAACATGACAACGAAGCGATGTACGATATAGATGGTGCACTATTACCCACCATCGCGTTTAGTTTAGTCACCGAGCGAACTGGTTGGTACTAAGGATTTCGCAAGTTATGGATTGGAGAAAAGCGAATCATGGCTTATTACATAAAAGCAATCTATCCTACTACTATATTCTAAATCTATCGTTTTATCAAAAGTTTATACCGATGAAGTCAATTTCGGATGGAATTGACCTGAAGTTGGTGTTGTCAAACAGGGGTTATTAGTCTATATTGTAATCATAACAAGTTTTTCCAGAGTGAGAAATATTAAGATGGAGTGATGTCTAAAGGATGATGAATACAACGAGTGTGTATTACGCGCGTTAATATCGATGAATGTATTAAAAGGTAAACAAAGTACTTAAATTAAGTTTGCCGTGGAGGCAGCTAAAGGCTTTACTGAACGTTTCTCTGCAGCCACGGAGTTCATCAGCAGTTTTCATATCAATGAGATTGCCTACGGTGTCTGGTTAAAACATAAAATTTGTAAAATGAATCTATAAAATTAAAGGACTGTTTCGTTAAGGATTATTTCATTATTTTATTACGTTAAGATTAATGATTATACAAGGTGTGGTGTTTGAAAATGCACGTAAGTTTTGAATCCAATTGTGCCTTGGAACTTCTTTGAGTTATTTCTCCCTCACTGACTATTCTCCTCGATCTTCCACATACCCTTCTTTCTCAGTGATATGATGATGGCTTGACATGTTCGTATTTACTCTCCCGAATTGGTCCTTGTGCATGGAGTAAGTGGTGCTATCATATTTATTTTTTGGATATTATTGCGACTTGGTGAGCAATACAGGTGGAGCACTACTTTCCATCATCGCCTTTTTTTAGCTTAGCCACCAGGAAGATCGAAAGGTACTAAGGTAGATATGGTTCAGTGAAACGGCAAGTAGTGTAACGTGGATAAAGTTGAATATTTTGAGATTCTATGTAATTATCTCCAAAATTATACATTAAGTCATGATCTCCTGCTTTGGGTGATGTTGTCGCACGAAAGATAGTGTGGGGGATACATACATTAAGCAGTTTTAACTGCTAACTGTGTGTGTGTATGGGGACCGGTTTATTTATAAATTTACAGTAGTATCTGTTCTCAAAACTCTAAACCGCATCTTTTATACTACCATTATGGTTTCTGCTTGGTTATATTATTCTTATATTGTCACGATGACATGGTTTGCTTCTGGTGTGGTATTACATAAAAAAATTTTATTATCGGAGTGAATGAAAAATATAAGAGAATTAGAACGCTTTTTTAGGTTAACATCTGGTTACTTCACGGTAAATGTAACAAATGTATTGGAGTGGAGCATGTTTGGACGGCTCCAGTTCTACGCTCGATATTCTGTTAATCTGTCAAACTGTGTGTTTATTTTCTTCTTCTGTATAAAGACTTTAAACTTAGTGCTTTGTGAGATCTATTTTCTAGCCGTGTAGGCTGACCTAGTTGGCTATTCCGAAATATTTTCCGCTCTCACCACAAAGCTCATCAGCGGTTTGCTACTATTTTGTGGAAATTCTCTCTAACACTGGTGTTGATAACACGAAAAATTACCCTATTCTTTCTGTTCAACTATAAACCTTTTCTCAATCATATGGAAGGAACTTTTAGTTCAAAGTAAATTTATCAAAATTATATTTCCGTAGTTAAATTAGTTTTGACTCTTTTATCTTAAATCTATGCAATAAGTTAGCTTGCAATGCGAATATTACACGAAAAATTTATCTTTATTTTTTCTTAATTGGCCAAAGAAATATACGATTCTACTTGAAGTAGGAGATTTTTGCTACCCTTGCGCCCAGACATGTCAGTTCAAATCATCTATTCATAGTAATTCCTTATGTGATTACCGCCTTTATAGTTGTGTCCCCGTTAGAGAGTTATCTTGTTTGTTATAATAGTTATAACTGTTCTATTTTTTCTTAGCTCGTAAACGAAAATCTTATAGCTACATTATCTCCTCAAAACAAAATATAAATATATTTGAACAGAGCCCCCTCAAAATATTCATAAATTCTGACAACATTTATTCTAATCTGTCCTCTTTTTTGATGTATAGGGTTTACATTCGCAGTTTCGGAGTTGTGCTTTTCCTGAAAATTGCCCTTCCACTGTAAAATTTGAAGCGTGCGCACTAACTAGCATCGTTTGTTACATGGTGACGCGACATTAATTGTCTTACTGCAAATTATACCTCTCATGCCAGATTAATTTCAAACTTAAAAATGGGGCTCCAATTTTTTTTTCTCTTGAAGAAGAAGAAGGCATCATTTTAACGTGTAAGGTTGTCAAACAGTTCTGTTTATTTTTGGATAATTGTCTCTTATCGAATAGGATTGGGTAAGTTACTGGTTTTGAGCTAAGAACTACTATTTGTTCGTTGATACGAGTCTCTATTTATATAAACAGATTTTTCTTTATATACAGGGTGGGCCAAAAGTCACCATGGGGTTTAAAAATTTAATAACTTTTTCGTTTATACATTTTTTTTATTTTTTTTTTTTTAGATTATAAAATATACACTTAAATGACCGCCGTTATTAGCTTCGCAATGATGGGCTCTTTTTAGAGCATTTTCCATAACATCTTTCAACATTTGTGGCTGTAGCGCTCGAATTTCTGCAACAATGTTGGCCTTGAGTTCAAGGATTGTCTCGGGCTTGTTCACATATACTCGCTCCTTCAAATAACCCCAAAGAAAATAGTCGGGTGCTGACAAATCTGGCGAACCCGCTGGCCAATTAATTTCCGAATTTCTTGAAATTATTCGCTGTCCAAAAATTTGCCTTAAAAGTGCCATTGAGTCTCGGGCAGTGTGGGCAGTGGCTCCATCCTGCTGAAACCACATCTCAGGTCTGTTTTCAAGAGCAGGACGTAAAAAATTTTCTATCATAAACCGATACCGCTCTCCATTTACGGTTACAGCACTTCCATCTTCATTTTCGAAGAAGTAAGGCCCAATGATATTTTCAGATGTAATGCCACACCATACTGTACACCTAATGGGGTGTAATTGGCGTTGATGAATGGCTCTTGGATTTTCAGAACCCCAGAACCTACAGTTCTGCTTATTAACGAAGCCATTCAGATGAAAATGAGCTTCATCACTCATAATCAGATTTTCAATAAAGTTGATTTCATTTCTGGCCAACTGTTGAAATTTAACTGCAAAATTTAGACGTTGCCGATGATCTGCGGGTTTCAATTCTTGCACCAATTGCACCTTATATGGGAATAACAGTAAATCTTTTTTTAAAATGCGCCGTAGTGACGTACGAGACATCCCTAGCTGAGCAGAACGCCTTCTGATAGATGTTTCTGGTGTTTCGTTAACACTTTGCTCTACACGTTCAATATTTTCCGCAGTGTGAATTATGCGCGGTCTACCGGTTCGAGGTAAATCACTTACGGTGCCATGTTGGTGGTGACGATCAACTAAGCAACGAAGCATGGCTTCAGAGGGCGAAATTCTGACGTTAAAATGGCGACGATATGCTCTTTGCGTTCTATTATTCTGGTTCTTTGTTCAGTTGTGAATCTCTCCATTATTTATTCTCCAGATGTTATTTATATAATCTAAAAAATAAAAATAAAAAAAATATATAAACGAAAAAGTTATTAAATTTTTAAACCCCATGGTGACTTTTGGCCCACCCTGTATATATCTAACTATGTTTCGTTCTAGAGAAATTCCTCCTAATCTAAACTGTTTTTTCTTTTTTCAGATTTCCAAAACAGATATGGTGTTTCATGATTTTGCGATACTCATTTTATGTTCTCAACCCACGGAGGAAAGGATATCCCTGGGATAGTGCAGCACTAAGTTTACGTGGGGTTGCGTAACAAGCTAAACTCCTTTTTTGCACTGATTCCACTTGTCAGTGTGTTGTGACTCGGGTACCTTTGCCCCGAATCACAACCATAAGGGCAATACATCTATATTTTGTCCTATACAATATATTAATGTACCTCATAAATGACCATGAAAATGAAAAATTATTTCATTTTAAAATTTCAATCAAAATTTAAAATGCATTTAGAAATGCATTCCCATATTATAACATTTTGTTATCAGGCACGCATTCCACTCACACGGTATGCACACTTACCTACATACAGTGTCTTCTTACTTTTTTTTCCGCATGTACTATGTACATACGTACATTACCTACTTAATCCAATCTAATTGTATATACATACATACATACAATTATCACAATTATTCGCGCCCTCTTAAAATTAATATTTCGAGACGGGCGCACAAGTACATATCGTATTACAGTTTTGCATAGATGCATATAGCTGGCAACATAACATTTTTACATTCTCTCACGTACGTTTTTTCAACGTCGTGAGAAAACAATAAAAAGAAAAAAGGGCAATTTGCCCAAACCTCGGGGAGTTGGATTTTAAAAACGGTCGAGATAAGTGAAAGTGCCGATATTGTGGAAATCTTGAAAAATTTAAATTGTTAGATGGAAATAGTGAAAATTATTAAGATTATAAAAAACCAATAATTATAAAAGCAAAATAGTGAAAATTATTAAGATTATAAAAAACCGATAATTATAAAAGGAAAATAGTGAAAATTATTAAGATTATAAAAAACCAATAATTATAAAAGCAATAGTGAAAATTATTAAGATTCTAAAAAAACCGATAATTGTTAAAGAAAGTTAGGGAAAATTTTTAAAACTCTCAAAACTGAAGATTGTTCAAGTTCTGGGATGAAATAAAGAAAAAAAGGGGAAGGTATTGTTTTGTTAATCGAACTTTCGTTTAAACCCTTCCATCTGACCGCTTCTCCCCCTTTGCTCGGAAGCACGAGCGGCTAAAATCCAACAACTGGTGGCAGCGGTGTACCTACCGAAAATCAGTGCCTTTTAAATTATTAAAATCCTACGAAAGAAAAAAATAGTAACAACTGTTGTGACTGTGTTTTTTCCTCCTTCTTCCAAAGTCAGTGCCAAATTAATTAAATTAAAATTAAAAAGGAAAAAAAAAGGTTCAAAAATAAAAATAATAAAAAAAAGAGCTCCGGTACCCTAAAAAGGGTACTTAGATGGAAAAAAATAAGAATAATAAAAGAATCTTAAAGCCCCACTCCCGGTAAACCATAGTTTCCTCCAATCACATTCGATCTGCATTTACACAAAATTAAAATTAGTTAACTGTCCAAATATTCGTATTGGTCAAAGACTCATATTATTGCCAAAAATTTATACTCGCTTAAACAATCGAACCAACCCTTATCCTTTTTACTATTTTACTTTAAACAAACATGACTGAGGAAAACAAATCTTTCGATGAGATTTGCTTGTCACAAGTCCCAAAAATGTCAGATATTAGACAAATTCTGTCCGACTATCATAGAGCCAATAAAAGCAGAAGGACTTCAGACTTTACTTCTGAAAAACTCCAAAACTAAGACGTATGGGCTTCATTTGAAAAAACGGAAACCCCGATTCAAGATCATGAAGATTTTACTGAAACTCATTATTATTTTAAGCAGTCATGCTATGACAAAACGGAGGACTGGATCAATCTTACAAAGGCAACTCTGTCTGATAGGTTGAAATCCATATCAGTCCACACAGAGCGCAAAAATAACCCGTTTTACGTCCCACTTCCAAAAACTTCTCAAAAAACAACTGCAGCTGATAACCAGGACAGCACAGACAAACATCAAAAAAATACAGTACGATTTCGGTTACAAGAACCTAGACGAAAAACATTATCTCATATTATTCAATCTATAGATAATAACTCACTTGCAACTGCAACCCAGGCATACTTAAACCAAAAATTAAACTCTTTGCACAAATATTGGGATGATTTTGAAGAAACACATAACGAAATAATCTTGAATGTTGGCCCAAGCGACAAAGATAGCGAATACTTCGCAAATGATGTTTACATAAACATGGAAACATCATTCTCAGATACTATAATTGCCCTTCAGGAACAGCTAGATTCGCGATTTCAAGAGTTATCATATACTACAAATGATTTAACAAATCATCACCATAATGTCTCCTTTAGAGACCAGTCGCATTTCTCCTTATCAGACGCAAGATCATTAATTCTAAATTTTATTGGAAATTCCAAGGATTTCCACAAATTTATTTCCAGTTGTGATGACATGTACGCAACAGCATCAACGGTAAATGAAAAACAGTCCCTCCTTAGCTTAATAAGGAGTAAATTATCTGCAGAGGCATATGACGTATATAGATACAATCAAATAACAGATTGGTCTGAATTAAAATCTCTGTTAACTCAAACCTTCGAAATCAAAACCTCTAGATCCACCCTACAGTCTCAATTAAATAATTCAAGACAAGGTAGAGAGGAAAGTGTAAAAGACTTTCTTCAAAGACTAAATGCAACACTATCCAAATTAAATGAGGCAACGCACTCTTACACAACGGATAAGATGGTTTACAGCTGATTTGAGGTTTCCAGCCGGTTATGTTTTTGATCGGGTCTATGATGTAAGGTTTGGGATGTTTCTTAAGGAAAACTCCGATCTATGTTTTATGCTTTTTTATTTTTCACTCGACGTTTCGGGCCTTGTTTAGTACCCTTCTTCAGGAGTTAGCTACATTAGAACATCAGATAGTATTACGTATAATTAAAATATTTGGTGTGCTCACCTTTGTTCTTGATATGATGAAAGATTTTTTAAAAAAGATATTGTTGAAACATATTTCACAGAAAAATACACATTAAAAATATAATAAAAACGTTAACTGAACATACTAATAAATAAATAAATAATTTGAACGAAATAAATAAATAAATAGACCATTTAAACAAATAAATAAATAGGTAAAAATTTAGATTGCTGTTTTATTTAAGGGATCACAGATGAATGGTGTGTAAAGTTCTTTGTCATGTTGTGATGTCAAGTTTCAGTTTTCGAAGTATGTGTTGGTAGTCTTTATTTATTAAGTCTGTGTCTTGTCTTAAATTAATTAGATTCCTTTTTTCCATGTAGATGTGGCATGCTTCTTTGAATTCGCGTTTTGCTTTGTTTTTCTCTATGTTTATAATTGTCGCATTATCAAATGCGAAAGCGTGTCCGGTTTGTATTGTATGGGAGGCTAATGCTGATCGTGGTGTTTTCTTGGCTATGTATGTTTTATGTTGTGATAGTCTGGTTTTGAGTTTTTTTGATGTTTGTCCTATGTATGCTGTAGTGCAGTTTTCGCATGGTACTTTATAAACAACATCATTGGCTTCTTGTGTGGGTATAGGGTCCTTTAATTTTGAGTAGCATCTCTTGAGTTGCGTTATAGGTTTGAATGCCATTTTTATTTTATTATTGTTATTTTGAATTATCCTGGCGATTTTTAGAGATAATGGATGTATATATGGGATGGATCTGTATATTGGGCTAGTGTTGTCTAATGTTATTATGTTGTTAATCGTTTTATTATGTTGGGTGTTAAAATAATGAGTATTCCTTGTTGCTTTCTTGATTAGTGTATCTATTGTGTGGTGTGGATAGTTGTTTTTCGTCAGAATGTCTGTTGCAATCTTTATGTTTTTCTGTGTGAATTGCCGATTACTTATTTTAAATATTTTATTGATGAATGATTGAGCTGTGTTGATTTTTGTTTGTTGTGGGTGATTGGAGAAATAGTTCAGTATCCGGTTTGAGCTACAGGGTTTACAGTACCAGTCAGTTATTATTTTATTGCTATTTGTTCTGATTAAGCGGATGTCCAAGAATGGGATTGTTTTATTATTTTCTTTTTCGATGGTGAATTTTAATCTATTGTGGATGCTATTGAATGTATGTACGAATTCTATTTCGGAGCATTTTGGTATAGCACATATAATGTCATCTACGTACTTCTTTATAAATGTCGGTTTTATGTCGGATTTATTTAATGCTTCTTCCATCACGTAATCAAGCGCCATTTCAGCTAGAATGCCAGATAGGGGGTTTCCCATAGCAAGTCCATATTTTTGTCTGTACATAATTATGTCTATTGGTGTGATTTCTTCTATTAGGTGCCACTGATTGTCAATTATTTTTAATATTAGTTCGGTGTCAACATTTGTATAGAGAGATTCCACGTCTAGTGAGATAAGATGATCATTTGGTTTTAGTGTTACACCATCTAGAAAATTTTTCATTTCGTATGTATTTTTTATATTGTGCGTACTGTGATTTATTTGCTGTAGTATATTGCATATATATTTTGAGTCTATACGGTCTCCCAAAAATACACAAAGACGGTGTACCCATGAGACCAATAATCACAACAATTAATAGCCCTAGTTACAATCTCTCAAAATATATATGCAATATACTACAGCAAATAAATCACAGTACGCACAATATAAAAAATACATACGAAATGAAAAATTTTCTAGATGGTGTAACACTAAAACCAAATGATCATCTTATCTCACTAGACGTGGAATCTCTCTATACAAATGTTGACACCGAACTAATATTAAAAATAATTGACAATCAGTGGCACCTAATAGAAGAAATCACACCAATAGACATAATTCTTTTTAAGGAAATAATTAAATTTTGTGTTATAGACTGCAATTACTTCAAATATAATAACAAAATGTACAGACAAAAATATGGACTTGCTATGGGAAACCCCCTATCTGGCATTCTAGCTGAAATGGCGCTTGATTACGTGATGGAAGAAGCATTAAATAAATCCGACATAAAACCGACATTTATAAAGAAGTACGTAGATGACATTATATGTGCTATACCAAAATGCTCCGAAATAGAATTCGTACATACATTCAATAGCATCCACAATAGATTAAAATTCACCATCGAAAAAGAAAATAATAAAACAATCCCATTCTTGGACATCCGCTTAATCAGAACAAATAGCAATAAAATAATAACTGACTGGTACTGTAAACCCTGTAGCTCAAACCGGATACTGAACTATTTCTCCAATCACCCACAACAAACAAAAATCAACACAGCTCAATCATTCATCAATAAAATATTTAAAATAAGTAATCGGCAATTCACACAGAAAAACATAAAGATTGCAACAGACATTCTGACGAAAAACAACTATCCACACCACACAATAGATACACTAATCAAGAAAGCAACAAGGAATACTCATTATTTTAACACCCAACATAATAAAACGATTAACAACATAATAACATTAGACAACACTAGCCCAATATACAGATCCATCCCATATATACATCCATTATCTCTAAAAATCGCCAGGATAATTCAAAATAACAATAATAAAATAAAAATGGCATTCAAACCTATAACGCAACTCAAGAGATGCTACTCAAAATTAAAGGACCCTATACCCACACAAGAAGCCAATGATGTTGTTTATAAAGTACCATACGAAAACTGCACTACAGCATACATAGGACAAACATCAAAAAAACTCAAAACCAGACTATCACAACATAAAACATACATAGCCAAGAAAACACCACGATCAGCATTAGCCTCCCATACAATACAAACCGGACACGCTTTCGCATTTGATAATGCGACAATTATAAACATAGAGAAAAACAAAGCAAAACGCGAATTCAAAGAAGCATGCCACATCTACATGGAAAAAAGGAATCTAATTAATTTAAGACAAGACACAGACTTAATAAATAAAGACTACCAACACATACTTCGAAAACTGAAACTTGACATCACAACATGACAAAGAACTTTACACACCATTCATCTGTGATCCCTTAAATAAAACAGCAATCTAAATTTTTACCTATTTATTTATTTGTTTAAATGGTCTATTTATTTATTTATTTCGTTCAAATTATTTATTTATTTATTGGTATGTTCAGTTAACGTTTTTATTATATTTTTAATGTGTATTTTTCTGTGAAATATGTTTCAACAATATCTTTTTTAAAAAATCTTTCATCATATCAAGAACAAAGGTGAGCACACCAAATATTTTAATTATACGTAATACTATCTGATATTCTAATGTAGCTAACTCCTGAAGAAGGGTACTAAACAAGGCCCGAAACGTCGAGTGAAAAATAAAAAAGCATAAAACATAGATCGGAGTTTTCCTTAAGAAACATCCCAAACCTTACAACGGATGAGTGTCAAACAGTGAGAGTTATAGAGGACGGATTATCCAATCCACAACTACAGACTTTAGCCAAAGTGCATTCCGAAAAATCCTTTTCTGTATTAAAATCACACATCTTGGAGCATACATCACGCTTAGAACAGAAACAACTTGTTTCCCAAGCACAAAACAAAGTAAATCAAACTCCATTTGCGCAAGCAATAAATTCAAATCTTCGTTGCTTCAAATGTAATAGACTGGGGCATGCTGCATCAAGTTACCCAGTCATACAACGCACCACGCAAAATTTCAATGCAGTTCCAAAGCTAAACCCCCAATTACAATGCTCTCCAGATTTTAATAAAATTAAATATCCATCACAATCTCCTTCATGTCGATATTGTCATCGGATGGGACATACAATCGAGGAATGCAGGACAAGAGCTGCAAATAATTCCCGATTTAACGGCAATCAAGGAAATCGGAATAATTTCCAAAAAGAAAACACAGCTCCGCAAACAAGCACGGCTGACAGACAGCCACAAAACAGGAACTGGCAGCAGCCAGTAATCCGAGAAAATCGAACTTCACCGCCGAGATATAATAATGCCAATATCTCGGCTAGATCACCATCTCCAAACAGGAAAAATAACAAAACTCCATCGGCATCCAGGCAGGGAAACTGGATGCAACGGGGGGTCTCATTCGGCAACCCCTCGCACATACAAACTACAGCACAAGTCCACAGGAATCCCGAAACAATATCGACACAATCAGAACAAAATTGATACGTATCCCCATCCAAGTAAAATTCTTTAACAATTTCTTTGCCTGTCGATAACTGCTCTGCTCCACAAAACTTACTTTTTTAATCGACACAGGAGCATAGATCAGTTTAATAAAACTACATCCATTAAGGCCAGACAGTATCTGCTACAGAGATGCTGTCTGCAATATAAACACATTATTCACAGAGTCTACTTCAACGGAAAGACTTTTCCGCGAAATTAACTGTGGAATCTGCACAAAATAACTCCATCCTAGAACACCCATTTCAAATAGTGGGAAATAACTCAATCCTCTCATGCGATGGCCTACTTGGTCATGACTTTTTATCTCGATACAATGCTAGTATCAATTACAAAAATAAATATATTTCTTTAGAAATAAACGATTCAAATGAATCTTATCCTTTTGAAGAATATTACATTAACTACCCATACGTTTATTGGAAAAGCGAAGACCCAGAAAAGAGGTCTCAAACAAAAAGTCTATTATATACGAAGATAACATTCTCCGATATAAATGCTAACACAAATCTATCTCCATCAATTGCTTCGAAAAGCAATGCAAATCGATCGCGATTGTAGTTTGTTATTTATCTGACGCAAACAAATTATGAACTTAAAAATTAAAAAAAAAAAAATAATAATAATAATAACTGATGCAAGGAAATTGTGAATTGAAAAATTAATAAAAGGAGAATATTTTTGTGTGATTCGAGAAAAGAACTGGAACATTTACAAAGAAAAAAAAATGAAAAAGAAAAGTGTACATAATGTATGTATATCTGAAATCATAAGGAAAAAATAAGACACAGGTATTGTTCATCATATTTTATATGTTAGTATATGTATATATTATTAGAAAAATTTTATAATAATAAAATTAACTAATGAAGAAAAACTAATGAAAAATGTGCGAACATTTTTAGCGCTGGAATAAAAGGGGAAAAAAACATTTGCTGTCATGGGAGAGAATTTTGTTTATTTTTATTGGATAATCAGAATCCTGGTGCAAGGATCATTTGCATAATTAAAGTATAAGAAAAAGAAGAATAATAATGTAAGAAAATCTGATATTTATTAAACGATAAAAAGAGAATTTTATTTAATTATTTTTCTTTCCTAATCAGAGTCCTATTGCAAGGAACATTTTCATAACTAAAGTATAAGAAAGAGAATAATAATAAAATAAGAAGATCTGATGTATTAAACTATAAAAAGAGAAATACAAGTTCGAACTCTTGGTGATAATTTAACAGTTAGTTGAATATTTATATAATGTTTTTTTTGTAAAGGATACAATACTGCTATATGTATGTACATGTATTTTTTTGTGCGTAACAAAGGAAAAAAAAATAAAAAAAATGAAACCATTTTGTCTAATAATATTACAACCAAAGATATTTTTTTTTTTTTTTTCAATGAAGCGGTAAGATGTAGAGCAGGTGTGGCGTAGTGGTTGGATGCAGGGGTGGGTTTTCTCTTCTTCATGCACAACGAGAGCTATCGCTAGCTCCAAAGTAATTATCAACTTTTGCGTAGAATGTGTCACCGTAATCACCCCCCGACGAGCTAGTTTGTGCCCAAGATAAAGCATGCCCAGTTAGACACATTCGCGTGATATTTCAAATATTTTTATTTATTACTTTCAGTATTAGTTCGATTTAGTGGAGCTCAGAATGTACAGTAGATGGCGGTTGAGTTGTTTATTCCTTTTAATGGTAATATTATTTGACATCTGGAATTTTAGTTTCTGAATGTTGTTGGAGGTCGGAATGATAGAACTTGAATGTCATTGCAGTTTTGACATCGTTCAGTCTGGAGAGGAGGTGACAAATATGGCGGCAGCGAGGTGCTTATGGGAGCGTGTTGACAGCCGTTCATGTTTGTACAATAACAAAAAAATGACAGTTACATCTCTACAACAAAAAATTGATATTTTGGATCAGCTAAATAATGGTAAGAAATCAACAGCAATAGCAAAGGATCTGGAGCTAAACGGGTCAACAATGCCAACAATTAAACAAAATGAAAGTAAAATTAGGAGGCTGGTTTGAAAGGTTTCGAAAAAGGTTTTCCTTGCATAATATATTCAAATTCAAGGAGAACGCGCTTCAGCTGATTATGGATGTGCTCGGAAATTTAAAGAAGAACTTCCGAAGATAATTGATGAAGGTTGATATACAGCTGGAAAAGTTTATAATGCCGACGAAACTGAAATATATTGGAAGAAAATGCCTTAGCGAACATATGTATCGAAAAACGAGAGATCTGCTGGTGGGCTTAAGGAATGTAAGGAGAAGATAACCTTGCTTCTTTGCAGTAATGCATCTGGCGACCTTATAACAAAGCCAATGTTAATCAATCGTTTCTTAAGCCCGCGGGTAATGAAAGATATTGACAAGAATACACTTGCCGTTTACTGGAGAGCAAACAAAAAAGTATAGGTCACAGCTGCTATATTTCACGACTGGTTTTACAACTGCTTTGTGCTAGAGCCCGAAAATTATTCGAAAACTAAAAATATCAGTTTCAAGGCCTTACTCCTGATAGACAATGCTCCAGGACATCCAGTAAACCTAGTTCATCCAAACATAAAAGTACTTTTTTACCACCCAATACAACATCAATACTACAACCACTTAACCAGGGTATTATAAAAACAATTAAATCTTATTATATATGTACGTAGAACACTTGAACTTATATTACAAAAATTTGAATGCAATCCATATATGAAATTACCACAGATGTGGAAAGATTTCTCAAATTTAAAATGTGTGGAGTTAATATTTCTATCTGTTCAAGAATTAAAGTCTTTGAAAAAATATTTGGCCTGTTGAAAAAATATTTGGCCTGAAATCGTTTTGCAAGAAAATTTCTTAGATTCTACAATTATAAATATCGAACCTATAGTAAATACTGCTAGATCAGTGGATGGAGAAGGATTTGACGACATGAATGAACGAGACATTTATGAATCAATAAATGACGTTGAAGATTTAGATGAGGAAGAACTTGTACAATTACCTGATACATCTAATGCAATTATTATAAATAGTGCTGAAGAAAGCTCAATGCAGATTATTGACGAAGTAGACGAAAATTTATGTATAGAAAACCTGAATAAAATAGTAAAACTGGGAAAACAATTGGAAATACTTGTTAAGAATTCTGATTCTTCGGTGGAACGATCTACTTAATTTAAAATAAATCTTCAATACTGTCTTGCACCATATCTAAAAATGCAGAAAAAACACAAAATAGAAAATGAAGAATCATTAGATAGTGAAATTTTAATTAATACAGACGAACAAAAATTCAAAAGGTGAAACGTTTGAACATCTATTAAAAAAAGATGTCGGTGGAGCGTTATTTCAGATAGCTCCGACAGCGAATAAACATGTAATAAATATGAAATTATGTAATTTATTTGAAATTAACTGTTTTTTAGTTACATGTGGATAAGTTTTTTATTTAAAATGTTCTTAGTTTGATTTTAATAAAACGCACATTTTCGTTCATAACATAGTTTCTCCTTAATATTCGATGAGAGTTAAATGTGAATCATTTGTACATAACGCGTTATACAGGGTCATACCAGTTTTCCTATAACGCGAAACGAATATACGGTGTTATAGGGAGGATTACTGAACAATGTTGTACTTCAAATTACAGTCCCAGCAAACATTTAGTGACCAAATCTGTCTATAGAACGTCAATTAATGACTTCAAATTGACCCAAAAATTTAACGTCCTTCTGACGTCTTATGTACGACATATTAAGATCTCAATATTTGTGGTTTTATTTACTTTCATAAATTTTTTGTCATTTCACCATCTCTCGGTGCATTTTATGGACATTTTGTTTAAATAGTCGGTCTATAAAATGTCATTATATGACTTCAAATTGACTGCAAAAGGAAACGTCATTTGGGCGTCTTATATAAGTCATTTCATTATCTCATTCTCTACCATTGTGGTAAAACTTTAGTCAATTTCAGGCGAACTACAGATTGTCCTCATATTCACGTCATTTTTGTCGTGACTTAAGCCTAGTTCACATTATGCTGATTGACCAGCGCTGATGCATCAGCAGCTAGCATCAGCGCACAATTAGCACAGTGTCAACACCAATGCTGATAGCATCAGCTCTTCACACGTACTGATTTTACCAGCATCGAAAAAGTCAAACGAGTTTAACTTTTAGGTTATCAGCCCGTAAGAATTGAATAAAAAACATGGCGGCAACTGCAATAAAGTGGAGTGAAACTGAAACATTAAAGTTTATTAAACTTTATAAAAACTGTGAATGTTTGTGGAACTATAAACTAAAAGAATATAAAAACAAAGACATCAGAAATAAAGCTTACGAATACATGAAAACTGAAATGGTAATGAATGATTTGACTATTGAACAAGTGAAACGGAAAATAAAATCAATTCGTGATACATACAGCGTGGAAAAAAACAAAGTGAAAAAATCTATGAAATCAGGCACTTCACCGGCTGAGGTCTATAAACCACGCCTAATTTGGTCAACGACGTAGATACTTTTTTGGATAATCGAGATGGAAGAAGCACTTATACAAATCTGGTAAGGATAAGAACCTGTGGCGACGCTTTTGTTCCGGGCTGTGCATTCAATAGATCGCCGCTGTATTTGCTGTAAATGAATTCCACTTAAATACCTTGAGATATCTTGCTGACGACCCAAGGGATTTTAGCTAGGTAGGCTTTTTGAAAAATTGTGAGAGATAATAAAAAAAAAACAAAATAAGCATTGATTGATCTAATGTAAAAAAAATAAGTTCGTTAATCTTTGCTCGTAGCAATTTATTATATTTCTTTTAAAAAAAAGATCTCGCAATAAAGTATCGGGATTCTGGTTTATGCATATACATGGAAATTGTTTTAATATTTTCCATTCTAAAAGTTTTATTTCAGCTGGCCTTATAATCAGTCACAGACTCTCTGCGAAGAACGTCCTTTGCGAAGACAGTGGCTGCAGAGACTACCGTAAAGACGTAGTCGACTCGGCCAATCGAAATAACTGTTGACGTCGTACTTCCTGGAGCATCCTCAAGTACACCAGTACTTACCATACGTCCGGGTTGTCATTGGGCCAACCTAGGACCGAAGCTACTTTTGAAGACTTTCGTTGTTCTCCATCAAACTATCATTCTTTATACTGTTTTAAAGATAATTTTCAAGTTTATTTACTGAAACGTCTCTTACTGCTAGCTATCTGATTAGACGATTCTTACGCTGGTCAAGACTCAACTTTTCTGGTTGACGGTCTCGTATCAACCGGGACCCTACATTGTCCATACACGACATCGCCGACTCAAGGTAACTTACGGCATTAGCCGTTTACTGTTTCAAGCCGACATAAGAGGTGCCGTTATTGAACGACGCCTTCACCTCAACATTAACCCGTAACACGAGCGGAAGTTTCAACTTCATCAAACTATAACATTATAGTCTACATCAATCAAGTTCGTGTTACTCAAGTTCACTCCGAGAGCTTTGCAGAGACGTCGTTGTCAAGACACCTCTAATCAATTCTCTCCAGACATCCAATCAATACTCTCAAGACATCATCCAAGATTCCCGATGAAGACAATAAATTTCGGTGAAGTTTCTTCCTCAGCGTGATAGTGGTTTCTTTAATCGAAACCCCTAACACCACCAAAAACCTACTCGCCAAAATGCACATAAATGTATAATTATGTTTAAATAGGAATCAACAGAAACAACTTCTACTTTGGAAAGCAAAAGAAAATGTAGTCCGGATGAAGTTGGAAATACATCTGCTCAAGTAAAGAAAGTCGGAATTATTCGTAATGAGGAGGAAAGTAAGTCCAAGAAAATAAAAAAATCTAATAGCAACCAAACTGCTATGCCACAACATATTATCAGTGCTATTCAAAAACTAGATGAGTTGAAAGCAAACGCTCAGCAGAGTGATCAATTTTATTATTTTGCGATGCACGCAGCACAGCAATTAAGAGAATTTCCTGTAGAAAGAGGACTAAATCTGCAATCGAAAATCCAACAGATGCTCATAGATGAACGGTTGGAGTACGAAAAGGATAAGCACTACAACATATTGTATAATTCATGCAATCAAAGCAACTCATCCTGGGAAGTGGCATCGCCGTTATCGCCAATTATTTTACCTCTTGTTAGGAGTGAAACAGTTGAATGCATTACTGACCAAATATCAAATTCTTCTACTCCTTTGCCCACAATTGCTTTGGATATACACTCACCAAATTACTGTACCATATTAACAGATGAAGCAGGCACTGTAATTGCAGGGGAAGAGTTAAGGGAAAAGAACGCTTCAGTGTAAAATAATAGTTCTCACTGGAAATAATTAAGTTATTGAGGCATCTGTCTGTTTTAACCAATTGTGTATGGCGCAAACTGCGTTCACAATTTCATCTACCTTTTCGGGGCAAACTTGAATAGATGACAAAAGGACTCTGAATCTTGAAGCTAACATGCCAAAAGCATTTTCAACTATCCTTCTTGCACGAGAAAGCCGATAATTGAAAATTAATTCACTATCCGGCAATGGCCCACGATGTGAATATGGTTTCATAAGATATGTAGTGAGGCGGAACGCGTCATCACCAACAATAACGCCCCAGTTAGGAAACTTTACACTACCGTTTTCGATAGCTTCTTTTAATTGGGAATCTCGAAAAATAGTAGCGTCATTTATCCTGCCATTCCTTTCCAACCAATATCCACGTAACGAAACCTATATTCACTATCAACTAGGGCGAACAGGATTAAGCTGAAAAACGCCTTATAATTGTAGTGGTCACTTCCGGAGTGTGGCGGGCATTTAATGCGTATATGTTTGCCATCGATGGACCCGCAACATCCTGGGAAATTCCATCGACTTGAAAAACCATTTGCGATTTCTTTCCACTCACTTTCAGTAGTAGGTACCTAAGGGTATCACCTTAAATATTTTATTAAAAGATTATACACATTATATTTACCTTTATGTAATTTTGCATGGAGAAACATATTGCTTTTAATACGGGAACGAAAAACTTTGAAATAGATGATTTCGGTACTCTATAAGAATGCTCCAAACTGGTAAAAGAATCCCCAGTTGCTGAATATCTCAAAACAATTTCCAACTTTAATTTTCCAAGGAGCGCTTCTCTGAATATTGTATCGTTTTTAGAAATATGAGAGTCTATTAAAGCTAACAACTCATCAAATTTAGCTGGAGACATACGCAAATGATTTCGAAAGGTATACGGATCTTCCAGTCTCACTTCTCTAAAACAAATTGTACTTAATCCTAACTAGCCTCGCCTTTGGATCCACTTTCGTACCCATAGCCTCCGGTTAGCACATTTTTTCTTCCACCAATTCTCAACTTCCACTTGTAATACTTTCGCCACTATAGCAACACCCGAGAGCACAACCTCACTATCAGCCATTTTTGACAGAACTAACTTGTGCTTTTGCAAACGCATAATGTAAACAAGATCAGCGCGCTGATACACCAGATGCTTATGCATCAGCGCTGGTCAATCAGCATAATGTCAACTAGGCTTTAGACACACAGAGAGACTTCTGGAAATTTGACGGCGTTGGAATGTCTTTCGGAAAATTTATGGGCGTTTTGTTTAAATATACAGCTAGGTCAGAAAACAGTCGTCGAATGATAGAGAATTTCGTGCATTGATTGTATCCATAATCAGTCGTGTTTGGAATTTTATATTATGCGTTATGTTGTTTAGGTGCGAAACTATTTATTGTTTATAAGATAGTTTTACATAATTCTGGGTTTTGTGTGGTAAGAGTTAAGAAATATAAATATAATTAAGAAAAATTTCAAAAATTTCTAAGCATAGCAAAAAATAAAATAAATAAAATAAAACAATATATCGTCGGCTTAATAAGAAAACACCGTAACTCCACTTTTTTTTTAAAAATGCGATTTTAAATTAAATGAAAAGAAAATATCATTTCTCACGTTTCAGTAAAATAACAGGACTCCATTTCAGTTATAAAGCCGGCAAAATAACAAAAACGTAAACCACTTATTTGGAACTGTCAAATTTTCATACCGAAAAACAATTAACTCCAGTATGCGCCATACTATTGAACGACGTACACTGACTTCCTCATCTAAATTCTAAAATTAATTAGTAGTATTGTACAATTTTATAAAAAAACTGATATTTCTTGAAATAAGGTAAGTCTTTTAATTATTCCTGACATTTTAAGTGGTACAAATTGCGCAAATTGCATAAAAACTAAAATTAAAGTACTTATTGGAGTTACGTGTTTTTCTTTTTCGAATTCCGAAGGTGCGACTGGAGTTACGCTATTTTCCTCCAACAAGTTTTATTTTTCGTTATTATTGAATGGTTTGAAAATGAATTCTCGCGGAGCTTTGATGGTGCGTATGGTTCTTGGAAGTAATGAACAAAGTAGAGAAGAGTCATTATTGGAAAAACCGATAACCGAAAGCAACGATTCTTCAGAGCATTTTTGTGCCACATTACCGGCAGAGCAAAATATTATTGAATTGGAGAGTCATCCAGAAGAAGTAGATTCAGAGCAAATTAATAATATAATTAATTCGGAAATGTCTGATTTCTCCGCAATTAACTGCATTATAATTTCTGAAGAAAATGAAAGTATCGGAAATATAATTCCTTTTGTTGTGACAAATTCAAATGCCACTGGTTATGATGAAAATAATGTAGAAATTTTGGCTGAATTAATCCCTGAAGATAATGTGAATGATTGCGTAATGATTGCTGACCATGAAAATAGTGTGGAAGTTTCACTGAGTTAATCTCTACAGATACACAAAATGATTCTGTTATGAATACTGCACAGATTGATGAAAATGGAAATAACACGAGCCGAAGTCGATCTAAACGTCACAAAGTCAACCACAAAAAATGGCGTGACAATGAAAACCAAGTCGAAAGAGAATTAGGTCATGTTTACAAAGGTAGAAAAAAAATTGATGGAAAGTGGAACTACGATATTGCAAAGTGTTCGCGAAAATTGGGACCAAGGTGTCAATGTGCTTCAACAGAAAGATCTATGATGAAATGCAAATTTTTTTCTGATTGTGAAAGAGATCATATTTTTAGACTCTTGTGGGCATTAACATGGGGCGAAAAAAGGACTTTTGTCCAATGTTTAATAGATCAGGTTGATACAATTCGACCAAGAGATAGAAAAAACAAATTAATAAGCCGCAGATTAAATACATTCCATTATCATCTAAAAAGAAATGATAAAAAGTTACGGGTTTGCAAAAAAATGCTTTTGAACACTGTCGGTGTTAAAGAAGCGGCTGTGCGAGCATGGAAAATAAAAGATCCTGATGGGAATGTTAGTAAGAAAGAATCTAGCAATATGTAGCGGCAATCAGTATTTCGTTACCACACATACCACGTCACAAAGCTGCAAATAAATCATCAGAGTAATCTGCTGTAATCAATTTTTGTATCAGTGATAACGATACAGTCAGCCGGTCACGATCGACACGTACATACCGATCTTACCGCTCACGTCACCTCTCAGAAGCTTGTTAATTACCGTAGATTAAGTTAATGGATTAAAGATTTTATTTGTTAAATAAGTGCGGTGTTATTAATTTTCTCTAACCCCCACAAGCTGCACACAAGTGACAAAGAGTGTTTCAAATAAGTCGAAAGCAAGGAACGAGTTATTCTACAACCAGCAAAAGGCCTTAGAAGAATTCTTCTCAAATCTTGCCACTGTAGAGTCTCACTATTGTAGATCTTCATCTACTAAACAGTACCTGGAACCAGTTTTCAGATCGAAAGCTGATCTATACAAGGTTTATAAAAATGAATGGTGTGCATCTCAGAATATCTCACCGTTATCTACTTGTAAGTTTTTTCTAATGTTTGAAGAAAAGAATTTGTCTTTGTTTAAACCCAAAAAGGATGAGTGCAATACATGTATCGCTTACAAGGCAGGCAATATCTCCGAAGATTTATTTAATTTGCATCAAGCAAAGAAAGAAGAAGCCAGATCTGAAAAAGCAAATGATAAAGCATCAGATAACTTTGTATTTACCATGGATCTGCAGTCGGTTTTGTTGTGCCCCAAGTCGAATGCGTCAAGCTTATACTACAAAACAAAGCTTGTAGTTCACAATTTTACAATTTTTGATTTGAAAACGCGAGATGGTTTTTGCTTTGTTTGGAATGAAATGGAAGGTGGCCTTACAGCGAATGAATTTTCCAGCATTGTTGGCGAGTTCATCACATCAAAATTTCCTTTACCTAATAATTCAAAAAAAATTATTTTATATAGCGATGGCTGTGGTTACCAAAACAGGAATGCCGTAATGTCGAACATGCTCCTAAACATTGCAATGCTTCACAACTTGGAAATAGAGCAGAAATTTCTAGAAAAGGGCCACACACAAATGGAGGTCGACTCTATGCATTCGTGCATCGAACGAGTGTTACTCAACAGACAAATTAGCGTTCCCATTGATTACGTTAATGTGTGCAAAGAAGCTAGAAAAATTCCAAAGCCTTATGAAGTCACATACTTGAAACACACATTTTTTAAAGACTGTCAACACATTCAATTTTTTGCTTCAATTCGTCCTGGGAAAAGATCTGGTGATTCCGTTGTAGTTGATTTGCGGGCATTGAAATATTGTCCAGATGGCGCTATAAAATATAAACTTAGATTCGCCGAAGATTGGAGTGATTTACCGTTAAGACGAAATAAAAGCATACAGCCTCGAGCTATTCATGAGCTACCAGGACTTTATTCGGAACGAATTAAAATTAAAAAAACAAAATACGAACACCTCCAATCTCTCAAGGAGATACTGGATGCCGATTACCACACATTTTACGACAACATTGCCTATGAGAACTAGAAAGGAACTTTTTTGTTTGTTTTTTTATTGAACTATGAATTCGGATTTATTTTATTCATTTTTTTTTATATTATATAGTAAATTTTTTAAATTATGAATTTAATTTTAATTTTGTTAAGTTTTTCTTTTTTGTACTGAATTTGTCATTAATTTTTCTCTAATAAATTTTCTTTTCGTTAAATTATGTCTCTTTATTTTTATCCTTTGTAATTGCAGTAACTCCATTAAAAACTATCCCAATTAATACGAAAAACGCGTAAATCCATAAAAATTATAAATATCGGTTTTTATTTTAATTGAAACTTATTTCTACTAATCTATAATGTGTTTTTAAATAAAACTGCATCAAAATATTGCCAAAAATCTTGCAGTATTATCAAAAAACAACTTTTTCCTCTCTCCTGTAAAATTTTCTAAAATGGAGTTACAGTGTTTTCTTATTAAGCCGACGATATACAGTGACTCAAACAACTGTTGCAATGATTCATACATTTTCCGTTTTTGTATCGCAATGTGTAAACAATACACTTGTTATTTGACTTGACTGTACATACTTTGAGATATAACGGTAACGCAACACCAGTAAGAAAATCTCGTGGATTGGTGTTTCGTTCTATATTTGCGGGCTAATAGTTTGCTTTGGTTCATTGCAACAGTTGTTTGAGTGTGAACAGGAACATATTAATTATAGTTATTGCGTGTGTTTTATTATCTTAATCTGTTATTTTATATACTGCACAATTCAAGTAAGGCTTATATTATTACCCAACCAAGATAAAAAAAATAAATTATTTAGTTTTTCTTCAGCGCTTACGTTGTCAACAGTGTTTTTCACAATATGAGGAAGACGTCTCAGGAAAAGGAAAAGGAAGTGCTTTTTTTTGCCGATAAAGGCATGAGTACTCGGGAAATTGCTGTAAAAGTAGGTTTGCATTATTCTGCTATAAGTAAAATTTGCAAAAAAAGACGTCCTGAACGTGAGAAGAGTCTTGGTGGGCGAAAAGCGCTTATTAGCCCCGAATCGCGTCGCAGAATAACGCGACTTGTTCGAAGTGGTACCATGGTTAATTCCGTCCAGGTTCACCATCATCTTGTCACGACAGCAAATTTCACAGGTTGCGTGCAAACCTTTAGAAATGAACTCCGAAAAAGTGGCAATAGAGGTTTTGTTAAACGAAAAAAACCTGCCCTCAGAAAATCCAACATGAAAAGCCGTTTAGAATTTGCTCGTAGATGCAAGGACTGGAACCTTGATGACTGGAGTAACATTATTTTTAGTGATGAGTCCAAAATTAATAGAACTATAAAGTTCGGTGGCGGTGTTATCATGATTTGGGGCTGCATAATGGGCACAAAATTAGGAAAGCTTCATCTAATATCCGGTAGACTGACGGCTGAGGATTACATTAACATCCTTAACACTGCCTTTTTGGAGAGTTTGGAGATTTTCGGAGCCGATAAAAGTTCCATTATATTTCAACAGTCAATGATCCTAAGCATTGCGCTCGAAAAACAATGCAATGGTTTGAAACCAATAATGTAATGGTCCTTGACTGGCCATCGCAATCTCCAGACCTCAATATCATAGAACATGTCTGGAGCTTGATCAAACGAAAATTAAATCACTTCCCAATTAAGCCCAAGAATAACAATGAACTTTGGTTACGGACAAAAATAGTTTGGGAAGCCATTAAAGAAGAAGAAATAGAGCCTATCTTTAATAGCTTACCACAAAGAATTAGTGATGTAATTAAAGCTAAAGGAGGCCATACGAAATACTAACGAAAGGTCGCAATATTTGAAGTCCAATTTTTAACCCAAAAAACTGCTGCAATAAGATTAAAGGCTCATTTTCATAGTTAAGTTAAGTGATTTGACTAAGTGAAAATATTCGTTTTTTCATCTTTTGCATGAAGTTTCCAAATGTTGATATCTCACTCTAATTTCATACAAAAATCCACTTAAGAAAGATAGAAGTTCGAACATGTTTAACTTTTCAATTACACTTAACTTATAGCGACACATTTGGCTCGAATATGTACTACCATTTCCGACAAAACTTAAAGTGTCAAACAATCAGCTGTTGTCAGCAAAGTACAAACTTATATTGGCGGGTAAAAATTTGTTTGCAAAATAATGGAAAATTGGGAACAGTTTGATTGTAGCGAGTTTATAATGGTGGTAAGAAATGAAGAAGTTTTATGGAACCCTTCATTACCGAAGTACAGAGATGTGCTCTTCCGAAATGAGCGGTGGAAGGAAATCTCTAAAATATTTTTTGGCACAGAGACAGAAGCGACAGGTAAATATTTATACATGACAGATTTAAAACCTTCATGAAAGAAATTTTTGCAGATCTTCAGGTCGAATGGAAGCGATTGCGCGAGAAATACGTGCGAGAGAAGAAAAAAATGCAAAACAAGGGAAAAAGTGGATGCGCGGGAGGAAGTATCTGCAAGTGGGAATTCTTTGAGGAGATGAAGTTTATTGATACTGTCTATAAAAACAGAAAGTAAGTTTTGGGTATTTTGAATTTAGGAAGAATTAAATTATAAAATTTCAGAACTTTTCCGAGTGTTAATAATCAACGCTATAAAAAGGAAAACGTACAATTAGATCTAGACGAAGATTTGCTGTCACAACCTATAGAGCAAATTTCCAGCGAAGTTGAGCCTGAATCGCTAAAAACCAATAGCATAAAGAACTTGTCCAAATTGCCAAATCTCTAGCACCAAAACCAACTGAAAGCTTGAAATACAAGGAATTTGGAGATATCATACTTGCGGCTATACTGGAGCTACGAAAAGAAAATTAAAAGAAGCATTGTAAAATTGGTCAGGGGATACGAGATCACCGCAATATTATTTCGCAATGGAACACAGTGAAATCAAATATTTTTTCCGACTTCTTTGGGAAAAAAATTGGCATTCTATTAACAACATAAACCGTTATTGTGTGGCTAACCTTTAAGAATTATTATTTTTTTTTCTTTTATTAAGTTTCGTATACTGAAATATTTTTTGTTAAATAAAAGTTTAAAATAAAGCTCTTTTTTGTTTCAATTCATAAATTCTACATACAAATTCTAGATACAAGCCATGAAGTCAGCAATGACATCGACACATTAAAAAGTCCTTAACGGGCCGGCTACAGCCATGTAGTAAGAGCTCACTCGCATGTTTTGGTACACTAGTCATTGAGGAAGAACTAAGATTTCATCTTAAATGATGATAATGGTTCTAAATATCAAATACATCTAGAGCAAATTTATGGAAATTATAACGTTTAAACAAAATACAAGCTACTTTTATATGAAAAACTCCTACCCTCGCGAGGATTAAATTCTTCAGTGTTAGCTTTTGGAAACATATGAATTTGCATAGAATCTCTGCTTACGTTAGTTCAAGGCATGAATTTGTATAAAAGACAAGCCGCTTTAATTATTTTATTCGTATTTATGACTATTAGGAATATTTGGAAATATCCCGGAATATTATAATTTTTCGCGTAAATGCTAGAAGTGCTGGGGCTAAAACACATGCTATATTTTATTGAAATATATTTGATGCTATATTGTGAGCTTATAGGTGCACTACTCCTATTTCTCATTAGTTTTTTGACAGTGTGCCTGAGATCAGACCAGACTCCATCAACTGTAGCAAGTATTTTAGAAACTGATATGTATTATGTTAATCACCGTATCCAAATGTTTATGAACACACAATTGGAACAAGGATGCTTAAATCCTCATTTATATGGGTTCACTAGTTGGAGTTCTAGTATGCGAAGGTTCTAGTTTAAAAGATGTGGGCTTGTTTAACTTAGCTATTGTTAAAGAAGATAAAATTGCTAGAGTTGTTGGGGTTCAGATTAGAATTTATGTGAGAAAGTGTTGAAATTGAAAATATTATCACTTCAATTAGTATGTTTGAAGTTCAAGACGTATTACTGTTAGAAAGTAGAGCGAGTGTGTACCATTATTGTTTTTGTAATGGATCATACACAGTATTTATAGCAAAGGATATTGCTAAGGGGGTAGGTAGCCAAATCACATTATTGGTTTATTGTATTACGTGATTGTATACAGTACTATGTGAAGTGAGTTTATGAAGTGCATCTTCATTTCTCAATCTATGATTGGGTTTCATATTCTGTGATTAGATTAGTGTGTAAAATACTGTGAATATGTATCTTTATTCTAAAAAGTTAAGTTAACTACAGAGGGGTGTGGACTTCTAAACCTTTTTTACTAATCAATGCTATTCTAAATGCTATGGCAGGCAAGATTTGTAGTATTTTGAGAAACTAATGTTGTATGAACTCTATTATCATCTTTTTACCTGCTTTCCTAGGTGTATGTGGTTGCTGTGGTCTTCAATTATGTTGTATATAAGTTCTGATACTTCTGGGTGTTTTATTTTGAGCTTCACATATGGTATGTAACTAGTTAGTCGTGAGGTGAAGTACTAGTTAGATAGAGTTGAAATTTGTATATTCTTCCTTAATAGTGCTATTGAATATTGCTCACATTTTATGTGTTAAGAAAATTTCGTAGATGAATATTATATTATATTACCACCAAATATCCACCATTTCAAATATTATGGTCCATTCTGGAATGGACCACCCAACCATATAAAATTTGCATACTCTGCTTTGGTATTGCATGCGACATCTTGTTCTTGTGCCGTCCATGATACTAGTCAGAGCCAGTTCCATCAATGTCTCATCTCTCTTCACTCATCATTTTGATCATATAAATTTTAGTTTGCAGAGAGATCTAGTGAGTATGTATCGATAAAATTGGATATTGGTCGAGTCACCATTTGGAAGAAACTATATCGCCTTTTTTACGAATCTTAAGCAAGGTCTCAATGTCTATCACAAATGCAGGATAGTGTTGCAATTCTGCTGGAATCACAACTTCAGATATGGAGACCTAAATTATAAAAGGTGAGGTTGCAGAGCCTTTCAAATCAGTGAGGTCTGAAAAACGAGTCCATTGCATTATTCATATCGGTCTGATTAATTAACTTTGACAACGATGGATGCCATAGTTACCAGTTAAGAAATTTAATTGATCTAAAGGGATTTCCAAGAAGCTGTGAATGAGGTGGGTTTTTTGAGCCGATCTACTGATCTAGGTAATATCTGGTGGCGGAAAAGGAGTTTTGATGCGCAGGGCTTCTAAGGTGAAAGGTTTATAAGAGGAAATCATTCATGGTTAACGAAAAAATTTGTTGAACTGGAGAAACATTGTTGTAATTATTGGTACGGCACGCTTTTGTATTTTCCATAGTGAGCACAGTAGTAGGGTACACCTGATGATAGTATAGAAAGAAGTTATCTGCTTACAGGCGTGATACCACTGCGAAATAAATATGAAATTTTTGACTATGTGGGTACTGTAGTAGTGTACGGTGACGTTGGGTTATGTAAAAAGAATTTAAGTAGACATGTAATGTCAGATATAATAATGAGTGAAAGAGAAGAGACATTTTTGCACGCATGAATTTTCAAAGGCAAGAGTGTGAAGCAAACACAAAAATCCATATCGTTTTGACTACGTGGTTTTACCATGCATTGTAGATTAGGCATTAGATCCAGTTCTGTGTCAGTTATCTGTGACTATACATTCCCTCCTCTCCTCATAGCAATGTGAGTTAACGTGGTAAGCTATACACATTTTTCCGCGTCTTTGTTGCCGTCTGCCACCACTTTCCCACCAACCAAATTGTCTGCCATTTTTACCATTAATTATGAAACATAATTTTCTGCTGCCACACTTAAAATTAGCCTTTATGAATTCAAGTAACTTAACCGATTTTTTAGGCCTTCGAATGCATCCCGCAGGGCCCAACCCCACTGATAGCCACACGACAGAGTTATCAACCATGTTAAGAGAGTATGTTCAGGACTGGGCTCCTGACTCAGATCTTCCAACCTGAAAAAGAAACAAAAAAAAACGGACCACAAAGAATCAAATCTTTTTATTTAAATCATAAATTTCTTACCTAATTAATCGCAGCAATCCCACGAAGCAAAATCCTTCTGTAAACAAATTGCTGCTGTCAGCTCAAGTCAGCTGGACAGCAACAAGTATGGCCACCACGGTATCGAAATACAAGAATTCTCATTACGAACCACGTTCCGCCATTACACGAGAAATTACTGCGCAGCAGAAGAGTGAGATGTGCAGCAAATCGTGTGTGCTGCTTCTGGCTGCGTCGGGGTCGGCTGGAGGTGTTGGTTTTAGGAATTTACAAATTTTGTCGGGTAAGTAAACTTTCTTATTCAACAAAATGTGAAAGATTTAGTTGTTATTAACATTTATACTACACTGGATTAGGAATAAATTGAATTTACGCAAAATATTTTTTATATTCATAAGTTGAGTGCAGCTTGTTAACAACAATAACTAAAATGGTAACACTTTATGAATCAATGATGAAGTGCAGTTGCTAGGTCAGGTTATTGTTGCTATGCAAGTTGTTGCTATGCCAATACTGTTGCCACGCGCCGTTGACTACCGTTCTTTGGTGCCGTGCGCAAACTCTGGCTATATAAACAGCAGTTTGACTTGATTCGATCTCTTTTGTGATTTAGCAGTGCAGTGATTAACTTGGCAATTTATTCCTTTGTGTTATTTCCTAGTGATTTTTCCTAGTGTTATATTTTATTACTAAATTAAATACTTTGTTTAATTGACGGCTGAAATAAAATATTCTTTTTCTGGGTACCGACTGGATTAAGGATTTTATTTTAGATAGCGATTAAATTAAAGGTTTTTTATTGTGGGTAGCGACTGCAATAAAAAAAATATTACTAACAATACACTTTATTTCTGGTCTCGACGGAAATAAAGAATCTTTCTTCGGGTCTCGACTGAAGTTAAGATATATACTAACATTCACTTTAAGTCGGGTCTCGACTGACTTAAAGAATATTATCTCGGGTCTCGACTGAGATAATATATTACTAACAAATAACTTTATTGCGGGTCTCGACTGTAATAAAGTTTCTTATTGCGGGTCTCGACTGTAATAAGAAATCTACTAACTCACACCACTTTATTGCGGGTCTCGACTGTAATAAGGAGTCTTATTGCGGGTCTCGACTGTAATAAGACAATTACTAACAAAATCACTTTATTGCGGGTATCGACTGTAATAAAGAGTCTTACTGCGGGTATCGACTGTAGTAAGACAATTACTAACTCAAACACTTTATTGCGGGTCTCGACTGTAATAAAGATTCTTGCTGCGGGTCTCGACTGTAGTAAGAAAATCACTAACACAAAACACTTTATTGCGGGTATCGACTGTAATAAAGAGTCTTATTGCGGGTTTCGACTGTAATAAGACAATTCCTAACAAATCCACTTTATTGCGGGTATCGACTGCAATAAAGAATATCCTCATCCCACACCTCAGTCAAATAAAAGGTCAAGTAAATCAGCTGCTACATATCGATCAGGTGAGTACAAGTCAATTGCTACAGTTGAATAAAACAAATTTCTATACATTAATTATTTATTAAACGTCTTGGTTTCAGCTTCTTATATTATAAAATATAGATATACATATCTTGTAGTTTTCCAGTTATCGTATTTGTTGAACTCGAAACATTTAGTGCAGTGAATAAACGAATAAAACCACTACCTTTATACCAGTGCATTCATTTCAGTCACTTAATCATTTATTGCGTGTACGTTCTGACTACGGGCAGTAAATTTTATGGTCCTTCGTATCCAGATTTAAAGTCTAGTGGTATATATTCTTAAATTTTCAAACATGGCTACACTGCAAAAACTTCTCGCTAATCAAGCCACCTCAGCTCAAATATTCCAAAAATCGTTCAATAACTACAAAAATACTGATGTAGAAAAACGAACAAGAGGACTTATTTCTGAGCGGTTAATCGCCCTAAACGAAATTTGGTCCGACTATAAAAATACGCATTATACGATTCTCCAAGCTACTCAGGCTTTAGAAGATAGCGAATTGTAAAAATACGATTATTTTGCAAAAGATCAGTTTTCAAGCGTGGAAGATCAATACTACACGTTTCGAGGTATTCTCAGAGATGCACTAAATGCATTCGAAACAAAAGTAGATTCAAAACCAAACACGGAGAATGAATCTTCTTCGTATATGAGGTTACCTAGCATCACAATCCCAAAGTTCTCAGGGTCATATGAGTCATGGAGGTCGTTTCGCGATTTATTCCAGTCACTGGTGCATACAAATTCTGCGTTATCTTCAGTGCAGAAATTACATTATTTAAAATCGAATATTTCTGGAGAAGCAGAACATTTGTTGCGTCAGCTTCCAATGACCAATGCGAGTTACGACAACGCATGGAAGATATTGCTCAATAGGTATGACAATAAGCGAGTATTAATTAATGCTCAGCTAAAAATTCTATTTAATCTACCTAAAGCAACACACGAGTCAGCCAAAGCAATAAAAACTGTGCTAGACAAATCGTCAGAATGTATTTATGAACTCGAAGCATTGGAAGTCCCCACTAAACACTGGGATACAATCCTGATTTACATGCTAGTGCAATGTTTACCAGCAGAGACGCATCGCTTATGGGAACAAGAAGTTAATAGTACAAATGAACTTCCTACCCTAAAATCTTTAAAGGCTTTTCTAGAGACGAGATTCCGAACTCTAGAAGCAATCTCAGATACAAAACCATATTCCGTAAACAAACCAGCTCAAATTTCAAGAGCATCCACTCACCTTTCATCATCTGGTGACAGATGTATAATGTGCAAAGAGCAACATCGGATATTCAAATGTCCAAAATTTATTAAACAAGACGTAGACTCAAGATTTAAAATTGTCACGTCAAACAACTTGTGCATTAACTGCCTTTCAAAAGGTCACAACTCGAAATTTTGCTCAAGCAAATTTACGTGTCAGCGATGTGGAAGGAAACATCATTCCTTACTCCATAGGAATAACGCATCTCCACCGGGTTTGATCAAAGCATCAGAAAACCGGAATTCACAAGCTCAACCTTCACCTTCTACATCTAATATGCACACGCTTCACGCGAATCAATCAACAAGAACAACACAAGCATTGCTTGCCACAGCATTGCTCAAAGTGTCTTCAAAAAAGGGCACCGTACTCACATTGCGTGCTTTAATAGACTCAGGCTCGCAAGTCACATTCATTACGCAGGCAGCCGCACGAAAACTACAATTACCAACTAGGAATATGTCAGTACAAATCACTGGCTTAGGAAAGTCAGAAGCTATGAATGTGAAAAAACAGGCAACAATACAAATTCACCCTTATTCATCATCGAACAAGGTAACTACGATCAATGCCCTGGTTGTAAAGACTATAACAGACATATTACCTCCGTCCACCATTCCAAACAAGAAATGGAGTCATGTACGAGACCTGCAACTCGCCGATCCATATTTTTTCAAACCAGGAAAAATCGACCGTCTCTTAGGAGCGGATGTATACGGAGAAATTCTCTTGGAAGGATTACGAAAAGGTCCTCCAGGAACACCAATCGCGCAAAACAGTACGCTCGGTTGGATTCTTTTTGGAAATATCAACAATACGTTCACAAGTCCTAAAGCGTCTGTCTTAACAGCACACGCTCATTATGAGGAAGAGTCCTCACTTGATAAACTCCTTCGAAGATTTTGGGAAACCGAAGAACTGTTACCTGGAAGACAACTGTCTAAGGCCGACCATGATTGTGAAAAGTTCTACGAAAAAACTCACTATCGAAATGCAAACGGCTGATATGAAGTCCGTTTGCCCTTTATACAAGATAGTCCAAGCTTAGGCAACTCGCGTAGCATGGCTTTACGGAGATTTTACAGCTTAGAGCACAAATTACAGCAAAATCCTGAGCTCAGTCAGGAATACAAAGCCTGCATTAATGAATATCAATCATTAGGGCACATGACAGCAGTTGACGAAGAAGTTGATAAAGATAAATGCTATTATCTTCCACACCACGCCGTTATTAAAGACAGTACAACTACCAAAGTTCGAGTTGTCTTCGATGCCTCGGCTAAATCCTCCAATGGGAAAAGTTTAAACGAACAGTTGCATACAGGCCCAGTACTACAATCTGAACTCTTCACAACGTTACTTAGATGGCGAAAGTACAAATACGCTATGTCAGCCGACATAGAGAAGATGTATCGGATGATCAATGTTCAGCCTGCAGATCAAAATTATCAAAGGATACTTTGGAGAAATAATCCTAATGAAGTGATCAAAGAATACAAATTAACTACGGTTACATTTGGCACAACACCAGCTCCTTATTTAGCAATTAAAACCCTTCATCAGTTAGCAAGTGATGAAGCTACTAAATACCCTGTGGCTGCAAAAATTATACCACGTGAATTCTATGTTGATGATCTCCTCACTGGAGCAGATTCCATCGGTGAAGCCTTGGAAATACAAACGCAGCTTATAAACATCTTGTCGTCAGCAGGATTCAATTTGAGAAAATGGGTCAGTAATTCATCAGATCTCCTATTAAGCATCCCAGAAGAGCACAGGGAAGTACAACTTCCATTACGGTTCGCAAGTGATGAATCTATAAAAACCCTGGGCATACATTGGCACCCAGGAGTAGATCATTTTACCTTGCAATATAAACAGTTCGCAGATCGCATTTCTACAAAGCGTTCTGTGTTGTCAGAAATTGCGACACTCTTTGATCCACTAGGTTGGATATCTCCAATTATAGTGACAGCTAAGATTCTGATGCAAACCTTATGGCTTTCTGGATGCTCATGGGACGATCCAATTCCTGCATCCATTGATATGCATTGGCGACAATTCAAAACAAAGTTAAGTTACATTAGCGAAATTCAAATACCACGTTGGATTTTTACAACTAGTGATTTAGCGACTTGCCAATTACATGGATTTTCCGACGCATCCAACCAAGCCTATTCGGCTGCCGTATACATCAGGGCCATCGATGAAGAGGGCCATGTCCATGTCAATTTACTAATGGCAAAAACAAAAATAGCACCCGTTAAACCGATCACGCTTCCTCGTCTTGAGTTATGTGGAGCAGTACTGTTAGCTCGCCTTATAAATCGTGTTAAAACAGATTTAAATATGATCAATACGCCCATATTCGCTTGGACAGACTCTTCCATAGTCTTAGCGTGGATACGCAATCACCCAAATAAATACAAAACATACGTAGCGAACAGGATTGCAGAAATCCAGGCCCTCACTGATATCCAGGCATGGCGTCACGTGCGGTCTGCTGATAATCCTGCTGATTGCAACTCCAGAGGCATTGAACCTGCATCTTTAAGCTCCCAGGAGTTATGGTGGCACGGACCTCAGTGGCTGCTAAACTCGGAGGAAAATTGGCCTCATACAAATATTTTGAACGACAGTAATGGAGACTCGGAACAAAAACGAGTGTGCTATGTAACCACGTATGTAGATATCAATGAGTTAATTTGTAAATTCTCGACTTTCACAAAGTTGCAACGAATTACTGCATATTGTATAAGATTTATCAATCATTGCCGCAAAAAGGCTACAAATATAACTCAGAATTACCAGCATAATTCAGTTCAATTAAAACCTATAGAAATGACTCAAGCGAAACATCTGCTTATTAAGCTTGTTCAACGAATTGCGTTCGAAAACGAAATCAAGCAATTAAAAGCAGGCATCTCACTAGATGCCAAAAGTAAAATCTTACCTTTAACTCCATTTTTAGATGATCAGGATTTATTGCGTGTGGGTGGCCGATTACAAAACGCCAATATTTCCTACGACCAAAAACATCCAATAATACTGCCGAAAGAAAGCAACTTGACAGTATTAATAATTAATTACTATCATATGAAAACATTACACGGAGGTGTGCAATTGGTTCTATCAACAATAAGAAACAAATTTTGGATACCACAAGGACGAAAAACCGTCAAACATGTTTTACATAAATGTGTTACCTGTTTTAAACAATCCGCTTCCAATAAGAATCAAATCATGGGAAACCTACCCGCATCAAGAGTTAACATATCCAGACCTTTCCAACAAACTGGTGTTGATTATGCTGGCCCCATAAATTTGAAAATGTCGAAACATCGAGGCAATCGTTTTTATAAAGGTTATATATGCATTTTTATCTGCATGGCCACTAAAGCCATCCATATAGAGCCAGTCTCCGATCTCACCACAGCAGCTTTCATCGCAGCATTCCGCCGCTTTTCTAGTCGACGAGGACTTTGCACCGATATATATTCCGATTGCGGGACCAACTTCGTTGGAGCCGACAAAACTTTGCAAAAGGATCTCAAAAATGCGATAAAACAGGCTAGCGAAGAAATGGCAGGAAGAGTAGCAGAAGATGGAACTAGGTGGCATTTTAATCCGCCCTCAGCTCCACATTTTGGCGGACTATGGGAAGCGGGAGTGAAATCGATTAAATTTCATTTAAAGCGCATACTAGGAAATTCTGCACTCACGTATGAAGAATTCGCAACCGTGTTAGCTCAAATCGAAGCTTGCTTAAACTCTAGGCCATTATGCCCCATCTCAGAGGATCCAGAGGACTTAATTATTTTAACACCAGGACATTTTTTAATAGGTAACTCATTGATCACTCCTCCAGAGCCAATGATCAACAAGAATGTTTCATCATTAACCCGATGGAATTATTTACAAGCCTTACAGCAACAGTTCTGGCATAAATGGTCCAATGATTATTTAAACTCATTGCAAAATAGACCAAAATGGCATACCCCAGTCTCCAATCCCAAAATAGGAGATTTGGTGGTTATAAAAGAACCCAATTTACCAGCATGTCGCTGGATATTGGGACGAATAGTTGAATTACATCCAGGAGCTGATCAGCTGGTAAGAGTTGTTAGTATAAAAACGAAGAATGGAGTCCTAAAAAGGCCAATAACAAAATTTGCTATTCTTCCTTTAAACTAAATTACGCTCTCAACGATTAATCATCACAACAATCAAGATTATATGATTATTCTTAAAACCCAAAGGTCACATTATCCCATCAAACTAACTTCCCTGTAAACATACATATTTTTTATTTTTTATTTACTTTAAACAAAATATCCAAAGAAGCATTTATTTCCTCATAATCAAATTTATTTTCGTTTTTACAAAATTTTCATACCCATGCAAAATTTCAATTTATTTCCTAACCATAAAAGCGCATTCTTGCCTTACAATAACATGCAAACCGTTACATTAGCTAACAAACATTTATTTTCGTAAAAAATTTTTTTTTTTTTCGAAATTTCAATAATCTATTGAAATTCCAATCGTCACAATTGTATGCACCTATGTATGTATGTACATCCATTGTTTACATCAAAGTGCATTCTTCACTAGAGTGATTGAAATTGTATCGCTACAATGTATCATGACGGACCAGTAAATTGAAAAAAAAAAAAAAAAAAAAAATTTCGTCTCTGCAAATTTGTTTCAATGTAAATGACCAGCCTGATCATGAATAGTTAAGAGAACCCGTTAGTCTTTTTTAAATAGCGAGCTCGTCATTTCACAAGCCACAGTTTAGTCCAGAGTTTTAAAAAAGCAAAATGGAATCGTCCAACAATTCTACTGAGGAAAATACCCAGTCACCACCAACGCCAGGGAAATCCATAGAGCGCGATGTGAAGAAGATTTGGGAGTTGGAAAAACAACTCAACCAACTACAAACCGCCTTGCAGATTAAGAAGGTTAGCAGACGACTTCAGTACCTGCAATTGGAGGAATCAGAGGTAATGGACTTAACCGATTCTCCACCAAATTCACCAAGGCGTCAGCAAACCGAAGCAGGGCCAACATCATCGGGATCAGCAGCCATACTGGATGAAGCCCAGCAGACATCTTCATCGCCCAAAATTAAGATTCTGGAGGACATTGTGGTAGTACCTGCCACAGAGCAAAACAACGATTTGCACTTAATCGTGACGGACAACAAGACGGGAGACATAGAGGACATCACCGTTTCCTGGGATGCGCTACAAAGATCGAAGAAACGAAAGCAACGAGTGACAACCAAGGATGGAACCCGTTATAACGTGCGGCTATTAAAGGATGGACATATTAAAATTCTTTAATAAAATATAACAAAAGGATTTTCTTAGTTTCCATTCTAGAAACCTGTCATTTCGTTTCCTTTAATATTACTACCGGGGCTTCCTCAATTTCACTTCGACTCTGCGTTGACGTATTTGGGGCCACGTCGCTTGCAAAATCTCTTGGTTTCGTCTTCCAACCATTTTTCACATCTCTTTTGTTTGTAGCAAAATTACAACATATAGAATGTGCTATACAAAATAGTTTATTGCTCTAAAATATATTAAAGGATAGATTAACACTACATATATTAACACCAGCTGGAGTGATCACCATATAATTGAAAGCCATTCCAACCTTTCAACGGGGGGCAGTATGTTCAGGACTGGGCTCCTGACTCAGATCTTCCAACCTGAAAAAGAAACAAAAAAAAACGGACCACAAAGAATCAAATCTTTTTATTTAAATCATAAATTTCTTACCTAATTAATCGCAGCAATCCCACGAAGCAAAATCCTTCTGTAAACAAATTGCTGCTGTCAGCTCAAGTCAGCTGGACAGCAACAAGTATGGCCACCACGGTATCGAAATACAAGAATTCTCATTACGAACCACGTTCCGCCATTACACGAGAAATTACTGCGCAGCAGAAGAGTGAGATGTGCAGCAAATCGTGTGTGCTGCTTCTGGCTGCGTCGGGGTCGGCTGGAGGTGTTGGTTTTAGGAATTTACAAATTTTGTCGGGTAAGTAAACTTTCTTATTCAACAAAATGTGAAAGATTTAGTTGTTATTAACATTTATACTACACTGGATTAGGAATAAATTGAATTTACGCAAAATATTTTTTATATTCATAAGTTGAGTGCAGCTTGTTAACAACAATAACTAAAATGGTAACACTTTATGAATCAATGATGAAGTGCAGTTGCTAGGTCAGGTTATTGTTGCTATGCAAGTTGTTGCTATGCCAATACTGTTGCCACGCGCCGTTGACTACCGTTCTTTGGTGCCGTGCGCAAACTCTGGCTATATAAACAGCAGTTTGACTTGATTCGATCTCTTTTGTGATTTAGCAGTGCAGTGATTAACTTGGCAATTTATTCCTTTGTGTTATTTCCTAGTGATTTTTCCTAGTGTTATATTTTATTACTAAATTAAATACTTTGTTTAATTGACGGCTGAAATAAAATATTCTTTTTCTGGGTACCGACTGGATTAAGGATTTTATTTTAGATAGCGATTAAATTAAAGGTTTTTTATTGTGGGTAGCGACTGCAATAAAAAAAATATTACTAACAATACACTTTATTTCTGGTCTCGACGGAAATAAAGAATCTTTCTTCGGGTCTCGACTGAAGTTAAGATATATACTAACATTCACTTTAAGTCGGGTCTCGACTGACTTAAAGAATATTATCTCGGGTCTCGACTGAGATAATATATTACTAACAAATAACTTTATTGCGGGTCTCGACTGTAATAAAGTTTCTTATTGCGGGTCTCGACTGTAATAAGAAATCTACTAACTCACACCACTTTATTGCGGGTCTCGACTGTAATAAGGAGTCTTATTGCGGGTCTCGACTGTAATAAGACAATTACTAACAAAATCACTTTATTGCGGGTATCGACTGTAATAAAGAGTCTTACTGCTGGTATCGACTGTAGTAAGACAATTACTAACTCAAACACTTTATTGCGGGTCTCGACTGTAATAAAGATTCTTGCTGCGGGTCTCGACTGTAGTAAGAAAATCACTAACACAAAACACTTTATTGCGGGTATCGACTGTAATAAAGAGTCTTATTGCGGGTTTCGACTGTAATAAGACAATTCCTAACAAATCCACTTTATTGCGGGTATCGACTGCAATAAAGAATATCCTCATCCCACACCTCAGTCAAATAAAAGGTCAAGTAAATCAGCTGCTACATATCGATCAGGTGAGTACAAGTCAATTGCTACAGTTGAATAAAACAAATTTCTATACATTAATTATTTATTAAACGTCTTGGTTTCAGCTTCTTATATTATAAAATATAGATATACATATCTTGTAGTTTTCCAGTTATCGTATTTGTTGAACTCGAAACATTTAGTGCAGTGAATAAACGAATAAAACCACTACCTTTATACCAGTGCATTCATTTCAGTCACTTAATCATTTATTGCGTGTACGTTCTGACTACGGGCAGTACAGAGTATGATAAGATGGAAAATTTTGTTCATGAAATGACGAAGTATTTTGGTCGCCAGCTCTTAGTCTTTTCTGAGCCCAAATATACACTCAGAATTCTTCTTCAACAGTCGACAGAGTTTCAGTTTCTCCTGTAGTTCGCCTTTGTTTAAGATAACTTTTGACTCAGTAGATCTCGTGCAATTTACTCATCGCTAACTTACCAAGGTAGTGGAAATAATTACTTTGCAAGCCATCTAGACAAGGTGGAGTACTATCTCCTTTGCTGCAATCATGGTATTCGATGACCTGTTAATTGAATTAAATAACAGAGAATTGATTCACAAGGTTATGCTGATGATCTTGTGATTTTCATGAAAGGCAGATTCGAGCGCTCGCTTTATTCAAAATCGGTATGCTGTATATCAGCTTTCAGTTAGTCACAACAAAATACCAATTTATTATACCTTTCAATTAAAAAAGGGAAAATGTGGGATATAATTAGCCCCACCATCTTTGGTGAAAGCTTTTAATATCGAAAGACCTTCAATGATAAGGGCAGTAGAACTTATTGAAGCGGCTGTCAACTGTGCCGTTGAATCTTACTAGTCATGTAGAAAGGTAGCTACTATTTAGGAATAAATACTTTAATATCTTTTACTGAAAAAAGTATCTTTCGCTCATGTCAACGACGACAAAATGATACAAATTAAAAAAAAAAAAATTGAAAGATTTGTAGAGTATTTGAATTTTGCTGCAAAAATATATTTCTTTTATGGTATAATAATTAATAAGCCTAATGAAAAGATTCATTAAAAAGAATTTAAAATAATCACTTTCTAGTCTGTGGCGTTCCAAGTATTTAAAGGGTTTTCTTCTATCCATTGGGCTAATAACTCTCTATTTTGCAATGCCACTTGGGTTGAATTCCGAGATCCTAGTCTCAAACCATGTGTATTATCTCGTAAAGCATTCGATTCATTCAATGTTTGTCCAGGGCTTATTAAGTTACGCTCAAATGAATTTGCAGTTTGAGTTTTTCTTATAAAATTGTGTAGCACACATGTGGCTTTAACAATTTTATTTACTGTGTTTGGCTTCACATTCATAACTCTTTGATAAATACGAAAACGAGAGCACATAATACCAAAGGTATTCTCGATTACACGACGAGCCCTGGACAATCTTTTATTAAAAATTTGTTGCTTTTCAGCTAAGCCTCGCCCACTGTATGGCCTCATTAAAACTGTTTTCAATGGGAAGGCCTCATCTCCTACAATATAATGAGGTAATATTATAGACGACCCAGGTAATTGTTTTGAAGCCGGAAAATCGGCCTGTCCGCTTATTAATATATCCCCGAAGACACTTTTAGCAAAAACACCACCTATGAAGAAAGCATATTAGTTTTCTCTTTTGGACATATGTTTACATATACCGTCAGATTCGATGCCATATGAACCAATATCCACATATGTAAAATTGTAATTCGCGTCACATAATGCCAATAAGATGATGCTGTAAGTTTTTTTGTAGTTGAAGAAAAGTGAACCACTTCTGGCAGGACACTTGATGACGGCGTGCTTGCCATTAATACTACCACAACAATTTGGCAAATTCCAAATTTGCAAAAATTCGGCTTCAATTGTTTTCCATTGTTCGTTTGTAGGAAATGCTAAATATTTGTCTTTTAAACATGTCCAAATGGCCTCGGTTGTTTCTTTAATAATTTGGCATACCGTACTTTTACCAATTCTAAAACCGTAACTTAACGTTGGATAACTATCCCCAGTGCAAGAAATCTAACAAGATAGAATATAATAGAAATTAATATATATGTATTATGCAATATATGTATAGCGCTAGGCTTCGTACCTTATTGTTAGAAGCAAACGAAATCTCTCACACAGCGGTTGTCGAAAACTATATTTTGATAGCCTTTCCCGAGTCATTGAAAATAGCATATCAAACTGCGATTGGTTCATTCTCGTGTAGTTAAAAAAATTCTCATCATCACTCAACAATTCCTGATATAAATGAAGAAAGTCTCCTTGAGCAGAACGATTTTTAAAAATGGATTAACCCAAAATCGCTTTCTTTTGTAACGACGGAGGATCAATTTAGACTTATTTTGCACATTATGACTCACGTTTTTTTGCTTAATTTTACTAACTATCTTTATAATTAAAGCAGCCACAATTAAGAAATTCCTATAGCCATTTATTTGGTCACACATATTGACAAGATAATTAGTACTTGACATTCACTGTAAAAGGCACAGAAATTGAGGTTTTTTTTACAGAGGTTATATAAAAATAAATTACCGTTGTACTCAGTAAACAATACCAAAAATTTAACCAATGTAGAAAGTTTTGATAAATTGTTCCAAAAGTTGTACAAAAACAGCCATAAAGGCGCAACATTAAAGGCGAGAAGTAAGTCTGTCAAGTAACCTGTCAAAGTCAATTCGAAACCTTGACGTTAATACTGTGACAATTTAGGTTTTCGAAAGACATTCGGTAATGGCAATTAACATTTAGAACACCCATAATACGTAAGCCGTAAGCGTAACTTAACTATGAAAATGAGCCTTAATGTGAAAATGATTTTTTTTTTATTATGGAGTAAAACATTTTAAGTTTCTGTTTATTTTAAGGAGTGTGCAGTATAAGGAATTTAGTGTAATTAAAATAACTATTGATTCTTACATGGAATGCGTTTTATTTTTGAAATTATGGTGAAATGCCAGATATTGCAACAGTTGTTTGAGTCACTGTATATGAATGAAAAGGGAATTGTTGTCTAAAAGCAGTAAATTTCAGGCGAACTACAGACCTTTAAATTTGTCGTCATTTTCACGTAATTTTTGCCCAGATTTAGACACACAGAGGCAATGTTAACAATTTGTCGTCGTTGCAACGTCTTTCGGAAAGTTTTCTGGGAGTTTTGTTTAATTAAACAGTTAGGACAGAAAACAGTTGCATTTCGTGGAATCAGAGAGATGTCGTGCGGTTGTTCCAGTAAGCAGTGGCATTTGGAATTTTATATTGTGCAGTTGTGTTGTTTAGGTGCGAAACTATTTATTTTTTATAAGAAAATTTTAAATAATTGTGTGTTAAGAATTAAAAGGAGGAATATGATTAAAAAAAAATTCCAAAAGTCTCTATGAAGCGGTACAAAAAATTAAGTGAATTAAATAAAAAGTATTTAAAAAGGAAAATAAGAACAATGCTAAAAGAAAATAGCTACGAAGTTGTCATACCTGAACAGACCCCAGAAAAAGGGTTTCTTAATCATACATCAATAAGCTTCAAAAAAATATAGTTCATCCAGTGATGAAGTAGGTGGGAAAGGCCTTCATGAAATAGAAGATAGTAGTCATTGATATTGAATCTTCAAATGAAACTACGTTATTAAATGAATGTGAAAGTAGTAATATATCGGAATTTTCTTTTAAATTGTCTACATTGTGCGTACAAAACAAAATAACTCAAATCTCTATGAACGATTTGTTAAAATTATTACGAGAAGAACTTCATCTAAATTTGTTGCCTAAAGATATAAGAACTCTTTTGCAAACTCCTACTATGTTGAGTGTAATTGAATATCATCCAGGGAAATACAACCAGATTGGATTAGAAAGGGGCATAAAATACCTTTTACATATTTTATATTCTTTTGTAACAGGTAACAATATATATATATCGATATTAATGTAGACGGATTACCAATTAGTAGAAGTTCTTATAGCCAATTTTGGCCTATTCTTGGTCTTATTCGAAACAGGATAAATAATACACTGCTTCCTCCTGTAATTATTGGAATTTATCATGGTAATTCAAAACCTTCAAATACTTCATTTTTAGATTCATTTGTAAGTGAAATAAAGAACTCAATTCAAAATTGTGTTGAATTAGGAGATAAAAAGTTTCAATTAGAAATCAGGGCTTTTATATTAGATACCGCAGCACGCTCCTTCATAACTGCTACGAGTGGACATACAGCAATGATAGGGTGTGGTAAATGTACGATCGAAGGCGACTACATTTTGTCCAAAACATGTTTTCCTAGGCTCGACAGATGTATTAAACGTACAAATGAAAGCTTTAGAGAAAAGCGGCAAGATTGCTTTCATAAAGGTATTTCACCCTTAGAAAGCCTTCCACTAGATATGATCACACAATTTCCATTGGAAAATTAAGGCCATTGCAGTACGTTGGTAACTATAAAGGATCGGAGTTTAGAACCTTCCTGCTCTATGCTGGACCTCAGGCGCGTATACGGGGGGGGTCACGGGGGTCATGACCCCCCCCCCCCCCCTCAAAGAGTGCCACCTCACCAAAGCGGTGAATTGAAGCAAATCGCGCTGGACTGTAGAGCACGTTGTAAAAGTTTCACAGGGCGATTTTTGTATGGTACGGGCACAATGTTTAGCTGACGCCAGCGTTTAATGCTGGTGATATAGCGCACTTCTCTAAATTTATAACTTTAGCGCTGCTGTGTTACAGAGATAATCTGCGGCAAAGCTTAGTTAATGATAAGTTAAGACAGAGGCGAAGAAGATTGGAAATTTTTCGTGTTTTCTAGAAGGAAACAAGTAATGTCATATACTTATGTACTTATGTCTTTGCATGAATGGGGGAAAGAGCTTCGCTATGCATTATTGTAGTGCGACTGAGCTGAGACAACGAGTTAAAACCAAACAAGTAAAACAGTTAGACTTGATACCCTAGATGATGCCCCTTCTGGGCAAGTTTGAATTTTGAAGTGGTTTTTCGAAAAAATGATTATAACCAATTTTATAGAATTTCGTATTCTGAAGTTTTTAGTACAATAAAAATGTCTTGGACTAATCGTTTTCACAGTACATATACGAAAAAACTCTAAATTTTTTTATGGCAACACCTAAAAGGGGTTGCCCGATTTAGTCCATTTTTGAAGTTTCATTTGCTAGTACAATGAAAACACCGTGTCCAATCCAAATATATAGTGGAAAACGAAATTTTTGTATGGCAACCCCACGAAGGACTTTACCGGTTTGTCTTATTTTCGAACTTAATTTTACTTTTTTTTTAAGTTCGTGTACAAAATTTCAGCTCTCTAAGTATACGCATTCTTGAGTTATCGTGCGCACAGACAGACGGACGGACGGACATTCAAAAATCAAAATAACTTTTAATAAGTATTATGCGTGGGTGTTCAATCCATTTTGTTCTACCATCATTATTTCGAGGTGTTACAAATTGAATGACAAACTTAGTATACCCTTAGTATACCCTTAGAGTATAAAAACGAGAGAACCTAGGATTATCCGAACGACAAAATCTTATTAAATTCCTCAAAATCCTATCAAATTATTCATAATAATGTACTCCCGGTCACAGTACTTCACTTTTTTAATAAAAAAATAAACTGCGCTTTGGCCCAGATGCTGAAAGGAGATGTAAAATTTCTGTCAAATAAAATTTTCATTTTTCCCGAAAATATCAGAGAATCCAGCATTAGTTTCTCCCATTTAATAACTTCATCAGAGCAAAACGAATGTAAACAGAAGCACGTGCTGTTCAAATATCATAGGAATTATACTAACAAACATTGGTTATACTATAAAAAAACATTGGATATTTCTCACAATATTTCAGCAAAAATCGGTTTTCACAAAAACGCGGGAGTATTTTATGAGAGTAAAACCTGAAAAGACCGCCCCTTCTCATTTATTTATGAAAATGAATCATTTGCCATTTCCGTTTATTTGCATGTAATCAGCGTTTTCACATTTTATGTCCATATTCATAAAAATTTTAAAGAGAGTTCGATTTCTTTTTGTTATTTTTTCTTCTTCTTTCTGTCCTTTTCTAGCCGTGTACACTTAAATGTAAAACAATCGAAAATATCTTCTATGTCCAATATTTAGTTATTCAATCTTTGCCTGCGGTGGGGGTGTTTCTTTGAGTTTCTTATGAGTACTAATAGTGGCAATAATAGCCATTCGCTCGTAGCTCTTCATATTTGAAACACGTACGAATTTTTTTGAACTTTTTTGTGATTTTATATAGTGTCGAACGAAAAGTCATCTATCGTACCTATCACAGAATGGTAAGTAATTTTGGAACATATTTATTTTATTGTTTGAAAAAAGGAATGAAATGCTTTTATATTTTTTTTGCGCCGATTACTCGTATATACTCGCATATATATGATAAAAAAATTTAAAAGACTTCTTCCTACTTTTTCAACCCCCCCCCCCCCCTCCCAATCCACTCGAACATTTTAGTTGTGACCCCCCAGGCTATAGGTCTGGATACGCGCCTGGGACCAGTGGTGTTAAAAGACAATTTATGTGCAAGCCGATATAAAAACTTTATAGCCCTACACTGCGCTATTCGTATTTTATGCGAGGAAGATATTCACATTTCCTTAAATGCATGTGCAGAGAATTTGCTAGAATATTTCGTTAAATCTTTTAGGGACTTATATGTTCCCCATTTCATCAGTTATAATGTACACAATTTGCTTCATTTAGCATCAGATGCTCCTTCCTTTGGCACACTGCACAATTTCAGTGCATTTCCGTTCGAGTCATATATGAATAATATAAAAATTTTAAGTACCCGCAAGGGAAATTGTCCGTTACAGCAGGTATACAATAGAAACTTACAAAGCTGGATTTAAATAAGATGAATATGAAGAGTCCCCAAAAGAAATCTTGAATTAGCCCGTAAAATCGAATCTGGATAATACTATTTATAAGGAATACAAAAACAAATTCGTTTTGAATTGTACTGACTCAAACAATGGTTGAAGGTAAAATCTTGCCATTTAATCGCATTTGAACACGCATTATACTTAAAAGGCAAAATTGAGATCTTTGGTAAAGCAGTAAAGAACTATTGCGACTATTTCGAAACACCACTGAAGTCATCACATCTAGGTGTAGTCCTTTCTGACCAGGTGTCGCATCATATTGGAGATCGGAAGATATTATTGCGAAGAACTTTGCTGTTATTGAGACATGAAAGAATAATTTTTTCCCAATGATTAAAACAGATCATAAATAATAAAATACAATTTTTTTATATATATATATAAATAGTGTAAGAAGTGAAACAAACTAAGAAATATGTCATACTCTGTAGTAGAAACAAGAGAAGATGATGAATATTTGTGCGTCGCAGTCCCTAATTGTTGGATTATAGAAAAAAAAATAAGTTGAAATGGCTAAAATATCTTAGTATTTGAAGACATCAAAAGAGCCAGAAAATGAATGGGAAGAATATCCGGTAACCAAAATATTATCACACTCAATTAGTAAGTATATAAAAATGAAAATAATATATATATATATATATAAAATTTTTCTTAAATCCTGAATGGTATTTAGAAAAATTAGAGGCTTTGTTTTTAAGTTTGCCTTTGTTTTCTAGCAACATGGTCTGAAGTTAGAAAAAAAGAAAGAATATTTGAGCGATGCTCTAACAGAGAATTCGAAGATGAACCGTAGGGGGAGAAAAAAAGTGAGACTAGATCACAACTATAAAGAAGGCACCACGGAAGATGAATATAATGCGAATATATATTTTCAAAAAATAACTTCCAATGTAGGAGATTTGACATTGCCCGGACAAGCAACTGAACTTTTGACTAATAATGATGTCAGTTCTGATTTATGTAAATAGTATAGATTAATAATTCAAAGTTTTTAGCATGCAAGCAATAAAAGTAACGGTATAGCTTCGAAACGGGACCAAACCGCCCAGTGCGACGGCAGTATTTCGGCAAAATGCTTTCATAAGTAACTGCCAGTCCCTAAAAACAAATAAAATTGAAGTAATACAAAATTTTTTCAGATATTACCACATTACCATCGCCTTTTTCTAATGTCCATATTTTATCGAATGTAAACATTGGGTTAAATAGTAGCAGGATAAATCATAATGGTACGTGAGGAGAGCACAAGCTATGAGTGACAAGACCATTTGTTGCGCATTTAAGAAACAAAATATTTTTACCAATGCCTGCATAAAATACGTTCCTGCATTTTAATTAAATCATTTAATTCAAAACTAAGTATGTATGTATGTATTTTCCGTGGGCATTAACCAAAATGTATTTTTTCTTAAATGTAAATGGACTTATAATACCTACCATATGGCTTTTCATGTTCGATACAGAAATACTACATTTGTATTAATTATAATTTATTTAGACGATATACCTGAACCGAAAAACAAAAATTACGATAACGAAAGCCACAATGATGTTATTATGCCCTAATCAACCATTGGATCTAATAATAATGGTAAATAATTATTAGAGTGACATTCCTAATTCTTTTATTCAAAAAGTTCATTTATACTTTTAGAACAACGATATATGATTAATGTTGGAAATAAATCTTGTACAACGATATGTCCCCAATGTGGCAGTTCAGAAAACTGTAAGTACTTAAATCGAAATCAAGTTAATATGATCGAAATTACTTCTTGACTTTCCATCTAAAGCTTCAGCTATATTGCAAAGTATATTGGGAAGCATTAAGCTTTTGAATGAGGGAGTCCAAGGCTTTTTTAATGAAATAAAACATCTCAAGCGTCAGTTCAACAATAAGGACCAGTTTTCTTTTGATTTGTTGCCAACGTTGCCTTTAATGCTGCCAAATGACATAAATAGCCTCGAAAAGGTTTTGGCTCAAAGCGAATTGTTTCAAAAACAGATGATAATTCAGAATCAATTCGGAAGTATTCATAGAAAATAATAATATATTTTATTTCAGACTGAAAAATTTCCACAAGTTGGGGGAAAAGGTGTGGGATCATCACTTAGGAAATGCTTGAAAATCCTTGAGACTGATGAATTTTTTAGCAATTTTCTTGGGCCGGAATCAGAGACAAATCAAAATTTTCTGAGCTCATTAATATCTTGTACACAATTTATGATTCCATAATAAAAAATAATCCGGAAGCTACCCGGGTAGAAATTAATAATAATATTAAAAGCTGGCTTAAACACTCCAAAGAACGAATCATTACTAGAAGTTGAAGTGGCGCATAAAAATTTATATTAAAAGTATTACCTTTTTAATACTATTAAATGTAGTATTATAAAATATAAAAAAAAACTATTGACTATGGATAAGCTTTTTTTTTATAATTTAAAACAAAGTTCAAAAATTTGTAACTATAGTATACAAATGATTAAATTTTTTTTAAATTTTTTTAAATGTGGTTTGTATTGAAGAAATGTATCTTGCTGTAATCGAAACTGCCGTTTTAAGTTCGCCATAGGAGTCCATACATAGAACGTCTGACCGTCTTACAGAAAAATGACTGTTGACGTTTCCTTTTGACGGTTTTTAACTGGAACATTTTCGGCATCAGAACGACCCACTGACGACCTTTAGAAACCTTTTTGACTCTGATTTCTTTTTCCCCCGATGTACGAATGACGTTTTATTGATCATCCTTTTGACCTTAAAAAAGACATTTCATGTACGTCATAAAAGTACATACATAAGACATCTGACCGCCTTACATAACGACGACTGTTTTGAACACCCTTTGATGGTTTTCAAGTGGAGCATTGTTGTCATCAGAACGACCAACTGACGACCTTTAGACGCCTTTTTGACTCTGATTTCTTTTTCCCTGATGAACGAATGACGTTTTATTGATCATCCTTTTGACCTTAAAAAAGACGTTTCATGTACGTCATAAAAGTACATACATATGACGTCTTATAGCCTTACATAACGGCGACAGCTTTGACCGCCTTTTGATGGTTTTTAAGTGGAACATTGTCGTCATCAGAACGACCAACTGTCGACTTTTACACTCCTTTTGGACTCTGACGGTTTATGGATCGTCTTTTTGACCTTAAAATGTTTGCTGGGAGAGAAAAATAAATTTTTTATACATTTCTATGAGCATTTTTAATACCCTAGGCTCCAAAATTTTCACCCCGCCCTCATAAATGATATTTATTCATATATTTATTTATTTTATGAGCAGCAATATTCATTCAAGGAGAAAAAGTTTTCGTATGTGTAGTTTTAATGTATTGAAATAATTTTATTTTTGTTATTAAATATTCTTGTTTTGCTATAAATAATACTTTGTTTTTAGTTGAAGCTCAATTCCACATTTCTTCCTTAAACCTTCTATAATTGATATCGGGCATTATGGTGCACTTAATCTCTTTCAGCACTTTCTACAGTGGGCCACCCATTGAATAATAGCTAACAGGAAGGGCATATCGAGTGAATAACTACAATGTACGTGCATAAGCCAGTCACTGTCGTTCGGATTTCACTTAATAAGGTTTTTTATTCAATGAGGACACACCAAAACTGCTCGACTTTCACAACCATCGTGGAATTTTTTACTACGATTTTATTCAAATTTACTACCACTTTTTCTGCCGTTTTGCTACCAGGTGAGACTTGTGAAGTGACAACACTGCCTTGACAATAAGTTTCAGAAAACAAAAACCTTACTTTCATTTTTTGTTTTTTTTTCGAATTCATTAAGATTGCTCATATCGATTCCGGACCGAATTTCATTTGCGAACTTGTGTTAACCACTCATACATTTTTCGTAAAAAAATTCGCTAAGCTAAAGATGTTGCGCTTGGAATGCTTTGGTGACAGTATAGATTTATTTCGAAAGGAATTCATAATAAAATGTTTGCTACGAATAGATTCCCTTACCCTACTAGTAACTAAATGTAAAGTAAAGGTACCTTTGTTTTGTATGTACGTTTCCCAAATTGCGAGAATTTATGAAAGTTATACATATATGGTTTGGACCATTAGCATGCTGCAACAGAAAAGTCATATTCAGCAGTCAATTTAAGAAAACCTGAAATAAGAAATCCTGGACACTAATGGAAGTATGACATACAAAATCTAAAAGACCAACATTATTTCATGCTTAACCCAAATGAGGAATACATTATAAACTTAGATATGTATAAAAAGCTGAAATTGTAAAATTATTTGAAAATATTTTAAATATTAATTCCAAATAACAAAATTTAAAATTCACTTACATTCGATTAATTCAATTTCCAAGTAGCAGTAAAAATATTCACCATTTACCTACATAGATAGATTTGCACTAATTTTATTAAAGAACAGAATTACATTTTCACTAAAGAAGCTCTAAACAACCGAATAAACCAAAATGCAAGAATATAAACTATTGATTGGAAAAAAATTCCACACTACACAAATTGCACCACTATATCACTATATTAGATAGAGAACAGAGCAACTGTTTTGCAGGAACTTTTATGTGGAACGAATTATTTTAACTGCTTGCAAAGCATTTAGTGTCCGACTAATACGGATTAGTACACTTAACATAAAATTTATGAAACCAATCGCAAATAATAACGACAGAATTGATAAGTTTCTAGATAGCTGAATAAAGACTTCAAATAAAGTATTTAAAACTCACGCCCATTCTAGATTCTTTTTCTCAACCTTACTAAATAAAAATACGCTTGACTCATTTATTCGTTCAATTCTTCAAAAATATTTGCATCTGAGAATAATTATCAATGCACTTCAGAAATTTCTTGTTTACACTTTTGTTCACACCCACCGATTTTTCAAATCAATTTCTTTCGCCGATTTTTTTAGAAAGAACGAAATTACACAATAAATCAACAAACGCCGGCCGGCAATCTAACTTAAATCCGCCAAATCAGAAGCCACGAATAAAGTAAAGGTTTAGATTTTTACCTTGAAATTCCACAGTATTATTTACTTCGAGAGTTTTTATCACATTCGTTTCGTTAGCATTCAATAAAGATTTGCACAAAACCTCACTTTTCAGTTATTTACATTTTATTTATTAACAAATCAACAAGTTGAGCGAAAGAGCATTGTTTTGAATCGAAATCTAATCTTTTCATTATCAACAGCTGACTGTCTATGTCTGGCTAGTCTAATCTTTAAGTACAAAATGGAATAGATTTAAGTGTTAAAATTTATTCTTAATATGACCTACTTCCCACGAGATGGCGGAGAAGTTGACAAGAAACTCTCCCTGACGAAAATTTGTCGTTGATGGTTGGGGACAGGGTTGTTAAAGAATGCATTATTTCTAAACTGCATTCCTATACATTTTTTCATTAAAATGAACGAATTGGAAGCTGCAGTAGAAGTATTTTTAAAGAATTGGAATGGAATTAAATGAATTCCATTTCTCAAAAAAATATTGACCAATGCATTCTTTTTCTTTTTAGTCTGTAGGTAGGTAGGTTTGCTGCTTCTACTTCGCGAAAATTTTGGTAAAGATAATGGTTGTAGACAGGAATGACCCTGCTTAGAAGGGTCAATATAACGTGCGCTTTGAGGTGCCTCAAAATGCAATTCACGATTACATCAGTCAGTATGTGGAATAAAAACATCGACAAATCAGGTAAAGTAACAGCTACACACAACAATGCTTGAAACTGGACAGTGATGGGAATTCAGGAAACCAAAAAGGTAGTATTTTGCAGAGAAAAATGTAGTAAATCAGAAGGAAAACGAAGTAAATGCATTTTATTTTTCTCTTGCAGTACAAAAATTAAATACACTTTATTGTTCTCGAATTGCAGGCAGCCCAGGTTCAAAAAACAAAAACGTAACGGAAAAATAATACAAATAGCTACCTCTTAATGTATGTCTAACATAACTAACAAGCTTAAATCTAGAGAAACAGTTTAGTAGTAAATATGGCAGTACAAAAAGTTCAATTGAATACACTTTTTTATGTTTCTCGAATTGCACTGGTACAAAAACAAAATGAAAGAATAATACTAATACTTTCTTTTTAATCAGTCTTCCTAACATAACCTTACCCACAAGCATAAATGTAGAGAAATAGTTCAGTAGTTCATATGGCTGTTGATAATATTTATTATATGAATTTTCAATTACTAGTTCCTTCGCTGACAAAATTGCTGATGCACTGAGAATATCTAACTCATTTATTTTTTTATTTTTTAAGTAACTAAACTCAGAAAAGCGCCTTTCCGCTGCAGCGCTACTATGCGGAAGGCTTGCTAAAGTTAACATATAATTTGGCAAATAAACATATTTTCCTCTAGAAAATTTTGTGTCTTAATTAAATCGTGCCAAAATTTTTTTATATCTTCATCTTCAGAAATCTCTATAGCTTTACAAGACATTAGAGTTCTTCATTCGGAATTGAGATCTTCAGTAATGTTATGATCAGCAAGAGGAAATTGTGCTAAAAGAGGCAATATTGTTGGATATTCTCCTAATTGTATTTTTTTAGGATTCAATAGTTCTAGCAATTTCATTTTAGTATCACTAAAGTCAAAACGGCGTTTCAGTTGTTTGCATAATTCAGTATAGAACAAAATTAAATACTTTTTCGTATTATCAAATATGTTTTCATTTAAATTATTTTGATTTAATTCGCTTTCGTATTGAGTAAATTTTATACCGAAGATTTTTTCCTTCTCCAAATGGACTGATTCATCCCAAAAATCTATGTATGTACATACTTGTCACACATTCCATTTTGACCAAGGTATATAGAAGACAAGATATTCCCGACTCGAACCACGTTCCGCCATTTTTGTTAAAACTCTTTTTCCCTTTTTCTTCATTCACTGAAGTACGTCACAGGGCATCAGCTGTAATGTGTCAAAATTCTTTGCGCTTGTACTACCGTTGTTTTGAAAAGTTTGTTTTGTTTTAATAAATTATTTTGTGTGATTTGTGTTGTGATATTTCTAGAAAGTGACTATAGACTACAGGACATTCTTTTAAATGCACCAAAACACAAAACGCGCTTGAAAGAGGGTGTTGTACCATCAAATAAATCAAATCAATCAATCAGTGAATGTTTCTCACAAAATAAAAAGATCTTCACCAAGAATCAAAAGGACGATTGAACTGGCTCAAGAAACAATTAACTCCTACGATAGGTAACTAATTTCGTTAATTATACCATTTAAGATAAACTATGTTTTTCTAAAAAGGTTAAAACAACAAGAATCCATTTCGGATTATTTACCGGAAGCTACAGAAGAGACGGGCAGAGTTCCTTCACAACGAGGAGTCAATTCAAGAGGAGGTATTAATTCAAGGCAAACAGAAAAAAGAAGAAATGAAGAAAATGAGGCCATAAGTAGCCTTACCGATATTGCAGTCCAAACAGAGTAATTTCCAACTTTACTTTACTAATTTACTTGTTGCATTGAATTATCATAAATAAATGCTGATTTGATTTGGTTTGTTTATTATTTGATTATAAGCAATTTTGAATACAATAGAAATGTGTAGGACTGATCGTTTTCACAATATACGTAAAAGACGGACGGATATCCAATCCATTTTGCTCTACTATAATAGCTCTTGTTCTTTCGTGTATCTTGTTCTAGAACTCCCATATACTGAAGAGAACAAATTGTTCTATGGATTGAAGCGAACTATTTGTACTGTTCGCTTCATTTAAATCTTTCTATTGAAATGTATGAGGCGCTCTTTTGTGTATCTTTTGTTCTGCGGACACAAAAGAACACAGCTAATTATTTTTAGGTCTTACAAACGGAATGACAAACTTAGTATACCGTTTAGATTTCATCTATATGGGGTATAAAAAACTTAATGAGATTTACAATTTAATTCCGTAATATGCGCATGAGTGGCAAAGGTTTTGAAAACGTATAAAAATCCATCCAGGTGCCATGAACTTATTTACAAAACGCCAAACCATTACGCCCAAAATGTATTAACTTCTATTTAGACAAAAAGATTGAAGACATGGCAATATTTACCCTCTCAATTCTAACGACTTAAAGCTATGTAATTCTATATATATACATATATTATATCACTAATAAAATTCAGATGTGCAGACCTAGTAGTCCAAATTTAACACGAGAAAGCTTATGTCCAGTTAAAAGAACCCCTTCCGAGATTTCTCTAAATCTACGAGTACGTTCACCACCAGGTGCAAATTGCTTGCAAGCATTTGTTCTCATCGTTTCATCTGCAAAGATGAGCAATGTTATTTGTTCTGGTGGTAACGGTTCCTGTATACCTGTAATGCGTGCAAATTGACCAGATCCTGCAGATTGTTTTTATGAGGATAGTCAAATAAGCAAGGTGCTATAAATGTTTCTCTAAATGCCACTTTTTGTTAAGCCCAAATTCCTGGACATCTGTACTATCGTTGATAAATTAAAAAGCATGTAGGGAGGGTATCTTGCTCTAGTTCTACGTAAAAGTATCAGTTTCAGAAAGATTTTCACTCCTGATTGCTTTGTCAATTACAGTGAATTATCTCTTGTTTAAGTTCCTAGTTTGGACTATTTACTGCAGTTGATTTTGAGGGTCTTCCTTTTAATGCAAGGACATCTTTCGTTCAATTCTCCTAAATAGTACTTTGGATTGCTTTATAATTCCATTGTATTAAAAATAAAATATTCTTGAGGGAATATTTACTACATGCTATTTGCAGCGATATATGGGATGTTTGCTGAAATATCTCTATTTATACTGCACTTGTCAATGCTGCTGGGCATTCGTAGAGGTTATTTCAATTTCTTGAAGAATGGATATTTATTTGTCGAAGTTACGCGAAATAGATTCTATTTATGATGTCTTGTGATCGTTGCATAAATGCTCCTGTCGCCTTTTGAGTTCATGCAGCAACATTAAAGACTCGAGATAATTTTAACCTTGCCTGGCATTGATACAAAGATGCTCATGGCAAGTGCCAATCCAACTGAAGCAATCAATAGAAAAAGTTAAATAAACAACAGGCAAATTCGAGCTCAATAAACAGCAGAAAAAATTATTCATCCAGCCTCAGCTGCAATATTGAAAACCAGACTCACACTTCTGAAATGAATGTTATACAAATTACACATCACAAGAATTCAAAACCCTCAGCCTGGACCTGTTATTTACCGCTGAGTGTAGCCAATAACTACAGAAACATCTTTAAACTTTTTCCTATCCGACAGGCGTTTCAATTTACAAATGACGTTTCTTCCTACAGGGTACAAAGGACGGGATCCCAAAACTATGTTATTCAATTATTCTTTTTATATTACCACATTGCAAATTCTTTAAATAAATTTCTAAAATACCTTGCTGAAATCAGAAATAATACATGTACTTCATGTTTTACATTATCCTTTATTAAATTTAATAAGATCTTAAAAAATGGTTCGCGCTAATACGTAGAGATACCACCTATAAACGCAACTTCTAGAAGAACCCTTTATCTTTACTAGCCCTGTACTTCTATTCAAATTTTGCTCTGGTCTGGAAACGTTCTGTTTTCCTCTTAACTGGATCCTTCAGGTCCTTGATAGACACCTTTTAAACTGTAATATCTTGAACTGTGTAACGTGTAGGCATCAAGTGATTATAGTTGAGAATCTTTAAGAATGGCTCAATCTTAAACTTTTTCAATTTCGCCTTGTCCATTTTCTTGGATACCTGCCAATCCCAGCAATGAGAGCATGTCAAAATTCTTCTTCTTCTATATACCTTGATTTTGACAAAGTTTCTTAATATATTGAGAAAAGTTGTCCCTATTGTAGCTCGTAGATTGTGAATCTGGGTCCCCTCGGACTGAAAAAGTCTATTTAATTTATTAAGAACGCCCAAAATATATACCAAGAATAGGAGATTTAATTTCATCTGAGGATTCTCTAAGTACACCAGTATTTTACTTGCATTCGATAGTGCTGATTTTTCATTTTCTTCGAATACGAATAATCTAAAATAGTATTGCAAAGGCATCCATTGTTCCAGCACTCGTGAAATAACCATTTGCAAGTCCAGCCAACGTGTTTTACTTAACTTCAATATTTTGTGCACTTCTACGCCAAATGATTCTTGGAATTCACAAAAATCATCCTTCCTTTTAGTACTATGTACAAAGTGAAAATATATGGTATGGTATGTCATTAGAAGCTTTTCCACCGGCATTTCAATTTTTTTAACTGATGCAGAAGCACAAAGATGCAATGTGTGGCAAGTACATCCCAAATAAAAAATATTTTTATTTAAAGCCTGAAGTCGTGTTTTCACCGCCGAAATTTCTCCTCGCATTTCTAAGCCAATTAAATTTTCAACGGGTATTGAGTTTTGTTCAAAAAAGTTAACAAGTGAATTATACTAAGGTGCGTTTCATATTTATAACGCCACTAAAAAATTTAAGATTTCTGGAAAACCATTTGTTCTAGCGGAACACAATATTTGGCGAAAATGATGAAATTCACGAGGAAAAAAAACTTACTCACAAATTGTAATCACACCACTTTATTCATCGGTTCTTGGAAGGAAATAGCGCTTTTTTACTATTTCATAATTATAACGCCACGTACATTTTCGATAAAAGTAACAATTTTATTTCTCCAAAAACAATAATAAGATACAGTAACATAAAATTCATTAATCAAGAGCTCCTCCTTGCTTCAAAATTGTATTAAAAATTCTGGTTTTCATGCTACTAAAGAGGTTTTTAATCAAACTCAAATCAATAGCATTCCATTCTTCCAAAATTGCCCGTTTTAAGTCTTCAACGGAGTTGTATTGTCGATTTTCCTTGTACACCCGGCGAACTAAAACTCCCCAGAGATTCTCAATTGGATTAAGGTCAGGAGAGCATGCTGGCCACTCCAAAACCTCAATCGAATTAGAAGAGAACCAGGACCTGGTTTCGCGACTAACATGGACACGAGCATTGTCCTGTTGGAAAATCCACTGTGTTGCAGGATTTTGCCGAATGAAAGGGACTAAACTCATCTGGAGTACATCCGTGTAATCTTTGCTTTTCATTCTTGATGAAGTGAATTGCAGTTCTAAGCAGCCGGACACAGCTGTCGTTGGAAAGGCCATGAAGTTCTGCATACAGTGAGCCCTTAACTGTGACCATACGCCCTGTAGTTTTTAAGATACAGGGTGTTTTGTGAAAACCTAGCTTTTGTTATGAATCACCCTGTAACTCCTAAACGGTTGATATTGCCCCCCCCCCCCTGCCATACAATTTTTGGTTCGTCTAGGTGAGTACTATCACCTCTATGGACCTCCTAAGGGGAAGCCCCTACCGCCGAAACGACGCGTCTTACCCCCCCCCCCCCCCTTCACCTGATAATTTTTTGCTTGTCTCCACCTCAGCTATCAAACCCTTGAGTTTGGTGCACCAATTATGAAACACCCAAATATATAACATATAATACGCATTGAGCTCAATACTTATTTTTTTTGTAAAGTTTACATTTTTTTCCTTATTTTTTTCGTAAGCCACTTTAATATTTTTTGTAATTTTTGATTTTTTTATCCTTGATTTATGGAGCGGTGTTGAGGCATGCTTCTCAAGTAATGTTACATTATTTCACAAAGATTTTCTACATAACTTACAGTAAGCTGTACAGTTGATTTGTGTCATCAATGCATCTTCGGACTTGCAATCTCTCGGATATATTTTGGTGTTCAATGTGCAGTGCTCGTCTTAAAAAATTTTTACTCACCAGTTGATCTCAACAACTGGAACAGTGAATTAAGCGTGGCGTCGGTAACGGTAGTTTCTTCATGAAACTTGCTTGTGTTCCGTCGACCTATACACAACGAAACTAAAGTAATACAAATACAATTATAAAAAACAATAAAATCACAAATATATAAACAAATTATAACAAATATAAAACAAAACATAACTAAATAACGATACAACAAGTTTGAATACCAAAATAATACAACCGCATACAAAATACATACAACAGTTAGCCGGACATAGCAATCAACACTTAAGGCCATATTACAATATGAGTGTTGCTCACGTGAGTTCTCACATGAGTTCCCTAAAATGACAGATATCAAAATATAAAGACAAAAAATAAACTCATGTGAGCGTTATTTTCTGAACTCACATGAGTTTCAGTAAAATAGAAACGGTTCTAATTTGCTGTGAGTTAACCTAAAATTGTATTGTCAAAAGTAGGACATTTTTTGAAAATGAGTATCGGAAACAAGATATTTTTATAATTTAATAAGAACATAGAGTCTATATAAATGTAATTTTAGATTGAATGGACCAAAGATGCTGTTTTTAAATTGACGGAGCTATGGCAGCTTTATCCTTGCATATACGACAGCACTGATAGTCTCTATTCTAATAAACATGCCAGGAATAATGCATTTTACGAGATTGCGTACGGGCTTAAGAATATATTGCCTCTCATAACAAGCGAAGAAGAAAACTAACTTACCTTAGAACTCAATACTCTCATGAAGTGGCTAAAATACGGAAAAATAAGAAAAGTGGTGCTGGCAGTGATGAAATATATCTCTCCAATATATACTGGTTCCAAAATCTAAAATTTTTGGAATCTTGCATAAAACCTCGTAAGAGGAAGTCCTGCTATAAGTTGGCGATTATTATAATAAATTTATAGTAAATTTAATTCAAGAAAAATTTAATTCTCTAAATTAGGAACCAGAAGAAATTAGCATGACATACGACATGAACGATCTTATTACTTATTCTCCAGAGCTTTCTATGGAATTAAACAACTTCGATTGCAACAATGAGCCTAGCTCAAAAAAGAAAAGGAAAATTGAGGATGATATGCTATTGGAGAGGACCTCCAAAGCAATGGAAAAAGTTGCTGAAACCATAAATAAGTTACATGAACCAATAACAAGGAAAACAGTTTTGGAAAACTTCTCAAAATTTATATATACCGAACTGGAACCCATTGAAGATCTGGAAATGCTTAATGAAGCGAAACATGAAATTCATAACATTATTTATGAATTTAAAAAGAAATGGTTCGAAAAATGCAAAAAAAATGTATAATTTTTTCATCAGAACAGTATCGGCTGAAAATCACTAGCAAGTGTGAAATATGAATTTTTTTTTTAAACATATTATGTATGATTTATGAAGTGATTTTTTTTTATTTTTGAAGGACAGTTTTTGTTTAGTCCAGATAAGTCTGAAAATATGTATATTTTTCTTCAACGTACCTACATAGATAATATACATAGTGATATTTTTTAATGTTGAACTGATATATGGAATAAAAGATTATTTTTTTTATAAATTAAATTTTTTAATTGCTTCCCATTGCCAAGGAACATGACCCACCGTGTTAAAAAATTCACAAAACTTATTTCTTACAACCATCGCAGCCGTGGTAAATCGATTTCCCGTAGCTCTTTTTAGTTTTGTTAAGAAAACATTACTTCTCCAGTTTCCTTGTTGAAATAATATACTTGAAGTATTCTCTCGGTCAACTTCTGCTGTGTGTTTCTTTCCATCCTCTCTTCGAATATAGTTGTGCAAAATGCAAGTAGCTATTACTAGATCTTCGACTTTCTCCACAGATAAATTTATTTCTTTTTGAAGTATTTCAAATTTGTTCGCCAAAATACCGAAGGCATTTTCTACGACTCTGCGTGCACGGGTTAACTAGATACTTTTTTTTTTCAGTTGTAGATCGCTGCCAATAAGGCTTTAGAGTTCTTGAAGATAGCCTGAAGGCATCGTCTGCAACGATGATATATGGTACAGTGTGGTTTCTTCCAAGACTGCAAGAAGAAAAATTTAACAAGTTTTCTTCAATAGCTCTGCATAACGTGCAGTTATTATAACCCCAGCGTCGTTGGTCCTGCCATTACATCCCACATAAACGTCCAGAAAATTGTAATCAGCTTCTACCAGAGCTAATAATATAATGTTGTTAAAACTTTTATCATTGTAATAAAACGAGCCATGACATTTTTTTGCTCTAAAGGCGATATGTATCATAACCACGGCCGAGACCAAAGACGCTTTGTTTTTTGATTCGGTTCTTAAATAGCCGACGAATAATACCCATTATTCCCAAAATGCTGGTGTCGACTTTTCCATTGTTATTTTCATGACAGTTTACGTTCACTCATATTATTATTGGTACTCAAGATGTGAAGATGTACACTAAGTACACATGTCAGTTTGACGTCATATGACTTTTCATAAGTATCTTTCAAAAGAGAAATCACGTGAGCAACACTCACAGTGTAATATGGCCTTAAGATCTAAGATTTATAAGATAGAGAAGTTCAACCATTTTTGTTAAGCGTTGCGTGAAACTTAACGAGTTTAAATAAATATAGTTTAAAAAGTTAAAAGTGTGGACTTTAATTATTGTAGAATAATCCTGACAAACCCTACAATAAAATCAGAAGTGTGATCTAATCCAAAACTTACAGATTACTGAAATATTTTGTGATTTTCATCCTTGTAAATATGGAGAACGCATTGTTCCCTATTACATCGTATTCAACAGGTCAGCTAAAGGAAAAGCTAAAAGGTTACAAAAATTTATGGAAAACAAAACAAAAAATAACATCTTTAATGATGATGTTATTATGCCTGATTATGAAGATGAAATTACGCCAAAAACAATTCTTCCCGCTAAAAGAGAAGAAATTACCACCAATATAAATTATGATAGAAAATACATAGCGGACCTAATAAGTAACTTCGGAGGAGAAACAACGGAAAATGTTCGGTTGTTTATTGAACAAAGAAAAAAGGAGGTAATTGAAATATATAAAATTAGTGAAATTGAAATAAAATTAATTGTGATGAGCAAGCTAAAGCATAAAGCTGCAAAATGGTATCACAGCATACGTTATTGAACGAACTAGTAAACATGTATGATATCAAACAAAATTAAGGAAACATTTACGGAATATTTCCAGGACAAAATTTGTTTTGCTAATCAATTAAATTTTCCAGAGGAAGAAATAATTGAATCCAATATAGAAGGATTTAAAGATAAAAGATTGCAGAATCAAGCAAGGATCCAGAAATATACATATAAAGGGGATTTCATCATTTGCGTCAATTAAAAAAAATCGTCCATCTCTTACAAATACAATTAGGAAAAGTAACATCGAAAAGGAAAAAATATGTTATAACTGTAACCAAAAGGGACACGTGATAAGTGAATGTAGGAAATCAAAACGTAAGCCTGGTACATGTTATGAACACATTCTTCCCAACTGTCCATTCAAGAATAGCACTGAGAATAAGGTAGTACCAACATCATCAGCAATAGTGAACAATATTGAAAGTGAATCAACAGAATACATTCGAAAGGTGGGAATTTTTATAAAAAATAATTTTGGTGAATTTGTAGACTTACAAGCTATTTTAGACACAGCTAGTGCAGTGTCGGTAATAAAACAAAAATTTATTAATGAGTATGATCAGTATAGCGAAAATTTAACATTTTCTGGAATTAATGAATCTTAACTTAAAGTATTAGGACAAGTCCACGTCTGGACAAGCATTTTTAATAACGTTAAAAATAACTGGTAACAATACAATGAATACTGATGTGATGATGGGTAGAGATCTTTTAAAAAAAATATCAAGTAAAACTACTATTGATCACAAAAATGAAGTAGAAAATGAAATTCTAAATATTAATGTCGATGAAACTGAAGAAAATGTTGATATAAATTTTGGATTAAAAAACGATTATAACTTAAAAAATCAAATAACAAGTGCGATTTTAACTTATGAAAGATTAGTAAAAATCAAGACCAACCAAAAATTAAGTATGAAATGAAAAGAATATTAGAGAAACCTCGTCGATTATCTGCGTGGAGAGGAATTAGGGAAAATTCTAAATAACCTTGTGGAAAAAGAGGTTATTCGCCCATCTAATTCTCCGTTTTGTTCTCCAATAGTACTTGTAAAAAAAATAGTTCAGCGTATAGATTATGTATAGATTTCAGGAAACTGAATCAAAACACTTTAAGGGATAATTATCCCTTTCCAGTCATTGTGGACCTTATTGACAGATTTGATAATAAAAAATATTTTTCACTCATTGATCTGAAGTCAGTTTTCATCATGTTTTTATATCATCTGAATCAACAGAATATACCAGTTTCATAACGCCGTTAGCGCAATTCGAATATTTAAAAATGCCACTTGGACTAAAAAATGCATCCAGTGTATTCCAGAGATACGTCGATGAGATTTTTAAGGATTTAATTACTGCAAACAAGGAGATCATCTATACAGATGATATTATGATAGCTGGTTACTCAATTGAGGAACACACGGGAATCCTGTGTACGGTATTCAAAACTTTAGCAGAAAATTTACTGGAAATGAATATGGAGAAATGTAAATTTTTCCAAGCTAGTATAAGCTTTCTAGTTTATACTGTAGATTACGAGAGAATTAGACCAGGTTCAAACAACATAAAAGGTTATCCACCCCCTAAAAATCTACGTGAACTGCAGCGCTTTTTAGGAATGTGTTCATACTTTAGGAAGTTCATTTTAGGTTTCATGCACTTAGCAAAACCTTTACAAGACATGCTCAGAAAAAGTGTAGAATTTAAGTTTGAAAGTAAACAATTATTGGCCTTTGAAAAGTTAAAAAGTAGTTTAATAGAAAGAGCAGTGTTGTCCATATTTTCAACAATGGATGACATTAAATTACATTTTGATGGTAGTTCAGTTGAATTTGGTGCCATATTATTTCAGAAAAAAAAGGAAGGCAAGTTACACCCGATCTTCTTCTTCTCAAAGAGAACAATAGATCAGCAGAGCAAGTATCATTCGTATGAGCTTGTAACGCTTGCAATAATTTACGTTTTATGAAGATTTAGCATTTACCTCTTAGGTAAAATTGTAACTGATTGTAATGTAATGCACTCACATTAACCAAAAAAAAAAAAAAAACACACAAATAATCAATCCTTGTATTGATCGTTGGGTTTTAGAAATGCAAGAATATGATTACAATATTGAGCATCGTGAAGGGAAAAAAATGCAGCATGTAGATGCTTTGAGTATGTCACATCCAATCCTTGTAATAGGGGAAAACATATTTGAACAGAATTTAGGGATATGTCTGATTCGAATCTTAAAGGTTTACGGGAAAGACTAGAACATGAAGATGATAAAAGTTTCGAACTCAGAAACGGTCTTATCTACAGAAAGATAGATAAAAATAAAATTTGTTTTTATGTTCCGGAGAAAATGGAACAACAAATTTTAAAGGTCTGTCATGACAATTATGGTGATCTGGGAATTGAAAAAACCATTAATATCATTAAACATATATTGGTTTCCGCAGGTAACAACGAAGGTCAGAGATTATATTCAGACCTGTCCGGAATGCATTGCGTATAATGTACCTGCCTGAAAATCTGAGGGCTTTCTACATTCCATCGCAAAGGGTGACAAACCATTTGAATATCCACATAGATTACTATGGACCTCTAGAAGAGGTAAGAGAAAGTTTGTTTTAGTTATGATTGATGGTTTTAGTAAATTTGTGAAACTTTATGCTACCAAATCCACAACAACAGAGGAAACGATTAGATGTCTTAAACATTACTTTTTACATTATAGTTGACTGTTATGGTCGTAGCATATTGCATGAGGCTAGCTGCGTCATGTATGCCCGGATTGCTTTCTGTATGGACGGAGCGTCTGTACGCAGCAAATACTACCTAATTAACAGGGCAGGGCTTCCAGATACTACGAGTTTGATGGGAAGGAAGAAGAAGATTATTGGCGGCCGAGAAAAAAGGAGACATTTTTTTTGTGTGTATAAAAGGAATCTTCTTGGTTTTTCTGGTTTGAGAGTACTGAAGAGGTAGTGTTGTGACTCAGGTGCCCAATGCCCATAAGGTGAAAATATTGGCCTATGCAATATGTTGATGTATCGCAGAAATGATCCTGAAAATCAAAATTTATTTCATTTAAAATTTCAATATAAATTCAAAATGCATTCCCACATTATAACAAAATGCAATTTAGCATAAATTGCAATTTGTTATCAGGCACACATTCCACTCACACGATATGCACACTTACCTACATACAGTGTCTTCTTACTTTTTTTCCGCATGTACACTCTACATACGTACAGTACCTATTTTCTTCAATCTAATTGCATGTACATACATACAATTATCAGAACAATTCGCGCCCTCTTAAAAATTAATATTTCAAGACGGGCGTACAAGTGCATGCATCAAAAACTTTTGCATTCTCTCACGTACGTTTTTTCAACGGTCTTGAGAAAGTAATAAAACAAAAAAAGCTTTCTGAAGTTTTGGTGGGTACCTGGGTGCAAGATCGCCAAACCTCGAGGAGTTTGCTTTTCAACCGTCGGGCGATAAAGAACGAAAGTATATCGAGAGTTTAGAAAAAGGAAACGCTTTTCATTGGAAAAGTAAACAAAAAAGTTAATGTTAATGAAATCAGGAGTTTCGAAAAAATAAGTGAAAGTTTAAAAAATCAGAAACAAATTAAGAAAAATTGTATTTAAATTAAGGAAACTGTTATATTTAAAGAAAGGTGTAAAAAGTTCATTCAAAAGCAAAAGGAGTTTAATAAAATTTGATTAAACAGGGAATATTATATTTGTTCTGTTTTTTTTTATACATAAACCCTTACGCGCGAGTTATGTTACCGTCTCAAGGTAACACAACTAAAGGAAAAGAAAACGTGACAAAAGCCTGGGAAGATACGAAATTCGCATTCCCTCTGAAAGAATAAAGTTTCATGACGAGATGCACATTTCGTATCTTCACTATCCATGAGAACTGTCGACTCATCAGAATATGAGACACCGACCAAAAGCTCTTTATGAACAGAGCAATTTAAAATACATATATGTAATAAAAAGTTAGTCTTAAGATCGACGTGAAAAGAGTAATTACTCCGAAGAGTGATTCCGGTTTAATTTCATTTGTTAAATTAACTAATTAGCTAGATAGTAGTGTATTAGGAATAGGGAATATTTTTTTGAATAAAGATAATCCATAATAATTGTTATTTTTGTTTTTTTGATAAAATAAAAATAAAACATTTCATTGGCGCAGTCGGTAGGATATCGCTCTAAAGAGATGATATCCAGTGATCTAACCATAAAAGTGTAAATCTCTCCAAAGAGTAGATATTGAAAAAATATAAAAACGCAAACTACATGTATATGGTGCATTTCTGTAAGAGAAAATACAGTGTCGTGTGAATTTGTGACCAAATTAAATCTAACTACAATAATTGAAAAGTGATTACGAATAGTGATCAATGTAAACTTCTAGTTTTAATCTCTTAGTGATTATTCAATCATTTAAAGTACTATTGGGAAACAAACTTTTTCTTGAAATTAGTACAATCATAGAAAGGAATTTGCTGACTTGATCGTATGAATAGAAGAAGAGAACTTTTTTCCCGAAATCGACATTTAGAAGGAATTGAAGAAGAAATGGCAGCAGAGCAGATTCAAGCTTTGGTGCATTCAGTCCAGCAGCAGCAGGAGGAAATCAATCAGCTCAGACAGCAGTTAGCTCGACAACCAGCTAATTTATTTGAACTTTCATCAGAACAAGTTCTAAATCATTTTCGGCGCTTGAGATCATTTAATGGCAAAGAGGAATACACACTTCAGGAGTTCATCAGATCTGTGGAAAGTGCAGCTAGGCTTTGCAATGGAAATGAACAGCTACTAAGCTATTCTCTCAACATCGTTTATAACGAAAAAATTCAAGGTCATCCAGAGATTAGGCGATAACCTGACATGGCAAACCGCGAAGGAAGAGCTTAAACTTCATTTCAAACCAAGGAAAGACTGTGCGGAATTAATCAACGAGTGTAGAAGTATTAAGGTAACAAATTTACGAGAATTATTTGATTATGTTAGAATAGTTAATTATCAATTAAATGAACTATATGATTTCGACACAGAAAGACCTATTACTTATACTCCGCAAAACAATGACAAATATTTAGTAGGAATAATTTTAGAAAAAATGGATAATTTTGTTCGTGGACATGTCCCACATAATAGCACTATTATTGAAATATATAATAAATTTTCGCAATTGAAGTTACTAGACGACGAAAGAGCAGTAGATTACAGACACAGAAAATTTAAAAATTTAAATAAGAGTAATTATCGGGGAAAACATGATCAGACAAACTCTAACGACAATAGGGGACAATTAAACAGAAACTTTAACTTTAGAACGCAAAACGCATTAAACCAAAATACACAGCAAAACGGATACAATAATTCAGGACAGAATAAAAATAACTACCACAATAATTCAGGACAATTTAGAAATAATAATTATAGAAATAACTCAGGACAATTTGACGGTAGAAATAACCAAACTTACTCTGGACAATATAGGAATAATCAAAACAATTCCAATCGAACTGGATTCTATAATTCGACACAAACAAGACAAAGATACAACAATAATAATAACAACAATCAAATAGAACCAATGGAAATCGAAAATGTTCAGCATCAGAATGTAAATTTTTTAACAGAGCCTCTGGAAATAGGTTACCCATAGTAAACCTGACTGTAGGTTTTCAAAAAATAAAATGTTTAGTCGATACAGGGTCGGATACTAGTATAATTAAACCCCAATTATTTACAAATTTTTCCGAAGAAAAATTCTCTGAACCTCTATATTACAGTACAATTAATGGTATTAATAAAGTAACGAGGAAAGTAGTTACTCCTATCCCTAAAGAGTTTAATGTTCCAGGAACTATCTCGTGGAAAGTAATTAATTTAGTTGGTCGAAAATATGATGGAATTATTGGGCAAAATATGCTTACAGCGCTAAAAGCAAAAGTGAATATGGAAAATAAGTACTTAGAAGTAAATGGGAATAAATTAATTTTCGAAGATAACGAATATCCATTTGCAACTAATGAAATATGTACGTTAGAAGCAAACGACGGAAATATACTGAGTAGCCTTAAACTAGATCATTTAAATTATCGGGAAAGGGAATCAATAAAAAAATTGTTGAAAGATTATGAAGAACTATTTTTTAAAGAGGGAACCCAGTTAACATCAACTCATGAGATTCAACATGAAATCGTAACCACAACGAGTAATCCTATTTATTCTAAAATTTATCGGTATCCACAAGTCCACGAAATAGAAATTGCTAATCAAATGAAAGAAATGCTTAACCAGGGAATAATAAAAGAGAGTAATTCCCCATATAATTCACCCTTATGGATAGTACCCAAGAAATCAGATAACTCGGGAAAGCGTAAATGGCGTATAGTCATTGACTATAGGAGACTCAACGAAGTCACAGTTAGTGACAAATTTCCAATTCCCAATATAGATAGTATATTGGACAAACTGGGTAAGGCACAATACTTTACTACATTGGATCTCGCAAAGGGATTCCACCAAATAGTAGTAAAGAGTGAAAATAGGAAGAAAACTGCATTTTCAACACCCTTTGGTCATTATGAGTATGTCCGGATGCCTTTTGGTTTGAAAAATGCTCCGGCGACTTTCCAAAGATTGATTAATTCTGTATTAAGAGACCACATAAATAAAACTTGTGTTGTTTACTTGGACGACATTTTGGTATTCAGCACATCTTTAGAAGAGCATATCAATAATATTAGGAAGATTTTAGATAAGTTGAAGCAAGCTAAATTAAAAATTCAAGTAGACAAGTGTAATTTTCTTCATAAAGAAACAGAATACTTAGGCCATATACTTACGCCAACTGGAGTTAATCCGAATCCCAACAAAATCAAAGTTATACAAGAACTTAAATTACCCACGACCCAAAAACAAATTAAGTCATTTCTGGGAATGACGGGATATTACCGTAAATTTATTAAAGATTACGCTAAAGTAGCCCATCCCAAGAAAAATTCGAAAGTAAATGTCAATGACCCTTGTTACATATCATCTTTTGAAAAACTTAAGGAAATAATTACTAATCATCCCATTCTGAGATACCCAAATTTTAACAAGAGGTTTAAGCTAATAACGGATGCTAGCAATTTTGCTATAGGGGCAGTCCTAACACAGGAAATCATCCAGTTTGCTATGCCTCACGAACATTAAATAATCATGAGCAAAATTATTCAGTTATAGATAAAGAGCTTCTCGCAATTGTCTGGGGAGTGAAATATTTCCGGCCATATTTATTTGGCAAGGAATTCGACTTACAAACTGACCATCAACCTATTAAGTGGTTGCAAACCAAATATACAGGTAAGGATATTAATCCCAGGTTACAAAGGTGGTTAATCCAGCTAGGAGAATATGACATAAGAATGGAATTTATAAAGGGAAAAGACAATAAAATTGCAGATTTTTTAAGTAGAATAAATATCGACAGTAAAGAAATTAATCATGTCGGACTGGGCAAGGAAAAATCCGAAGATATTCCTGAAGGCTCAAGAGACTTAGTGAATTATACCTTCAAAGACATGTTCACAGAAGAATTTGAAGATTCAAAAATCGAGGAACAAATTAATGTACTCGATGATTCCATAGAAGTACAAACGGTGCATTCGCAAGAGGAAAATTTAGATAACCACATACCAGTCCTCGAAACAATAGTCAATCGATTTAAGACACAAATTTTATATGTTAACGAAAAGGAAAAAGAACTCGAACAGATATTCAAGAATAGAAGAATATACATTGATAAAAATGATTTATCTGGCGAAAAAGTAAATGATATACTGAGAAGATACATCGAGAAAGGAAAAATAGGTATCTACTCAGAATTAAATTTTCACGAATATAACAAACTGCAGCAGAAGATATTAGAATTATTCTCAAATAATCGAAACATAAAATTTGTTAAATGTAGTAAATTTGCAGTAGATATTGAGGACGAAGAAAAACTTAGGAAACAAATCGCACTTTTCCATAAAAATGAATCAGGACATTCAGGTATTATAGCTACTTACGAAGGAATTAAAGATAGAATCTGCAATCCAAACCTCAAAACTAAAGTGCATGAAGTGATCAATAATTGTGAGATCTGTTCAGCGGCGAAATACGATAGAAACCCAATTGTTAAGAAATTTCACCTGACGGAAACCCCGTCAACAATTAATGAAATTGTTCATATTGATACATATGTTAATAGCAAGCACTCTTTCATTAATTTTATAGATAAGTTTTCCAAATACGCAATTAGCTTTTACCTAGAAGATAGGAATAGCCAAACCATAATAGAGAAATTAAAGCAGTTCATAGCAATCAGAGGAAAAATAAAGAAATTCGTTTTCGATAATGAATTCAAATCGAAAAACATAATCGAATTCTGCAAAAAGGAAGGAATCGAGTTCCATCTGACTAAACCCAATAGTCATACAGGAAATTCGGATATAGAGAGGTTTAATAACACAATAACTGAAAGAATTAGAGCACTTAATTTGGAAGAAAAACAACCAATCCGAATGCAAATGTTAAATGCAGTCACTTTCTACAATAATACCTTTCATTCCACAATTAAAGCTACACCACTGCAAGTACACGAAAAACAAATCGATCATAGAATAATCAAAGAACGAACAGAACAAAAGAAAAGCCATATTATAAACAAAAGGAATCTTAATAGGGAAGAATATAAAGAAACAAGAGCAGAAGGTTACATAAAAAATTATAAATCTCTTAGGCATAAGGAAGAACCCAAATTTCGGAAACAAAAGCTACAAAATATTCATGAAAGCAACATTAAAAGAGCTTTTAAATTTTCAGATAAAAACTCTACTGATATGGATACTAATACTAACAACGCTACCTCAAGTACAAACAACCATGACCATTGAAAACATTAACTCCGAACTAGGATACAGCGAAATAAAAATTGACGAAGTTGAAATAGTAAGTAAATATGACATAATTTTACACATAATACACCCGAAGGAAATATTAGACATAATAAATAACTTAGGTAATACTATAGAAATGCTAGAAATAGTAAGTCATAAAGAACTTTTAACCGACCAAATAATATCACTTAAAAGCAAAATAAAAACAATCATACCACGAAGATCTACTAGAGCTTTACTAGGCCCACTAAGCAAAATCTTTAAATGGATTTACGGGACCCTAGACGAGGATGACAAGCAAGAAATTGAGGAACACTTCCGAGTAACAGACGAAAATAACCATAATATAATCAATAATATAAACAAACAAGTAAAAATCAATGATAATTTCAACAAGACATTTACGTTACTTAGAAATATTATAGAATCGGACAGAAACAAAATATTACAAACATTCAAAACACTGAACGTTACCGACAGACAAATACTTGCAAAGCAAACGTTTTTAGAACAACAAATCAAAATAAATATGATAAAAGACCAAGTAGATCATATTCAAAGCAACATTGCCTCAGCTAGAGTAGGAATGTTACACCCGAATATATTAACTAATGAGGAAATTGAAGTTTATAAAATTGACTTTAGAGCATTTAGCAATATACGCATGGCAAAATCTATTAATAATTCAATTATATTTACCATAAAAGTTCCTACCGAAGCCATTAAAACAGATAAGAAGCTTTTAATTCCAATTGCGAACTCTGAAAATAAGCAAATTAAGGAAGAAATGGAATATATAGTTAGGATTGAAAATAAAGTTTATTCATTCCAAGAAAATTTAGGACTAAGAGAATGAAGATTAAGTAAAAATTGTATTATAGAAAAAAATTGTCAACTAATAAAAAATACAGACGAAGAAATTATAGAATTAAAAGAAGACGTTATAATTCTAAATAATTTTAGAAACAAAAGATTTGAAAGTACCTGTGACGAAAGAAAATTTATTTTAAAAGGAAGCTTTCTAGTGAATTTTAATAATTGTACAATTCGGGTAAATAACAAAGAATTTAGCAATAAAGTCCATGAATTTATTGAACGGTTCATGATTCCAATAACAGAGAATATTACTTACAATGATAACAACTTTTTCTTTGATGAAATCAAATTAAATCAAGTAGAAAATATAAAGAAAATAGAAGAATTAAGGTATCATAAAACTGTTAACTATGGACTGGGCTCTGTCACGATTTTAGTTATAATCATTATCATTGTCTACATAATTTATAGATGTAAGAGAAATAAACTCAAGGTTAAAGTTGTTAACAGGATTCAGGAGAATCCAAATTCTAGGAAGGGAGGAGTTATGTTACCGTCTCAAGGTAACACAACTAAAGGAAAAGAAAACGTTACAAAAGCCTGGGAAGATACGAAATTCGCATTCCCTCTGAAAGAATAAAGTTTCATGACGAGATGCACATTTCGTATCTTCACTATCCATGAGAACTGTCGACTCATCAGAATATGAGACACCGACCAAAAGCTCTTTATGAACAGAGCAATTTAAAATACATATATGTAATAAAAAGTTAGTCTTAAGATCGACGTGAAAAGAGTAATTACTCCGAAGAGTGATTCCGGTTTAATTTCATTTGTTAAATTAACTAATTAGCTAGATAGTAGTGTATTAGGAATAGGGATTATTTTTTTGAATAAAGATAATCCATAATAATTGTTATTTTTGTTTTTTTGATAAAATAAAAATAAAACATTTCATTGGCGCTCTCTCCCGTGGAGCACGGAGTGCGTTCAACATTACAGTAGAGACACAACAAGTTTTTTTTACTTTACTTGGGATAGAAGAAAATAATATTATTCCGTGAGGTGAAAGTATAAAGATTGAGAAGGCGCCGAAAAGAAAGAAAAGGTTCAGAATTCATGAGAATTCGACTCAAACAGGAGAGGAAGAAAACCAAATCTTACAAAGGGAAACGTGGATTTTTCTGCATTTTCTGGAAATGCGGTATCTGGATGTCTGAAGAGCCATGGGGCGAGAGAAAATGATAGAACAATCGAGTAGTTGTAAAGGTTATGAAGACAAATGGGGGAACGTAACAAGGTTTTTGCTGGAATTTAAAAATTTTTGAAATATTGCTTATATTACTTATATTGGGAAAACGTTAAGAGAAATGATAAATTAAAATAGCAAATGGGATAAAGACATGAATTTATGGTAATCATTTTCGTGTTGGAAGAACACTAGGAAATTAGTTTTTTTAAAGAAAAGGTTTACAAGATTATTGTTGAACATAACAATTTTTCTGCTAGTATATAAGAAACAAAAATAACTGAGTGATAATCAGCGTGATGATCCACGGCAGAACATACGACACGCTGAAGAATTGAAAATGTATCTGTAATAGTGCGGCAAATCTTGGGAAGATTTGCTCTTGTGTTGTTAGAGCGTTTTTGATCTCAATGATAGGAGAGAAAGAAGAATTTAAAAATTAAACTCGATGGAGTAAAGAAATACATGACATTACAAGGTCAATCTGACCTTATAGTACTAAATCTTAAAGACCTGAAAAAGACGTCAATAACAAGATATGAGATTTTTAGGGCAGGAAAGTTTTTTGTTTTCTGTGTAAATTACAACAAAGAATCTGAAATTCAAAATCAATTTATATAAAGTACAGAATTTAGAGTTTAAGATGTTAAAGTTAAGGAAAACATAAAACTGTGAATTTACAAGGACATATGAGAAGTATCACTAAGTCCTAGGGCTTTTAATTTGATCCGCTACACACGACCTGTCTTAATTTCGTTCTTTACGACAAGATTATTAAAATAACAAACGAACCATGTCCCAACCTTCTAAATTTTCAGCATTTTAATTGTCATATATCCGCCTCCAGGGAGCTCCTTCGAGGGACTGAATGACACGTGAGTAAATTATCAGTATATTTTCTTTTGGTTATTTTATTGTGCTATTTGTTTGAACCATATATTGATAAATCATTAAATATTGCATTCCCACTGGGGTCGGAGCCAGTATCATGTCCTAAGTAAGGGCGTTTCAATTTCGCTAGTAACAAAACGAAAAGAGAAAGCTCAGGCTGGATATGACAATTCTTTTGAATGTGCTTGAGATGTCTAACAGGCCACGCAATCATTTGAGCTTGAAGATTAGATGTACATTCCCCGGTTTGACATAACTAGAAAAAAAAAATGACAAAATTAAGAAAACATAATTAAATATGCACTTCTCATGTGACTTGTAAGTAAAGAGCAGATCGTATGAAATTGTTATTAGAAGTACTGGTTTAAAAGAGCGTATATACGAGTTGTCTGTGTTATTATTCAGCATTAGGTAGGTGGGTTTTGCCTCCAGTTATTAGTATGACAATTTGTAATCATTAAATATTTATAACGTAATGGAACCGTAAAGTTTAATTTCTTTTCCTTCACTCTCCCGGAGCCCTCTCAGGATGGTGGTCGAATAGGTCCGCTCCTCTAACTTTTCAGATATCAGATCAACAGGGACACTGGAAATACTCTGCCCTCAGTGTCGATTGGGTGGATGGGGCGACGGCAACAGAAGGCAGAACATCTGAGCCTTTACATGGTTAATGGTAAGTAGTGTAAAGGTCCCTTCAGGACTGGATGTGTGTGACGGGATTTGGTTTGTCAGGCACGATTTTTTTTTTGTGTATGGCTGGTGGCGGCGGCAGGTTTTCGTGGAACCTCCCCACAATATCCGCAAATAGCCGAGGCGAGCTAGCGTGCCGCCCTGTAGTCTACGATGGCCACCGAGTGATCTGTCAGCTCATGCTAACAGTCTGGACTTAACGTCCGATGTCAATCACTCTACATACGACCATAACGCGACCAGTTAAGTTGATAAGTGATAGAGGAACTTGTTTCACCTCTGGTAAATTCTCTGATTATATGAAGTGTCAAATCATACAACATGTGTTGGTGGCTAGTGGTTGTCTAAAAGCCAATGGATAAGTTGAAAGAGTGAATAGGATCATCGGCCGGATAATGTACCAAACAGACACCCTATAAGCTGCTTTTTGAAGTTAACTATAATATCCGGGAATATTTAATTACTTTATTTACGAAAAAGATTATGAAGATTTAGGAGATGAAAGACAGAGAGGGTCAGCTAATATAAAACAAATGCAACAATATAATGAGGAGCATTTTAATCAAAAACGAAAACCACCTATTGTATACAAACCAAGTGATTCAGTTGAGGTCACTACTGTAGATACAACACCTTTGGTCAATAAAAAATTAATTCCTAAATATAGAGGCCCTTATGTCGATGTTAAAGTTTTAAATAATGATAGATATTTGATTAGAGGTGTAGACAGATTTCAAATTACTCAAAAACCTTTCGAAGGAGTTTGTGATGTGTCACGTATGAAACGATCTATATTAAAAAACAAAAAAAACATAAATTTAAAGAATTAATGAATTCCATGTAAAGTAATAATATATGAGAAATTTTTTTTACTATTTCTATAAGGAATTACACTAATATGAGTTTCATCAGTGAGTCTAGAACTAGCGTCGACATACTTGTAGTTATAGAATAGCATATAGTAACTAAATTGGATTTCTGAGCTCTTTATTAGACTAGACGTAATACCTTAGAGTATAAATCTTTGTCACATTCGATGGGGATGTTTCCACTGGAGCAACCCGTTGGACGATCAGGTTATTATGACGTCTACTAATCCAGTTAAATTTTCTCGTTTCATTAGACAATAGAAGCAAATCAATTCAATTAAATAGATGATAAGGAAAATAAATTAACATTAGTTATTCAATAAGGTTTTATTTCAGTTTATTATTTCAACTTTTGAATTTTTTTTTCAATCTCTTAGTCAAGAACCCAGTTGTTCTTGATTGGGACGCTCAAGGGCGATTCGGGAACATTGAACTTTAGTCTCTTTTATACAGGTACTCTCTAGCGGCTGGAGCGCTTCATCCTTCGGGGAATGTAAATGAATGTAAGTACCCGTAAATAATAATTGTCATATAAGTATATGTCACATGTGATATATAGATATATATGTTACCGAATTTGTCCTGCTAACTTGTCCCGACGCAAGCAGCATGGGGGGATTATTTAACAAAAATTCCACGTAAATGAAATCTGGAAATAGAAAATCGCTAAATATAAAATCTGTATGTATATATGTAACTAAGTTTGAAATTGAGCGCTTTAGCCTGATCGTTGAATTCCTAGCCAGACCATTTAGTGAAAGTTAGATTGTAATTGATGTAAGTTCGCAACTTCGGCCGTAGATCAAATATCATGAAAGAATAAGTAATGTGATTATAATGGACATATATTTTCATCAAATTTCTAATCTTAATTACCGAATTTTAATTTCCACTGCATAAGTAATATACCTATACATAAGTAATTATATGCATAGTAAATATACATATACGAGATATAGTTGAAACATTTTTGAGTTTAGTATATTTTTGCATCATAGGTGCGAAGAATCGCCAGTCCAGAACTTACTGTAGCCAGTATATTGTAGGAAATTAGTATTGATTTAGTTGGCCGAACCATATGAATTTATAAGGTTGTATTGCTTAATATAATTGTGAACTAAATAAAAATGTTGATGGATTGTGTCCAAGTATTCCTATGCTTTTCATGAGGCCGTAAGGTTCTCGACCTTCTCTCTCACTCTCCTGGAATCTTGTTGATACGAGGGTCGACTAGGTCCCCTACTTCTCTCTTTACAGGTCAACTAGGGACACTGAAAACTATCTGCCCTCAGTGTCGATTGGGTGGTTGGGGCAAGCAGAGAAGGCCAAACATCTGTGCCTTCCCAATGGATGTAGATAAGTGGTGCAAAAGTCCCTTAAGGACTGAATGTGTGCTACGGCCTTTTGATTTGTAGGCACGAACAATTTTTGTATATGGCTGGTGGCAGCGGCAGGTCTTCGTGGAACCTCCGTACACTCTCCGCCAATAGAGGAGGCGAGCTAGCGTGCCGCCCTGCAGTCAACGCTGTCCACCGAGTGATCTCTCAGCTCATGCTGGCAGTCTGGACTTCACGTCCAAGCAAATCACTCTCAACATACAACCATAACATAGGATTTATTCATCCAAGGAATTCGACGAGAATATTCCTACCAGAAACGAGCAGGACCACATGCGAATTTTCCTGGATTTCACTATTTCTTCAAACCGTTTGGAATATTTATGTAAATGGAAAAATAGATGAAATAATGGTAATTTATCTGTACTATGTAGTGGCCAAAATTATAATGTGTCACATGTGTGTTAAATTTTTGCGTAGACATTTGTTGTCGAAAATTAAGTTAACTAATTTAAATAAACAAATAAATCGAAAGCGATTTAGATTGCAATGACATTTTTAAGAAACTAGGCGGAAATCTTAGCGGATGGATTATGTTTTGTGGGATTTAAGTTCTCTCCGATCATCATATGCTTATGTGTTTAAATGTGTTTGAAGGCTTACGGCCAACAATAATTAGTTCTATTGACTGTGTATGAAGTCTTACGGCCAAACAATTAGTTTACACACACTTTTGTTGCGAGGTTTACGACCATTGCCTTTATTTGAGCTTTTGTTATATGTTTTACGACTGCATATCATATAGAAAGCAAATATGAGTCATATGGAAAGATTAAATGAATTCTTAAGGCAGGCATCCGAAAATCAGCTAAAAGAAAAGCTAGTCTCTTCTGAGGAAGTCTTATTAATCTTTCTGAATATTGAGGCGCTGGGAAAAGGAGAACAGCACGACTCCTCAGATTCTCCGGTATCTACTATTTCACTTGACATGCAAATTGGTACTCTACGAGAGACTTTAGAGAAAACAAGGGAAATAGCGCGGTTGAAGCAAGGGATTTCCAGTTTGGCTCAGACTATTGGACATCAGCAGCAGCCGGCTCCGGTGGCATTTATGAAAAGGGATATCGTACATTCAGTGATAAGAGGTATTCCAGATACCGAATTTAATAAGTCGATTCTTTATAGCGCAAATAATCTACACGAATTGAAGATATCACGTACTAAATATGAAAAAATTAAATATTTTTCTGCTAGTAATTAGCAACTATTTAAACTGGTTACCAAAACTCAGCTTCAGGCACCCAAAGTACTTAGATGTTACAATTGCAACGAAAAGGGTCATGTCAGCCATAAATGCCCCAAGCCAAAGAGAGAACCTTGTTCCTGTTTCAAGTGTGGACGTTTGGGTCATAGAATTGCTGGGGCAAATGCCATCATGTCTCTGCAGGATCATCACTCACAACGAGTCGAGCCAGTTAATGATTTTCAATATAAGGTTCAGTACACATTCTTAACATGTGAGACTGGATATGATAAGTGTTCATGCACATGCACTTTGGTTTCCTTACGGGATACTGGCAGTCCTACAAACATCATTTAGCAGAGACATGTTCCTGGTCATTTTATCCGTACAGTAGAGCTGGGACAAAATAACTATTACGGAATAAATAACGATTTGCTAGATATCAAAGGTAGAATAAAATGTAAGGTACATTTTCAAGATAAAGTCAGTACAATAAATATTTTTGTTGTAAAAGATAGCAGTATGACATTCCCAGTAGTTTAAGGTAGAGATTTCATACAGACGGCCCGGTTAGACTTCATTTCATGTGTCAAGATTGTAAACTGTGAGGATCCGAGTGAGATAGAGTGTGGCAATATGCTAGATTGTGAATATGCGTGTGTCGAACGAGCGATGGTATCCTCAAGATTTAATGAAGCGGTCGAAACTTCTTAAAAGTGTTTTGATACAGGTACGATTATTCATGATTTTGAAAATAAAATTTTAAATATTGACGCTGATTTCGAAGGGGGCTTAATATAAATACTTGCATACCATTTTATGTAAAAGATGAAATATGCAAGATCATTACTTTTGTTGACGTTTATGAGAGTAGAGACCGCGATAGACTGGTAGACGAATTTAAGATGGCCGCGCAGATTATCCCATGCACATATTGTAGAATTATGTAAAATTATTAGTGATTTATTAGACAGAGGAATTATTCGTGACAGTTGCTCTCCATGGGCAAAGATGTCCGCCTTTGCGTTGACTACAGAGAGTTGAATAGGCTCACTGTTAAAGATAATTACCCCCTTCCCTTATTGAAGATATATTAGATAGATTGAGAGGAAAGAAATATTTTATCACATTAGACCTTCAAAGTGGACTTCATCACGTTACAATGGATGAAAATTCCATTAAATATACATCTTTCGTTACACCCGTAGGGTAGTTTGAGTATGTTCGTAAGCCCTTTGGATTAGAATATGCACCCTCGGTGTTTCAGCGATATGATAGCAGAATATTTCACAAAATTATTTTCGAAGATAGACTTTTTGTCTACATGGACGACTTACTGATCGCTACTGCGACAATAGAGGAGCATCTGAACATTTTAAGGGAGGAACTGTCTATGGTTACTCGTTGGAGCTCTGGTATGACAAGTGCAAATTCCTTTACGAGGGATATACAGTAAACCGAGACGGAATAAGGCCAAATGAAGAAAGCTTAAGAGCCATTTATGACTTTCCAGTTCGAAAGAATTAGAGGGACGTTCAAAGTTTTCTGGGATTATTTTCCTATTTTCGGAAATTTATAAAAGATTTTCCTCTGATAGCTAAGCCACAGAGTTGGATTGTGACTCAAGTTCTTTTAGTTTTGGTGCGGTCCTTATGCAGAAACAAAAAAACGGAAAATTTCCAAATATTTTATTTTTCGAAACGTACTAGAGTCGCGGTATCACGGTTAATAGCTGGAAAGCCTATCAATAATATATGCTTTGAGAAGATTTCGTGTTTACCTTTTGGGTATATCCTTTAAAATTGTAACTTATTGCCAATCCTTGGCTTTGACCTTGAATAAGAAGTTGATTAATCCTAGAATAGCCAGATGGGTTTTAGAATTGCAGTTTTATGACTATCAAATCGAACACAGAGTCGGTTCCAGAATGCAGCATGTTGATGCATTGAGCGGGTGTACAAATGTCTTGTTCATATAAGATGAATCTTTCGAGTATGCGCTCGCCGTAGGTGTGCAACGAGACCCAACAATAAAGACTATTGTTTCAGAACTAGATCAAGGCGAAAGTCACTTGTTTGAGATGCATGATGGCTTAGTGTACCGTAACATCAAGGGTATTGACAAAATTTTGTTTTACGTCCCAATAGATATGGAGCAGCGAGTTATACAAAGCTACCATGAATCAATGTGTCACCTAGGAGTAGAGAAATGTTATAAGTATATCAAGCGGGCATATTGGTTTCCGGGAATGAAGAATAAAATTAGGGATTATATTTCTAAATGTTTGAGATTCATTCATTATTCTGTGCCTAGAGTATTCCAAAAGAGTTTCAGGATTTCTTGTGGACTCAGAATGTTCAACATGTAGCTGTGGCTATGGACATGATATGTCTTTTTTTCGTTCGAGTATATTGTCAGAAAAAGAAATATTTTGTCATCTCTTTTATTTGTAAAGTTTATTTCGGCATCTTGACATAGAAACCCTTTACACTATGTACATATATGATGTTTTTTATAGATATAGGTCACTTAAAGTGGTGAGATTTTGCACACGTTGTTTTCATAGAAATACTTAATATCATTTGGGCCACATCGAGCTACTCCTTCTTGGTGTTACCCACTGACTTATGACAATGAACTGAGCAATTTGCTATTTTATGTGGTACAAAAAATATTGTGTTTCTGCATGTCAGAGTTTGAGCACCATTTAAAACATGTTTATTACATAAAACTATATAAAAAACAACCAAACGGATGAAATAAACTTATTCCGACTTTAATTTTCAAAAGGTTATTTTTACCTGAATCCTGGGTATGGGCAAGAGAGACAGAGCATGGTAAACAATTTATTTACCTTATTCTTCCTGCGGTGATTGCATCTGCAACCAACATAAAAACACCCGAGGTATATAGAATAGAAAGTATTTTTATTACACAAATATGACTATCACAAGCTCGCTGCATGGACACGTTTAATAAATAAACGGTCAACAATACATGCGTTTCCTCACTTAGTCGGTGTTAGTATTAGTATGTTACACTAACCATAAACCAAACACCAGATGAAATTACATGCAGAAAACATTAAACAAAATAGATTAAATAGTATATAGACGTTTTTTTAAAACATGCTTAGAAACGTCGAAAACAAAATGCTCAGCCGTATTATTAACAGTAATACACATGCGATTAACAGGTTCATACTTGCTAAAGTTAGACCTGCAGGAGTTAACATGCAACAAAGGTAGCCTTCTTAAATTGTGCTTACTATCATGCAAAGAGATTTTGTTAAGTAAAAATGGAGAATCAATATTCTCGTTTAAGCGTTGATGCACAAACGTTATATCGGCAACCATATGTCGTTTCTCAAGCGAGTGCATATTTAAAAGCTTCAAGCGATCCTCATAGGGTGGAAGAATTAATGAATTATTCCAGGGTAGGTGCCTGAGAGCAAATCGTAAGAAGTTCCGCTGAACAGACTCGATACGGTCGATGTGTATACCGTTAAATGGAGACCAGACCTGGCTAGCGTATTCAAGAAGGGGTCTCACAAAGCAAGTGTACAAATGCAATGTAATGGTAGGATTGGATAACTCTCGAGACCAACGTTTTATAAAGCCCAGCATAGAACTACTCTTCGATACCATAAAGTTTATATGGGAGACGAAATTCAATCTTTGGTCACATTTGACACTCAAGTCACAAACAGAACTAACACGGTGAATCGAGGATTTCGAGAATTTACAATCATAAGTGATTGGTTTCAGATTCCTGTGGAAAGTCATAACCTTGAGCGATGTGGTTTTGGGTCAATTGAATAATGCAAGAGCATGAGCATTCTTGTATTTTCAATTGATTAGGAAATTGTTGTGCGAATTAACATCACACATTTGTCGATATGGAGTACCAAATTATTGCTTTTGCACCAGTCGTATAATTTGTGGAGGTCACCCTGTACAAGTTCACAATCGTTAAAAGATTTAATCTGAGCTAAAAGTTTAATATCGTCAGCATAAATCAAGACTTTGCAGTGCTTCATAACAGATACAATGTCGTCAATAGATAGCATAAAGAGCAACGGGCCCAGGTGACTTCCTTGAGGTACGCCGGACGAAGTTTTCAAGACTCTAGAGAAGGAATGGCGGAAATTGATTTGGTATATTCTGTTATCTAAATATGACTCCGTCCATTTTAGGAATGTTAGGAGAAACCCATACTTTTCCATTTTAAACAATATCACGGAGTGAGATAACTTGTCGAAACTTTACTAAAGTCAGTATAGATACAATCTGTCTGGAAGTCTTTTGCAAACCCGCCATTAGTATCCGAGATGAATTCTAATAAGTTGGTGGTTGTAGACCTGCCCGAAATAAACCCATGTTGGTTTGAAGAAAGCAAATTCTTACAGGAAAATGATAGCTGAGAGTAAATGATTGATTCAAATAATTTGGGCATGCAAGATAATTTCGCAATAGGCTTGTAGTTAGAAATATCATCTTTACTACCTGTTTTGTGGATAGGTATGATGAAAGAATTTTTCCACAGCTGCGGAAAACAACCACTATCGAGCGAGTTTTGGAAAATAATTCTCAGCGGGGCTACTAGGGAGAGGCAACAGAAAGGCTGGAAGAATCCCATCGGGACCCGTTGTGAAGTCATTTGGAAGCCCATTAATATGATCAAGTATGCTCATGTGTAATTGTAGGCAAAGTGAATGAAACTTTATGAGAGTCGTTCATATAATTCAAGTTGCTATTAAGAGGTTGGAAATTTGAAGAGGAAAATACATTTTCAAAAAATGAAGCAAACATATTGCAAATTTCAGACGAAACGTCACTAGCAGAATCTTTGTACCTCATGGTATTGGGGTAGTTGTCGGTTTTTTTTTTCATACTAATAAACCTAAAAAAGTTACATGGGTCACTAAATAATTTCACATGCATACTTTGAATATACTCGTCATAGAGTGAAGAGGAAAGTTCGTTGAACTCATTATAGGATGTCAGGAAGTTGCAGTGACTTATAATATCCTTGTCCCGCAAATATCCTTTCCACAGTTTATTCTTTATATTTTTAAGGCGTTTCAGCTCTTTATTGAACCCATGGCGGTGATGTTTTAGAGATCCGCTGGCGCTCACGGGGAACATTAGAAGCGAATAAATCGAAAAGAATTATGTAAAACTTAGAAACAACTTCGTCAACACTATTGCAAGACAGCAATATGTTGAAATCAATAGCGGTAAGTCTACTATAAAGTTCCGAAAAGTCAGCCTTTCTAAAATTGAAAAAATATTATGTTTCGTCACAATATGCGAGATTTTCGGTTTCATGGCAATATGTAATTAGTAGAGGGGGGTGATATTTGTCAAGAGTAGACATTATAACTGAGCTAATTTTCAACTAATGAGTTCCCCGCGTCAGTAGAAAATACCAGGTGTAGCTGCCTACCCATGGCATTCTTAACATTACTGATTTGGCTGAGACCAAGAGATGAAATAGTGTCAAGGAAACGTGATTCCCTTGCTGTCAAGTTATTAAGTGGAAGATAGTCATCGTCATCTTCATTAAGTACCCATTGTATATTGGGTAAGTTAATATCACCAATAAGTAGTAATTCGTCAATAGGTTCCATCTTACCATGTATAAAATTAGATGTTAAAATGAGAAGGTTGTAAATATTTTGACCTTTGTCATCGACAATATTTATGGAGTCTGGAGGAATGTAGCAACAAATTATGTATAAGTCATATTTTAGGAGAGTTAGCTTAATTGCTATGAGCTCAATATCGAGGGTGTTGGAGAAACAAGGAAGTTCAATTTTGCTGCAATTGAACTTATTTTTACACGCGAGAAGTACGCCACCGCCACGAGCCTCCGACACAGTATGTCTATCTCTTCTAAAACTTTGATAAGAATTATCAAGGATTTCAACATCGCGAATACCATGATGCAGCAAAGTTTCAGTGAAAGCAACTATATCGAAGCAAGCCGCGACAGAGGATTTGAAGATATGTGCGGTTTTTGTCCGAATCCCCCTTACATTTTGATCAAGGATTTCAACATCGCGAATACCATGATGCAGCAAAGTTTCAGTGAAAGCAACTATATCGAAGCAAGCCGCGACAGAGGATTTGAAGATATGTGCGGTTTTTGTCCGAATCCCCCTTACATTTTGATGTAAAGGGAAAGCGACTTCAGTTTTTTGGAACAACGATATTTATTTTAGCTTTATTTCTAGGTAGGCGCTTAGAAGGTACAAATAATTTAGTAAAAGCGCCAGGAGGCCAAAGTAAGGGGTCTAACAACTTGTCCTGCATATCTGCTGAAACAGTTAGGAGAAAGGATGCAACCGGTTTAGAGATTTTACTGATTTTTGCAATATTTTTGGGCTTTAAATACTTCGATATGCCCTCGCACATCGTTTCAGGACAGAGACGGCTGACGAAAACATTCGAAGGTTTAGGTACCGTTCTCAAGGAGGCACCAATACCATTTCCTAAAGAGGACTGAGATGAAGTACCATTCGCTACTGTGGAAGGCTCCCTCCTTTCAGTTGCAAGTGCACGTTTCCGGGATCGTTTTTTACGGATGCTTTGTTTACGGATTAGTGTCCAAGATAGTGATAGCATTTTGGGCTGCTATGAATTCACTTCTTAAGCTTGAAGCGGGAGAAGGAAGATTAAAACTATTAGCTGAAACACTTGTGCTAAGATCAGACTGTGTTCTGATTTCATCTGCAATATCACTCATTAACACCCTTGTAGCAGCGAGATCGTCGGAAATAGTGGTAAGTTTCGTTTGTAGTGGGGAGGAAATGGATTCCCGACAAAACAGGGTCTCAATAGAGCTAGGAATATCATTAATATATGTCTTAAGGTCGTTCAAGTGATTGTTTAAACTTAACGACAGCTCTTTGTAGTGTCTCGAATGTGTGGAAACATCCATGAAGTTCCTGCCGAATGATTCTGCAAACTTAAGCAGATCAGAATCTGTAGACTTTGATTTGCCATCCTTCAAACAGTCGAGCAAACAATCCAAATTGGATTCAAGTGAATCAAGCCTATGATGTAGAGAGGCAGAATTGTTCGAATTGTTTGAAGCCGTAGTTAGTTTATCGACTTTACAAGACAGCTCATCAAGAACCTGAGAAATAGATGAAAAGTCAGAGGACTGTACTGTTTGCATCACTTTTAGAGAATTTAGATTATTGGTCAGGTTGTCAGTGTTGTTTAGTAATTCCTGCAATTGACCATTATTACATTTTACTGCTATTAAAATATGAGATAACGAAATTTCCTTACATTTAGAGCAAAAGTAGGAGAATATATTAGAAAACTCAAGCAGTGACATAGCAGAGAGGCGGCAACGAGCCATGTTCCACCATTAGTGACGAAATATCGTGAAAATGTAAAAGGAAGCACGGTACAGAGAACACAATACTCTCTCCCCTCTCTCTGTGTTTCCTATAAAATTCTGTATACATTAGTCACAGAATTACGTCACAGGGTATCAGTTTCCGCCCAAACAAAATTCCCAATGAATACATTATACCTACATTTGTAACCGCCAATATCTAATACATTTCGTCTTGTATCATACTTCCCCTGAAATAATATTAAAATTTCTCGCCATTAATGAGCATGACGACTTCATATGCCGACAAATAATCCCGACTTCACTGGTGTATCCAACAACTGAATTCACGGTTCGTGTCAACTACATTTAGTTTTCTGCTTGATGTGTGGACTGCAAGCAATGTGTCAAAATTTTTTTTAAAAAAAGGAAATTTAAGTTCGAAAAGGGACAAATCGGGTAACTCCTTGATTGGATTGCATACAAAAATTTAGATTTTCACCAAAGTATATGGAGTACATGGAATTCCAATTATGAACCACGTTCCGCCATTAATGACGAAAAATCGTGAAATTGTATAAGAAATCACGGTACAGAGATCACAATACTCTCTGCGCTCTCTCTGTGTTTCCTACAGAAATGTGTATTCATTAGTCACGAAATTACGTCACAGAACATGTGCCAAAATTTTAATAGTAATAACTTGTATTCTATGTACCTATGTACCACACAGCGTGGGCCACATGTGAAATGTGCTGCTGACGAGACTCGACCAGACGTTGGAAGTCTGACTGGGACAAGTGCCCGAGAGACGAGAGGAAGAAGAAGACGGTGGTGACTTGTAGATTCTTGTTATTCGGAGTGCTTTTGATATCGTAATTAAATCTGGAAGAAATATTGCAGCTGGAGGATTATTTTAATCATTTTAGTTTTTTGGCAAGTAAATTGTTTATAAGCCAATAGTTTAATTTACATAGGTTAAGTAACCAAGTAAAATCTTGAGAAAGTAAGGTTACAATATCTGAGGAGATAAAACCGATAACAGGAAATTTGGTCAAATTCCATAATATCACAACCAACGAAAGCCAAACATAATGAAAAGTACCAGTGGCGGAAATTATATGTGTCACTGAGGAAGGCATCCACGTTACGGTCTATATCTGGTGGATTGGAATTTATAGGTGTCATTTAAGAAGGCTGTCCACGTTACGGTCTGGATCTGTTGGGTTCAACAAAATCCGGATTTGGAGCTGATACGTCTGATATCTTGTATGGCCATTTAGATTGATCGAAGAATTGAAGCTGGCTAACGTAACTCTACCGCAAGAGGATCACTTCCAAACTCACGTTTTTTTGAACAGTTCAACCTGGTAGACGCAAAGTCATTATATTGACATGTACAGATTCTAAGCATAGTTTAGAGGTAGACTTATATCTTAACAACTGTGTGAGCATACGGATCACGCATTTACTTCATTGTTAACCTTAAACATACTTTTAAAATAGAATCCAGTGGCATAGTGGAACCTCCCGGAGGCGCCTCGGCGAGGGATCCTCATCAACAGAACTCATGTAAGCTGTTGCCAATTGCTGTTTGATTATTGATTAAATTCTTTTCTTAATACATACGTATATATATATTTAACATATTATTTCATTAGAACAAATGTAGTGAACTAACTCAGTTAGTCTTTATCAAATTCCTTCTCACTACATATATATATAATATTGTTTATCTCCTTATTAGAGCAAATGTAGTGAACTACATATATATAAAATATTGTTTATCTTATTAATAGCATAAATGTAGTGAACTAACTCAGTTAGTCTTTATTGAATTCCTTTTTCATTACAGGTATTTAGATATAAAATATTGCTTAGCTTATTATTAGAACAAATGTAGTGAACTAACTCAGTTAGGCTTTATTAAGTTCCTTATTCACTACCTATATATAAAATATTGCTTATATTATTAATAGAACAAATGTAGTGAACTCATTCAGTTAGTATTCATTAGTTTCTTTCCTTACTACAGACATATAAGATGTTGTGTCATATTGCTAAAATAAAGCATCTTTATAACGTGATGGCAAGGTAAAGTTTAAATTTCTTCTCATCTCACCCACCCGGAGCCCTTTCACTATGAAGGTTGATTAGGTCCGATACTGCTCTCTTGTCAGGTCAAAAGGGACACTGAACCTGAACAAAATGACTGCTGCCCTCAGTGTCATGGAGTGGATATGGGGCAATGCAGCTAGAGGCCTATCATCTGCGCCTTCACGAAGGAAATGGTAAGTGGTGTAATGGTCCATTCAGGACCGGGTGTGTGCTTCCATTTTGTGTGAAGGCATGAATTTTGTTGTATATGGCTGGTGGCACAGCGGTAGGTTTTCGTGGAACTGCCCCACACTCTCCGCCAATAGCCGAGGCAAGCTAGCGTGCCGTCCTGCAGTCAACGCTACCCACCTAGTGATCTGTCAGCTCATGCTGACAGTTTGGACTTCATGTCCAAGTCAATCGGTCTTCATACTACCATAACATGTTTTCATAGAAATATTTAATATCATTTCGGCCACATCGAGCTACTCCTTCTTGGTGTTACCCACTGACGACTTTAATTTTCAAAAGGTTATTTTTACCTGAATCCTCCGTATGGGCAAGAGAGACGGAGCATGGTAAATAATATATTTACCTTATTCTTCCTGCGATGATAACATCTGCAGCCAACATAAAAAAATCAAATGGCATAAGAAAACGTGAAGTACGCGATATTTTGGTAGCTCCAACTCTGCCATAGCGCGAAAGAGAAAACTATAGAACTCGTGCCATTCTTTCCTATAAGAAAATTACAATACGCTCAGTCCATTGTTATAAGTCAGTGGTGTTATCATTTAAAAGTTTAGGTTTTTTACGTATACCATCTGTCCTAGATGTTTTCATTGTACTGAAAAGTTCTTCAGAATATGAAATTGGTCATAATCATTTTACTGTTCTGGAAATATATGCGAAAGAATTCCAGTCTACCTACTTATATACACGATCATTTTCCCAATTCTTGTACCTTAGATGAAATCATATAGGGTAATCTAAGTTTGTACTTCCGTTTGTATCTCATAGAAGTAATGATGACAGAGCAAAATGGATTATACACTCAAGCATAATTGACTTGTCCGTTTATCTGATATCGATAACTTGAGAATGCATGTACTTAGAAGTTGAAATTTTGGACACTGGTTTGCAAAAAAAAAAAAGATAATTTAAGTCCGAAAATGGAATAAATCGGGTATTTATCACTTTCATTTCGTTGCCTTTAAAAATTTAGTTTTTCGCTATTTATTTGGAGATTGCCTGAGAACGCATCTACGTAGTGAGCTGAAATTTTGTATACGATTTTTTTATAGACATAGTTCACTTATAGCTGAAAGTTAGCAGACGGCCATTTTCATAAAAATATTAAATAAAATAACTTTCTTGGTGCTGCAATATAAAAAATTTATAGACCAAAGCTTGATGAAATTTTCTTTTGAATTTTTTCACAATGGACCAACTCTAATCAATATTATTATCAGTTATAAAAGTGGACTTGGTTCACTTTAGCAATAAACCCTTCACATATAAAAAAAAAATTAAAAAAAGTAATGTATAAGGCCATCTTCTTAGCGACAACCCATAATTCGGGAAAAGTAGTGATGGTAGGGTGTCAGTTACAGTTAACTGAAGGTAATTAAATTAAATTCCAGAGAAAAATGCGTTTCCCAGGAGGTAAAGGGCAACAGCAAGTTTCCATTTCATATATCATTTGTCCCCTGAGCCCCTTTACCACACCCCCTCAAAGCACATGAAATCGTGATATGAGAAATTTGAACGAATATCTCTATATCAACGTATTAATTTCAAAAAAATTTTTGTCCGATAATTTTTATAATGGACTGTTACTGCCCAAAGAAGTTGCATTACGCATTTTATGTAGCATTTAGTTGTGAAAAAAAAAAATTGCAAAAAATTAATTATTCACGTCATTATATGATGTTCCGTTCTGACGGACACCCCTTACTTGGCGCAGAATTGTGATGGTAGGGTGTCAGTTACAGTTAACTTAAGACAATTAAGTTAAATCCCACAGAAATATGTGGTACACACAAAGTATGAGGATAGCAGTAGGTTTCCATTTCATATATCATTTGGCCATTTGACCTTGAATTTATACACATATTTTGATGAAATTTTGTACGAATAATCTACGCAGATGGTAGAATATAAAATAATTACCCCCACCCACCGAAAAAAATTGTTTTTGTTTTTTTTATTAATATATGATGGTGGGTAATAACTCTGTAACCCGCGGCCCTACTCACTCCGCAATAGTCTCAAAAGAACATAAAAATAAATCCCTGCAATGAATTTAGCAAAACGAATTATGAAAATCCGTTGGAATTTGCCGTGATATAAGCAGCACACCTACATATGTATGGGAATTAATTAGATTGAATTTAATTTAGCATACCTCGCAATGTATTTGTGTAAGCAGCCCCTAAACTAATACAGGTAATGAGTTGCGATTTTTTAAATGAAAGATTGGAGATTGGGGATAGTAATATTACAAAAAAAGTGGCTTAATGTTGCAAAATGGACCCGCAAGATGTCGTTGCATGTAATCTAAGTTAATAATTTAGGTAGTATTATAGCAAAATCATCTCAAATTCGCTAATTACAATTGGAAATGGATTTTGTGAGTTGTATTATTTTAAGAACAAATAAGGGTTGAAAATATCGCCACCCACTTACCCGTCATTGTTAATTTCAGTACTAAAAAAAAGTATGAATGTAATTTTGCAATAAACAAATCGAAAAATTTTGGCGTTCTTGATCCCGCTTCCCCACCCAGAGGGGCAAGCCCCTCAAATGTATAGTCACCGTTTTAGTGCATATCCTAGCTATAGTTAAAAAAAATCATTGAAATCCGAGTGATACTTCTCGCGAAGTATCGATTTTAGTGTGTGAAGGAAGTTTGAGATTTTTGACCCCAGAAATGGCCGATTTGGTCATCTTCCATCACAGATGAGATTTTTACATATAAACGGTCTCACCTCAAGCCACCCCCGCCAAATTGCTTTGACCCATGGGGAGCCCGCAATTTAGTAGCGGTTCATATAAAATTAATTTGGTCCAAAAATATTAATACATATAGAAAATCTTTGAACAAAGTTACTTTGACTTTATTTTCCTTAGCCTTTTTCGATACATTTTATATGGAGAAAAACGCAGCTCGTTTGCGCTTCGCACTAACTTGCATCATCTTTTAATACCTCCAAGATTACCTCACTTCGGCGGATTGTGGGAAGCGGGAATAAAGTCAGCGACACACTTGATTCTTCGCGTCGCATCAAATGCATCCTTCACGTACGAAGAGCTTGCCACAATTGTCTGCGAGGCTGAAGCTGTTATGAATTTTCGACCTATCTCGCCAATGTCAAACGATCCCAACGATCTTTCTGCGCTAATGCCCGGACACTTTTTAATTGGAGATTCTTTAAAGGCTCTGCCGGGATTCCAAATTGATGACGAAAAACTAACACGTTTGTCTAGGTGGCAGCGAATTACTTATATTAAGCAGCATTTCTGGTCGAGGTGAAGCCAGGAATATTTACAGTCTTTACAACAGCAACACAAATGGTACCAAATATAGCGATTGACAACATGGTTTTGGTAAAGGAGGAGGACATACCACCACTCAAATGGTCTCTAGGAAGAGTCGCTGAGGTTTATAAAGGAAAGGGTGGTTTCGTTAGGGTAGTGAGTATCAAGACCGCCAGGGGAATCGTAAAGAGAGCTATTACCCGATTATGCCCTGTGCCAATGGAGACACCGGAGATCTGAAAGTTATCACTATATACTAATGTTGCTTTATAATTACTTACTTCCGTTTAATATTGTACTAAAATCTTTTTCTGACAGTACCATATACACATCATTCTCGTCACAGTTACCACTACCTTCAGAAATTTATAACCAAAGCAATTGTGGGTCCAGTCACAAAAGACCCTACGTACCTACCTGTGATTATTGGTTTAATGCAATTTTATGATCTGGCTTGAATCTGCCAATAAACCTCCAGTGGTAAAACCGATTCAAGTATTAGCATGCGGTTTTTTTTCCAGTGATAGATGGTAGTAGGGGCATTAATTAGAAGCAATAAATTTGGGTTACATAGAAGAAAGTTTTTGAAATAAATAACGGTATTTATGAAATTTTTGTGTAAAAAAAATCAAAATTTTGGAAATATTTGAGAATAATTTAAAGATGCTTAATTAACAAATACAGAGAAATACACTTTTCGACAGCTACTATTCTTGGCTATTTAATCAGCCAACAATAACCAAAATCTATATGGTGGCTCAAAAGTTATACTCATTTATTCCCATCAGGGTTCACGAATATTGGCGAAATCTTCAACTGGCCACAACTCCTAAAGGAAGGTTTGGGGGGGGGGGGGGGGGGTATGTGGAAGAATTTTTTGATCAGCTTACCTCAAGGAATCGCGTGGTATACCGGAAGGTATCTTGATCAGAATCATCCTGTATATATAAAGGACTCAAATTTAGGATGGTGGTCGTTATAACCACGAGAGGTATATGTATTCAAAATCGCAAACCGTCACAGTACAGCAGTTGACTTCTATGTATATACCTGACTTTAGGCATTGAATACGTTTTTCTCGAAATAGCTTTTTCAAAATCCGTGACCATGATATCTCAACAACGAGTGGGCCGAGTTACTTGAAATTTTGCATACTTTATTTTATATCAGAAGGCAGTCCTTAATCGAAAGACTTTTTTTTCGATGGCTACGTTTTTTCATATCAGGAAAATGAAGTGATTCTTCCACCGAAATTTAGACTTTCACTTTCGACAATTTTTTCAAAAATAAAGACTAGATAATACAATACAAAAACTTAATTTATTTAGTTTTTTGATTTCAGATTATCGGTGTAGAAGTTACCGCGGAAGGCCTCTTTTGAACAGCGGTCCGGAAAATATATTATATCTGCTACATATGTGAATTTTTTCCAATAAAAAAATTATGAAACATAGTCAAAAATATATCCTTTACTATGAATAAAAAAACAGTTCGATACCTGCAATCATTTTCCAAACACACGCCTTTTTTTGGTCGCCAACTAAGTGTAACCACTTAATATTGTCACGCAGGATCTTGATTCCTGGATGGGACCATTAAAAAATGTTATGTAACTAATGTGAATACTAAATGCAGAGATACCTTACACCATATGCTTGTATAATAAGCTGATGTAAGCCCTTTGTTGCTTGATAATACTGTACTTGGTGCACGTGCATAACTGAACAGTTTATGTAAAACCTGTTGTATATTATAAAGGGTTTTGTCCTTAGCCGTACTCCTACCTGCTTAGTCACCTTTTGTTTTTCTTATTTGTCGGGCGCACACCACAAAGAAACAATCCACAAATTTGTTAACACATTTTTATTTTTATTTTCTTTCTGTTGTTTACACTTAATTAATATTGGCATAACCTCTTCTGAGGTTTTCTCCACTTTGCTAATATAACACAGTAATCTTTCCTCTCCACCGATCCGACCCTTTTTTCCTTTTTTTAACTTTCCTTAATTTTCTCTTAAACTCTTCGAATATTTTTTTTTCTAGCGCGACGCTGCCGAACACGTACCTTGATTAGATGTATCAAACCGACTGTACTTGACTTGGATTTTTGTAATCGCAAGTAATTGTTCAGGGTAGGAAAGTGCTTAATTAGCATTCCTATCCTGGGAAAAAATTTTTCCGCTAGACATGTTTAAACATGCCCAGAATTATCGCGACAGACGATGGTTGAAACGAAATTGGATATTTTCATAAATATCAAACCGTCACAGTGTGATATTTTCACAATCTAGCGGGATTTAATTGAATTTTTCAATGACCCAAATTCCTAGAAACATAGTAAATTTTATTTGCAGAATATCCATATTTTATTGATATATGTGCATTTTTCCTGGAAAATTACCGGAACAATTACAAAAATGAAACGAAACTCTGGGTACTTGCACAGGTATAAAATATACCAACAAAAGTGTTTTTGTTCATTCGAGCTCTGTCGTTAAGTAAATTATACCTGTGCTCTTTAGTGATTTTACTCTTATATTTCTCCTTTATTCATTAAGGTAATTTTCCACTCTTTTACTTTTTGAAATATTATTTCATTAGACCGAAAGATATTTTTTGAATTTATTGATGACTTAGATATAATGAAACTGCTATGCACGACTTATAAGAAGGTTTTCAACACATTATACTGTAGTATACTACGTCCTTATTATATGTTTGTCGAAGTTTGATTCATGGGCTAAAAAAAACTGTAAAACCGTTTTTCGAAAGTTTGCGATTTCAATAATTTCTTTCTCAATTTCAGAATGGCTATACAAATTTCTCGACAGTATATTTTTAACATATGGATTAGGGTTTCCAATTATCCGACATTAATGATTATCCGGATATCGAATATTGAAAATTCAAACTATCCGGATAATCCGGATATCCGGATAACTCAAAACAAAATAAATAATTAGCTTGAATCCAATATTTCATGGTGTTTTCGTTTTTTATTCAAACATTTTAATTATGTACATTAAGAATTAATAAATAGTATAAAAAAATTATATGATTTAAATTAATTTCATTTTTAAAAATGAATATTTAAAAAAAATTATTGCATTGAAAATTTCAAAATTCAGACAAGTTCTAATTTTTTGTCTTAGTCAGGCCTATAATTCAAAATGTAAATATTAACTTTATTGTAAAAAGTCTATTGAATAAAATATTAAATAAATCCTCTATCCTGTTGTTGTATTTGTTAAAAGCATGAAATTTTTTTTTCGCCAATGTAGTAATTGTGTTGCTCTACTCATCAATATAGGTAATTGAAGAAATTGCCACTTCCAGTTATCGCTGTAGAGAATCTTTAAATAAAGTTGCAGTATTTCTTTGACTTTCAAACTCACTTTCATTTGCTATACTTTCTTCAGCTACTTCCTCGATGTCATCGTTGTCATATGCAGATACATTAATTTTTCGAAAAATTTCTACTGGATCTAGGACATCTAATAATTCTTTTAATCTTTGTATATTATTCTCTTAAATGGTTAAAAAAATTAAATGTATCATCGTTCACTGCTGGCTTATACGTTGGTTACGTCAACAAGTATATAATCACGCCATACGGATAACAGAAAACGCATACACCGGAATCTGGAGATATATATTTAACCACAATCAATGTATGTGTATAACTATCTTTTTGGGCGATTACCTCAAAATTTTATTTATAAATATATTTAATTTTTAACCACACTGTTATCATTTAATTTTCATATCAAAATGTGAAAAAAAAACTAATAGTGCGTAGAACAGTGAATTTCGAGCAAATAAAAAAAAAAAATTCAGTGCTTGGTAGGTGTTATTATAACCTTACTAAGTTTGTTATTCCGTTTGTAACGCATAGAAATAATTATGGTAGAGCAAAATGGACTGGACACCCACCCATAATATGAAAAGTTATTTTGCTTTGTGCATGTCCGTTCTCACGACAATTCAAGACCGCGTGAACGTAGAGTGGTGAAATTTTGCAGATGGGCTTTTTTAAAAAAAGAAGTAAAATTAAGTTCGAAAATGGGACAAATCTGGTAACTCCTTCGTTGATTTACCATACAAAAATTTCGTGTTTCACTTGGACACTGCATGAGAACGCGTTAACATAGAAAGCTGAATTTTGTACACGACGTTTTCATAAACAAAAAATAAAAAATAATTTTATAGATGAGCTAAATTGGGCAACCTTTTCTTTTTGTTGCCATATAATTTTTGGTTTTGTACGTATTCTGTGAAAACAGTCAGCTCTAGACGTTTTTTGTGTACTCGAAAGCTCTTAAGAATATGAATTGAAATGAAATTAGTCATAATAATTTTTACTGTCCGACGAACCGTTCTAGAAATATATGCCAAAAACCAATTCGACAAATCAAACTTGCACCGGTGGGTTACCATACGATATTACATAGACCCAGTTTGGACAAGTTAGTCTCAGTATGCTGCCTCCGCCACACGAAATCTTTAGATATGGTAATGCTTCATTCCTGCCTCAACAATAATCTTACCAAATAGTTTTCGTGAAGCAGAGGTAGCATACTAACCTGTCTAAAAAGGCTCATACCGATATTCATCTAGTGTGTCATAAGAATTTGTCTTAGACCAATTCTAGCTTTCTTACTTGTTTTATTTAAAATTTGGATAAAAAGAAAACATTCACAATAATTATTCATTATATTTATTTTGAAAACAACTGAACAACTAGCAAGAAAGCAGTATTTTCCTGAAAAAAAAATGTCAAAAAATATCCGAATTATCGGATAATTAAGGAAAAATATCCGGATTTTCGAATAATCAAAATTGGTCGGATAATCCGGATAATTTGATATCCGGATTGGAAACCCTAATATGGATCGAAAATTCGAAATATAGAAGAATGGATGCTATAATTTCATACATTTTGGAAGAAATCGGTATTTCGAAATTGCCAGATAGCATTTTAAGTGATTTGAAAGTAACTGTTAGGAGTTTTTGCCAAAAAATTAAGGAAAGATGGAATAAATCGGGCAGACATCAAGGACGTTTCCTAAGTTGCAATTTATCGTGGCTTCAAGGGAATCTTAATCTTCCAGATGCTGTAGTTAAAGCACTAAAAAGTTCTTCACAAGGTGATTTAAGTATCAGGCCTGGTAGGCCTCAAAAAGCATTCGATGAATGTGGTCATAAGACTCAAAAACGTAAAGTTAAAGTCCTAGTAGAGTCATCAAGCCAACAAGAATTGTCTCTGGCCACCGAAATTAAATTGCGGAAGGCAGGGAAAAGAGATTCTGCTTCAATTGTCAAGGAAATCTCTACTGCTTCTCCTACGAGAGGCAGTACGATTAAGAAGGCTCGCGAGTCTTTTGAACAGAAGCCCAACTCCCTATCTGCCAACGAAGCGCTCGCACTAATAGTTGATGCAAATCTTTCAACTAATCAATATAATATTATACGCCAACAAGTGAATTCAATTAATAATAAGTTGTATCCACCTTATTATAAGATAAAGGAAGCTGAAAAGCTGTGCTATCCCACTGAAATTATTATCACGGAAATTTCAAGTGAAATACAACTTCAGTCACTTATTGACCATACTGTGAAGCGGCTATGTCAAGTGCAAGAAGAGGTCTTACTGTCTATGAATTTTACAACAAACAAAAGTTTAAATATAATTATCAAATGGGATTGTGATGGTGCAGAGCAAAATAGGTACAAACAAGAATTTTTTGAGGAACAAAATTCTGACGGAAGTTTATTTAGTTTTTCTCCGGGACCAATGATTCTAAAACAGTTATCTGGCAAAACCCAGCACCTTCTTCGACAAGGCATTGTCGCCCAATCAAGTTTCTTTTTGCCAAAGAATCAGTAGAGCTTATAAAAACTGAAGTAAGAAGAGTTGACGACCAGGTTACAACACTCCTGCCTACAAAAATTCTTGTAAATGGTATGGAAGTTATTGTGAAGCCCATATTGATTTTTTGTATGGGAGATGGCCAAGTATGCAATGCTGTGTCATCATGCTCTTCGACACAAACCTGTTACTTGTGTGGAGCAAAACCCCGAGAAATGAACGACATGAATATTATTTCACAAAAGGTGGTAGACAAAAATTTTCTTTCATTTGGATTGTCACCTCTCCATTCGTGGATACGGTTTTTAGAATGTGTACTCCAAATTTCATATCGATTAAATATTAAGACTTGGCAAGTTCGAGGTACGTCAAACAAAAACGAAGTAGCCCAAAAGAAGAAATATGTGCAAGATATGTTCAAAAGTGAATTCGGTTGGCTGATAGATATGCCCAAACAGCAAACAGGCAACACCAATGACGTAAATACGGCTCGCGCATTTTTTAGCAATGCGGAGAAGTCTGCCGAAATAACTGGTGTTAGTTTGGAGTTAATAAAGCGATTCCGTGTTATATTGGAATGCTTAAATTGTGGGTTCGAAATTGACTGTGAAAAATTTGATGTTTATACTAAGCAGACATTGGAACTATACTTGAAAGAATATCATTGGTACTCGATGCCTGTAAGCGTGCACAAGATTCTTTGCCATGGAAAGGATATTCTCATATCTTGTATTCTTCCGATTGGACAATTTTCTGAAGAAGCGCAAGAGGCAAGGAATAAACATAGCAGGCAATATAGGGAATTATTCACAAGAAAGACTTCAAGACTTGACACCAACACTGATTTGCTACACAGACTATTAATCAGCTCAGAACCTTTTATTGCCAGTTTACGTACTCCTCCCAAAACTAAACGAGGACAAATAATTCCAGAAGTTTTGGAATTGTTGGAAGAACAACAGAATTTAAATACTAGCAAAGATGATAATTTTGTTATGGTCGTAGCGTATTGCATATAGCAATATGCTACACGTACTGCAGCGTGTATGTCGGCTGTCCATAGCGGAAAGTGTGACCGCACCCCAACCGAGAGCAATGCTTCCTCGAGCTGAGAGTTGCATGCTGAACGGAAAGGGAAGAAGAAGAGTTTTTTCTTCCGGTGACTTTTTGACTCCAGACTGTGAAGTGTGGCTGATCAAGCAACAAAGGTCTAGTTTTCTTTTGAACAAAATCTAAAAAAATCGGTCCGAGTTGGATAAATAAGACACGAAGTTAAGTCGCAGTGCAAAACAGCAAAAATTTTAGTTAAGGAGAATTTTTACCAGAGCAATATTTGTCAAAACACTTGAGATAATCACAAAAGGTTAGTACCCGAACGTTTTTTTTTATCCTGGTCTTATTGGAACATTTCAGAAGACGAAGAATACTGTATAGTATCCTCTAATTCTCTGACAAAAAGGGAGAATTAAAGATAACTTTACGCATCACACCTCGAACTCTTACGTTTTTGATCTGTCTGCGGTATACGCTGAAAAGACGAAACCACATTATAAAGGATAATTGGAAAAGGGGAATAATTATAAGACCCCAACGGCTTTTGATCCTTGAGTTGCTGTTGTGTGACACCTACCCAACTTGGATGGATTTGTCAAAGAAATTTCTTACAGGAGAGAAATCTTCTGCCCCACGCTCAGCAAGATTGACAAAACAGCAGGTTAGAGGGAAGTAAATTTTAGTCAAATAGTCAATGCTGTGAATATTTTGATCCGTGAATTTAATATTTAATTTTAAGATTTTGATTCATGCATTTAATAATTACCTTAAGATTCTGTCGCGAAGTTAATACTTACTTTGAGGTTATTGATACGTATACAAGAAGGCAAAGGTCTCTAAATACATTTTTATAGCTATGACCTGGTACGAAAACTGGGTTCATTTTCAAGTGTTCTTTTGAAACCATACGATCAAGTTATAGTGGTTATCATGAATATAGTTGTGAGGACGCCGCAGTGACATAAGGTCGTGAGCTCATGAACCCCTGCGGAGTCTTAAGTAAGTTTTTCCTTGAACTAGTGTTAAGCATTTTCTAAAAATATTCAAAGCAAAAAAAAAAAAAAAAAGGAGGTGAGATAAAAGCGAATGTAAAAGCTGCATACTTAAGAAAGAAAACATAAAGCAGCAGTACCGATTTAGAGATTCCCTTTGACTTCTTTATTGTCTTATTCTAGCTTTTCGGGTCTTTATCACTATTATTATCCTCTTTAAAGATACGTTGCAGTATTTACGAGGAAGTCTTATTTGTATCATGTAGGAATGGAGAAGCAAACATAAGGGCAACTTCACTTGCCTCACGTAATTAAAATCTTTTGTTTTTCGCGAAGAGAATGTCACCTTAAAGTGAATTAATTAATTTTGGGATAATCGTGGTATCATTTTGAATTGTTTAAGTGAGATTTTTTTTTTTGAAAAACGTATGTCGAGAGAAGAACGCAATTTCGATCTCGGTAACTAATGACAATCGAAATAAAAATTTTCCTGTTTGTTGACGGAAAAGAAATAAAGTTTCAAATTATAACGTAATGTGGCGGTAAAGTTTTAATTTTTCCTTCTCATCCTGGAGCCCTCTCCTCCAGCATAAGGGTCGTCTAGGGCCGCTTTACTCTCTTCCACAGGTCAACACAAGGGGGGGGGGAGTAGTCTGTGAAGCGCAATGCTGAACAAAGTGAAAGCTGTATAAGATGAAAGCATGCATACTTGATAGATGAAATTTGTTGGTTTATTTTGGTGTTTTTGGAATTTTGTTGAACGCTTTGGCATCTCCCAAGAGAGTGCGTACAGTAGTGTGGGATAGTTAGTTAAGTGCTATGGACGCGAATTGGCACTTCTCAAGGCGAGGTAAATTTACCTTAGTGAAATTGAAATTGAGATTTTTGGCTGTGTGGGTACTGTAGTAGATGCTAGGCAGATGGCCCACGATGCAATCGAAGTTATGTACTCATGTAAGTCAGAATAATAAAATCTCAGACATAGTATGTGAGAGGCGAAAGACAGACATAGCCTTGCCCAGGGGCGAATGGATGTCTTAATTGGTGTATGGATAAGTTGACATAAAACGGAAATCAGGTATGTATGTTAGTAGTGCTTATATGGTTAGTATGCACGGACAGCTATAAGATCCAAATGGTGAATCTCGAAGCCTCTCCAGACTGAATTGGGCACATCTTAACCTTCACGTGGTCCCCCTGACAGCGCCCATAAAGATTGTATTACCTGTATAGGCCAAGTACAATTCTTTTAGACGTTGCAAATAAGATCTAGGCCCGAACGGAGCTACAAGTACCGTTTAAAAAAGTATATCTTGCATGAAGATATGAAACTGGGAGTATTCATGGTCCGTTGATCATGCTTTACGAAAGCCATACCAAATGGGCGTCCCGACATTGGCTAACTTGGTACTACGGGGATGAGGAGCCCCAAATAGAGCTGCATTTAGTAGCAATATTTGCCTCATCATTGGGAAGGCCCCCTTGTGGGAGCATCGTAGTGGTTGTGGTAGCCCATATGCGGGCAGAGAGAGATTGTCTGAGTCTGCATGACTTAGGCGAACATTCTTCTCTAAACAGAGTAGTTTGTTCTTTTGACAAAATTGCATACTGTGTCCGTGAATTTGAAGGATGGTCGCTTATTATTGTATGCTTAGAGGATTGGCTCTCGGCGTGGAGTTGCGCTAAATCAACCGGGTGCCGTGACCCACAGATCGGAAGAGATTTTAGATAGGTCTCGCTTCGACCAGTAAGTCCAATGTCAAGCATGCACTGACATAAACAGGTACTCTTGAAACAGAATATGATATATTCTGCCTCTTGAGGGCGTTGATTGTCGCTTGTCTACTAATCCGTGCATTAGAGTGCCGTGAGATTAAGCTATAATAGCAGGAGCTCACGTAAAACCATCAGACATGTCAACACAAGGGACTTTGCAAATTGTGCTGCCCAAAGTCGATGGCAGGATGGGGCTTGGCAGGAAGGCATGCCATCTGCGCCTTCAACAGGAATTAGGTAAGTGACGTAAAGGTCCCTTCACGACCGAGTGTGTGCTGGCTCGTTTTGAAAGAAGGCACGAAAATTTTTTTTTGCTTATGGATGATGACAAGCGGCAGGTATTTTGAGAACTCCCCCACATTCTCCGCCACCCTTAGCCGAGGTGCTAGCGTGCCGCCCTGTGATATCGCTGTCATCGAGTGATCTGTCAGCTCATGCTGGAAGTTTGGACTTAACGTCCTAACCAATCACTCTTTCTTCATACTTCCATATCAATTTTGGTGCATATTCTGATTCCGATTAGATAAAAATTTTGAACAAATCTTTGTTCTTGTTTCCTGTTTTTTTTTTAATTTTTGTATAAATTTGGTTTATTGTTTTTTGTATTAGCCATGAATTTTAAAAAAGTTGCTTGCCATGACAATCTAGACTTTTACCAAATAAAAAATTCCAAAAGCTTGTTTATTATATATGTAAGTATATTTACTCATTCAAACGAGTCAAATAAATTTATTGATTATTATTATAAATATTGTGTTTTCCTTCTTGAATATGTCAAATAAATAAGAATTATGTAAATAATTAGGAATTTCGTTAGTAGTAACTCCATAATAACCAAAGAAATCAATAATTATTTAGCTGCAATAATTACGTCCCTCTAGATTGTGAAAATATCACACTGTGGCGTCGTCTTGTTATCGTGCATACATTGTTGCGCTCACAATGGATGCAGCTCGAGACAATTTTCTGATAAGAGCTTTTTCGGCGAAGACTTGATCGTTTCAGTCTTCACCGACGTAAAATTTCTTCCGCCCGATATGTATGTATATATATATGTACATACATATCGTATTTACGACAAATCTTACTGAAGGTAAGATTTGTCGTCGGGCTATTTTCTATTGAAACGACTTGGGATGAAACTTGTCACAAAATATAAAAGGAGATGCCGACAATAACATAAAATAAAATAAAATGCATAGATCTCTTAGGCGTAGTTCTTTCGCATGAAATAAAAACTAACTAATTAACCATTCCTGTAATGTCCTCGAAACGAAAGAACCGAAAATAATCTGTATAGGTCGGCACCGGTGAGAGGCTGCTTGTAAAAGTAATTATCCTTGTTAATTTGGGTTTCTGGGAATAATTTTCAGAACAGGCTAAAAGGTATCAAGGTGGAAATAAGGAAACTGACTGTTCATTTTAGTCGTCAGACAGTCCTCCCGCGTGAGTTATATCTGCTGATACAACCACATAATCAAAGGTCAACGTTCCAATATTAATAAACTCGTAATTTGCATAAAATCATATTTTATTATTCGCGTATAAATTCATTGTATAAATCGTTCACGAAAAAATTGTAATTTAGCATTTTTCCAACTTTTGTTATCAGTCGACCGTGTCATATTTCGTCTGCATTTCTGAAAATATGTATAAAAATTGTTAACTTGCAAAAATATAATATCCGGTAGAAGTAAAGTTGTAAATTGTGAAAAGGTGAAAAAGCAGTTCTAGTTCTGACACGAATCGGTCGACATTCAAATCTTGTATTCTTGGTGTAATAATAAAATTTCTAAGTTGAGTTTATTCCAAAAAGAAATCTTTTCTTTTTTCCTTTTTTTTTCCTATTGAAAGAATAAAACTCCATTAGTGGCGCAGTCGGTAGGATACTCATCGTCAATGAGATCCAAATTAATATATATACGTATATAAGTTTACTGTGTTACAAATTCGGAAAACACAAACAGTGGATTACTGTTTAATTTTCGTATCAAAGGAACATTGATATTTAGTGAATTTGTCCGGAAACTGGATTTGAGGCACATTTGCATTATTGAAAGTGGTGAATCTTAATTCTTCGGCCTCAACGAATCTACGTATCTGCATATTACAACAAGTGAATTTTGAGTGGACCACGACGAAATTACTTGGTATTGGGTAATTCTTCCAATTCAACGACAACATATATAACTTCAAAGATGGTATTAAATAAAGCGATTATAGTAACCATTTGGTAAGTCCAATATTGATATACTCAAAAATAAATATCTCCTTAACCAAATAAATATAAATCCTTTCCTTTAAATCACCCAATTAAAATAAATTTTTATATTAAAATTTGATGTCTAAATTTAAACCAACAAAATTAAAGGCAAGTAGTCCCTTTTACCAAATTCGTACGAATAGTGAAGAACTAGACTCATCAAGTGATTTGGAAATTGAAAGTGTTAAGAATATTGATTCTGGAATTACCGTGAATTGTGATAATAATTTGTCAACACGAAACATTAGTAAATCCGATAATTTAATTGAAGAAAATACAGTTTCAATTTATCAGGAAAATACCGAAAAGGTAGAAATTAATCACCAACCTAATAATTTAAGTGATTTAGAAACGATTAAATTAGATATCCGCAGTGATTTAGGAAAAATTAAATTAGATATCGGCAGTGATTTAGAAAAAATTAAATTAGATTTCGGTAGTGATTTACAAACAATTAAATCCGACCTAAGCAGTAGTGTTCAAACAAAAACGCCAGGTAGTGATATAAACTCTATTTTCAATTCGCTCAGAATCCCCGACGCGGTAAAGGATCTACCGAACTTTGACGGTAATCCGAGAACCCTTTACGATTTTATCAGTAATGTTGAAGAGATATTAGGGTTAATGAGTGAATTAAGAGGCACAAATTACGCGAAAATTATCCTCAGAGCAATTAGAAATAAAGTAGTAGGCTCTGCAAATGAAATCTTAAATTTATAAGGTACTCCCAGTAAATGGGAAGATATAAAAACCAATTTAATAGTACATTATTCAGATAAACGGAATGAGACAAGCCTCATTCGCGATTTACACCTCTTACGCCAAAATAACGATACAATAGAACAATATTATTCAAAAATTATAGATATCCTCTCAACTATGTTAAATCATATTAATGTCCACGAGAAGGACAAAAATGTTATTACCGCCAAACAAAATTTATATGAAGAAATGTGTCTAAACACATTTTTATCTGGGTTTAAAGAACCTTTAGGACCTACAATTAGGGCCATGAGACCGACAAAATTATCTGAAGCATTGAATTATTGCTTACATGAACAAAATACTTACTATGTGAAAAACTCAGTGCATAGACCCATAGTTCATACAAAAAGATTTCCAGTTAAGCCGAATAACCCACAACCACAACCAAGATATAATCATCCCTCGAGATTTAATTCCTCCCAGAATTCACGATTCAATAGTTCATATGGGCATCAAAGGTTTCAACGGAGTCCGACGAATCAGTATTCTAATTTTCAGAGAAATCAACAAAATCCTCCACGGCCCGAACCTATGGATACATCTAGTGGTAATTCATATTTAAATGCAAATAAATTTAGCCCACAATGTAATAATTTATTTAGATCACCCGGTACACCTCGTGTTAACTCAGAAGAATTATTTAATGTCGAATGTAATGATGAAAAGACCGTAGTCTCAAACCAATGGCAAGAAAGTATATCACAAACAAAACCTTTCAATCCAGGAAATTATAGACCGAATTTAGATGAATTTTATGAACCAAACCTTAATAACCAAATCGACGACGAAAATTTTCGCCAAATTGCCTCGGAGAACAAATAGGATATTTTGATATAAACAGCCATCAATCGTTGTCATTTATAAGACCTGAAATTGTCAGTGCAGATTTGATAGAAACAGTAAACCCAATCGAAATTAGAACAGCCTTTAATACCCACAGTATAAATAAATTAGTAGTGCTGAATGGTCTCGATGAATTCAAGACAAATGAGAGATTGCAATTTCTTTTATTTAAATTTCACAACTATTTCGACGGTCTTATCGGAATAGAAATGATGAAACAATTACGAATCCAACTAGACTTCGATAAATCTATCTTAAGAGTAGGAGGCGTGAAAATACCTCTAATTTACAAACCAAATTTTATGTCTAAAACTTACGTAGTCCCACCACGTAGTAAGATGATCGCTAGATTGCCAGTTGATATTAAAACGGGTAGTATCCATATCACTCCAATAAAGATTAAGGATAATCTAACAATTCCAGAAGGAATTTATGCAGCCAAGGAGTGGTACTCCTTAGTAGAAGTAATAAATTTTTCTAATTTCCCTCAAAATTTCTTTATAGAACAACCGCTCAAAGTACAACCTCTAGACCCAAAACAGTACCTAGAAATACACAACTTTTCGATTAATCATCGTGAAGACCAAACACAGTCAGATATTAAAAATCTAATACGTATAAATCATTTAAACAGTGAGGAACGAAAATCTATATTACAATTGTGCAAACGGTTTGAAGACATATTCTTCAAGGAAGGTCAGAAACTCTCCTTTACTAATCACATTAAACATCAAATCCAGACTAAGGATGATACCCCAATCTATACAAAATCGTATAGATATCCCGAAATCCATAAAAAGGAAATCCAGAGGCAAATAAGCAATTTACTCGACCAAGGGATTATTCGACCAAGCTTTTCTCCATGGTCATCTCCAATATGGATAGTACCGAAGAAACTAGATGCCAGTGGTAATCAAAAATGGCGTCTAGTAGTCGATTATCGGAAACTTAACGAGAAGACTATTGACGACAGGTACCCTCTGCCGAATATTACAGAGATTTTAGACAAATTAGGGAAATGTATGTACTTCTCTACCTTGGACCTCGCCTCGGGTTTTCATCAAATAGAAGTGAAACCTGAACACATTCCAAAAACCGCTTTTACCGTAAATAACGGACACTATGAATATGTCCGCATGCCATTTGGGCTGAAAAACGCCCCATCCACCTTCCAGCGTGTGATGGACAATGTCCTCCACGACCTCCAAGGAAAAATATGTCTCGTTTATATGGATGACATTACAGTCTTCTCTACTTCCCTTCAGGAACATATAGAAAATCTCGCTGCTGTTTTCAGGAAATTAAGAGAGGCTAACCTAAAGGTCCAAGTCGATAAATCTGAATTCCTTCATAAGGAAATAGCTTTTCTGGGGCATATAGTAACCTCCCAGGGGGTCAAACCCAACCCTGACAAGATACGTGTGATAAAAAATTTTCCTATACCAAAAACGAAAAAACAAATTAAATCATTTCTCGGACTTCTCGGTTATTATAGAAAATTTATCAAGGATTTCGCTAAGATAACGAAACCGATGACAGAATGCCTAAGAAAGGATAAAGAGGTAAAACCAGATTCCAAATATATACAATGCTTTGAAACGTGTAAAACTCTTCTATGTAATGATCCTATCTTGCAATACCCTGATTTTTCGAAATCATTTATTGTAACGACGGATGCAAGTAACTTCGCATTGGGAGCAATCTTATCCCAAGGCCCTGTGGGATCTGATAAACCAATTTGCTATGCTAGCCGAACTTTGACAAAGTCAGAGCAAAATTACAGCACTATTGAGAAAGAGCTCTTGGCCATTGTGTGGGCCACCAAATACTTTCGTCCATATATATTCGGAAGAAAGTTCAAGATTATTACGGATCATAAGCCGCTAACGTGGCTTTTCTCGTTGAAAGAACCAAACCCCAAGCTAGTTCGTTGGAGATTAAAGTTGGAAGAGTTTGACTACGAGATTTTATATAAGAAGGGCAAACAAAATACCAATGCAGATGCATTATCACGTCTTGACCGCAATATAAATGAATCAACCCAGAATAACGTCGACGATTTAGATTCTATTGCAACCATACACTCCGCAGAAGAGAATATAAATGACGGAAAACCCATTTCCGAAAGGGCTTTAAACGAATTCTCCGAGCAACTAATATTAGAAAAATCAGATAGGATAAGACAACCTCAAGTAACGCGGAATATTTTATTTGAAACTAAACGGAGACAATTAATCAAACGAAATGACATTGACCAAGAACAGTGTCTCGTTGAAATTTTTAAAAATTTTATGAATCCGAGTAAAATTACGGGCATATTCACAGATGATAGTATATTTAAAATGGTTCAACAGGTTTATTCGAAATATTTTTCTAACGGACGGATTAAATTAGTACGATGTATGTTTAAACTTGAAGACATCACGGAATATGATTCTCAAGAAACCGTCGTAAGAAACTATCACAAAAAGTCCAACCACAGAGGAATAACTGAAACTCTAGGACATCTACGAAGGGAATTCTACTTCCCAAATATGAAAAACATAATAAGTAAAGTGATTAATAATTGTGAGGTATGCCAAAAATATAAATACAATCGTAATACGGAGAAACTAAAATACGAGATAACAGAAACACCAAGCAAACCCTTGGAGATATTACATTTAGACATATACGCGGTACATAAGGAAAACTTCCTTACTATAATCGACAAATTTAGTAAATTCGCAAGTGTATATATATTAACGTCGAGGAATAGCATTAATCTTGTACAATCGCTCAAACATTTCTTCGCACACCACGGTGTACCTAAAAAGATCGTCACCGATAATGGTGCAGAATTTCTTTCTACAATGTTCAAAGATTTCCTGAATCTATATAATATAGACCTTCACACAACTTGTGCAAAGAATTCAACAGGGAATGCTCCTGTAGAAAGATTTCATTCTACACTGACCGAGTTAGTTAGAATAATCCATAGCGAAAATAGCTCAAAGCCCATAGAAGATATCATAAATGAGGCGGTCATATCATATAACAATTCTATCCATTCAACCACAAAGTTAACCCCCTTCGAATTAATATCAGGGCATTACAATAGTCGCGAACCTTTTCCAACTCCACAAAATCAAGGAACATGTCACGAATATCTAAATGAACATATTAAGAGATATAAGACCTTGTCTGAGTTAGCACACCAACGAAGTTTAAGTTACAAACAAAACACCATAGGAAAACTTAATGAAGGTCGAAAAGAACCCCCTGACTATGAACATAACGAAAAGATATATGAACTAGAAGATAGACGTAATAAGTTGGCGCCTAAATTTAGTGAACATAGGGTTATTGATAATAATAAGTGTTACAGCTCCTATGGCTGTACATAAAAAAATTAAATGAAAATGAAAAATGGAAGTAAAAAAATAGGTAATTGCTGATTGAAAGAATTAACCTGCTTTTAATACGTTTATTTTGTATCCTTATAACTAACAATAATTCTAACAAATAAATTAAATTCAAAAAAATGAAAAACAAAAAAAAATTAACAAAAATAAAGTAATTCAAAATGTCTTACTCATTAATTTTACTCTTAATTTCTACTTATTGCTAATGATCTGCAATGAGAGAAATGAACAAATTAATAAAGCGAAAAAAAAAAATGAATAGCAATTCAAATTCTTAAAAAAATTTAATATAGAAAAGGAGCTAATTAATATCCTCTTGAAACAAAAAAAAGGTTAGTAAATTTTATACTTATTTATTTCCTGTAGTATGCTCAACCCTGGTTGATGTAGCTAATCCCTGTACCTGTTTCTGGCCTAATTCTGGTCTATGGATTGAACCCCTGAAAATCTCCCAAAAGGTTCAATACCAAAATATTGTCCCTTTCCTAAAACCAAATCAGCAAAAAAAAATCCCTGGAAATATCCCAAAGGATTCTGCCGCCGATTTAGCCTAGATATTGACCGGGATTTTTAATTAGTATGGAAATCGCCCAATACTAATGATTTTCTGATTGACTTGAGTTTCCTGCCACACTTCACTTGGATATATCCCGAAATGAAATGTTTTGTGAAACCTTTTTCGTTAACCTTAGTTAATTGGTTATTTCCCAAATTAACTTTGCTGAATAGTTAGTAAAAAAAAAGAGAGAGAAAAAAACTTGAGACGAAAGAATTTTCTTCTTAGTTTGGTAATATCCCAAAACTGCGAATTAATTCTCTAATCTCAGTATATAGAAAGCTTTTTAATGTGAGATTTTCTGGTAATATCCCAGAAATTTTCCCTTTTTGCATATGAAGACAGAAGATCTGAATTTATAGAACTTTATTCTCAATTTGGTAATATCCCAAAATCTTGAATTGATTCTATATTTCAGTAGTGTTGTTTTTTTTTACTAAATAGAAAATTTCTGGTAATATCCCAAAAAAATTTCTATTTTTATTACCTGTGTGTGAAGATGGTTGTGGGAATAACCCTACAAAAAATTTTAGGATAAGTGGGCAGAAAAAAATGCTAGTGGCAATGGTCCAGCTAGCTGACTCTACTGGTGGAATACCGAGCAACAAGTGATTTTTCTTCTAAAATCGCCCCCTTTTTATATGGTTGGGGCCAGCTGCCGCCCATTGTTCTGTGGCTTCGCTTAGTTGCTGGCTATTGTTCTCGACTTTGCGCAAGTTCACCACGGCGCTGTGGAAGTTTTACAATTTTGAGATGACGGGGGCGCCACAATTTAAATGTTGTGGTTTGACATTTGTCATTAAATGACAAATATATTTTTGTTCGTGTCGTGTTTTTGTTTTCATTTTATCATAATAATTCGTATTTATTATGATAAAATTGAATAGCAACAATTGTGCAACGTTGTGTTTATTGGTGGTGTGGACATATACGTCCTGCAACGAAAAAACCCTGCACTGGATATTGCAGTAGATTGAGCTAAGTGCCATAAAAGTTTTTGTAAAAACTGTTGTGAGTAAGTTTTAATTTTTTTAATTTTAGCTATGTTTGCTGGTGTCTACGGCATATTCTAGTCCTTGCGTGGACGGAAATTTAAATCCTTGAGTGGCTGAATGTTTACATTCAAATTTACCAAGGTGTTCCTTAAAAGGTCGTCTTTTTCCGAAATCTTATATGAGATTTCAATTAGACTGGTGTATATATATACATGCTACTATGTTTAAATATAGTAAGACCTGGGACACCTCACATCTTTATGGTAAATGTTAGGAATGTTCAACAGCCTGGCTGCTGCGTATATACTTTTTACTTGTAAGTAAAAATTCGAAAAGTGGCAAAGATTGGTCCACTGGAGGTATGTATATTCATTCTTATATACTTGTTAAATTGCTATATTGGTTTACAAACTGTATTGTTTGTATTTTTTTTATTATATATTTATATATTTTTATTTCGGTTGCTAATTGCAACAACTTCCGGCCCCGTTGATGCACTCCTTGTGCATCAACCAAATGACTGGATCATGTTTTGTTTGAAAAATTGCACGAGCGCTTACCTTTGGTTTCGGCCAGTGGTAATTGTACCAAACTACCTTGTTCTTCACCAGCCTCAATCGAATGGAAGCGCCGTCCTTTAAAAATAGGTTGAATCGCATTCGTTTTGACTTACGAATGCGTTCCCACGGGATAGACTGCAGTTCTTCGTATTGAATGCGAACGTGTTTCCCGTCTACCGTGAATACGTCGTACCTTTTTTCGTTGGACGTTTTATTGCTTTCCTGATCTTCAGGTGTACGCTGTGGTGTAGGTGTGGAGGATACTTTCAACAAGCTGATGTCCTCTATTACCTTGTCTACATGTTCGGGACTGCTGGACCTTGGCTGCTTAGGAGGCAGAGGCATCTTGAACTGGAATTCTGCCTCTCTAGGCGGCGTGTTGAGGTCTGGCATACTTGGCAGCGGTGGTGTCGGAGGTATTGGGGATACTGCCCGTTCGATAGCAGTAGTGCCTGACATCTCTGCCCACGTCTGCTCAAATTCCTCCATTAGGCTGTCATACATGATGTCTAAAATGTCTTCCATTTTCTTCTTTGACCTATGTTAGTTACTTGAGAAGAATTTTATGTGTTATTATCTAATATGAAAAAAAAAGAAAAATATATGGCCAGGACCCATACATGCATCAAACTTGACGTATACAAACATTTACGGACATCACAGCTTACTTCCTTTACACCTTTATTGCAAATTGACTGGTAAGGGGCAAATTTTTTGAATGGGTCTTTGCAAAATATTGTTTGCTGTTTTTACAGACACCACTCTAACTCTGCCGTCCTTACCAGGGTGTAGCTCCTCAATGAGCCCCAACACCCATTTTGTTGGTGGTTGCTTTTCATCTTTAATGATGACAACTTGACCAATATTAATGTTACTTTGTGGCGCATTCCACTTTTGTCGTTTCTGCATTTCGGTCAAGTATTCTGTTGACCATCTTTTCCAGAATTGTTGACGTAGTTGCTGAATAAGCTTCCATCGTCTTAGAAGGTGCATATTTGACTCTTCTTGAGTGGGCTCTGGTACAGCTAGTAGCGGTCTTCCAATTAAAAAGTGACCTGGGGTTAGAATTTCCAGTTGTTCTGGATCCGCAGTGATAGCGTGCAGCGGTCTGGAATTGAGACATGCTTCTATTTGAATGACTAATGTATTTAGTTCTTCTATTGTTAATGTTGATGAACTTAGAATTCTACGCAAATGGTGTTTAATGCTTTTTACACCTGCCTCCCAAAGTCCACCTTGATGTGGAGCTGCAGGAGGTATAAAATGCCATTTGATCCCCATGGCTGCAGTATTGTGAGCTGCTAGTTCGTTTGCTTCAGCGAGTGCTTTTTTGTACTCTTGCTGAAGAATTTTGTTTGCCCCAATAAAATTTGTTCCATTATCGGAATATATATTAGCACATAAACCTCGTCTTGCAACAAATCTCTTAAATGCTGCGAGAAAGCTTTCAGACGTTAAGTCAGAGACTACTTCGATGTGTATGGCTTTTGTTGCCATACACACAAATAAACACAGGTATCCTTTGTATGTTTTGGATCCCCGATATTTTGTGGTTTTGACATCAATAGGACCAGCATAGTCTAACCCCGTATTCTCAAATGGGTGTGCCTGTGACACTCGAGGACTGGGTAGACTGCCCATAAGCTGCTGTTGTGTTGCAGCGCGATGTCTAACACATATTACGCAGAGATGAATCCTTTTCTTAACGGCGTGTAGTCCATTAATGATCCAAAATTGACTTCGTATGGTATTTAGGACCAGTTGTGGTCCACCATGCAAAGTTTCTTTGTGGTAGTGATCAATCACTAAATTAGTTAAATGATGATCTTTGGGTAGTATTGCTGGGTGTCGTGTTGAGATTGGTAGGTCTGAATTTTGCAACCTGCCACCTACTCTCAAGACTGAATCTTTATCTAAAAATGGATAAAGCCCTATTATTTTGCTATTTTTGTGCAAATTTTCTCCAGCCTTTAACTGCTTGAATTCATTTTCAAATTCTTGCTGTTGTGTTTGCTGGATTACTCTTATTTTGGCTGTTTCTATGTCAGCTGGTGTCAATCTGCCAATGTTCCTTTCTTCTTTATGTCTACAATTATGGATGAATCGGAGACATTGTGCAGTGACAAGCAACAATCGTTTGTATGACGAGAATCGCTCAATTATTGTTTCGAGCCCTTCGCTTTTTTGCATTGCAAGAGCTTTTACTGTCTTTAATTCGTAAGACGTCTCTCTGCTAAGGCTCTTATCTTGTGGCCAGTCTTGGCTTGGCTGCCTTAACCAACTAGGACCTGTCCACCATGGCTCACATTCTTGAATGCTCATTGGCATTAGACCTCGTGATGCCATGTCAGCAGGATTATCCTTAGTAGGTACATATCCCCACGTATTATTTAGGTTGCCTTCCTGTATCTCGGTAACTCTGTTTGCCACATAAGTTTTCCATCTATTCGGATGACCTGATATCCAGGCCAATACGATTTTTGAATCGCTCCATGAAAAGCTGCTGACATTACTCATATGCATGTCAGCTCGAACTTGACTTAGTAGTCTAGTTAACAACACTGCTCCACTTAGCTCAAGTCTTGGCAACGTAATTGGCTTTGTGGGAGCCACTCGAGTTTTTGATATGAGCAATGTTGTTTTTATTGTGCCGTCATCGTTTTGAACTCTCATGTAGACGACAGCTGCGTACGCTGAATTTGATGCGTCGCAAAACCCATGCAATTGAATTGCTGAATTCTTCTGGGACTATTTCGTCCCAGGTACATCCATGCATCCATAATTTCTGGATGATAATTTTCGCCAAAACTACACATGGAGCTATCCAACCTAAGGGGTCGAATAGCTTTGCTACTTGCGACAAAATTTTTCTTTTTGTTGTGGCTTCTGTTTCAAATTCTGAAGCCTTGAAAGCAAACATGAAATTGTCGGTGGCTGGATGCCACTGGATTCCTAGAGCTTTGACTTGGTTGTCATCTTCAAATTTTAATGGCAACTCTAGCTCTATGTCTTCCTTAGGTAACCAATCAAGCATTTCATCATGGTTAGCTGCCCATTTCCGGAGGTTAAAACCTCCTCCCTTTAATAGCTTTATTAGCTCTTTTTGGGTTTGTTTGACTTCTGCTATGGTATTTCCACCTGTTAGCAGATCGTCAACGTAAAAATCCTGCGTTGCAATTTCTGATGCCTTAGGATACTCTTCTTTGTCATCCTTGGCTAATTGCTGCAGTGTTTTTATTGCTAGATATGGTGCTGCCGTAGTGCCGAATGTTACGGTGTTGAGTTCGTATTCTTCTACTGGCTCAACTTCACTACTTCGCCAAAGTATTGTCTGATACTTTTGGTCATCCTTGTGTATCTTAATCATTCGATACATCTTCTCTATATCGGCAGTCACTGCATATCTATGCACACGCCATTTTAGCAATGTTGAGTACAACTTTGGTTGTAATGTGGGACCTGTCAACATTTGTTCGTTGAGGCTTCTCCCGTTTGATGACTTTGCGGAAGCATCAAATACTACTCTCAATTTGGTAGTAGTGCTGTCCTTAAGAACAGCATGATGGGGTAAGTAATACCTCTGGGTATTCGCATTTTGTGTGGTTTTATTTACCTTACACATATGCCCCAGGTCTAAATATTCTTGAATACATTTATGATATTCAGCTCGTATGTCGGCAGCTCGCTCGAATTTTTTCTCGAGTTGAGCGAATCTTTTTAACGCCATTATCTTTGATTCCCCAAGCTCGGGAACCTTGCCTGCTTTGAATGGCAGCTTCACTTCATAACTGCCATTATCCAGGCGTTTATGATTCTCACTGAAGAATTGCTCACATTGCTCTTCTTCTTTAGTGAGTTTACGTTTTGGGTTGAGCTCTTCCCATTCCCAAAATTTCCGCACTTGCATATTTAGCTGTGCTAAGTCATCAGCACTACCTGTGGTGAATGCAGAAAAAATTTCATTTTTGTCCACTTGATTTAGTGGTGCTGTTGTTTCTCCGAAAAGAATCCACCCTAGCTTTGTATTCTGTGCTATGGGGGTCCCTTCAGGTCCACTTCTAATTCCCTTGCATAAAATTTTTGCATAGGTATTCACACCTAACAACAGGTCTATTTTCCCTGCTTTTAGGAACTCTGGGTCTGCTAAAGGCAAGCCTTTTATATGAGTCCAATCAGAAGACCTTATGTGTGTTGGTGGGAATATATTAGTTATCTTCTTGATAACATAAGCCCGCAATGGGATTTCAAAATCATCTGAGGTGGCTGATCTCACATGCACAGACACTTCTTTATTTGCCTTTGCCACTTGTGTAGATCCCAATCCGGTAATTTGAAGTGACGTTGACACGCCTTTCAGTTGTAAGGATTGAACAGCCGCTTCGGTTATAAAAGAACTTTGTGATCCTAGATCAACCAAAGCCCGCATGGGAATTGTTATCCCACTTCTGTCCCTAACATGTACTATAGCCGTAGCTAATAGTGCTTGTGTGGCTTTCTGTTTATTTGAACAAGCATTTGCCGAAGTTGATGGGACAGAATTTTCTGACTGTCTTGATTGTATGGTCTCAACAGCCCTTGGCTTGTTTGAAGACATGTTTTTGTCTTCATGAAGCCATGTGTGATGACGCTTGTCACATTTGAAACATCCATTTTTATTTGGACATGCTTCTTTGTTGTGTGGTTTTAAGCAATTTGTGCAAAGCTTGTTCTTTATCACAAGTTCACGTTTTGCATTAAAACCCTTTTGTTTAAATTGTGTGCATTTGTGGATTGTATGTTCTCCTTTGCACACCGGGCACCTTTTACTCATCGTACAAGATCCATTATGTCTTTGTAGACAGTTAAAACAAATATTATGTTTTAACAGGATTTTCCGACGAGTGTCAATATTATGCCGTCGGAAATCATCGCAGTTTTGTATGCGATGGTCTCCCTTACATACCACGCAACCATATTGTTCGTTGACGTGATAGTTTAATGATTTATTTTGTCCATGTTTGTTCATGGCAACATAACCCACCTTACTTGGGTTAATGGCTTCCAAAGTTCGGAAGCGAGATTCTAGGAAACAAAACATTTCTTTTAACTCTGGAATCTCTGTACTCTTGGAAATTGATTGTTCCCATAGAGTTCGAGTTTCCATAGGTAGTTTTTGTGTTATTATAAAAATAATTATTGGATCCCAGGTCTTTGTACCTATTCCAAGGGATTCCAATTCATGTAAACATTCCTTTGTTTTATCATGTAAATTTTTCAGGCTACTTTCATGTTCACCTTTTACTATAGCTTGATTAAATAAGGCTTTGAGTTGTGTGAACACTAATACCTTTTTATTATTGTATCTTTGTGTCAACTCTGCCCAAGCTGGTTGATAATTAGTACTAGTTACATCATATTGTCGCAATATCCTTTCTGGTTCTCCAGATAGATTGGACTTTAAATAGTGCAACTTTTGTACTAATGGAATTTGAGAATCTTTGTGAATCAAAGATTCAAACATATCGTGGAAAGATCTCCACTTAGTGTAATCACCATCAAATTTCGGAATTTCAATGCTAGGCAATTTTATTTCCGTTTTGTGGTCATTGATTCCACTTGCCTCTGGTTTAGTTACCTTTGGCATTTGGAGCTCTTGAAGCTTTGATAGCTGTTCTTGGAGCTCCCCTATGAATCCGAAGTATACTCCTTCGCATTCCTCAAAAACATGGCTTGTTTCGTAGTCGTTGAGTGCTGTTTCCTCAAACTCTACTAATAATTTTTGATGATTATTCAAAAAATGTTCCCACAATTCCTCAATACTCCGGGTTCTTTGCTTCAGATAACCTTTAGTTAACTGTTGCCCTGAACCTACTTTCTCTTCATAATTAGAGACAGCGTGAGTCAAAACTTTTTTGAAAGCTCTTTGTCTCTTTATAAGTGCTTCCATTTTAGTTAGTCTTCCTTCACCAAACACAGAAAAATTTGAATTGCTATTTTTTTATTATTGTTAATTTTAATACTCAATAAACGTATTATGCTACCGGTTTATCCGGCTCGAAGGACCAATGTTACAGCTCCTATGGCTGTACATAAAAAAATTAAATGAAAATGAAAAATGGAAGTAAAAAAATAGGTAATTGCTGATTGAAAGAATTAACCTGCTTTTAATACGTTTATTTTGTATCCTTATAACTAACAATAATTCTAACAAATAAATTAAATTCAAAAAAATGAAAAACAAAAAAAAATTAACAAAAATAAAGTAATTCAAAATGTCTTACTCATTAATTTTACTCTTAATTTCTACTTATTGCTAATGATCTGCAATGAGAGAAATGAACAAATTAATAAAGCGAAAAAAAAAATGAATAGCAATTCAAATTCTTAAAAAAATTTAATATAGAAAAGGAGCTAATTAATATCCTCTTGAAACAAAAAAAAGGTTAGTAAATTTTATACTTATTTATTTCCTGTAGTATGCTCAACCCTGGTTGATGTAGCTAATCCCTGTACCTGTTTCTGGCCTAATTCTGGTCTATGGATTGAACCCCTGAAAATCTCCCAAAAGGTTCAATACCAAAATATTGTCCCTTTCCTAAAACCAAATCAGCAAAAAAAAATCCCTGGAAATATCCCAAAGGATTCTGCCGCCGATTTAGCCTAGATATTGACCGGGATTTTTAATTAGTATGGAAATCGCCCAATACTAATGATTTTCTGATTGACTTGAGTTTCCTGCCACACTTCACTTGGATATATCCCGAAATGAAATGTTTTGTGAAACCTTTTTCGTTAACCTTAGTTAATTGGTTATTTCCCAAATTAACTTTGCTGAATAGTTAGTAAAAAAAAAGAGAGAGACAAAAACTTGAGACGAAAGAATTTTCTTCTTAGTTTGGTAATATCCCAAAACTGCGAATTAATTCTCTAATCTCAGTATATAGAAAGCTTTTTAATGTGAGATTTTCTGGTAATATCCCAGAAATTTTCCCTTTTTGCATATGAAGACAGAAGATCTGAATTTATAGAACTTTATTCTCAATTTGGTAATATCCCAAAATCTTGAATTGATTCTATATTTCAGTAGTGTTGTTTTTTTTTACTAAATAGAAAATTTCTGGTAATATCCCAAAAAAATTTCTATTTTTATTACCTGTGTGTGAAGATGGTTGTGGGAATAACCCTACAAAAAATTTTAGGATAAGTGGGCAGAAAAAAATGCTAGTGGCAATGGTCCAGCTAGCTGACTCTACTGGTGAAATACCGAGCAACAAGTGATTTTTCTTCTAAAATCGCCCCCTTTTTATATGGTTGGGGCCAGCTGCCGCCCATTGTTCTGTGGCTTCGCTTAGTTGCTGGCTATTGTTCTCGACTTTGCGCAAGTTCACCACGGCGCTGTGGAAGTTTTACAATTTTGAGATGACGGGGGCGCCACAATTTAAATGTTGTGGTTTGACATTTGTCATTAAATGACAAATATATTTTTGTTCGTGTCGTGTTTTTGTTTTCATTTTATCATAATAATTCGTATTTATTATGATAAAATTGAATAGCAACAATTGTGCAACGTTGTGTTTATTGGTGGTGTGGACATATACGTCCTGCAACGAAAAAACCCTGCACTGGATATTGCAGTAGATTGAGCTAAGTGCCATAAAAGTTTTTGTAAAAACTGTTGTGAGTAAGTTTTAATTTTTTTAATTTTAGCTATGTTTGCTGGTGTCTACGGCATATTCTAGTCCTTGCGTGGACGGAAATTTAAATCCTTGAGTGGCTGAATGTTTACATTCAAATTTACCAAGGTGTTCCTTAAAAGGTCGTCTTTTTCCGAAATCTTATATGAGATTTCAATTAGACTGGTGTATATATATACATGCTACTATGTTTAAATATAGTAAGACCTGGGACACCTCACATCTTTATGGTAAATGTTAGGAATGTTCAACAGCCTGGCTGCTGCGTATATACTTTTTACTTGTAAGTAAAAATTCGAAAAGTGGCAAAGATTGGTCCACTGGAGGTATGTATATTCATTCTTATATACTTGTTAAATTGCTATATTGGTTTACAAACTGTATTGTTTGTATTTTTTTTATTATATATTTATATATTTTTATTTCGGTTGCTAATTGCAACAATAAGATTACTGTTAATAGTAATAGACGTAAGGTACATAAACAAAAAATTAAACCCAAGCGTAAATTTGCAGGTTCATCGAAATCTCATCAGGACAAAGACTAGATACCTACGACCTAAACAATAATCAGGGATTATTATTCTTGAACTTGGGTAAGGCTAGATTAATTGAGAATCATTCAAAATTGATTCATATTATAAATATAACTCAGTACGAGATTAACGCTGAGCTAATATATAAAAACATAGGAAATTTAGAACGCGAAGCGAATTCTGGTAGTGACACTAGATATATACCAACGATCGTTACCCTAAAGAAAAAATACGATCTCATGGTAAACAATTTGGAATTATTGACACCAAAATATAAAACAAAAAGAGGTATAATTAATGGGCTAGGAACGATAATAAAAACAATAACTGGTAACATGGACAATGAGGATTGCGTCGAAATCAATAAACAAATAGAAACTCTCAAACTAAACCAATACGAACTTAACAATCAATTAACGAAACAAATATTGATTAACGAAAGGATGATAGAACGTTTTAATAATATCACTCAGCACATAAATAACCAACAAGGAAAATTAGAAGTATACATTAGTGGGTTCCAGAACAAAATTGAGAAAAGAATAAATAGGCTAGACGAAATGCTTTATATAAATCAGTATTTTAATCAATTAAATTATGACATCGACCTACTTAACAATCATATAAAGGAAATATCAGAATCAATAGTTTTAGCAAAATTAAACTTAATATCAAAACACATACTCCACCCGGAAGAACTAGATTATGCCCATAATATTTTAAAGAAACAAAAAGTTGAATTTACGGCTAACGAAAACATATATGAATTACTAGAACTACAAGCCTATTACAATGGATCAAACATAATATTCGTAGTCAATATTCCCATACTTCATCCCGAAACATTTTCCTTCTATCGATTAAAAGAACTGCCAATAAACAAAACCTATACCATAAAAATAGACCATCCTTTCCTTTTATCCAGTGAGAGTACATATCAATATATGGATAAACCATGCCCAGTCATTGAACAAACAAGTTATTGTAAAAGAAGTTCATTAATGCAGAATAAATCAGATGACTGTGTAATAAAATTATTAAACAACGAGAAAGCCGATTGTGAACTGACAACGAAAGAAATCGAAGAGGAAATACTGCTACTAGAACCAGATTACTTGCTACTTCTAAGTGAAGAAGAAGTGACAATGGATACAACCTGTGGTACCAATATGAAGAAGAAAGCGTTGAAAGGTCCAACTCTCATTTATTTTCACAACTGCACCATAAAAATGAATAATATTCAATATACAAGTGAAATCGCCACCTTTAGAGAACCCGTTATATTTACCCCAACCTTATATAATAAAATAAATTATACTACCACTATAGAAAAACCCAGCCTCCAGAAGTTAAACGATTGGACTATAAGAAACTCAGAATCCATCAGCTTATTAGGCATCCAAACTCGAGGATCCAGTATCCAGATATACAGCTTAACCGGAATATCCATTATCATCATCGTCATGTACGTCGTTTTCAAATACAGAAAAATCTCAGCAACAGGAAGTGTAGAAATAAGCCAACCTGAAGTTCAACATGATGCACCCCCCAGCAAAGGTCATTCGCTCATGTGGGTCCCACCCCATTCGCTTCATTTTAAGGAGGGAGGAGTTATATCTGCTGATACAACCACATAACCAAAGGTCAACGTTCCAATATTAATAAACTCGTAATTTGCATAAAATCGTATTTTATTATTCGCGTATAAATTCATTGTATAAATCGTTCACGAAAAAATTGTAATTTAGCATTTTTCCAACTTTTGTTATCAGTCGACCGTGTCATATTTCGTCTGCATTTCTGAAAATATGTATAAAAATTGTTGACTTGCAAAAATATAATATCCGGTAGAAGTAAAGTTGTAAATTGTGAAAAGGTGAAAAAGCAGTTCTAGTTCTGACACGAATCGGTCGACATTCAAATCTTGTATTCTTGGTGTAATAATAAAATTTCTAAGTTGAGAAATCTTTTCTTTTTTCCTTTTTTTTTCCTATTGAAAGAATAAAACTCCATTAGTCGTGCGCGAATATTTAGTTGAGAAAATAAAAGTGAATACAAGTTTATAAAGTGTGGAATAATCTATTAAGTTGGTGAGTGGATACTATAGTCTTTTAGGTTTAATATTACTAAGTAGAGTAGTATAATCGATTTATGGTATAGAAACTTTATTATATATAGCTGTATTATAGTTGTGTGGTTGATTGCTTGTGTGGATATGTGTGTATCATAGTTACGGTCTAAGTGAACAATTATTTAGAGGTCTCAGTGATCGAATATGTAGACGGGTCTAAGTGATCGATTGTGAGGTCTAAGTGATCAGTTGCAATGGTATAAGTGACCAATTACTTAGAAGTCTCAGTGAATGTGCGGACGTAGAGTGGATGAGTGTGTAGTGTGATGTAGATAATAGGAATCCTCTCACTGAGTAATTTTAATCATTCGAAACATTCAATTACCTTGCAGGTCCCAATAGTGTGCAGGAGCGTGCCTTCCGTCCCCTTGGCAACGAAAGAGATCGAGCCGTTAGGTGAACAAGTGTCCCCATAAAACAAAAAGTAACAATTTAACAAAAAAATAAAAGACACGGAATAATTATATATAAAAGTGTCTATCATTTATACTAACTTAAAAACTTCAGAAGTGGGATAAAGTGCTCCATTCTTGTACAACTGTTGTGTCACTGTGAAGGTATTGATAGTAGTGTTAGAAGTAGCTATAAACAAAATATGTATAGAAAAAGAGTTAAAATCATGGCACCAATTGAGTGGCAAGAAGAGAACGTGTGGAGAATGTAAATAACATGATGTTGTGTGAAAATTTCCAATGTGATACACCTCCGTCTTCAACTACAAGCGGAACATCGATATGTACCAACCCTTCTGCTCCTGAGAATAGATCGGCAGATTTCCAAGATTTACTGAAATTAATGTGTACTTTGACAAACAACGTAAGTGCTATGACATCCGGTAGGGGAAGACATCATGTCGGTAAAGAAGTCTTACCGGAATACAACCCTAGTGATAAAGTGCAAAGCATGGAACGATGGATAAAAAAAGTGAAGGAAATTAGAAGCATATACATGTGGGATAAAATGACCACCATCTATAATGCTACAACAAGACTGCGCGGATTAGCTAAAACTTGGTATGAAAGCTTAATGCTTTCTTGGGAAGAATGGAAAGTTAAATTGATAAAAGCTTTCCCATAAAAGCTAGATTATTGCCATCAACTCAGGGAAATGCTACAACGGACGAAAGAAAACAATGAAACAATGCTGGAGTATTACTATGGAAAACTCGCTTTAATAAATGGCTGCGACATCGCAGGAGACAGTGCAGTATCTTGCATTATTGACGGAACTCCATATCTGAATATCCAGGCAACAGCGAAAGTCGGTGATTTCAAGGATAAAGATGAACTGCTCAAATTCCTGAAAAGTATTAACACCAATAAAACAACAGACATTCCTGACAAGCATCTACAGCGAAAAACTAATTACAATAGTAGTACTAGTTTACCTGCAAAGCAAATAAAATTGGATCATCAGCCTACACGCAGATGCTACGTCTGTGGTAGCCGTGATCATCTCTCACCAGGCTGTCCAAAAAGAACCGATCATAACAAATGCGGGAAGTGCAACAGATTTCATTTAGGAGAATGCTGGAAGGATACGCCGACACAAGTGCTCTCACTAATACAAACGGATAATACAGGTAACAAATATTTCATGAATACAATTAGGGTATTTCTTGATCTGGGCTCTAGTTGTAACATTCTTAGAGAAAAAGTAGCCAGAGAATTGAACTTAGTTATCAATAAAGTAAACAAGAGTATTAGGGGTTATGGGGGGGTCTTTGTGTTATATATCTAAAATAGCAATAAGTAAAAAGATTCCAAATAATAAATTTTAATATAAGCTAACCATGCCTAAAACATGGTTAGCTTATCAATTCAATCAGTGAAGAAAATTGCGTCAGCAATTTTCTTCACATTCCATGATTTAAAACAAAAATTTTCCCATGACAAATTTTGCCTTCAGCAAAATTTGTCAGTAGAAATAATTAATTTAAAAAATATAAAACAGAAGACAAATCGTACCTTCAGTACGATTTGTCGTGAACATTACAATATGTATGTACGAACGTACACACATATCACATAAAAAAGCTTTCGCGATAAGAAATGCGCGCCGCCAAATTACATTGTATGTATACGCGCGCCGCAATTTCGGGCGACGGGACGGTGGCTGATGTTTATAAAAGCATCAAATTTCATTTTTTTCAAGCCACCGTCCAACGAAAAATATTCTGGATTTGTTTAAGCAAGTCCAGAATAAATGAAAGTTTTTCTCAGGGTAGAAATTCAACTATGCATTTTCTACCCTGACCGACGGCTCTTGATCGCGATGAAAGTGATCAAGAGCGCAGTCGAATCATAGCAGTCGGTTTTAAAGGAAAAAACGAGTTGGTTTTGGTAAATCTCTTGAAGAACGTCGCGGTCGAATTCGATAAGAAAAAAGAGTTAAATATTAAAGTTTGAAAAAAGAGTTGAATTTTAAAAGTTTGAAAAAAGAGTTAAATATTAAAGTTTGAAAAAAGAGTTAAATATTAAAGTTTGAAAAAAGAGTTGAAGTTTAAAAGTTTGAAAAAAGAGTTAAATATTAAAGTTTGAAAAAGAGTTAAATATTAAAGTTTGAAAAAACAGTTGAATTTTAAAAGTTTGAAAAGTTTGGAGGAAGAATAGAAATCGGTCGGTGCGGATCCGGTTGTGGTGAAGAAGAAAAAATAGAAATAAGAAAAATTTATAAACGAAAAAATGTACAACAAAGAAAAATAGAAATATGGAAAGTGTAGTGAAAGTAAAATAAATAAGGATTAACAGAAAAAGAAACGGAGTATTTTTGGACGCCCCTTGGAGACTACCCCACAAGCCAAGTAAGTGCATTTAAAGAGTTCCTGGGCAGGAAACAATATAACAAAATTGGCGCAGCCGGTAGGATAGAGGAAGCCTACTTTGAAAAACAAACAAAGTATAAGCGCTCGAAAACCCTCTATCCTGCGAATCAAAAAGGAGTTGAAGACGGGATCGAATACTGGGCAAGACACCCTACCCTTCGCCTGAAGTTGAGTCTGGCTTCAGGAGTATTTCGATCTTGTCGGCTGCCAAAGCTCGGGGTCGGACAGCTTTAACTGCCTCTGTTTGAAAAACACGCAGCCACCCCCTCATTAAAGCACAAAGTGCCAACGTGGGAAAATAGCGGGCTTCATCCCAGCCCAGGATAAAGAAGTCCACATCCCAAAATTTTAAAATTTACACTTGAAGGAAGGAAGTTTGCAAACCATCCGCTATCTGCGATCCAGAGCTGAAAGGGACTTCGAAGTAGGCAACGCGCCCCCTTTCAGCTTTTATCCAGGGGAATTTAAGAAGGCCACGGGCCCCCCCGGCAGCAAAAGAACTTCAAGAAACCGAACCAACGATCCTGAATTGAGAGGGACCTCGAAGAAGGCAATAAGCCCCCCTCTCAATTTGAACCAAGGGAATTAAGACGGCAGAAGCCCCCCTAGCTGCAAATTTTACACACGGTGGTCCATGAGCGAGGAAAGCTCCCACCAAGAAATACCGCCGGAAATCCAACTTCCATCAACTCCTCAACAATCTTCCTCGCCGGGCGACGCACAGGAAGATCCGTCCCGGTACGAAGGAGGCAACGCGGGAGCAACATCCGCAACAGAGGGTGCTAAACAAACGCCCCCAACAAATTCAACAACAAGAGGAGTCACGTTAAGGAGTGGGACAATCCTGACAGGTCCCCAACAAGTAAGGCATAATTTAAATTTAGAAATATATTTAAAAAATTTGGAAGAGAAAGTGCGAAACTCCTCCGAATTCTCTGTGAATCAGTGCGACTCAGTAGAAAAGCAGATCGAAAAGTCGAGAAAAGAAAGATTGGAAACAATCGAAAAATTTAAAATTAACACAGAGAAGTTCAAAAAGAGCTTAAAGGAGTTTGGAGAATTTTCGCACTCTCTCGGGGTAGATATCATTCAAAATAATAGTGCTGGATTAAGAGAAAGTGCCATCGAGGACAGTGTCAGTGATTCCACCGCGAGTGAATTCCTTTTAAATTGGCTGGGCGACTCCCTTCTGGAGACCAGCATAGAAGAAAATAGTTCCCCAACAGTAGCAAGATTAAAGTCAAAAATCCCCAGTATAAACATGGCAGATTACGCGAAAATCGCCAAACTGACTGCTCAGCTGGTTCCCCTATTCTCGGGAGAGCAGCACCCAAAATTGAGCCTTGAGCTCCAAACTTTCCTAGGATGCTGCAGGCAGGTAATCCAGTGCATTTCGGTAGATGAACTAACAGCATTTTTGCAAATCTTCCCCACCAGACTTCGAGGCGAAGCTTATCAGCTTTTTGCCTCAAATATGCCCACTACTTTCAAAGAAGTAGAAGAACGGCTAAATCGCACATACCTGCCTAGAGAAACTTACCAGGAACTGGTAAATAAATTAATAACTACAAGGCAGTATCCTTTGGAAAACCTCACAGCCTTCACGGCACGAGTGAAACAAATGCTGGCACTCTGCAATGAAGCAGCAGAATCCAAGTACGGAGCCACAGCAGCACCAGCTGTTAAAACCCAGCTAGAAGATTTCGCGAAAAACGCACTAAAAACAGGAGTCAATAACCCCTATATGTGCCAATACCTTCTGACCATGACAGACGGCACGGTGGATGACCTCGTACAAAGAGCACTTGACATGGAACGTCTCCAGCAAAGGGCTCTATTCCTGCAACCTCCAGGACAATTCCAAACAAATATGATGCAGAATACATTGCCAAATTCTGCCTGTACCAGTGTACCAAATAACGCACAATTAACCCAAAGTAGTACCCTAGTACATCAAAGCGTATATAATCCTGGCATCATATCCTACTCACAGGATCCCCGGCAAAACAATATAACCACTAACCCAAGCAGTCACCTACCAACGTCACAGTTCACACAGGCCGGCACAGCATATATTAAACAGGAACCAAGATCGCCAGATAAAAATTATAATGTAAAAAATAAAAATAATTATTTAAATAAAATTACTTGTAGTTTTTGTAATTTAAGAGGCCACACATACGCAGATTGCCTCAAACGTAAAAATACTCCGTACTGTGTGAACTGCAAAATATACAACCACGATATACGTAACTGCAGAAGAAACAACAATAGTTTCCAGAGACCACACAATAATAGTGGACCACCAAATCAACGTCCTAGAGAGCCGCAAAACCCCAACAACAACTCAAGAGTTTATAACGTGCGTAAAAAGTGCGAATTTTGTGGTCGTTCTGGACATGCAGTAAATAACTGCCAACAAAAACGTGAATGGGAAGCCCGGAGTCAGGTGTTATATTCTCTAACCAATTTGGTTATATATCAATTCAAAAGTGTACTCACTTTCACTTGGCGTGCCTCTGGCCTTTATCTGCTTTTTTTTTAATCCACAGGGTTTTTTTTGTGATACACAGTTGGTGTTAGAACCTTTCTTTATTAAAAATTGAAAAACTTCTTGTGACAACTTCTCTTTTTTTTTTAAACTCAAAAATTTCTCACTACAACTTTCCTTTTCAAAAATTAGAAAACTTCTTAGGACAACTTCTTCTTTTTTTTTTAAACTCAAAAACTTCTCACTACAACTTTCCTTTTCAAACATTAGGGAAAAGCTTCTTATTACATATAATTAAATTAAACAAACTTCTTATTACATATAATTAAATTAAACAAACTTCTTATTACATATAATTAAATTAAACAAACTTCTTATTACAACTTTTTTTTTAAAAGGACCGTGACCGCGCCGCTGCAAGTGCAAAAATCAACTGTACTCGACTTGGATTTTCGTAATCGCAAGTCTAGTTGTTCAGGATAGGAAAGTGCTTAATTAGCATTCCTATCCTGAGAAAATTATTTACCGCTGGGCATGTTTAAACATGCCTAGAATTATCGCGACGAACGATGGTTGGAATTGAAATTTGATATTTTCATAAATATCCAACCATCGTCGTGCTATCGTGCATACATTGTTGCTATCACAATGTATGCAGCTCGCGACAATTCGCTGATAAGAGCTTTTTTCGGTGAAGACTTGATCGTTTCAGTCTTCACTGAAGTAAAATTTCATGCGCCCGATATGTATGTATGTATATATGTACATACATATCGTATTTACGACAAATCTTACTGAAGGTAAGATTTATCGTGGGGCTATTTTTCTATCGAAACGACTTGGGTTGAAATTTAAAACTTTTATTTTTCCCAAGTCGTTTTGTGATAAAATATTTTTATTTGTTGCAAAGGAATTTGAAGAAATTGCTGATGGCAATTTCTTCGCCTTGTTAGGAGATAAGCTAACCATGTTTTAAGCATGATTAGCTTGTTTCTACCCATGAAAATATTTTTTAAACAGTTTTTACAATGATAATTATTACTTATAATTATCATTGTCAACCATTTTCAGGTATATAACACAGGGAAACGACGTACAGTCGACCCAAAACTCCCCGGCTCGACTATAAATCTCCCATCTAATAAAACAGGGTCTTCTCAGCAGCCCGATTCCAGTGTCGCTACAGTAATACTTCCTTTAGACATAGGCCTGAACGGCCAAACTAAACTAGTAGTAGACACAGGCGCTGAGGTTAGTATAATAAAGAAAAGGTCATTAAAAGATCTCAAAGAAATTAACCACAATGAGGCATGTACACTTCAGACCCCATTTGGTACCGGAAAGACGCTGGGAAATCGCCAGGGAAACTTCGTTTTCAAAAACAAAATTCCCTGCAAGTTTCAAGTCGTAAAGAACTTGCCTGGTCTTTCCGATGATGGACTTCTAGGAAATGATTTCCTAGCAAAAAACTGTAACGTAGAGGGCCCTAATAAGGCACTAAGGTTTCCTCGCACGGAAACTAATCCAGACGAATTTGCTTTGCCATTAGAGTTTGAAACGGACAAGCTACATTCTGAAAAAGCAGTCGAAGTAAGAACACTTGCAGAAGAGGTAGAGTCTAAACAGGCTGAACTATCCACCTGCAGTGTCTTCAAGGCTTCTCAAACGAGAAAAGCTGGCTGCCAAGCTCCAAAAGGGCCCAAGGAATGTGAAAACAGCTGTCTGGGCGAACAAGAGACCGATGAAGGCAGGCAGCAATTGGTTACCTTTAAGGAACCAATCTGCATACCGGCGCGCTCTCAACTTATTGCCCCAGTGCCGTTACAAACTCAAGAAGAAATGTTCTGTTTATCCCAAGAGATAAGCGATGGAGTCTTCTTGGCAAACAGTTTGCTGTCATCTGGAGAAGAATTAGTGCTGGTTAGTATTCTCAACGCTAACAGTCATCAAGTAGTCATACGTAGCTTAAAGTTACAGCTATTTCCCATAAACGACTACACCATAGTCCCATTAACGCACACAAAAGACCACAAAAGAACTCACATTCCACTACCAAATTTAGAGGCAATATCAAACAACCCAAGAGACGGAACTGAGTGTCCAAAGCCTGCCAAAAAGGTGCATATAACTCTTCCGTCCAAAATCCCGAGGCATAAATCACTCTTAAACAAACAACGGCCATATAAGAACGGTAGCGAGTCGCTAAAGCCTATATTAAAGGTGCATATTACTCCACCGTCACACAACACAAAAAACTCTACATGGTCAAAAAGCAATAGCACTGACGCGCATGAGTATATCACACAACCTAAGGCAAAGACCACACGGGTGTACCAAACTCAACCGTCAATAAAGCAGAAAGCCAATACCCTGCAACATGCTAAGAACAACGAAATACAGCCTCAAAAGGAATCGCAAAAGCCTCATCTATTTACAGGTCAAAGACGTAAAAGGAAGAGTAAGTCAAACCAAGGTTCAGCTGAAAAATCAGCAATTTTACAACATGTACGATATCTATACCCGGATAATGAGACTCCGGACGACCCAAAACAATACCCGCGTATTTCTAGGCTAGAGCAAGAACTCAGCCTAGACCCTAATTTAACCGCGGAAGAAAAAATTTCGATATCGGAACTCTGCGAAGAGTATAACGATATCTTCTTCCTCAAAGGTGACAAACTCACCTATACAAATGCGATAACGCATAATATTCCATTGGTACAAGATCAAGCACCAATCAATCAAAAAATGTACCGCTTACTTGAAACACAGCGGCAAGTCATTAACGAGCAGCTAAAAGAAATGCTAGACAGCGGGATAGTTCAGTCTAGTAAAAGCCCTTGGAATTCACCTCTACTAGTTGTCCCCAAGAAAGCGGGACCTGACGGTGAAAAAAGGTGGCGCGTAGTTGTCGATTTTCGTAAATTAAACGAAAAGGCAATTGGAGATGCATTCCCGCTACCCCGAATCGAGGATATTCTCGACCAACTAGGTCACGCAAGGTATTTCACCACACTCGATTTGGCCAACGGCTATCACCAAGTTCTAGTCGACAAAAAAGATCGACATAAAACTGCTTTCAGCACAAGCTATGGGCACTACGAGTTCAAGCGTATGCCATTCGGGCTCAAAGGAGCCCCCGCCACATTTCAACGCCTAATGAATTTCGTCCTAACAGGCCTACAAGGCCTCGAATGTTTTGTCTACCTAGATGACATAGTCATCTATGGAAAAAATTTAAATGACCACAACGAAAAGTTGAGGAAAGTCTTCAATAAGTTGAGAGAGAACAACATGAAACTGCAGCCAGAAAAGTGCCAGTTTCTAAGAAGAGAAGTTGTTTACCTAGGACATAAATGTTCTAGCGAAGAAGCCCTACCAGACCCAAGTAAGACGGCCTGCGTCCAAACATTTCCTGTTCCAAGAACAGTAAGGCAAGTTCAGTCATTTTTAGGACTTGCCAATTACTACAGGAAATTCATTCCAGACTTCTCCAAAATTGTACGTCCAATTACGAATCTACTCCGAAAGGATGTAAAATTCACTTGGACAGAGAAATGCCAAGAAGCATTTCAGAGCATAAAAAGTGCTTTAATTTCTCCACCACTTTTAATTTACCCCGATTTTTCGAAATCTTTTAATCTTACTACAGACGCAAGTAACGAGGCTCTAGGAGCTGTTCTTTCTCAAGGAGAAGTCGGAAAGGACCAGCCCATTGCCTATGCAAGCCGCACATTAAACAAAGCCGAAAGAAATTACTCTACTATAGAGAAAGAGTTATTGGCTATTGTCTGGGCTACCAAGAATTTCAGGTGCTATCTTCAAGGCCGGAAATTCACGGTCTATACTGACCATAAACCTCTTCAATCCTCTTCAATGTGAAAGACCCTACTTCCCGTTTGGTGAGATTCCACCACAAATTATCTGAATTCGATTACAACATCGAATACAAACCAGGGAAGTACAACACTAATGCAGATGCACTAAGTCGCATCCCTCAAGCATTAAAGGAAGACAGTTTAGGCAATACCTTAACGGTAAAAGCCCTAGTCCACCACACGATGGACTCGGATGTGGAGGAAGACGATTCCACAAATAATAAAAGGAAAAAGAAATCCGCTCATTGTTTCGTCGTGACTCGAGCTCAGAAGCAAAAGGTTCAAGATACAATAAACAGCTCCAGTGTGGAGACAGAAGAGCACACGAAAGCGGACCAAAACGAAATTCAACACACGGAGGCGGAAAAACTAAACCCAGCATCGATTGAGCAAAAAGTAAGTACTGGCAAGACACCCGAAGTTATTACGAGCCCCACGGAGATCCAAACAATCTTAAAAGATTATCACGATTCTCCATTTGGTGGCCATTGTAGCGTTCTGCCCTCACGCTACTTTTCCGTTTCTTTTGTATTTTTTTTATTTATATTCAAATTTCCCTGGATACCTGAAAAGGGGTTAAAAAGTAGAATTTTTTTTTTGAGAAGTAGCCCTATGCTACTTCTCCATATTACAATTCCTGAAAATTTAAAATCTATATATATATTGGCAAGAAGTAGCCCTATGCTACTTCTTCAGATTAAGAAAGTCCCGAAAAATGTAAAATTTATATTTGCAAGAAGTAGCCCTATGCTACTTCTTCATATTTTAAAAATCCCTGAAAAGATGAAATTTATATTTTCAAGAAGTAGCCCTATGCTACTTCTTCATATTAACAAATTCCTGAAAAATAAAGACGTATTCATACATGCCCGCATTTATTCGAAAAAAACAAAAAAAAAAAAAAAAAACTTAAAATCATAAAATTTGGCATCTCCGCCTTATCTATCACACAAATATTCCGTGCCATATACCGTTTGTCAACAAAACTTCCAATAAACAAACGGCAACTCGCCTAGCAGTAAAACATCACGCGATATCATCACGCCATGGATTACAGCAAGCCCGACCGAAAATTCCGAGAAAATTTTGCTCGACAACGAATGGTCGGTGGCAACGATTTTGCTGAAAAAAGGTACACGCACACCCGTACATAAAAAGAAGCACGGCTGGCCGGAGAGATTTCGTTAGTCGACCGAAAGAATAAAAATTGCTCGCCTGTCGGTGGCTGGAAGCAGGGAACAGTTTTTGAAGCAGGCAGCTGACGGGCAGAGTTAAGTATTGAACAAGTTTCGGTTGGGTGCGCATCGCGGTGATCATCGCTGAGATCAATATCGGATTTTGCTTTTTGGTGAATTTTACTTTTTGTACAAAGTTCAGCGCTAAAGTTTTTTTTGTTTTCGTCTACGTGCGGTGCTCAATTGCAATATCGGGGAAATTTTCCTTTGTGTTCTGAAAGAAAAATCATATGAAAATATTGTGAGAAATTTGGTGCGATTAATAATGAGATAATTTCGTTGTATGCTTACCTAAATAATAGGAACTTTTCCTTTGTGTTCTGAAAGAAAAACCAAATGAAAACATTGTGAGAAATTTTGTGCGAATATATAAAATTCACTTTTGTCGTAAGCTTACCTAAATTATAGGAAATTTTCCTTTGCGTTCTGGAAGAAAAATCATATGAAAATATTGTGAGAAATTTGGTGCGAATAATAATGAGATAATTTCGTCGTATGCTTACCTAAATAATAGGAACTTTTCCTTTGTGTTCTGAAAGAAAATTCAAATGGAAATATTGTGAGAAATTTTGTGCGAATATATAAATTCATTTTTGTCGTAAGCTTACCTAGGTTATAGGAACCTTTTCTTCATGATCTGAAATGAAAATTAAAGGAAAATATAATGAAAATTTTGTGAAATGTAGTGAAATAATTTCAACGTAAGCTTACCTAAATATTAGGAACTTTTCCTTTGTGTTCTGAAAGAAAATTCAAATGAAAATATGGTGAGAGATTTAGTGCAAATATATAAATTCAATTTCGTTGTAAGCTTACCTAGGTTATAGGAACTTTTCTTCATGATCTGAAATGAAAATTAAAGGAAAAATATAATGAAAATTTTGTGAAATGTAGTGAAATAATTTCAACGTAAGCTTACCTAAATATTAGGAACTTTTCCTTTGTGTTCTGAAAGAAAATTCAAATGAAAATATGGTGAGAGATTTAGTGCAAATATATAAATTCAATTTCGTTGTAAGTTTACCTAGGTTATAGGAAACTTTTCTCCATGATCTGAAATGAAAATTAAAGGAAAATATAATGAAAATTTTGTGCAATATAGTGAAATAATTTCAACGTAAGCTTACCTAAATATTAGGAACTTTTCCTCAGTGTTCTGAAAGAAAATCAAATGAAAATATTGTGAGAAATTTTGTGCGATTATATAAATTCAATTTCGTTGTAAGCTTACCTAGGTTGTAGGAACTTTTCTTCATGATCTGAAATGAAAATTAAAGGAAAATATAATGAAAATTTTGTGAAATATAGTGAAATAATTTCAACGTAAGCTTACCTAGGTATTAGGAACCTTTTCCTTTTTCTTCTGAAAGAAAAATCAAGTGAAGTATTATAAGAAATTTCGTGCGAATGTAATAAAATCATTTTTGTCATGAGCTTACCTAGGTTATCGGAACTTATTCTTTATGATCTGAAATGAAATGAAAATTAAATGAAAATATAATGAAAACCTCGTGCAATATAGTGAAATAATTTCGTCGTAAGCTTACCTACATATTAGGAACTTTTTCCTTTTTCCTCTGAAAGAAAAATCAGATGAAATATTGTGAGAAATTTTGTGCGAATATAATGAAATAACTTCGTCGTGAGCTTACCTGTGTTGTAGGAGCCCTAGCTTGTCTTCTGAATTAAAATCGAGACCTAGTACGATATTTCGTGGCGTAGATTCGTCACATGTTCACCTATGTTACGATAACCTTTTTCTTTGGTCTCATGAAAAGTCCATCGAGGATACAACGCGATACTTTGTGCCAAGAAGAGGTAATTGGTGGTTTAATGGTATAACAACGTTCGAACAAAGGAACCAGCGCCAGTCTAATTTACCGAAAGAAGAAAATAAAGAAAAAAAAACGGGAGAAAGCAAGAAGCAGGTGTACACATGTCAGCTGTTAGATCACCCTCTTGACAAGGGAGGAAACCCCGAACAGGTCCAGGCCTGATCAAGTGTAAGTCCAAGGTGGACCATAAGGTTAGTTTGGTAAACATTGTTTTTTTTATCTTTAATACATTTATTACATTCCTATTTTTTTTTATGGTTATATTACTTTTTTTTGTATTTAATTTTGTTTCTTTGTTCTCGCATGGTATCCACCTGAATTGTATTAACGTACTTAAGGCAGGGTTAGTTAAGTAGTATAGGAAAGCGCTTCTTAGGGCTAGAATTAGTTATACCTATGTACATATATATATGACTTATAGTTTTTTTTTAAAAAGAAAAGAAAAGGAATCGGAACGTTGTAAGTTTTCATGTAATCGGGTTTCCTCCATCGAAAAGAGTCACACATTAATAACAATGAATGAAGTAGTCGCATTGAATTGAAACTAGTAACGTCTGCAGTTCTTTGTTTTCCTTCCCCTATGTTTTTTTTCCTTCTCTGTAGAATTTTCTTTCCACTTCAGTTCAGCGTATATATCTCTATGGAGTGAGTAGGTCCCACACGATGGGGAGGTGGTCTTGGACTCGAGGGGCGACCTCGTCACACACGCACACGCTCTAAGGTATCCAAATGGGGCTAAGAATCCTACATTGACTGCGACGTCTTAGCCAGGGTGGATGGGGGCGATGGGCCCAATCAGAGTCCAGTCAGGACTCCGCCTACATCAGGAGTCCACGTTTTCTCTCTCTCTCTCAAAATACCTCTCTCGGCGTCGAACTTCTCCGGGTGGTAGTCACTTGTACGGCGTTGATTTTTTTTTTATTATTTCAGTTCTGCAACGCTGGTATGGTATTCTTCACAAATTTTCCTTCCAGGTTTTCAGGTTGCATCAATGGAGGCGAAGCACCATGGGACACGGAAAGTTCTTTCTGTCTGTCCGTCCGTCGGAAGTCTGGCAATACAGTTGTAGCATCTTTTTTTCGTTTTATTTTTCGCACAGCTTTCAAGCATCGAGGGATGTGGGTGGCAAGAACCTCCCCAAGCCGGCTGATCGCTAGCGGCAATATGCTGTGCGGCCACCCACAACAATCCCAAGATGATTTTGCAGCAAGGGGCGTCTGTCGCAGCACCTATCTATATTCATGGCAAGATGGATGTAGGTAGGGCTGACAACGGGCGCGCTCTTCGCTACAAATGGCGCCCAAATTCGGTTTTTTTTTATTTTATTTTTATTTGTCTTTAGTCAAGCTTCTCTTGACCAAAGCGTAATTACAATTTCGATTATTGTTTCTGGTCGCTCATTTGTGCTTCGCTACAAATGGCGCCCAAACAGGTTTTTTTTTTCTTGCACTTAGTTAAGCTTCACTTGACTAAGGTGCAACTGCAAATTTCAGTATTATTCCTGGTCGCTCATTTGTGCTTCGCTACAAATGGCGCCCAAATTAGGTTTTTTTTTTATTTGTTTTATTTATCTTTAGTCAAGCTTGTCTTGACTAAAACTGAACTGCTATTGCAAGTTTTATTTTTGATATTTCTGGTCGCTCATTTGTGCTTCGCCACAAATGGCGCCCAAGGGTTTTTTCTTTCTTTGGCATTTGGTCAAGCTTCTCTTGACTAAATTGCAATTGTTATTGTTGGAAGTCGTTTCTTAACGAATTAATTTTTTTTTATCATAAATTTTATATTTCTGGTCGCTCATTTGTGCTTCGCTACAAATGGCGCCCAAGTTCGGTCTTTTTTTTTGTCTTTAGTCAAGCTTCTCTTGACCAAAGCGTAATTACAATTTCGATTATTGTTTCTGGTCGCTCATTTGTGCTTCGCTACAATGGCGCCCAAAGCAGGTTTTTTTTTCTTGCACTTAGTTGAGCTTCACTTGACTAAGGTGCAACTGCAAATTTCAGTATTATTCCTGGTCGCTCATTTGTGCTTCGCTACAAATGGCGCCCAATTTGGTTCGGTTTTTTTTTGTTTCCTCTTTAGTCAAGCTTCTCTTGGCTAAGACGCAGATTTTCTTTTCTTTCAGTTTTCTCGGATTTTTTTTATAGATCTTTCGACACTATACTTTCAAAAATTATTTCGGTAGTTTCATATCGTTTTGCCTCGTCTTCCAGTTATTCAGTAATCATTTTTGTTCACTTCGTCTCATTACAATTTTGCGAATAAGTTTTATATTAATCATTTCAATCCATTTCAATTGAAAGTCTTTTCGCCAATTTAATCAATCAAATAATCTATGCATTTTTATCTCTTTTGAATTCATAACCTTCATGATGAAGTATCCATTTCCTCAGTAGTGAGCAGGTTTTGTACGCTAGGCGTACTCTCCGAGGCTAAAGCTTCAGCCCGTGAACACTGGGGAGATGATCAATCATCGAAAAAGGCTTTTCCACGTTTAAAGAAGCATGGCCATATCTCAGCTCCGGCGTTAAGTTGGTGAACGGTGTTCACCTCTTGATTCTACAGTATCCTTGGCAATGGGCTTGAGTTGGCAAGGCATACAATTTTCACGTCGATTTGAAAAGCTGGTTGTTGTTTTTTTTATTATTTCAAAGTTTCCTACTCCTCCGTCAGTGCCCGCCGTAAGACATCAGCACTGGTAATGCATGATGGTCGGATGGTCAGTGGACAGTGAACGTTGTATGCGAAGCATGCTTTACGAGCCTCAGCTCCGTTCACATCTGCTGGTTCCAGGAAGAAGACAGTATTTTTTTTTTATATATTTGGTAGTAATTACAGTGATTCGTCCATTCGGGACATGATGGCGGATGGTTCGTTTTTATTTTGTTTCTTTGTGGGTATCTTATTACAAAACAGCTACTGCTTCTTCCTGAGTATTAGTAGCCACTGAACAATCGATAATCTGCTCCTGATTTGGTTTGGCTCACTGCTTCGGTAAATTGATGAGCTAAATTCATCTTTATGACACCGGTCTTTGCTCGGGTGGTGAAGTCAGCCAACTTGAATTAATTTTTTTTATTAATTTTTTTTCTTTCGCTCTCCTTTAGAGTTCCATAGTTTCATGCGTCGGAGTGCTCCTCCATTCAGTGGTAGGCGGGCTTTGGGCTTGCGGGTACCACTGGGAAGCGTTGCTTCGGTTCGCGCCAACTGAGTGGCCGACCACTCGACCTTACGTCCAAAAGAACCGCGCAAATGCCCTGTTCTCACCTACAAGTTGGTGAGCGATAATAGCCACCTGCTTGATTTATTCCTTGTGGGAGAGATCAGGACAGCCTTGTGGTTCGAAGTGGATCAGTATTCTCCAAATGGTGTTCACCCGCTATGCTTCGCGCTTGCGTGGCGCTCTGCTCCCATGACTCCATTCGGGGTTGTCTCAATCACTCTGACGGGAGGATGGCTGGTTAGCATCCTCTAGATTGGTATCCGACTTGGAGTGATTGATACAATACCGGGGCGGTACCTTTGGAGCGGAGTTTCACGTGAGGTGAAGACAGGTGAATTTCCCTTTCCTTTATTTCTTTTGAATCCCCCATGTACGTTCCCCAATTAGAAGAGTCGGGGTGTTCAGCTGATCAGTGGAAGGTGAACGTTGTATGCGAAGCATACTACTCCGAGCTTGAAGGTTCCGTTCACTTCCGCTGGTTCCAAGAAAGAAGTCCGTATTATGTATAGTTTTGAGATTTTATTTTGAGATTTTGTTTTTCTTTTGGTTATTTTGGGAATTACTGTATCATATCCTAGCTATTAATTAGATTGTCGTTACCTTGTAGTTAGTTTTACGACCTTAGTTGTATTTATAATATGGCGATATAGCTTTTGAATTTTTACATTTGTCGTATGATAGTTATTAATTTTCCTTAAGTAAGTACAGCATATTAGCGTCTGGTTATCATTACGGTGTAGTTAGTTAGATTCTAGCGTATCTTTTTGTAGTTATTTTAGTTCTGTCATAGCCTCTACCTCAATCAGGCTTGAGTCAGTTTAGATATTATCTTTTATTTTAGTTGTTATAGTTTGGTTATTGAGTATCCTAATTACCGTCGGATTATTATAGCTACCTTATCTAAACTTAGTTTTGGTTCCATTGTAGCTACTTTAAACTATCTGAGGTGGTTTTTAGATTACTTTGCTCGTATATCTTTTTAGTTGTTAGGGTTCGATTATATCTAAGTCATATTTGAACTATGTTGGTTATCATTTAGTTACCCATAGATTATTTTGGCTATTGTGCCGCAATTTAGCTGTTAGGGTTAGGTTAAGTCTTCGATCTTAGTTACTGTTAGCTTAGTTTGATTATCTTAGTTAAGTGTACCTTATCAACGGTCTTTCCACGTTAGTTACCGATATATGAAACTGGATATTTAGTTATGATCATGACATTATGTGAGTAGTTATTTAGTCATTATTGCTGTAGTCTTATCCCTATTATGGTTATCGTTACCTGAAGGTCGAATAGCTAGCTACGATCATTATATCGTACGCATTGGGTTTGTTTGTTTTATCGCACCATACATCATCGCTACGGCTTCTTTCCTGAGTGCCAGCGGCCATTGAATCGCTGATCACTCGCACTGTTTTCTGATATTGACAACAGGATTGTTCGTCATAACGCCCTTAACGTGGGACGGAAGCCTTCAGGTTCCGATCCCGTACATTCCCTAAATTCTTTCTTTCTCCTTTTGTTCAAACGTTCCATTACTAAGTTTACGCTGAGTCAGACCCTTTGAAAAGTTGCCAAGCGGTAGAGAGTTGGAGAGAGAGAGTGAGAACGATTTGTTTCGTTCCAGTTCGCAGAACTGGATTGTTGAAATGTTGTGTTGTGTGTGTGTTCGGGTGGGCCGCTGCGTGGCCAAACCACCTCCTTCGTATGATCTAGCATTTTGAATATTAGTACGCGCAAATTTATAGATCTTCTTTCTTTAGTTATAACAAAGTAAAAAAATTTTTGTTTGTTTGTTTTGGTTTTTTGAATTCTCGTTGAATATATATGTACGCATAAATTTGGTACAAGTAATTCGTAGATCTCCCATTCTAGATCTATTTTGAGGTTTAAGCCCTGAATTTTCGTTTGAATTTACATAGTTATATATACGCACCGATTTAGTTTGAGTAAATCTCCAGATCTTCCTCTTTGGATGCATATTAAAGTATTTTCGAATTTTCTTTTGAACATAAATATATTTCTGTATGCAAATACCGTACACGCACAAAATGTAGGTATTTCCGCTATAGGTTGGTAACAAAAATTATTTTTGAATTTCTCCGAAATAACATATTGATATATACGCACAGATCTAGGTCGAGTAAATCTCTAGGTCTTTCCCTTTGAATTCACAATAAAAGTATTAATTTTGAATTTTATTTCGAATAAGAATAAGAATAAGCACTTCTCTTTCAAATCTATTATAAATTCATAACTTTGGACTTTCTTTAACTAAAATATCGATAGGTTCACAAATCTATTGATCTTCCTCTGTAGATCTATATCAAAGTTATTATCCTCAATTCGCGCTTGAAGTTACATATTTACATACACCCAAACTAAGAGCGCACAAAGCACAGATGTTTTTTTTTGTGTGTCTTATCATAAGGTATTATTATTATTATTTTTTTTTTATTTCCTTTCGAACACATATATATTTATATATATACCCCAAGCTCATATACGCACAATGGTAATAATTGCTGTTTTATAATTTGGAGGAACTCCATGTGTACTAGTCCGCTAATTTATTTATTTATTTATTTTCCTCGTCCTACCTGTATATCTTTATGTTATTTTATTTTATTTTATTTTTTTTTATTTTGGTTGAGCCTTCCTGTGTAGGTTCCATTAATTTTAATCGGTTGACAACCTCCTTGCGCTATTAGGTTCCCAGTCACTCCCAGACAGAATTATTTTACGCGACCTGAGATTTTAATTACCTTCTTCATCATTCCCCTGCTCTGCGTTTGTCAAGCATGAACAGCTAGGTCAGTCTCGGTAGCCCTAAAAAAGGCATCCGGCGAGCTTCACTTGCAAATTATAGGGTATCACATAGCCCTCCTACTGCCTCATCAGTGGTGGGTGATATACATTTTGTAGGTCAACCAGTTAACCTTTTTCCCTTGTCTGACAATGTGTCAACCTCAACCCATACGGTACCCTACGCGTAGAAACTACAGTAGGAATTCCGCTTGCTTAACCCGTCTGGATTAGCCTCGATATGAGGATTTTATTCTTTCCTGTCTTTTCTTCATATTTCCAATTCTGTGGTGGTCGAGCGAAAATTTTGTAAATGGACAATGATCCTGGTCGAACCCATCTCTACCTCAATTGTGTAGATGTTTCCACACTAATCCCGTCTGGATTAGCCTCGATATGAGGATTTTATTCTTTCCTGTCTTTTCTTCATATTTCCAATTCTGTGGTGGTCGAGCGAAAATTTTGTAAATGGACAGTGATCCTAGTAGAACCCATCTCTACCTTAACTGAGTAGATGTTTCCCCTCTAATCCCGTCTGGATTAGCCTCGATATGAGGATTTTATTCTTTCCTATCTCCTCTCCATATTTCCCTAGTTTATTTGGGCGGTACGGTGCCATACCGAGTCCAGGGTGTAGAACCAGGTTTGTGACGTATGCCCGGCTTGAGACTCTGGTGGGTCGTCCCCACGTTGGGCGCTGCTACTAATGCTTTTTGCCTAGTCCCCAGCTAGTGCGGGGGGGGGGGAATTTTTTTTTGCTGTTTTTGGGCCCGGCTTGAGACTCTTCTCTCGGGTGGGTCGTCCCCACGCTGTAGCGTTCTGCCCAAATTTCCCTGGATACCTGAAAAGGGTTTAAAAAGTAGAATTTTTTTTTTTGAGAAGTAGCCCTATGCTACTTCTCCATATTACAATTCCTGAAAATTTATAATCTATATATATATTGGCAAGAAGTAGCCCTATGCTACTTCTTCAGATTAAGAAAGTCCCGAAAAATGTAAAATTTATATTTGCAAGAAGTAGCCCTATGCTACTTCTTCATATTTTAAAAATCCCTGAAAAGATGAAATTTATATTTTCAAGAAGTAGCCCTATGCTATTCTTCATATTAACAAATTCCTGAAAAATAAAGACGTATTCATACATGCCCGCATTTATCCGAAAAAAACAAAAAAACAAAAAAAAAAAACTTAAAATCATAAAATTTGGCATCTCCGCCTTATCTATCACACAAATATTCCGTGCCATATACCGTTTGTCAACAAAACTTCCAATAAACAAACGGCAACTCGCCTAGCAGTAAAACATCACGCGATATCATCACGCCATGGATTACAGCAAGCCCGACCGAAAATTCCGAGAAAATTTTGCTCGACAACGAATGGTCGGTGGCAACGATTTTGCTGAAAAAAGGTACACGCACACCCGTACATAAAAAGAAGCACGGCTGGCCGGAGAGATTTCGTTAGTCGACCGAAAGAATAAAAATTGCTCGCCTGTCGGTGGCTGGAAGCAGGGAACAGTTTTTGAAGCAGGCAGCTGGCGGGCAGAGTTAAGTATTGAACAAGTTTCGGTTGGGTGCGCATCGCGGTGATCATCGCTGAGATCAATATCGGATTTTGCTTTTTGGTGAATTTTACTTTTTGTACAAAGTTCAGCGCTAAAGTTTTTTTTGTTTTCGTCTACGTGCGGTGCTCAATTGCAATATCGGGGAAATTTTCCTTTGTGTTCTGAAAGAAAAATCATATGAAAATATTGTGAGAAATTTGGTGCGATTAATAATGAGATAATTTCGTCGTATGCTTACCTAAATAATAGGAACTTTTCCTTTGTGTTCTGAAAGAAAAACCAAATGAAAACATTGTGAGAAATTTTGTGCGAATATATAAAATTCACTTTTGTCGTAAGCTTACCTAAATTATAGGAAATTTTCCTTTGCGTTCTGAAAGAAAAATCATATGAAAATATTGTGAGAAATTTGGTGCGAATAATAATGAGATAATTTCGTCGTATGCTTACCTAAATAATAGGAACTTTTCCTTTGTGTTCTGAAAGAAAATTCAAATGGAAATATTGTGAGAAATTTTGTGCGAATATATAAATTCATTTTTGTCGTAAGCTTACCTAGGTTATAGGAACCTTTTCTTCATGATCTGAAATGAAAATTAAAGGAAAATATAATGAAAATTTTGTGAAATGTAGTGAAATAATTTCAACGTAAGCTTACCTAAATATTAGGAACTTTTCCTTTGTGTTCTGAAAGAAAATTCAAATGGAAATATTGTGAGAAATTTTGTGCGAATATATAAATTCAATTTCGTTGTAAGCTTACCTAGGTTGTAGGAACTTTTCTTCATGATCTGAAATGAAAATTAAAGGAAAATATAATGAAAATTTTGTGCAATATAGTGAAATAATTTCAACGTAAGCTTACCTAAATATTAGGAACTTTTCCTCAGTGTTCTGAAAGAAAATCAAATGAAAATATTGTGAGAAATTTTGTGCGATTATATAAATTCAATTTCGTTGTAAGCTTACCTAGGTTGTAGGAACTTTTCTTCATGATCTGAAATGAAAATTAAAGGAAAATATAATGAAAATTTTGTGAAATATAGTGAAATAATTTCAACGTAAGCTTACCTAGGTATTAGGAACCTTTTCCTTTTTCTTCTGAAAGAAAAATCAAGTGAAGTATTATAAGAAATTTCGTGCGAATGTAATAAAATCATTTTTGTCATGAGCTTACCTAGGTTATCGGAACTTATTCTTTATGATCTGAAATGAAATGAAAATTAAATGAAAATATAATGAAAACCTCGTGCAATATAGTGAAATAATTTCGTCGTAAGCTTACCTACATATTAGGAACTTTTTCCTTTTTCCTCTGAAAGAAAAATCAGATGAAATATTATGAGAAATTTTGTGCGAATATAATGAAATAACTTCGTCGCGACCTTACCTGTGTTGTAGGAGCCCTAGCTTGTCTTCTGAATTAAAATCGAGACCTAGTACGATATTTCGTGGCGTAGATTCGTCACATGTTCACCTATGTTATGATAACCTTTTTCTTTGGTCTCATGAAAAGTCCATCGAGGATACAACGCGATACTTTGTGCCAAGAAGAGGTAATTGGTGGTTTAATGGTATAACAACGTTCGAACAAAGGAACCAGCGCCAGTCTAATTTACCGAAAGAAGAAAATAAAGAAAAACAAAACGGGAGAAAGCAAGAAGCAGGTGTACACATGTCAGCTGTTAGATCACCCTCTTGACAAGGGAGGAAACCCCGAACAGGTCCAGGCCTGATCAAGTGTAAGTCCAAGGTGGACCATAAGGTTAGTTTGGTAAACATTGTTTTTTTTTATCTTTAATACATTTATTACATTCCTATTTTTTTTTATGGTTATATTACTTTTTTTTGTATTTAATTTTGTTTCTTTGTTCTCGCATGGTATCCACCTGAATTGTATTAACGTACTTAAGGCAGGGTTAGTTAAGTAGTATAGGAAAGCGCTTCTTAGGGCTAGAATTAGTTATACCTATGTACATATATATATGACTTATAGTTTTTTTTTTTTAAAAGAAAAGAAAAGGAATCGGAACGTTGTAAGTTTTCATGTAATCGGGTTTCCTCCATCGAAAAGAGTCACACATTAATAATAATGAATAAAGTAGTCGCATTGAATTGAAACTAGTAACGTCTGCAGTTCTTTGTTTTCCTTCCCCTATGTTTTTTTTTCCAATATATAATGCCAATGGTTATCACGGACATCGCAGAACAACCGTTCGACTAAGTTTACCTCGATATTGTAGGTCCATTAGAAGAGACCACATCAGGAAACAAATATATCTTGACCTTCCAAGATAATTTAACAAAATTTGTCGACTGGTATGCCATACCTAATGCAGAAGCAGTCACAGTAGCGCAGGTTTTCTTTGATGAAATCGTTACGCGCTATCGCATACCCAAAAGAATACTCACGGATCAGGGAACAAATTTCCTGAGTGAATTATTCAAAAGAGTATGTAAGCTTCTAAAGGTAAAGAAGTTACAGACTTCAGCATATCACCCGCAGTCTAACGGAGCACTAGAGCGTGCCCACAGACCGCTGATTGAATACCTGCGAATAATCGTAGACGAAAATCCCAAAACATGGGACCAATTCCTACGAACCGCTGCATTCGTGTATAATAATAGTGTACACGAGGGTACTAAACTTACCCCAATGGACTGCCTTTACGGCTTCACAGCGGATGTCCCATCAAATTTAAAACGGGATCCCGAACCCGTTTACAATCATGAGAGCTATTATCATATACTGAAGTATAAGCTCCAAAAATCATATGCCACGGCAAGAAAGAACTTATTGGCAAGTAAACAGCGCTCAAAGGGGTACTACGATAAGACAGTACGGCCCCTAACTTTCCATGTAGGAGACAAGGTCCTCATCTAGAATGAAAGCAGAAAACATAAGCTTTCTCAAATCTTGGTAGGACCTTATCAGGTAATCGCAATACCAAGTGATGTGAATACTACCATCAAAATTGGTAAACGTATCGTAGCGGTACATAATAATCGTTTAAAACCATATTTCGAGTAAGATCATGTTGAACAAAAATGAACCAGGTTGAATTGAAATTCCTACTACAGTGTCCATTAATGCTCATTTCAATACATCCCCATAAACATTTGCGGTGGAGTCATTCCACGGCTCAGTTTAAAACGGCACAATGTACGTATAAATATGCTTAAAGGATTGTTTTCTTCTTCTGAATTGTCCACAGAAATGGCGCTAAAATTCATCGTAGTTGTCCTCCTCATCCAGTACACAACCGGAGCAATCGCTGACAAACCTTATGTAATAACCCAGCTAAATGGCTCGGGTATATTTTTCGAGGACCTAGGAAATCTCATGGTATATCATGACACCTGGAATGTCCTCACCGAAATAGATTTGGATGAATTAGATGCCCAGATAAAGCTAGCAGAATATGCAGAGCACTTAGTGCATAAACTCTGCATAAATATAACAAACCCAGAAGACCTGTGTAACGTGCAGCAACTACACATACACGCTATAATAGACAGCGTACGAAAGCGCACGGAAACTATAAGGGAACTAGTACCAGGAAAACGCAAGGTCAGATCGCTATTTGATGGAATAGGCAATGCCATGCACTATTTGTTTGGCACTATGGACAGCAATAACGAAAAAGAAATTTACAGCAGGTTAGAAGAACTTGAATCGAATACACAAGCCCTAGCCGAGCTAGAGAAACAACAAATCAGTGTTGTTAAAACAACCTTGGAAATATTCAAAAACCCCTGGCCATGTTAATAGACAGATAACAAAAAATAGCACACCAGATACACGATCTCCACCATGTGGCCGATGATTTAACTAGGAGGCAACTAAGACAAGAGATTATATCAAGCCTATTGCTCCAAATCATCGAAGTTGAATATCGACAACAAGCCCTGCTGGATATAATAATGGCTAGTAAAACCAATCATATTCATCCACTCCTAATGTCCCCCAAAAATCTGTTAGAAATATACCGTAAGACGGCCTCGAATTGCCTAAATGACCAAAATTGTCTATCTGTTCTATATCAGACAGCAGGAGCTCAGTCACTCCTTATGCAGAATAAATTGGTGGTGAGAATTACTCTCCCAATTTTTAATCTGCCAAAAATGAGGCTACAACAGATTCAATGCTATCCTGTACCCATTTCAGCAAATTATTCATTAATTCCAAACCCTGGTTATTCATACATAGCCAATAGCGCAAAAACCCAGGAATTTCTCTTATTAAGAGGCGAGGACATGAAAAACTTTAAGAAAATAACAAGTAATTTGGAAGAAAACACGTATGTAGGCCGACTAAATACGCCCATAATAAAGGCAGCAACATCAAATGAATGTGCCATTAAGTTGTTATATAATCCTTTAAATGAAGTGCCCAAATGCCGGACCAGAGTTCAATCTCCCCACAAGGACATGTTGATCAAACTAAACAAGCCAAATACGTGGCTATTTTCATTTATCACCTCAACGGTGCTACACATCACATGTCCAGATCACTTTCTGATCTCGAAACTGGAAGGACAAGGGATATTAGAGATAACGCAACCATGTCAAGTGCAAATAAGTGACAAGGTGCTCAAATACGAAGGTCAAAGTAAACGCCCGCTGAATATAATTCAACCCAAACAATTTCCACAATTCAATCATTCCTTATTTAGTTTGAGTCTGGCTGACATTTCACCAGAACCTCAAAACCAAACGCAAGTTTCAATGGAAATTTTAACGGGGGAAGATATCCCCAAATCAGTCTATAAAGGCACACATTCATTGGAAGAGATCCAAAACAAAATCAGCAAATATCAAGAAAAGGTATCGAGAAAAAACTCCCATATTAGGTCCACAACCTCTCTATCATTTACGAGCCTACTAGTTCTGGCCATAATGATCGTTGTGGCAGTAAAATATCTTAACCCTGTTGTCATCAAGATGAGACAACAGAGGAATCAACCACAAGGTAACCCCGAAATTTCACCAGAGGGAATTCCTTTAGAGGAGCGAATTAATGCTCCAAAACCCAGTTTAAGGCGAGCCAGAAGCCTCCCGAAACCAATATCAGTCCAAATCGTTTAAAAATGGAACACGGACACTGTCAATATGGACAACCAATCAACCTAATTAAGGACATTAAGTAATTATAAACAGGAAGTTTATAAGCTAATATAAAAATAAATAAAACATTTAAAGAGATCTAAACTATAGAATGAAAGAAAAATGCCCTAGAATAAAAATTAATAAAAAATCAGGTACATACAAAAACGCATTAGAATTTAGAATAAACTTAAAAGACTGTAAGTCATTAAAAACAAAAAGAACAACACAAAATGTATCAATATACTATATATTAGTAATATATAAATAAAATAAACAAAATAGGAGAGATAAATATATATAAAAATAAATAGGGCGGCCAAAAAATTAAAATACATTAGACGTAATTATGGATAAAACAAATAAACTAAAGCTAGAAATATAAATAAATTAAAATAGAATGCCCTAGAATTAAATATAATATTTAAAACTAGAAAAGATAAAAATAACAAAAAACTATAGATAAGATTGAATTTGAAATAATAAAAGCCAAAGAAAAAGGGATTTACCAGGCTACAAATAACAAAATAAAAAGGTTATCAAAATTTAGAAAATAAGACATAAGAGAACCCTAACAAAAAAAAAATGTGTCTCTTAGGATAATAAGAGAAAAATTTTGATACTACATATAGAAAAGAACCGCGCCGACGGAACCAATCAAGCCAAGCCTATCACACAAAACAAAAAAAAGGGGAAAAACCACCAATAATAAGGCAAAGTATTAGAAACCACCCTTGTCTGTTTCTGGTCTTCCCTTAGTCCTCCTGTAAGAGTACACAAAAAATTAGAACAACTCAAATGGGGGAGTAAGTAATTTTCTTTATTTTTTTTTGTTTTGATTGAAAAAGAAGGAAGATAGGAAAGTTACAAAAAAGTTACGTTCAAGTTCAAAATCAAATGCAAACGAAAAAAAAAAAATTAGATGTTGTCCCGGCTACATTCCCGGTCCCAGTCATCTTCGGAAACATCTTCGAATTCGAAGAGGGGAGGGGTGGCCATCAGCGGCTGGATGATGGAGGTGAGCACAGGATCAAAAATGGGGTGGCAGCATGCGCATAATCCATGGCGCCCCATGATGTTAAGGGCACCTCCTATCAAAAAAAAAAAAGAGATAGGGAGAGATAAAAATATAACAAATCACAAATGCTCTTAGATCAAGTACTCACCTTTGACAATCCACGCCTGCCCCTGGTGCGGGTATAAAGGTAAATCCACTTTATAGGTGTGCCCGGCCACGGCATCCTCACCCCACATGGTGAAAGGGCGCTCCCCGCGTCTTAGCAAGACCAACCGGATTGGGCCCCGCCACCCCGGAATCACGTGCAGCACGTAAATTGAGGACGCCACAGAGGTAAAACCCGGTGGTGAGTGTTGCGGAATGTTGTTCAACCTCATCGTGAACAGCATAGTGGCGAAATTGAAAAATATTCTGGACTAAAACGGAAATTCGACCACTAGCAGCTCTCAGACACAAGTACTAAAACTCAAGTGATCCCTGACCAACAAATCTTCTACCCAAGCCCTCACGATTAACGAAGCAACAAAGTAACAAAAGTAATCTGATACCTTGATAAGGAATTCAGACCCAATTTGTGCCAACAACAACTTCCCCTGAGAATTATTCCTCTTCAAAGAATAATTCTCTTTTTCTCAGGGGGAAGGGTTGTTATATATCTAAAATAGCAATAAGTAAAAAGATTCCAAATTATAAATTTTCATATAAGCTAACCATGCCTAAAACATGGTTAGCTTATCAATTCAATCAGTGAAGAAAATTGCGTCAGCAATTTTCTTCACATGCCATGATTTAAAACAAAAATTTTCCCATGACAGAAATAATTAATTTAAAAAATATATGTAAAACAAAAGACAAATCGTACCTTCAGTACGATTTGTCGTGAACATTACAATATGTATGTACGAACGTACATACATATCACATAAAAAAAGCTTTCGCGATAAGAAATGCGCGCCGCCAAATTACATTGTATGTATACGCGCGCCGCAATTTCGAGCGACGGGACGGTGGCTGATGTTTATAAAAACATCAAATTTCATTTTTTTCAAGCCACCGTCCAACGAAAAATATTCTGGACTTGTTTAAGCAAGTCCAGAATAAATGAAAATTTTTCTCAGGGTAGAAATGCAACTATGCATTTTCTACCCTGACCGACGACTCTTGATCGCGATGAAAGTGATCAAGAGCGCAGTCGAATCATAGCAGTCGGTTTTAAAGCAAAAAACGAGTTGGTTTTGGTAAATCTCTTGAAGAACGTCTCGGTCGAATTCGATAAGAAAAAAGAGTTAAATATTAAAGTTTGAAAAAAGAGTTGAATTTTAAAAGTTTGAAAAAAGAGTTAAATATTAAAGTTTGAAAAAAGAGTTAAATATTAAAGTTTGAAAAAAGAGTTGAAGTTTAAAAGTTTGAAAAAAGAGTTAAATATTAAAGTTTGAAAAAGAGTTAAATATTAAAGTTTGAAAAAAGAGTTGAATTTTAAAAGTTTGAAAAGTTTGGAGGAAGAATAGAAATCGGTCGGTGCGGTTCCGGTTGTGGTGAAGAAGAAAAAATAGAAATAAGAAAAATTTATAAACGAAAAAATGTACAACAAAGAAAAATAGAAATATGGAAAGTGTAGTGAAAGTAAAATAAATAAGGATTAACAGAAAAAGAAACGGAGTATTTTTGGACGCCCCTTGGAGACTACCCCACAAGCCAAGTAAGTGCATTTAAAGAGTTTGTAACACTTTAGGTGAAACAAATAAGGTAATAAGGAATATAGAAAACTAAACTCAAAAAATCAAGCATTACAGATTCCCTTTACCGAGAATAGACGATCAAATTAATCAGTTACAAGGGTATAAATTCTTCACAACACTTGACATGATGCCTGGTTACTATCAAATTCCAATTGAAGAAGAGTCAAAAGGCAAAACCGCCTTTGTTACCTGTGACGGACAATACGAATTTAATAGAATGCCTTTTGGGATATCAACAGCACCAGGCGTATTTCAACGCATGGTAAATAAAATGCTTGGACCACTGCGGGGAACTATAGTGGTAACATATTTAGATGATATTTTAATATCGTAAGTTAATTTTCAACAAGGGATCGAAAGACTAGAGAACGTTTTACAACTCATACAGCAACATAATTTAACACTTAGTGCAGAGAAATGTTATTTTTTTAAAACAAGAATAAATTATTTGGGTTTTAAAATAAGCGAAGATGGGATCCGGCCAGGTTTGGAAAAAACGAGAAATGTAAGCGATTGTCCCAGGCCGTTGAACGTGCATAACGTGCGTCAATTTCTTGGGTTAACCTTGTTTTTTCGTCAGTTTACTGAAGGACATGCAATTTTAACTAAACGACTTACTCAGTTAATAAAAAAGGATCAAAAATGGAGATGGGAAAATGAACAAGAACTTGCGTTCGAAACCTTAAAACAGAAACTGACATCTAGAACACTGTTAGATAGTTTTAATCCGGCTGCGGAAGTAGAAGTACATACGGATGCAAGCCAGAGAAGGTTTAGCAGGAATTATAATTCAAAGAGAAGAAAATGCAAAACTAAGGCCTGTTGCATATTATAGCCGTCAAACATAAAGTGCAGAACAAAAATACCATTCGTACGAATTGGAAACTCTGGCTGTGGTAGAGACTCTAAGGAAATACCGCACATGTTTAATAGATAAACAATTCAAAGCAATTACTGATTGTAATGCAATCAAAGCAGCCGCAAATAAAAGGGACCTTGTACCTAGGATAGCGAGGTAGTGCCTTCTTTTGCAAGAATTCTCTTTTACTATTGAATATCGACCTGGAAATAACATGTCTCACGTAGAAGCAGTCAGCCGTAATGCAGTGGAAAATGAGACACCATTAGAAGAGGAAGTGATCTTCCGAATCGATATAGCAGATTAGGTTTTAGCAGGCCAACTAAATGATGAAAAAGTTAAGCTAATCCTTGAAATTTTGCAAGAGAAGCCACCAACAAGTTATGAGAAAAGTGTTCATACAGATTATTGTTTACGGGATGATCGTGTATATAGGAAAACTAAAAACGGTGATAAATGGGTTATTCCGAAAGAGATGAGGTCACAAATTCTAAAGACAGTTCATGACGACTTTGGGCACTTTGGGATCGAAAAGACAATGATGAAAGTCTGTGAGAACTATTGGTTCCCAAACATAAAGGACTACGTCACACGTTATAAGCAATTGTATCCCGTTCTTATATCATAAAAAACCGAAAGGAAAGCAATCCGGATTTCTCCACCTTATCGGGAAAAGTATTATTCTGTTCCATACGTTACATATGGACCATTTGGGACCTTTATGAAAAGTACTACAGGAAAGAAATATTTAATTGTTGCCGTAGACGGGTTTACAAAATTCGTCCTACTAAAAGCAGCGAAGGACACGAAAACCCTTCCAGTAGCTAGGTTCTTAGAATCTATAATCGAGACATACGGTCAGGTTGAACGCTTCAACTTAGCCATACTATTATCGCTGGCAGCAACGGAAAAGGACGATGTCTACTGGGATAGAGAAATTAATAAAGTGCAATTTGCTATCAATAACACAGTACATAGTGTTACGAGGAAGACACTTAGTGAGCTTCTCTTTGGATACAAGCCAAGAGCACCGAATGATGGAATCCTTACTGCGGAAATAGGACAAGTTCACACAGTCGAAAGGGATATTAATAAGTTAAGGAATGAAGCACTATCAAAGGTCTGCGAAAACAAACGATACCAGAAGGCAAGATATGATAAGAAGAGAGAATCAGCAGAGAAATACGAAGTCGGAGACCTAGTACATGCTAGGAAACCATCAAGTAGTGATGGACAAAGCGAAAAATTTCTCCCAGTTTACAAAGGACCTTTCCAGATAAAACGTGTCTTGGAAAATGACCGATAAGTCATTAGTGAGCTTCCTGGCTCCTATCGTACAAATAGGAATATGCACGAAAGTGTTGAAGCTGTAGATCGACTGAAAAGGTAGACTCCAGGAAAGCCAAGTGCTGATTATGAGGATGCTGATATCGTGGGAGAGTCAGAACAAGGACGCTCAAACAGTCAGGATGGCCGTACAAATAGGAATAAACACGAAAGTGTTGAAGCTGTAGATCGACTGAAAAGGTGGACTCCAGGAAATCCAAGTGCTGATTATGGCGATGGTGATATCGTGGGAGAGTCAGAACAGGCACGTTCAGACAGTCAGGATGGCCGAGCTGTCACAAAATATAAAAGGTAGATTCCGACAATAACATAAAATAAAATAAAATGCTTAGATCTCTTAGGCGTAGTTATTTCGCATGCAATAAAAACTAACTAATTAAACATTCCTGTAATGTCCGTGAAACGAAAGAACCGAAAATAATCTGTGTAGGTCGGCACCGATGAGAGGCTGCTTGTAAAAGTAATTATCCTTGTCCCTGTTAATTTGGGTTTCTGGGAATAATTCTCAGAAGAGGCTAAAAGGTATCAAGGTGGAAATAAGGAAAATGAGACTGATCATTTTAGTCGTCAGACAGTCCTCCCGCGTGCGCGAATCTTTAGTTGAGAAAATAAAAGTGAATACAAGTTTAAAAAGTGTGGAATAATCTATTAAGTTGGTGAGTGGATATTATAGTCTTTTAGGTTTAATATTACTAAGCAGAGTAGTATAATCGATTTATGGTATTGAAACTTTATTATATATAGCTGTGTTATAGTTATGTGGTTGATTGTTTGTGTGGATGTGTGTGTATCATAGTTACGGTTTAAGTGATCAATTATTTAGAGGTCTCAGTGATCGAATATGTAGACGGGTCTAAGTGATCGATTGTAATGGTCTAAGTGATCAGTTGCAATTTTCTAAGTGACAAATTACTTAGAAGTCTCAGTGATCGAATGTGCGGACGTAGACTGGATGAGTGTGTAGTGTGATGTAGATAATAGCAATCCTCTCACTGAGTAATTTTATTCATTCGAAACTTTCAATTACCTTGCAGGACCCAATAGTGTGCAGGAGCGTGCCTTCCGTCCCCTTGACAACGAATGAGATCGAGGCGCTAGGTGAACAAGTGTCCCCATAAAACAAAAAGGAACAATTTAACAAAAAAATAAAAGACAAGGAAAAAACTATATATGTATAAAAGTGTCTATCATTTATACTAACTTAACAAACTTAAAACTTTTATTTTTCCCAAGTCGTTTTGTGGGAAAATATTTCGATTTTATGCAAAGGAATGTGACAAAATTGCTGATGGCAATTTTTCGCTTTGCTGAGAGATGAGCTAACCATGTTTTAAGCATGGTTAGCTTACACCTATGTATGAATACTTAAATGTAATCAATTGTAATTATTTTTAAATTACCTATTTTAGGCAATTTAGGTATGTAACAAACCGCTCACAAGCCACCTGTAACAATACTATCTATCTTTGGTGGATTATGTTAGTGTAGCGGTATTTTAAAATCAGAACAATGATAAATAGATTTACATTTCGATTTAATGATAAATTCACTTGTAGTTGATTTAAGAAGATTAATTTACAGCTAGCCAACTAATTGTACTGTAAATCTATTAAAAATTCTTTCATAACTAGGAAATTGAATCACTTAATAAATTACAAAATTAAAGCAAACAGAGATTAATTCGCATATGTATTCTAGCTAACCCAGATTGGGAAGTGTAGGAATCAATGTCTTGAAATTGTTCTGTACAAGGCAAATTTAAGTTAATATTGAAAATATTATCAGTTGAACTATGGCTAATCATAGGAAAATTGAAAATTCATTTTATTCAAAACTAACTGACGTGAAAATTCACAACAAAACTATCACTAATTTGTATCTAGATACTATTATTTTCCTCCACCTGAAATTGCATATCAGCTTACTTTTGCCTGAGATAACTTACGTCTAGATGTGAAAAACTCACAAAAACGCGGTAGAATGAAAACGAGCTAATGGCCCTGTAATAGAAAGTTCTATACATTATCTTTCTCCTCCTGTATTATGCCACATAAATTCTTCGCAATGGTAGCAACTTAAAAAGCTTTCAAAAAGTAATCCGTGTTTATATGGAGATTTTCTTATCTAGTTGTAAGTTGTCTCAGCTCTTACCATGGTAGATTGCAGGCCGATTTCACAATTTTACAAGTTGTAAAAGAAAACTGAATAAAAAACTGGATGATAGCTTTGACACGATCTTGAGCGAAGAATGACTAAAATAAGGAAATGTAAGACAGATACCGGCATTCAAAAGCTTTATAAGGAAGTATTTATAGCGCTTTAAAGTTATTAAAAGCCCTACACTCCATAAGAGCCATTTTCAGAAATGAAAAATAAAATCTTTAAACGCAATGACAAATAAGTGTAAAGAGTTCGACTATATGCATGGGAAAGTCATATTTCATAATTATTCCGCACACTTCAATTTGCAGCAATCCAAATGATAACAATCATTAATTTCGAAGTGGCGTCTGTTGTCAGATTTCTTGGAGATTCTTTTAATTTAAATAATAAAGACCAAGTGAAATTCAGAGTTGCTATTAACCAACGTGGGGACGAGCTCGGATTCTCTGGAGAAGGCTTGTACAAACGCGTCAAGCAGTGGTTTTCGCTTTCCAAATCATCAGTTCACTTCTTTCCTTAAGGTCTCACCAGCAGGCAACATAAAGTTCATACTCGTTAATTCTTAGCTGAAGAGTGTTTTTCTTTGCGTTTGCTGTGCTGAAGTTGAGTTAGGTTTGTATATTACACCTTTTATATTTTTGTTTTATTTTTCTACTACAATATTCATATTTGAGCTGAGTTTATAATTAAGTTGTCCGCGTTGCTCTCGGCCTCACCCTTCATAACGGTTGCTGAAAGAAAGCAACACTAGTAGGGATGTCGGAAAACGAAGTCGATATGGACTCGGGCGACCCTGAGAGACAGGGCTCGACCCAAAATCAGAACCAAACTTTATCAGACAACCTTTCGTTGAATTCTTGTAATAACATAAACAAAATCATCAGAAATCACCAAGACTGTTAAACCAGCCCACACGAAAGCACCGTGAAAGGAATTTTCTGGAAGCTTTAAAGACCTTCCTCACCCTCATGCTCCTGACGGCAAACGTAGCAGGAAGCAGAAACAAGAGCAGACTTTAAAAGATGCTATCAACTCACATTTACCCATCTCTGATCCTATCAATCTTACTAATAGTTCAAACCCGGATGTGTTGCTGTACTCCATTAAAGACAAAGGCCCGTACTGGGTTTTGATCACAAGAGTGGACAACACTGCGACCTCGGAAGAGAGCAGAGTCAGGCTCAGCGATATTGCTGTGGGCGTTATTTTCTCTAAGGCAAAGTTTAGCTTTGTAAAAATCGGACAACAGTCTTTCAACTCTGTAAAAGTTTATTTCTCTAGTGGCGTAGCCGCTAACAACCTAACTATGAAAGGGCTTCCGAATTCAGGTCTAAAAGTCTTTATTCCGCTTACCTACTTACGTAAGCAAGGTATTATCAAGAATGTTCCTACTGATCTTTCAGATGAAGACATTCTCCAATACATTTGTCACCTATCAAAGTGACACACGTGTTTCGATGTACCAAAAACATAGATGATAACAAGGTCATCCCCACTCCTGTAGTGAAGCTCACATTTATGAGCCCTGAAATTCCAAAGGAGGTAGCGATTGCTGGAGCAATACGGTCTGTCGAATACTTCACCTCGCAGCCTAGACTATGCATGAGATGCTTTAGGTATGCTCACGGTTCTTTACAGTGCATAGCCAAAGGTCCGTTCTGCGAAAACTGTTGAATGGAAACATGTGAGGAAGGGCCCTGCCAAAGTCCTGCATTCTGCACCAACTCTAAAAGCAATCACAAGACAACCGATCCCCTATGTTCGGCTAAACTAATCGAGCAAGATATACTAAAAATCATGACGATAAGTAGTACTAACATACGCTCAGCCAGGGCCATGGTTGTAGCAAACCATATACCCGTCAGGGAGAACAGGTTTGACCTGCTCAACACCCTAAACGGCGAACAGTTCCCGAACCTCATTGCTGATCGCAAGATTCGAAAGACGCTAATAGAGTGCTCACCAAAAGATCTTATGCCAATGTTAGTTTCCAAAAACCTTCAAACCCCTGAAATTGGCACTATGCAAGATGTCGACAGTGGAATTAAAGGCACCGGCATCATGGCTAACAAGTGCAGAGTAACTGAGATGGAATGCTTCCTCTCATGGCTCAGCACTGAGCTGAACAAACCCTCCATATCTCAACTCAACTCTGATTTCCTATCCAATCTAAAAGGAAAAGTAAACAGTTTCAACATCTCAACTGAACTCAAGATAATTAACAGCGCATCTGCCCTAGACAAACGACCCATCCTTAGCGCATAGCGGCAGAAATGTTCCTGCTGCTTTTTCTAATATTTCATGAAGATTTTACATCTCTACATCCAAAATTTCAACGCTAATAAATCACGTCTTGAACTTTTCCTTAAATCAAACACTTTTGATATAATATTACTAAGTGAAACCTGGCTCAAGGCCAGTCGCTTTGCCTCCCTAAGAGGCTACAATCTTGTCAGGAGTGATAAAACCGACGGTTACGGAAGCTTTCTAATTGCTATCAAAACACAAGCGTATTCCTTTTCAATTAGCATGGGCACTGTCGTTGTTCAGCTAACTGACCCTGGCTCCAGCCTAGTGGTAGCACTGCCTACTCTCTCCCCACGATTGATCCAAATACTTTCAAAAGTGGTATAGAGGATGTTCTCATCTTCCTCTCCAATTTCAATTCAGTAATTCTGAATGGCGATTTAAATGCAAGAGACTTCTTGTGGGATAACAACATTACTAGATCTGACGCCTTAGTGAGAAGGGGATCTCTGTTGAAAAATGCTGCCCTAACCTGTGGTCTGTCCATTATCTCCGACACCTCCCCCACCTTCTTCTCAAATCCATCCTCGGTCAGGTTCCACACTTGACTTAGTGATATCCTCTCTCTCGCCAGCCAAAATTTCAACCAGGGTAGTCCAACAACAAGTCGGAGGTACACACCATTTTTCAGTTGTGATAACGTTAACAAACCCGTCGCTACCTAGGCCTGCCCCACCCAGACGTTTCCTAAACAAAGCTGGAGCTTTAGAGGATCTCAAACCGCTCGGAAAGTCTGATCACATCGTTGAGGACATTAAAGAAATTATTGAGAAACACACCTTCTCATTGCCTCACAGCAAGTTCTCCCCCAAGTGATGGTGGAATCCGGACATTCAACCTCTCTTTGAGATAAAAAAGGCAGCCTTCTCTGAGCTCATAAGAAGCTCATCTAATGTATCACTATCTAGCCACATCCAGGCTCCTGAAAGGATCCATTCGTAAGGCTAAAGCAGCTAACATTACCAAGTTTGTTGATAACCTAGAACAACTTGACTCTAGGAACTTTTTCAAAATTTTCCGAAACCTGTAAACAAAATTTCAAGGCGCATGTGCTCAGCCCCCCAACAATAGGTTAGCTTCCGAATCTCCAAGCCCACTCACCTTACCTGAGCTATCGGATGTTCTCCGAAGGAAGTCCAACTTTTCTGCATCAGGCTTAGATGGCATCCCCTTTTTTGTCTTCAAAAATCTAAATGAGACAGCCCTCTGCTCTCTGCTGGACTCTCTCGATGATCTATGGCTATCCACCTAAATACCACCTCACCTAAAGGAAATCAAAGTAGTTCCAATTCCCAAAATAAATAAAGTCAGATGTGCCCTAGACACTTTTAGACTGATTGCCCTGATATCTACCTTCATCAAATGCATCAACAGCATTTTGTTGGATAGGCTAAACAAACACCTAAGGGAGAAGAAACTCCATCTGAAAAACTCCTTCGCCTACATCAAGGGGAAGCCTGTAAATCAGTGCATCAACACAGTTCTTGACCTGATTTCCACTAATTGTCATGGACAACTCAAGGCAATCATACTATCTGCAGACATATCCTCAGCATATGGGTCAGTCTGTCTGAACACACTTAAAGAAATGCTCATATGTATAGATATCCAGGGCAATCTCACTGACTGAATTTTGATCTTCCTGTCATGCAGGACGCTCACATTAAGTTCAGTCAGTGTGTGGTCATACAGTGGGCTCCCGTAGGGCAAGTCACTCAGCCCCCTCCCTTCAAGATCTACACTAGAAAGCTCCAAGACATCGCTAGTGAAGATGTTGGTATGGTGCAGTTCGCTGATGACTTTCTCCTGCTCTCATCTGGAAAAACTTTCGGTGATGCCCTAGTAAAACTAGGAGCAGCGCTACAAAATTTCTCGGAGACCGCGTCTCGTTTAAACCTGCAAATAAACAGAGACAAATTGGTCATGATGCCAATTCGCTGTAACAAGCTCTCGTCGCTATCACTTAATTGTCTAGGCTCACAAGTCCCAGCTCAAAAACTTCTGAAGTTTCTAGGCAGAAATTTTTCTTCAAACCTGACTCTGGGTTGTCAGATGGAACAGGTATTAAAATCCCCCTCATATTACCTTTACACCCTCAGATTGATGACTGCCAGAAGCTATCCCATCCACCCTAAGTCAGTAATTAGACCGAAAATCGAGCTGTCCAGCACCACAATGGCGTGTCGTCCCATCGAAAACAAGCTTAGAATGCTCACAAATTCCTCTCTAAGGGACTCTCTTGGTGTACCACCCAGCACCCCTACTCACATCTTATATGGACAAGCAAATGAGCTTCCACCGAAATATAGAACACAGAAGGTGCTTGCGAAGGAATTCGGCAATCGTGTCAGCACAGGTGACATCTCAGTGGATGACACCAGAACGCTCGACACCAAACGATCGCCTTATACACTCATAGCACACGCTTATCATGAAACTTTCTCCGAAATAGGCCCTTAGCACGCTGACCCCCCCCCCCCCCCCCCTACCGTTAACCTAACTATAGATCATGGCAGGCTGGTAAAACCAAGTTCACCATATGAGATGAAGAGCTTTCGCAAAAGTACCTCCATGCTGTCAACACTCACTGTTCCAACGACTGAGCTGTATACGCCACGGATGCGTCGTTCAACCAACCGGACGCAGGCATGTGTGCGGTTGAATATCAATCTATAAATACCGTCACAAAGAGATATAATATACTAAGATCATCCACGTCAGGTGAGCTACTTGCCATCAGACTGGCCGTTGAACTGGGAACTTCATCTTCTCAAACAAAATCTCTCATCATCACGGACTCAAAAGCTGCGTGCCTAGCCTTGACTAAAGAAACATTAAACCACTATGCTAAATCAATTTTAGACCTAATAGCTCAGAACCACTTTCGCGCCTTTCGCATCCTCTGGCTTCTGGGCCACAGAGGCCTAGCTCTTAATGAGTTGGCGTACAAGAAGGCTAAGCAATCTGCAGTGTTAGATCATGTCTCTAAGACCTCTCTTTCCCTTGTGGATGCCCTACTAGCCATAAACAGCTCCATACACAAAGACTGGGATGAAGAATTCACCAGCATGTCTCCCTCCACTGGGTCCTTCTACAAATTTTTTCCCCCTCCCCCGAAAAGCCCCTGGCACGACTCGGACTTCTCCCCCAAAGAGACCAGATTTATTAACAGACCAAACAACAAAGTTTTTGAGATTATAGGTAAAACTGACTTAATTATTTGCAATACATGTAATACAAATTTTATAGAGCACAGCAAGCTGGTGTGCACCCAGTTCAGTTCGATCAGAAGTGGTTTTCCCACTATTCTAGGCGCCAGTTCTCTGGAGAGCCAGTTGGAGCCCTGTTGCTCGGCGCGCTCAAGGAAATAAAACGCTTTGCTGCACTTACTGGACTGATGGAGGTGTAAATGAGTTTTCAACTCAGTTAATAAATTAAGTCAAGCTAGTTCACTCAAAAATGCACTGATTCCTTCAAATAGCAAACTGCTAACAGTCCTTCCAACTTCCCCCCCCCCTCCCTTGTGTTGTGCAGTACATCCCTGAATTTTATATGTTCTTCTTTATAGATGTCTTTTGTGTTTTGTCCATCACTGCTTGAGCATTAACCAACACGTTCATAAACCACTCAGATCATCAAAGAGCAGTCAGAATAGCATCAGCAAAAATTGATAGTAACCAACCAAGCCGGACATGGCAACCAACTACCAGCCAGTCATGGCACACGTTTTTTTGCGATATACCCCATAGGGTCAAGCCAATGTGAAGGAACTCCAGCTCCCTTGTCGAGCCCATAGCTCTGGATCATAACCAAGAAAAGAAGAAGAATAAGAAGAAGATATGATCGGCCATGGGTTTTCTCATAAAATGAGCACAACACATATGCGTTGGCCACGGGTTTCCGTATATAGTTAAGCGGGTGTCAACATAATGTCAGCCATACATGCAAACAAGGTAATTTGCTTGTGTTGTATTATACAGTGATATTCCATGAAACATATTATCTATAGAAGAGACCCGTATAAGAAATCTTCAACACAAATAAACTGGCAACGATTTCTTAATAAAATCTAACTAACACCATTAAAAAGGCCATGAGATGGGATTAATCAGCTGTTCAACAAAATAAACAAACCTAAAAGTTGTCAAATATAGTTGTTGTATCGCTTTTTTTATATTAATAATAAATAAATAAATAATAAATATTATTAATTAAAAATTGTTAATTTTATAAGACAGGTTGCAGTGTGAATGCATGTGTGTGAACTTTAGTGAAAATTTAAAGCCCGAAAGAGTAGCTATAGTTTGTGAAATGAAACTCGGAAAGTTTTATTTTATAAATGATAAAAATTTGTGCATTTAATTTGTCATAATAGTAAACCTTTAATATAGTATATCTAGCGGTTAGGGGTAAATCTGCTAGTTGCTTTTAAAATTAAAGAGCAATTTTAGTTTTAATTTTCCTCGCAGATTTTGTCAACATAGGTGCAAGACTTATTTTATAATTTGTTGAATGTGATTAATTAATTAACATTAATATGTGATACCTATGTGATACCTATGGATACCTGTGTGAAATGGTTGCAAGTAATGCATGTGAAGAGATAAATTCAAAAACGTCAAAGTTCTGCGCATCATAAGGCGTCACTGGAGTATCGTGATGCACTGTTGTGTGTCTGATGCTGCAGCACTGCATTGCTGATGCTTTCTACTGACATTTTTGAACGTCAATTGTCAAATTGTGTTACTCATTAAAGCAATAACTTAGCACGATAAAATATTAAAAATGGATAAAATTGTTTTCAACATATTAATTAATTCTACATTGGAAATTTGGTAAAATCAATTTTAGAAAGGAAAAGATTTTTAAAACGAAGGAAACTAATTTTATCTAATAAAATCATTACAAAGTCCAAGAAGCATACCAAAATGTAAAAATTATTTCGAATTAATAAAGGAATACCAGGATGATGTTTTTCAAAGTCTTTTCCGAATGAGAAGACGAACTTTTAAGGTAAATATTGGATAAGCAAGTAAGCAAATAAGAGCTGTAATTATTTTTATATAGGCTTTACAGAGCGAACTAAAACCGATTTGGAAATTATCATCCAAAGGAAGAGAAGCTTACTCTTTGAAAAATTGTCTATATATCACTATATGGAAACTTAGTAATCGTACAAGTTTTCTGGTGCTTTCGAATAGATTTAATATAGCTAAAGGAACGGCTGACAATGCTTTTATAAAAACAGTAAAAGCTATTTGTACCTTATTAAAAAATGAGATAAAGTGGCCTACAACATTACTTGAGCAGAAAATAATCCTGGAAAATTTCACACATGCAGGAAAGATCCGTTTCCTTATGAAATTGGTTGTGTTGATGGGACGCATATCCGAATACCAGCTCCAAAAAAAGATCCCAGCAGGTATTATGACACGCAATGGACAGTATTCTGTAATTGCACTGGTATGAACGTCTATATATGTATTTACGATTTTATTAACCTTTAGTTTTCATAGGCTATATGCGATAGTAAGTTCCGCTTCCTCGATATCTTTGTGGGCTATCCAGGCAGCTGCTACGATGCGAACGTGTGGCGAAATAGTCCAATAGGGAAGGCCTTATTTTCAGGGACATTGTGCTTAACGGAAAATGCACATATTTTAGGGGACTCGGCATATCCTCTCGCCTCGTTTATGATAGTCCCTCACAGGGATAATGGCCATCTATCGACAGAACAAAGACGGTTTAATTATTATCTGCAACAAAAGTGTGCATTGAACAAGCCTTCGGCATACTAAAGAAAAAGTTCCAAATATTAGATCACATTGATGTGAAGAGTCTTTTCAGTGTAAAGTCCATAGTCGTGGCATGTTTTATACTGTATAATTTCATATTAAATAGAGAAGAAATTTCTCCAGACGACCAGAGCAGTACCATTCCTGCTAATATTGGAAATGTTGATGAAGATAACTATTCTGAAAGTAATACAACTGAAGTTGGAAGAAGAATGTTATTTGCAGCCTAAAAAACAATATAAATATTTTTTGTATATCATAAGAAAACAAAAACTTTATTAATATAAATCATGTAATATTTGTAACACAAAACAAAACAACACGTCATTTTAAAAACTAAAAAAAGATACTTAAATAACAGTACAGCCTCTTACTTCGAAAAAAAATAGATATATTGCGATCATTATTCTGCCTGGAGTAACTCTTGAAGTAAAACTTTGATTTCACGCATTTCTTGAACGCGCTCTTTATCATCTTGTAGTCTATCCTTTTCTAGTTGCATCAATTCACTGTGGCGGGTCTCGTCCTTTATGGCTTACCCTTTTAAGAATTGGATTGTTTCGATGCTCTCTGTTTTCCTTTTTTGGGACGATTATTTATTTCAATATTTGAAATATTTCTTAGGACGGATGTATCACTCCCCTCTTCATTCGGTTGACATTCGCTTACAGTATCACACGGTTGACTATTTGAAGACGTAGTACTTTCCACAGTAAACGAGGATATTAGGATTTCCATGGGAGGGTCTACTGCATGCTTTGTCCCATATACTTTATGTAATATGTTGAAGTATTCCCAACATGTTGCGTCCCGTCCTGTTTCACGATTTCTTTTTTTTTATTCTTTTATAAGTTATAATTAAATTTAGGTATTTTCTTGTTATTTCTATCATAGGATGCGGAAATTTGTTGTCTATAAGCTTCATTTTCTCTAACATTTTTCCCCATAACACACTTTTGTTCTTCTTCCCACTGCTGAAGTGTTCTTCATTCTTCAACCTAACGCTTAATAATAATTTTATTTGGTCGTCCGACCAATTTGCCATGATGCGCTCGTTTCTTGATTTTGACTCATCAGATGCGTTCGTGATGCAAAAGTGAACTTTTGATACAGTGGCGGATTTTATTACGATGCATTTTTGAACTCATGATGATGCAGATGCGGCATTATCAGCGCATCACTGCATTTTTGAATTTACCCAAGTTTATGTCGGGAAAAGTGACGGAACTTGGAAAGTTTTATATTTTACAGGTATGGAAATATAAATCTATCGATTGAAGGTAAATCTGTTGGTTGCTTATAAAATTAGAGAGCAATCGCAAATTTGCCTTTCATCAAAGATTTTATCAACGGGAGCATGATTTAATCCCTACTTTAGACAATAATTTGAATAAAATATTATAAATTTTAATTGATGTTTCTCTATACCTACATCGTATCATACAGGGATATATGTAGGTATGTACTTAGGTGTGTTATATACCTAAAAAGGGTAAAAAAAAAAAAATTATTATTATAAGTCATAATTATCATTAATGCCATTCACACAAATGTACAAGCTAATCATGCTGCAAACATGATTGGCTTATCTTCATAAACGACGAAGAAATTGCCATCAGCAATTTCTTCATTCCGTTCCTTAAAATAATAAAAAGTTTCCCACAAAACGGCTTGGGAAAAATTTGTTTTAAATTTCAACCCAAGTCGTTTCAATAGAAAAAAAGCCCCACCACAAATCTTACCTTCAGTAAGATTTGTCGTAAATACAATATGTATGTACATATATACATACATACATATCGGGCGCATGAAATTTTACTTCGGTGAATACTGAAACGATCAAATCTTCACCAAAAAAGCAGCTATCAGCAAATAGTCGCGAGCTGCATACATTGAGAACGCAACAATGTATGCACGATAGCAAGACGATGGTTTGATATTTATGAAAATATCAAATTTCATTTTCAACCATCGTCCGTCGCGATAATTCTGGGCATGTTTAAACATGTCCAGCAGCAAACAACTTTCTCAGGATAGGAATGCTAACTAAGCATTTTACTATCCTGAACGAAAAGACTTGAAATTGAAAAATCTAAGTCTCGAGAGTTGATTTTTGCACTTGCAGCGGCGTGGTCACGGTGCTTTTGAAAAAGAATAAGAATAATAAGAAGTTTTTTTAGTTTTAAAAGAACCACTCTTGAAAAGAGAAGTTGTAATAAGAAGTTTTTTTTTAATGTTTGAAAAATACTGTTGTAATGAGAAGTTTTGAGTTTTAAAAAAGAACAACTCTTGAAAAGAGAAGTTGTCATAAGAAGTCTTTTAGTGTTTGAAAAAGAAAGTTGTAATAAGAAGTTTTTTAGTTTTAAAAGAACAATTTTTAATAAAGAAAGGTTGTAACACCAACTGTGTATCACTAAATAAAAACCCTGCGGATTACAAAAAAAAGCAGATAAATGCCAGAGGTACGCCTAGTGACAGTGAGTACCCTTTTGAATTGATATATAACCAAATTGGTTGTAGTATACAACAGGTGTCTGCATTCTGCAAATCTTGAGAATTTCCGTTAAGAGAAGAATAAATTTGGCGGTAGATTAGTTGTCAAACAACTTTAGTAGTGTAAATTTTTAAGAATTTAAAATAACAATAACAAAAAGTTTCCTTAAGTGAAAAGTAGTTTCCAAGGAAAAATGGAATTTAAGAAATGTGCAGTGGGATGCAAGTTATATACCCAGAAATTACAATTTAAATCACCGCGTCAACTTCCTTTCCCACGCGAACTTCAAGATAAGAAACTCATTGCATTTCGCAACCTTGAAGTACTTGAAATAAAAACATGAGCAAGTGAAGCTCACATAACTTTTCATCTTTTCACATGCTCGCTTAAATTCTAAAAGAACAAAATGCAATTTCAGCATTTGTTTGACTTCATAGTTAAGTTGACTCTTAGTGTCCTAAATTAGTTAGTTTTAGTCTTGATTCGTGTGTGAAACTAACTTCGTCGCTTTTAATAAAGTTGGTTCAATTTAACGGTTGTTTTATTTTTTTTAGAACCAAAAGGTTTCGATACAAATCGATTAACGATTTGTAAGTGATATTATCTTTTTTTTATTAATGATAAAGAAAGATGATTTGTTTGGCGCAGTCGGTAGGATTGCCAAACTAGTGTCGTGAAAAATTATAAGTGTAATATAATTGTTCAAGATCTTATAAAAAGATTATAAAGAATAAGATAAATCATTATACCATATCTAGTGAAGTGATTGGATCGAAAATAGAAGCGTTCCAATATAAACGAAAGTGAAATAGCTAGCAGTGAGTAAAATAATGATAATTGAGGTATTACACTCAATAGTGCGACAACTAGGTTTCTTTTAAGAATTTATTGGCAGAAATTTGATGAAACCTTATTACATACCACGAAAGAAATCACACAAACGAGTCAAGCTCAACACAATCCCTGAGGAAACGTACGACCAGATTCTTGTTGCAAACCAAAACAACTTTAACAACATCATGGCCTTGACTTTTACAAACCAAGATCTTATCAAGGAAGCTAGAGCGGTTCCAGTTTTTCGAGGAGATGGCACTTTTGAATTATCTCATTTTATCAGAGAGGTTGAAACCATCGGCGGACTAACTGCAGACGTAAATTTGAAGGCGTATTTACTTAATATTTTTGTCACAAAAATTCAGGGACCAGCTGCTGAATCAATACGGAGATTAGAAAGCGTAACATAGGATGAAATCAAAAAACAATTGAAAAAGTCATTTGGAGTACAACAGTCATATCTCAAGTTAAAAGAAGAAGCAGATGCTGTTAAATTTATAAATGTGAGTCAATATTATAATGAATTATCAAAAATTTTAGATAAGCTCAATCTTAAGTATAAATTAGATGACGATTCTCCTAATGAATTTAATGTTGCAAATAACGAGAAAAGTATTCTAGAAAAATTTCTTAATAAACTTCCGAGGTCAGATAATATGTACTTAAGAATAAAAGAAGTTAGGTCTTTAGAAGAAGCTTTTTATGAATTAGTTGAAACTGGAATTGCTACTAATCACACATTCACGCAAAGATACAACAATAATAACAGAGGTAATCCACATAACAACAATTTTAATAGAAATAATCAACAGAACAATATTAACGCTCTAAATAATAACCTTAATCGAAATTCATCTTACAATAATAACAACAGAAGTGATAATTTTAGTAGACAACAACGAATAAATCCTAACTACCGTTCTCAATTTCCATCTTATAGAAATAATGAACATAATTACCCTAATTCTTATAGGAATCAAAGCGGTAACTTTACCCAAAATAGATATCAGAATTCTCGAACATATAATAATAATCATAGACAAGTTGAGCCTATGGACGTAGATATGAATGTTATCGAAGAAAATTTTCGGTCACAGCCTCGGAACACTCACTACCGATAGTAGAATTTTCAATTTACAATAAAAAAATCTCTTGTTTAATAGATACTGGGGCATCAATTTCCATAATGAGTGAGGGGGTTTTTCCCAATATCAAACGTTTAAAATTAAAAAATCCAATCGAAATTTTTACACTATTCGACAAAACTGAAATAACTCATGAAATTATTACAGAAGTTCCGAAAGAATTTAATCACGAGGCTACGATGACTTGGAAAATATTAAAATTGAATAATAGGAAATTCGAAGCTATATTAGGACAAAATATTTTAAAAGCTGTTGGTGCAAAAATTAATTTAGATAGTGGTCATATAGAAATTATGAATAAAATAACGAAATTTAGAGATTCTTGCCCTTTTGAAGATACAGACGAATTATACTCTTTAGATCTAAATGGCAAAAAGATTTTTGACTACCTTAAAACTGATCATCTCAACAAAGAAGAACACGACATGTTAAAGAAAATCATTTCTGAAAATAAAGATTTATTTTACCGAGAAGGTCAGCAATTGACCAATATCGTTGATGTCAGACATCAAATTATCACGAAACATAGTCAACCGATATATTCTAAGATTTATAGATTCCCCAAGATCCACGAACAGGAGGTAGAAAAACAGGTTTCAGAAATGCTGTCGCAAGGAATAATAAAGCCCAGTAATTCACCCTACAATTCCCCTATTTGGGTGGTCCCAAAGAAATTAGACCAATCTGGGAAGCAAAAGTGGAGGATTGTAGTCGACTATAGAAAGCTCAATGAAATTACTATAGACGACAAATTCCCTATCCCAAATATAGAATCGCTTTTCGATAAACTCGGCAAAGCCCAGTACTTTACCACTTTAGATCTCGCTAAAGGATTTCACCAAATCCTTGTAGACGAGAAAGACCAATCGAAAACCGCCTTTTCCACACCACAAGGTCACTATGAATATGTCAGGATGCCATTCGGATTAAAGAATGCTCCTGCCACATTCCAAAGAATGGTGAACCATGTTCTAAGGAAATTCATCAACGTCAACTGCGTTGTATACCTCGATGATATACTGATATTCAGTACATCGCTCCAAGAACACGTGGATGTAATTTTAAAAATCTTTGAAAAACTTCGTGAATACAATTTAAAAATTCAAGTAGACAAATGTCTTTTCTTCTCAAAAGAATCCGAATATCTAGGGCATTTACTAACCAATGAAGGCATCAAGCCAAATCCAAGTAAGATCCAAGCCATTAAACAACTTAAGCTTCCGAAAACTCGTAAAGCAATAAAGAGTTTCTTAGGTATCACAGGCTATTACCGCAAGTTCATTAAGGACTATGCGAAAATTGCACAACCTCTTACGTATTGTCTAAAAAAGGACAAGAAAATAGAAACAAACAATCCAAGATTCGTTGAAGCATTTGAGAAGCTCAAAGAATTAATAACAAAAGATCCGATATTAAAATATCCAAATTTTAATCAAAGATTCGTATTAACGACTGATGCAAGTCAATTCGCTATCGGGGCAGTTTTATCGCAAAACGGACACCCGGTATCTTTCGCAAGTCGAACCCTTAACGATCATGAAACTAAATACAGCACGATCGAAAAGGAACTCCTGGCAATTATTTGGGCAACCAAATATTTTAGGCCTTATTTATATGGAGTTAAATTCACCATAAGAACTGACCACCGACCCCTAGTTTGGTTAAATTCCTTAAAGGAACCTAACTCTAAGCTACAGAGGTGGAGGATAAAACTCAACGAATTTGATCCCGAAATAGAATTTGTTAAAGGTAAGGACAACAAGGTAGCCGATTTTCTAAGTAGGATCGACGTAAATAAAAATGAAATCAACGCTCTAGAAACTAAAGAAAATGACAACCCTGATAATGAAAGTAATGTAGCTACGATTCATAGTGGTGTCGAAAATCTGGATGACCACATCCCCATTGCAGAGAACATCGTTAATAAATATCTCACACAGATTCACTTAGTTGAGAATAAGGAAGAAGAATTAGCGATCAAATACAAAAGATATAGGATAATATATATATCTAGGAAGGATTTAACAGATGAAAATTACTTAAACGATCTTTTACGAAGACTTATAAAAAAGGGAACAACGGCGATATACTCTGAACTAGATTACGACGAATATTCAATCTTGCAGAAGAAATTAATTGGATTATTTAGCAATGAATCGAGAATTAAATTCGTCAAATGTACAAAATTAGCAAAAAACGTCGAAAACGAAACCGAGTTGATACGGATAATAAAAGAAACCCATGAAGCGACTAATCATAGGGGTATCTTAGAAAACTTTTCCGAAATTAGAGATTCTTATTATTTCCCAAATTTAAAAGATTTCATTTATAAATACGTAAATAACTGCGATATATGCAACTTAGCTAAATATGATAGGAATCCAGAGCAGTACAAATATAATATAACAGAAACACCGTCTGAACCTAATGAAATTGTTCATGCTGACGTGTTCTATCTGAAAAAACAAATATTTTTAACCACCATAGATAAATTTACAAAACATTTGTCATTAACCAAACTAAACGATAGGAATAGCGTAACACTGGTTCAAGCTTTAAGGCATAGAAACTCCTTATTTGGAAAACCGAGAAGATACATTTTCGATAATGAATTTGACAGCCTAAATTTAAAAGATTTCTGTCGACTAGAGAATATAGAAGTCCATTTTACTTCTCCACGAAGTCACACGGGGAACTCCGATATAGAAAGAGTTCATGGGACGATAAATGAACATATTAGAATACTTCATCTAACACAGCCAAATTTAGATACGGAAAGTATGATCTTAATAGCAGCGGAAAAATATAATAGCACAATTCACTCCACAACTGGGGTTAGACCGACAGACTTTCTGATGGGAAAAGTCCTAAATAAGCAAGAGATAAGAAATAAAACTCAAGAAAAAAAGGAAAAAATGACTACGAAGTTAAATAAAAATCGAAAGGATTTCAATATCCCAAACACTAAAGAAATTCTCATAAAAAACCCAACAGCTCTCAGATACAAAGAATTGCCCAGGTATAAAAAGATTAAATACCTAACAAACAACAATAAATTAACAGATACTAAAAATAGAAAAATCCATCCCTTTCGTATTAAAAGATACTTTAAACATTTTTCAGAAAATCGTGATGTTCCTGATAATAATTGCAACACTAACTAATCCGTGCCAAGCGGTAATCAACATCGAAAAATTAGAAACAAACGCAGGATATACTGTAATTCAGCAAAATACTATCCCTATAATAGAACACTACAATAAAATCATCCATATAATCGACTTAAAGGATATTGAGGCAGCAATAACGATGATAGAATCGCAAGTAAATATCACCTTTACAGCAGAAGATCAAGTCATTGTCGACACGTTAACAGAAAAGCTAAATCAGGTAAAACATACTTTTAAGACATTAATACCTTTGAGACAAAAAAGAGCTTTAATTAACATTGGGGGGTCCTTCTTAAAATGGATTTTTGGGACCATGGATGAGGAAGATAAGACGGAAATCGAACGACATTTAAAGGTGATCGACGAAAATACTCACAACACCATATTAAATTCTAATAAACAAATAAAAATAAATAATATTCTGCAACAAAACATAAAAACACTTCAGGATAATATACAAAAAAATCATCTACAAATGGATAAGCTCGCAAATCTCGTTGAAACGGATAATAGAAACATCCTAAAACAAGTTCATTATTTACAAACACTTACACATATAAACCTACTGAGCGAAGAAATCGAAAAGATACAAGAAAACGTCGTCTTCTCTAAACATCAAATTATGAGTAGATCTATTCTTACACCAGAAGAAATCGAACTCTACGATATCGATATCTTCAAAATCCAAGAACTTAAAAGTTCTTTAGCAACAATGAATACCAAACTAATTTTCATAATGCAAATTCCAGTACTAAGTCAGAAAAAAGCGACAAGATTTAGAATTTTACCATTACCTAACAAAAATAATGAGGAAGTAGATATAACAATTTCTGATGCAATAATTTTCGAAAACAAGTCATATTATCTTGACGAGGAAAGATACAAAAAGAAACTAAACCCTACTACTGATTGTATATCGAACTTATTAAATAATTCATATGATAAGTGTCAAAAGGTTATAAGACCAAACTCAGAAGTAATTGAAATAGATATAGGTCTAGTATTAGTAAAAAACGGGAAAAACGTAACTCTAACAAACAGTTGCAACGGAATCGAATATACTTTAAATAAAAATCATTTAATATCTTTTAATAACTGTACGATAAAGTTAGATAATACGAAATTCTATAATAAAGAAAGGGAATTTAAACATACTATTGTAATACCCAACTATTCAGAAATAAAGAATATCAATACAACATTGGAATTAAAAGATTTGAATATAAAACAGATAGAAAACAATAAAGAAATAATAGAAACTGAATACAGGAGAAAACAAGATAGTATAATAACATATACCAACCTGTCATTTACTTCAATTATCATTTGTTTAGTGATAGTAGTTTCTATAATATTATTTTTAAGAAGAAAAAGTCAAACAAATACGGAAAAACAAAATTTTGTCCAGGAGAACAAAAATCTTGAGGATGGGGGAGTTATATACCCAGAAATTACAATTTAAATCACCGCGTCAACTTCCTTTCCCACGCGAACTTCAAGATAAGAAACTCATTGCATTTCGCAACCTTGAAGTACTTGAAATAAAAACATGAGCAAGTGAAGCTCACATAACTTTTCATCTTTTCACACGCTCGCTTAAATTCTAAAAGAACAAAATGCAATTTCAGCATTTGTTTGACTTCATAGTTAAGTTGACTCTTAGTGTCTTAAATTAGTTAGTTTTAGTCTTGATTCGTGTGTGAAACTAACTTCGTCGCTTTTAATAAAGTTGGTTCAATTTAACGGTTGTTTTATTTTTTTTAGAACCAAAAGGTTTCGATACAAATCGATTAACGATTTGTAAGTGATATTATCTTTTTTTTATTAATGATAAAGAAAGATGATTTGTTTTGCATGCTTTTAGTAAAATATGTAAAATGGTATGAAAATTCTTTTTAAAGCGCATTTTGTTTAAAATTGAGGAAAAGATCTACCTAATTTTAATATCTATAGGCAATAATTAACCATTTCTGGATGCTTCGATTAAAAATTTTGGTAAAGCTGTATGTTTCAAACTTTTTAGATTTCTGTCTTTTCTAGCTTCAGGTAAACGTATATATTGGCGTAATCGTGTGCCGTAGTTATGTGTTTAACCATGCTCTATTAAAGGTACGATTACACATTGCAACTTTTACTGCGCAGCTTTTAGGGTTACAGCTGCAAAATCTGCAGTGGTGTTTACACATAGTGGAAGCTGCCGCTTGTTTGGCTTTAATTTTGTTAAAAAATCGAAATAAGAATCTGAAAAAGAAGAGGTGAAAAAATGCATAGCTAATAAGGAGTGTATTGGAGTTGTAAACAATTTAGTGAAAGAATTACGTATTGGAGACGAAATTTTTTATAATTTTTTTTGCGTTTATCACCTGACAGTTTTGACACTTCTTGATTTGTAATGTAGCGGTAATTGAACACTACAGCTACATTACTGCATTCTTTGGGTGGATTAGTGTAGCGGTATGTTAAAATAATAAGATATGTGAGCTTGTGTTTACTGTTACTTTATTGAGCAACAATTCTTTGTTTTAAGTTAGCCTTAATTCAATTTAATTTTTATTTTCACCACTTCAATTATACTTAATTTAACTAAATATCTGTAGGTATGTATGCTTGAGGTGTCGTGAAGTGACACGTGCTCAATGTTATACCTCAGAGGTTCACAAATTTCACTTTTAGTCTAAAATTCACTGTCTATTATTATTAATTCTTCACTAATGTAATTCACGTATCGCTCTTAATATTAATTAATCTATTGTTTTTTCACATGAAACGTTGAATATGCTTGGCTTCCATGTAAACGCTATGTGAAAAAACCTAAAATTAAAAATGTCTGCCACCAAATATATTTTTTAGAAATGTACAACAAAGTACTTATCTATACAATTTTCACCACCAAATCCCAGTAACACCACTGAAGTTAGAATTGCTGCTACAATCTTTGCGTAGCATGTAAATACTGTACCTTGCTTGGCACGTTTATTTATGCTACAAAGATTTGTTGAAGAACTAGTTAATTTTTTAAAGAACACTTGGAATAAATTGATCTATGCTTGTTGCATTAACGATCGCTGTCAAACTACTGAGAGCTTAGTTAGGGAGCACTTCCTTTTTATAATGTCAGAGCCGCCATTTTAGGACAAGTTCCACATGAAAAAATGTAATTTTCATCTATTTTTTGTACGTGATGAGTCCATGCCGTAACGTCAAAAATTTCCAAATTATGTTAATTAATTTATTTTTAATTATCCATAATTCCTCCTAATTGATTTATTGCAATATCTCAATTTTTCTAAAATTTATCAAACCATGTCAATTTCCGGTGTGGAACATAAATTCTCTCACGAATTTTCTTCTGTCTCGTTTCCACATCGTTCCCTTTCCCATTCATTATGGGAATTAAAATTGCCTTTTTTTATAAATATTTCCTTACCTGAGCAATTTCGCGTTTTTTAAATATTGCCAACAGGTAGATCGCGGCCAACTTCATAAAGTTGATTATCTACTTCGTCGCGGTGACAGTTGGTTTCGCGGTTTTTAAGTTGAAAAGTGCCTTGTTTCCTCATTAATAAATGGATTAATTCTTGAGGTAAGTGTATCAATATATTCTTTAAGTGTTAATTAGTGATTTTCCTGTGCATAATTTGCAGGAAGTATGCAACTTGTGCGAAATTTTTTTGTTGCCAAAGTTATTAATGAAATGTCAACAATGGCAACAATGCAAGGAACATGAATTTCACTGAAAAATAGCAATGTTTATGTCTTCATGTAGTGTTGTTGTTGTACTGCCAAGAAATTGGTTTCTTGGCAGTATCGATTATTGTATATGTTGTATTTTAATGTATTTTTATTTATTTTCAGCTATGTTCAACACTTCTTATAAAGAGAAAAGATACCTATATGAGGAAAGCAATATTCCCCAATGAAAGGCAAGCTATAACTTTGCGATTTGTTATGGTCGTAGCGTATTGCATGTAGCAATATGCTACACTGAGCTAAGTACACGTCTACGCGACCCAGAGCAGCATGAGGTGTCCGCGGACTGTGTCCTATATGGATGGAGAGCTATACGCGCCGAACGCACCCAAAAGGAAAAGGAAAAGAAGAAGAAGTTTTTTGGGGGAACACGGTTGTCAAAGACAAGAAAAGTTTTAAAAATTGGAAAAAGAGTGAAAAAGTAAGAAAATAAAGCGAAGGCTAAGTTTCCATAATATTGTGATTGAAGGGGACCCGAGGAAAGGGAGTACACGCCAGGATTACCGAAATAAATACGGAAGAAAAAACCATGTTTGGCGAAATAGGTAACCTAAAAGGAATCCACCATCATCAGGTATCGTATCAATCAGAACCTATTTTTTAATATTTCGGAAGAAAAGGCTTCGCATGTCCCAAGCGAGAGGCCTCATACACATACAGCGTGAGCGCTATACAGTGGTAACTCACAGTTTTCAATTAAATGAATTTAGGCGGCATCAAAACTATATACAAGTGGGCATCAGAATCTTCTGGTACATTCTAGGTCATGGGAGACAAACCAGCTACGGAATACCCATATAAGTGTTGTAATAAGTATTTCTGCTGCGCGTCTAAATCGTAGCTAGTGACCTTCACTCCACTAATCATGAGGAACTTGTCTCTGAGTGCATTCTTGGAGTCAGGCGTCGTGTCCGCTGCAATACACCATATTCACATAATTGACTTTTGGGACGCAATCCACACTTGCATCACGTACGCACCTCAGTGCTAGACATTTATTACCATATTATATTACCTATTTAGTTATACCAACATTAATTCGAGAAGGAACTCAGAAGTATGTCAATTTGATACCACGGACAATTATGATAATATATATCCAATAGTTAATATTTGAGTATTTTAGGAAAAAGGGCATAAGATATATTTGTATCATCTTTATACGTATATACACATGTACAATATTTAAGATTTGATTTTTTTTAAGAAGTGCAGTATATCTCCATTCCATATATGTATATATATACAATATTTAAGGTTTGATTTTCAGAGAAAAATGCACAAACTGTTTCTATTACGTTTATATACAATATTTAGCTTAAGATCCGATTTTTCATGATTTTCTTGAAAGAAAAAGCGTAAAATATTCCTGTTACATATATATATACACGATATTTACATACTTACCGTAGTTTTAGGCATACATACTCACGGTAGTGACCAATGAATTATATTTATATGTGTACGATCTGAATTTTTTTTTAATGGAATCGCTTCATAGACTCTCTTTCTTGTTATTATTATGGTAGTTTACGGAACTATATTTTACCAGCACTAGATTTACTCTTTGTAGAAAGACGCGATTTCGTAAGCGTATGTATACCAGAGTATACGTAAGCCCCAATATTCATATAAACTTTACCAGGAAGACGAATTGTTGTACCGTCATGTAAAGGGAATCCCAGGGGGTTCTTTTTTTTAATTTTTTTTATTCACAGAACCACAGTTGCTCCAGAAGGTTTTCGTGGAGGAATTTCGTTGTCAAGGTAATTGCAAGTAACACAATCTGCGGTTCGCCTCGAATATATCCTGCCTGTAAAGTTCTTAATTTTGGATATTTATACACTGCAGTAAACCCTCTTACCGGCTTGCCCGGTTTTTTTTTTTTTTTGTTGAACTTGTACTTTGGGGAAAGTTTTGTTTTTTTATCATTTTTATCATTTGAAGTCCTATATTAGATTAGACTGAAGTGCGAAATCATAATGCTACGGGGGTGAACTTAAGTATAAATCACATGTATTACTAGTAAATGTAAGACATTTAATTCATGTGAAATGGTTTCATCCGAATAAACAGTCTGGATACATAAGACATCATGCAGTGCTAAAATTTTTATTGTTTCTTCCTTCATTCTCATGGTGCCCTCTCACTATGAAGGTCGACTAGGTTCACTACTCCTCTAAGGTTTCAGGTCGTCAATAGGGACACTGAAAACTATCTGCCCTGGGACGAGCAGAGAAGGCCAAACATCAGCGCCTTCCCAATGGATGTAGGTAAGTGGTGTAAAGGTCTCTTAAGGAGTGAATGTGTGCTACGGCCTTTTGTATAGACAGGCATGTATTTATTTTGTATATGGCTGGTGGCAGCGGCAGGTTTTCGTGGAACCTCCCCACACTCTCAGCCAATAGCCGAGGCGAACTAGCGTGCCACCCTGCAGTCAGCGCTGTCCACCGAGTGATCCGTCAGCTCATGCTGACAGTCTGGACTTCACGTCCAAGTCAAATCACTCTCAACATACTTCCATAACAGATTTTTAGCAACAGGTAAATTTATATAAGAAAATATTAATGGAGCTATTTACATAAGATATTATTTTACAGGTGACAGCTGTAAATCACTTATATATTTATTTCGAGTACCAGCATGTATCAAATCTCTAATAGTAAGGGATACCTGCGAAGCAATTTACAGCGCACTGAAAACAAAATATTTAAAAGTAAGGATTCTTGAAAAAACTTCATTTTTTATGTGCTTTTTATTCATTGCACACAGCAAAGCATTTAAAATATTCAAGAAAACATAAAAACAATTCAACAAAAAAAAAGAAAAATACGAAAATGAACAAAAAACATATATAATGGCTTTATAAATCGGTTACATTATATTCATATAAGAGAGCTCTAGTGACGGTTCAGATGTCTGAGCCGAAAACTCAGATTCAAATGAAGATGTTGAAGTCGAACCGAATATCCTTGAAGCATGTTCAGACGATACCTCCAGGACATTTTTTTGGATATTGCTTTTTAATTTCAAAAGAAGATCTGCTGCTTCTTTTAGCAATCTAAGCTCTGTTGCAACCTACTCCCCGAACACGTTATATTCATCTTTTTGTTTCGCATTTGATAAGACCTTCATGTAGTTCTTTATAGCGTCGCTATCCTCGTGTAAAATCGAGCCTCTATTTCTTTTCTTTCTAGACGGTGATTGCATGTTTAAATCCTGTGGCAAAGGCGCACAATCAGTTAATGCGAGATTTAAAACAGGATCACCGCTGTTTGTTGTATTTTCGTAATTATCACTTTGTTCACCCCTCCTATTTTTCTCATCCTATAAATTATTGCAAAACTAATTTAATTCAATGAATATTTTATCAATTTTAGATGCCGAATACGGAGAGTGAGTGGATGGAAATTGTCGATGGATTCGAAAGAAAATGTGACTTCCTCAATTGCTTCGGTGCTTTGGATGGCAAGCACATTCACGTGAAAGCATCTTCAAATAGTGGAAGTTTTTATTATATGTAACTATAAACATTCACACAGTATTGTCCTTATGGCATTAGGAGATGCAAACTATAAGTTAATCTATGTAAATGTTGGTGCACCTGGACGTGACTGTGACGAAGGGGTGTACACAAATTGTAGATTGTTACGTGCTTTGGAAAATAATTTGCTAAATATTCCGATAGCAAAACCACTTCCCTGAAGAGATAAGGATGTTCCATTTGTGGTTCTCACAGATGATGCGTTTGCTATTAAGTCATATTTGTTAAAGCCGATTTGAGTATTCCTGAAAGGGTATGGAACTATCGTATATCTCGCGCGAGAAGAATGATTGCAAATATCTTTGGAGTATGCTCCGCTCAATTTCGAGTTCTAAGGAAATTAATGGAACTGCCACTGAAGACAGTAGAAAAAGTAGTTTGCACTGTAGGCGTACTTCACAATTTCTTAATGTCTACAAAGCAATCAGCATCAGTGTATGCTCCACCAGGCACCTTTGACGTGGAAAATGAAGATGGAACTATTAATCTGGGTTCTTGGAGGCGGGAGACTCATACCTGCGATATTTTGGAAAGAAACTCTAACAAAAACGCAACGACAGCAGAAAAGAATATTCGTGAAGAGTTTAAAGAATATTTTTGTCGAGAAGGAGGAGTTCCCTGCACCAAAACTACATTTAGAAATAAAATATATAAATATTACATAATAAAAAGTAATTACCATGGCATCTATTGCTTCATTTCCGACGGTATGATGAAACACGAACTGTAAAGCCTTGAAAAATTCCCATTTTGGTGTGTATGAGTTTCTTCTAGCGCTCTCTCATTTGCAACTCTTCAATTTTGTACGCTCTTTGCTATGCTGTGCTCGTAATATGTGTAATTTTCTTTTAACTTTCTCAAATTGAATCTCTAGTTGCTCTGGGATTTCTTTTAAAGCACACTATCTTTTATTTTGGTCATGATAATAATCGCTTCGGACATTCCACAAGCATTCTTTCCCTTCCACCAACTCGATCAAGCGAAAAATTTGTTTCTTTTTTCAATTTACTTAAAATAATAATAAAAACAAGGCAACTATGAATTTTGAAGATTTTGAAACTAAAATTTGGTTACTTACCGTACAAATCTAATCAACCACTTAAAAAACTGCACGCGCAACCACAGCAAAAGTTTCAACGAAACTAATATTTTCATACTACACCTGTAACCTTATCATTAGATGTTTACACATCCCAACTTCTGAAACTGCGGCAGCAAGAAAAAGTTGGAAGCAATCAAGCTGCAGGCGCAACTTTTTTAGTTTCAAAGATGTTTACACATTGCAACCGTCGAGTAGCGCAGCTTTTTGTGCTGCACTGCAATAAAAGTTGCAATGTGTAAACATCTTATTTCTTATATTATATTTTAGCTTTATCCACATAATAATTGCTCTAAACTCTGGAAATTTGTCGACTCATACAGCGATATGGAGTTTATTATTTGTTTAATAATCTAGCATGCAGTTCACTAAGTTATTGCTACATTGTGATCAGTTAATTATATTGCAAATAATTATTGGAAGCATACATAGATGCATTACAGATTAAGATTCTCGGCTCGCGATTAAAAAACTCCCTTCTCGTGATTATTTTAAGTTGTGCCACTCTTAACCTCACACATGTTTGTTGTACCAAAAAGGAATCTAATAATTTTCCTCCTGTGTTAGTATTTAATAATAATTCTAGTCATGACCCGTCTATGATTTCTAATCTCTTTGCTGATTACTTTAGTGAATCATGACGCTCAAATAGATGCTTCACTATTGATCAGAAATCTGTTGAAGACTCCATGTCCAAGCTGGACTCTGGTTATTCTGCTGGGTCTGATGGGATACCCCCTATTGTCATAAAGAGCTGCAGTGGAATGCTTTCTTACCCGTTAACATTTTTGTTTAATTTATCACTGCGGCTTGGTAAATTTCATAAGTTATGGAAAGAGTCGTATATTGTCCCAATCTTAAAGTCAGATAAAAGGGAGCTGAATTGTCTTGTATTCCCAAACTGTTTGAAGCTGCTTTATATGAATTTTTGTATTTTCATTGTAGTGGAGCTCTTAATCCTCATCAGCATGGTTTTATGAAGGGAAGGTCAACAACAACAAATTTGCTCCAGTTCACATCTACCTGTATCGAATCGTTTGAGCGTGGTTGCGAAACTCACTGTATTTATATAGACTTCAGCAAGGCTTTTGAGAAGCTCTGCTTTGTTATTTGAACTGAGATCTTTAGGTTTACCAATTTGGTTGTTGAACTGGTTATCATCCTACCTTAAGAGTCACAAACTTAGGATTCAGTTCCGTTCTGCTCTGTCTGAAGAAATAACGGCTTACTCCGGTGCTCCACAGTGTAGTCACTTAGGGCCTCTTTTCTTCATATTATTCATAAATGGTGTTTCCTATGTAGTTACCAAATCTGATTTGGTAATATACGCAGATGATTTAAAACTATATAAGTCTATCAACTCGCATTGCGACTATCTTAAATTGCAGGATGACCTGAACAGACTTGTTGAATGGTGTGAAAAGAGTTCTCTCATTTTAAATGTTGATAAATGTAAGGTAACCATTTTCTCTCGTAAGTGAGTCCCTTCGAATATTGTCTATGCTAAGAATGAGTTATTACTTTCAAAAGTTAATAAAATATGTAACTTGGGGATATTGTTTGACTCGAAACTCACCTTTAACTTCCACATAGATCGCATCGTTAATAGGGCAAACTCAATGTTAGGCTTTGTAAAGCGTTGGGCAAAAGAATTACATGATATCCATATTACTAAAAGTCTTTTGACAGCTCTTGCCAGTCCTATTTGGTCTACCTCTTACAAAAATCACTTCGATCGTATTTAGAGCTTGCAAAGGAGATTCTTACTTTTTGCTCTAAGAGGTCTCGAATGGAAGAATAGACTTCATCTTCCTCCTTATAACGAAAGATTAAATTTAATACACCTTCCTACTCTTGAGACTCGTAGAAAAATTTGTGATATTAGCTTTGTATTGTGAAGGGTGACATCGACATGCCTTTGTCGCTTCAGAAAATTAATTTCAATTCACGATCTCGACACTTACGATCTAAAGACTTTATTTATTTGTGTTCCCATCGCACCAACTATGTACACTTTGAACCTATAACTAGGATGTGCTGTACTTTTAGTTTGAATTTCCATTCGATAGATTTTAATACTAATAACACTCAATTCAGAAAACTCCTGCATAATTGCTCTGTACTTTAGCTTTAATTTAAGTATTGTGTCCTGGGACTATTGTAGCTAGCATTTAGCGAAATAAATAAAACATCATTCCCAGATATCTTATTGAGTCAACCCTTTAATGAATTCTCCTTCCATTTTCAGACCAGTATCCAACTTTTGTAAGTTTATTTCCATATAGCCATCTTTTGTATCGTATTATTTACTATTGCCATCTTTCCACTGTACAGCACGAGCGTATTAGCATAGGTATGTATAATATTCCGCAGCCAACCCAGCTGTCATTACATTTTGGATATATACAGAGTAGAGCAGCGGCCCTAAAATTGCGAGAATCCAGTACTCATCACTTCATTCTCACTATAACTGTTTTCTTTCGTACAACGCTGTCTTGCTTGCAGATAATTTCTTAGAAACTGGTTTTTCTTTCCATTAATTCCCAATTCGCTTAATATTTCTATTAATACATTATGATCTACAGTTTCAAACGCCTTCTTCTAATACTCTAATAACATAATTACCATCATAGTTCTTTATTAATGAAGTCCTTTACATCAGTCATAATAGCTGCAGTGTTGCTTTGCTTTTGAAATCCATAGTTTTTTTTATCAAATCCACCATTGCTTTGGATAAATTTCAAGTAGGCTGAAAATTCCGCCTTTTCGATACAATTATTTATTATTCTCGTTAACGACTCGATGATTATATCTTTGATATCCTTCACAATTTTTAATCTTATTCCATCTAATCTTGGTTCTGTGTCCTCTCTCAACTAAGATAATATCCCTTTTACATCAGCATTATTCATCGGCCTGATAAATACCCACATTTTTAGTTGGTTTACAAGGATAACTACATTTATCCTCCAATTTTTTTACTTATGAGGGGCCAACATTAACAAAGTGTTTGTTCAAGTAATTGGATATTCGTTGTTTGTCTCTAAATCTACTATCCTCAGTTTTTAGTTCTTCTATACTGCCTTCCGAAATGCTGTTTCTTATTGTCACGTTGATTGTTTTTTTTTTGAGTCGCTCCTCGCGTTTTTGCATTTTTTGTTCCACATACATAACTCATTTTTGCTCTTCTTATTCCAGGTGATATCATTCTTAATCTCCTTATAGTTTTGCATTAGTTGCCAATTATTTGAACGACCTTTTATTTTCTTACATAAATTATTTGTTTGTTTGAATTTGCTTATTATCTCTAATGTGATGCAGTTATTTTCTCGAGTTCTGATAAGTTTGGTATCTGTTGCTTCCTATTTCGCTTTTTCAATTATGTCGATAAGCTTGTTAAAGTTTGGATTATCACAATCATCAACGGCAGACCTTACTTTTGTTCTTATTATTTGAATATTTGAATATTTATTTTCATTTTAGACACTTTTCTCTCTCCTCATTAAAGCCTCTCTAAGCGTAGTTATCATGATGATGGTGCAGTTAAGGCCCGTCTTTGAGTTCCAATCCAAGGTCGTATCTTTACACATTAAGAGTAGTTACTACGTGATCAATTATTGATCAGCTATGTTCCAGGAATTCTGGTAACATACTTCGTGTCAATGCTGCCCAGCACTGTTGTGTTATTAGTTGCTAGTAATTCGAATTTCCTATTATCTTCGTTAAGATTAAGCAGGTTTATATTAGTATCCGATATTAGCATACAATTTTTATGAGAAGAAAGAATAATATCTTTCAACGTAACTTGTAGTCACTCCAAACAGATAATGTTACATGCCTTAACCATGCGTTGTAGAGCCATGACCACAGACAAGAAAAATAAACAGAAATCAGAACGATAAACGAAAAGAAAAACAAAACAAACAAAATTTGCTCGACCATAAGAGAAATTTGCAACATACGCAAAATTCGCTTGGCAAGCAAAAACGTTCAATTATGAAAACATAAATGTATCTGAGGTCATCGCTCTACCAAACTAATAAGAAGTGATTCATTATGAAGTTCAGTGATCAGAATTGTTGACACTTCAACTATGATCAATGAATTTGATTATTGCTTCAATTATTGTAATTCTGCAATAACTCCCCCCTTTAGAATTATTAGACACATTGTTTAGTATGTAAGAAAATGGTATAAATAACCAGTGCCTGATCAATAAGAATTAGAATTAATTCGACTATCGAAAGGTGTCTTTTACTTCTCATAATAAAATCGGCATACTCTGCCATCCTACTGTAACAGCGGCATACTCTGCCTCAGAACATAATAAACATGGGCATACTCTGCCATCCCATCTCTAAAGCGGCATATTCTGCCTTAATAAAAACACAGCGGTTTCTCAAACCATCAAAAGTAAGTTCGGCAGCCCTCTGCCTATTTTTAAATTCAAATTAAAGTTCGTTTCTATATTTGATTAATCATGGACGGCTTTCACGACTCCCTGAAACAAACTTTACAATAGAGTTCAATGCTTCTAGAAAGTCTTCTTCATTAGCATTAGCATTCCAATGGTAGAATATTTACGTTTTATAACATCGAATAGGCATAGGGCGTACGCTCATATAAACTAACTCCTACCAAATCTTCGTCTTGTTATAAGAACTAGTGAAATCACAAAATGCGCTAAGCTATTGCTAGCTGTAATTAAGGATCAAGCTAACCTGTTCCAATTCGTTTGCTTATTATTATTTATAATAGTGCCGTTTATATATATGTTATAACAAGATGAAGGCGAAGCCAAAGCTAATAGTGTTGGGGTTCGCCCTTAGTGTCATTGTTCAGCATATCAATTTATAGATCTTTCTCATTTTTCTTGCATTGTGAATATGATCAAGGAGGAACATCTGTGAAGTGCCTAAGTTCAATCAAGTTTCCTCCGAGAATTTTTAAGAAAAATGTTTTTTGAAAATAATTTCAGATAAAACATGAAATGTGCTCACACATTTTTAAGTTCATTCCATTATATGTAAATATAATTAAAAAAAAAACGATATTTTAATCCAATTTTCATATTTTGTAGCCGGCAAGCATGGCTGAATATATTAGGACTGCGCCACCTATCGCACAGGAAAGGAGTAGAAAAATGTGAAGGCACGTCAGGAAGGAGATGTTAGGACCCAGAAAGGGACGTCTGGTACCATGGGTAATGCCGAGTCCACCCCACGAGGTATAATTTAAAGTATATATCTTAGATTCTTTTACTTATTTCTTTTACATATATTGTTTTTTATTATATTTTATTTTTTTTTCCCAGTTTCAATTTACCTTCTTTTGTTGTCCATTTTTCACATTTTGTTACATTAGACTTTAGATTTTCAGAAAAGATCATCAGACTTGCAGCTTAGTAGGATTGCAGACTTACATTTAGGATATTGTACGGGCATAGGTAAGGGAGTGTTTTTTACTGACCTGGAAGTTTCTCCTACTATTCGTCCTAAATGCACTAATTTTTGTGAAGACAAAAGTCAGAAAATAGAGAATTTGGAAACTTCATGAACTTCGAAGGATATGCCACAAATCCTGTCAAGTGTACGCTCAGATAGCGTAATAGACAGTAGCTATTTATTAGATGAAAATGTAGTTATTGGTATTCACCCTATTGAAAAAAATAGTAGTCCAATGAGATTAACCCGCAATTATTTAGAAGAAAACGATTTTATAAATATAATAAGTTCGGGATCTCTTTCCACTCCAAGGACAACCCCAAGTCTGCGACTCAGTATAGGCTCAGATAGAGTAGTAGAAGATGTAGATATGGACGAGCTTGCGAGCGTAACTCCGACTTTGAACACAGCTCCTCCGGAAATAAAAAATGGTTCTGTGGAAGCTTCTGTTATGGTCGTAGCGTATTGCATGTAGCGATATGCTACACTGAGCTAGGTACACGTCTACGCGACCCGTAGCAGCATAAGGTGTGTGCGGACTGTGTCCTATATGGATGGAGAGCCATACGCGCTGAACTCACCCTTAAGAAAAAAGAAGAAGAGCATCCGTCAAGGAGAGTTTTTGGCGGTAATAGAGTCTTGATTAGAGAAGCGAACAGACTGCTGGTTGTGGACGAATAAATAGATTTAAAAAGTTACCACAAAATTTGAGAAAAGTGCAGTATATTTAACGAAAGAGGTATTTGAGCGAAGAACAAGTTTTCCAACGAAAAAGAGAAGTATCATGTCGGTAAATCGAGCACCTTAACGTTGCCATTAGACAGACCTTCATGTGGAAATTAGAATGTGATTTTTTTGTCGGAAAACAGCGTTCACTGATTACAGGCAGCAAGATCTGGTGTACATAGACAGTATGTACGCGGTACGGTAAGAGTATTTTACTTAATTCTATTCGCTATTCGGGGTATAACGGAGCAATCATGTGCCGTATGCTGAACTTTGCCGCCTATACATACACCGCGACGACCACGAGGCAAGATAACCGCTTGGCAATAAATCGGCTTTACAAAAAAAGTGAAAATTTTCTGGAGTTGACATCCCTGCATATAGTTATATTTATTAGTCATCGTATAGAGAAATAAGTACATTAGAAACAACAAAGACCATCAATTCACCTGCTAGTGACTAGTACACACTGTTGTTAGCAAACGGCAACAGCTGACAATGCTACGAATCCCTAAAATATATATAAAAATATATATATATAAATAAAATCTCTAAGGCTCTGAGATCACTTTCCTCATGCAAGTTAGAGATATTGAGAATCGAGGGGAATTCTAATCAAGCTTGTCGACAAGGCTACTATTAACGGAAATGCAGAAGGCCATATCCTTATCGAGTTTTTGCTTATTAAAAATATTTATGTTGGACGTATGAACCCCGCTGATAAGATGTTCGTCCTTTACATTCGGCTGATGACGCTAAAGTTATTTGAAATTGCATGTCAATCATTCTTTATTATTATTATTATATTTACGTGCACATATTTGCACATAATTTTTCTACATTACTCACTAAAGTAACATTCATAGTTGCATATTTAAGTATCGACACGCTAATCATTTCATATGTGAATATTTATTGATAATTTCTTTATTGTAGTTATTATACTCACATCTAAATTTGCATATTTATGTGCATGCAATCATTTCCTTAAATGATGGCGAAAAATTTTTAGGAACAAATTAAAAAAAAAACTTTAAATGGTTGTAATATTCGTGTGTAACAAGACATTTTTAGAAAATAATGATTCCTCCTCAATTTCTCACGAAACGGATGTATTTACAGAGGTTAGTTCCAAATTCCGTCTCTTAAAAATACAACTTCCGATTATTTTTTTTTACATTTGCTGGTTATATACATAATTACATTATCCCGAATATTAACATTTTTTCATATATATATGTATATGTGTAGAGATACGAACAAATGAAAAACAAAAAAAAAACTATTTCTTACATCCCTTGAAAACCAAGGGTAATTAAAAAAAAAAACAAAGTAGCACCGAATTTAACGCATAAAAATTAAAATCTGCTGTTCCTAGAAGCGACCTCTGCGGCAAGACTTGAGCTTGCTGGCCAGAGGACTTCGACAAAAATCAATATTCGATCCCCTGCGGTAGGACTTCGTGAGCCTATCGGCCAGGAGAAAGAGATTGATTGAAAGAGCAACCAATTAAATCATATCAAAATATATCCATTATCATGGAATTTTGTTTTTTGCTACCATTTGCCATTTGTTATTTAACGCACTTTGTCTGTTCTCAATTGTAATCAATATTTTGATCTAATTTTACTCCTCAATTAAAGTCAAAATCATACAACAAAAACAATTTTTAACGTATACATGTAGCATTTTATTATTAGAGAGGTGTATTATTATTCAAAAGGATGGTGGATGCAATTTTTGTTTTATTATAATTCTCCGACTCACAAATAACACAATACCTATTTACCACCACTCCCTCCGATTTTTAATAAAGTTTTATTCTGAATTTTATTTTTATTATTATTCTCTTTAAATATAGTACAGTAAACAAAATGCAATCATTCTCTTGAATTTGAGATCTCGAAAAAAAAATATTTAAGAATTTTGTTTTCTTCTCTCCCCTCTATTCCTTTCTTTAACATCTTCTCACGACATAATTGGGAAATTTAATTTTTTATTAATAACATCCCGTGTCCATCCGATAAAAATAATATAAAATCCTATACCAATAACAAATCGAACAAATTACTTTTAATACATCTTACAGTTTGCAACATTTTACATACCCCAATTAAACATACTGATTAGACAAAACAACGATTCGCAACATATTACTGTTTGGGAATTTGACAATTAGTTTTCTACTCGGCAGTGTGTTTTTTTTTTTACATACAATTTTCTCAAATCTTCCATAGTCCCCCACAAACCAACCAAATCAAAGCTCGAAACAGACTCCCTTAATATTATTAAATCTCATACCACATCTCCACCGAATTTTCCATCTACTACTTCAAAAAAATACAATGACTGAAGAAACCGTTTCTTTCGATGAGCTATGCTCATCTCAAGTAGAAAAAAACAAGGAAATTAGGCTAATACTAGGGGCTTATCACCAAGCCGGTAAAGTGAAGCGTACCAATACCTTTGTGAAAGGTAAATTACAATAACTAGAAGAAATATGGAGTGCCTTCGAGAAAACAGAAGAACAAATAGTTCAGCATAAAGACTTCACGACCGATCACGATTATTTCAAAGAATAGTGCTCAGACAAAACTGAGGACTGGTACATGTTGACGAAAGCAACACTTTCCAAAAGATTGAAATCAATCTCAGAAAGTACTATGAACCAGAAAAAACCCTTTCATATACCATCACCAAGAGCTTCGTGGAGAATTCCAAGCAAATCACAATTTACAGAAGCTAATAAGGATACAGATGGTCCACAAAATGAAAGTATTTTCAGAAGTCTAAATACCAAAATTAAATCAATTACTCGAGTAATACAGTCATTAAACCCAGATATCCTACCTATAGCAAGCAGAACATATTTAGAACAAAAACTAAGTATTCTGAATAAACACTGGGCAGAATTTGAGGAGCTCAACAATACATTCCAAACACAATCTACGTTACAAGATTTAGAAAACAAATATTTCTCCGAAGATGTTTTCTATAAAACAGAAGCAGAATACGAAGAAGCTGCAATCGCAATTTAAGAACAGCTAGATACCCGCTTCCCTAATTACCAGCATGACACACGAAATAACTCATCACACTTTCACAATGAAAGCACAGAAGTCACATATTTCTCTATCAGAAATTAAATCGTTAATACCAAATTTTAACGGCGATTCAAAAGACCTCCATAAATTCGTGTAATGTTATATTAATAGACTATCCCAATACTGACCAAACAGCCCTGCTTTTAATAATTAAAAGTAAGCGAAAATCGATAGTACCATCAACAACATACATACAGAAGTCTCTGATCTAAAAAAAAATTATCAAGAGCAGCAATCATCGATTCGAATTATGGAGAGTAAAATTGACGACATATGCCGGGTACAGCGATTAAATGACTTGGTGATTACTGGTATACCTGAAATAAATGACATCAAACCCAGTGAAATGTTAAATAATATTGCTGGTATTATCAAGCACTCTCTTTCCCCTTATTTAGACGTTTTTCGAATAAAGTATGGCAGCAAAACAAGAATAAAATATTCATCACCCGCTCCAATAATTGCTCGTTTCCCCAGCCAAGCCGAAAATCGTGCGTTCCGTACAGCATTGTATAAGCATGGAGAAATCAAACTCAACCAACTGGGTGTTGGGTTCACATCGGAATGTACCATAAGATTTGCTGAGAGTCGCACACAATTCAATTACAGCATATTGCGTGAAGCACAGCGGCTCAAACATCAGGAAAAAACCATACATTCCGCTTATACACGTAATGGATATGTATTTATCAAACCTACCAAGGAGAGTAACCCAATTAAAATTTCGCAACTGGACAAACTGTTAATATATCGTTGCCAGAATGAAGGTTTAGGAGCAAATCAGAATTAATACCTACAATTCTTCTTTTATTACCTTTTGTCTTGAGATCATTTAGCTATTCCTTTTTTCTTGAGATCATTTAGCTATTCCTTTTTTCTTTTTCTTTTATTTCTTTAGATTTCTAATTTAGTAGTACCTAAGTTTAAGTATAAGTTCTGTTTAAATTTTTATTCTTTTATTTTTATTTTATTTTAAGTTTGTAATAATTTTTAGTTCTTAACTGCTATGAATTTCTTTCACATCGCTTATTTTCACTCAGGCGCTGGGATGGAGCCAGTTCTGAAATTGTTGTTTGGTGGTGCAGCTACATATGATGTTTTTATTCATTGTTTTTACATTGCACATTGGAAATCAATGAAAGCTGGTTTTTGGTCGTCCGATGTCCCGTGTTCTCTAACACAAACGTGACCATGCACGGGGTGAGAACGTTGCTCGCTCAACATAATGTCAGCACGATCGAAGGGTCTTAATATATGCTATTTTAATGAGAGAAGTATTAAAAACAAAATCGACGAATTAAGGGAGGTTTTTGATAGTTCCGATATACATGTGATTTTCGTCACGGAGACCTGGCTACATAAGGACATTGCCTCCGCCTTAGTTAATATTCCTGAATATTTATTGCACAGAAATGACAGAACTGGTCGTGTCGATGGTGGGGTAGCTATTTATGTACGTGACTTCTTAAAATCGTCAATAACAAAATTATCCGCACCTTTGCTACCTTTTGAATTTATATGTGTAGAATTGAAAACGTGTAATGATAAATGTCTCTTAGCCTGTGCTTACAGTCCACCAAACAGTTTCAGTATCGATAATTCTGTTGAATTCATGAATGCTATCTCCCTATGCACGCATCGATATAACAAGATTGTGTTAGGTGGAGACTTTAATGTTAACCTCTTACAACATTCAGGCTTGAGCGACGCCTTCTTGCACATGTTTCAATCTATGGATCTTAAAACAGTAAATGCTTTACCTACTTACTACAATACTACACAACCCTCGCAATTAGATCTACTTTTAGTAACTGATTTAGACTCAGTACTTTTTCACAACCAATTAAGTCCGCCGAGTTATTTGGACCACGATATATTGTTTCTAACCTATGATCTACCCATCAGCGCACGGCCTCATCCTGTCACTATACAATTCCGTGATTACAACCACCTTAACGTTCCCGCTCTTCTGCGTGATGGTTCAACCTTGCCGTGGGAGGCAATTTACCACTGTACAAATGTTGACGAACAAGTGGCTATCTTAAATACCAACCTACATTATTTATTAAATAGGCATACTCCCTTGCAGTCACGTCAAATTTTCCCTAAATATCGTTGTCCTTGGTATTCGACGGAAATAAGAGTTTTAATAGCTGAAAGGGAGTTCCTGTATCGTAAATATAAAAGGCTCAAAACTGATATTGCAAAACAGATGTATGTATATTATATGTGCGGAATATAGTAACATCAAAAGTTCGCTGTGCAAAGCGCCGCTACTATCATGAAAAGCTTGATCCCAATCTGTCTCCTAAACATTTCTGGGCTAACTTGCGTAAACTTCAGATAAAAGGAGACAAAGCAGTAGATGTCTGTAACATCGATGCAGACGAGTTATATGAATACTTCATCAATGCTAGTAATACGTTATCGTCAACCAGCGGATCTTCTATAGATAATGTTGTACCTCCAATGCTAAATGGTGATGGGTTTAGTTTCAGAAACGTCGACCAAAATGAAGTACTAAGAGCCATATCCAAAATAAGATATGATGCTACTAGTCCCGATAATCTCTCTCCCTGCTTCTTGAAGCTCTTGCTCCCGATCATATTGCCTTTTGTAACCCATATTTTCAATACCAGCCTGACTTCTGGGTTTTTTCCCACTAAATGGAAAATAGCAACTATACTTGCTGTTACAAAAAACAACTCGCCAAAATTACCATCAGACTTCCGTCCTATCAGTCTTCTCTGCTTTTTATCGAAGTCTCTGAAAAAGCTTATGACATCACAAATGCTTGGTCATCTTGAAACTTCATGTTTTCGTCGTGGACATAGCTGCGAGACAGCTTTGCTAAAGGTGACTACAGATCTTCGTTTTGCACTTGATAAAGGTGAAATTGGTTTGCTGTCCCTGTTGGACTTCTCGAAGGCTTTTGACAGTGTGACTCATTCTAAATTACTAACAAAGCTTTTCTATTTGTATAACTTCTCTTCGTCAGCCAATGCAAGTATAAAGAGTTTTTTGTCTAATAGGTTCCAACAAGTAAAGCTAAAGAATGATTGTTCTAAGCTTTTACCATTGGTCTGTGGAGTCCCACAAGGCTCAATTCTGGGACCATTGCTATTTAGCTTATATATAAATGATCTCCCTAGTGTTGTTAAAGATTCAAAAGTACATCTGTATGCTGACGACGTCCAAATATACCTTAATAGGCCGATTGGTTTGATCGAGGATGGGGTACAACGTATGAATGACGATCTTCAACGAATTCACTCATGGTCAATCGAAAATAATCTGGCACTCAATGCCAGTAAATCGTGCTGTATGTTGCAATATAGGAATGACATTGATGTAAATGATGTACCTCCGATAACTCTAAACGATTCTCCTTTACCGTACATGAGAACAGTTAGGAACCTCGGTGTCATGCTAAATGATCGTATGACCTGCTGCGACTTTATCAAGGCTCTTATCAGCAAAGTCTATGGCTGTCTTCGATAGTTATGGTTGACTGCAGCGTTATTATCTATAAAAACCAGGTTTAAGCTCATAAAAACCTTAGTCATACAACATTTTAATTATGGTAGTCTAATGTTTCCGTCACTGGACTCTTTATGCAGTCGCAAACTGGACGTAGCCTATAATGATTGTGTACGTTTCATCTATGGATTGCGACGTTTTGAACACATCAGTCCGTATCAGCACAAAATATTTGGATGTTCCATCCAAACTTATCGCACATACAAGAGTTTAATCTTCATGCATAAAATTATATGTACGAAAGAACCTAGGTATCTTTATGAATATTTAAACTTCCTCCGTTCTGAAAGGCACCGACAGCTTCTAATTCCTCGCTTTCTCTCTGTACTTGGGCAGCGCTCTTACTTTGTGCATACAACAAATATCTGGAACTCTCTACCTGCGGACATTCAACGGACGACCTCAGCCAGCCGATTCAGAAATAATTTAAAAATATTTTTAAATATATCCCAATGATTATAGTTTACATGTGTGTTGCTGCTCCTATTCTTCACGGTTTCTACCTCTTAATTGTAATATTTTCGCTTATTAGTTAGTAACGTAGTCACTTAGCTTTAATTATATTTTTGTTACATTGCAACTCAATTAAAATTATTATTTTGTAGTTACTAAAATTAATTGTGCAAACAAGAAAGATTGTAAGTCTTGTACAACAGTCTTGTCAACCAGTATAAATAAATTGAAATTGAAATTGAAATATTTGGAGATGCCTACAATGTACTTAAGTACAATGATACAAGCAGGTGGTCAGATTTGAAAAAAACATTACTCGAAACATTCGAAGTAAAATTAGAAAAGTCAGTACTACAATCAAAACTCCAAAACACAAGACAAAGAGCAGGAGAACCTGTCAAAGAGTTTCTGCAACGAATAAATATGACACATGCTCAATTGAACGAAGCCACGCATTCATATACAACAGATAAACTACTGTTAAATTCTCTCGTCAAGGACAACGAAAAACAAGCTATTAGAGCAATAGAGGAGGGACTAATTAGCGAACAACTCCAAACACTAGCCAAGCTGCATGAAAATAGAGCATTAAAGCCCATTACGTCATATATTGTTGAGCAAGCATTACACCTAGAATCAAAGGCAATAAAATTAGCAACAAACTCTTCTCGCAGTGCTCAATCAATACAAGTGCAGAACCCCTTTTGCTATAAATGCAAAGCACAGGGACATATAGCTCCAATTTGTCCACAGAGCATTCATACAAACCCAACCCCAAATAAATATTTTTCAAATAATTTAAACAAAAGTAATCCTCCTAAGCAGGCTAGCACCTTCAACAGCACTACTCCTACATGCAGGTATTGTCACAAATTAGGACATACCATAGAAGCATGCAGGGCAAGGATAGCAAAAAATGGGAATTTCTACAGAGAAAATACATATCCGGTTCTCCAAAACTTCAGGAATCGAAAAGAAATTCCCAATACAAATGCACCAGCTCAAAAGCAGATCAACGTCAACCAGATTCCAAATTTTAATTATAGGAAAAATTCCCCTTCCTCGACATTACAACTTCAAAACGAAGCAATAACAAATAAAGACCACGTACAAAATCCGAGAATATTTTTAACACACTCGGAAAACAAATCAAGGCGAGAGGAATTAGTCGGCAGCCCCTCGCAAATCCAAACAAAAGCCGACATCCACACAAATTTAAATTAGATAATGCACATTTATTAAATGATTCCATTAAACTGAAAATACCAATTATAATTAGTCCCAACTCCATTACCATTTCTCTATCTATCAATGTGTGCTCCACTAAAGAAACAAAATTCCTCGTTGACACAGGAGCAGAAATTAGTCTTATAAAGTTCAATACACTGAAAGCAGGCAGCACTTACTATAAAGATGCAATCTGCAAGATAAATACTTTATTTACTGAATCTAAAACTACAGAAGGATTAATAGTGGCAAAAATGGCAACTATATCAAACGAAGAATTTATAATGAAACATCCCTTCCAAATAGTAGGAGAAAACTCAGCCTTGGCTTATGACGGCCTAATTGGCCACGACTTCTTGTCCAGATACAACGCTCGTATCGATTATAAAAACAATTACATTTCCTTAGAGGTGAAGCAATTTCATTCATCCTATCCCATAGAGCAATATCGCTCAGATTATCCAAATACATATCTTAGATATGATAACCATAACAAGAAGTCTGAAACAAACAATGCAAGTGCTAATAAAAGCAAGTTACCCAGTACCTTAACGGATTTAAACACCAAGCGTGTAAAGTACTCCAAAACAAATATTCTGCAAAAAACGGAGCATATTATTCAATCAAATGAAAACCGAAATGAATCGGACGAACTAAATAATAATATTATTACAATTCCCGTTCGATCTGAATCCATAATTCAAATTCCAACTTTGTCAACTACGGAATCAGTATATTTAAAAAAAGAGGTGAAGCCAGGCTGGATCATAGGTAATACCATAGTCAACCTATCACAAGGAATGGCAAAAGTCCTAGTTCTCAACACGAATGAACAGGACGTCGAACTGGCAATTCATGACATGAACCCAGAATGCCATGAACTTAATGACTTCGATTGCATCTCTACGGATTCCAACAGAGATCCAATTAGGGGCAGACTAAAAAAACTGCAGAGCCTGATTAAATTGGATTACTGTAATTTGGAAGAAGCCGAGAGTATTCGGAACATTTGTAAGGATTTCAATGATGTCTTCTACTTAGAAGGGGATTTCCTAACATTTACAAATACAACCGAGCATAAAATCGAAACAGTCCCGAATAAACCTCACATATATACTAAACCGTACAGACTTCCAGAAACAAGCGGGAAAGAAATTACTCGGCAAATAAATGAAATGTTGGATTCAGAGATAATAAGCCCTTCAAATAGTCCGTGGAATTCTCCCCTACTTCTAGTTCCCAAAAAGCCGGATGAGCATGGGAACAAAAAATAGCGAGTCGTTATAGATTTCCGCCGAGTAAATGACATTACTATTGGCGACGCTTACCCATTACCTAATATTACATACATATTAGATCAATTAGGTAAGTCTAAATACTTCGCAACGCTAGACCTCGCCAGCGGATTCCACCAAATTCGCATGGACGGGAAGGATAGAGCACAAACTGCGTTTAACACTCCTTATGGTCATTACGAGTTTAACCTTATGCCATTTGGATTAAAAGGTGCACCCGCAACCTTCCAACGTGCCATGAATAATGTCCTTTCCGGACTCCAAGGCATTTACTGTTTCGTATACATAGACGATATTGTAGTCCATGGATACAATCTTAAAGACCATAATATTAGGCTCGCAAATGTATTTAGCCGCCTTCGGGATTTCAATTTAAAATTACAACCCGATAAGTGCCATTTCCTAAGAAAGGAAATAATGTATCTAGGGCACATCATTACTGAAAATGGAGTCAATCCAGACCCAGTAAAAATTAAATCAGTTCAATCTTATCCTAGACCCAAGAAGGAAAAAGATATCAAAGCCTTCCTTGGTTTCGTCGCCTATTATCGCCGCTTTATTCCCAATTTTTCTAAAATCGCGTAACCTCTTACTAACCTTCTGAAAAAGGACACACCTTTGAAGTTCGATGCAATTTGCGATGAAGCATTTTGCGAATTAAGAAAAAAATTAATATCAGCACCAATTTTATCCTATCCGGATTTCGACAAAGAATTTTCTGTCACCTCCGATGCCAGCGACTACGCCATCGGAGCAGTTCTTTCCCAAGCGGATGATCAAGGAGATCATCCAATCGCCTATGTGAGTCGAGTTCTCAATGGTGCAGAGACTCGTTACTCAACTATCGAAAAAGAGCTTTTGGCAATACGTTTATGGTAGACAGTTTACCATCATAACTGACCATAAGCCATTAGTATGGCTAATGAATCTAAAGGATCATTCCTCAAGACTATTGAGATGGAGAATACGTCTTGAGGAATATGACTATAAAATAGTCCATAAAACTGGAAAGCTCTACACAAATGCTGACACTCTCAGTAGAGCTATCCCAGAAAATTCCGTAAAATCAACGGAACCTAACACCTATGTAAATGTGGTAACCAGGAATCAAGCGAAAGCTCAGGCGAATTTAGATACACCAAACCCAAATATTACTACTCCAAATCCAGATTTATCAGTAGTAAACAGTTCCTCAGTGATAATAACTGAACCAATTTCCCATTACTTTTAACTAAAAACACAAATCCCAAATTTTTCATCTTGCCAATGCAGGATACAGAACTTGAAAGAGTGTTAAAATCTAAACTAAAACTTTTAGACAAACCTCCTCTACTAGAAAACGAACTGAACTTCTTTAAGAAGAAAGACTCCACAGTAATCATCTCAGAAGTCCATCTACCTTGCCGATCACAAAGAGATAGATTAGACATTGAAAAGGTTTTAACTGAGATCTGCTCATATACAGAAGCAAATCAGTTAAGTCAAATAAATATCTCCTTCCCAGTATTAGACAAACAAAATTTATCAACTATTAAAAACATTTTTACCAAGGTCTTCGTTAACCAAAATATAAATATAAAACTTCATCAAGATTCCATAAAGTATTTATCTAACAGCAGTGATATTGAGCAAGTTCTGAAAGATTTCCACTCTCTACCAACGGGAGGCCATCAAGGTATCTCCCGTACAATTAAAAGAATTAAAAAACAATTCTATTGGCCCTGCATGTCAGACGATGTTGTAAGATATGTAAGGAAATGTAAACTTTGTCAAGTAAACAAAGTATTCAGAAATCCTAAGATTCCTATGAAAATCTCAAGCATAAGCTCAAAACCTTTTGAAAGAGTGTACCTAGACGTTGTAGGACCTCTCCCAATTTCCCATTCTGGAAATAAATACATCCTTACATTTCAAGACGATCTTTCCAAATGCTCTGAGGCCATTCCCATAGTCAACACTGAATCTAAGACATTAGCGGAAGCCTTCACGACAACAATAGTTTGTCGACATGGCATTCCAGAAAGTATCCTAACAGATCAGGGATCTAACCTCATAGGTGGCATGTTCGCCGAGGTATCTAAACTGCTAAAGATCGAAAAGCTCAAAACTACTCCATATAACCCTCAAACAAATGGTGCATTGGAGAGAAGTCATAGAACTTTAGCAGAATACCTCAGATGTTATGTAGCGAAAGATCCTCAAGACTGGGATATATGGATCCCATATGCCATGTTTGTCTACAACACAACCCCTCACTCGAGTACAAATTATACCCCCCGCGAACTCCTATACGGATTCCCAGCCGAAATCCCAAATAACCTGAAATCATCCCCAACCGTTTGTTATAATTACGACAACTATGCAAACGAGCAAAAAGCACGTCTACAGCACAGCTTCAAAATAGCGAAAGACATAGCCATGGCCAACAAAGAAAAGTCAAAGCTCCAATATGATAAGAACGCGGCCCAAAAATTCTTCAATATTGGGGACAAAGTCTTGTTAAAAAGCAGAGTGAGAGATAACAAATTCTCACCACTCTGGACAGGTCCATTCACCTGAGAACTCCACTGTGAAAATAAATAATAAAAATAAAAGAGTCCATAATAATGACTTAAAACTTTTTTCCGACTAGTACAAAACTTCATCTACTTCAAAATCAACGCAAATGAATAAAACAATATCCGATTCCAGGTTCTGACGATGCATGATGCGAATAGTATTCCTTTTAATCTGCATCCCTTTCGTCTCCGGCTCAGGGATGGAAATAAAGCAAATAAATGCCAGCGCAGGCATTTATTTCGAAGAAATTGGCAGAGCCAATTTCTACACCAACGAGTGGAAGATCGTTACCTACTACCATCTAGAAAACTTCAAGTCAGAATTCAGGAACATCAAATTCATCACGGAGCAAATTACGGCTACCTGCAAGAGATTGGATGGGAATTCAGCTATGGCACACACTTGTAACGGTACGTTGCTACAGATAAACCTTATCATAGCAAATATAGAATATAAAAATATACTCCTAATAACTCAAAGCAGAAAACAAAGAGCACTTTTAAATGTAATAGGATCAATTTCCAAAGCTCTTTTCGGCACATTAGATGAAGATGATGCCAAGCTATATGATGAACAAATTCACAACCTCACTTTAAACCAGAATTCCCTCCTTTCCCTCATGAAAAGCCAAACCGCGATAATAGAAGCAACAGCTCAAATTTTTAATAAAACCAAGGCCGCAATTGAAAAGGAATTCCTGAATATGCATAAAAAACTAATTTCGATTCAAATATCTACATCGCTAATGGTAAATAGAACACTGGATAATCAAATATCCATTGAATTAGAATCACTCGTCTCACTTGTTTCATTAATGACATTCAGATATCAAAATATACAGTCAGAATTAATAGATCGTTTAATTGATTCCAAACATGGAAAATTTCACCCTACACTAATATCACTAAAACTGAATAGATTTTATCAAAGATTAAACAGGAATTACCAAACTCAGTAATACTGCCCATAAATTCCAGAGACAATATATTTTAACAAATCTACAAATTAAGCACAATATCTGCAAATGTTTTCAACAACAAAATAATCATAGAACTGCGAGTTCCACTCCCCTTTAAAGAACCCTACCAAATTTTCAAAGCAATACCATTACCGACAATCCTAAACGGTTCATTCATATATATTGAACCATTAAAGGAATATATATTAATTGATTACAATCGTGATCATTACATCGAATTAACACTACAGGAAATCCACAATTGCGCAACGTTGGACCATACACACTTTTATTGCAAAATTTCATCACCTATCTTAAACAGACACAATAGAGTAAATCAATGTGAAATCAATTTAATAAAAAAGGAACCTATTACATCGAAATGTAAAATTTTGACTTTAAAACAGAACTACTATATGACACAATTATCGCAGCAAAATGCATGGCTTTTCTCCCTTAAAAGACCCTTCCATATAGATATCGTTTGTGAAGATTCAATCAGTTCGGAAACCCTGCAGGGAACAGGGACAGTGATTATATACCCAGGTTGTTACGTCCGCAGCAAAGAATTCATCTTGCATGGGCATAACGTAAAAATATCAAGATTTAATTCCCATTTCATACCAACCACAAACATTTCAAACATAATCGCAAATATGACGTTTCCCTCTATGGAAACGTACAGAAGAACAAATCCCTTAAATATCACAAACAACATGGACTTCGATGAAATTTTAAAATCCATCCATCTTCAAGAAGAACGGGAAGCAAATCCACTAAACCCAATTAATAAGCATCATATCCATCACTATGCTCTATCGCTATTGTAATCACCTACGTGTACATAAAATACAAATCAAAAGTCCACAAAGGTAAAAATATACCTCTGGAACCAGACAATATACTTGCAGATGGGCCTACGGCGGCACCAAGAAAGTCTAACTTCATCATAACCCCTGCTCCCAACAGAAGAACTGCAGATAGTTCACCCAATTAATTTGGACACATTTAAATATATGTACTATATATAAGCATATATATCGTGGAGTATCGCTCCCAATAGACACAAACCCAATGACTTCAACCACAGGGACCTTGTTTAATTAGAAAACATTTACCAAACAAATTCTCAATTAAAGAAAAAATTGGTTTGGATACAAATTAAATAAGAAGACGTGCAGACTTTCGCATATTAAAAAATCTTCGACTTTATTAAAAAATTCAATTCGTCACAAATTTAATTTTCTTAACTATGTTCCTCTAAGCACAAGTTACAGTAAAAATTCAACATAGAAAAATAATATTTAGACCATTTGCAAATAGTTTCACTTGATTTTTTCTCCTTTTTATTTCACTTAACGTAATTAATATAGCTAGCAGAACTGTTCGTTTAACATGTAAATTATTAAACGATTTTCTCCTGCAACATTTACTTTACACTTATGTTCTATAAAATAAAAGAAAAGTAAAATATAATAAATAATAAAATAATACCAAATGATAAAGAGTGATGCAAATAATAAAGAAAATTGAAGACAAATTAAAAAACTGATGATGAAATAATAAAAAACTGATGAAGTCCAAAAAGCCAAAGAAATAAACTGCTGATTGCCAAAATAATGATGTGAATTCACTGAACAATTGATGGAAAAAGAGAAGGATTTGCTCTGCGCTCGCCTTTTTATTAGCCCATCTTGCCAATTTTTGCCCGGACTGCCAACCCGCCTTGATCTCAACCAAGTTCATGTACATGGAAAAGGAAAGCGTATAAATAAATATTGAAATAAAAATGAAATAACTTAATTAGGATTACTCAAATTGTTTGCAAAAGTACCTTGCTACTGAACCCTTTTTCATAGAATTTTTATTTTTAATTTATTGTTTTTTTTTTTTAATATGTAAAATAATAAAAAATTTTAAAGCTCTTCCTACTATGGTGAGTATCGAAATGTAAATTCTGCTGGAAAACACACGAGGCAGTACGCTTCAGAGTAGTACTAGATTTTTCTCTCGTGAATTTTCGTGCGAGTTATCATTTTTATCTCTCTCACCCGTTTTTTGTCCCTTTTTTACTAATTGTTTAAATATAAATTAATTAATTTTTCCAATAATTCAAAAAATATTTACTTTTGAACAAACTTGGCTTTAGTTTTAAAATCTTCGCTAAATTTTGATTCTACTGAATGTGCCTTTCTTGACTTGTCATTAAAGTTCAAGACGTCAGACATTTTCAAAGTTTCGCGACCGGAATTTCATTTTATTAGTTTTTTTGCCGTGTTCATATAATAATTCGGATTATTTGTTGCTCAAATGGTAAGTAACTAATTATTCTTTAATATTTTAAATGTTCTTATAAAAACTTTCATGTAAAATAAATAAAAATACTTCATGTGATTGTGAGGTTATTTTTTGTTTATTTCATGTTTCTTAATTTATTTATAAGAAAGTCGTTCAGAGTGTTTAGTTGTATTAATTATTTCTTAAATTATCTTTCCTTTTTCTTTTAGATTCCATCAAGTGGAGGGAATGGGTGAATTTTGACAAGGAAGTTCGATGGGAAAATTCATTGTTTTAGGGAAGTATTTTTTTATGAGTCTCAAATACTTTGTAAAGTTTTGTTTTGTTTTTTTTAGATTCCATTTATTTCGCATTAATGCTCAACTGTGATCAATTATGGTGTAAGGTATGAGCCAATGATGTTAATCCAGCATGCCTCAATGCTCATCTCAGGGTTCAGCTAATCACTGGATATCCCTTGGATTCGCAGCTAGGTGAGTTCTTGTTGAACAGACCTTTTAGGTACAAACAGAGGGCTATTGTTATGACAAACAAAAGAACTGAACAACTGTAATTCTTTCTTACGTAAATTGTACTCGTCGAAATGAAAAAAAATAACATCGACCAACACAATCCCAAACAAAACAAATCTGATCCAAATACAAAACGACTGGCAAAACCCATACTGGTACATACGTTCAAAACTCCGAACATAAAATACATTAAAAACTGGAGAAACCATAGAAATAGCCACCTATTCGTACAAGCATATAAGACATACAATTTTAAAAAAATATTGGAATAATGTACAAAAACAATAAGAATCGTTTAGCATTAACATTAATAACCACGAATAATAGCAAATACCTTTTCCAATCAACATACATATTTTATCAATTAGGTACGCATAGGGTAATTTTAACCAATCCCCCTCACAAATAAGTGTCACACATGAAATATGTGACAACAACAAAAAGAAGGAAAAAGAAGAGCCGAGAGAACAATCCGTAAGTTTGCATAATTATATCATGATAATAGAAAAAAAGGGATTAAAATTTATAATTCCTCCGAGTCCGAAACCGTCAAAGGCAGCGGCAAATGTAGCTCCGCCGGATTAGGAGAGGGGTAATAAAAAGATCGCCCAGTAAATATAAGATCAGCACCTTTAAAAGAAAACGAAAACATAATTACACCATGCAACAATCAAACATTGATTGTAAGTTAACTTACCTAAAGCCGACACCGACATTTCATAATTAGGCCAGAGCGAGAAGTGAACCGGATGATACTCGTCAACACGAGGCCGTGCTCCCCATATTACCAGCGATTCACAACCCGGGCAGTTGAACTTGAGCCGTATCACCCCCTTCCAGCGAGGCCAAATACGCTCAACATAAATCTCTTCGACGAGGACAATATAATAAGCAGGAGCCTGGTAGGCCTGCCTCGACACCCTCATGGCGAAAATCATCTTTGCAACTGACCAAAAAATTACGAAATTCATGATTTACTCCAAATGCAAAAGGAAATTGCACCTAAAGCAATTCCTACCCAAATAAAAAACCCAACAATTTTGTTTTATTGTTTTTAAATATGCCAATATCAAACATGCAGCTAGTATGTGTATACAATGTACCAGAGACGATAATATCTGTCGCATTTGATGACGACAATACCCACACAATTTGTCTTTGAAACACAACACCATTAAGATAAACAACTTCAGTAAAGCGATAAGCAGAAAAGTATAAAATTGTGATCAGAACACAAAAAAGAAAAAACGAGGGGAATCAAAACCCATACCAACCGATAAATGTACATAGCAAAAGAACGGACCTCATCATCAAAACAATCACATTACAAACAATAACGAACAAAGACTAACACAATAACCTTTTCGATCCTCTAAATTTTCAATACCTACATCTCACAAAAATCAAGTAAAAAGAACAAAACTTCTAAGCAACAACAAAAATTAAAAACGAAATTATGTAATAGGTATTCATAGTACGAAGAAAAATAATAATGAAGAACAAAATATACATATATATATATATCTATGATGTTTGAATAAAATTAAAAGAGAAAAAGGCCTGAAAAATTTTTTTTAACTTATTTTAGTAATTGAATTACCGTTTTTCTTTTTCGTTGGAATTTATGGATTAACGCAAATAAGGAAGAAAGATTAAAATAAAAATTAAAAGTGGATCTTTTTTCTTTAAACAAATTAACTTTTATACGTGTAATATAGTAAATAATATAAAATAAATATAGTATAAAAAAAATATAATAATAATAAAATTCCAAAATAAACCATAGTTACATAAAAAAACCGAAATTGTATATATATACAGTACCATTTTTTTTTATATGTAAGGTAAATAAATAGTCAATATAAATGTTATAATAACGTAAATATAAATAAATATGGTATCAAGAAAACAAAAAAAAAACGCCAATAGTGTGGCTAGAATACAATAATAATAGTCTCATATAAGAAACAACCACTAGTTTTTTAAATATAATCAATGAAAATAATAAATTGTAAAGAGATATATATATGAGTAAGGAAATTTGTTTAAACCTAGTGATAATTTACGACCCCTATTTCATATTTATTAGTTTTACTATATCTTATAATTTTTTTTTTAATCATTTACAGCCAACTATTATACTGTTTCTTCTCAATATTTAGAATTTAGCATAGCTGTCGAGAAAGAAAGTTTTATACCAGAAAGTATAAAAATTTCTTTTCCCCAGGGGGGAGGGATGTTGTGACCCGGGTGCCCATTGACCCGAACCACAACCATAAAACCATTACACCAATACATTGCCCTATGCAATATATTGGCGTATATCAGAAATGACCCTGAAAATAAAGATATTTTAATTTAATCTCAATTTAAAATGCATTTAAAAATGCATTTTCATACTGAAACAAAATGCAATTTAGCATAAATTGCATTTTGTTATCAGCCATATATTCAGTTCACACGGCATGTATACTTACCTACATGCCGTACAAGGTACATACATATCTTACTTGAACTCCGTTAAATTTCTTGCATGTATATACATACACTTCCTAAATTCATTAAACCCAATTTTGTGTAAATACATACACACCATTATTCTCTTCGCCCAAAATATTATTCTTACAAGACACAAGTGCATATCAGATTTCATGCATATGCATTGCATCTAAATTTGTTGTACATTCCCACGTACGATTTTTCACGTCGTGGGAAAGTGATAAAAAGAAAAAAGGAAACTTTCACGGGTACCTGGGTGCAGCTAGCCCGAACCTCGGGGAGTTTGTTTTAAAGTCGCCTCGCAACAAGTTCGGGAGTTCTTTTCCTCTAATTTGACCTAAATATCTACCAATTTATTAAGTGATAAATGTAATAAATTCTTGTATAAACTTTTTCTAAAGTGCCAGTAAAAAAATAGTGAACAAGAAAATCTAAATCTGTGAATAAGCGTTAGTGAACGATAATAAAAAAAAGCAATTTGAACATTTGGTTTTTCTTTTATTTGATAAACACTCCAATTCGAAACGTTAGGTGCTCTCGTCTTAGAGCACGGCACCCAACGGATAACAATGTTTGCTCTCCTCCATCTAGTTCCGATATTACTTCTAAGTTGAGAAATTGGGAGATTAAGAATCGAGCAGGGTATAATGCTTTAAAAGAGCTACTGGAAATTCTTTATGAAAAAATCAGTGAGCTGCCCAAAAATCCAAGAAGCTTAAAACAAACCCCAAAAGAGACCGTATCAATTCCGCTCGATAATGGCGAATATTTCCACTATGGAATAAAGGATGGACTTACCGATTTTTTAATTTCAAACAGTTATGACAAGGATAATATCATCCTAGATTTCAATGTAGATGGCCTTCCAATTGCAAAACGCTCACGTTCGTAGGTGTGGCCTATACTCTCGAATATCGTTGGAACTGAATATGTTTTTTTAGTAGGATGCTATGGTGGCAATAGTAAACCACATAATTCCGACGAATTTTTAGCTCCTTTTGTGTCACAATTAATTAATATCAGCGCAAATTATTTTATTCATAATAATAAAGAATACTCAGTAGTTATAGGAAGATTCATTTTTGACGCACCAGCTAGATCATTTGTTTTGAAGAGCAAAGGTCATACGGGCTATTATCCGTGTATTGATTGTACGCAAAAAGGCGCTCTTTTAGGTCGCAAAGTAACGTTTCCATATGAGGATAGTGACCTAAGAACCAATGAATCTTATCGTTCGAGATCTCAATCAGAACATCATCATCAAATGGAGCCAGTGGCATTAGAATCTTTAAATTTCGATTGCGTTAAGCAAGTGACTTTTGATTATATGCATGTTGTCTGTTTGGGAGTTACAAAAACTTTGTTGCAAGCTTGGACTAAATCTACCGGAAACAATTTTTCTCTTCCATCATGGAAAAAGGCACAATTTAATAACTTACTACGTGATCTAAAATCTCATATTCCTTTTGAGTTCTGTAGACATCCGAGGGATTTATGTGATTTAGATCGTTGGAAAGCTACAGAACTCCGCCAGTTTCTTCTTTACACGGGTCCATTTATTTTTATTTTAAAATTTATCTTAGATCGTGATAGATATAAACATTTCTTACACTTAAGTATAGCAATTGGAATACTTCTCAGTAAAGAAGACTGCCTTATAAATAATGCATGTGCTCACAATCTATTGATAAGATTTCCAAAGGATATTCCACACTTGTACGGCCCACAATTTCTCAGTTTTAATTTCCACTGCCTATCTCACTTAGCTGGTGATGCGCGCATCCATGGATCCTTAGAATATTTCAGCGCATTTAAATATGAAAACTTCTTACAACAGTTGAAGAAAGATGTTAAAAAGGGGGCTTTTATCTGCAGTCAGATTTATAACCGCTTGGTTGAAAGAAGTCTCAGTAATAACTCTTCCATTAAACAAACTAACTTTCCAATATTTAAAAAATTCAATGGAACTTCCTTTGAAGTAGTATTAACGGAAAAGTTCAAATTTAGCATACATACTCCAAAAAATTTGTATATGACTCCTGAAAAGAAAATTTACAGAATACGAAAGATATCTGAGAAAAACAGTTAGCCATTCTTTGAGAGTTACCTTATTGAGGAAAATTTTTCTCCATTTTTCGAAGCACTAATTAATTCAATACTATTAGATATATTTTTTGTAAACAAAACTAATTTGAAATTATCTATAAATCCAGAATATCATAAATTAGATAATATTCACAAGAAAGTTGCGGTATTACAAAGTCGAGATAACATCATTGATTCATTCCTAAACCTAACCCTATCAATTCTTAACTATTAGCTACATTTTTTATAAAATGACAGAGGAAACTCAAGCAGATGACATTTTTAATTACAAAGCAACACATTATTCAGGTAATAAAATGATATTTCAACAGTATTTTAAGTACTTTAAAGTTACAGAAATACACAATGAAAACCGTGAAATATCTGAAACGCCTTCACATCCATCAGCAGATGAGTCTATAAAGAGCTACTTGCATTTGCAGAACGTTCCAGTTAATAGTATGTATTACAAAGCTTTCTTAATTTGTACATAAATTTATGCATATGTACATATTTAAATACACTTGGTTATAGCACCCGAAACCATAAACACCACTCCACACTCTTCACGCTGCAACTGCCAAGATGAAGTTTTGAAAGCCATTGAGGAATTAAAGAATAATTTTACTGAATTGATGACTTAAATGACTCAAACTATTATTCAGCTGAGGAAGGAAGTTCGTGCGCTTAAAATTGAAAGGAGTCTTGAAGACCCCTTAGATAAGGAGCCCAAATTACTATTCACTTCCGTCCAGGAATTATTAAACTTTGAGAAGAAGATATCTGATGATCTCAATAATTTTGAAAAGTTGGTATGTATCATATACTATATAATCTACAATTATAAATTGGTGCCTACTAAAAAAATAATATTTCAGCAAGTGGCTTTTTTTCAAAGAGGATATTCTGATTCCCACCAAATTCGTAAAAAATTCTTTACGAATGATATTTCCCGATGAAGTTGCCAGAGAATTTTGTTGGCTGCGCAGGAAAAACAAAAAGTCAGCTAGAAGCCTTCGGGTTATTACAGCCCTTAAAAGTAATATTTTAGATTTGTTATATATCATATAGAATTATAGCAAGGTATTCAATTTTTCTAGATTCATTTCATCAAAAATTCCAATACGCCAATGATCGGCTAACTAAGAAACAAAAGTATCAACCAAAAAACTAATACTTAATTTTCTGTCAGTAGGTACCACCTTTAGGATTTGTTGTTTTTAAGTACAACCATGGAATGATTGTTAAAGGATTAATACGTACCACATATTATTATTTAATATATACATATATATTATTACTACTTTTGAACTAGGAATAATGTTATAATTTTATAAATGAACTCATTTTATGTGCTTCCTTTAAGTACTTGCATTATGAAGACTGATGTTTTTTTTAGACAATAAATCATTCGAAAAAAATATATTATAAATTATTATCACCTTAGTAATCTCCCGTATGACCTTTAGTGAAGATGGAAGCTCTCTGTATAATCCTAATCCATAATGTTTTTCTCGCAGCGTATCAATAGCCAAATGCGTTCCTACATTATCATCGTAGAGAAGTTCCTTCAATTGATTTTGAGTTGATGGTATTTTCGGAATGTATAAAGGGCAGCAATGAGAATCTGTACGCTTATTGATCGACAGGTACAATTGATGTGAACTAGCCAGAATCGTTAACTTTTAAAACCAACTAGTTTTACGCCCTGTAGCAACCTGCAAAATGATTTCATTTCCTGCTTTCTACCGTAAAAGTATATGTTAAGTCCCAATGTGGGCTTAGCATGAAAAAAGGGGGCAGGTGCCGGTTTTAGAAATGATAAGACAGGATTTTCACACAATAAAAATTCACTAGTTTATTAACACAGAATAATTCTTAATATCTAGGTAATTCAGTACTTTACTCTAATTCAATTCACAATTGACTTACTAATGTATACTAAAGAATAATGAGTATGGGTCTCCACTGGCGACTTTTATTCCTTAATCTGTAATAGAAAAAGAAATTATTAATAATCAACTCAAACTAAAGGGTTAGAATTTTGAGTGACAGAGTGAGCGTCATACAGCTGCTCATAAAAGGTCTGGGGTCAATACTCCCAATTTAGGGTGCTGAAAATATATTTAAATAAAATATATTAAATTTGTTAGTAAAGAAAGGGATTCAGAAATACTTCCCTTGGTTTTGTTAATCAAGACTTAATTTTTGGTTTCAGAGCTACCGATCTGTCTTGTCGCTTGGTCAAGTCGCAAGTGATTTTCTATTCCCAATCGCTCGCTATTTATAGGCAGAAACACAATGGGACTTGTGTCTGCCGGTAGCGTTGCCATGACGCCAGCGTCGTTGCGTGAATTTTTACGTATTTGGTCCCCAAATGGCGTCATCGTGTGGATGGTCATGCATTTGGTCCAAGAATTATCCATTTTGGCCCAAAAATGGCGTCATCATACTTTTAATCGGAATACTTTGTTATGTTATGGGCCATCATTTTGATTAAGCTAAATTGTTGGTGACAGCTGATGGAGACTGGTAAGTGTTTACATTCGTTTTAATGTTTATATTATTCGTTTTATTAATTATTTGTTTCCTATTTCTTTTTAGGTGGTGGAGACATGACTGTGGTGCGGGATTTTAACTTATTTAATGAGTGAGTATTTATTTCTTGGTAAAGTCTCAGATCATTTAAAATTTGCAAATGATCTGAGATTTTACCATTTATTGGTTTTATAAATACCAGTATTTGTTTTTCTTTTATATTTTTCTTCTGGGTGCTTCGTGGGAGAACTACTAATTTCATCGCGGGAATTATTGCCGATGATCATCGTGGGATTTATTATTGAAAAAATAGTGTGAGTTTTTTAGTATGTAAGTTTTAGTGTTAGTTTAATTTTTGATTTTTGAAACTTGTTCCATGACGGAACATCCTCCCGCCTCTCGAAAAAAGAGAAGTTATATTTTTTGTTAGCAAAAAAAAAAAAAATAAATTAATCGTGTGCAAACTTACGTTACTGGTCTTTTCTTGAAAGCGAACCTTTATTTGCCCTGACGCTAATTTGAGAAAGCGCAGTGTGTCCCCATCTTCCGTTGTGATGCGGAAGCATTTTCTTGCCGTGAAAACTTTTAGCCATGGAATTGGCTGGGTACGCACTTGTTCCCACAGCTGTGGCTCCACGATGAAATTCATAGGAGGCCTTGTTGGGGTTGTGCTTGGACGACGTTCTGAAGCCGTCAGAGCTGGCTTGTTGGGTGGCGTCATCAATGCTGGTTTCTTGAGAGGTACGTCGTATAGTGCTGTGGTTGACGTGGAAGCCGTCAGAGCTCGCCTTTTGCGTGGTGCGCTGTGCGATGTTGTAGCTGAAGCTGATAATGCTGTAGCGTGCGTTGACTTTGAGGGAGCCGTAAAGGCTGGCTGCATTGCTGATGTGTAGCACTGCGTCGCTGCTGCAGTCGTCAGTGCTGGATTTTCACAGCGCGGATGCGACGTTATGGCTGAGGCCAGCAAAGCTGGTTTTTTAAACGATGCGCTGGGTGGCATCGTTTTTTGAGGTGCCAACTTGGTGACCGTAGATGGCCCTTTGAATGTGGCCTTGTATGGAACTGCTGCTGGTTGTAAGACGGATTTCCTGGCACCAGTAGGAGGCCTTGCTGGCCTAGTTGGTTTTCGAAGCGTTGCCTCGTTAGCTAGCCCTTTTACATGGTCTGTAGCTGGAAGTGCCTCAAACGGAGGTACAAATGTCTTTGGACGTCTCGGCGTATCTGTTATCCTGAGTTTGTCCTTTAAAGGAATCTCGAGCTCAGGGACGTCATCAATGTATAGACAGTCGTCCAAATTGGGTAGTGAATTCATTTTCCCTTCTTAGGTTGGAAAAGAAAGAAAAAAGAAAAATAAAAAGCAACAAAAGAATAAAAAAAAAATAAAAAATTGCAAGCAAATAAAATAATAAAAAAACAAAACTCACAAATGATAAAAAAGATGGAGAAATCAATAGAAATAATAATGTATATAAAAAAATAAAAATAAGCCTTGCAAATAATAATTTTAATGAAAGTAATTTGTTCCGCCTCTTTCTGCTTCGCCAGTTGTCAAAGTTTTGGCGCATTGGATCATAAGTGAAGTAGGGTTTGATTTGCAGTGATCTGCATTACCGGCACTTGTTTTAATGGTATATTGTTTTATCATGATTCGAATAGATGGCGCTGCAATTTCTTCTGTTGCGACGTGTGGGCAATACGGTAGTAAATTACTCGTGGCTTTCGTTGCTGTTTGTTTGTTCTTCTGCTATTGGTAATCTAAATAATTTTGTGATCGGCCGACAGTATTCTTGTGATGCAGTTTTTACTGTGGCGACTCTAACGTGGTTGTCCGCCCCTGTATGGATCTTTGTGATTCTTCCTAATAACCCTTTTGTCGGTGGGCAATGTTGGTTTTGAATTAAAACCAAGTCATTGATCTTTAAATTGGTTTTCGCAATTCTCCATTTTGTGCGTTGTTGCATATTGTGGATGTATTCGATAGACCATTTCTTCCAAAACTGTTCCGTCAAAATTTGTGCGTATTGCCATCGTTTAAGTAGATTGCAATTTTCTAATATAGATGGCTCTGGCACAGCTTTGATATTCCGGCCTGTCAAGAAATGACCGGGTGTCAGCACGTTGTAGTCATTAGGGTCATTTGAGAGTGGTGTCAATGGTCGAGAATTTACACATGCTTCTATCTGGCATAAGACTGTAGATAGTTCTTCGTATGTGAGTGTCGTATTCTGTAGTGTTCTCTTTAGATGCGTTTTTATTGATTTCACGCCGGCCTCCCACAGCCCTCCGAAGTGAGGAGCCGCTGGTGGATTGAAGTGCCAAGTGATGCCTGTTAATGATGTCATTGGAGATGTCCTGTGGGAGCTGACATGACAGTTTTTGTAACTGGCATGATAGTTCTTTGTTAGCTCCAATGAAGTTAGTACCACAATCGGAGTATAGGTGTCTGCATAGTCCTCTTCTGCTGGAAAAACGTTTGAGGGCTGCGAGAAATGCTCTTGTTGTGAGCTCTGTCACAATCTCAATATGTATAGCTTTGGTAGCCATACATACAAATATACTGAGATATGCCTTTGTAATTTTGGCATTTCGTATTTTTGATGTTTTGATGTCGATTGGACCAGCATAGTCTACTCCCGTGTGTTCGAATGCCATAGATGGCGTTGTTCTTGGGGAGGGTAAATTCCCCATTAATTGATTTGACGTCTTTGGCTTAGTTCGAAAACATGTTATGCAATGGTAAATTCGTTGTCTGATGGTGTTTCTGGCATTTATTAGCCAATACTTATTTCTTAAGGTGTTGAGCACAAGTTGTGTACCTCCGTGCAACGTGTACAAATGGATGTAATCGATGATTATTTTGGACACGTGGTGATTGTTGGGTAGGATCATGGGATGTTTTTGATCGTAAGTTAAGATGGCATTTTCAAGTCTGCCACCTACTCGAATGATTTGATTGGTGTCCAAAAATGGGTTTAAGCTTAATAGTCGACTTTTAGTTGGAATTGGCTTCTGTTTGACTAAACTTTCATATTCGTCAGCAAATGTTTGCTTTTGGATTAATGTGATGATTTTTGCTTCTGCCTGTCGAAGTTCATCACATGTGAGATAACCATTCTTGTGATTTGTGGTTGTCTGGCAATTGAAGTAGAATCTTCTACAATAAGCGATGATGCGTATGAGTTTGGGAAATGACGAATACTTGTTTAACCAGTCGCTAGGGCTATCTGTGCAAATCAGAGCCTTGACCTTTCGTGACTCAAGTTCAAGACACTTGTTAGTTGTGTGTTGTTGTGGCCACCTGTCAGCATGTTGCTGAAGCCAAGAGGGGCCGTTCCACCAGAGCTCGTAGTTACTGAGCTCGGTGGGGTATAAACCTCGAGTGGCGCAATCTGCGGGATTATCCTTTGATGGCACGAAACGCCATAGCTGTGGCTGGATGTTCTCTTGGATTTCTGCCACTCTATTAGCGACGAATGTTTTCCATCGCGTCGGATGGCTTTGTATCCACGCCAACGTGATCTCAGAATCACACCATGCGACGGTGGTTATGTCTTGTAGTTTCATGTCGTTTTGTATCTGTTTTAGAAGGCGTGATAAAATGAGAGCTCCACACAATTCCAATTTGGGGAGTGAAGTTGTCTTTGTGGGAGCGACTCGTGTTTTGGATGTCAGCAGCTGAGTTGTGACCGTGTCATTTTCATTGATTATCCGTATGAACACGACGCTAGCGTAGGCCTTTGTTGACGCGTCACAGAATCCTTGTAGCTGCATGTTTTTTATTTTTGGTGCATATTTTATCCATCTAGGTATTTTTATGAATTTGACATCTTGGAGTCCCTTTTGATATTTCGTCCACTCTTGAATTAATATGGGTGGTAATGGTTCGTCCCAAGCATATCCACCTAGCCATAGCCTTTGAATGAAAATTTTCGCAAGTATAACGCATGGGGCTAGCCATCCTAGTGGGTCAAATAAAGCAGCTGTCTCTGACAGGATGCTTCGTTTGGTGTAGCTGTCTTGTGCTACTGTTGGCTTAATCGTGAAGCTAAATTCATCTGTCATGGGATCCCATTGTAGGCCGAGAGTTTTTATCGTATTTTTTTCTGACAGATTTAGGATGGGTTTGACTTCTTGATCTGTTATCGGAATGTTAGCTAATAATTCTGGACTATTTGCTGTCCACTTCCTGAGGTTAAATCCTCCTTTGCTTAGAGTGCTGATGAGTTCCCTTTGCAGTGATAAGCCTGTATTAATGTCGTGTGCTCCAGTTAGTAGGTCATCCACGTAGAATTCTATTCTTATGCTTTTGGCAGCGAGTGGAAAAATGTGCTCTTCATCGTTGGCCAGCTGATGGAGTGTTCGAATAGCCAGATATGGAGCTGCTGCTGTTCCAAATGTGACAGTTGTCAAACAAAAATCCTTTAATGGCTCGTCTGGGCTATCCCTCCATATAATCCTTTGGTATTCTTGATGGTTTGGATGCATGTGTATCATCCTGTACATTTTCTCAATGTCGGCTGTTAGTACGTACTTATATAGCCGCCATTGTAGAATGATGGCCCACAATGTGGGTTGTATTGTTGGGCCTACTAACATTTGCTGGTTTAATGACTGACCGTTGGATGACCTAGCTGATGCGTTGAACACGACTCGCATCTTTGTGGTGGAGCTTTCTTTGGTGACTGCATGGTGAGGTAAATAATAGTGCTGGATTTGGTTTGCTCTGGCCATGCTCTGTTCAGTTTTTATTTGACTTGACGGGATTTCTTTCATGTGTCCCAATCGTTGATATTCCTTTATGCATGCCTTGTATTCGGCATACATTTCTGGATGCCTTTTCAAACGTTGCTCTAGCTGAAAAAACTGTTTTATTGCCATGGGTCTAGTCTGCCCTAGTTCTGGTCCGTTTTCGTTTTTGAAGGGTAATTTGACTAGGTAAGCTCCATGGCTTAAACGTCGATGTGAGTTTTTGTATTTTTCCTCACATAATTGATCATCGGGATGGATCACTCTTTGTGGAATTTCCTCTAATTCCCAGAATTTCCTTAGTTGTTGACTCAACTTGTCATTGTCTGTCACTTGTACCGTGAGCGCGTTAATGTTATTGATGCTGTCACTTTTTTTGGTTTTACCCATTAGGATCCAACCTAGCTGAGTGTGCTGTGCTGTAGGTTCTCCTGGTGCACCCTTAATAATTCCGTTTTCAATTATGTCGGCGTATATGTCAGCTCCTAGTAATATGGCAATTGGGCCGGGCACGTAAAATTTAGGATCTGCTAGTATTAAATGCTGCAGATAGGGCAATTTGCTGCTGTCTATCGTGTCAGCTGGTATGAAATCTGTTATCTGCTTTAATATGAATGCGTCTATATTTGTTTCGAACCTTGTATGGAGTGGCATTAGTTTAAATGACGTTTGTGCTTTTATGGAAGCTGTTTGTGTTTTGCCTAACCCTGTTACCTTGATTTTGATAGGGTTTTTCGGGAGTCTCATTCGTCTACTTGCTGCTTCTGTTATAAATGAAACTTGAGAGCCTGAATCTATCAGTGCTCTCATTTGGTGTTTTTGTCCGTTCGGCCCCTCAATGTGAACGAGAGCTGTGGACAATAATGCACGGTTGACATTTGTTATGAAAAGTGAGGTTGGCTCATTACTGCCACTAGGTTGGTTAAGCTTCAGTTCTGCTTGCCTCTGGTAAATGTTGGTTATCTCGTTTTTTGTTTCAGGAGATTGATTTACGTGTAGTAACGTGTTGTGTCGTTTGTGACATTGAAAGCACGTTTTTTGGCTGGGACAACTGTGGATGTTGTGTCCTGAGGCAAGACAATTTTTGCATAGCTTGAATTGCTGCACGAATTGTAGTCTCGCTGTTGGAGATAATTTTTTGAACGCCGCGCAGTGAAACAGCGTGTGATTCTGTTTACACTTGACGCATGTATAAGATTTGTTCATAAATGCATATGCGTCTTTATATGTATGTTTTGTTGATGACGGGTGGTCATTTGTAGTTGTGGTTTTGTAACCACGACGATTTTCTAGCTGATTAGGAGACCTTGCTTGTCGTCCACAATCTAATGGTTTCAAGTTCTGACACACTTGAAGGGATTCTAGAGTACGGAAACGTGACTCTAGGAAAGTTGACAGATCGGCATATGTCGGTATGTCAGTTTTACTGCCTTGGTCTTGCTCCCATAGCTGATGCGTTTCTGATGGAAGGCGTTGAACCAAGTTGTAAATTAGTATTGCATCCCAGTGCTCAATGGGTAGTTCTAAATATTTGAGCTCGTGTAAGCTCTCTTCTGTCTGGTCTAAGAGAGAGCGAATGGCATGGGCAGACTCTGTTCTTATTGGTGTTTGATTTAGTAAAGTTTTTAGGTGTGTGTTGACTTGAGCCCGCTTGTTGTTATATCGTTTTTGTAGTAGCTCCCATGCCTTTACATAATTTGCTTCTGTCACTTCAAACTGACGTAATAAGCGTTCAGCTTCGCCAGTGACGCTGAGTTTGAGGTAGTGTAGTTTTTGGACCTTGGATATATTTAGGTCTGTGTGAATTAATGAATTGAACAAATCATGGAATGTCCGCCATGATTTGTAATTACCGTCGAATGTCGGTATATGGATTGGTGGAAGCCGCGTTTCTGGCTTTGAAAGTCGTACTGACTGAATTCTGGGTTCATTTGTATTTGTGTTAGGAGGTAGTGCTGGGAATGATTGCTCTAATTCCTCTAATAGAGTAGAGAGGAGATTTATATATACGAGCTCGGTTTCCTCATATAATTCCCCTTTGGCGTACTCGCTTTGAGCGCCATCTTTGGTTGACCACATTGCTACATGCAGATCTGTGAAAGATTTCCAGAGTTTTTCTAGAGAATCTATGCGTGCTGCATAGTATTTCTTGCCTGCTTTGGTATCACTACCTGCCTTGGAGTGATTTATGGCGGCCTTGTTGATTTGATCATTAAGAGCCATCAGTGATAATGTTAAACTAGCGATATTCGCCATCTTGAAAATCCTCCTGTCTTATCCGGCTCGAAGGACCAATGTTAAGTCCCAATGTGGGCTTAGCATGAAAAAAGGGGGCAGGTGCCGGTTTTAGAAATGATAAGACAGGATTTTCACACAATAAAAATTCACTAGTTTATTAACACAGAATAATTCTTAATATCTAGGTAATTCAGTACTTTACTCTAATTCAATTCACAATTGACTTACTAATGTATACTAAAGAATAATGAGTATGGGTCTCCACTGGCGACTTTTATTCCTTAATCTGTAATAGAAAAAGGAATTATTAATAATCAACTCAAACTAAAGGGTTAGAATTTTGAGTGACAGAGTGAGCGTCATACAGCTGCTCATAAAAGGTCTGGGGTCAATACTCCCAATTTAGGGTGCTGAAAATATATTTAAATAAAATATATTAAATTTGTTAGTAAAGAAAGGGATTCAGAAATACTTCCCTTGGTTTTGTTAATCAAGACTTAATTTTTGGTTTCAGAGCTACCGATCTGTCTTGTCGCTTGGTCAAGTCGCAAGTGATTTTCTATTCCCAATCGCTCGCTATTTATAGGCAGAAACACAATGGGACTTGTGTCTGCCGGTAGCGTTGCCATGACGCCAGCGTCGTTGCGTGAATTTTTACGTATTTGGTCCCCAAATGGCGTCATCGTGTGGATGGTCATGCATTTGGTCCAAGAATTATCCATTTTGGCCCAAAAATGGCGTCATCATACTTTTAATCGGAATACTTTGTTATGTTATGGGCCATCATTTTGATTAAGCTAAATTGTTGGTGACAGCTGATGGAGACTGGTAAGTGTTTACATTCTTTTTAATGTTTATATTATTCGTTTTATTAATCATTTGTTTCCTATTTCTTTTTAGGTGGTGGAGACATGACTGTGGCGCGGGATTTTAACTTATTTAATGAGTGAGTATTTATTTCTTGGTAAAGTCTCAGATCATTTAAAATTTGCAAATGATCTGAGATTTTACCATTTATTGGTTTTATAAATACCAGTATTTGTTTTTCTTTTATATTTTTCTTCTGGGTGCTTCGTGGGAGAACTACTAATTTCATCGCGGGAATTATTGCCGATGATCATCGTGGGATTTATTATTGAGAAATAGTGTGAGTTTTTTAGTATGTAAGTTTTAGTGTTAGTTTAATTTTTGATTTTTGAAACTTGTTCCATGACGGAACAGTAAATGATATTATATTTGTCAGCAAAAGTCATGCTATCTCTGTCAAAGACAACAACAATTTCCTTAAATTTTACTTCAAGAAGATAAATGAAATCAGTATGAAGTTATTCTATTTAAGGTGTGTAACAGGTAATAACTCGTTTACCCGTTTCGATATCGATTCATTTTTTCGAAGAAAACTCGAGTATATAAGGCTATTATATGCAACCAAAATACATTCAAAAATTTCGAGATAATTTCGATAAAACGACTCGGAATCTAATCGTTTTTACGACTCGATATAGCGTTCCTTTTTTTTCTTTTTCGGATCGATATCGAATCAAAACGACTTCGAGATCGAAGTATTAGTTCACCTTAACGAATCGTGTTCGATTCGATATCGAATCGTAATGTTTGCTGGGTTACAGACAGTAACGAATGTCTCCAGAATCATTTCTGTGTTGTCCACGAGGTGTCGCTACTTCCAATAAATGTTAAAGACAGTTTTACTTAAAAGTATAAGTGTTAAGTAATATGTATTTAAAAACCAAATCAAAAGTAATACTCGGTCATTGTAAATTAGAAGTTTTAAAACTGCTAATAAAAACCGAAACACCACTCGGGAATCACACTACATAAGTGATGAAGGGAACAAGTAAATGCAACAAAAAATTCTTTATTTGTGGATAATTATAACTTTGCAATTATTAAACATCAATACATTTTTTTAACATCCTTCTTCTCGATTTTATATTCATTTGTATTAATATTCATCCATAAGAACTTATGTATGTATGTGGGATCCCAACGAACATACCCAATTTGCCGAATCACCCTGTGGCTTACACAAACACAGACGCAAGATCGGGCAGCTGGGCTGGCCAGAAAACTAAGGAGACCGGGCACTGTTTATGGAAGTTTCGTGGTGCACACATCGTTTGTAGAGTACCATAGTTAATTTAATCATTTTCTTCTGTCAATTACTTGAATTTTCGTTTGCCGATAATACATACTTTGTTTGTAAGTCAAGACTTTCATTTGTCGGACCCCAATTCAACCGGCCGTACCCAATATCCGTTCCCGTACTTTCTCGTGCTCACAAAATTACACGAGTTTTGCATACGTCACAGCTTCCCCTCTTGCATGAATTTACCCGAAGTTTTTAGTTACTGCAATCAATTGTTGCAAGGAAAATTGACAGCTGTCATAAGAAAAGTGGAATTTGTAACTTCAAAAATTCAAATTTTGTTTAAAACAATAAAAATAATAATAAATAATAATAAATAATAAAAACTATCAAATTTTGCAAAAAGTGTTTAGAACAATAAAAATAAATAATAATAAATAATAAAAACTATTAAATTTTGCAAAAAGTGTTTAAAACAATAAAAATTAAAATAAATAATAAAAACAATGTCGGATGAAGGATTGACTATTCAGTGTTCTCCTGGGACTTTTGCCAGGGTGCAACAAGGTAAATAAAACCACAGAACTGAGATTGTTTTATTCAAGTTCTTGTTGATTTTTCAGATCCAAAATTACGTGCTGAACTTGTTAGCCAGGTTCAATCGGGTCAGGCGCCTGTTGACAAGGAAACTCCACTCACTTCGGCTGAAGTGTTAAATAGTATCATTTAGGGAGAAAGCGAAGGTATAATAATAAATAATAATTTGTGTCCTAATTTATATTAATTTTAAGTTGTCAATTCTGACTTGATTTAGAACAATGTGCGGATATATCTATTTGGGTCGTTGCTGCCGTAAAGCTGTTGCTGTCTACGGTTGGAGACCTTCGGCCAAAAGTGGGGAAAAGTCTCAAATTAAAAAATAAGGCCAAGATGTGGAAAGAGATTAAAAAAATGAGCGCGGAAGGCTACAACTTCACGGCAATGCAGATCGAGAATAAATACAGGGGTCTCGAAAGAACTTTCAAGAAGGCAAAATGCCACAACAGCAAGACTGGCAGAAATAGGGAGTTCTGTCGTTATGAAAAGTAATTATAATTTTGTTTTTTATTTAATTATGAGTAATTAATTTTAAACAGGGAGTTATCGGGGCTTCTCAATGAAAGACCATCAGTCTTTCCGAAATGCCTAGTTGGTACGTCGCGTAAAGAAGTACTAAGTCATGACTCCCAAGTTATTCCGGAAACTTTGGAACCAATAGATCCGGACAATGACTATTCGGAACTGCAGGCGTCATGCTCAAGTACGTATAGTTATTATAACACACATTAACTTTATTTTCGTTTACAAATATGTGTTTATTTTGCTTATACTTATTACTTTTACTTACAGCAGATCTTACGTACAAGGAGGCAGATCTCACGAACAAGGAGAATAACATCTCCCAGGCTAGCTCACTGAACTCTTCCAAGAAAAAGACCCAACATGAAGAGATCATCGAATAGTTGAGGCTCATCTGGCAAGAGCGGAAGGATCAAACTGGCAGCATTTTGAAAGCTCTGGACGAAGCCAGCAGGAGAACTGAAGCAATAATGCAAGAGAGGAATAGCATTTTGCGGGATGTATTGAATAGCTTAACTAAATAAATGAAATGATAAATAATGAAATGATTTGTAGCAAATTCAGCATGCACGAAATTATTTGCCTGGTCTACTCCCGTTTCAACTGGTTCTTCACTGAAATCTAAATCCGATTCGCTTGCCAAATTGTGAAGGACACAGCAAGCGCGTACGTAGTGACACAGCTTATTCATACCTTTCAGCTTGCAGTAACAGAGTTGTCCAAACTTTGCTTCAGCATACCAAATGCATGCTCGATCACTACTCGACTGGAACTAAGATTTCGATTATATGAGCTTTGTGCTGCAGTAAGATGTCCGTTATCTTTATATGGTGTCAACAGGTTTTTTTTTAATGGATACGCAGAGTCTCCCAAAATCCAGTTATCTAGTCAAATAATAAATAAAATTTTTTTCAATGTTCTATTTGATATATTAATTGGATATAATACCTTTGCACAGACTTTCTAATTTTGGGTATATGAATGAGTTTTGAAGTACTCTGCTGTCATGTGCAGAGCCTGGATACCCGACGAAAATATCTATAAATTTTCTGTTCTCATCACATATACCCTGGAGGATAATGCTAGTTAGCCCCTTTCGGTCAATGTAATCGTCCTTCCCTTCACTTGGTGGATCTATCACAATGTGAGTCCCGTCGATAGCACCTACAGACACACAGGATTAATATGAAAATTCGAAATATGAAACAAGTTAACAGAATTTTGTTCCTTACCAATAATTTGCGGGAATCCAGATTTATTTTTAAAATATTCCTCTGTTTCACTCATTTTTGAGCTATTATGCCATTTAATAACCTCTTCCGAGAGATCGCTTAGAAATGTCGTGACACGGACAATTATGCGATTGACTGAGGAAAGCGACACATCAAAGCGATCTGATATATCTCTAAAAGAACAGGCTTCATGGCCAGTATACCATAAGAATAGTAACATATGTTTTCTTCCAGACAGCCTCTTATCAGCACGAAGGTGAATATAAGGTTGACTTTTTTCAAATCGGCTTGCCAACTTTCCAAAAATTTCCCGATTGACTCGAAAGTGCCTTATAAACTCTTCATTTGTGTAAGATTCGACGACTTCATCACAATAATTTTGTATGCTGTTCCTCTTCCGCTCTGTTGGAAGGGCCAATCTCAACAACATCTCAGCCTCACATCATCATCCCTTAAATAACTAACTATTTTAGTTAAATTTTCTTTTTCTGGCTCTTCTTCCTCAGTAGTTAATAGAGTCACTAACAGTTTGCGCTTTTTATCCATGGCAATGTTTCTTTTTTCTATCTTTCAATATCTTAATTTCAATTTAACTAAAACTCAACACAACTCAAACAAAACTCAATTCTTAAATTCAATTTATTTCAAAATAACAAAACTCAATTATCAAATTCTATTTATTTCCACAATATTTTTCACTTCTTAATTGCAATAGAAAACTAAAACAATTAAATATTCAAATGACATTTCACTCTTCTTCTTGTTTTTCACGAAGTTGCATGAAAAGCGTTCCCGTACTTTTTCATGCATTTTACATTATTCCCCCACCACATGTGTTTTTACCCAGAAAGTTTTTGCACGAGAAGTACGCGAACACACCTATAATGTCACATTTTTACACACCATGTCGTTGAGGCGACCGATGCGTTGTCATTTTTTTCACATCGCAGCATTCAGCCGCCGAAAATGTGCACACCGGTGTGCACATTTTTACGATACGGTCTGTTAGCGTAGTGTCTCGGTGCGTTTAGTAGTTTTGACGTTAAGTGCGGTTTATTCTTTCAACGTTGTCATTTAGCGCGGTGTTTTGAAATTAAATTAAATTAAATCAAGAAACAAAATAAAAATGGAGCAAAATTATAATTTCGTTATAAATGAAGACAGTTCATTTTTACAAAAGGAAAATACGGTTGGTGTTTTGAATGATGGTAAAAATTCCGAATTTAGTAAAAAATTAATTTTTTTATTAAAATAATTTATTTCAGATAACGAAATCGTTCTCATCCAAATCAATGGAAAAATTTTGCAAATGATGAATAACAGCTCTTACAGAATAGCGGAGGAATTATTACCTCGAACCGAGAATATAGTAGAGAAAAAAAATACAAAAGTTCGAGATGGTAAAATCATAAATTAATTTTGATTTTAAATTAGTGTTATTTAATCGATTAATTTTAATTCCAGATAGTAACACGTCATGGTCCAGAGCCGCAATATTGTTCCTTTTATCGGTATATAAAGTAAATGCGGATAAAATTGGTAGCCCGGCAATCCGAAATTCCGCAGTATGGAAGGAAATTTCGAAGGAGATGACTTCCGCAGGACATTGCTACACATGTCAGCAATGCAAGTGGAAAATGTCCTATTTAAAATCGAAATATATGAGGGTAAAGGATTCGGCTGGTCCAAGAAATTCTGGAGGGGTTAAATCCTCCTTTCAATTCTTTGACGAGATGGATGAAATTTTTGAAAGCAGTCATTCCGTGCAACTGCCACAGCAAGCCAGTTCGTCACGTTACCAACCTGACCGTCAACAATCGTAGGAGATTGATGAATTGGAAGAGCCCGTTGTTGTAGTTGAGCCTCCAGTAAGAAGAAGAACGATTACGCATGTTTTATCTTCCGCGTTAGAAACGGCGGAGGAAAACAAAAGTAAGCATCATGCCGAATACATGGAGGCAGTAAACATGCAAAATAAATTATTAAAAAAAGGCCACTGACACTTATAGCGAAATGATGGCAAAGTTAATAGAAAAGTTATAACAATTTCATTTACTTTATTAATTTTTACATTTTAATTAGATCTAACTCCGTGAGCTTAGTATAGGTTGGCTGCTTTTGCCACAATAGTCTATGTACTATATGTATATATATATGATTCGTGTAATAATTATTTCTTAATTATTCTTATTTATTATTCGCTCTTCCGTATTTATTATTGCCTGCCAGCAAATACTTGTGCTCTCCGTATTAGTCTTTAAGTCAGCCTTGTTAATGGGGTTTTAGTTTGTATTACGTGGTGCCTTGTTTATTAATCTTAAGTTTTTCTTCTTTTTTATTAATACATCTTTATAGTTTATATTGTAATACATTGACCATTTCAACAGATTCACAATCATAAAAAAAACTGTAAACAAAAAGCAAGCAAGCATACCGATTCGATCAACTCGAACGTTTATTTAATTGATGCTTATGCCAATACGTAATAAAGAAATTTTGAATGTGAATTGATTTGCGTCAGTAATAAATTATTTTTTTTAACATATATTTCAATTGGGTTCCATTTTAGAAATAGCATTTTGCGTAATCTATTTAAGTTAAAATATTGAGTTCAAAAAATGCCATGGTCCCAAAATCCTCTGTTCCCAAAATTGTATAAGTCCCATGCTTTGAGAAGTCTTCAAAATGTACCCATACTAGCAGCAGAGAAACTATCGTGTCGCAAAAGATAAAGTTAGGCTAAAAATATCGTATGTTGTGTTGATGACTGCTTTTAAAATCAATTATAAAATTGCGCTCAACTATTTAGTGAATGATTTGAGATATGTTAGTGAGATACATACAACATAAGGAACGCTGACAAACTTAGACTACCCTCTACGTGCGCAGGATAAAGACACAAAATCAGTTGATGTACAAAGGCTTACACACGTGTAAAAGTCACTGAAATTTAAGTCGAAAGAAGCATTTAAAAAAATTCATATAATATAAATATTAATATATAATTGTACACTGCAAAATAAATATTTAACAATACGTATATTCAATATATTTCTGCAGAGTGATGCTATCTTATCTTCTTCGCCTGTAAGAAAGAACTACAATGAATATTTTTTGGAGTATGAACACTTTTTACAAAAATCATCATTTACCTCATTTCTGCATAGACATGTACAAAATGTACATTTCAATTTAATTATTCCTTCTAGCGCAAAGATAATCGGCCATTGAATTTCTTTCCATTATCCCTGCTTGTTGAGTTTCCATACTTTCTGGGTTCTGTATTTCAGCATCACTTGGGACATTTTCACGAGCATAGCTTTCACCATCAACTAAATATTCCTCAATATTACAACAAGAGAGGAAGCATGTTTCGTATTGAAATATTTCTGCTTGTCTGTAAGTCTGCCACGATTTATGTAAGGAGGAATGCACCATGCGAGAAAAGGGTAACCCTTATCACCTAAAATTTTCTCTCCTGTTGAAAAAAAGCTAGCTCGGTTTGCTGTGACATTTTCATACAAGTCGGAGTTTTTGAAAATTCTGCAATCATGAACGGAGCTCGGAAATCCAATGAAGCAGTCTAAGTACCTCATTTTGTGATCACAAACAGCTTGAAGTGTTACGGAAGTGAAGGATTTCCTGTTTGTATATGCTGCTTTTTGCTGACGTGGTACTTTTGCAGGTATGTAGCATCCATCAATTGCTCCAATTACACCAAGCATATCAAAAACTCGAAATGAGCCTTTATTTCTTCTTTTTCTTCTGTCGGTGGAAATTTTATTATTTGACTTGCAATTTTATTCAGGAAATTTATGATTCGGAAAAAACAGCTCGACAAAGTTGATTTTGCTAAATCAAATCTATCTCCAACCGACTTATAAGTTCATTGACGATGTAAAACAATATTCTATAGTTACATATATATATATATATATTTATTACCTGTAAGATTCAGGAGTAGCCAACAGCCAAATAACTGAAAGAAGCTGTTTTTCCACATTAACACTGCTTTCAATTTCGTCAAGCCGGAAATGATATAATAATTTCCCAACCAAAAACTCATAAGCCGCTCTCGACACTCGGAAATTGCGTTGAAATTCTTGGTCGGAATACTTGCTAACAATTCTTTCCACATAATTCTCTATCCTATTGGGTTGAGTTCTTTGTAAAGAATCAATTCCTGCTCTTATAATAACATCATTATCATCATCGTCCTCCAGTTGAATAGCAGATGCCTTTGTAATTTTACAAATTTATTATTTACATGAATGACTTCGTAATTATTACCATACCTGAAAAGAGGCAATGCGTTTCAAAAACTCATTTGAGGTTTCAATGGTACCGAGTAATGCAACTTTGTTATTCATTTCCCTTCTTTACTTCTTCACTTTAAATTACATTGACAACTTTTAAAAGTGACGTTTCGGATCGAAGTGCACACCAGCCGTTCAGTTGACAATTCGGTGTGCGGTGTGTATCCCTACTTTTTCAAGTCACGTGACATGCACATCACATCGCTTCAAAGCACATCGGTGTGTGACTCCTGACCGCACGGCGGGATTTAGTGCAAAAAAAAAACTCTTAAGGAAGTGAAATAGTAAGGAGCTAAAACTTGTAGCATTGACGAAAAAAAAGGCAACATTAGGTGACGATAAACATTAAGTGAGGGGTGTGTAAGGTTGTCGAAAGAGGAGAAGGAAAATTTGAAACATTTCGGAAAAGTTTTGGTCACAACAAATTCAATAGCATACCGGCACCTTGAAGAAGCAGTTGCATTACGATGCACGTACATAAACAGTCAAAATATCACACCCACCATATTCGAATTCAAGCGTTACCATGTTACGCTCAATACCTTTCAGCTGAGTGATAATTAAATGTGTGTATCTGCGGCCGGAGTCCGAATCTGTAGGCTGTTATGGTCGTAGCGTATTGCATATAGCAATATGCTACATACAATACTGAAGCGTGTAAGCCGGCCGCGACGAGCAGAAAATTAAAACGCACCCCGACCGGGAGAAGTGCGTTGCTCGGAGTGACATTCTGACAGTGGTGACAAAGAAGAAGAAGACAATCGACATCTGTCTTGTCAAATTTTTAAAAGCGCGAAGACGTGGAAAACAGAAGCATCTCGAAAGACATAATTTTCCGAAGCCATCAACGAATATATTAATCCCGCAACAAGAAAGAAATCCACCTCCCGACGGATAATAAATTATCCAAATTCTAGCAGCACAGTCGCCGCTTTTACGCTGGGAATAATTATTAATTATACTGGCGAGAAAAAGGGAAGGAAATTTTTACAACACGGACGATTTAAATATGACCAACTCATATTACAAGTCTTATAAGTGACTGTAGGTGGAACAACTTTGCTGGCAATCATAACATTCAGCAAGTGAACCCATTCGTGAACCTTTGTTTGGCAGTTTCGGAATAACCAGCACACATGCGAAACTTGTCCTCGAACTTCATCTATTTGTCTAAATTTACAGTTCAAACAATCGGCAGCGGCAGCGAAATTTCCTAATGTTTTATGACAAAATTGGTGTGAATAATCACCATTAGCAACTATTCGGGCCACTTCTTCCACTTCACATTTAACAGCTGCGCTCCATGCAAAAGTTTCAACAATCGGAAGGAGATCCTGTTCGTGGAACGATTCAATGTCTGCAGCAGAGATTCGTCAGAATCATCAAGAAGGCAGCCAAAGAAGAATAGGGCACTGCCCAGAAGCCAGAAAAACGTGAAACGGAATCGCCGCGCCAACAGTGGTGACCACTGCCATATTATTGCGCTTAACTAGGTCCTGCGAACTGTAAGTTTTTTTTTATTTATTTATACATGTATACATATAGAGACTCGATCACCAACTCAAGCCAAAGGGATTTTAATTTTGTAATAGTGTTCAAGTCAGACATCGAAACTAGGCAATTTCTAGAATGAGAAAAGAAAAGGAAAATCAAAATGGTTGTAATTCACTTGGTTCCTCTCTTGCCAAGGTTCGCTTGTGCAATGCAAAGAAGTCATTTTCATGCACCCCGGCTAGATTGATTATGAATAATTCTCACGTTACTACTCTAACGAAACGAATTTTTGTCGGGATAATTTTTTCGGATGTACGTTAAAAGTAATATTATACTAACAATAAGAATGCTTACTATCAGTGCTATCGTAGGAAGAAAAATCAGACTTGCAGCGTTCACCCTATAATTACTCATATGCATGTTTCCTATCGTAACTGTTCTAGTTGTATAAGCGTCCACTTCATTTTCATAATAATTCTTAGGAACGATACGCTGTCATAATTAGATATACTATGTGCATTTTAACGTGGTTAAGAGTGGAAGTATAATTTCAGTTTCCCACGACATAGTGAAAGAATTGACTCAATGAAAATATGCAGGTTGCATAACACTCGAGGCAGACAGGCACAACCGTATATTTTTCGTCGTAATAGGAATTCTCAAAGCGCTTTGAATCGAGTTCAAATTATTGACAGAAATGTGCGGTCAGTCACGTATAAAAATCGGCACGAACCTCAGGTACTGCGGGGCAGCCTGCAATCAGAGTTCGCAACTCCTTAAATGATTTAGATGATTTAGCTGGCTTCATTTTCTCCTCAACTACGAGCTCAATTAGGTTACGATGAATCGGAACGTCTGAAGAACCAGATAACCGATTTCGAATTTCTAATCTGTGGAACTATTGATAAACTGCAATTGTGTTTTTGCCGCAACTTGTGTCGAATAATTATTGTGTCGCGGGAATTTGATTGAAAAAACTTGATATCATTTGCTAATTTTATTTCGCAATATTTTGAATTATATGCACATACCTAATACTAGTTAAGTTAATCATTTTAGGACTAGTATTTCGTAGTGAGCCTGTCAACCTTCATAGGGCCGCAGTTTCTATCTAATTTTACGTCTAGTGATAATGAA